>CM065777.1:29605952-30855952 GCA_033296515.1 Macrochelys suwanniensis | reverse complement strand
AGGGGTAAGCAATGCATTCTACAGAGATCCTGCTCTGCACAATGAAAATAAGAAAGAAAAACTTGTAGCACCTTAGAGACTAACAAATTTATTTCAGCATAAGCTTTCGTGGGTTCTTACCCACTTCATAAGAACCCACGAAAGCTTATGCTGAAATAAATTTGTTAGTCTCTAAGGTGCTACAAGTTTTTCTTTCTTATTTTCATTTTGCTGACACAGACTAACACGGCTACTACACTGAAACCTATCATTATGCTCTGCACAGTTTCCCTAGTAGCACCAATTACCATGAACAGCATGTTAACAGGGAAATCTGTTTCTAGCCATTCCCCCAATCTGGCTGACCACTTCCCTTGGGCTCATGTCATATCCTGCCATGCTCTTGCAAACCTGGGGAAAACATTATGTTAGTGCCATGTATATTTTTATGTCATTTTTTCCATATGATATTTTATTTCAAAAGGTTTCAGGTAGTTGGGTTTTTCAGTGGGTGCCATCAGAGAGGAAGAGATTGTTAGAGTAAGAATGAGGGAAGGGAAGGGACAGTGTAGATTGGAGAGGGGCAAAACCATTGTATTTGTTAAGTCATTGTTGAAATGGTACATACCTACATCATACAACTGGTCAAAAGTGTTTGCTTTCCAAAGTGTGATGCTATTTCATCTGTGTTGAATGGCTTTGGTGCTGTGCTCTACCAAAAAAAAAAAAAAATCTGATTTTCAGATACTTGTATCTCAAAACAAAAACCCCAAGATGAGTCCTGAGATCTGGCAAGAAAGCAGCCTTGTTTGTTTTCCTGGACATTGAGGTTGGAATTTATTTTGGGTCTGGCTGAAGGAAAGCCTTTGAAATAGCTTGGACAATCAGAGTTTACTTCAGAGCATACAGTCTGCACCTGTCATAAGTTTGATTTTTTCCCCTAGCGTACATAGTGGCAGCTTGGAAACAACAAATAAACAGCCCGTGTATTTTTCCTATAAGCTACATAATTAGGACAACAACAGAAGAAGGAAACAAATTTTATTTCTCAGATTTAAAAAAAAAAACTTAGATCCCCTTATCTCTTTAAACAAAGATGATGACATTGTTTGGATCTGCTGTATAGATACTGTGTATGCAAGTTTGCAAAAAAAAATGTGCATGGTGAGGTCAAATTGCACAGGCGTCCCCAAATGCATGATATAAGGCAAACATTTTAGTTCCAATGATTTTTAAAGCTGTGTGGATGGTTATGGATTCAATTCTTCCACTGTTGATGGGCATTATATCCAATAACAGTAAATAAGAAATCCACATGTATGTCCTATGGATAGGGCACTAAATGATACCTTTTATTTTCATTGGGAAAAAAAGCACTGTGAAAATTACTTAAAGATTATTGCAAATGAGGAGAAAATATAGTTAATTGGTTAAGGAAAGCCATGTTTTGAAGACCAAATCATTCAGATTAAAGGGATACAGGTCTTTTAGTTATGGATCACTGACTCCAGATCATCTCACCCCCATCAGTTGTGACCAAAATCACCACCATTTGACAGCTATTTTGGTGACCTATGTGAAATGATATGGTGGTCTCAGTCCAGTTCCTAGCCCACAACTAGTCCAGTTTTGTCCACATAACTGAATACTGTAATAAATGCAACAACAAAAATTGGATGACAAATGCTACCAAAGTGTGTTAGAAAGGAAAGGAAATTAAGAGAGATTTGTTAGTTTGAGGGATTAGTAGTTGGCTATATAGCAGTTCACCTCTGTGTTACCAGTTTTAATCCAGCCAAGCTCCATTGTAAGTGAAAGACATTACCTTTGGCCAATGTGAAATGAATGTGGTGTTCAGTCTAGTTCCCAGTGGGAAAGTGACTACATCACAAAACCACAACAATTGGCAGTCACAGCAGTGAAGCCAAAGAACTAACAGAGACAGTACTACAGAAGTACATTGGCAGGGCAGTATGGAGAAACTTCCACTGCCACTGACCACAGAATATGTTTGGTGAATAGACAGAGGTCTTCGATCTTCAGGTCTGTTGAAGCCAGCTGTTTTCACAAACATTATGGGCCACATCCAAAACCCACCAAAGTCAACATATTCTAATTGATGTCAGTGGGCACTGGATCATTATTAATTAATTTATTATTTTATTTATTTATTTGTATTGCAGTACCACCTAGGAGTTTTAGTCATGGACCAGGACTTCACTGCTATAGGCACTGTACTGACAGAACACAAAGATGGCCAGAAGATCCCCGAAAAGGATCGTGCCATATATTCACACCCAGAGTAAATGGCTTTTAAGACTAATGGGATTCTTTAGCTTAAAGGAAATTTTTAACATTATTGCCAAAATACCTTACGTTAGAAAGAAGCTAGAGCTCTACAACTGTTCCAAAAAGCCAGTGAGAATCTCAAAGGAAGCAACATGCAAAACATGTGCCATCCTTTTTCAAACAAACCTTAGTATATTTTAAGTGAATTCCTGCCAGGGAAATATTTTTAAAGTAATATATTGCCTAAATGATACTATATCAGTCCTGCCTGCCTTACACATGAATCAGCCCATGTGCTCCGTGGGACTATTCACAGAAGCAAGATCTGACACTTTAATAACTTGAATATACCATGGATTTTGAAGGTCTTCTGATTTGTTTGTGAATCTTTTGTGTTGCAAATTCTCCCTCCAGTTAAAACAAACCTGTTATCAGCTGTGCCCTTACTACCTATGCTAATCTTACCATAGAAAAGCTTCATAATTTGAAAAAGAGAAGTTTTAGCAAGACATGAATCTTATTGTTTGTGTAATCAACACATCTAATTGAGCTATAGTATTCTAAGCCATGCTTGTGTTCAGACTGCAGAGACAACTTTTCTTTCATTTTTAGTTCTATCAGAAAATTAACCTTTATTTTTAAAAACGGCTGATTGGAACATTTTTTACAGCTATGTTTCGTCAGCTGATCACAGATATTTGAATTTTAAATTTACCATTTTACTTTAAATGATGCAGCCTGCAGAATGGAGCAGAGAACAGGTGTCTATGTTCAAATAGACATAAGAACATGATCAATAACTGAACTACTTCTTCAACTATCAACTAAATAAATATGGATTCATGAAAGGGAGGGGGGGCTTATGTTTAATGTTTTTCCCCCAATCTTTTTAATGAGAGGACCAAAAGAATGTTCTCTCAAACATTCACGCCTTGTTTGTTATTCTCAGATATATGATATTACTGATTGTGCAGTGCAAAACATAAGATGAACTAGCCACTGCTTTGGCAGTGACAAAACATTTTGCAATCTGAAAAATATTTCTAGACAATCTAAAAAGAGTGCTCATGTAGTAAGCTTTCCAGTAAAGGATTGTGGAGGATTTGTAATACTCAGTTAACCGTTCCTTACTCTTCACATCTCAGCTGGAAAACAATATGAAAAGAAAGTGCTTCCTTCCTAACTAGACTCTTCTATTTTACCATTAGTTTCCCTGGTGTGCCAGGCATGGTCCATGCACAAAAACCAGCACTGGGTGAGATTTTGAAAGGCATAAAGAAGAGGTAGATGCTCAGTTCTCATTGACTTTCAGAGGGTGTTGGGCACTTCAGTGCCCTTTGTTTCAAAGTGTAAATGCAATAGTTAAAAATAAATTAAAAAACAATATATTCCGCATCAATTACTCATGTTTACAATTTGATCTTCTCCAGCATTCCCCAGTCTAACATAATTTTGAAAATGTAAAAATATCAAATCTATGATGGCTAATGGTATAGACTTTCTTGCATTATATAAGCATTATCTAGATTTTCCTCATCCTCCGTATCTGCATGTTCTTACTGGGACAGCTGGCTAATAAGTTAGGCTACTGAAAGCCTTGTAGTATTGTACCATGCCAAAGATATAGAATTTGATTCTTTTGCTGTTTCCAGATCCACACAGGCAACCACAACAATAACATTGCAGCACCTGGATAACAACAGCAGAGGACATCATCCCTGGTGTGGGATTAACATCAAAGCACTTGACAAACTCTCCTTTTACCACATGAGAGCAAAGGCATCTGTGAGTTAGGACTGATGCTACTTCAGTGGCTGGGGCCAAGTTTCTTCTTTTTCTTGATATGCAGATCTTTGTTAAGTAGTTAGGGCCCTTGAGAGTTCTGAGAATGACCACAGATATGATCATCACAATGTAGCCTAGTGGACTGAGCACTGGACAAGGACTCAGGCGACCTGGATTCTATTCCTGATCTACTGAGTGACCTTGGACAAGACCTTGGACTGCTCTGCTCTGTCCCTCAGTTTCCCCATCTGTAAAATGGGGATAATGAAATTGACCTCCTTTGTAAAAGGCTTTGAGACCTATTGATGAAGAGAGTGATAAGGAATTATTAGCACACACTGGGTCACATATACAAACCTATTGCCAGCAGGTTTCAAAAGCATTTGTCCTCCAAGGGGTGGCCCAGTTAATCATCACAGAGCACACACTTTGGGATGCCACAGTCTAAGGAGGTACCAGAAGATATCTGTTAGAGGGTGAGCATTGCTCCTCTTCATTGTCTGGTCAAACTCCAGGCATACATCCCAATTACTAGGTGACAATTCAAGGCCAGAGATGCACCAAGCCAGGGACCTTTCTGCAACTACTGCTCATTTTTATTTTCCAGAAACCTCAGTCCTGCCTTTCTGCTCTACCTCTGACATGACAAAGAACTTTCAAAATGGTCTGGCGAATGCTTCTGGTGTGAATTCCCCATTGCATGAACAGACATGGGGCTTCTGCTTTTCATGAACGTCGTTGACCAAATATTAACTCATAAGAACGGCCATACTGGGTCAGACCAAAGGTCCTCCTTGCCCAGTATCCTGTCTTCTGACAGTGGCCAATGCCAGGTGCTTCAGAGGGAATGAACAGAACAGATTAACATCAAGTGATCCATCCCCTGTCTCCCATTCCCAGCTTCTGGCAAACAGAGGCTAGGGACACCATCCCCGCCCATCCTGGCTAATAGCCATCGATGGACCTATCCTCCATGAATTTATCTAGGGTTTTTTTTAACCCCGTTATAGTCTTGGCCTTCACAACATCCTCTGGCAAAGAGTTCCACAGGTTGACTGTGCCTTGTGTGAAAAAATACTTCCTTTTGTTTGTTTTAAACCTGCTGCCTACTAATTTCATTTGGTGGCCCCTAGTTCTTGTATTATGAGAAGGAGTAAATAACACTTCCTTATTTACTTTCTCCACACCAGTCATGATTTTATAGACCTCTATCATATCCCCCCTAAATCATCTCTTTCCCAAGCTGAAAAGTCCCAGTCTTATTAATCTCTCCTCATATGGCAGCCATTCCATACCCCTAATAATTTTTGTTGCCCTTTTCTGAACCTTTTCCAAGCCCGATATATCTTTTTTTAGATGGGGCGACCACATCTGCACACTGTATTCAAGATGTGGATGCACCATGGATTTATATAGAGGCAATATATTTTCTCTCTTATTATCTATCCCTTTCTTAATGATTCCCAACATTCTGTTTGCTTTTTTGACTGCTGCTGCACATTGAGTGGATATTTTCAGTGAACTATCCACAATGACTCCAAGATCTCTTGCTTGAGTGGTAACAGCTAATTTATACCCCATCATTTTATATGTATAGTTGGGATTAGGTTTTCCAATGTGCATTAGTTTGCATTTATCAACATTGAATTTCATCTGCCATTTTGTTGCCCAGTCACCCAGTTTTGAGAGATCCTTTTGTAGCTCTTCGCAATCTGCCTGGCACTTAAGTGTCTTGATTAGTTTTGTAACATCTGCAAATGTTGCCACCTCACTGTTTACCCCTTTTTCCAGATCATTTATGAATATATTGAATAGGACCGGTCCCAGTACTGACCTCTGGGGGACACCACTATTTACTTCTCTCCATTCTGAAAACTGACGATTTATTCCTACCCTTTGTTTCCTATCTTTTAACCAGTTACCAATCCATGAGAGAACCTTCCCTCTAATCCTATGACTGCTTACTTTGCTTAAGAGCCTTTGGTGAGGGACCTTGTCAAAGGCTTTCTGAAAATCTAAGTACACTATATCCACTGGATTCTCTTGGCTTGTTGACTCCCTCAAAGAATTCTAGTAGATTGGTGAGGCATGATTTCCCTTTACTAAAACCATGTTGACTATTCCTCAACAAATTATGTTCATCTATATGTCTGACAAAGTTGTTCTTTATTATAGTTTCAACCAGTTTGCCCGGTACTGAAGTCAGGCTTACAGGCCTGTAATTTCCAGGATCACCTCTGGAGCCCTTTTTAAAAATTGGCATCACATTAGCTATCCTCCAGTCATTAGGTACAGAAGCGGATATAAATGATAGGTACAGACAACAGTTAGTAGTCCTGCAGCAGCAGTTTATATTTGTGTTCCTTCTGAACTCTTGGGTGCATACCATCTGGTCCTGGTAATTTATTACTGTTTAGTTTATCAATTTGTTCCAAAACCTCCTCTAATAACACTTCAATCTGGGACAGTTCCTCAGATTTGTCACCTAAAAAGAATGGCTCATGTTTGGGAATCTCCCTCACATCCTCAACCGTGAAGACCAATGCAAAGAATTCATTTAGTTTCTCTGCAATGACCTTATTGTCCTTAAATGCTCCTTTAGCATCTTGATCATCCAGTGGCCCCACTGGTTGTTTAGCAGGCTTCCTGCTTCTGATGTACTTTAAAAAATTGCTATTACTTTTTGAGGCTTTGGCTAGCTGTTATTTTTACACTTCATTTGCCAGAGTTTATGCACATTTCTATTTTCATTAGGATTTAACTTCCACTTTTTAAACGATGCCTTTTTGCCTCTCACTGCATCTTTTACTTTGCTCTTTAGCCATAGTGGCTCTTTTTGAGTTCTCTTACTATGTTTTGTAATTTGGGGTATACATTTAAAGTTGAGCCTCTATTATGGTGTCTTTAAAAAGTTTCCATGTAGCTTGCAGGGATTTTACTTTTTGCACTGTATCCTTTAATTTCTGCTTAACTAACCGCCTCATTTTTGTGTAAGTTCCCCTTTCTGAAATTAAATGCTACAGTGTTGGGCCGCTGTGGTGTTTTCCCCACCACAGGGATGTAAAATTTAATTATATTATGGTCACTTTTACCAAGTGGTCCAGCTATATTCACCTCTTGGACCTGATCCTGTGCTCCATTTAGGACTAAATCAAGAATTGCCTCTCCTCTTGTGGGTTCCAGGACTAGCTGCTACAAGAAGCAGTCACTTAAGGTGCCAAGACACGTTATCTCTGCATCCCTTCCTGAGGTAATATGTACCCAGTCAATATAGGGATAGTTGAAATCCCCCATTATTACTGAGTTTTTTATTTTAATAGCCTCTCTAATCTCCCTGAGCATTTCATAGTCACTATCACCATCCTGGTCAGGTGGTCTGTAATATATTCCTACTGCTATATTCTTATTACTCAAGCATGGAATTACTATCCATAGAGATTCTATGGTACAGTTTGGTTCATTTAAGATTTTTACTTCATTTGATTTTATGCTTTCTTTCACATATAGTGCCACTCCCCCACCAGCACGACCTGCTCTGTCCTTCAGATATATTTTGTACCCTGGTATTACTGTATCCCATTGATTATCCTCATTCCACCAAGTTTCTGTGATGCCTGTTATATCAATATCCTCATTTAATACGAGGCACTCTAGTTCGCCCATCTTATTATTTAGACTTCTAGCACTGGTATATAAGCAGTTTAAAAACTTGTCACTTTTTAGCTGTCTGCCATTACATGATGTAATTGAATGGGACTTCTTTTCTTTTGACTGTTTCTCATGAGATCCTACATGTATTTTATCATCTTCCATCCTCTCCTCCTTATCAGGACATATGGAATCTCCATTTATAGATCCTCCCATAAGGGATGTCCAAACCACGTGCTCCTCTGCACCTGTCAGCTTTCCCCCAGCCCTTAGTTTAAAAACTGCTCTACAACCTTTTTAATTTTAAGCGCCAGTAATCTGGTTCCATTTTGGTTTAGGTGGAGCCCATCTTTCCTGTATAGGCTCCCCGTTTCCCAAAAGTTCCCCCAGTTCCTAATAAATTTAAACCCCTCCTCCCAACACCATCATCTCATCCACGCATTGAGACCCTGCAGTTCTGCCTGACTAACTGGCCCTGTGCGTGGAACTGGAAGCATTTCAGAGAATGCTACCATGGAGGTCCTGGACTTCAATCTCTTACCTAGTAACCTAAATTTGGCCTCCAGGACGTCTCTCCTATCCTTCCCTATGTTATTTGTACCTACATGTACCACGACCACTGGCTCCTCCCCAGTACTACACATAAGTCTATCTAGATGTCTCGAGAGATCCACAACCTTCGCACAAGGTAGACAAGTCACCATATGGTTATATCTATGTTTCTAATGATCGAATCGCCCATTACTAATACCTGTCTCTCCCTAATAACTGGAGTTCTATCCCCCGGAGAGGTATCCTCAGTGTGAGAGGATACCACATCATCATCTGGAAGGAGGATCCCAACTATGGGATCATTTCCCTCTGCTCCAGTTGGATGTTCTCTTTCCCTGAGGCTTTCATCCTCCTCAACAGCACAGAGGCTGTCAGACCGGGGGTGCAACCATTCTACTGTGTCCTGGAAAGTCTCATCTGTGTACCTCTTTGTCTCCCTTATCTCCTCCAGCTCAGCAACCCTGGTCTCCAAAGCCCGTATACAGTCTCTGAGAGCCAGGAGCTCCCTGCACCGAATGCAGACATACGCCACCTCCCATAGGGCAGGTAATCATACATGCTGCATTGGATACAATAAACTGGGTAGCCCCCACTCTGTTGCTGGACTTCTGCCTGCATTCTCTTTTTACTCCTGCAGCTCGTTCTTTCGTTGTTGTTTTGTTTTTATCAAGGGATGTTTTGGGGCTTAAGTTTAAAGAAGTTTAATGAATGTTAAGTGTATCTAGCCCCCCACTCTCCAACCCTCCATCTAACCCAGTTCCCTGGAAATATTCCCTGTACCAACGCCACACACTCAGGCTGGGCACAGAGACCCAGATTAGGCCCTAAAAGCATAGTGGACTTAATATATGCATATATTAAATGGTATCCTGCTGCCCAAACCAAGGCAGGAAGTAGAGGATACCCAAAGCCCTCCTTTGATGCATAGTGTCCATGGCCTACCATGCAGTCCCTAGACATAGTGTTAGACAAATCAGTCTGCCTAGTCACAGGACACAACGCTGCCCTTCCCAAGTCCTCTCTTGTTCCGCTTCTGCAGCAAAGGCTGTCACAGACGTGTGTTTTGGAGTGCAAAGGAAATGCATAGGCCACCTGCATTGCCTCTGCTTCCTGCTCCTTCGTTAAGAGAGGAATTGCACTGGTTCCACTATGTTCAAGAACCTCCATGGCTTTTACTTGAGCTGAAGAAGGTGTCCCCTGTTGGACATTTGGAAAGAAGGAGCAAATACTTTATGTGGCAAAAAAAATTCAGTCCAAAAACGGGTTGTCTTTGTCTGGTTATTTCACATTATCCCAATGTATAATATTTTTTGGACACTAAGTCTGCAATGAACAGGAAGCTTCTCCTTGATACCTTAGGGAGAAATGCATGTTTCTTTCTAATGTACTGATATACATTAAACAAGAATGTCTGTTCCATATGAACTGTGGGTTCAAAAAACAAACAATCACAGTTCTGCAATGGAGTACAGGTGCTTTAAGGGAATGTTCTGTACTCACCATTTGGTGAGTGCCATGACCTTTCCCAATCAGATGGGTCAGTTCATAGGACATATGCATTGCTTCCTGGATCAAGAGCCTGAAGCTGTTGGTTTGTTGATGAGGCCCCGCTTCACCAAAGCATTTAAACACATGCTTTTGAGTTCAGTGGGGCCTAACCACAGGCTTAAAGTTCAGCACAGGTTGCTGACTTGGAGCTTGATTAGGGGTTGCAGGATCAGGCCCTTAAGCTGGTCAAATTAAAACACGTTTTAAAGATTCTTCACTCGTGGATTTATACTGCTCAACTTGAAAAACATCACTGTTAAATCTTAACCATGCTTAATGTCCTTTGCAATTACCCTAAATTTTAAATCCTGAAATTAAATTAATTACAGGTTCTGATTATTATTTTGTATAAAACATATGTTGACACAAGGCCTATAATAAGCAGTGGCTAGGTCAGATAAATGATGAAGCATTTGCCTGACCTAAAAGCCATTATTGTAATTAAGATATTAGAGGGTCAGTCCTACAATCCAGCATGCACAAAACATTCAGCAGGCTCTGACTCACAGTCCCACCCTTACTTACACTGAGTAATACCTGACCATGCAGGTTGGATGGTAGAATGTAGCCCTCAGTTAGCAAAATGGAATTTCCACAATGCAGAGATTGTTATTTCCAGTTACCTTTGTATTATCTAACCAGGAGCTCATGTGGCACAGGATAACTGATCACCCCAAAATCTCAAACTTCAGACCGCTTTTAGAGCAAATGGTACACCTCATCACTGCATCAAATTAAAAAAACAAAACAAATTCAAGTCTTGCACAAAACTCAAACCCCCAAAAGGATCTTAAATGCCAACCATATATCCCACTTATTGCCCCATGTCATAAATATGTCTTTTGTGAATTTCTGGTGTTAATTCAGATGAGGAAAGGGTTTCATTTAGATGCTGTTTCCAACAGTTCTAAGTTTTTTAGTCAAATGCTGGATCTTTCCAGTTTAACTATACAACACAAATATGTTATTTTTATAATATGGTGGGGGAGGGGAGATTCAAACAAAGGAACGCATGATGTCATGGACAAACAAATAGTGTGTTAGTTTGTTTCTAATAATGGGCACATATTTTGAAAGTTAGGATAACAGGATAAAAAACAAGATAAAAGGAAAAAGATGAAGTTAGTGTTGAATGAATTAATAGCAGGCAGGTGGTTGGGTGGGAGTCATGGCAGATAAACAGTGAGATGAAGCCAAGGTAATTATGATTATAATCTGGCCAGTAATGCTTTCATAGGAGGGTGTATAAACCTCTGTACGTTAATACTGAGACATTCTAATCATCTCCTTGTTTGCTCCCAAAATTAAAATACCCTATAGCCAAATTCATTCTTTAGCTTTTCTTTGAACTTCAGACATTCATGTCATTTTTAAGGGGGCTATTCCAATGTAATCAGAGTTCAACTTACTTTCCACCCTCCTCTCAGAAACCCTGGAAAAATGAATTGAAAGTAATTTGAGTCTCGCTTAACCTCTGTGTTTTTCTGGATACAATTCACCTCTCTCTCTCTCCACTGTGTTATTCACAGGCGTATAAAAAGCTCAGGCAAACAGAAGTCAATGGCAGATGTACCGGCAGCACTTCTTTCTACTAAATGGATGTAGCCCATAAAAGCAGTCTTAATGAATGAAACCATTTAAAGGCACTTATAATAATCAGGGACAACAACAGTTGCCAAAAGCAAACTTTATTAACAAAATATATTTAAAATGACTTTCCTGAAGGTGACAGAAGAAGGCTCCTGTATACACAGCTATTGAATCAATCAAATGTTTGTTAAATCTTCCTGCAAATTGTAAAGGGTCTGGGTTTGGAGCTTCGGGGTTTCCGGGGGATATAAGTGGGAGAGGAGAGTTTTCTTGGTCTGTCATTGCCCCAGAGACAGGGGGAAATGCCCGGCTTAAGGCTCTTCTATTACTTAAAGGTATGAACCCGAAAAGTGCTGAGTACTCTTAGCTCTTTTTGACTTCACTGTCAACTAGCCCATCAGCTAGTCAACTTCAAATGGGATCTGTGGATTCTCAGCATCTTGCAGCATATGTTCATCCTGTCAGAGAATCATCTCCTGTACACCTGATCTTGAGAGATGCTAAGGCCCCAATTCAGCATGGCACTTCAGTATGTGCTTCATTTTAAAAATGTGCTTAACTCCACCCCTATTCATTAGAGCTCTCAAATTCAATGGGACTTGAAAACACATCTCTTAAGCACGTGTTTATGCCTATCCCATTTAACAAAGCACATAAATTATGCATTTGCATAGGTGCTTTGGACAATGAGGACCTACCTGCCCAATTCAGCATAGCACTTAAGTACATGCTTAAGTTCATCCCTGTTCAGGAAAGCACTTCAATAGGACTTAAACGCATGCTTAAAGTATGTCTTAAGTTCTTTTGGCATTCCTGAATCATGGCCTAAATTGCTATTTTCTAAAGGAGTTTTGACTACATGTCAATTGATTTTAAATATTTTTCAAACAAATCTTGTTCCTGGTTTCTAACAGTTCCCAGAAAGTTTAAACGTTAGACCTGATCCCTTGCCAATTTTTTAAAACCACCACCTCTTTCATTTGTGTACACACTTCACAGTGCTTTCTTGTGGTAAGGCTGTTACTGAAGTAACCAAGGAGTTGTTTGTATACATCCTTCTGTGCCGAAAAGGATCCATTTATTTAGACAGAGAACCTACCATTACACAGGCTTTGCAATCAAATATAAGAAGTAAGAACAAAATGTGTCTACCAGCTGTGATGATGTCCCTTTAACTCCTTAGAACCCTGGAATGCAGACATGCAGCTGTTATGGCTGTCCGTGTGTTTCGTTAGATTTATGTACAGGGTTATTTGGTTTGGTTTCTGTTAGAAATGGGATCATTGTAGAGAAGTTCTATGTTCTTTTTAATTCCAAACTAATACAACTCAATGGGATTTGGTGGCACACCATCCTGCTGACTAATGGCTGGCATTGACTAATGGCAATTTTTAAATCAAATATTATTATTAAATCTTAATATTAAATATTAAAAGGTTTAGAAAATGTGAGGCTACAGTTAGAGGTCATTAGTCATGAGCACAAGAAGTAATCAATACAATGATGGTTGTTGAAATTGTAGAGGATGGGCCAGGTGGTGCATTGTGATAATGTGTTACCCTTTCACCTCTGATGCCGTGCTTAGATCACATATAACAATGAGTCTGGTGGTTTTAGCCAAGCCACTGGTGGATGTTTAAGCATGCAGAAACCATTAAAAGTAATGCCACATAATGGGCCAAAATCAGTTCTCAGTCATGCTGCTGTAAATTTTCAGTTGAGTCATGCCAGTCTTACACTGGTTCAACTGCAATTTGAATTTGGCTTGATCTGTCCTGAAAAGGATCCTGATTGGAACAGCGAGATGTTATATTGCATTACAGCCATTAAATAAAACTGTTTGCATAATAAATACACTACTAGCCAAATCTGTTGTCAGTCACACTGCTGCAAATGTGGAATAACTCAACTAAAGTTATTCCAGGTTTATATCAATGCAAGTGAGAGCAGAATTTGGCTGTTAGTGTTTTTGTTAAGTGAACAGTTTTATTCAATTGTTAGAATGCAGTTATCATGCTGTCTGGAGTGTCTCATGACCATGAGCGTCTACCTCGGGGCAGACTGTCAAAAACAAGGCAGATACCCAAAACTAGTGGTTGTTCTAAAATTAGATTTCACCAAGCCAGTAACAAATGTGGATTCCTGGATCACTGTAACAGTCTTACCATAGAGTCACAGACAGCCCCTTTAGATTCTCCAGGTTGTCTTGCCACCCAGACAAACTGGACTTAGTGCTAAATGGTCACTCATACCAAAAATCACACTGTATTCAGGTTGTTACTTAAATTTTGATAATCCTCCTAAATGGTGGGGGAACGATTCCTGTGCCTGGGTTCACAAATTCAAAGCAAACGTTTTCAAAGTTATAAAGCAAAACTTACATATTTCCTAACAGTGTGGAATACAGATATTACAAGTGACGTTAATGCATGCAGCAAGTTATAAGCATTTAATAGAGTCTAAACACTAAATTCATTCTTATAAGACTAATACCTCTTTTGAGCAAAACTAACATACAGGTGGACTGGTCTGGTCTTCAGCTATGAGTTTGTCAGTTCTTAGCTAATGCCTGCAGCCTGGGCAAGAGTTTGACATCTGGCCTGCCAGTGTCACAGCAGTTTTGGAGGTTGTCAATAGATGATGCCATATTTTGTTTCTACAAGAATTAAGTTTAAGGAAGGACCTTCTGTGAGGAAAAAAGTGATAAGAAAATCTCAAAAGGAAAGTGATGATTACAGGGTATAGCAACAAACAATCTGTGGAAAATCTGCACTTAATCCTAACAAAGCCTGGAAAGTGAATTGTCTTTCTGAGACATCAGTTAATTCAGTGTGGCTACATCAATTTATACCAGCTGAAGAGCTGGACCTGTGTGTCCTATTAAGAAGCCTTAAATAAAAACAATACCAAGAGCAAATGTTTATGTTCTAAATACCCTCTTTTATTTATTGATTTGTAACATTTTGAGAGCCAATTTAAGGACTACAAGTGTATATTGGAATGGACTGTGCTGGAAGAAGAAAGAAACTAATTATGGACTGCACCTAAGAAGAAATGCACGTGTTCTCTTCTCTGACTTGAAAAGATTAAGAGGAACCTGTTGGCTGGTAGAAATTGATGTTTTGGGCATTTGAATACTGGGGGGAGGATATTACTTCTTCCATGAGTAACAATTTAAATAGTCACCTAAACACTGATATTTGACAGTATTTACTTAATAAAAATCTGTAAGTTGTGTCCAGCTGTTCCTTGAGCTAGTAAAAGTTCACCTAAACTCACCTAAATGAAGGAAATTCCACCACACACAAAACCACTGTCACCATGGAATTAAGATTTCTGACACCCATTCTTAAATAACATAAATACTAAAAGTATGGACAATTCTGAGCTAAACTTCTTTCACAACTTTAGGAATCATTCCTCTTTCATACAAAATATTTCAATATATTCACTCACACAAATAAGTATGAATAAGAAATCAAAATTCACATAGCAACTGGAATGACGACCATGTATTCTTGTTTCTCAAAACATTGTACTTTAAGGTACGATTAAGACATTTTTCATGTCAGATGTATTGTTAGGATATAATCATAACATGATATTTACACCAGATTAATACCATATGCTGTGTGGGAATGTTACATTATAAATGTGTAATGTCTGAAATTTAGGAGCGAGCCAGATTCTGATTTCTGTTTAACTGCTGTAAAGCTAGAACAAGTCCATGGATTTTAGTGAAATTACTAGATTTACACCAGTATACTTGAGCTCAGAATCTGACCTTGGTTATCTTTACATTTCATGAAATAAGTGGAAATAAAAATTATCCATATTTTAAATCTTTTGAATATATACATTTTATGTATATTTGTGAGCACAACCATCAAACCACCATGACATCCATTGTTAACGTTGCTTCTTATCCCAGGGATGTTGGAGGATCTGTGCACAGCAGCAGACTCTCTAGGCTTTTCTTTTGGCCTCTCTTGTTTCTGTTTCAATATGGAGCTGTAGGCACCTGTCTCACTTGCATTCTGTCCAAGTAATTTAACAGTGCCAGGGGATGTGGAACTGGGATTTTAGAAGTGAGGGTATGTGAAAGTAGGAGAGGATGAAGGGGTGCAGAGAGATGCAGGGAGTGGTTGAAGAAGGTAGAAGAAGAGGGATTGAGTGGAAACAAGTTAAGAATCAGGGCCCTGATGCAAAGCCCATTGAAATCGAGGGGAGATAACGTCAATGGGCCTAAAGTTATTCCAGGTTTATATCTGTATATCTTTATATATATATATATATATATATATATATTATAAAGATACACAGATATAAACCTGGAATATATATATATATATATATTCCAGGTTTATATCTATATCTATCTATCTATCTATATGTATATCTTTATATCTTTATATATATGAATGACCATGAGTGTCTACCTCAGGGCAGACTGTCAAAATCAGGGCAGATACTCCAAACTAGTAGTAGTTCTAAAATTAGATTTCACCAAGCAAGGCCCCAGGAGAATGAAGATGTGGGGAATGATGCAGCAGAGCAGACAGGTGGAATCATTAAAATCACTATCATTAATGAAATAAGACAGACAGCTCACATGAAATGCTAATTAACCAAATTATTACAGGACAAATTTTGAAATGCAGGATTCCTAAAATTAGGCAACTTAGGTTTGAAACCTTTCAACCACCTAAATCTACAATTAGGTGACTCTGAAAATCAGGACACTTACTTAGGTTAGTAGCTTTAGGCAACCAATGTGGAAAATGTTGGTTCCTAAAGTTTTAAAGAGCTAGAGTTTTATTTAAACTGACCGTGTTACAAATATATGGAAAACTTTCAAAAGTAAAGCTCCTGGCAGCTAGAATTTAGCTTTCAACATAACTTTCATTTTTACAATTATACATGCCATAGGATCACAGGTTCTAGAGCATGCACCAAGCATTTGTACGGTACTCTAGAGTTTTCTCCCTTGCTGCAGAAAGCTTTCCTTTCTATTTGCCATTAAAATATAGTGTGCACCCACCTTTATCTATTTAAAAATTACCCTAAGTCACAAATTGGTGACAGATTGCCATTTTGATTAAAAGTATATGGCTGGGCTGTTGGTTTGACCCTGATTTATGTATTGAATAGGACAAAAAATCTGTTGTGCTAATCTAGCTCCAAGCAGATTACAAAAAAACCAAACACAGTGTTGCAAGGTTGAACATAAATGGAAACCATTAACTCTCTCTTGCACTGTACCGATTAATATGAAAATTAGTGTAATGTGATTAGCTTTTCCTCTTAACACCAATGAGAAGGAGCCACAAGAGATTATTTTGCAGAATGATAAAGCTTCCTTATCCAGTCTGTAATGCTAGGGAAAACTGGAAAGTATGGCTTTTGATTTTTACAATAATGAAATGGTAAGTGATATAGCTTGCTGTCTTATGACAACTGTATTCATTTGCAGGCTGTAGTGTTAGACCAGAATAAAGGCTCTTGAGGAGATATGCATGTTATCTAGGCAACAGTTAATATGGTGAAAATACTATTTAGAAACAGCCCCATGTTGCTATCATGAATATAAGTTTAATTTCTTGAGAATCTCCATAAACTTCCATAAAAATGTAATAAATGCAATGTAATCTAAAAGAGAAGGTTGTCATTTATACATAACTTTCATTCCCAATATTAGTTATGGATTTTTCAAACTTTAAAAACACTTTTTGAAAGAGAACCTAGCCCTCCCTATACATTCCAATGTATACTAATTCCCCAGTTTAGAAAAATAACTTGGTTGTGATAAAGAGATTGAATTTTTACCTTTCACTTGGTCTTGCGTTAGCAGGCTAGACCTTATCTATTAATTTGCCCGTGAGAAGATCTCTCCAATAGCGCTTTTTTTCCTTCCAAAGTGAGAAAGTCTTTTCAATGTTAATTTTAGTGTTGGAAAGAAGCATTCCACAAGCAAATGAGAAAATGGAACTGTATGATTGAGGTTTTATCACCAGCTTGCAAAGCTCAAAGCTTCTGTGTATGCAACGTTCCTGCAATTGTTAGTATTTTGTATAACAAATAATAAATATATATGACTGGACTGAAGGGGCCCTGTTACTGACTGGTGAGAGTCCAGCCATGACAGCATACAACATTTATCTGGGTTTTTTTTATTGAGTTTCCAATATAATTTAGGGGAAAGAGTTACAAACACTGGACAACATTTTCTATAGTAATTGCCTAGCACTAAGCTCCTGGTCTTGAAAATGTTGGTCAGTTTGCTTAAGGGCTTCTGGGGAGCCAGTGTATTGCCTGACAAAGAAAGGTTTATAATATCTTTAATTACAGAAATGTCCAACCTAAAATGCCACATTCAAACACCCCCAAACTTCATGGAAATTCAGCTCCAGCTTGTAACTTATGCCATCTTCATGACTTTTTTGCCAGTTTACAAAAAAAAGGATAGAAAAAGTCCGGACTCCCCTTATAGCCCAGCACAGCAAGCTTGGAGCAACGAACATATGCCTGGTGGCGAGATACCCAAAAGGGTACATGGAGCAGGGAGAGCCCTCCTACAACACAGCAGCAAAGCTGGTGAGTGCGCTAGGGAAGTATGTTGGTTCACAAGACCACTACTCTCTCTACACTTCTGAAGATCCACTTCTACAGTGACGCCTAAAATAAATGAATGGGCTGGTTCTGGTGTGGTGGGGCATAACTACAGCATAGCCTAAATATCTTTATTTTATTTTGCCTGAATTATCAGGGCCTCTCCAATCATCACCTGCTTGCTTTGCTTGTGTGGTGTGCACCTTTCCCCTACCCTCCATCAGCCTCTTTGTCTTGTCTTGTTAGAGGATCAACTCTTTAAGGCCAGAGGAGGCATATCCAATCTAGGGTAGGTGTATACAGAAATAAATAATAAACATAATGCCTCTCCTGGAAAGGGTGTAGGAGTGGGCATACTTGTGTGCTGGAGAGCTCCCTCCTTGGGTAGATCAATTCCACATGGCCTTCAACTGTGCCCAAATGGCATGACTGAGACCTATAATTTTAATCACATTCTCCTTTTCTCATTTAAATCTCTTCACCTCTTCTGCAAAGCCCACGATAAGTGAATCATTAATGTTCGCTATGGTCCCACTTCAAGATGGTTCTTAAGCATGTGCCTCACTCTAAGTATATGAATAAACCCATTGAAGCTATTTTGCTGATGAGAGGGTTGTGGTGTGACATTTTGTCTATTCTTAAAAGATACTTTAGTTTGATCTTTTGCAAATTGGGGGGTTGCTGATGCAACAGCATGGCCAGTGTGGCTGGATGCTACTTCTTACCCTAGGTGTCCTTGTAGTTTGGAGCAGCTTAGCATGTCACAAAGCCAGTAACTGTCACCCCTTTTATTCTGTGAAGTTTGTTCTGAGGCCTTATGGGAAATATAGTTTACTGACTGTGTACCCGTTACATTGCAGGCAATAGATAAGGTAAAGATGCCATTTTGCTTTGGGAATGTTTGTATGAAAGGATGACCACAAGTTACCAGGTCCATTTATAGCACACTAGAGTTAACTTAGGATTTCTTGAACAGAATTGTAATGCTTCTGTGAAAGGATGATATGTAATCTCATCCTATAAAGAGGTCTGCACGGCATGGTCAGGGATTGCTTCTTCTAGGTGAGTGTAGTGCTGCTGAAAGTAAAAAAGGGAGCAGGCAAATACTGGCTCGGGCAGTAAGTTCTAGACCAGATGTTTTGATGTTTGTGTGTGCTGTAAATTGTAATTAGTATTTATCCATAAGACAGTGGCACGTAAAATGTGAGGTCTGTACACCCATAAAGGAAAACACAGTTTCCACACTGGAGATCTTACAGTCTAACATGAGAAGCACCAAAGGGTGAGGAATGTAATTCAATATAAAATCTAAGGCCTTTTTATTTTTTTAAAATAAATATCCACTGTCCCTCCCCAGCCACCCCTTAATTTAACCGTCATTAGTTGGTGTGTTGTCACAGAGGTAGAATTTGAATGAGAGGAGAACGCAGTAGCTTTATGGCTGTTTATGACTTCAGGAAGAGCATTAGATAACTAGGTAGCAGCGTGGAAGCAAGTTAATCTGCCCAGTTTAAGGAGTTGACCTATTTTATATCTATTCCCACTCTGGTTTTTCAATGAGATGTCACAGCCTCTTGCAGCACGCTGCAACAGATATTCCGCAGTCCTTCCTAGAGGATTACAACTGCATGAATTGAATCTAAAGAGAAGGAGGAACCCCGCAGGATAATCTTCCCGCACTGGCATCCTTCTACTTTAATGGCTCCCTCCCTGTGTTTGGGGAGCTGGAGGAAGCCTATTTTTGTTCAGCTTTGGTGTGCGCACAGTCATAGCCTGTGTTCAGATTACAGGCGGGTGTTTCATTGATTGTGTCAACATTGTCTGAGTGCATTCTTAAACCCTGTAACTCTGCACAGGTAGAAGTCTGACTGTAGTTGAATGATAAGGCTGTATCTGCTATAAATACAATAACATCAACCACATAACTGTACAGATTGCTATAAAATAGTGATGAGGCATCATGTTTTGCCAAATATAGAACCCTCTGACAAATCATGGACTCTAGCTATAGAATTAATCTCTGAACTTTTCAAGTTCAAGTTCCTCTCTGGTTTGGCAAAGTGTGAGTTTTGAGCTGTTGTGTGTCTTTTATTGTTATGTTATTTAGTTTTGTTCTCCAAATAGTCCTGGAAGTAGGACAAGAATTCTTTTCAAACAAGAATCAAAGCACAGGTTTCCAGTTAATATGTACAATTTTCTTTTAATTATGTTTATTTTGGGGGGGAACCAAGGGTTTAAATTAAGGGGGGAAATGCTATACAAACCCCCCAAAAGTTTTGAGAAAACTAAACATTTTCTTTTAAATTTTTAAAGATTTTTTTGAAAACCAATCCTTCACCAAGTTCTCCCATCCACTGTTCCCTCTAAGCTGTGCGCGTGTGCGCATGCACACAGATCCTAAACCCTGCGCACACAGCGAAACACTGCGCGCACAAAAATTTGCACAGAAGGACAACAATTTGTACAGAAGAAATTTTTTGTGCACACGGACTGTCAAAAATTAGAGGGAACATTGCTTCCATCACTGCTGTTAAAAGAAAAGGAAAAGGACCACTACCTTTAGAGGCAGCAAAAAAGCAAAAATCATTCATTATATGGACACACTGCCAGTTCCAGCTCAGCGGACCTATGCTGATTTACACCAGCTGAGGATAGCGCCCCTGGCCTCTATTAGTTCTAATAGAGGAGTAAATGGGCGAAATTCTGGTTTTACAGATGGCCAGATTTGTTGATCTAACAGTCCCTCTTCAAACCTTAACAATCTATGAATAGAATGAAAATTATGAGTGTGCCTCAAGGGGCAAATATCCCTGTTTATTGCATGGCTTCCTTGTGCCACATTCCACAAGAAAGACAGAGACTTGGCAGTATTTCTCAATACAGTATTTCTTTTCACAGTATTGATAATTATATTACAAACTGTCTTTAGCACATGCAGTTATTACATCTTTTGCATCCCAGTTTACACCAGTTTCCCAGATTGTATTAGTAACCACACATTAGCTAATCAGCAGGTTGAGGGGAAAGCTGCCAAAAGCAGATCTGTGATAGGCAGCAGTCAAACAATCATAGCAGGAAACTTTATACTTCTGGAGACTAGGATACTCATGAAGACTATGCTGAAATACAACTTCTGGGGGAAAATATTGGGAGATTTACTGCTTTCATGTTATGGTCTCTTTGAAAGTGGGATTCAAGATTTAACAATGCCTAATATATATACACAGACACAGACACACACCTTTTGCATGGAAACAACTTGGATACGCATTCAATGTTGGTAAAAGGAAACCGGAATTACCCAGAAATTTAAACTTGTTGCTTGGGGACCCTTTCCCCAGCCAATGTGGTGATTTTGGTCCACTCTGGAGGGAGTTCAGAAAAATGGTCCATAGAGTTGGAGGGACTGACTTGAAGAAAATTCAGGGCTTGACACAACTCCAGTTGACTTCAATGGGAGCTGAATCAGATCCTAAAATAGGTAAGTGTGCATAGCTAAGCTATAGAATAATTAAGGGCAGTCTACAAACACTTGAGGGGTAAAAATAGCAAGGATAAGTCAAGAGAATATATCTAATGGTGTGACATTATGAAAAGAAAAATGGAGACTAAATATTAGTAAAGAAATCCCTGAGAGTCACATCTATCAGATTGTGGAATAATCTCATAAGGAAAGCACCATTGTTAGGGACTGGATAAAGAAACAGAAAACGAAAGGATGCTGTAGAGAGAACTCTTATCCCGTATTATTCTCTAATAGGTGTTTTCCATCATTAGTTTCTATGATTCTACGACAAACATAGAATCATGGATTATGGGTCCAAATGTCATTGGAAAGCGTCCCATTAACTTCAGCAGGAGTTTGGCCCTTATTAAGGGTTTAGAATAAATAGTTTAATGGAGAATGAATGAACGAATTAAAATGCTCTCTCTTTACTGAGTGTTGTATTACGTGGGTTAGACTATGTATGCTCACAGGGGTTTCTACTTATTTCTGATGTGTCATGAAGAAAAATAAAAATCATAGTTATTTCCAATCCATGGGCCCAACCCTGAGCCCACAGAAACCTATGGAACATTTGCCTTGGCCTTCAATGGGAGCAGGATCAGATCCCCCAGGGGAAAATCTCCAATGCCATTTGCGAGATGGATTACTATGTTCATTCTCCCAAGGTCACATAGTAAGACTGAATGATAGTTTCCCTCTACAAATTTCAAATTTACCGTTTAATTATTTGACTTTGGCAGTTGGCACATAACCATTTTTTTTAAACCGAAATGTCAGCCTTGAAGGAAAAAAAATCATATGATAAATTTAATCTAAGTGCCAACCAAAGCACAAATGTTCCCTGTGGACCTGTTACAACACTGGAGGTTCACAATTGATTGCTTGGGAATGAGCAAACTAATGCAGCAAAATATTTACTAGCTACGTATGTGTAGTTTAATATATATATAGTATGCTCACCAGATATTTACACCTGTATCTGTAAACTACCAAAATCTTGAGGCGTGTTAAATTAATTAATTTAATTAAGTTAAACAAACAGAAATACCAGTTTCTGTTTCCCTAAATAAGCTTTTTCACAGACTGAGAATGTTCATTTATGATTTCACTTTTTTTTTTTTTCAAATGTGAGAGACCACAAAAGTTGTTCTCCCTACTTACTACACATACATGTTGTGCACATTATATATATAGTCTACTGGATAGTCTTCAGCAACTAACTTCAGGTACCATCTGTACATATTCTTGGCACTATTCATTTGCAATTAGTAAGTGCCTTATGTTTAGCCCCCTGCAACTTGATGCCTTAAATTCTGGAGGAGGCAAGTTTAGCAGAAGGGAATATTGAGGTGGGTAGCAGGCTTTCTAATAAACAAAATCCACCCCTGCTAGTCCATATTTAAATCATTGGGATTTAGAAAGATTTTGTTCTAACTACTAAAGGTCATTTACTAAAACGCTGTTTTAATGGCATTGCAACTAGAGAGGAAGGGCTGAATGCTTAAAAGGAGTTGGGTTCCTAACTTCCATTGATTTCATTGGAAGTTAATAGCCTAAATATAAGTTAGGAACCTAATTCCTTTTGAGCATACAACCTGAAATTATTATTAATGATTTTTAAATGCAGTGGATCAGATCTTGCACTGGTGTAAATCACCATTGAATTCAGTAAAATGTAAGGACTTAGCGAACAATGAAGTAAATGGGGCTATGTCAATTCCCACCAGCTGATGATGTGATCCAGTGCACCCAGCAATGTATGCACCACCTCTGGCACATCTTCCCAGGTAAATGGTTTTGGAAATGGCATCTCTAGCCTCTCTTGGAGGGTGGGGGTGCAAGTCTTATTGTCCCTTCCTTCCGCTCTCCTGCCCAACCCCAACCCCCAGAAAGGGGTAAAAGAAACTCCATGTATTGAAATGTGCAGGCACCACCTAGGTTTGTAATCAATGGTATTAAATGAATTGTATTTAATTTACATTCCCGTATATCTTTGTATTAATATTTGTCTTCGCTTATCTTTGTACATGAAATACAATATTAAAAAATTCAGCAAGGTACTGCAAGTTCAATAAACCCTCCACTCATAAAAATGCATCCCTTACACCTTTGTGTATTGCTATTGTACTGTATGTATGAGAAGCAACGTTCCAGAGACACGGCCATAGCAATGAGGAAAGGCAATGATACACATCACGTTCTTTAGAACACAGTGATAGGCAAAGAAACACTTTCATCAACATCACTCATTGGATAAATCACTTCTAAAACACGTAAGTGCTTTTCACTAAGGTACTAAGATGGGAAGACAGCAAGTAGTTCTTGACTACATTGTACACTTCTATGGTTTGTTTCCCCATAGCAATATTTCCAAGAATGAGATTTTAATGCTAAGCAACTGGTGCTTTACATTGTTCCCAGAAACACCCATCAGCAGAGGTAGCACTGGTGGAAATGACTCGTGGTGCTGAAAATGTAAGCATTTCCTCCCGGACATTGGTCAAATTCTTCTAAATGGTGTGAAATTCTCTGAAACCTGCTAGCATGCGAGTACATTTGTGTGTGTGTAAAAGACAGTGAGTGGGTGGGGAAAATGTGTTGACAGATAAAAACCTCAACCACCTCTTTTTCTGTACAGGGGGAAAGTTTATTATTTGTGTCAGTACAAGAAGCTTTTGAAACAAATAAACAAAAAACGTTACGAGAATGAGTGACTGGCCCTCCGTCATTCCCCACTACAGATACCATTGTTGAACATTGGCTATGTATCATTCATCTTCATGCAAAAAGGGAGAAAGTTGTTACTGGTGAGTTGCACAGTCAGGAAAAAATAAGTAAATATCAATATAACACAATGTGTCAATAAGATACAACAAATGAAATTTAACTACTTGTGTAGATGGTATTAGGGCAATTAAGAAGAAAGTAAACAAACTGCAAATTATTGGTCTTTTATTATATGTATTTATTTAAGTATCCAAATTTGGCCCATTGTAATAAAGTGTCTTGGTTAAAAGACAGGAAACACAGAGTAGGAATAAAGTTTTCAGAATGTAGAGAAGTAAATAGCAGGTTCAGCCAAGGATCTGTACTGGGACCATTGCCGTTCAACATATCACTTATCTGGAAAAAGGGATGAACAGTGAGGTGGCAAAAGATGATACAAAACTACTCAAGATAGTTAAGTCCAAAGCTGACTGCGAAGAGTTACAAAGGGATCTCACTAAACTGGATGACTGGGAAACAAAATGGCAGATGAAATTCAAAAGTGATAAATGCAAAGTAATGCACTTTGGAAAAAATAATCGCACCAGTACATACAAAATATTCGGATCTAAATTAGCTGTTACCACTTAAGAAAGAGATCTTGGAGTTATCATGGATAATTCTCTGAAAACATCTGCTCAATATGCAGCGGCAGTCAAAAAACGCTAACAGAATGTTAGGAACCATTATGAAAGGGACACACATTAAGAGAGAAAATATCATAATGTCAATATATAAATCCATAGTACACCCACATCTTGAATACTGCATGCAGTCCTGGTTGCCCAATCTCAGAAAATATATATTAGAATTGGAGGAGGAGAAAAGGGCAACAAAAATTATTTAGATGAATGGAACAGCTCCCATATGAGGAAAGATTAAAAAGACTGGGATTGTTCATCTTAGAATAGAGACAGCTAAGTGGGATATGATAGGGGTCTATAAAATCATGAATGGTCTAGAAAAAGTGAATAGGGAAGTGTTATTTACTCCTTCGCATAACTCACAAACCAGGGCTCACCCAATGAAATAAATAGGCAGCGAGTTTAAAACAAACATAAGGAAGCACTTCTTCACACAGCAAACTCATCCTGTGGAACTCACTGCCATGGATTGTTGTGAAGGCCAAAAGAATAACTAGGTTGAAAAAAGAATTAGATACGGTCATGGAGGACAGACCCCTCAATGGCTACTAGTAGGGCTCCATGTCTGTCATGGAGTTGCGGAAGTCATGGATTCCATGACTTTCCGCGACAGACATCTGCAGCAGCCAGTGCAGCTGACCCCAGGCCCACCCAAGCAGTTTGCTCCGGGGCCAGCTGATCAGGTGGCCCTGGGGACAGCCACACCAGCTGCTGCCATAGAAGCCAACTTCCGTCGGCTCCGCTGGGTGCGTCGGGGGCGGGGCCCCGCAACCTCAGCCGGCGTCGAGGGCGGGGCCCCCGCAACGTCGGTCGGGGGCGGGGCCCCCGCAACGTTGCCTGGCGTCGGGGGCAAAGGTAAGTTCTCCAGTAATGGTCATTCTTATGTTCTTATGATTGGCTACATAGTTTAGAAAAAACAAATTGGCAGCTGATGATGTGTTCAGTTATTATTTCTTATTTCATTCTTATTTACTATTTTTTCTTATTTACTGAGAAGGTGTGGTTCAGATGTTGTTCAATACCCCAAAATGCTCACCATTCATAATAGATAGAGAGGACAGGACAACCCAGATGATGGAAAGGATGGAACAACTAGGAGTAAGGCAGGTCAAAAATTGGGTTTTATACTAAGCTAAATGTTTTGAGGAAAGTGTTTACTTTCTGCAACAAATTAAAAATTTTCCTCAAAACACCAAACCACCCAAAATCTTCAATATTTCAATTTGGAAATCTAACATGGTACTTCCTGGGAATAGTATTTCAATTGTTTTATGCCCCATTCTCCTCTATGAGCCGGGCATCCCAGCCAGATTAGATCTGCCATGATGCACGATGGCCAGGGCTTCCCTGAGCACTGCCTCAGACCTCCTGGTATCTGTCTGAAATTTTTCGGTATTCAAATTCTTCCAGAAAATTGAAAGTTCCGAAGAAAGTGTAGATGAAATTATTTTTGGTTTCATTTTTCATCTTTATTTTTTGTAGAAAATCCCCTCCCTATTTTTGATCCATTCTAACCGGGTGGTCTGTTTGTCATGGGAGAGATTATGCCAGATGGACTGCCTTGGAATTGGGAACCCCAGGGCTTTCCCTTTCACAGAGAACTTCAAAATGTTTTGTTTTCCTTTCTAACTGAAATGAAACCAAATTTTGAAATATTAAAATCCTACATGAAAGGGAATTGCCTTTCTCCACACAGCTCTATTAATCATGCTATCATCCTTTAATTCTTTATTGAATGCATCCTGTGTATTTCCAGGATTTGGAAATATCCCATTAAACCTTAAAGATTGTTTTGCTAAATCAAGTAGAAAATGATGTCTTAAAACTGTCCTTTGCCATAATGCCTATAAAAAACTTGACAATGGCTGCTTGTGTGCTGAGAGCACTGCCTATCATACTCACCAAAATTGACTCATTGTTTCCTTGTCTGTCTGTTTCCATCTGTTGTCTTGTGTCTTATACTTAGATTGTAAGGTCTTTGGGGCAGGAACTATCTTTTTGTTCTGTGTCTGTACAGCACCTAGCACAATGGGGTCCTGGTCCATGCTAAGGCTCCTAGGTGCTACAGTAATAAAAATAGCAATGTCTATGTTACTATAAAATCTCAGCAGACTGGTACTTGATCAGCTGGTTGAGAATTGCTACTTACTGTATAATTATTAATAACCATCTAGCAGGTTTCATCCAAGGAATTCTAAGTGCTTTAAAAATTAATTACACCTAAAAACACCCCCATGAGGTAGATACTGTATTATTATCATGCCCAATTTACAGAAACATATTCTCAAGCACAGAAAGGCTAAGACCTGTCCAAGAATACACAGTGAGAAATGGTAGAATCAGGAATGGAGCCAGGAGTCCTATCCTCCTGTGCCCTACTTGTTAGAGCTCCATTGTCAATGGATAAAACCAATACATGCTCAAGGACAGGAGAAATAAATGACTGTTTAATAATGTTTCTCTCCCTACTGTCTTCTGCAGGAGTCTACAAACTACCATTCAGGGCTGATTCATTGCTGCCCTGCCATGGTGTAGTCATTTCCTCCTGTGCAAAATGGGCATAAAAGGCTACCAAATGAGAATGGTAACATGTCACCCCAATGCAAAGTGAGTGTAAGTGAATTCATATAACACAGGACAACAGTGAATCGAATCCTGAGAATTCCAAAATCTCATCATTCTTCTCTCTTTTACTCCTCCTCGCCACAGGGACATATTAGAGTGATCATCATGCCAGCAAAGGAACAAAGTAGTACTGATACTACTTCAGTCGGCCAAATGGGGACAGAGACACTAGAGAGAGTCACAAGGTGCTTCCTCCCCTATCTCAATCCCCCTTCCCTCCTAACTCCCCAATGTGCACTTCTAGCTGAGGATCAAGGGAGCAAGTTTGTGTCTCAAACCCAAATCCCATGAGGCAGCACTACCCTTCCAATGCTGGGCTGGCCAATTTCATAATACACTCTGCTCATTGATCCAAAATGACCCAGTATATACCATATTTAAATGCCTAAATTAGGATTTAGGCACCTCAATTTAGGCACCCACTTTACAGAACATGGGCCTTCGTGACTTGCCCAAGGTCATCAAACATGCAGGGAGCAAAACCAGGAGTCTCGCAAGCCCAACAAAAATTCAACTCCAAGAGACAACTCTAATTTCAGACTCATGCTCTAAAACCTGTTATGCCTCATGCCTTGAGCAAAGCAAGACAAAGAAGGGGGAAGCAAAACTTCCATTGCCTTTGTTTTTAATGCATTTCTGTTTATCATTTCATTGTATCATTTCATGTGGCAGCTACAGAGCTTCATAGGCAGGCTGAATATTAACCATTCCACTGCACTCCACTCAGTCACTCCTGGCACAGGTTAATCCCTGTATCATAGGCTGCCACCCGTTTGCTAAGCAGCTTAAAAGGACGTGTTATAACTTTGACAATGACCTGCTAATGGTTTTACATTTCTCAGAAGTATTATGAACTATCTTTGTCACTTTTATCTACTAATGAGATCAATAAATTTAGGAACCAGACATAGATGGAGCAAACTGCAATGCCACAGCCAAGGACGTGGTGTGTATGACTTCTAAACTATAAATAATAATGTAGAAACTATAATCAAACCTTGACTTCTTCACACAGAAACTGATCTGCAGGTCCCCTGGCATAACAAAATCTCCTCATGTGTTAGGAAAATAGTATAACCCATGGTTTCTTCTTTTTGGCATGGTATGATCTACCTCCTAATTAAAAGCTTCACACAGGGAAATAGGTTTTATTCACGATCTTTTTCTTTCAGTTGGATATAACAATTTTTGACATTTTATCCTTCTCTGCCAATAATGGTGCTAAAACATGAAATAAATATTTAGGTCAGAATCTTTGAGTAACCACAGAGTATATCATTATACTCTTTGTTATAGATATATGGTTAACTCAGCATAAATCCTTTAAAGAAAGCCACCTGTCTATTTCAGCTGCTTTTTTATTGTTTATCTCAAACAATGTGAGGGTACGGTGGTCTTCTGCAAAGCTGAAGAAACTAGAAACAAAGTGGAACTGAGCTACCTGCTTCCCACCTCTACCCCCAAAATGCATTTCTAGATAGGATGCTGAGCCTTTGTCCAGTACCACAATACACTTCTGAGTATGTTGTATTTGTGCCAGTTGATCAGTGTTTTTCATAGCATAGTGGCATTTTTAGATATGCTTCTTTGCCACACTAGGGAAAACATACATGACAGCAGGGGTGGATCTACCAAACAGGGCCAGTACAGATGGTCTCCTAAGACAGCAACACATTGGGCACATGCTTGCAAGGGCAAATGCAGGGCTGGGAGAGGAGCACATTTACTAGCCGTTTAGGGCTATTAGAGACCGCAGAAGTGGCCTTGCATGGCAGAAGCAGGATATAGGGGAGTGTGAAAAGCAGTACCAAAATACCTTCTCTTGCCATATTCCGAAATAGTTGAGCTTTGCCCTGTTCATTTCCGCTGCAGAGACCTAATCTCAACCAGATCTTTAAAAAAGTGTACATTTTGGGGGAGTATATTCAGAAAGGCTGACACCAAAACTCTCTCATTGCTTCTGCATTTTTGGATCCACATAATGGGCTGTAAATGCAAAACTGAGCAGTTGCATTGTGCTCAAAATTAAATCAAGGGTGCAAAACTGAATAGGTGCATCTGTAGCTTGTTGATTTGTGCCCCCCAATTGAGTAGTTAGGGATGCAACTATTCAGATTTGCACCCTGGATTTAATTTTGAGCACAAAAATGAGAAAGCAAATTGTGTATATGAAAGGGAGGCCTTCCTTCTGAAGATGTACCCCTTTGAGTATGCAAACATCAGGTATAATATTAGCAGTACTAAGAAACAAAACAAGTAAATATAAATTATTTATCTAGACACTTAAACGCCACTCATCACTGTAGTTCCTAAGCATCTATCACAGCATCTGAGTATAAAAGACAGGAAAAGGAAATAAGAGAATGCAGCATTTGGCTATGTACATACTTATACATGGCAGGGACTGCCATGCTGGATCAGACCAGTGGTCCATCTAATTTAGTATATATTTTGTAACCCTGCAGATCTCTTGATCTCAATACCACCTTGTGACAATGGGTTCCACATTCCACCTGTGCATTGTGTGAAAAATAAATTCCCTTTCTCAGTTTTGACTTTGACCATTACTCAGATCAAACTCTTACATTTCAAACATTCCATTTAGGAAGAAAGGAACCAAATGTGTTGATGTGATCCATTAATATCAATTAGGATATATCCTAATAGTTCACTACCTTTTCCCCAAACATGAGACAAGTTCTATAATCTGGCAATACAGTAAATTTCTTTGGAGTACAAATTAAAACAGCAATAGCATTCGACGTAGAAACTGATTAGTAACAGCATCTATGTGTCTATAAACAAAGGCAGGGCTAGTTACTAATCCGAGTAACCCAGGAAAGTGTGGCTTGGCAAGGATTTTATATTCTAAAATAGCTGCTTCTTTTTCAAAAAACAAATGACAGCAGAATATGAGACTTAAGACAATTGAGCATCTTTGTAATGTTAGCTACTGCCTCAGTCCACTGCATTGTTGGGATGTCCGGAAGCAGCCCCAGGAAGGCTTCATGGCACCGCAGCCATGGGGCTGTACGTCGTTGCTGATGACACCGGTGCAGATGATCCTATGCGACGTCTGAGCAGAAAAAGCATCAATTATAGAACGTAACAAAATGGAAAAGGGAGGGGGAAAACCCTCACATAATAAAGAATCTTAACACCTCTATCTATGTGAGCATCTTCCACCCCTAGATCTTCCACCCCTCATTGTTCCAAAATAATTCCATCCAATTGTCACAACACGCCTCTTCTGGCCTAGATTTTCAAAACCGCATGCACAATGCCTGATGAACACAAGTCAAGGTGTTTTTCATGCCTAGGCATGGGTATTTTCAAATCCCTGAGCTGGACACATGAGCTGGACCCATGCAAAAGTATGTGAACACTTTTTCTCTTAAACTGGTCTTTAATTCATGAAGGGCAGAATGCAGATGTTGCTATAGAAATAAACTACTGATACCATTGCACTGATACTCCAAAACTGAAATTCCAGGCCCAATTCTGCTCCCATTGAAGTCAATGGAAAAATCATCATTGACTTCAGTGGAAGTAGGATCAGACACACAGTTTATTAATATGCTCATACAGCCTTAATCACGTTCCCATTTAAGTGGATGTACTAGAAAAATGTTTCCCTGAAATGTCTTAATTTACTACAATAATACAACTCTCCATCACTTGACACAGGGCCAGAACTTTTCCTTTGCACATTTTTCATCCAAAGGGCATGTTCTCAGCGTATCTCTGCACATTATTAGGGCAACAAGATGTATACCACATCCTGGGCCTGTTTGTTCATTTTTCAGTTGCTGTCGCTGTACAGGGCCTTTTTCTTTCTTTGCACATGCTCATTTTACCCAACTTGGATAATGGCAAAAGTGAGGGAAACTATCTGGCACCCATCACCCCAGTAATTGAGCACCTTAGAGAATACAGCCCGCTATGTGTTTTCCATATATATGATGCCTTGTCTTTCATTTGACTTATCAGCCTGAATCCATGGCTTATTTGACCCAGCACCAGTCTCATCCAGCTCAAAAACTGGAAATACCACTGCAGCAGAGTTATGTTTCTGCATGTAGATGTATATACAGCCTCCATGGAACTGGAGCTGCTTAGCTCTAGGGCACAGACAAGATTTGAAATTCTAAGGTAGGAATCACCAGCAGATGACACACAGTTGTTTGGTGACCCCTCAAACATTACCCCCTTCCCGGGAAACTGAGTCTGTGAGACCACCCCCTCTCTTTTAACATTTTCGACTGTGCGTGTTGAGAAGTGCCTCTGTAGACATCCCAACTCTAAGGCACTTAGGGGACATGATGGCTCCAGCAAAATGACAGCCAGGAAGACGGAAAGGATCAAGAGACATATAGCTATTGCCTTCAGTCACAGCAGGATTGGACCTTAACGTTGCTTCCTGCACTTCATCTCATTACACAGCACACATCTATGGCATTTTCTAATTGGGTTTTCTTGGTTAAGTGCAAATGGTAATCAATTATTTGCTAGCAATGATGTGGTATGACATACATCAGAGGATGCATAATGAGTTAATATTGTTGGAGCATCCTTGATATTCAGAACTTTCCGATTTTGAGCACTTCAAATTTCAACATTAAGATATCATTAAAGGCAATTATTTGTATTTTATAACGACATTAAATCATATGTGCACACTTACAGCTCTGTGTAAATATTTAATCATAAAATAAATCTAAAGAGTCAAAATAAATACTATGGGTGAAATCCTGTACCCTGAAAGCCACTGACCTAAACATATTGCAATCCATATGTATTATGGGCCAGATCCTCCCTTGAAATCAAAGGGTTATGCTAGTTCAGCTATTTGAGGATCTGGCTTTATATACGTGTATATACACAAACAAATTTTATATATATATATATTATATAAATGATATCATTGACGTTGATGAGTGAGCATTTCATTTAAGCAAAGACACATGAGCCAGCGTCACTAGATTTTGTAGCTAAGTGTGCTTCAGAAAGACTAAGCACAAAGCTCTAATCTAGACCCATGCCCTCAGCCTGGACCTAAAAGACCACTTTCAGTAGTGAGATTAGATTAGCAATAATCCAATGGAAACATGCACCCATGTGTATCATATTAAAGTGAAGTGATTTTGTGATGTGGACAAGCTCTTTGAAAACTCAGCTTTCCAGAAGATTTATGTAATGCTTTACATGTACATAGAACAGCACGGACAAACTAATCATGGTAATCCTTGCAGGATTTCTGTAAGCGGCGGTAAAAAATGATTGACCCTATTTTACAGATATGGAACCTGACACAGAGATGGAAAGACTTGCCCAAGGTTACATAGCAAATCACATTTGCAGCTCCAGGTTTAGAAAGTAAGATGTTGTGAAGATCAAGCCTACATTCAGCCTTCCAAATGATGATGTCTCCTGAACTTTCCACTCACAAATCTGCACACAGTTTTATCTCTATAGGTCCAAGCAACCTTACCTGCCACTGTTTTAGACAATGCCTTTCATAACTGCTTAACTGCAGCTGCTTAACTTTACATATGTGAGTACTCTCATTAAGGCCTATCCATCTTATATGGCCCCCACTGCTGTAGTATCTGAGCACCTCACAACCTTTAATGTATTTATCCTCAACTCTCGCAAGAGGCCGAGAAATATTTCTATCCCCATTTTACAGATGAAGAATGGGGAGACCTCCCCAAGATCACACAGGTAATCTGTGGCAGAGCACAGAGTTGACACTGAGTTCCTGAGCCCCAAGATAACACTCAAGCTACTGGACGAGCCTTCCTCTCCTAGCCTCTTCCTTGCAATGAACGAGAGGGCATGGACCTCTTTCCTGGCCCATTCAGATGCAGAATATCGTGAAAAGATGCAAAATGCACAGCCCTGCTGGAAATTTAGCATTTGTATTCCCTAATTTTTGGTGACTGTAACTGTCAACCTTCAGGCTACATTAATAGAATTATTGGTGTGATATAACAGTATGAAGTGTGGCATAACACACTATGAGAAAGTCAATGGAACAATATTTTGTGGAGAGTTGGGGCCAGCAGGTCTGGCTCTCAGTGAGCCCATATGATAACCATGTAAATGTCATGTAGTTCATTTGTATTTAATCACAGTATTTGGAAGGATTGAACTCCATAAGTAACTCATGAGAGTTTCACATCAATGGGAGCAGTTTTTTCAAAGAGCTTAGCAACTTCATTTCCTTCATTATCATGAATATTCAAGTTTGATACATTAGTTTTAGATAAACAGTCATGTAAATGGTTTTAATGTATTTGAAATTTCTATGTCTCATTTGCATGAGGCAAGTCAGTTGTCAGGGAGTGTCTCCATCCTCTGCGTCTCTAGAGTCAGTTCTTAGGGCCAGATCCTCAGCTGGGGTATCAGAATAGCCTTACTGAAATCCTATTATGCTGCAGTTTTCCTTTAATTGTATTAACAGTCAGTTCTGTTTCAGTGCTGAACTTTATGATAGTGGGTTTGTAGGAGAGTAAATTCTCAGGAAAGAGGTGAGGTCAGTGAAGAAATAACTTCACACATTTTATTACGGAAACAAAGACCAAAAAAAAGCTGTGTCAAATGGACGTTGATTAGGTACCCTAAAATATCGAGCGTTAAAGAACTACTGCACATATGCATTCGGTCCACCACATTGCCACATAGAAGAGCAACTTTATCAGGAACTTTGGCTATAGCTTTATCCCATCTACACAGAGAGCTAATGTGGCCCAGCAGAATGTGCCCAAGAAGTGAAGCTGGGAGTCACTCTGGAATTCTAATCCTAGAACTGCTGCTGACTTTCTTTGCAGCTTTGAGGAAAGTCATTTAACTATTCTGTTGACAAGTTCACTGACGATGTAAGCAGGCACAACTGCATTACGATCTGAATAAATTTAGCCATATGCTTCGGTTAGCTGTAAGAGGGATATTTACTCTTTCACCTTAGAGGGGTGTTTTGAGGATTAATTGGTTAATATTTGTACATTGCTTTGAAGATGTGAGATGCTAAGTGTTATAATTGCATGCTATTAATGACCTTAACTCTTTCAGCAATACTAATGCAATGTGATTGTCCTTAGTCGTCCATCATTTAACCTCTTTTGTAGAATGTGGATATAAAATGCAATCAGGAAATAATTTACTTAAATCCCAAACATTTCCTCAGATCAGTCAGACCCCATGAGGAAATGGCAGACAGTGTGTTCATTTTAAAGATGACAACTGTCAACAGAAGAGGCAGGGAAATCTACCAATTTTATTCTCACCCTCTTTAAATTAAGTCTTTTGGTAATTTAGCAAATGTTACCAGTTTACTTGCATTTAAGAAGAGAACCTGTACTCTTATCTCGGGTGCTTGTATGGCTCCCATTACCACAACATCCAAGCTTTAGTGTATTTATCCTAAAAGCACCCTTGTAAGACAGTAGCACCAGCCTGTCATCCTTTTATAGATGGGAGATTGAGTCACAAAGGGACTAACAGGTGACTTGCCCCAGGTGTCACAGATCGGCTATGGTGAAGCAGGGAACTGAATTCAGGTCTCCCTAGTCCCAGGCTACCCTTTATTCATACAATAAGGATAATAACATTTCATTACCTCCTGCATCCAAGACTAAAGTGGATCTTAATCCAAAACAGCTGAAATTGATCTCGTTGGCAAAGTAGGCAGGTCTGCTGATTGCCTAAGCAAAGCAGGTGTGTCGACGCAAATATGGTTTGTTCCTGAAGGCTTTTCTCCCAGGTCATTCAGACCACTGCTTACATCAGTTTGGGATCTACCAACTGCATCCCTCTTGTATACCACATAGCAGCTGGCCAAAGAGTAGCACTAACGCCCAGGAGGAGGTGAGCTATTCTATCAGCCACAATGCTGGTGTGCACCTGCTGCTGTGAAAAGGTAGAGATTATGATGATAGGAAAAACAATAAAGGTGGCACATGGTCTGATATTCCAAGATCCATCCATAGACGCTAGGTGGCTTCTTTGAATATGGCTTCACCTAAGAGGCTGGACAAACGAAAACCCTAAAGTCTTCAGCCAAAAATAATAATGACAAATAAAAAGAAATCTATGGAGGAGCCAGCACAGAATGGACGTCTGTGTAGCTGGTATTTAAAAGAAAATAACGAATGGAAATCTTGTTGTCGTCACATCACAACAAAACATAATGCTATGTAATGGCTCGAAAATTTAAAAGCAGCAAGGGCCATTGACTGGATGTGCTCTATCCATAGCCAATAGAAAATATGCGGGCTGGAAAATTAAACAGATTCTTATAAGATCGGGGATTACATGGAGTGTTCAGGGTTTGGGTTCATGAATACAGTTTTCTCCCAGATGTTCCATCATTGTTCCAGAGTGGGAGGAAAGCTGGCTGCAGACCAAATCAGAATTTTATATTCCTCTAAGATAGTGCCAGACACTAAGATTTCATCAATATAGCATCTGAGGCACAGAGACAATGCATTCTAGTGGGATAATCCTATATTCAATTGATTTTGCTGAAGACAGGACAAATAAACTAAGAATCAGAACATTCAATGACTCATATCAAAGATATAAATTGAAAGTCTACTCTTGTACTGCATACTGTCTAGCTGAAGTAGTTATAGTTTGGAATTTCCCACATTAAACCCTGCTGCTGCTGCTTGCAGATATACTAAATGCTAACTTTAAACACTGCTGCTTCTTTCAAGTTGGGGTTTTTTACTCTCTTTATAGTATCTTTGGGATGCACATCCTTCTCCAGGGAAACAGAGGTTTGGAAAAGAAATAAACCACTGAAATGCCTGTGGTTCCCTCCGGCAGTGGCGCTTTAAAGGGCCCGGGGCTCCGCAGCGCGTGGAGCCCCGGGCCTTTTAAAGCGCCGCTGGGTGAGTACAGGGGGAGCGGGGAGGCACCTTTTTAAAGCGCCGCTCCCCCTGTGCTCAAGACCTGGCTACGCTACTGGTTGTAGCTGCAGTCATGTGTGTTGAACAGCCAGAAATCAGTTGCTGTTGGGCTTAAGAGCAGACTTGCTGACCTCCTCAGGCAATCAGGTCGAGTGATCAATCAGGGGGCCATGCACAGAGACTGGGTAGGCTGCCAGTCCTCGTTCCTGATACTGACCTTCCAGAGAGCCCGTATTGCCTGGAATTTAGGGTGAAATTTTGTGCTGTGCCTCTAAGGGCTAGTCTACACTTACCAGCTGGATCGGAGGCGTCGGATCGATCTTCTGGGTTCGATTTATCGCGTCTTGTCTAGACGCGATAAATCGAACCAGGAAGTGCTCCCCCGTAAGTGCTCACGCTGTCGACGGGGGAGCCTGCGCGCCGCGTGTGGACCACAGGTAAGTTCGAACTAAGAGACTTCGACTTCAGCTACGGTATTAACGTAGCTGAAGTTGCGTATCTTAGTTCGACGGGGGGGTTAGTGTAGACCAGCCCTAAGAAATGTAAGTAGGACAGAGTGTGCATAAGCTGAAATTCAGCCAGGACTCATGGTTTACGGCATCCTTTCCGATGTGAAAAATGCCACTGGAATCTTTAATGATCATATGTATTCATAGCCTAATTTTATGTCCCATCTCAAATATTGCACCACAGCACCTCCAGCAACAAATTGGGGCATTGGTATGTAAGCGGATGAGTCCTGGACTTGTTCTTAACCTAAAGATGAAACATAATTTGTATTAGCGTTATAAAAAATCATCTCCAGAATGAAGATTTTTCAAGAAGACTCTGTTCTCCAGGCACTTGAGGATTCTTGTTACTTCAGACCTTATTTGCAGAAATACACTGACAGTTGAACAATTTGAATTGGAGCCATCAGGTGAGTGAGTTCTTGCCCTTTCAGCATAAAGCATGTTTTCCTAGGTCTGCATTTACTTAAGCATTTTCTGACTGGCTGGGTTTTTTCAAATAATTACAGTATTTACAAATTAGAGTTCTAGTGAATAATCTTTCAGAGCAGGAGCACTCCATCCCTTTACAAATATACACAATAGAGCTAATTATTTTTCTGTAAAACTACAAACACTCGTCCAAATAATGACAATCATTAGAAAACATTAGGGTCTGTCACTTATAATCTCTGCCAGCCACTGATAACGTTTTATTGCTGCATAGAAGGTTGATTAAAGCTTGTAATAGATTTAGTGAGGGTGAAAGATTAACAAAAAGGTATTTATGGCTGATACACTAAAACATAATATGTTCTCAGTAAACACTAAGAAAATCCAGCTCTGTACCATTTATAGGAGAGGTTGCTCAAGTTGTAGTTTTTCATCTGCACAATGAAACCGATAAACAGATTTCAGCATGTTGCAAAGAAGGACAAAAAGGACAAGAGCATTTTCCCTTGAGAGCCATATGACAGAGCAAACCAGAAAGTCTGTGTGTCTGTCTGTCTGTCACACACACACACACACACACACACACACAGAGAGAGAGAGAAAAGGTTCCTGTGCATGCTCTGATCAGGGCTGGCCTTACCATGAGGCGAACTGAGGCGGCTGCCTCAGGTGCCGGACTGGGGGTGGGGGTGCCACTACAACCCAGAGTGTAGAAAATTGTGTCTGCTGCTGGTGCATATGTATTCTCTCTGCTTTAGATGTACAGAGATGGTGAAGTGCTGTGCTGTGCTGGAGGAAGGAGGGCACAAGAGACCTTTCAAAGTTTTGGCCCAAGGAAGGGGGCATGGGGGCGTCATTTGAGCTCCCCGTCTCAGGTGCCAAAATGTTGTGGGCCGGCCCTGGCTCTGATAGTTCTACCACTTGGGAACCTGGGCCACAGCCCCAGTCCAAATGAATGCAATAGAAAATTAAACCAAAGGCTAGATCATGAGATAATGTTCTGCCCTGTGTAAGGAGCAGAGTGTTATTGTGCTGCCTCTGGAGCAGACCAGAAAGGACCTTCCTGGTTTCCCTGCTGTTCCTGGGAGGGAATAAACTGTGATAGGCCTAGACCTCGCACAGCAAACATTATCCAAAGCACTGACATGGCCACACCACCCTATGCACTGGGCAGCGAGTTCAGAGCCTTACCCTCTCCCCAACCTGCCCCTTGTGCCCATCTGTGCTGGGAGGCCAGCAGCAAAGCAGCAGCTCTGCAGAGCCTACTACAATAGTGTCTATGATGCAAATACCCACAAGAGCATAAGGAGGTCATAGCCAGCCCACGGTTTGTCCCTAAAACATATTTATTTTCAACCCAATATAATGGACCATTCACAGCAATTAATTTAACAACATGTGGCTTCCATATTCTTGAGGAAGGCTACATGAAATGGCAGCTTGTTCCCTTGTACAAAAAGGCTAAGCATCTAGCAGCTTCCATGGAGGTCACTAGGAGAGGCTGGACGCTCAGCACTGCTGAAAAGCAGGTGATTTATTTAGGTGCCTAAAACCAAGCAAAAACTTAGGCACTTATTTTTGAAAATCTTGCTCAATATTTCTTGGGGCAGTCTAGTGACAGTACTCCCCAACACAGAAGGGCCGAGGCCATGAAAACCGCTTATCAGGAAAAAGTGATCAGTTTCTTCATTGCAAAAAAAAAACAAAAAACAAAAAACCAACCAACCAAGTGTGAATATAAACAACTCCACGGTATGTGTTTGTCAACAGATCTATAGACAGATACACACATACACGGTCTATAAACACTCGTTAACGTGAGCCTTGTCAGAGAGGTCAAACTGTGGTGAAGCAGAACTAGGCTGTGGTTAAGCCAAGCAGAGAACCACCATCTGCATTCTGTGAACATGTTTCTAAGTTACAGTCCTATGAAGTGGATGACAGATTACAGAACTGGTGAATGTGAATCAGCCTGACCCACATGGTTCCTCAAGTGCACTGTGTGGGCGATGCTCACTTTGAAGATGACTATTAGTTTCATGGCAAAAAGTGGATTGTTCTTTAAATGTCAAGCAATGGTCACCCGAGGAGTGAGGATTTAGAAACTAAGGTTGTTGATTACTCCAAATTGAAACCCTGTTCTCTCTCGGGTTTAACCATAATACTTGTGTCATATCCGCTAGGTGAGGCCAGTCCCATCTTCCGAGGTGAAACTTTACAGTGATTTCTCTCTCTCCCTCTATCTTTCCTACCAGCAAAATGAATGAAGCATTGAGAAAAAAATCAAAATATTTCCAGACTGTTTAAAGACACACAAACCCGAATAGACGTAAACAAAAGCTTCATATTTATTTGCTGCTGTAGTGAGTCAGAATAAACAAAACAGCTTTACCTGAGAAGCTGGCATTTGAAAACAAACACTGGGTGTTTGACAAAAGGCAGAGCGGGTTTTTAAGTGAGAAATACAGTATCGAGAATCAGCACAACACCACAATGAGCCAACAACCTTTACTCATACAAGTAAGTCTTACTTATCCAAGCAGTCCCACTAAAGTCAAGAAAAGGGGGAGTAACATAATGCAAGTTGCCTGCTGCACGTATAACGCTGAGCTGCCAGCTGAATCCTGTTCCTACAACAGCTAAACGCCCTCTAACAGCAATATTTTACTTGGAAACAATAACAAATTAGAAGTCCAGCAAATGTTGGCATAACAGGCTAAATCAGAAAAGCAACATGGGGAAAGAAAAAAACTGGGGCAGACATGGATCTATACCTATCCAGTTCCAATACCCCAGCCATCACCAGGGTATCTGAATACCTTGAGTGAGATCCAAGTTGACGACTTTGCCACTGGTACAGCAGAGAGGATAAATGGGATCATGAAAGAGACTACCAAAAACCTGACTGTTATTATGGAGCCCAAATCACTCAATAGCAGGCTATGGACGAGTTTTCTTTTGGAGTGGATACTTTCACACAACAGCTATGGGAAGCAGAGAAGCAATCTCAGCTGTGGAAGAGATCTAAAGCATATTAAAAAATAGATGGCTTCTCCAAGAAAACAATTATTCTGAAGGACAGAGGAATGCGGCAGAGAATTAGCTGCACCACAATAACCTCCAAGCTTTAGATTTCCTACAAAAAACCAAAAATCCTGACTGCGCCTTTTTCAGCTTGACTCTTGCAGCCATCACAACTGTGAAAGTTAGAGTACCGGGGAAATCTAGCTATAAAAAAGTAAATGTGAATTTTGCCATTGCCTTCAACAGGGCCAGGATTTCCCCCTACGCCTTTTAAATTAGAAGCTAACATGACAGGCTGCAGGCCACAAGCAGGGATCACATCGACATCACCTGGATTCAGCTGAACAGTTTCTGAGACAAGGATTCCCTTTGTTTGCTGCAATTAAAGATTTGCAAATCAAAGATAAAACAATTACTTTATCTCAGAACTTCACTCCTGAGCTTCATAGTAGTTTTCAGTCCAGCTTGGAAACTGCAGCATGGTAAGAGCTGTGGTAATGCGCCCTTAGACCCAGCCATCTTCAAAGTAGAGGAACAAGTGGCAATCCCAGTTGAAAAAAAAATAATCTAGAAACTGCAGTAAAGAATGCTAAAGATCTCACTGCTAAAACAAAAGGATCTGATCCGCAGAACGATAGCCCTGAACAAAACCCAAGGAGAAGATGTAAACTGGAAAAAAAAAATAAGAAAGGAATACTTGTGGCACCTTAGAGACTAACAAATTTATTTCAGCATAAGCTTTCGTGGACTACAGTCTGCTTTGTCAGCTGCATAGAATGGAACATACAGTGGGACGATATTTGTACATTCAGAGAAACATGAAAAGGTGGAAGTAACCATACCAACTGTAAAAGGCTAATTAATCGAAAGGAACTGTTATCAGTAGGAAAGAAACTTTTGAAGTGATAATCAACATAGCCCATTACAGACAGTTGACACAAAGGTGTTAAGGGTATTTAAGGTTTCAGTGTAGTAGTATTTAACTGGGGGAAATAGATTCAATTAACGTGTTGACCAAGCCATTCCCGGTCTATATTCAAACCTAAGGTAATGGTATCTAGCTTGCATATTAATTCAAGTTTGGCAGCTTCTCACTGGAGTCTGTTTTTGAAGTTTTTCTGTTGCAAAATTGCCACCTTTAAGTCTGTCACTGAGTGATTAGAGAGGTTGAAGTGTTCACCTACTGGCTTTTGAATGTGATGATTCCTGATGTCAGATTTGTGTCCAGTTATTCTTTTGCGTAGAGACTGTCCAGTTTGGCCAATGTACATGGCAGAGGGGCATTGCTGGCACATGATGGCATATATCATATTGGTAGATGTGCAGGTGAACGAGCCTCTGATGGTGTGGCTGATGTGATTAGGTCCTATGATGGTGTCACTTGAATAGATATGTGGACAGAGTTGGCAGCGGGCTTTGTTGCAAGGATAGGTTCCTGGGATAGTGTTTTTGTTGTATGGTGTGTGGTTGCTGGTGAGTATTTGCTTCAGGTTGGGGGGCTGTCTGTAAGCGAGGACTGGTCGGTCTCCCAAGATCTGTGAGGGTGAGGGATCATCTTTCAGGATAGGTTGTAGATCTTTGATGATGTGCTGGAGAAGTTTTAGTTGGGGGCTGAAGGTGACGGCTAGTGGCGTTCTGTTATTTTCTTTGTTGGGCCTGTCCTGTAGTAGGTGACTTCTGGGTACTCTTCTGGCTCTGTCAATCTGTTTTTTCACTTCAGCAGGTGGGTATTGTAGTTTTAAGAATGCTTGATAGAGATCTTGTAAGTGTTTTTCTCTGTCTGAGGGATTGGAGCAAATGCGGTTGTATCTTAGAGCTTGGCTGTAGACAATGGATCGTGTGGTGTGTTCTGGATGGAAGCTGGAGGCATGTAGGGAAGTACAGCGGTCAGTAGGTTTCCGGTATAGGGTGGTGTTTATGTGACCATCGCTTATTAGCACAGTAGTGTCTAGGAAATGGACCGCTTGTGTGGACTGGTCTAGGCTGAGGTTGATGGTGGGATGGAAATTGTTGAAATCGTGGTGGAATTCCTCAAGGGTTTATTTTCCGTGGGTCCAGATGATGAAGATGTCATCAATGTAGCGCAAGTAGAGTCGGGGCATAGAGAACAAGAGCTAAGGAAGCGTTGTTCTAAGTCAGCCATAAAAATGTTGGCATACTGTGGAGCCATGCGGGTACCCATAGCAGTGCCGCTGACTTGAAGGTATATATTGTCCCCAAATGTGAAATAGTTGTGGGTGAGGACAAAATCACAAAGTTCAGCAACCAGGTTAGCCGTTGCATTATCAGGGATACTGTTCCTGATGGCTTGTAGTCCATCTTTGTGTGGACTGTGTTTCCTCTCGCTCAAGTGTAGCAACTTTTCTTATACCTCATGGTATCAGAGCTTCCCACTTGAGCATTTTGGGGTTGGGCACATGAGGGGACAAAACAGGATCCTCTGTATTCATTAAAACCTGATGCAGCTTTTTAAAAAAGATTTGGAGTGAAATCTAGGCTTCCTATATGTCAATGCAAAATTTTACTGATTTCAACTGAGCCAGGATTTCACAATTTCACCTTTGGAGTCTAATCCAACATCCACTGAAGGAAATGGGAGTCTTTCTACAGGGCTCTAGAACAAACCCTAAATTAGGAAATTATTACTCTTGCTATATAACCAGGACTTCCACCATTTTCTCTAGAAACCTGCAGACATCTAGAGAGTTGTCTTTTCTTATGAATCAGTTTGGTGTTTGACAGAGTGATGTTCATGCCATGTAACCAAATCCATAACCCAATATTTTTTTGTTAGAGGCCAGGGGTCATTTGACAGCAGAGCTTTTAATTTGAGAGAAATTACTGAGTGGCATCTTTTAACTACTGATCACTGTCTATATTCTCTAGGAAAAGTGGTAGTCTTTGGTAATCTTTACACCTAACTAGCCTGCAAGAAGAAACAAATACCATACAGGGAGTTATTACTAGTATCAGATTTTCAGTATCTCCAGCCTCAAGAGATCAAAAATCATGAGATTATTGTCACCTCCCCCCCAAAAAAACCCATGAGATTTTAAAAAATACTCTATTGTGCAGTTTTTTGGTCTTTTTATTTTTGAACTCCCCCTGCCCATCGTGTGTGTGTGTGTATGTAAGAGAGAGAAAATTAGTGTTGCCCACTCTCCCAAATTTATTGGATAAGATGGTTTTGGCCCCTGCTAATGGGTGCTTTTCACCCCCACATCTGCCCATCTTCTGTCTAGCAATTAATTCTAATGGAAGTGGGAGCTGAGTGGGGGCAGTTCAACCCCACCCCCCCATCCATTCATTCCCCCTCAACTCCAATCCCCAGTACCCATCCCCCTCAGTTCAGCTCCCCTCAGTTCATTCCTCTAGCCCCCCAACCATTCTGTTCTCCCGCCCCCCCCCCCCATCAGTTCAAACGCCACTCCCTCCAGGACAGTCATCCTAGCCTCATCTCTACTCCTCCTGGGGTTCTTCACACACACCCCTCCAAGCCAGGTGGGGGGGTGGGGAAGTTCCAGGGCTCTTCTCCCCTCATGCCCCTTCCCAGGCCTGGTGTTGCAGGCAGGGAGGAGAGCACCAGCCTACCCCCATTGCTCACAGGAGGAAGGGGGGAGCAGAGACACCCTGAGCAGCTGGGCTCTTTAATGCCCTCCTCACCCATCCCTCCTGTGAGAAAGGCTTTGGTTTGCAATGGGGAGGGGGAGAGGGAGAAAGCTCTGCCTGCAGCAGCTCTGATTGGTTATTCGGCCCCAGGAGGTGGGCAAATGGCTCAGGCAGCCAATCAGAGGGCTCAAATTTACTAGCTTGCTAGAGCTTCTCTTGTCATTGGAGTGGCTCCCTCCTCAGCCAAAATCATGTCACTTGCAAAAAAAAAATTGGAGAGAATTGGCAACACTGGATATTTGTTTTCAGTGTATCCACAATGTGCTCAGCCCATTGACTAGGAGCAAACATATATATGGCCAAGGTGTTATCTGGCCACATTAGTGGTAGTATAACGTTTTAAAAACATCAGAAGTGCCTGGATGACAATGGAGATTGTGTAGGACTCCATAAAGGCCTAATGTGAAGATGATGAGAACGTAATTTAAAGGCAGTCAGGTTGCACAGGTCTCACTGGGGATCTAATTTGACCATTCAACTCTTTCTGGACGGTGATAACGTGTGAGAAGGAAGATTCCAGCTGGGATCTCAGAGTTTCCTGGATTGATCCATCTTTACCTGCCAGCTAAGCACCTTCAAGATGGAATCAGTGAGACTCAATAACCATGGAAACCCACAATGTCACTTTTTACAGCACACTTTCTGAGATGTGCTGAACTTCAAACTTCTAGAAACCCTGCTTCAGATTTTAAAAGCACACACATATCTCACACACACCATCTTTAATGAGGAGAGGGAATTTAGTTTAAAAGAATATTCTTTCTTGATTATTACATTGTCTCCAGGTCTTTCCCATTCCATTACTCAGCTGGTGCAAGAAGGAAATAGACTGAATAATCTGAGGTTTTTTTCTGATGTTAAAGGAAATCCCTTATTACCCTTCTGCAAATCACAAACCCAAAGTCTTAATCTCTCCATCTGAAAATTTTACAGGTGGGTAGCTCTGGTGTGATATGTCTGGGACTGAGCACATTTCAAAGTGAACAACTTGACCTGGGAAGCACGAGAAGCATCTATATGTGAATTTTGCATCAAGTACATTTGGATCTAATACATCCGAGGGTGCTGAGGGAGTTGGCTGATGTGATTGCAGAGCCACTGGCCATTATCTTTGAAAATTGGTGGTGATCGGGGAAGGTCCCGGATGATTGGAAAAAGGCAAATATAGTGCCCATATTTTAAAATGGGAAGAAAGAGAACACAGGGAACTACAGACCGGTCAGCTTCACTTCGGTCCCCGGCAAAATCATGGAGCAGGTCCTCAAGGAATCCATTTTGAAACACTTGGAGGAGAGGAAGGTGATCAGCAACAGTCAACATGGATTCACCAAGGGCAATTTATGCCTGACCAACCTGATTGCCTTCTATGATGAGATAAGGTGTATAGAAAGCTGTCTAGATTGTCAGGCTCAACAGGTAGTGATCCACGGCTCGATGTCTAGTTGGCAGCCGGTATCAAGCAGAGTGCCCCAGAGGTCAGTCCTGGGGCCGGTTTTGTTCAATACCTTTATTAATGATCTGGATGATGGGATGGATTGCACCATCAGCAAGTTTGCAGATGACACTAAGATGGGGGGAGAGGTAGATACGCTGGAGGGTAGGGATAGGGTCCAGAGTGACCTAGACAAATTGGAGAATTGGGCCAAAAGAAATCTGATGAGGTTCAACAAGGACACATGCAGAGTCCTGCACTTAGGAAGGAAGAATCCCATGCACTGCTACAGGCTGCAGACCAACTGTTTAAGCAGCAGTTCTGCAGAAAAGGGCCTGGGGATTAAAGTGGGTGAGAAGCTGGATATAGTGTGACCTTGTTGCCAAGAAGGCCAATGGCATATTGGGCTATATTAGTAGGAGCATTGGCAGCAGATCGAGGGAAGTGATTATTCCCCTCTATTCAGCACTGGTGAGGCCACATGTGAAGTATTGTGTCCAGTTTTGGTCCTCCCACTACAGAAAGAATGTGGACAAATTGGAAAGAGTACAGCGGAGGGCAATGAAAATTATTAGAGGGCTGGGGCACATGACTTATGAGGAGAGGCTGAGGGAACTGGGTTTATTTAGTCTGCAGAAGAGAAGAGTGAGGGGGGATTTGATAGCTGCTTTCAACTACCTGAAGGAGGGTTCCAAAGAGGATGGAGCTCGGCTGTTCTCAGTGGTGGCAGATGACAAAACAAGGAGCAATAGTCTCAAGTTACAGTGGAGGAGGTCTAGGTTGGATATTAGGAAACACTATTTCACTAGGAGGGTGGTGAAGCACTGGAATGGGTTACCTAGGGAGGTGGTGGAATCTCCATCCTTAAACGTTTTTAAGACCCGGCTTGGCAAAGCCCTGGCTGGGATAATTTAGTTGGTGTTGGTCCTGCTTTGAGCAGGGGGTTGGACTAAATGACCTCCTGAGGTCTCTTCCAACTCTAATCTATGATTCTATGATTTTGGAAGTTATTTCATATGATCTACTTAGCAACTCCTTTACCCCTTTCAGTACAGAACAGTCTAATAATCAGGAGAACCACAGAAATAAAAGGAAAAGAGACCGTTAAACTAAAGCAAGTTACATAATGTACCATGCCCACCTAAGAGAACATCCAGGAATCAAGCGAGAGTGATGTGGGAGAACAGAGGTTTCATCTCTCTGAGATGTTTTATCCCATAGTAATCTATGGCAACTTCTGCAGAAAACCAAAACAATGCTATCCTTCCATTTGCAGTGTATTTACAAACCTAACACTTTAATAGCTACTGAAAATAGGGGAAAGTAATAGAGCTTCAAGAAAATCTAAGCTGAAGAATCTCTGTTAAGACTGGCTAAATCCAAGACACTTCTTTTTAAAATATGCCGCTTGATTGTCAGATATTCTGCTAACTTACACACCACATTTAATGCAACCTGAGAATGCAACTCTAGATGAAGCTGAATGATGAATAATTGGCAGGTGCATTCGTATCAGAAAGAAACTCCACTCTGTTATACCCGCAAACAGCTTGAGCTTTCACCCGCATGGCTCATCTCATTCTCCTCTCATGATCAGTCATCTGAAACCAGATACCTCCCTGAATGGTGTTAAAACTGGAATTGCCGACACTGACTCACTGTATTTGGGGCTGCCCCCACATATAAAACCACTTTGGTTATTGATGTAAAGATTTATGAGTCAGAGGCTAAAAATAGCCAAAAGCTTAAATCCTGCTTGCTTTGTTCTTGGAATTGACACAGGGGTTCTCCACCAGGGCAGCTGCACTCTTCTTTGGCCCCTGGTTTTTCAGAATGGGCTTCAGTAAAAGTCAGAGGAGTAGAATCATAGGACTGGAAGGGACCTTGAGAGGACATCTAGTCCAGTCCCCCGTACTCAAGGCAGAACTAAGTATTATCTACACCATCCCTGACAGGTGTTTATCTAATCTGCTCTTAAAAATCTCCAGTGATTGAGATTCCATAACCTCCCTAGACTATCCTGCTCATCCTCCCTCTCTCCCCCTGGCACTCAAGTCAACTCTGGAAGCTGATCTAGGAACACCAAGTCCTGGAGGTCTGTCCCCACCCCACCCCACCCACATACAGAGACATGAACTCCACATTAGTGACAGCAACATACTTCCAAAAGAAACCTATGAAAGGCTCCAGCACACAAAAAGGAATTTCCAATAGCAACCAGCCAGGGTGTAGGAAGATGGGCCTTCCCAGCCTCTGATCTTTGTCACTCCTCCTCTTACATTATCTGCTGACAGGACCAAGTCTCAGACCTCTCTCAACCAGATTCACTTTGCAAAAATCCTCTCTCAGGATAGTTTAATGCTACCATCAGATGCCTGGACGGGAAGCTGGAGGGCAGGTTAACCTTTCAACCTCCAGATCACAGACACTCCATTTGGGCTGTTGGCTCCAGCTCAGTACCACTCCAGCACCAGCTCAATCTATTTTGTTAATCCAAGAGAAGATTCAGAGGTGACTTGATCTTACCCTGTAAATATCTACATGGGGAGAAGATTTTTCTGATTGGAGACTGCTTTTTAATTAGAGGGGGAAAGGGCTAACAAGATCTAATGGCTGCAAACTAAAGCTAGACTAATAGAGACTAGAAATACGGTGCAATTTTTTACCAGTGAGGGTAATCAATCATTGGAACTACTTAGGGATATAGTGGATTCCTTATAACTTAATCTTTTAATTAAGATTGGATGTCTTTCTGAAGGATATGCTATAACTCAAAAGTTATTGGCAGAAATTCCTGGGTGATGTTCAGTAATCTGTGTGGCAGGAAGTCAGACTAGGTGATTATAAGGGTTAGAATCTCGGACACCCAAGGACTCTGGAGAAATACCTTCACTGCTACTTAATGGTCTTGGACCAACAGGAGGTTTTGAACCCAGAAACTTCATTCCTAAAATCACACCTGCACTACTTGAGCTAGAGAACTAACTCCCTTAGCTAGCACCTGTAATAGCCTCATTGACCTTTTGTGTGGATTAGTCATTAGCATGGAAAAAGGCCCATACTCTCCTAGTGTGGGTTACATGCTTCTCTTGCCTGTGAAAGCTCATTTAATGTCTGAGGCCCATCCTGAGTTCAGACCACATGCGGGGCACCACTTTTGTTACCAACCCCCTTTATTCAACAGGGCGTGAAGCACCTACGTTCTCCTTCCGTTAGTTACACCTACACCAGGGAAGAAGTTGACCCAATAGGCTATAAAATAATATGCATGTTATAATGCATGCACCCTTTTTATATAAAAATTAAGTATATAATCACATAATGTGCAAAAAATTCCTAAGATTACATACACACTGAAATTACACACATACAGCCCTATTTAAATAACTGCGATGTATTCCATAACTTCTGACAAAAAAGAAGAAGTTACAATAATTGTCACTTTCCATTTTATATAATTTTACAAATAAAAATGAGAGATTTGCCATTAACTAGTATTGACAATATGCATACAGTACACACACTTGTCAATTTCATTAACCTTCCAAATTAGGTATTCATAGTGTGCTAATGGCAGCATAACACATCATTACAATATTCAATGCAATTTCATGGATATTATGTATAGGGAGAAATTTTAGACTCTCTTGTCCTTACAGCTGTTAGAAAACATTTTACTTTGCAAATATCCCATTAGGGATAGACAAATGCTAAATAGCTGAATCTGAATTGCATGAATTATGGACCCCTGCATTCAGCCCTGCACCCCCAACTCCCAGACAAGAACAGGGTGCTATTCTGCTTTTATTTATTAATTGGCTAAATGGAAGGAATGCAAATAATTTGTATTGAACACCAGAGCTGATTATAAATACTCTACACTCAGAGTATCTTCAAGGTTAAACAGGTGGTCTAGTAGCTAGGATGCTGGATTAGGACACAGGAGACCTGAATTAGATTCTTGTCATGGCCATAAACTCCTGTTATGGTCTTGGACAAGTCACTTAATTTCTTAGGTCCCCACAATACTTCCCTACCTCACAGGGACATTAGGAGGATAAAAACCATTAATGATTGTGAGATACTCAGATACTATAGTGATCTGGTGCCCATGTCTATGAAAAGTTCCCAAACCTACATTCTTCTCTATATCGCCTACCAACTATTGCCTCACACCTGGGGTGCACAAATTATGTCTTGGCTATCTTCGCTTGCTACACTGGTTTCCTATATAACCTTAGATCAAGTTCAAGGTCTCACCCCTTATCTTCAAAGCACTCTATGGCCTGACCCCAGGTATCTAAAAGATCTAAAGCTTCAGGACAAAGTCTGTCATCGGCAAATATGCTCCTCTTGCACAATGGAACTCCCAACAATAATAGTAAAGTTCATCAGTGCAGGAGACAGATCCTTCTCTGGGGGGCAGTCTGAGACCTTATGGCATGAACTCTCCCAAGAACTCACGGCCATCACAAACCTCACCAACTTTCACTCCATTTCATTGACCTTGCCTTCTTCAACATAAACAGCATAGCAACAAATACATTAAAACAAAAAACACCACACATTACTCAGCCAGGACATGCCATTGCACATGCTTCTTCCATTGGGAAGAGAATGAGAGCACAAACACCACATGATGGATGTGTAGTCACATGGCTTAATGAACTACTGGAAGATGCTCAGATGCTAGGATGAGGAGTGTAGTATAAAAACCTGAATAGAATAGAATGTCTGGGGTTCTTCCCTCCTTCCCCCAAATCTTAGGGTTGTGCGAGTGTCTCTCACTTCTTTGGTGAAGATCAACTATTACTTCAGACAACTGCTACTGCAACAGCCCGCCACAATTTGCTTAGCAGAGAAAACAACGATTTCTGTAGGTGGTATAACAGCTAGCACTATTAGCTGCTTCTCTTCTGTTTTTTTAAACAGTTGGATGTGGAATACCTTATGGAATTCTAGACTTTCTATTCATGGTACATGCTTTGGATGGTCCAGCTACACAACAGTCAGCTTGTGTTAAGTTGAATCACTCTAGTTTCCTTTTCTCACTGTTGTTTTCATCGCCAAGGGCTGTCAAAACACATTGTCCTGCTTTCAGAGCACAGCCACATACTGTGCCATGGAGAGATACAAAATGCAGCTGATAAAACTACATAGAAAAGTTCAGCTGTCTTCCTAATCTAGGAATTTTAAAAGTATTTTTGATACAGTGAAAGCCAAGTTACCTAATGTCTAATGTTCAGTGTAAATGTGTGGTATCAGAGCTGGACTACTTTTTGTCCATATTTTGAACTGAAGCAGTTTTTATATTAAGTTAATTTGTCTTTTTTTCTCTTTTCATGTAGCATCTGCCTCACTTTTGCCAGCTATTTTGGGTTCTTCCAGTCATTATTTCATTCCCATTTGTATACTTCATAACATCTGGAATACGAGAAGATTGATCTTTTAGTGATCTCCCTTTAGGATCCATTGAGCTATCCAAGTTCTTTGCAAAAATCTGATTTTTTTTGGTAGGATATAAAGAAGAGATAGCAATCAAAGACTACAAATAAAGCTGTCAGTCTTGCTATCATAACACAGATGTATTAAAAAATGAATGACTGTGTCTCAGATAATAGGTGGTGGAAACTGATGTAATGTTCCAAACTGTTCAACTCTGGTCAGTGTAGAACTATTTAATAACCAGGAAAAGAAACCCACTGTAAAATTAACAAAAAAAATTTACTTGTTATGACTGCACCTCAGTTGCACGTCACCAAAAGAGAACTAATGATCTTTGACACAGGAGGAATGGAATATTTTTGAATAGGGTTTTGTGCCTATTTGGCTTATTCTCATACATAAAGAATCTTGGTGTCCTTTGGAAAAAAAGAAGTTCAGCCCCATCAGCAAGTGCCAGCAAATGCTATAAAGCAGTGGATAGTGGGTGGGTGGTGTGAAAAGGTTTCATAACCGCTAACAGCAACAGGTTTCTGAACTAAACAGCTGTGAGCAAAACACAGGTGTGCTAACACAACAAGAGCTATTCATGTCTTCCCACAGTGCTCTGGCCAGGTTTGAAGAGCCATAGCTGACCACATAAAGCATCAGAGATGGGAAGGGCTGCTAGTGAAATGTCCACTAAACGTGTAAACACCAGACACCACACAGACGCACATTTTTAGCACATTCTCCTCACTGCTGAAATTGAAAAAAAACTAAAGCAAATGAAATGAAAAGAAAAAAGTAATGAAAACAAATTCTATAGTGCCAAGCACAGATTATTATATTTGCAATGTTCCTTGGCTTGAAGAGTTAAGAAAAAAAAAAAGTGCATAGAAAAATATGCAGATAAAATATATTGGAATATGACATACCTCAAACATTCTGTGTTTATGCATAGTTTATACTGACACTTTCATTGCCATTTTCTATCCAAGACAATTGTAATTGAAGGAAATTAAAAACAAATGTCTGAATCAGGTGTGACACTGGCAGACCAGGTGCCAGCTCATGCCAAAGTCCCCAAGTCTCAACTGAACACTGACAAATAAATAGCTGGAATCAGTCTGGCTCATCTCTGTGTTAATACTGTTAAAATAGGAATTCAAATTATAAGAATATATTTAGAGTTTAGACTTTATTGAATGCTTGTGAGCTGCTGCATGCATTATTTTCACGTATAACATCTGTGTCTGATATAGGCAATATTTGAGCAGTTGTATTGTGAGCATCTGTGACTGTGTAGATCACCAGATAGGAGAGAGACATTAGCTAGTGCAAAAGGCTCAGTAGCAACAGAAGGTGTTGTGTCCTTCCCAACAAAAAAGCTCCATCAACCCCAAATGGACTATTATGGGTCGTTACAAGAACAAAATATGTTTATTGTTCTGCTTTTCACCCATCCCCATGAAGATGAGTCATGCAAGTGGATTCCTCCCATCATACGAGTTTGCAGCTCACATGGCAAGAGAGAGTTAAAAACACCTAACAAGAAGGAACTGATTATCTATATGCTGCTTGCACTCTGAAGGCAAAGGGTTTCTAGGCATAAGCAAGAGATCCCCGGCTGCATAGCCTGACTTAGCCCTAAAAGACATATAGAGATTGCTAAGAGGCTTCTATTGTCTTTTGAAATTTAGGATTGTAATTCATTTTTGTACATATGTTTATCTGTTTTAACCTTATAAATACCTCTTGGGTTTCCTTTTCCTATTTAATACATTTTTATATAGTTTATTATAGGATTGGCTACAAGCGTTGTCTTTGGTGTGAGATCTAATGTGCAACTGACCTGCAGTAAATGGCTGGTCCTTTGGAAGTGGGAGTAACCTGAATATTGCTATGATTCTTGGTGTAAAGGACCATCTATCACAAAAGGAACATTCACCTGCATGGCCAGACAGATCGGAGTATCAAAGGGGGCTGTCCGCGACTCCATATTAAAGCTGTTCTAGATGGGGCAGCTCTCACAATTTTGCCACCCCAAGCAGTTGCCGCGGCCCCGCCCCTGATGCAGGCAGACGTAGCGGGGCCCCACCCCCGATGTCTGCTTGCGTCGGGGGCGGGGCCCTGCTACATCTGCTTGCGTCGGGGGCGGGGCCCCACTATGTCCCAGTCCACAGCAGCAAGGGAAGAGCGGTGGACCTGCCGCCCCATTGCCGCCGCAGCAGGCGAGAATGGGGCGGCAGTCCGAGTCCCGTGGCGGCAATTCGGCAGCGGGAAGAGCGGACCTGCCGCCAAATTGCCACCGCGGGACTCGGACTGCCACCCCATTCTCGATGCCGCCCCAAGCACCAGCTTGGAAAGCTGGTGCCTGGAGCCGGCCCTGGTTCTAGAGCCTGAGGAGTTTACACTTTATAATTGGTTGGTGAAATCAAAGTACAGAATTCACCACCAGTTTGGTGAATGTTCCCTGCTTCCTAACAGATTGCCCTGAGGTTGGTACTCAAACTCTTGAGTCACTGAAGGCAGCATTACATAAGACATGCAGAAGGTTAACAGATTCTTGCTCCTCCTGGGAAACCTCCCTGATAATAAATGAGACATATTTCAATAAAGTATGGTTAAAAATTAAATTAGTTACCTTTAATATACACTATATTAAGTGCCTCTTTTTTTCCAGCAACAAAAGTGTTTGGTGCAGCAAAAGGGTTTTAAAAAGCTGTTTTAAAGGGTGATTCAGAGAAAGCGATCTGAGAAAGAAATGGGAGACAAGGAGCCCTGAGTTCCAATCCTGACTATGGAAATCCTATTTGAGACATTTAAAATTGAACTCACTAGACAAATACTGATGCAGACACTGCAGGAAAGAATAATCTGTCATTGGGAAAGGACTAGACCTAAGAGAGCTTTTTCATCTATAATTTCTATTATAAAAAAGTCAGTTATTCATTTAAAAAGTGCCTTTACATATTATTTTAGTACCAGGGGCTTCATACTGATAACACATCAGAAATGAATATTAACATTTATTTAAATTAGTAGAAATGTAAAAGCAAGCTTTTGTACAAGAAAAAATAGTAATGAAAATTAAACATATGGTAATCATGATACTGACCAATAGCTGAACATTTAAAATCACACAAATTATGAAAAGATGAAATCTCACGACTATCTTTGACACACTAAAACTCTGACTCCTAAGGATTTTGGTATCCCTTGTATTCATTTCTGCTTTTAAGCCAAAACCTTCCTAAATGAAAGTAATGAAGGTAAAGTTTGACATTAAACTATTGTGTTACTAGTAAAATTAATGATGAAATTACTCTTTCCAGGAAGAAGAAGATCTTGCATTTCTTTAAAGACTGTTTGCTTAAGCAAAGTAGAGAATCCTCTTTTTCTGAACACCCAATTTCAAAGGTATTTAATATCGAACAACAAAGCTGCAGAACTTTGTTTTCAGCAGATGTAGGGCCCCACTAAGACAATTATTAATGTGAAACAGCAGCGATAAAGACACCTAGATAAGTTACTGCATACATTCTTTGTCTCCCAGCAGTGGAGACCTAGATGTGTATCTGTCCAACGTTCTGAGTGTGGCTGTTCCACTCCTTATAGCAAGCAGCTAGTGGTCAGCATCACAGAACCACACTTAAGAAAATATCGTGCACAGGGCTTGCTGTTTTTGTACTATGGCTAGTATCTGGGTCAAACTGAACATCCTCATCTCCCCACTCTATAAAAATAGATTAGATACTTTTATCACTGTTATAATCATGCTTCACTAAGACTGTTGTCACAACAAAAAATAGCTCTAAGATCAACAAATTACATTTGTGTTTCTGATGCAGCTAATTCAAGTAAAATCCACTCTTTGTTGAATTTAATGCAGCTGAAAAGTGACAGACAGCTCTCTGTACATCCACAGCACAAATATAACAGTGTGACAGTGGAAGCTTCCACACGTAGCCCCATCAACATGCCATGACCTTGGTCTGGAGGAAACACCTCTGGAGCGAGCGGACAGATCAATCACCATGTCCATTCACTCCTTAGCCTCTCTCCTGAGATTCCCAACAATTAGTTGTCAAGTAGTGCCAGATGTGTTTCAATTTGGACTGAGGTCTCCAACTCATTGCACACAGTCCAACAAACAGCCATCATGTAAAGTCATTCTCACCAAATAAAATTCTCCAGTAGGAAAACATTAAAGCATTAATTTTGTTTTTACCTAGCTGCCATTCTTAAATGGTCTGGTCCAGTCATAGGCTGTTTGTTTAATGGCACTCTCTTGTTTTATGAAGTAGATTTTAATTTCATCATTAGCAATTGAAGGCATACTCAAGCAAAATCAGAGTATAAAATAGCTAACAGTTTATCATTAAAAATGTCTTCCTTGTCACAGCCTAATTGATTAAAGGTGTTTTACAAATGGCTCAAAACTCCAAGAATTCTGGACCACATTCCTATAAAATTCACTAATGTCCTTAGAGCAACTCCCTCTACCCAACAAACGCCCCTTCTTTCCAACAAACCCCAGTATCCGATTCTTTAAATAGCTTTTAAGAAGAGTGCCTCCCCTTCTGCCTTGTAACAGTCCTTTACCACCTGAATTATAGCCATGCAGCCCTGTCTAATATCTTGCATTCTCCAAAGGGGGCCACCTGATAGCATGGCAATTTGGGTGAAAATAATCCTGAAGTGATGGATTTCAGGATTCTAAGGAAAGGAAGGAGTGAGAGCAACAGAATAAGGGCAATGGATTTCAAAGAACAGATTTTAACAAACTCAGAGAACTGATATATAAGATCCTATGGGAAGAAAATCTAAGGGATGAAGGAGTTCAGGTGAGCTGGCAGTTTCTCAAAGAAACAATATTAAGAGCACTACAGCAAACTATCCTGATGGGAAGAAAAGATGGGAAGAATAGTAAGAGGCCAATATGGCTCTATCAGGAGCTCTTTAATGACCTGAAAATCAAAAAGGAATCCAACAAAAAGTAGAAACATGGACAAATTGTTAAGGATAATTTTTTTTTAAAAAAAGAGCACAAGTGTGTAGGGACAAAGTCCAAAAGCTTATGGCAAAAAATGAGTTACACCTAGCAAGGGGCATAAAAGGCAACAAGAAGAGGTTTTATAAATACATCAGGACAGGAGATAGATGAAGGAAAGTGCACAGAAGGGAAGGAGAGCTAATAGTAAACGACATCGAGAAGGCCCAAGTGTTTAATGTCTATTTTGCTTCAGTCTTCACTAAAAAAATAGTTGTGTGACCAAATGCTTAACATAATTAATATTAACAAGGGAAGAAGGAACAAAAGCCAGAATAGGGAAAGAACAGGTTAAAGAATATTTACTAAGTTAGATGTATTCAAGTCAGCAGGGCCTGACAAAGTTCATGGGATACTTAAAAAGCTAGCTGAAGCAATCTCGGACCTGTTAGCAATTATCTTTGAGAACTTATGGAGGGCTAGAGAAGGGCAAACATAGTATCTATCTTTTTTAAAAAGAACAAAGGGGATCCAGGGAATTATAGACCAGTCAGCCTAACTTTGATAGGAAAGATACTGGAACAAATTATTAAACAATCAACTTATGAGTACCTAGAGGATAATAAGGTGATAAGTAATAGCCTACATGGATTTGTCAAGAACAAATCATACCAAACCAACCTCATTTCCTTCTTTGACAGGATTCCTGGCCTACTGGGTGTAGGAAGCAGTAGAGGTAATATGTCTTGATTTTAGTAATGCTTTTGACACAACATCACATGACATTCTCATAAGCAAACTGGGGAAATGTGATTTAGATGACATTAGGATGAGGAGGATGCATAGCTGGTTGAAAGACAGTACTCAAAGAGTAGTTATAAACAGTTTACTGGATACAACATCCCAATTTGACAGCAGTGTCACACAGAGGTCTATTTTCATTAATAATTTGGATAATGAAGTGAAGAGTAGGCTTATAAAATGTATGGATGACAGCAACCAGGGTGTGTGTGTGTGGGGGAGATTTGCAAACACTTTGGATTTCACAATGATGTTGATGAACTGGAGAATTGGACTGAAATCAATAAGATAAAATTCATTAAAGACAAGTGCAAAATACTACACAAGAAAAAAAATCAAATGCACAACTACAAAATGGGGAATAACTGGCTGACAAGAATGTAGGAGTTATAGTGGAGATGAGGGAAGAATGTGATGCAGTTGCAAAAAAAGCTAATATTCCGAGGTGTTTGAACAGGAGTATTGTATATAAAACATGAGAGGTGATTGACCCACTCTACTCGGCACCGGTGAGGCCTCAGCTGGAGTAATGTGTCCAGTTTTGGGCACCACATTTAAGATCTGGACTCTCTTCAATTTGTCCACAGGAGAGCAACAAAAATGATAAAAGGTTTAGAAAACCAGATCTACGCGGAAACGTTTAAAAACTAGGCATGTTTAGTCTTGACAAAAGAAGACTAAGAGGGACCTGATAACAGTCTTTAAATATGTTCAGGGTGGTTACAGAGGGGACAGTGATTAGTTGTTCTCCATGTCCACTGAATATAGGATCATCAGCTTAATCTGCTGCAAGGGAGATTTAGGTCAGATATGGAGGAAAAACTTTCTAACTATAAGTGTAGGTAAGTACTAGAACAGGTTCCCAAGTAAGGTTTTAGAATCCCTGTCATTGGAGGTTTTTAAGAACGGGTTGGACAAACATTTGTCAGGGAGGGTCTAGGTATACTTGGTCCTGCCTCACTATGGGGGGCTGGACTAGATGATCTCTCAAGGTCCCTTCCAGCCCTACACTGCTATGATTCTACAATGCACAGCACATTTATCCTATACCCAACTCCTGAAAGGCTCTTCCGGGGGCTGAAGGGGTTGCTGAGCCAATCTGGCATCGGGGACAGAATGAGTTACTACTCTCACTGATGTCTCCTCTTCATTGAGTCTGCAGACTGAAACATCCCAGACTGTGCAAGCAATTTGCAGGGGAATGTGACGTAAATGCTCAGTTGAACCCTATGCTGATGTTGGGACCTAGACTTTTGGTTGCCCTAATTTATCAAAAACATACCCATCCACCCATGTAAAGACAGCAGATCGTTCTCATGTAAATTGCTACAGCTCCACTGAAGTCAGTGAAACACTTCCTGTTCACCCCAGCTAAGGATCTGACCCAAAATGTTTGTGACTAGATCTGTTAAACCATTGGGCCATTTTTTCCCTTTACACTAATGTTTTAATTTCAGTGTAGTTACACTGACAGAAAACTGGTGTAAATGGAGTGAAGAATCAGGCCCCAACAAAAGCTTATGAAGAATCAGGCCTCAAAAGCTTAGGCATAAACTTTAATGCTAACCTTCTGATCTTTAATCTTCCCATCAGTCTTTCAGAAATCCTATTTTTGTGCTTTTTCATGTGGAAATGAATGACTTGCTGTTCTTGTGTGATAATTTAGCTGAGTGACAATTATTACTTTGTGTCCTCAGCTGTGGAAAGGGTAAAGTTGAGTTACTTCAGTTCATGCCCTTGTTCCTCACTTCTGATTTATATGTTATTTACTAGGCTGCACGTGGCAATAGACTATATTGGTAAGGGATGCAAGGAGAATATAGGTCACGCTGCAAACTGCAGACACGCACACACACAACTAAAATCAATCAATTTAAAGTTTTATTGGGGATAATTACAAGGGGTAAGGGAGCAGGGTTAGATTAGCTAATAGAGTTAATGAAACTTAAAACACACAATGACTAAAATATCTACTAACAATATTTATAAACAAAGATGCAGCATTTAGTAATAACTGATACTCACAAATACAAACCAATGCATAACGACTGGCAAACGTAGAAACTCTGTTTGAAACACATGAGCTGAGAGAGAGGCTTCGAGGTGATCAGGCTCGGTTACGGGTGTACACAGGACACACAGGATTCGTTTCTCTTTCTCCTCTTCCTGCCTGCACATGGCAGGCAGCCCATAAAGTACCAACTATGACATCATAGAAGTGTCATAGGGGACGGGGCCCAAAACCTGTTTGTGTTCGTTTCTGATTGGCACAAGCAAAGTTTACACCAAGGGGGGGAGCAGGTGCCTCAAAGTCTGGCTTTGCCCCCAAAAGGTGAGGAAATGCATATTGCTTTAGAATGCGTGCCACACTGAATGACAAAAGAAGAGGCCAGGGCAATACCGGTATGGGCAAGTTTTACAGGAAGCAGACAGGAACTCATCTCAACAATTTATAAATTAGATATTTTGTCCTTATATTTTTTTTCCCTTTCACTCTGTTTATAAGATCATTAACCTCAAGTAAATATTAATATATCAATTCAGTATCAATCTCCAGCAAAGGTAAAAACTTGCAACTATTATTCCTTCAAAATTGTTTGGTTCTTTCCTGATTTTGTATCAGAGCCAAATTCTACCTTTTAACTTTTTTTCCATGTGTTAGTGTGATTTGCATATGTGGATCAAGGATAGAAACTGGACATAGTGACCTCTCCAACAGAAATAAAGATTACATTGTATAGAAATAGAAATCTCCACTCTACAAGCAAAATTTCTTTTTATTCCAGAACTGTGATTTTAAGAATTCTTTAGAGAATTCCTTCAAATAGACTAGACCATCAATTAATATAAATCATATGAAAGTAAATTTATGATTATTATAGTGCCTTTAACAACAAAGTAGTATATTGATTGGCCTCATATGTTACACTTCCATCATTTATTATGGTCAGTTCCATAGCAAGAGTATAGCTAAAGCCCAGTTAATACTAACATGCACAATCATGCTAATTGTTTCTTAGATGCGGATTAGCTTCAAATGAGAAAACGTGAAGAAATAACACCAACTGTAGAAAACAAACATGTTATTTAAAGTAAATTGTATACAGTGATATTGCCAAAATTCTGTAGGACCTTCGTCACAGTGAGAGGTGAATGGCTGCTATATTAAATCTGTGCAATTCGCTTTTCAGATTCTTTTCCCACTGCTCACGTGTTCAGTTTTACTCAACAACAAACCCTATTGTGCCTTATTTTCCTTTTGAAGTAAAGCCCATATTGGCGAGAACAATCACTAAGGTGACACTTAGAATAAAGCAACATGATTTGAACAGCTGTAGACAGTCAGTTATTTATCAGAAATTTTAACAAAGACCAAACGGAAAAGTGGCAGTTCAGTAAAGAACTAGATAGCAAGTACTGCCCTAGCACAACTGTTACACAAGATGAAAGAGTTACAAAATGAGAAAGTAAACATTTCACTTTATTCTGCAAAGAGGATGAGAAGATACTTCCCTTCCCCCGAACACTTGAAAGTGGCAAACTCAGCTCCACTTAAATACAAAAAAATCAACTTTGAAACAATGTTGCAGTTGTGAATCTAAATACAAGTTCATCTTCTCAGCATGCCATTAATTTGCCCAGATTGTACAGACAATATAACGTTATACATATTGCACCAGATTCTCAATGGGTGTAAGTCAGCATCGCTCCATTGAGTTCAAAATTACTGTTGGAGTTGCATTGTCAGGAAGCTCAGGAGAGCCCGAAAGCTGACACAGGACCTGTCCGCTCAGCGATTCACAAATTTTGGTGAAAACCATGCAACAAAACTCATCCTCAAACAAACAGATTTGGGGAAAACTCACATGGGGAATCCTCATGGAATGTTCCTAGCCATCCTTCTTGATCCCGTCCTATGGGAATTTCTGCTGAAAGGACCCTCTGTTATTCAATAAGGGACAATTTGCCATAGTCAGCTGAACGGTCTATGGATTATACCATATCTCTGAGATCCAAAGCAGAGTCCCAAAGAAATAAACACACAAACATACATGGTGGATATGTTTCTAAGCTTTTAGTTAGAACATCATATGCAATAAAATAAATTCATAGTTCTAGCTGTTAATACAAAACTTATAAACAATTGAAGGACGAACTTTCAACCATTTGATTCCTACATTTATCTTTTCTTTTGAAAAAATCCACATTTCCAGAAATCACAAGAGTGGTGCAGCTATAAAATGGAACCCTCTTTTTTGCTCCATCTAGTAAAGGATCAGAAAAACAAGATTCACTAACCAACCAACCAAAAAAAAATAAAAAATAAAAAAAAGTTGAAGCTGTGTATTTGTGAAGACCATAAAGTATAACTGAAACTGGTTTTGAAATTCAGCTATCAATAATTCTCCTTCTCACTGAGCATCTCAGCATGTGAACAAACACCCAAATAATACAAAATTCATATATTAAATAAATCCAACAAGATTTTAAACCAAATTTGATTAGAATTGACCCTTCAAAAACCAAATCTCCAAAACTCAAAAGTGTTATTGCAGCAGATGTATATATAATTTTATCTAGTTCAATTCAATTCCACCATAAACCCTTTTCTTATTAAGAGAAAAGGAATAGCATATATGATGTGCTCAGGTGGTTACAGAACTTGACTGTATGAAATGTGATAGGGTAAATCCCATTTACACCAATTACATCCACAGCAGCACTGGCACATACAACTTCACGTGTGTTTCAGCTCTGAGCTTTAAAACATATTAGCTTGATGTTAACTTAGGACATCAGTGTCTTTATTTATCTGGAATAAGCCAGAGCACTTTTTTCCCCAAGCTTTTTGTTCTTACCCATCAGCAGCTCATTAGAGACTTCAACATGTGTTTTCATGTGCAAAGCTAGTGCCAATTGACAAATGTAGGCTGCAAAACAGAAGAGAAATAAGACATTAAAGGTCTGATTATTGGTCAAACAACATGTACAGTTACATAATAAAATTTGCAAGTAATTATTTCACTCCCACATATTTCATAATAAATGCTACCCAAGAAATGTTAACACCAGTGATATAACTAAATGTGTATAGAGCTTTACAAATTTGATTATGTCATTGGTGTTAAAATTAATTCCAGATAATTGGAAGCACGGTCTGTTTTTCTACCATAGTGGCTTCTGAGCAGTCTTTATGGAGCCTTACTGCTGGGTGGACAGTTCTACCATATTTTTATGTTCATGTTTCTGCCATGACAGCAAAAATTTTGAGTTAAGCTATTCACCCTCATAAAAAATACTGAGCAAGTTCTTGGAGAGTGTTTTTGCCAATATCTATTATTCGATAAGGCCTAAAAGGAGAAATAGTGCCTGCCCCTAAGAGCTACCAATCTATATTTTAAGCACAATATTAGCACAAGTGGAGGTGACAAAGAGTAAGGAGGACAGCCAGGCAAGAAAAGACTAGGGTTGTAGCAATACCAGTATGTGGTTGGTCAGCTTAGTTACAGAAATATAATGGTTGTTCAGCTGAGATTTTTTAATTAAATGTATTAAAAATTAAGAAAAATGGAAGCTCAAGCAAATCCCACTGAAGTCCATGGAAAGAGTCCAGTTGACTACAGTGCTTTTTGGATCAGGCCCTGTAGCGGGGTGGGACTCGCCCCTGCGGCGCCTCCTGCTGGTCATCCAGGGAATTAGCTCATCCAGCCCCAGAGCGCCCTCTGCAGGCCAGTGTCCCGCTTGCAGCTGGCCCCGTGTCCCTCCCGGACCTCGGTGCCCTTCTGTCTGGGGTGCTGCCCCCTGGCAGTACCCCCTTGGTCTGGATCACCCCTCCCAGGGGGACCCCCACCCACTATCCCCACCTTGCCTCAGTATAGGCTACTGCCAGTTCCCACTTAGCCCCATGCACTGGGGTGGACTGCAGTGTATTAGCCACTCATCACAGGCAAGGAGGGTTGGATCTGCTGCTTCTGCCTACCTGTGGGCTGCCCCCTGCAACCCCAGTACCCTGTTCGGCCTTAGTCTAGGCCCTGCAGCCTGAGGGTTTCCTAGGCTAGAGCTCCCCAGCTCCTCTGGCCTTTCCCCAGCCCTGCTCCACTCTAGCTACCTGCTCAGGCTTCCCAGCAGCCAGGCCCATCTCCCTCCACAGCTAGAGAAGAGACTGACTGCTCCAGGCCCACTGCCCTCTTATAAGGGCCAGCTGGGCCCTGATTAAACTGGCCACAACTGTGGCTCCTTTCCCCAATCAGCCTGGAGGCTGCTTGCCCCCAGCCACAGCCCTCACTGAGGGGCTGATTCCAAGTCCCTCAGGGCAGGAGCGGGTGTCCACCCCGCTACAGGCCCATAGTTAATATTCTTGGCTCACGTAAACCCTAATTCACAAAGCACTTAAGCCAGGGATCAGCAACCTGCGGCAAGCATGCCAAAGGCGGCACGCGAGCTGATTTTTAGTGGCACTCTGCTGCCAGCCAGGGGCCCGGCTGACGGCCCCACTCAGCCCCCTACCTGCCTGGATGAACAGAACCCCAGGCCAGCAGCGGGCTGAGCGGGGCCAGCGGTCAGGACCCCGGGTGGTAGGAGCCAGTGGACGAAACCCCAGACCGGCAGTCCGCTGCCGGTCTGGGATACCAGCCGCCAGCCCTGCTCAGCCTGCTGCCGGTCAAAGGTTCCGGCCACCACCCCCTGCCAGGCGGGGTCCGAGCCTCCAGCCCCACTCAGCCCACTGCCGGCCTGGGATACCAGCAGCCAGCCCAGGGCTCTGCTCCTGGCCTCGGCCCAGTGCTCTGCAGCCACCCCCAGCTGTGGCCCACTGGCCTCAGCCTGGGGCAGTGAGGGGTGCAGATAGGGACTAGAGGGGAAAACTCAGCAAGGAAAAGCAAGGGCAAGAATAACACTAAACTGATAAGATCTGCACTTTAATTTAATTTTAAATAAAGCTTCTTAAAAATTTTAAAAACCGTATTTACTTTACATACAACAATAGTTTAGTTATATAATATAGACTTATTGAGAGAGACCTTCTAAAAACGTTAAAATGTATTACTGGCACGCGAAACCTTAAATTACAGTGAATAAATGAAGACTTGGCACACCACTTCTGAAAGGTTGCCGACCCCTGATTAAGCCCATGCTTCAATCCCATTGAAGGCAATGGGCCTTAAGCATCTCTTCAAGTGCCTTGCTGAATTGGGCCATAATATTGGCATCATGGAAGAGATGAATTTTTGGGAGGTATATAGGTGGAAGAGTTGAACACTGGAAAACACTGGAACACTGGAAGACATACTCTTTCCTGGGTAGCATTTATTAACACTCTGAAAATAAATCTCTTACCAAAACTCCATATTCACCCCCTCCCAACTACAGTATTATCTGTCAACACTCCACAGATTTTATTTTGAAAACTTTTTTAAAAAATCTTCCCCTGATTAAGACAAGAGTCATATGATCAGCCATATCTGACTGCAATAATGTAAGGAACCAAATGGCTTAGCCCTTGATTTTTTTTTATTATCTTGCAGCCCAATGTTGATCTTAGAAGTAGGAAGTCATTTTACCTATCTAGGGCATGAGATGTGCAATGCTGGTGTCACCATGCTGGGTGTCAAACAACAAATATCAAAAGGAGAAAACAATGTTCACAGTCTTGAAAAGATTTGAAAAAGTAGCACGACTGGCACTGACACAGAATATATTTTTTTGTTAACACCAGCATCGTGGCCCTCCTCCTTTATGGAGCAGAATCATGGAAATCTACAAAAGAAATCAATTAGAAGATTAATTCATTCCAAAGTAAATGCCCATGGAAGATCTTCAGAGTCCATTGTAAAGAATTTCTGATGTTGCAAGAAACTCTAAGAACAACAATCCAATCTAAAGCATCAAACAGGGTAAGAAGGTGGTCATGAACATGATTAGGACACACTTTAAGGATGCCACCCACATGACTTCCATGGCATGGACACTACCTGGAAAGAGAAAAAGAGGGCCACCTAGAGAAACATTACACAGAACAATAGAGAAAGAAATGAGATACATCAACATTACACTCAGAAGCCTGAGCAGACCAGCACAAGACCGAAATAAATGATGGAAACTGATGGACACCCTATGACCCATAGGTGTGGGAACTGGGGGTGTGAGGGGTGCTGCACCCGCCTCCAGCTGTGGCCCCGGCCTCAGCCCCCTTACCCTTGTCTGGGTCCTCCCTTCCTGGAGACATGGCCCTGCTCCCGGCCCTAGGTCAGGGGGAGGGGCATGGGCAGAGGTAAGAGGGCTAGCTTTCAGCACCCCCACTATTCAAAGTGTTCCAGTGCCACTGCTATGCCCTTGAGTGTGTGGGAGGATAAAGAAGAATGTTGCTCTTCTCCTGCCTACTACTTTGGCATAACATCTCGCAGAAGTGCTGGCTGAAGATTAAACAGTCCTTCCTGATTGCCTCAGGTCTTAATTATATTAGCTACCTATCATGCTGCCATCGAAGTCAACCGGAGGTTTGCAATTGTTCTCAGTGGAAACAGGACCAAATCCTCTATTTTTTCTTCAAAAGGATATTGAGCCTGATCCAACTCCAATTAAAAGATCAAGCTCATTCTGATTTCTTTGTCTAAAAATCTATGTATTACTAATTTTAAAAAAAGAATAAGCTATAAGACACTGTAGTTGTCTATTGTCTTTGACCCTGATTTTTAGATCCCCCTCTTTATACTGAAAAATAAAGTCCATACAGAAGAATATAACATTCATTAAAAGGCAGTATTCCTTTGGGTTAGGTGTTAAAATATTGTCTCATGAAAAAAATCATGAATAAATTCAATTTAGCACCCTCACTGTACCTAAGAACCAATGTTTATCTATTAGCCAATATTTACAGTTTAAACATTTTATAGTGCAAAACAGATGCAATAATTCAGCTGCATCATAATTGAAATTCAGGATCCTAATTCTGAGACCTCTTATAAACCTGAACAGTCCTTATTCATACAAATAACTCCTTAAATTCTATGGGCCTACTGACAAGAGTAAGGATAATAATATAGATGCATATTTTCTCTCTAAAAATATTCTACTAGGATTCTATGAGGGTATTTTTGAAGGGGAACATATTTTTAACTAGCCAGATACACAAACCTGATGGCTTTTGTTTCATAAAGATATTACTCATAATTCAATACGTGTTTGGAACATTCTAATACACTGTTAGATACTATATAAGATCCTATCTTACTCCAAGCAGCTTGCATACAAAAAATGATCCCCTATGCTCTAGTTTAAAAAGAATTATTTTGGGGAAATTCTATGGCCTATGTTACACAGGAGATCAGTCTAGGTTATCAACATTGTCCCTTCTGGCCTTGGAATCTATGATAGATGGTGGAGAGAATGTGGTTCTACTGCTACTTTTATTCAGATTTTGTGGAGGAGTTCAGGAATTCTAGTGATTAGTAACTAAGCAGTGCAAATAGTGAATGTATATTGTTAAACTGGATTACGGCATTGTTAGTCTAAGGGAACAACTGCTCCCAAAAGTCACACGCTTTACTCAAATTCCTTCTCCAAGCACCACTGTCATCATTCGAGACTGACCTACTGCACCCCTTGTAAACTGGCATTGTGTTGCAGGGGAGCCCCCGATTTTTCCCCTCACCTAAGGTATCAACAAGCTCTGACAGACCATTAGATACTAAAGAGCATCCCCTTTTGGAGGGTTTCATTTATTAGCAGAAAAGCCAACACAGAACATAAACAACATTTTCACCGGACTAGCTTAGCTGGGTGACCTGGTCGTTCTTAGTCCATATGTCCCCTACCTGAGTCCAGTATTTGCCTCTATTCAGGCTCTCCACATGGGTTCTCTCAGCTCTGGTCTCTACCCAGGTATCAGGCCTCATGTCTCTATTGGAGTATGAGTCTTCTCTGGACTCAGGGTTCCAGGGGAGTCCATCCACTGCAACTCTTCTCCAAGGACAGCAGGTGATCCTTGCAGGGCCGGTGCAAGGAAGTTTCGCGCCCTAGGAGAAACTTCCTTGCACCAGCCCTGCGCCCCCACCCCACCTAGCTAACGCTGCCCCCCCCCCCCCCCCGCGGCAGCCAGCTCCCCCCAGCCCGCAGCAGCTCCCCATCCCCCCCACCCACCCGTGGGGGCTCCCCCACCCCCGCGGTGGCCAGCCCCCCGCCCGCGGTGGCTAACCCCTCCCCCCCGCTCGCGGCAGCTCAGCCCCTGGGCCGCGGCAGCTCGGCTCCCCACCCACGGCAGTTAAACCTCCACCCCACCGCGGCAGCCCCCTGCCCGAATCGCCGCAGCCGAAATGACATGAAATGCCACCTCCCAAATCCTTGCACCCTAGGCGACTGCCTAGGGTCGCCTAGTGGAAGCGCGGGCCCTGGATCCTTGCCATGCCAGGGTTCCAGGTTGTATCTGCGATCCACCCTTCCATACTCCTAGGCTGAAACTGCAACCTTCCATTTAGCAGACCCCCCCTCTCTATGAGCACCTCTTACAGGCTCCCCATTCCAGTGGGTTCCCTGGAGAGCTCACCTTCTAGGCTTCCTGCTCAGCCCTTGGGCTCCGACCTTTCTGGGGAATTCCTCTCCACGGAACCTTCTGTCTCCCTTGGACATTCCCCAATGACTGAGCTTGGGTAACCTATATTCGATCCAGGTGCTTGTTTACTAATCAGACCCTGGGGCAGTCAATTACCCATAGGTGGGGCCTTCATAAGACAGTCATGGGCAGACTTGGCCCTAACTCCCCATATAGTAATTGCATCAGAGTGGTGAGATCCACATGTCTTCATATGACAGATAATCTAATGAGCAGGGCCGGTGCAACCACTAGGCGACCTAGGCATTTGCCTAGGGCGCCAAGCTCTTGGGGGCGGCATTTTTGCGTCCTCGGCAGTATTTCGGCGGCAACTCCTCCTCTTCTCAGTGGCATTTTGGCGGCGACTTCTCCTCTTCTCGGCAGCATTTCGGCGGCGACTGCAGCATTTCGGCAGCAGCTCCTCCGCTGCTTGCCGCCTAGGGCGGCAAAAAAGCTTGTGATGGGACTGCTAATGAGGTTTGGGAGGAGTTTATCACGGAGATGATTGGTTTGAAAATGGACACAAATAAGTTTTCTAGTGTTTGGCTTTGTTCATGACTTATGCTGCAAAGGACACTGCTCTTCCCAACTTCTAATCATAGAGTTAAGAAGGGGAAAAGAATAGGCCCCTTCTTGCAATATATGCCCACCCTAGCTGCTGGTTTTGTGTTGCTTCTTAAATATTAATCATTTCCAGTTTATAATATCTTTGGTAGGAAACAGCTGAAACCACAAAATTTAGATCTGGATCCAAATCTAGATTTCGAATACATCAAAGTTCAGATATGTTTGGATGTAGGATCTGCACTGTAGTACATAAGAAGGAGTAAAAATATTTTTAAAAAACCATAATGTGTCTTTAAACATCATTTTAATCTACTCTTGAACCACTATACGCCTTAATCACAGTCATACCATTATTGCGTGGGGTCACTGCAGGGCAGAGTTAAGGTTGTTTGGATGTTTTCATTGTGCATTTCCATGACTTAATATGTTTTGATTTCTTTTCAGTGTAACCTGAGCTCTGAACTTCCAGGTCTTGAGGATAATTGCAACATACCTGTAATGTATTTTACACTTAGGTTACCAATATGTACAGTCAATCAACTTGTAACATAGTTTTTTGACTTGGAATGCATACATGTTTAATGCATATACTGCTGCTGGACTACTACTCCTCTCTAGGCCTCCCCAGGGAGCCTAATGTTTAACTTGGCAGTTCTCAAGATTTGTGTGTCCCACTGTGACAGGGTGCTGAGCAGCAAGACTGCAGAATCAGCCTCCTGCCACACCAGCCCCATTTAAGTGAATAAAGTGATGCTGGCTGGAAAGAACCTGCCCTAATTGGGGAAAGAGAGCCAGCTGCCAGCCCAATTAGCCCAGGGCCATATAAGAGGCCAGGAAGAAGGAGGAGTAGGACAGAGGAGAGTGAGGGAGTGAAGGCAGGGAGAAAGCCCTTCCCCCTTGGGTTCAGACACAAGGAACCCAGAGCAGTGTTCACTATAGGGTGAGAAGATGGTGGGAACACAGACTTGCAAATAAAAGCACCAGTGGTTTCAGAACCAGAGGGTCTCTGAGTGACTTTATCTGGGACTAGCAGAGGCAGGAGCCAGGAGGGCCAGCTGCACTCAGTTACACCCACCAACAAACAAAAATCCCCAAAGATCAAAATCATCTGTGCGTGTGTATTCTCCACTCCATCTGAACACAGTGCTTGTCTTGTAATATACATACTGAGACACACTCATCCATGACAGTGTGTGGTAGCTAGGACAAAAGTTGGCTCTGGTATGGTAACTACTGTTGTATGCCTACTGTTAACACAGAACAATCATAGCTTGAGTTATTTGCCCTAAAATGGGGAAATAAAAGTTATTTGGGTTACAAAACAAAGCCTGCAACACTTAACTTTTTTTTGTTATATTTCTCTGACTTCACTTTTCACCATAACCCCATTTTCTAAGACTTGCCATAATAAAGCAACAGCCATATAACTCATGCTTCTAAGAAACATGCTGTTGAGAGCAACCCATTTTATAAATTGCCAATTAGTCATGTTTGAGTAGCTACCACTACAAATTAGCTGGAGTAAAAAACAAAATGTAACAGCTTTGATTTGTTCATTTTTAATCTTTAGGAACTTGATCCTGGGTAAACTGAGATTTTAAAAATACTTTGCATACTGATTTTAAATATGGAATGTGGAATCTGCCCAAAAAATTATACCCTCGAAAAAGGCAGGATGGTCACGTGTTTGTGCAAAGCATAGATGGCCAATCTTTAGAGATCCATGTGCTGAGAGAGTCTCACACTGAAATGGCTTTATAGGTCACATGCATACTCTGCCATAGTTGAACCCCAAGGGATACTGCACCTAAACATAAAAGTTTTTCAGACACTACAATTAGGTTTAAATGGGCATATGGCAGAAGAAATCTGTTCACATGGTGGGCGGGTGGGGAGGGGGAAGAGAAGTTTATATCACAAGCAAAATTAAGAAAAATCAAGATGACAGGCTATTACTAAACTAATAGAAAGGGTGGCACAAATGGAAGGAGGATGAGCTTGGGGAAGCACTTGGATGGAACATGTAAACTCTGGGAGTGTGGCTATGCTCCAGAAAGAGGGATACAATGCAGATTTGACTCTCACATGGAAATGAAACATCATCGTCTTAGGATCACTTACTCTTTGGCATTTTCCACGTTCTTTGCAGTATTTTAGATACGAGGCTGCTCACATTTCTACAGAACTGTATTGATTACATTGGTCCCTGGTACATTTCTATAGGATTTTTCCATATGGGCACTTGTCTGATATGCATGATTAATGTTGTGGGAGGCCTGCTTTCAAGGTCTGCTTCCTCCTCCAGGGAGCGCACATATATGAGTGCTTCTGTAAAAGCTTTAAGCTAAATGGGCCAAATCCCACTGAAATCAATGGGAGTTGTTCCATTGACTTTATAGACTTTGGATCAGGCCCTTTATCCTGACTTTCAAATATTTGTGGGTTGGATTTTTTTAAACTGTGCATTCTAATAACGTAAGTTTAATTAAAGAGAAATCTGTTTACAACCTTAACTGCATCTTAAAGTTTTTGTCTGGGACTTATAAACTATAATTTAGAGTTAACATATATAATTACCAAAGAAAATAGAATGAAATCCACTATTGTTAAACAACAAACAGCAATTCCAGTTAACGGGGGATAATACAAGTACTAGAGATGTACAGTTTTAGAGATACAGCAGGGACCATTTTCTTATTATGAAATCTACTGTTCACTTTATGCTATGGTAGCTCTTTGGCACAGCTGAGAAGCATTTACACATTCTACACAGGATTCTTATCCCAGAAATGTTGCCATACAAGGCTTTTGTATACAAGGGTAGAAGTTTCAAAAACACCTAGATGATTTAGGAGCCTAAGTCTGTTTGAACATCGCTTTGGCACTTTTGAAAATTTTACCCTAGAGAAGTTAGGTGTTGCAGTTACTGTTACAATTCTCTAATACGTGTATAAAAAGTTTCACATCCACCCAGAAAAATTCTTCCCACAGATACACAGGGATGTATACCACTGTTTTCATTGCGCCTGTTCCGAGCAAGACTAAGCACCCACTACCATGTTACTCTGCATCATTGTAATGCGATGCTGCACCTAAAAGCCTTGTTTACATGGATTTTTTTTCCTTAAAATTACCCACTGCCATGGGCGTGCACAAGGTGGGGCAAGCAGGGGCATGCCCCCCCCCCATCCCCTATCGGCACAGGCACAGAACTCCTCCAGCCCTGGGGCTGCAGCGGGGACACAGAATTCCTCTGACCCCAGAGCCGGAGGAGCAATATCTCTCTCCCCAACCGCGACTCTGGGACTGGAGGAGCTCTGTAAACCTGCCACAGCCAAGTACTTGTGGATGCATTTATTCAGATGGCTCTATGGCACATGGATTTTTGTTGAAATGGTGAATGTAGTGCTACTTATTTCTATGCATATGTTGTATGTGCGTGTGTTGATATAGTTTAATGTGTATAATATGTGTGTGTTTAACGTGTCCCCTCTCCCAAAACGGTCCAATTTAAATTCCTGTGCGTGCCCCTGCCGACTGTTACTACCACCAGTCAATAAGTTAGTGCACACAATCTGCCAGCATTTTAACCAACATGTCAATTAAACTGGCCCTGAATAATGGTTAGCCAAATTGGATAAAACTAGCTGGTCACAAATTTTCCACTGAAACATTTTTCCAAATAGAAACTGATAATTTTGTTGAACATAATCTTTCTTCAGAAAGTGTCAGGACTTTGGCAACATAATTCAGGTTTTCATTGAAAACCCCCGAACTCAAAATTTGGTTTTGCTGAAAGTATTTGCTCCACCGGCCAAAATTTTTCAGATGCCAAAAAAAGGAAACAATTTCAAAAAGTTTCAGTTTTCATTGCTGAAAACTAGAAAAAAAGATCAGTTCTTGGTTACGAAAACCTGAAAAATAACGTAATTTTTTGACTAAAATGAAAAGTTTTTCATTTTCATTTATGTTGTTTGCAGGAAATTTTTTCCTCCCCTTCCCTGACCTCCAACGAGTCCTAGTTTTAGCACCAACAGCTGGGTGAGGGCTCCCACTAGTGGTAGCAACAGTGTGACATTTTAAGAAAGAAGGCCTGGACAGTCGCACCTCACAGTGGTCCACTGAACTGGGCCAGGAGACAGTAGTGCAGGTGGCCACACTGCACACCTGAAAGAAGATGCATAGAGTGCATGCCAGCCACATGCAACATTTCCTGAAAGCACTGCAGGGCCTGCGGATGGTACTTATCCTGCAGTGGCCAGCATAACTCCCCAGAGCAGATGAATGATGTCAACTGTTTATGGTGTACACTTGTTCAAAGTTTTGGTTTGCTGCTTTTTCTGCTTCGAAGGATTTTGTCCAGCACAAAGATCCCTACATGTGTGGTGAGGGAAAGGGGCTACTCCACTTTCACAAAGGCCATGATGGAGTGTCAGGACCTACTGCTACAATCCCTGCACACCAGGTGTTTATTGCAATGAATACCACCAACATTGGGTGGCAGCACTGAAGGAAGGAAGGAGCTAGATTTTACCTTCCCTTCAATATTTTTAGATTTAATTATGCTCTATTTCCTCCTCTCTTGTTGTGTTAAGGTCCTGTATTTATCACTTCCTCTCCCAGGTAATGTTGCTATGCACAGAGCTCCTCTCAATTCAGAGCTGTGGGAATAGATTCATGGAGCCATGAGTGATTTGTATAACACGTTGGGACCCTTCAGGGGGAAAGACACCATAGAAATGTAAGATCATTAGCGTTATAAAGATTGTGACTGCTCTTTCTTGGACCAGAGACTTTAGATTTGTATTATGTTTCTATGTCAGAAAGGAAATATGAGCCAAAGGTGAGAAAAAAGTCTGTTCCCTGAGGTCAGATTCACTTTCCATACATTAAATATTGTATATTTATTAGGACGCTGTTTTTCTTTTCCACTTTTAATGCCTCATTTTTTCTAGACTGCCCCTATTAGATTCTGCTTCACTTTCTGCAGTTTAACCTTTTGTTAATCAGAGATTGGGGATATATCAGGGGCGTGCACAGGAATTTAAATTTGACCTCGTGTGGGGGGGGACGACACACAGGGGTGAAAGTAAGGCGGTACGGGCCGGTACAGCATACCAGTAAAAAGTGGCTGCCAGTACTGGCCCCTACTGCCATACTTTAAAGCGCTGCCACGGCAAAGACCCTGCTTAAAGTGCTGCCACAGCAACGCTTTATCATCGCTGTCCCTTTTGCCCCCCCAGGCTGCCAACGGGGGGCGGAGAGGGGCAGCTTCCCCGGGGCCGGCGATTTAAAAGGGCCCAGGGCTGCGGCCGCTGCTGCGGTAGCAGCAACAACGGCCGTAGCCCCAGGCTCTTTAAATCGCCGCTGGAGCCCTGAGCGGCACGGGCCAGGCAGCCGGGAAGGACTGGCTGGGGGACGCTGACTGCCAACCCCGCCCCTTTTGCCCAAGGCCCTGCCCCTTCTGGGGGGGCCAGAGCCGGCCCCCGTACCAGTAAGTTTTCAATTTTACTTTCACCCCTGGAAGCACATTAAACACACACATATTGTACACATTAAACCATATCAACACACACACACACACACACACACACACACCATATGCATAGAAATAAACAGCTGTACACTCACCATTTCAATGAAAATCCATGCGCCATGGCGCCATCCAAATAAATGCATCCACAAGTACTTGGCTGCGGTGTGGGCACAGAAATCCTCCGCTTACGGGGGAGGCCCATGCCCCTGCTTGTCCCTCCTTGTGCATGCCCCTGGGGATATTACATTTTAAGTTTCCACAAGGTAATAGACATGAGCAAGATTCTTTCACACCAGAAACCCAGGTTCATGAGCAATCTCATAACTTTGGCTCCTTCAGTCACTGTAGAGACTAGGCCAGGTTGTGAAAATGACACAGTTGCTCTCCACAATGGCACTGTCCTTACTAGCCTGCTCTTCAGCTCCTTCTATCAGCAGATCTGTGGAAGACCTATAAGCAGGGCCTCAAAGAAAACCACAGATTGCATTCTCCTGGTCAAAAGGTAATTTGGGATGGTAGTTAACATATCAGGAATGGGGAAGAAGGAAATGTGAGGAATCTAGAACATGTTGAACTTCTGATTTAAAGAGATGTATCCCTTGCTCAAATAACTACACTATAAAAGGGTTCATCCAAAGATGGGGGGGAAATGCACAAGAAAGCTAAGTCCATTTATGAATACTCTGGGTCAGATCCTCAGGTGGTGTAAATAAGCATAGCTCCATTGACTTCACACATCAGTTTACACTAGCTAAGGATCTGGCTCACTTTTTGTTGTACTTAATTTACCTTTTTAAAAAAAAATAAGTAAGAATGTATGGTTTTATCTTCATGACAGATTAGGTTTAAATAATTGTAATGAATCCTCCCTTTTAGAACAGGTTTCAGCTTCATTCCATGATTAAAAAGTCTTCCATCAGGTACTTTCATTGCAGAATTACATAAGTTGTTTAGTCAAATTCTGATGTCATTTACATCAGGGTTATTCCAGACTTTGTTTCAGTTACTCCAGATTGACTCTATTGCAAATGACAACAGAATTTGATTCAATATCCCTATGATCTGAGTCATACACACAGAACATGTACCTTTCTCCCCAGCACAATACCAAGTTGTGATATATTTGGTAATACTTTATATAAGCAGCCCCCTGTTTTAAAGAATATGTTTTATAATAGGGAAATTATATGTTTTATAATAGTGAAATTGTTCAAAGAGGGGGGTTTTTTTGCTAGAAAGAGAAAAGCACTCTACACCATTCACACACATACTGGGACTGCTGTTTTAAAATCTCTGCATCAATCCTGTCCCTATAAAGGCAAAAATATGACTGACTCCATAATTGGATCTGGCCCTTTATTGCCAGATTATGATACCCTTAGGACTCACATTGAGAAGCAATTTAGAGCTGATCCAAAATCCACTGAAATCAATGGGGATCTTTCCTCTGATTTCAAGTGAGCTATGAATTAGGCTGTTACTCCACTAGTAGCCTCATTGACTTCAGCTGGGCTAGTCATGGCATAAATTACTATTCACTGGGAATCAGAGTATCATAATCTCGTCCTTAGTGTTTTTAGATGCATTCTTTCATAACTTGCAAAGCATGCCCTAAAACGTTTTAATGAACAATTTTGAAAGGATGATGCTGTAACAAGCTACCATAAAGCATGCTCAATAGAGATCATGTAGATGTAAAATTTTTAACCGGGAGAGTAATTAACCATTGGAACAGCTTACCAAGGGTCACGGTGGATACACTGACAATTTTTAAATCAAGATTGGATGTTTTCTGCAAGATGTACTCTAGGAATTACTTTGGGGAAGTTCTATTGCTTGTGTTATATAAGAGGCCAGACTAGATGAGCACAATGATCCCTCCTGGCCTTGGAATCTATGAATCTATGTTATTAAATAAAACAATGTATAATCTGTTATTTATTACAAAGCATTAAGTGTCATACTTAATAAACACGAACCCCAGGATGTTTAAATGGAACCCTGATGGACATTTAGCAAAAAATAATTTTAACATGCAAAGAATATCTGCTGTGTTTTTTTCTGAAAAAAAGCAGGAGAGTTGCTTGTGCCAGACACTGACACCCTTCAAGTTCTCACAGTGCTGGGGTAGCTATACTTTAATACAGCATACTGTGTGCATAACCTTCTCACGGTTAAATATGGGCCAGAAGTGTAGGAGAAAAAAAAAAACCCAAGCCAACATACTGTATTTAGGAATTCTAGGCTGCTGGTTATTAAAGTGCCCTTCATTCACCTGCTACATCCAAATCAAAAGGCCGTGATTGGCGTTTAGTCTTGTAAACTGGTATTGTGTGAGCAGTGGGTAGCTGGAGCCCTCTGAGAATCTTCACTTGTCAGAGATGAATCAATCATCTCAAAAGATGTCAGCATCTGCCCAAACCATTTTATATTAGAATAAATGGCAGATGGTGGTGTTTTTATATTTAATCAGTTCCACCAAATGCAGTTTCATCTCTTATAAAACTAAACCATCTGTAGCATGTAGGTGTATAAATCTAGCTAAATGCCCACTGCAGAACCTTTCCTCTTAAAGGTAAATTGTACATGTTAACATTTATGGACGTTAAGTACAATAAATATCAAAAGCTTTAAAAAAAACCTGCTGTGTTCTTATAAATATGTATATTACTAAAATATACATATTTTATATCCAAGGTCTATGCCTAATACCTATTTTAGATTCTTGTTATTTATGTAACTACTCACATTTGATAGCATGAAAATACTTTCTGTGAAAGAGGTCATTCCCCCTTTTCTGTGCAACTTTATGGACTTGGTCCCAATTTTGTCAACACTGCACAGGAGTAGCATTACTCGCATGCATAGACCTACAAAAATCAATAGGACAAAACACAAATAAAGTTACTCACATCCAGAACTGTTTGCAGGATCTGGCCCTTGAAATAGAAACTCTTCAGCGTATCTTTATTTTGTCACGATTTCTCTGTGCAGCAGGTTGGGCACATTGGCTAAATGGCATTCAAAAAAAATTGGACACCCACAATACTAATATAAGATATATTTTAACATACATTTGCGCAGCACCATCTGGGTGGGGTTCGACCAACTACAGGCTGGCGAGCTGATTTCAAATACAGACAGATGGAATTCTTTTTTTTTCTTTTTTTCCTGTGTAGAGCAGACGCACATCTTTGCACCAACTGCACTCATTGCACGTTTTTCCTTAACCAAGTAGCAGTCTATGTGAGTACATAGAGATCGGGGGAGTGAGTGGGAACTACTTTAACATACTGGACTCTGCTCAGGCTTATGCTACTAATGCAGCCACCTCTGATGTCAAAGTTCCCTCTCTCCCATGAAACATCTATTTTGAGTTGCAAAAAGACAAAATTACTAGTTTGCAGAAAATTACTAAATGTATATCTAGTTATTCTGTATTTCTACAGTCTTGGAAGCTGACCTAAAAAAATAAAAACCTGCTGTAGATTTGAAAAAAAAAAAAAAAAAACCCTCTGCTGTGTTATAAACCTGAAGTGCTATAAGAGTGATTAAGATTTACCTTGCACTGGTGACAAACATAACATAAGGCTTCTGTGTGCTGTTAATCAGCTGTCGTATTTCACCCCAGCAGTGGCTGCATTTCTGTGATTGATTAAGGAACACTGCAGACAGACAGAATACAGCAGATAGTCAAACGTACTTTATGAATCTTCAGGCTGAAGGATGCCCATAAAAATAAAAACAATTTAAGTGAATTTCAGTATTGTTTAAAGGTTCCAGATGGACAGCTTTGGAAACTGTAGGCACAAAACAGGTACACGACAGGCAGTAGCAGTGCAATAATCTTAATAATGTGCCTGAGCTCTGACCTGAAGGGGACCCTTCTAAAGATGAGAGGCTAAATGAGCCTATGCAATGCTTGGCCTCCCAGCTAAAAGTGCCAACAAGAGCCAGTTATCAGGTATTTTTTGTGATATGAACACTTGTCCTTCAGCAATTTGGCTGAGGCCATAAATAAATAAATGTATCTTCACAAGAAAATTAATAAGTAGAAAATAATGTTATGCATGGTATGCGCTTACAGAAGACTGCACTTTAAGGATTGGGCAACTTGTGTCATTCCAGTTCCGCCACTAACCAAAAAGCTCTAAATGTACAGACCCAAAATAGAGCTTACTCTCAGTTAGCATAGTTTACAGTGCCTAGCCTACAGTATCTAACCCCAATCCTATGGTTCTGGAGTCCAAGCATAGAATTTAGGAACCCTGTCCAAAATAACTACAAAAAAACCCATAAATAAATAGACCAAGGCCTCATGCCAATCTCTGGCTCTGAGCCTCAAATGTTGATAAGTTCAGAGCCAGTTCTGAACTTCTAGCCAGTCTATTTTAATAATGAGCCAAACCAAAATGTTGGCTTTTGAGATCCCTGCGCTTCATGGAACTTCCAATACTGATCCAAACTTTAGGCCCAGTTGTGGCTAAAACTTAAAAAGGGGATTCTCTGTATCATGACAGTCAGTAGGAAAATATGGAAATGTGTTTGCTTATTAGCACCCTGAATACCCGTATACAACGTAAGTACCAAATTAACTCTTGGGTACTGTGATTGTTGTGGATCCAATTATAGATTTTGGTATATGCATCAAGAACACAGAGTCCTGAAATCAAGGAGTTGCCATATTGTCCAAAAGATAAATTACTATAGTTATACACGTTAATGGCTAGTTATAAACATGTCATGCATGTAAATACTATGAGTGTGTGCAAAGTTATTGGGCTAATTTGTGCCTTTCTGTTACTAGGCCAAGCAGTGGGGAAGCGATATAAGTCCCCCATCTCTACCCTCATGTTAGGACTACCCCACTGTTAACAGTGGGACTGGTGCAAAGCCTAGCCCCTGATCTGTAGATACCACACAACAAAGTGGATGGAGAAGGAATAGCGACTGGCAGGGGATGAGGATCCCTTTCTCTGGCTCGTCCTGTTACCTGGTGGCCAAAGTACCTGCCCCATAAAATTTTTAGAGAGAAAGTAGCTACTCCTTGTCAAGGGCTGGCAACTCTCTTCCTCTCCCATTTGACACAAGATGGGAGCAGAAGAGTAGTCAATTCCCTTGAGGGACTTCTTTGGGGCAGTGCAGGTATTCATCACCCTTTACTCAGGGCTGAGCCTAAAGGCTCCATCTAGCCATTGTGATTGAGCACCGACAGCTAGTTGCAGATTCTGTTACTTAAGCTAAGGAAATCGGCTGCCCCATCTAAGTTAACAAAGTGATTTCAGTTTACAGTGATTCATGGAAAGCTTTTCTTCAGTTTCAACCCAAGTATGTTCACAAACCCTCAGCCCGCGTTTCAGTTTGAGTTTCAGGGTCAAACAAGGCCCCAGACTCAAACGTAACTCATCTGAAACTGCTGAGTTTCCCCTGATAGCAACACAAAAGCGAAAACTGCCCCACGCTCACATTTTTAGCAGACTGGAGTTATAACCAGAGGCAACCGAGTTGTAACCAGAGGCAACTTGGTAGATTCCACTGAGTCACTGTTCACATTTTGAGTTTTGAGTTCGCTCCTGCACTAGCCCTTTTTTTAAAAAAAAACCTCCATGTTAAATACCTCTGTATTGTATCATACTTGCATAATGGCTGTACGTGGGACTGTGATGGGATGTTCACCCCCACACCACCCCTGAAGGGGTTAAGGTGTCTCAGGAGGGGCTAATTAACCTAGTAGGCTGCACCTGAGGGGATACTTAGGCTTGACTGACAAGCCCTAATTGAAGATGAAGCCCATCTGGGCTGGAGCTGGCAGGGGCTTGTATAGAACCAGGAAGAGAGAGTAGCGGGGTGCTGCAGTAATTCACTGGGCCTAGTGAGAAGAGAAGGAGTAAATCCAGGGGGGAGCAGAAGTCCTGGGCTCCTGACCCTGAGGGAAGGGGTTTACGGAAAGGGGTGGTAGAGAAGGCAGCTTGCAGAGTGTGGAGTAGAAAGAAGCCCAGGGAAATGGCAGCAAGGATTGAGATGGTGCAAGGGTTGAGACCTTGGCTGCTAATTGTAAGGTCTCGGGACTGGAACTCAGAGTAGTGTGTGGGCCCAGGTTTCCTACTGGCTATTGGGAAAGTGAAACAGTCTTGAATTGAAAGACTGCCTCAAAAGGCACATGGACAGCTGGTCTGCTGAGACTCTGTTATTCCAGAAAGGGAAAGGGCCAAGCCACGAAGAGGAAGCACTGCAATCCCTAAAGAGCAAGTGAGGCTGTGTTATGAGCAACTGAAAGAAGGGGGCATCAGACCTGGCAGAGCTAATCCCCAGATGCAGTCACCAGAGGGTGCCCTACCAGTCAGTGTATCCCAGGACAGGGACATTATCACCTAAGAACAAATCATTTACATGGTTTATAAAATGTCTCTGCTTGGAGAATCAAAACAAATAGTTACCCAGAATTGTCATTTTTCTTCCAGAATCAAACAGGTGCTTCTGCAACTATTGCAATATGTGTCTGCTTTTGCTACCTGGAAGGAGTTGCTGAAATTATTTTGACTGTGAATGGTGCTTTTAAGTATCTGATCTAGCTACTGCCCCCCAGAGCTTTCAAAATCAGATATTTAAATTCCTCTGTTTTGGTTTGCAGGGGGCTTCAGCAGCTTGCAAAATATAGTCATTATTAAAAACCACTTTCTGTATATAGCACTGTAAAGGTATGTGGTACTTTAAATCCCAAATGACATGTCCTCGAACTCTAAAAATGCTATTATTAAAGCTGGGCCAGTAATGGATTTTTCATTTTGCTGGTGATTCTAGAAAAACAGAAAATACGTTTGGGGTAAACCCAAAACCAATTTCTTTCAAAATTTTCAACAAATCAAAAAGTAAAATTCATTTTTATGTAAAACTAAACATTTTGTTTTCATTTCAGTCATTTTTAAATAAAAGTGAAGGAAATTTCTAAACCAAAAGTCATTTTGAAAATGTCAAAACAAAACACTGATTTTTTTTCAGAAATGTTCTTTGGCGTGGTAGGTTTTGTTTTTTTTTTCCAACCAATACAATTTGGTGAAATTGATATGAATTCACACAATTCTTTCATGATCCAAATCTGCATTCATGGACAAAAACTTGTGTAAAAAACTTAATTCAGCTCTACTTCTAATACAAGATATCAAAGACACGACAGAATAAAAGTTCAGAAAAGCAAAGGTGTGCAGAATTATTGGTGTGAAAATGTAGAAAAGATTCCTGGATGGAGACTGATCCATACATAGAGGTAGCATGGCAAAAGGCACAAATCTGAAAGTGGAGAAGGACACAAAGCGGGGAAAGTAGTGCAGCAAGATGAGAAGAAGGTAGGGTCAAGCTTGAAGACGAGGCCAAGAAAACATTAGTTTGATGCAGAAAAACAGGGAGCCATTGAATTGAGGAAAAGCAAAACTACTACTAGATCACTTCATCAACTAGCCTGACAAATAGCTATATAATTCACAACTAATACTGCAGGCTAACAAATTCCTAACTGTACCAACTGTACAAAAAGTTTAGAATATGCATCAACTGAGAATTCTGTTTTGTTTATGGAACAGTGCAATGTGGCAGGAGAGGTCTCTAGTCTTCTGTCATTGCCTTTGTATGACATTCAGTGCGCTGGTGGTGTTGTCCTTGTTTAAAATGTAGTCCACTTTGTGCAGTCATGTGAGGGACCCAGATGCAGAAATAACCTCTGAGTTCTGCTCTGCAGGCTAATGGAGACCAGGTGCATTGTGGTCATGAACAACTTTGCCACTGGGGAGGGAAAAGAGGAGTGTGCCAACTGCTTCACTCCCACAGTATTGCTTCCCAGCCTATTTATAGTGCTGAATTAACAGTCTTGCAGGGCAAATGTTTTGTCTGCCCAGTTGGAAGAAGACAACTGGCAACTGAGAGGAAAGAGATAGCAGGAGTAATAAGAATCATAATTCAATAATCCATAGATTTGGCTATAATGAAAATGTAAGTCCCTTGTAAAACATACTTAGGAAAATGCAGCAAACATGGCAGGATAGTGCCATAATCAGAGCTCAGAAAACCATGCCAAAATGTGCAGTTTTATCAGTCTAAAGGCAAATGATCTCTTCTGAAGATATTGGAGCTCTTCTGGATTTACACCAGTATAAATGAGAGCAGACTCTGGCCCAAGATATCAATGTGGCATAACTGCTTCCTCATGCCTGCATAGTTTTTCAAAATGCTTTGCAATGGACAAACAGAACATGGAGTTCTCTCTTAATATTCTGACCAAAAAGAATACAGACAAAGCTAGGCTGGAGCTGGAAGGTGTAATTTCCCACTTGAACAGACATACCCATGTCAGTTCTGATGGAGCTAGTATGCTAAAAACAGAAGCGTCGCTGCAGTGGCACAAGCAGCAAGAGGGGCTAGCAACCAAAATACATACCTAATTTCTCAGATGGGATTGTACAGCTAGTCTCTCCCACCACCACTCATGCTGCTTTGGCTACACTTCCATCTCCAAAGCAGACATACCCTGAGATTAGCATCCGGTCAACAGTCTTTAAGATTATGGACATAATCCTGCAAAGGCAGCAGTGGACGTCCTATCTCCTGAGACGTTTAAAACTAAACACGACAAAGCATAATACCGGCAGACTCTGGTCGGCAGGTTTGAACCTGTGACTCTGGAGCTTAGTGCATGAGCCTCTACTACATGAACTAAAAGCCATCTGGCTATTAACTAAGCCTGTAGAGCAGCCTCATTTTATCTCTCTCTCTAAGTGGTCTCAGTGCCACTAGCTGGGACAGAACACCACACCCAGAAGGTGTGGGTTACAAAAGCACTACAGAATACGCTGTAGGAAAAAATCCTGCATTGCCAGAGGGTGAGTTGGACGAACTAATATGTCATTGCTCTAATTTCTGAGATTTTAAAACAAATCATAAACAGTTGAGGAAATCAAGAATTAAAAATAAAGATGACTTTAAAAGACAAGACACTACAAACTAGCAGAAGGGAATACTCTTGTACATAATGCACAGCTGGCCTCTACCAGTGGCACTCTGCCACAAGACATCATTAGACCCAAGGGACTAATGGGAAATTAAAAAGAACGTCATCCACAATTAAACTAGATTAAAATTACAATTTATAAGGGATATCAACCTTCATGCATCAGGACCTAAATTTAGCAGCATGGGATTAGGAAGAAACTTCCTCATTGTCAAGTTATTGCAGAGTTGCCCATTACAATGTTTTAGCTCTTCCTCTGCTACTGGCAACTTTTGAAGACAGGACACCAAACCAAATGGACCAGTAGTCTGATCCAGGATACTAATTCCTATTATCCTGTGAAACAATATTATTGGATTGAGGTACTTCTAAAACAGAGTATACTTGAAACCTGGATATCAACGTTAAACCAACAAATGTTTGAAATTCAGGGGTCATCCACCTACTTTATGGTGAGGTAGTCAAGTCACATCAAGAAGCCGCAATTTGTGAGACATTCCCCTCAGTGTACATTTTGGAGAATAGATAAGGTATACTGGGTTTTTCAGCATACAGTGGCTATGAGATGGTACTGTTTCTGTTCTGTATACTTTAACTTCAACATTAACTCTAAATTTTCAAGCTTCCAAATATTTGCTTTTTTAATAACTCCAGTATTCTGAAATTGTTTCCGTTTAATTTATATCTACTTAGAACTGTAATGGTGGCTTAGCAAAGGTCCCTAAAATCCCTTGCTCTCTATTGTATCTAGTTAGTAGTAGTAGTAGTAGTTTCCAGTAATGCCCACTATGTACCAGACCCTTTCCACATACAGATGAAAAAATACCACACTGTAATTCATGCAGTCAGACTGCTGCACAGCCCATGTGGTGCCCCACTGATTTGGGCTCCAATTGCAGAAAGCACAAACACATGCTTAACTTTTACCCCCATTTCTGTGGGACTGAAGGAAGCATGTGCTTAAAGAGAAAGCACCTGTTAAACTGCTCTGCTGAATAGGGCTGGCCCTATGCACATACTAATGTGCTTTGCTGAATCAGGGTCCAAGTGCTGATTAAGTAGGAAATCTAATTCTTAACACAGGAAAGTGGAGTATAATCTTAGAAGACACGTTTTAGTTCAGATTCTAATCTCTGATAGGCAGTGCATAACACTTCAGCTGAAAAAAATCTAGCATGCATAGTAAACTGGCTTGCATATACGTGAGTCACTCCCTGCTACCACACAGACTATCAGATCTGTGCACATGTTGATTGGTTCCACTGAGCAGCTGATCTAGTGAATCTGATCCTGTAGCTTGCTATATGGAGGATATGGCTTTGGAACCAAAGCTCATGAGTTCTATTTGCTATACAGCCAGCGTAGTGTCTGTGTATATGTGCTGCCACTGATCATTACATAGTCATAAGCAGAGTTGTAGATATTTTGAAATAGGCTGTGGCATGCACTGTCCAGCTGAGATTAAAATTGTCATTAGTATAAATATGGGACATTTTCTTCATCAATCACAGAACACAAGAGACCAAATTCGGCTTTGATTTTAACCTAGTACAATGCCAGTCAGCCTCAGTGCAATTACACAGAGGGTAAATCAGAACAAAATTTGTTTCAAGATTTGTATTCAGTATTCAACACAGCAGCCCTGCAACAGGAAAAAACTGCAGGTCTCCACTGTAATCTAGACTAGCACTCCTCAGGTCACCAAAATGCCTATATACTGCCTACCATAAGTACAGTACATGCTTTCTCCTCTCCTACATCCTCAATTTGAGGAGGGAAATTACTTCTCACTCCATCACCTGTGTCTGGATGATGAAACCAATTATTACCTCACTCCTCACGCAGTCATCTCTAAACTCAGTGTTCAGATTTCTTCTCCCCAACGTACTACATCAATCAAAATTATCAGCCTTCAGTCCTCACTATTCAGCTCTTTGTAAATACATTCCAAAAATTATTTTTCACTCAAGTGTATCAGAAATAGTCAAAATTTAATGCAATATAAAAATATCGTATATACAAAATGCTCAGACATGCTCACAATCTCCTCTCCAAACAGGACATTTGCAGACTTTGGAGTGGACAGCCTTCATGTTTTTTCTATGCAAAATATTTGTGCCTTTTCTATATAATTAATCAATGGGTCATAGAATATCAGGGTTGGAAGGGACCTTAGGAGGTCATCTAGTCCAACCCCCTGCTCAAAGCAGGACCATTCTCAATTTTTGCCCTAGATCCTTAAATGGCCCCCTCAAGGATTGAACTCCCAACCCTGGGTTTAGCAGGCCAATGCTCAAACCACTGAGCTATTCCTCCCCCCCATTAAAGATATGTAAATGCTTTGGTTGCTTTTTATTTTCTTATATTTTTTCTACCTCTGATGTTGTAACATTCTCATGTAATTTAAAATTCTTAAGTGAGATCCTCATTCCTGTTCCAGGTTGCCATAAAAGGGCCCCATAGACCCTGCTTCTGGAGTGAGGGAGGATCCTCTGTTGAAGGCTCTGGGGAGCAGACACCAGACTGCCTTCCGAGGACACCCTCACAAGTCTTTGCATAGGTGGTGTGCCTGGGGTGGAGCTGGAGGTGGGAGGGATGCATCAGAAGTGGGGGGTCACAGCACTGCAGCCTAGGAAGGCTTCTATATCTTAGACAGACTTCTCAGGGCTATCAAAATTAACCTTGGGGCCCCAGAGCAGCCTAGGATTGGGAGGGAGCAAAAGTGCCTTAAGGCCACTTTAACTCCTTCCTCTGTGAGCTATGAGTTTTGTGCTGCCATTCTTAATATTCATACATCCTTGACCTTTATTAGTAAAGGGTCATTATCAATTTCAAATACAGTTAGTTTCATGACACCTGCGTCCTCTCACCTGAACTGATGTTCTGGCACCTTTGTCTTGTATGTGTCTTATTTAGACGGTAAGCTCTTCTGGGCCAGGAACATGTCTCATCTATGTTTATACAATGCCCATTAAATGTATAGCACTATAAATGTTTTAGAATAATAAGAACAAATCACTTTTTGACTGCATTGTTGATACTGTTTTCATACGGGCAATTGATATTAATGCGTTTGGCCTTAGCTGATATCTATAGTTATGAACAGAGGACTCTCTTGGTTGTCTCTATATCAGACCCTCAAAAAGATCCTGAAAATTTCCTTGTCTTCAGTGTCCAAAATGCAAATGTTACATGAAATCATTCACATATGAGAAATTATAGCATGTGAGTGTCCTAAACACTGCAAAAATGGGTTGGGCCCTGGGTTACAGAGAAGGTGCTCACTTATCTGTAAGTAGGTTTGGAAGGATTAGATTTTTATCAGTCAATGTTGATAAACATCAAGTTCACCATACATACACACACACAAACCAATGAAAAAAATATTACCATCAATAATAATCAAAATTTAGAGATAGGCAAAGAAAGAAAAATGCCACTGGATCATGGGTATATATTCTGCACTTGTTCCAGGCATGCAAAATGAGTGCAAAAATATATAGTGAATATCAGTACTACAAAATCTGGAATGCTGGTCAAAAGAGATAATTTTGCTCTTAACCTGTTACCTTTAAAATCTCTATTAGATAATCATATAACATTTTCCATATTTAACTGAAAATGGACACAGACTGTGACAGACTTTCCCTTTTCATCTAGGGCTATGTTTTCCTCTTAATGTGCAAATGATTTCTATATGCCTATGTCTCAGTAGTTTCCCTTGCAATTAATTGTTTTATCCACCCATCACCCTTGGATTAGGCTTCTAAATAATTAAATTTATAATTTGAGAAAACCTAGTGATGATAAAGCCAAATTCTGCCCTTGATGACATACAAGTGCACCTCCACCTATTTAGCAACCTAGCCAAAAAATTCCTGATCATAAGTACAGGAATTCTAAGGACTACCTCATAACATACATTCCAAAAATATATTTTAAAATGTACTTGAGTTGCTAGACTATGGCACTGTATATAGAAGCTAGTAGCATTCATTAAATCATACATCAGATATCTATTGTGTGAATGTACCACTGATAGTCAATCTGATTCTCTAATATTCTTTGTATGCAATGTATTGGATTTTTTCATCATTCCCTCTGCATGTAAATTGATCTACTGCATTGAAGCAGTACTATTTAAAACAAAAGGGTTTGATTTATAGCCAGTCTCTACCCTCATAAATCACACCTGCAGTGTGGTGCTCTGGGCTCCCTGTGTTCTGCCAGCATTTACCTTTTATAAATGATTTGGGTTTACCTCCCATTGTGATGGAGCCTAATACAATCACATTCTTCTCTCCCAGCATTCACTCTTGCTGTTGCTCATTATTCCCACTGGGAATTCAGACCTAGTTTTTGCAAGCATGTCAGTTTTGGGGTGGGTTGTTTTTTTTAAGCAAGGAATGATGAATTAAAAATGTGCTTGTATGCTGTAGCTCTTTCTATCCCTAGACATATTATGCTGTGGAATTTTTCCTCTCCATTGACTATGCGTACATTAAAGTTTCTATTTGCTTCACTAATGATTTGGAATTTAAATGGGACAGCAGCTTGAAATGTCCAAGTCTTAAAGTACTTGACCTTCAAGGTAGCCCAGAGATGCTCATCAGGCAAGGTACATGTTGTTTCTTTTGTAAGAAGCTGGAATTCTCAACTTTTTAAATTATATATTTTCTAACGTAAGTATTTGACACCTGTAGTCACTGGGTCCTAGGATTTTCCTCTTCAGTCCTCAGAATCCAATCTTTGGAAGTGTCCAAAAGGGTTTATATAACCAAAAAATTATTAATTATTAAAATTTATATTGCAGTAGTGCCTAGAAGTCTCAGCTAAGTTGGGACCTTTTTATTGTAAGTACTTTGCAAATATAGTGAGACAGGCCTTGCCTCAAAGAACTGCACATACAAGTTCAGACTGAACCTAGAGCTTGAATTAAATGTGCATGTACTATTATCTGTATACACACACACACACAAAGACATAGTCCCTGCCACAAAGTATTTAAAATGTATGAAAACTAATCTCAACTAGTACAGATATTTTGCAGGTCACGTAGTTTAGTATACAATGTGATGTAGACATTAACATCTATTCATATAGAGAGCTGACAAATCTCATCAATCCTCTATCATAAGAGATCCCTTTGTATACTATTATAGCCAAATTTTAAAACGGGGCCACTAAACCTGTGGCACATACAGGCTTTGTCTACGCAAAGTTGTGTATTTGCATGCATGAGTTAGGTAGCTGGAATCACAATTAGCTGATTGCACATGCAAACTTGGGTTCTGTATGAACCTCAATGAAGATGCAAATCTACACCATGTACTGAAAAACTGATCCTCTGTTGTTTCTTAAATTCTAATATTTTTCCTTGGTTAAGCAAGATGTTTTCTGAGTTCACTTCAAGACACCAATAAATATTTTTGCAACCTGCTATGTCATTATGATCCAAATGCCTGCCCAAAGAATGTATTTTCATGTGATATGAGTCCTAAAACGTTTGTTTCTAAGTATCCAGAGCTGGTAAGGGAGGAGGGGGCAGTTTCTCCAATAGTTCATTCACTCTTGGGAGGAATTATTAATGAAAAATTATGAACCAAACTTGGGAAAGGAGTATCTGAGAGCCGTTATTAATCAATAATGAACACCGAGGAAGGTAATTCCTGGCAGTTAACAACTAGCTGGAGGAATCATTAACTCAAAGAAAATTCCAGCCTAGATTGTAATCTGATCCAGCAAATGCTTACTCACATTAACAATCCTTACTCATGCAAATAGTCCCACTGACTTCAGTGGGACTACTAATGTTTGTAAGGCTTATTTGTATGAGCAACGTGAATTCATTTGAGTAACATCCACTTGTGTAAGTAAGGGTTTGCAGACTACAGTGTATCAATTGTGACTTCATTATGTTAATAAAGAGCTTTAAGATGAAAAGCATTACAGACATTCTTAATTTTGCGCAATTATCCTATATGTTGCAAAGTTAAAATTATATTTTTGCATGGAAATGGAGTTCTGGTCCAAGTACTGGTCTAGCCTTAGCTGTCAAAGCCCAGCTGAGTAACCAATAGGAAATCTGGATTTCATTCTCAACATTCCATTAGGTTAGTAACCTTTATTAACTGAGTTTGTTCTCCCAGCAATCCGATTGGCATGCATGTGTTGTTCTCTTGTTTTATACTGGGTTTTCAAGAAAGATTTTTTTTTTCCTTTTTACCCTTGCACTTGGCTCCCAGGAACAATTATATAAGCTCCATCTCTGACAGTCATCTTTGATACTCCAGCTCCTTTCTCTCAGTGAGTCCCCCAAATGCAAACCATTGTCAAACTTCATGATGTCCTGTATCACTTAAATGGGACTAAGATGCACCAATTATCTCTCTCCCCATGCTGCACCCCTACCCCGCCATGATGGTTTCAGTAGAGCTAGAAAGGAAGCAGTTTTATTGTACTATGAGAATTTTTGAGATTTAATTTTTTTCCCATCCCCAGTCAGGATGAAAAGCTGAGAGATGAACATTTTCACAAACCAAAGGTCCACCCAAATTATCAGATCAAGTCAATCAAAATGTTTTGATTCAATTTTAATCATTTTTACTTTTATTTATTTATTCTAAAATAACAAATTTCTACATACAGTGCTTTCAAACTGAAAAACAGAATTTTTCATTTGGAAATTGTCAAACCAGGACATTTTGACACGTCTGCAACTTTTTTTTTTTTCCAAAATGGATAATTCATCTACACCTACCCTTTCCCACAAAGAGTCTTGGTTTTGACAAACTAGCATTTTCCAACAAAAAATATTTTGTCCCAAAAAATTCCCTGTGAGTTCTAGTTTTCAGTTTCTTTTGCTTTGCTGATACATAGAACCACATTTGGCCAGTCACATACTAAAGATCAATTCTTAGAATTAAGGAAAAGCTATTATCAACCAAAACAACACACAAACGCTCGCCATTAAAAACCCAGTTTGGGAGTTGTCAGGGTTCCCTCCCCACTCTAAACTCTAGGGTAAAGACGTGGGGACCCGCATGAAGAGCCCCTAAGCTTATTTTTACCAGCTTAGGTTAAAACCCCCAAGGTACAAAATTCCCTGCACCCTGAGAAATGCTTCTCCCACTGCCACCATCAAGTGTTTAAAACAGGAATCCAGGAAAGGAGACCACTTGAAGTTCCCTTCCCCCTGCCCCCCAAAATACCCTCTCAAGCCCATACCCCCCTTTCCTGGGAAGCTTGAGAATAATCTCCTAACCAATTGGTTACACAGTGATCTAAAAACCCACCCCCTGGGTTTTAAAAACCATAGAAAACAGTCAGCTTCTTAAAAGAAGGATTTTATTAAAACAAAGAAGGTAAAATCAGCTCTGTAAAATCAGGATGGTAACTATTTTACAGGGTACTCAATTTCCAAACTCAGAGGGATTCCCCCTCTGGACAAACCCTTAAAGTTACAGGGGGGAAAAAGGAATAACCCCTCCCTCTCACACAGGGAACGTACCAAGCAAAAATAAACAGAAATCTACTCGCTATGCTATCTAAACTTACTTTAGAAAAGTGAGGATTTGATGGAAAGATGACTGGTTCCTTCTGACTCCAAGATCACTCTGAGTCCGACAAAGACCCACACACAAAGCTTTCCCCCTCCCAAGATTTGAAAGTATCTTGTCCCCTTATTGGTCAGATGCCGGCCAGGTCAGGTGTCAGTCTGGTTACCTGCATTTCTTAACCCTTTACTGGTAAGAGGATTTTATCTGCATCAGACCCTCTTCCCCTTCTCTTTATATTTATGACAGGAGTCCTCCATTTAAAATGTCTCTACTGCAAGAGAAATTAGAGTTATTATTTACACTGTTATCTATCCTACCTCTATCCTAAAGAACATGTTGGTGAGTAAGTATCCAGTGCTGCAAGCAGTTTAGCTACTTCAGCTCTCATTGTCTTTGATGCAGGTGATCAGTGCATCATTCAGGACTGGACCATAAGAAAATCATTACAAAAGTTCTTGACAAAGAGAGCAATCATGGAAGAAAAAGAGCCTGTACAGAAAAATAATTTTCTTTAGATGAAAGGGGGGTGGGGAAGGGCAATCTATTTCTCTTGTGGTCAGTAATGGAAGACAGAGCTTTTCACCTCTAGGTCATCAGTTCAGATCTGGCTCAGGTTAGCAGTGATTAAAAGCGATAAGGGTCTACAAATATTGAAAGATGTAAAGATCACAGAAGGAGAATGATTATTTTAGGTAGTATAAGAAAAGAGGGTTTAACTAGGAGCAATAGAATGAAATTAATGTTAGCTTGCAAAGTATCTCCCAAAGTAGGTGGAGGAAGCATGTTTTTAGGCACATTCAAAATGCTGCTAAAAAGAAATCCTTTATGGGCAGTGAGAAGGACTAGAGATCTAATTACTCTATTCTGTGGGATGAATTCAGACCTAGTGGTTAACAGTCCACTAATTTCTTATGGGATGCCTTTCCTAGACTAACCTATAAGGCCAATGCTCCCCTTCCTTCAAATACTCCTCTAAACCCACCTCTGCTGCAAACTCTACAAGAAATGTACCAACTGTAAGGACTATGTTGAGGACTGTAGGAGAGGGCTGATATTTTTAAGAATTTTCAGATTATTCAGATTAATCAAGTTGTACACACAGCTAGCCTATGTAACTTCTGATCTTATTACCATTAACCCATCCTACTCTGTATGTTATCCATTCACTTGTTGGGTCTTGCTTCAAATTACATTGAAAATTCTTTAGCACTGGGTCTGTGGAGCCTATGTACACACTAGCACAATGGGGCTCTGATCCTGACTGGACCTTCAGGACACTACTGCACTATTACTATAATACTAATGAATGTCAATGGAATTTCAGCACCACTAGGAGAGAATCTGGCCCAGTGATTTAATTAACGTGATTACCATCTATCTGATGTGTTGTGGGGACTGTGACTGTGACAGGATCATCAGGCCTACTCTGCCCTTACTGGAGGCATCGGCACGATGACACCCCCTTAGGGCAGGTCTTCACTACCCGCCGAATCGGCGGGTAGCAATCGATCTATCGGGGATCGATTTTTCGCGTCTCGTTATGGATTTTTAGCCGTCCTCATGGCCAGGTAAGTCGATTACGATACGCCGACTTCAGCTACGCTATTCACGTAGCTGAAGTTGCGTATCGTAGATCGACCCCCTCCCCTAGTGTAGCCCTGGGCTTAGTCAAGGAAAACTACTCAGACTGGCCTACCAATAAGATTTAGTCCTCAAGAGGCCTAAAAAGGCCAGGAGAAGACATTGACCAATCAGCAACCAACAGGCCAATTAAGAAGGCTTGTCTGCTTCTTCTCAGGGGCAGGGCAGGGTAAGACTTAGGCCTGGTCTACACTAGTGTGGGGGATCGATCTAAGTTACGCAACTTCAGCTACGTGAATAACGTAGCTGAAGTCAACGTACTTAGAGCTACTTACCGCAGCATCTTCACTGCGATAAGTCGATGGCTGATGCTCTCCCGTTGACTCCGTCTGCACCTCTCACCCTGGTGGAGTACCAGAGTCGACGGGAGAGTGCTCGGCTGTCGATTTATCGCATCTAGACTAGACGCGATAAATCACCCCCCGCTGGATCGATCGCTGCCCGTCAATCCAGCGGGTAATGTAGACAAGTCCTGAGACAGAGGAGATGTTCTCCCAAGGCAGGTCAGGGCCTTGCCCTCAAGCACTGCAACTAAACACTTGCATTTGAGTTTTGTTTGTTTGTTGAAAGGTGCAGGCAGCCAAATTCTGAGCTTTGTTATCTTTAGTTAACTCTTTGGTGACTCATATTGAGCTTACTTCAAGTTGGTGGCCAAACTTGTGGACAAAGGCAGGGAATACCTGCAGCACCACGCTGAGCCCTGCAAGGAGTGCTACAGGGTAGTCCCATCTGTGACAGGTACCTCTATGAAATGAATTGGTGCTACATGTCTCAAATAGTAAGTCAATTTAGAAGCCTTGTTGACAGTCTCGCTTGACAGGACGTGGACTGAACCATCACACAGATTTACCCAATAGCCTCACACCACTAGCGATGGTCCTTTCATGTCAGGGTAGGAACATATTAGGAGAAGATAGGAGCGGCATGAGTGAGCTTGAACCAGAGCTCCCATTCTGTGACCACTCGTTTCTTTGAAGTCAAATGCTGTTCACATGTCATTTTTCATAAGTAGCAATTGCACAGTTTAAGAAAGCCTTTTTAGTTGTTAGTTGTAAAGATGCTCTTTCAAAAAGTAAAGATTTTGGCAATAGAAACCCACAAAACAATTAGACAAAGCAGCTGCTGAGTGGGTTGCGTAGCAGAATTACAACATATAGAGAATTTTTCCTCACCTGGATCTCAGCCTACTGAATATGCCTAAACAATAACACACAGGGTCCAATTCTCCACTCCCTGGCACCTAGGGTCACCATTGACACCTTTGCAAAGATAGTCTAAGGCATTGTCATTCTGTTTTAGGAGCATGTTGCAGCCACTTTGCACTGATGCCACTTTGCACTGGCAACCCAAGGTGCAAATCAGTGGAGAGTTAGGCTCCCAGTATGCCATGCACACCCAGGAGCACTATTATTCTAGTTCTACATTTAGAATTCAGGAGTGAAAAATATTTGCACTGTTCCTAACACCACATACACCCCGCCACAGCCTAAGAGATATCCTTTAGCATTTTCATTATTTCTTTGAGTCCTAGGTACAAGTGTGAATGAGCATGTTAACTTCTCATATCCAGAAGCCTTATTTACATCTGGAAAAAGAGCTCTGTACCTTTGAAACTGATAAAACAGGCAGTCAAACTGAAGTGGCTTTGTTAAAAGTCATCCAAGTTCTTCAGCACAGTTGAGGTTTGTTTCTTTTTAACACAGATGTGACATAGCTGAGTAGATTCCACAGCTATTTTCAGTAGTGACAAGTGCCCACCCCAAGCATAACTTCTAATCTGTTCAGACCTCCTCGAATATTAAGTAAAGTCTTTTCGACTGATTCAATAAAAATAAATACAGTAGCTTTGACACCACCATCAGCATTGCTGTAGTACAGGGGTAGGCAACCTACGGCATGGGTGCCAAAGGCGGCCCGCGAGCTGATTTTCAGTGGCACTCACACTGCCCGGGTCCTGGCCACTGGTCCAGGGGGCTCTGCATTTTAATTTAATTTTAAATGTAGATTCTTAAACATTTTAAAAACCTTATTTACTTTATATACAACAGTTTAGTTATATATTATAGACTTATAGAAAGAGACCTTCTAAAAAAGTTACAATGTATTACTGGCACGCAAAACCTTAAATTAGAGTGAATAAATGAAGACTCGGCACACCACTTCTGACAGGTTGCCGACCCCTGCTGTAGTACCTGTCTCCCTTTCTATGGTATGTCAGCTGTACAAGCTAATGATGCAATCCTGCTCCCTTTGATTTCAAAGGGAGCAGGACAAGGCCAAATGGGTCATATACTACCCTCAATCTGGGGCGTGCAATTCCAATAAACGCTACACCTTTATATCAAGCGTACTATATGGCATCTAGTTTGAAAGGAACAGTAATGGAAAAATAATTCATCCTAAGCACATTATTATGGCTTTTATTAGGGATAAGAGAGCCATCTTTACAACGGTTATCCCCCTAGAAATGGTAAATTAAAGGGCAGTTTAGGCAACCTGGAAAGTACTGAAGTCCTAAAGAATCAACCGCTAGCGGGGAAAGAGACAGCGGTTAAAATAAAAGACCATATAAGAGGGTCAGTTGTGAACATCATCAGATAGCTTTTTCATTTACTTTTACCTATGTCCATGAAACATTATGATTGAGATTTTACATGAACACAAAGTCAGTTATTGTTCTCACAGTCCATTTGTGCACATGTAGTATTTTGTATCTTATCTGATGCTTTAAAACAAGTCCAGGGTGGCAAAGTTATGGTTAATGTGGAAAATATATAATTTTGATTTTTCTGACAGTTGTCCAGGTCCAAGGTCAGCCAGAATGTTATATTAACACAATAGAAGTTTTGGGGATGGTTTTGTGGTGGTTACATTACATTTTCTTGGATTGAGAAATGATACAAAAGAAAAGAGAACAATTAAGGTGCATTGTTTGATCATGAGCACTCATTCAAATAAATGCATCATTAGGTCACACATTCATCTTAAATTTCATGCGCACGAGTTTATGTAACCCAGGGCCTCGTGCTTCCTACAATTAGCATGCAAAGTCTGAAATTAGAGCTGTTCTATCCCAGTAGAAAAAAAACAAAACAATAGACATGCTAGGGCCCTTCTAGAGCCATTTTAAAGGCAGTGGGGATTCAGGGTAATCTGTCATACATTAATGGCTTAAGAGAGTGTGAAGAATCAAGGGTTGGGTACAACTATCCCGATTTATACACATTGACCCCAATGAACTCTGCAGCATGGAACTGGCTACAGCTATCTGCTCCAATGTTAACCCTCAGCTCCAGAGCACAACTGGAATCTTGAGTGGGTGCTTCTGCTCTCATAGACACCTGTAGAGTGTCTTTGTGGCTGTCGGGTTACATACCCAGGGGAGGAGTCTGTGTGTCCACATTTTGTAAAGGGACTGCTCAGTTCAACAAAAATCAGGGCTTCTGGCTGAGAAACTGCTGCATTACTTAACTGAATGGTAACAGAGTTGGGGCTGCGGGAGAACTCCCACTAACTAAAACAAGAAGTAAGGCAGGGATGGAGCATGGCTCCATCCCATAACATTCTGGATAATTCAGTTAACCCTGTCATGATCACTTTATTACACCTCACCAACAACTTTAAGGATGATACAGGGAGAGATGGCTTTGAAAGTTGGTTATAGAGAACCTTAAACAGGCCACACAGGCCAAACCAACGAAGTGGGTCTTCGCTCAAGAAAGCTTACGCTCCTATATATCTGTTAGTCTATAAGGTGCTAGAGGACTCTTTGTCGCTCTTATGGAAGGAAGAGTTCACCTTAAGAAGAAACTATTTTGGAGTTCTGAGCACTGCCTTGTCTTCATGGAACATGCAACAAGGCTTCTGCATAGGTAAGGCTGCCAGCTCCGACCCTTGCCCGGTGTACATGATGGCTTTCAGAGAGCAAGCTTTGATGGACACATAGAATTCTGACACTGAAGTCAAAGAAATTGCTTGTCAAGGCTCTCAACGCAAGCAGTAGGTCCCATTTTGGGAAGAGTGGTCTACCCACCTGCCTGGCTAGACAAACGGTTCTAAGAAACCTGGTTACCTGTGGGTTTTCTGCCTGGGAGACCCTGGGGGAACTCATAACACATGCCTCGTGGGAAGTGGGAAGTGCCCACAGCTAGCCTTTAAGTGGCAACAAAGGAGCAAGACAATACTGACAAGACAGATTTACATTGATTGGCCAGACAGGCGCTGATGGCCCATTAAGAATAATCCACTCTCCCAATGGCCCTCCCAGGATTCCTCAGAGGGCACATACACAATGGGAGCAGTCTAACTCCTGTGATACAGCAAGGAACTTTCTAGCAGCTGAAATAAATGCACTTTCACCAGCATTCATACAGGTAGGAACACACAGCTGCAGTCACATGCAGGCTCTCTAACCACCAGCCTCCCAGCCTAAGACCCCAGAGCAGTACCATCCTGCCCTGGTCAAATCTGGCCAGTATATGGGTTAAACACTCGGTCCGCCTCTCCTTAAATGTGAAGAGGACCATGCACACCAGTGGTAACCAAGCTGAGATTTCCCCCCGATACCTTAGTCAAATGCACACTGGTTTGGATTAAAACATAAAACTTATTTTATTAACTACAAAAGGATAGATTTTAAGTGATTATGAGAGATAGCAAACAGATCAAAGCAGATTACCTAGTAAATAAACAAAACCGCAAACTGAGTTTAACATAGTAGATAGGTAGGATATGAATTAGCAAATTCTCACCCTGAGTGATAAACAGGCTGGCAGATTCTTAAAACACAAGCTGCCTTGGCTTTGCAGCATGGGTTTCCCAGGTTTTCATACACAGACTAGAAATCCCTTAGCCAGGGACCATCACTTCCCCTAGTTCAGTCTTTATTCCTCAGGTGTTTCTAGGTGTGGTGTTGTAGGGAGAGTGAGGTCCCCACATGATGTTATTTCCCCCCTTCTATATTTTCTTTCCACTTGGTGGAAAGCTCTTTTGCTGTGACCTGGGTCAAGCAGTTCCCATTGTGTAGCGCTATCTCTGAGAGGTTACTATTGTACACAGTTCCTGGGGTAATCCTTGTGCATTTCCTCAATAAGCCATTAACATTGTTTGGCCTTTTTACTGTTGTACCTGAAAGGCTGCTTGTGGGTGTTTTCAACCTCATAACATGTTTCAGTAACACGTACATAGCCAAACTTCATAACTTCACATACAACAATAGCACATACAATTCAATGAGATCTTAATGTCCAGTAGATCAAGACTTTTAGAATGATATCTCACAAGGCATACTTTGTACAAAACATATCCCTAATTACATGACAATGATGAATATTGGGGTGCTAGGGTGTCACAGAATGCATTGTACAAAACATATCACAATCATATCACAGTGGTGAATGTGGGGATTCCAGGGTGCTATTTTGAGGTACAATGTCACACTGCAGCTCAAGGAATTATCCCTGGCTCACCATCTCCCTTACCTCACTTGTTCATGATTGATGCAAACCATTCCTCCAGGAAATGGAAATTCTGCCTCCTAGCTTTAGTTCTGGGTGGAAGCTTCTGTGGTCTTTGTCATAAAGTCGATTGCAGTGAGGAGGGGGAAGACAGCTCTCCAAGGGCTTTCTGCCTGAACCTCACCTCCTTTGGACAATCTGTTGTCCCTTTGCTGGTACTTCTGTAAGGACAAGGGCTGAAAGGAGCACCTCTGTCTGAAGGCAGGTCTGTACAGTATTCCCTCCTCAGAGCACTTAGTGATGAAGGGAGAGAGTGCTTAGATTTTACTGCTTTATCAGCCACCACCTTGTCTAGTTTTTCTCCGAAAAGGAGGTAACTTGTAAATTATTATTCTTTTCCCAGTGCACTCAGGACTAACTTTAACATGGGGATGGCAGGATTTGTGGCCCCACAAGTCTCCCCAGTTTGGTCTCCCAGGAGTCCGTTGGGACCTCTCCCTGAGCCAGCTGTCTAGAGCCTTCCTTGTCTTTAGAGCCTGTCCTTACTCTGCTCTGCGCTTCCTGATCCATTTTTCCCATAGTGGAATCACAGCTGCTTTGGTGGGGAGGGGACCCCACATAGCCCTGAGATGTAACAGAGTTAGGTTTGGCTGGATGGGTGAAAGCTGGGCACAACTTGCTGTCTGCTGAGCCCAGGAAGGCTGCCTCAGAGATTTGACTTGTTGCTTTCTTGACTGCTCTGCCCTGCCTATATAGGGCCAGCGGGCCAGCAGGGAGTTACTGGGTAGATAAAAATTGCTAGGCTGCTTAAGACCATGCCGGGGCAGAGGAAAGAAGCCTGAAACAAAAAAGCTATTTACCACAGCCTGAAAGAAAAAAGAAGAAAAACACAAGGGAAGAAATAAAAGGCGCAGGAGCAGTGTAACCACCAACTGACCTGCTGCCGCGGAGGCAACAAATCTGGTGGCAAGCAGGAGCAAAGGGGGCATAGCCAAGGTGTGTAGAGCCAATCCTGCGATCCACTTTTGTGAGCTGCAGAGTGGAGGGGAGCAGCCAGACATCTCCAGCATTGTGGGAGATGCTGGACTGTAGATTGTATAATGCTATCTATTTCATTGTGTCATTTAAGCTAGCAAGCATCTGGCCTCTTTCTGCCCTCCCCCACTTTTTAAAAAATGTGTTTACTTAGGTTTAGATGTCCTTGGTTAAGTAATGTTATATGACCAACAACCCAAACAGACAATCGATCAGCGAAATGTTAAAATATTTACTACCTGTATGCACAGAAGTATCCTTGTGCAATGTGTGTAGGTAAGTGGGAGTGGCATGCAATACAGGTGATGCCACCCAGTATAGTTAGCCATCCAGAAAAGCTAGACTCCAAATGAAATGAACCAGTCTCACTTCTGGTTATCTTTACTGTGTGACTGCATGATAAGCCAATTTGTGCCTGAAAACCAACTCTAATTGCCTCCTCTTTCCAGATCTTCAAAAAGCCTGACTGTCTGGGGCAACAGAAGGGAAGAGTATTGTAGATCAGATACACTCTTCTGATTTTTCTCTGTCTATTCAAAAGGAGTTTTGCCTAGTTGATGTCAGTGGCAATATTGCCTAAATAGAGACAACGGGATCTGGCCTGAAATTGGCCTAAGTGATCATTAATTTTTAGCAGGCAAAGCTTATGCAGAACATTAATGAAGCACACAGGTCATGCCTCACCAAGGATTTTGATTCCATGCAGAATAATTCATTATTTATATAGTGCCCCATCCTACCTACATCCTAGATGTACAAGCATCTACAAAGATAAGGAGCTCTCAGCACAAGATATAAAAGGGATCTGTGAAAAGATCAGGCTGAAGCTCTGGGGCAAACAGTGCCAGGCCAAGCAGGGATTTAAATGAGGAAAGGGGGATGGCTTGGCACATGAGAAGAAGGGTATAGTATAAGAATCTGCTTGAAAAAAAACACAAGGAGCTTCTGTGCCAACCACGGTCAGCTTACTCTGTGCTCACCCTGTCAGGGACATTCCAGGGTGGTTCAGGTGGGAAGGGCATGCCAGTGTATGCCCAGAGAGACCAAGTTATCACCTGGCTATGCAGGGCCCATAGGTGGCCAGATCAACAAGTTAAGGGCCCATAGCAGCCCCTGACAGCACCAGTATGGAGTACATGCAAGCCGCCTCTCCTTTGTCCTTGTGCCAGTCTCAGAGCCAGCATGGATGTGCTCCAAAGTCTGGATATTGGATAGGAGACAAGAGCTGGGAGAGAACTGGGCAAGGCCTACGGTCTCACTGAGAATAGCAGGAAACAAGGATTTAGGTCTAGAAGATAAACTACTGGGATCACACTCTCTTGAGCCCATTTTTTCCAGACTTTTAAAGAGTACAGAGATGGACATTTCATATATAAAACAGTGATGCCTTCTGCAAGCTGTCATTTAGAAGGGCCAAAATCCCTATTTTTGTAATTACATAAGCTTGACGACAGAGGCACTAATTTTCATTGCACTTAGTTCTCTAGTAAAATATTATTTTGGAAAGATTTCATCTTTCTTTTGCCGGCATTTCACCAGAGCCAATTAGTGCAATACTTGTTATAGTTCATTTAGTGGGAAAAACTAATTCAACACATGTCACTTCAAAACTATGCAACATAACATGAAATTAAATGACCTCTGTTCTGGCACACAGCAGTACTGAGTTAAAGACTTGCTGAATCTAAGCCTTATTTGTACTGAATGCCACTTAGGCTGGTATTATTGCTTTAATGTGCATAGATAGTGTTCACCCTATGAGCAACTGTGGGGTTTTATCATTTGCAACCCTAACTGCATGTATTGATGCAGCTGGGGCTGGGAAAAGACTATAACAAATGTATGAAACCAACTGGTTTTATTTGGTTTCTTAAATGCAGTTGCAGGAGCTACTGTATGGGGCAGAAAATATTTTTATTTGTATTTTAAATAACACTGAGGGCCAAAGATAAATAACCATCGGTTTGAGGCAACAGATTCATTTAATTTTGCAAATGCAATCAAACAAAAGTGGAAGCTGTGACCAAATTTTTCAAAAGTGGCCTCCAGTTCTGGGGTCCCTCAGTGTCTGGGTGCCCAACCTAACACTTAAATCTTGGGCCTAGATTACTTCTAGCTGTTCATATGGATTCTCATACCACAGCCGTAAGAGTGGTAGCTGAATGTGCCTATCACTGTATTACTTAACAGTGTCCCCTGAAGAAAACAAATTCCTAATGCCGAGCTAATATTAACGGTGTGCAGGATTGTATCAGAGAGAGCAGCACGCTGCAACATGCTCTGCCAAAGACTGCACAGACCTAGTGTCTATCAAGTTTCTTGATATCTAAAATCCCAGTTTCAGAACTCAGGCTAGACAAACAAGAGTTAAATTTCCATCCTTTCCCCAAGGTTGCTCGACAGCTTTGAACATCATATGGACGCTGTGGATCACTAAGTTTCTGTCCCTGGGAACTTTTACACACATTCAGCCATTCCCCTTTCTCATCAGGGGACTCCTCCAGAAGAGGCGCAGAACTCCTAGACAAAGACATGACTGATTCTCAGATCTGTTCCAAGGAAGGGTCTGTCACTACAGCAGATGCAGTATTTCAAAATTTCCAACTGAGGCACTTCTCTTGAGGTCTAAAAAATACAAAAGGCATTTTGTAATGGACCACTTTGAAATCAAATTAGTAATGTTTCAAGGCGTGACCCGTAAAAGGGCTGCTGTCCAGAATACACATGTGTTTGACAGATACATCTTCCACCTAACTGGCCTCCTCAAGAATACAAATGGAATCAAGCTGTGTGAACAGGGCTTCCAAAAGACAGACATGGGATATCAGGATACATGGCAAATCGCTCTGTCTCAATGGACAGAAAGGAAATAATGCCATATATAGTGCACTGTATGGGTCATACCTAACTGCAGCTGATGGGCCAGATTCTGATGTTTCACTGGGCCTACCTGCAGAGGTAGATGCTATTCAGTATGGATAAAGGCCGACACAATCTAGTTCTAAGTAAATTCTATTAGACTGGTATCAAATCTTGAAGCCCTTATAAAGACCTGAGCTCCTTTTCACACACATCTGTACACTGTTAAATGCTGGAAGTTATTGTGGGGCGTGCATTTACAACCTCAGTGTCAGCACAGGTGTCTTGATGGGGCCGAGAGGCTAGAGAAGTTAGACACTAACTTATTTTTAAATAACTGACTAGTTATTTGTTACTGGCAGGATGTAGCATGGTGGCCAGATGCTATAAGATGCAAGCGGTACATTTGGTTTCAAAATGGCTTATAAAAAGCTTCATAGACATGGCCCCATGTGCTGCTGATTCAGAGACAAGGGGGTTTAATGGTGAAAAAGAACTATTTTAAATGTTATGAGAAGGAGATACAGACATGCTTTTAAGCTTGCCAGGATATATTTGTGTACCTTCCAAAAAGCTGATTAAATCTTCCACCCTTCTGCTACGTACACCACCCCCCTCAACAGATCAGCAGCAATGCTGTGAAGGCTGGCTATCTCCCTGAACCTCTGATAAGCTGCATACAGAAGTTGGCCTCTCCAACCACCATAGAGCTCTGGTTGTCTGCAGACCTGGCAAGAAATCCCACCCCTACTTTCAGCTGTCCTGCAATTGGAGAAGGGGGACACAACTGGAGAAAGGACTGCATGCACTGCTGGAGAAAGCACATGCTCCTGCTGCAGGGACAGCAAAACCAAACAGAGCCTGAGCCCAGGACTGGGGAGACAGGCCCAAGGAGCAGTCTGAGTGTATGGCCTTATGAGCCTGTACCACACTGAAGAATTAGCTGCTGCAGAAAGGGAAGGAGATACCTTAATCTAGGAGCCGGTTGGAGAGGAATCAAGATGGTTTGTGACTGATGAAAATAGAGGTCCTTTTAGGCATATTGGATTTCTATTGATTGTTCTCTTCAATTACGGTGGACTTCGGTCCATGCTAATAAAGGTGTTGGAATTGATCTGTGCCATGAAGTGTTTTCTGGGTAAATTCCTTCATCCCCAAAGGTTGTACGAATTTGGCTCCACGTAGCACAGAGGGGCACCTGCACTAGACCTGCCAAAGGCTGTTCAGGATTCTGCATCATAACAAAAATCTGGTCACTGTTCGTAAGTAGTTAAAGCAAAAAACTTTTTCATAGGCTCAGATTGTCAACCACTGTATAATTTATTGGTTACATAAATGAGGTTATATCTCATCAACCTTAGAGGCAGCTCAACAATTTACTTGGTTACTTGAAAAACCCTAAAGATCATTGGTTGATGTCATTGGTGATTTTCATGTTGTTTTTCCAGTACGGTATTTTTAGATTTGATAGCCCTAGGGAATTAAATGCACACGGAATAGACATAGCATGACCAGCTGCAGAGCAAGCTTCTCCCCATCACTGTTCCCTCTAAGCTGTGCGCGTGTGCACGCGCACACAGATCCTAAATCCCACGCACATGGCGGAACAATACGCGCACAAAAATTTGCACAAAAGCACAACAATTTGCACAGACAATTTTTTTTGCGCACACAGCCTGTCAAAAATTAGAGGGAACATTGCTTGCTCACTGTGACCCTCCACGTAGCACTTCTCTTTCTAGAGGCAAGGGTCACAGACTACTGAGCCATTTTTATCATAAGCCAGCAAGGGAGGTGAGGAGAAGCAGCCCTCCCTTGCACACAGTCTCTGTTGTCTCCCAGTCTCAGTGATTAATTGGGGAGGGGAGTGGGGGAGCCCAGGCCCGCCCTCTACTCCAGGCTCCAGCCCAGGGACCCTAATAGTAGCAGCTATGGTAGCTGACTTTTTATAACCCCACCAGCACTCTAACCTCATAAAGAGAGAGTTAGAATAGTCCCAGCTGCACTATCAAGGATATAATATAGTATTAGATACAGCAAACACCACACAAGTTTCAATAAGTTACACAACCAACTGCAACCACTCTGGGGAGGGGAGCAAAGGCAAGAGGGGCCCCAGCACCATTCAAAATTCCCTTCTGAAGGGAGTTTTTGTCCCACCCTGCCAGTAGCATCTTAGGGCAACCAAAGGATAGTCAGCCAGAAAACTGGGCCATAGTTGGCTGGTGGGGTATGAAGCCTCACAGGTCTGCCCGCCACTCTGGACTGAGGGTAAGCCACTCAGGATGGATAACCAGGGTGTCGAACTTTGTTTAATAGGTAACATGCCCATACTCAATTATTCACCTAGACCAGGGGTCGGCAACCTCCGGCACATGTGCCAAAGGTGGCACGCGAGCCGGTTGTTGACGGCACGCGGCGGCGGCTCAGCCCACGCCCCCCCTGCGGGCTCCTGCCAGCAGGGGTCCTGCCGCTGGCCCCACCAAGCGCCTGCTGCTGGCCTGGGTTCTTTTACCCAGGCTGGCAACAGGCTGAGACCCCGGCTGGCAGGAGCCAGTGGCTGGAACCCCAGAGCCGGGAGGGCTGAGCTCTGGGATTCCAGCTGCTCTCCCCTTGCCAATCGGGGTCCCTCTGCTGGCCCCACTCGGTGCCTGCTGCTGGCCTGGGTGAAGGGAAACCCAGGCTGGCAGTGGGCTGAGACCCCGGCTGGCAGGAGCCAGCGGCGGGAACCCCAGAGGTTAAAATGTACTACTGGCACGCGAAGCCTTAAATTATAGTGAATAAATGAAGACTCGGCACACCACTTCTAAAAGGTTGCCGACCCCTGACCTAGACCAAACACAAAGCTCAGTTTCAAAATCCATTCTCAGAAACGTGTTGACAGCAAGGCGGTGCATTCAGATTTTCACAAAAGAGCAAAGACACCTGGCTCGAAGAGATAATCCAGGAACACGGACAGTGATTTTTTTTAGTTTTTATCTCCTATTGCCTCACTGAATAGCAATACGACCATTGTGCTGATACTATTTTTAACCTTATCATGCTCTATTCCACGCTGATAAGGCCTCAACTGTAGTATTGTGTCCAGTTCTGGGCACCAAATTTCTCCAATTTGTCCACATCTTTCCTGGAAATTATTAAAGGTCTAGAAAATATGACCTAGGAGGAAAAATTGAAAAAATTGGGTTTGTTTAGCCTGCAGAAGAGAAGACTGAGGGGGCACATGGTAACAGTTTTCAAGTACACAAAAGGTTGTTACAAGAAGGGGGGAGAAAAATTGTTCTCGTTAACCATTGAGGATAGGACAAAAAGCAATGGGCTTAAATTGCAGCAAAAATGTTTAGGTTGGACATTAGGAAAAACTTCCTAACTGTCAGGGTGGTTAAACACTGGAATAAATTGCCTAGGGGGGTTGTGGAATGTCCATCATTGGAGATTTTTAAGAGCAGGTTAGACAAACACCTGTCCGGGATGGTCTAGATAATTCTTAGTACTTCCTTGAATGCAGGAGACTGGACTAGAAAACCTCTCAAGGTCCCTTCCAGTCCTATGATTCTTATGGAGGCTAAGCTATCAAAATGCATATAAATAAATTAAGGCTATAACTCTATCTCAGGGTTCTGGTGACAGGAACAGCCCTTTTGAGGTTCACAGTAGTTTATTTTGTCATGGGAGCCAGTCATTAGAATTACCCCTTTGTTATGTAGAGTAGGGAATATTTTCTCTTAGGATTTGACATTGCACGATTGCATATCACCTCTTCACAGCTCTCTCTCACTGAATAACAATAATAAAGCATATAAGCTGGATCTTTAAATAACTTATAGCTAAAGACCTAAGTTTTGTTAAGATTTATATATAATTTTTTTTTCAGAATTAACTATGAATACAAGTGTTTTCAATAATTAATAACATCAGTGAAAATAGGGCTTGGGGATTTCAACAGTAAACAAAGAGCAAATAGATGCTTTTATTCAGACCATACCATATTTTACATTAAGAGATCAACACCGCAAGAAGAAAACAAAGGAATGTCGCAAGGAGAGAGCACGGAGTGAAAGATTCTGCCAGACTACAAACCCTAGGAATAAAATGGTTGTTGAACTCTTCAAACAAGAATAATGCTTAGGAGCAGTAGGAACACAAAACCAAAACAAACAGTTTCACAGCTTGATCCCACCACACCCTGCCATGTTGGAAAACCAAAGACAACAGCAGTGTCATATTAGGGTATGTCTACCTTTCACACTCCTTATGGCGGTGCTTAGAGTACATACACTGCACGCCCCCCTAGCATGGGTATAAATAGCAGTGTAGATGGTGAGGCACTGCTTAGGTGCGCAAAAATATCCTAAGGTTCTGATGTAAGTACCCTGCATGGCTCTCTACACACCCAAGCAGTGCCTCTCCCATCTATACTGCTATATTTAGGAGAGCAGTACCCCACTGCTTCCCTGGAAAGGCTCTGGCAGCGATGAAAGGCTCTGGCAGGGGGAGGCGGTGCGAAAGGCTCCATCAGCTGCCTACTTCCAGAGCAGTTCCCTGTTGCCTCACCCCAGCCAGAGCTGCCACATGTAGCTATACACCACAGCATGGACAAAGCCTGCTTTTCATTGCGGCATGTAGCTACCCACAACCTACGTGCTGCCGCCAGTGGTGTGAAAGGTATGTCTACACTGAATGTGTGAGATGCAGGAACTGAAAAACTAACTAAACACAGCACTCTAGTCTTGTTTTCTAATCTGAGAGACATGCACATATAAACTAATAGAAAACACTGAAAAGCAAAATTAGATGTGGAAGAGTCTTTCCATTTTATAATTGTTCTAATGTGTTATTAGTAATACAAGCAAGGGCATTTTTTAAATAGATTTTTATCTTAACGTGTCTCTTTAAGGTCTTGAGAAGCCGCCATAATAGCTGTGTTTTTTGGTCCTGATGGGTATTTTTGGTACTACTCGCTAAATCCATATTTGGAGCTGAGGCAGCCTCAGCAGGGTGAAAAACAGTTCCATTCTGGAGTGGGAAATTCCATGAGATAAAACATTCTTGCATTTTGTCCAGTAGAAATACTGTATTGCCACTGAAAATACCATACTAGTCAGTTCGCTCATGATGTTTACATTAGAAATAAATACCACAGAACGCTTTCTGACTCTCTCAAGGCGGGGGCAGGCTGGCAACAACATAAACAAAAATATAACTAAAAGCAATCCCTTTTGTTAACAGTGAAACCTTAAGATATAAACAGTCTATTCCCCCCACCCCATATATTATGAACTTATTGAAGGAAAATCTTCCTGCCATCCAAAGCTTTGGACTGAACACTGGGAGGAGGGATCCCTCCACACTTTCAGAAAGGAAATCTACCCAGCAAAATTGGGCTCTTGCTTTGGAAAACTTTAATCACAGTCAGTCAGACCCACCCATATCTGCTTCCAGGCTTCCATTGCAGGTGCAGGTTTTAACATCTGTGATCTGACTCTTTTGGGATTCCCTCCCCACCTGCCATGTGCTTAGTAAACATGGCACAGAAGTTGTTTCAATGCTTTAATTTGGGAAAACAAGAGGAAACATGGAAGTTCATTTGGAACTGATGATCAGGTGATTTTGAATAGGATAGAAATCAGGAATATCAACTCTTTCAGAGATGTTGTGTAAGGTGATATAAATCAGAATCCCTTATTCTCAATTAGGCTCCCTCAAACATACTTTCAACCACTCACCCAGGGTTGAGTGTAAGTTGGTCTCATTTACATGCTGAGGAGCTAGAAAAAAGGTGAGAAAGGATAGTCTTGTGGGGAAGACACTAAACCAGGCCTTGAAATATCTGAGTTCTGGTCTACCATAGGCTTCCTGAGTGATACTGGGCAAGTTACACACATTCTTTTTGCCTCAGCTTCAAATGATAAAAGGTTTACAAAACCTCAGCTATGAGGAAAGGTTTTAAAAATTGGCCATGTTTAGTCATGAGGAAAAAAAGACTAAGGGGAACCTGATAACTAAGGCTATGTTTTTGTCATGGATATTTTTAGTAAAAGTCATGCACAGGTCATGGGAAATAAACAAAAATTCACAGCAGCCTGTGACCTGTCCCTGACTTTCATTAAAAATATTCCTGTCAAAAGGGGTAAGTGGGTTCAGCACCCACTGCTGGTGGGGCTCCAGGTCCACCACCGATATGGTGCGTGGGAGCGATGGGGTCCCCCTGCCCTTGGGGCTGGGCTGCTCCAGGGTCCCCCAGCTGCTGGCCACAGCTGCAGCTGCATCTGGGCAGCTGTGCGGGGTCAGCCAGCTCACCCACCACAGCTGGGCAGCTGCAGGGTCCCCCCTCCATGTTGGAGGTTGGGAACTCTAGCCCCAAAGCAGAAAATGTCACAGAGGTCAATGGGAGTCCTGGATTCCATGACTTCCGTGACATAATCATAGCTTTATTGATAAGTCTTCAAATTTGTTAAGGGCTGTTTAAAGAGGACCGTGATCAATTGTTCTCCATGTCAACTGAAGGTAGGACAAGAAGTAATGGGCATAATCTGCAGCAAGGGAAGAAATACATAGGTTAGATATTAGGAGGGGAAAAAATTCCCTATAAGGGCAGTTAAACTCTGGAATAGGCTTCCAAGTGAGGTTGTGGAATCCCCACCATTGAAAGCTTTTAAGAACAGGTTGGATGTAACACCTGTCAGGGATGGTCTAGGTTTACTTGGTCCTGCCTCAGCGCAGGGAGCTGGACTTGACTTCTTGAGGTCCCTTCCAGACCTACATTTCTATGATTCTATCACATCTATAAAATTGAGATAAGAATACTGCTTTCCTCACAGGGACATTGCCAGGATAAATGAATGTATTTGAAGCGTTCAGATACTAGAGTAATAAGTACCATAGCAAACCCTACAAAAAGTAAATAAGATGTATGTTAAATTAAGGGGAGAAGGGTTAATGAAGCTTACGGTCAGTATAAAGGTGCTTTTACATCGCCAGAGGAGCATAAAAGAATCTTAGCATTAATAAGAATCAGCCCTACTTATATGCACCTCTGAGTTTAACCCTTTATCTTGGGTTAGTGCTTGTCAGCTGGCAAAGTGTAAGTGTGAGGCTTTGTTGGCAAACATATTTACATTTTGCCAAACCAATGGATGTGGAAACTGTAAATAGGGCGATATATGCCACAAACATCTCAAACACTGAAGTTTTCAAAATGGTTTCAAACATCCCTACACAATGTGACAGTCTTTGAATGAGACTCAGCATATTGACTAGGATGACCAGATGTCCCAATTTTATAGGGACAGTCCTGATTTTGGGGTCTTTTTCTTATATAGGCTCCTATTACCCCCACCCCGATTTTTCACATTTGCTGTCTGGTCACCCTAATATTGACCCAGATCCTTAAAGCAACTTAGGCGCCTAACTCCCATTGAGATCCACTCTCTGGGAAATCAATGGCAGTTAGCTGCCTAAATTCCTTTGAGGATCTGGGCTATTGCTCACAAGCCACAAGCAATCTCTGCAGCGAGATTAATATTTGGGGGGGGAGATATACACTCTGTCTCCCCAAAAGCATGATTCTGATCCCATTGAGGCCAATGGCAAAACCCCAATGGCCTTCAGTGATGCAGGATCTGGGCCCTATTCCTCACCAGCCGTGCTACGAGTCTCAGTAAGAAAGCAACCTCCTTCACTGATATGAAGATCTGTAGAAAACACTCTCAGAGCAATACCCACTGTGTAGTCATTTAAGAATGTTAAAAGCAACATCAATAAGTAAAAGGGGAGACAGCCTTTGGGAACGTCTGTAGGGGTTCACCCCTCAAAGTGTGTGTGTGGTAGCAAGAGGAAGAGCAGAAGGGTGATAAGTTCAGGGTTCCCCAAAAAAACAAAAGGCAAGTTCTTCTGAAAAGACCTTATGTTCAAGCTGATATTGTATTAAGCTTCCGGTTTTTCCCCTCTGGTGGTTACACTCCAGGTTACGTACTCATTCCTTATCAGTGAAGACAGACAATTAAATATGGGAAGAGCTGTCAAACAAATGGCCTGAGTTCTTGTGAAACCATTTCACCATTCTTCCACAATCAGGAAAATATTTAGCAAGAGGTGTGCAAACTTGCTACAGATGTCGTAGTGTGATTGAAAGGTGGGTGCTGTCTGTTAAAAACAGATCTAGGAACATGGATTCAGCTGCATAACCAATTCACTTTTTATTTTATACATCGATCAAGGACTTTTTCTCTGCCTGGGGAATGTTCACTAGTTTTATTCTTAAACCTATTTTTCTATTCACACTTCCATGGAAGGGGAGTGTTACCTTCAGTCCCATACTCCCATTACCATTAGAAGCCACTTACTGAACCCAGCCATCCACTAAGTAAAACCTCTTGGGAACAGGAAATCTTTTCCCTGTGCCTTTGATCAAGTACTTGCCCTCTCTCCCATCATATACCATTTTTTTTGCTTCCCTTTGAGAATGTACCACAAATGAATTGCCCAGAAACTGTTTAAGACCAAAGTTATCTTGAATAAAACAAAGTTTATCAGAAGATCAATTAAAAAAAGCAAATGGTGGGAAACGTACCTCAGTATCAGACTGTACCCAGCCTTGCCAAGATAGGCCAAAACATGTGAGTCATAGAAAATAAATCAGAGAATAAAACACTCAACTTTAAAAATCATCTGATAGGCTCTGAGAAACTGACCCTCTCTCTTAGCCTCCCAGAGCTTCACTTCTGTGGTATAAGAGAACCCACAAGTCAGGAAGCCTTCAATTATACTTTCCAGTTGATGTGTTTAGAACCTACATTACCATAACAGCCATGGAACCATGTGTTACATTAGTATGAGAGTTGAAATTCACCCTTGTATTATGCATCACTTAAGTCCCTCTTCAGCTTTATTTTGAGGTTTACATGGGATTTAAGCAGTGCATAGCCCTTGTACTGGCCCTGTGTGCTGGTGTGAATTTCACTCAGGGAGAATGTTTCTTCTGATGCAGTACTTAGGATAGGAGTTAATTTTTCTAATTTCTAACACAATAGCCATTATATGCTATTGCTAATAAAATCTACTCTCGAGAGCTGCAATCTAAATATTTTCAATTTAATTTCATGTATTTCTTGGCCTTCCATAAACTCCTTTGATCCTGCATCTCTTTGCATACACTTTGGTCAGAATAAGTTCATCTCAGGTTAATAACCTGGTCACCCCTACGGGATGTTGGCTGCATTGGTTTTATATGTTTCCATTCCTAAATTTCAATTTATCATATTTGTCAGTAATTTCATAGGTCTCACAAATGTCAAGCTATACTGAGTATGATGTCTCTTGGGCACTCTCCACTCGTCACAGCCAGGAAAAATGGCACATGCACACAAGTCAAAATTTCAAAACTTCCTTATGCACTGACTGCTTGGGACCATACACAACACCTTTTTCTGTTGTCTGGGGGGCTGCTAATTTGAGGCAGGATTAATTTCTGCTTGTAGCGCAAGAACACCATACAGGTATTCACTATACTCACTTGAACAAAGCCAGCCACATAATTCAAGATCCAGAAAAATACCCTTTGCCCCAAATAGGTCTCAATCAGGACGTAGTGTTGAGCCACAGCCTGCATTCTGGAGTAAGGCAGAGGGGCCACTCTAAATTAGGAATCCCTGGAAGAATTCTGATTGAGGGCAGCGTCCCCATCTTTCAGACTAGCATCAGTCTGGCCCTTACTGCAAGGTTTTTACACTTTCCTCTGTTTCATCCATGACAGGACACTGTCAGAAACAGCATGCGAGATTAGATGGCCTGGACTGTTGGTCTTTTCCAGTATGGCAAATCTTATGCAAATTGTTTCCTTTTATTCTGCTCTCAGACATTACAGCTACCTGAACCTTTAGGAACTACAGTATTTCAGCAACCAGTTCCTCCTGCTCCACCCAGGACGAATTAACATCAATAAACATGGATTCTTTTAAAGCAACATTTTAAGCAGGCAAGTTCTCTTAGGGAGGTGTCTCTCTATCTGATTTCACACAAGCTATGCTTCAGACTTCAATCTATTAACTTTTAACATTATTCACATTGATTTTGCACTTTTCAAAAGTGCCTGGCCAAGGTCCTCTTGGAAGGAAGTTTTCTCTTTAGCTATAGAATAGGTGCACCATCACCACCACCAGCAAAAACGTCCTCATGCTGCTCCAAAACTATGTGCCCCAATCCTCACCTCCAGGGCAGAGAGACATGTTCTGGCTGCAAGCCTATCCAAAGCCTTGTTCTTTCTGCTGAGATGGCTATCTGGGCCAGCTAGTGTCTTCTGTGGTGGGGATTTTTTTGGTATAGACGACTCTCCACTGGTAACAACCCTGAGACCAAACTCATTTCTCACAGGCCACCAAACAGCTAGGGTGACCAGATGTCCCGATTTTATAGGGACAGTCCCGATTTTTGGGTCTTTTTCTTATACAGGCTCCTATTACCCCCCACCCCGTCTCGATTTTTCACACTTGATGTCTGGTCACCCTACAAACAGCTGTCACTTGTAACTATTTTTGGTAACTACCAAACTAGGCTAGATGTTTAGCCTAGAGCTGAGAAAGCTCCAAATCCCACTAGTAACCCCTATGCCTTACAGGCATGCCTGCAAGCAGTGGAAAGAAAAGAAAGAAAAGAAAGAAAGAAAGAAAGAGAATCATGTAACAGGAAGTGGCTTTAGAGGCAAAAGGAAGCCTTCCTCTGTTACCAGAAGGGTTCCTCTTTCTGCTGAGCTCCTCTCCAGGGCCAGTTTGAACTATCAAAATAGTGTAAACCAGGCGTCGGCAATCTACGGCACACGTGCCAAAGATGGCATGCAAGCTGATTTCTGATGGCACACGGCGGGCTGAGCGGCTCAGACCGCCACAGCTCTGGGGTTCCGGCTGCTAGCCCCTTGCCAGCCAGGGTCCTGCAGCCGGCCCCACTCGGTGCTCACTGCTGGCCTGGGTGAAGGAACCCAGGCTGGCAGCAGGCTGAGACCCCGGCTGATAGGAGCCAGCAGCCCGAACCCTGGAGCGTTAAAATGTTTTCCTGGCACACGAAGCCTTAAATTAGAGCGAATAAATGAAGACTTGCCACACCACTTCTGAAAGGTTGCCGACCCCAGTCTAAACAATGCAATCCCACCTGTCAGTAATGGAGAAAGTTGAGGTGCTTGCTTCCCATATCCCTCTGCCAGATCTTTGCTGCTTGATCTCCTCAGGCAGCTAACAATCACCTAACCTCAGCTTCTGTTTAAAACACAAAAACTCCTACACTTCCAAAGTTCCCACTTCACCACATTCCCCTGCCTCCTCCCCCAGCCTCACTATACTCACACTCACAGTAAATAGTACTGTGTGTGCTTAACATCTGTTACAACCAATCCTGTTATGTACTTCAGCCCTGGCCCCACATTTAAACCTGCCCAGCCATGATCTGGTTCTTTGCATATGAGTATATGAACATAAACTTTACTATGATGGAGCAGTTCGTAACCTCAATGGGTGGCTTGTTAGATTAAGTAGAAACAACTAGCCACTAGTAGCGACAAAGGAGCATAAGCTTTCGTGGGTGAATACCCACTTCGTCGGATGCAAGCAGTCGGATGCAAGCAGTCGGATGACTGCTTGCATCCGACGAAGTGGGTATTCACTCACGAAAGCTTATGCTCCAATACCTCTGTTAGTCTATAAGGTGCCACAGGACCCTTTGTCACTTCTACAGATCCAGACTAACATGGCTACCCCTCTGATAACTAGCCACTAGTGCGGCTAGGAAAGAAAGCCCAGGGTACAATTCCAAGGAATGAAAGCTACACTTTAAAAAAAAAGTTGGCAAGAAGAGAAAAGATTTCCCCTCACACTGATAGTAATAGTGAGGTAGAAGATGTTTTACGAAGGGATAAAGCAGGTGTACCTGCTGATGTCACAAAGCTAGTTTTGCCCAGCTCCCTGCACGACTCATTTGTTTCAGAATTGATAAAAAGATGCAAGTAGCATCAAAATCAGGTATTTCTGGTTTGGTACTTAGTGGACAGGATATGGCCCAAATCCAGACAATCAACATTTTTCACAGTAAACAAGCCTGGAGCATGAACACAGAACAAAGCAATTTGCAGGTGCCTCTATCTAGTCTTTAGGTCTGGCCAATACACCTGTTTACTTATTTGTTAGCACACTTAGGTCTAAACCAGAAGGTCTTTGGCTGCTGCATTGTTTCATTCTTACAATAGTTTGCACAGCTGGACACAGTATTCAGTATGTGTATTTGAGGTACAAGTCCTGATTACCCTCCCCTGCACACTTGCGGAGACTACATTCCTAAGAATCTGCACAAGCAGTTTCTTTATGCAATTTCTTCTGATGAGAATGCAGAGTTTTTGATAAAGGTGTGCATATATATAGAAATACAATCAATATCAACCTGTCCATCAGATCAATTGCTTTAAAAATTCTAATTTCTGAACACACAGAATCATAGGGTTAGAAGGGACCGCAAAGGTCATCTAGCCAAGATGAAGGAACAGACATCTGAACATGCATTACCACATGTGCCCAACATATTGCCCAACCTATTTCCCAACCTAAGACAACATGTTTCTTAACATAGATTGCAAGTCATACTGCCCTGGGATGTAACTTGCAATCTGCTCATATCTAACACTGCACTGAAAAAAAAATATGAGGCTCAGACCCTAAATCTGGATGACTTGACTGTGCCAGAGGGCATGCTGACCCATTTTCTACTTATGGATCTGCCTTTGAATCTTTTACAGTGTGGCATACATTTGAAGACTCTAGTGCAGATCCATGCAGTTTGCTGCAGGGCTCTCTTAGGTGATAAGAGAAAAATAAGTGTTTGCTTTCCAATGCAAACAACCCATAGTTAATGTCAAAACTAGCCTTCAATTTTCAGCCTGCATTTTGCCCATCTGTCCCCTCCCCACAAAAAACTAATCCTCTTGAAATTTCACATGCTACCTCTCATTATTTTGTAGAGTTTCCCTGTCCTGAGAACTTTGACACAATTCAGACAAGGATTTTTTTATCTATGATGTCTCCAAGAATTCATAAAATTTATTTTAGACAAAAATGGCTGTTGAATTAGGTCTACGGGTACCAAACAACCTGTAAATCTAACATCGTAGACATATTTATCTATTTTGCGCTTTCAAAGTTACTATTCACATTACAGGTAAATGGCCTGCACCAGCATAGTGAAGACATCCCATTATTTTGTTTTGAGTTAGGTTAAGGGGAAAAAACACACCCTGGTAAACAAAGGTTGGGAGAAGGAATTATTGAAAAAAGAGGGCTGTTTTTGTAGAATGCCCAAAGCAAAAGCTATTAATAAAAAATGAATTAAAAAGACTAATACAATGTAAACTACAGCATTGCTGCTCCACTTACAATATTATTTTCGTGACTAATTATCTCACAATTAGCAATATTTTTCCTTGATGAACTCTGTGCTGCCTCTTCTTAAGGAAAGTGCTGCAAGGTAAGACAGCAGTTCCATGACAATGCCAATAGGACCCATTCAATTTGCACAAAAAAAGGTTGCCAGGAGCAATTAGCACTTCATTAATAGGATATAAAATGCTAATTTGCCATATACCCCAAGTGACTCAAAATTCCTTTCCACCCATATGTGCAAATAATATGGTATTGCGTGTGTGAATCAGGTTCATGGTGCATTCGCAGGAATCCCTGCATCAGTTTCTTGTAAAATAGTTATTAGTTAATATGAATAGTAGCCCATATTTATCCTATGACTGCAGTGTTTAACAATAAAAGGATCTGTTGGCAGCAATATCTCATAATTCCACCCATGTAAGGTTCTCTCTACCTCGCTGTCCAGGGTGAAGTATTAGAAACTGACTTCCAATCTAATTTATAAAGCAGATTGAAATGAAGTGCTGCTAGTGCTCAGACTGGCCGTTCAGCATTCTGTGAGGCAAAATCATTCCCTGTGAATTGCACAGCTCAGGCATTCTCGCACTCACTGGCAGCTTCTAATGATCAAAGCATTTGACTTAAATAATTGATTTATTTATACCAGTAAAGAAGCTCCGGGGGGTTGTGAATATTATGCGATATAATCACACCACTAGGGAATTAGAGACACTCAGATGTGCCTTGTGCCTGCTAATGCCCTGCGGGTATGATTAGAATATCATACATCAAAGGAATTTGCTCTAAAATATTTCATACCATAAATTAATACAATACTGTATTTAAATAATTGTACTGATTTGGCAGGACAGTTTCAATGAGATGCAAGATGCTCTGTGCATGGCGGCAGCGATATGGTATTCAGAAACTGGTTGATCTAGGAAAGTACAGAAGCCCTAACCATGCCCTGTTAATACCCAGTTGCCAGCAGGGGCATCCATCATTTCAAAAATCATTGCCTCAGTTAAGTACTGCTTCCATAGACTGTGACTGAAAGCCATCCAGTCAGTGTTGTCTGATGGAGCAATGTTGCTCCTTCAAACAATCCTTTTGGGAAAAAGAGATCTCTAGACAGCAAGGCCTTCTGGCATAGTGGCAGGCTAGCAAAGGTACAAATACCTTCCTACCAGATGCCTGTTCAAGTGTGAAAGTATCCAGACTCATCTGTTCATTCTATTTCTAATACATAAAAGCAATAAATCTATCTTGGATAGTGATATAGCTCCCCATCACCATAGTATCTGAGCACCTCATTAAAGATACCTTTAATGTGCATATTCTCACAACACTCCTGTGAGGTAGGGAAGTGCTCTTATTCCCATTTTACAGACATGGAACTGAGGCACAGAGAGATGAAGTGACTTACCCAAGCTCACCCAGGAAGTCTGTGGCACAGCAATGGATTGAACCCATGTCAACTCCCAGGCTAGCACCCTAACCACTGGACCATCCTTTCTTCCCATCAAGACACCAAGTTCTGGTTAAGGCTGTCAGTGAATGTACTGCATGGAGAGGTTTTTAACACTGGGGAAGGTTGTGTTATTTGAATTCATGTCTGCTTTAGGGGCAGTGTGGTGATGCCCTTGCCCCCAGGAACCTGCAGGAGGAATTGTGTATAAAGAAACACTTTCCCTGCCCCTGCTCACGCATATGGAGGGATGCAGATACTGCAGTGCTAGGAACCACCCAAGGCCAGCAGGGACCACCAGATCATCTAGTCTGACCTCCTGTGTATCACAGGTCATCAACACCACCCACACACTAACCCAACAGCCAAAATTAGACCAAAGTACTATGCCCACAGGTGGTGTGCCACAGGCAGAGAATTGGAGGGACTGAGGTACATCAGTCCGAGGCCCCCAAAATGGCAGGGAAGTGATTGAGATATAATCCTAGCAAGGGATCCACACGCTGCAGAGTGAAGTGAAAAATTCCCAAGGTCACTGCCAATCTGATCTGGGGGGAAAATTCCTTCCTGACACTACATATGGCAATCAGTTAGACCCTGAGCATGCGAGCAAGAATCATCCAGCCAAACACCTGAGGGGGGCGGGTGCTTGGTCCCACATCAGAGCCTTGGCCCACCCCACATCCGATTGCTAACCATGGTCATCCCTGATGCATCAGGGAAAAGAGCTTAAAAACAAACAGAATACACTGATCAGGGGGAGGGGGAATCTCTTTCTGACCCCTGCAGGTGGCTCATTGTAAGCCTGAAGCATGACCTTTAGGAACATGAGACATAAAGCAGAAATGAACCCCAGGGCTGCTGAACCCTGCCCCCTACCATCACAAGCAACCCCATCATAAAAATCACACTCATAAAATTGTCCCGCTCTCTCTTACAACTAATTAATTTATATTTGCCCTCACAACTCTTAATGGGAGGCTCTTCCAGAAGCCCACCCCTGTAATGGCTAGAAATCTTCCTCTAACATCCAGCCTAAATTTGGTCATGGACAGTTTATATCCATTTGTTCTTGTGCCAACAAGATAGAGATATTGCAAGCTGCAACATCCCTTTGGAGGGGTCTCCCCTACTCTGGGGGATGCCTGTCCCCCTTGGTGGTCTACCAGCTCTATGGACTGGTGTGAAGATGGAGAAGGATTGGGTACTTTGGGGTGATTTCTGCCTCTGGCAGCAATAGGACAGAGTAATATAGCACTCCCTGAGCACAGGGACTGTAAAAATGGCTGCTCCTTGGGTTGAATAAAGCATGATTGGGTAAAGGCTCCTTGAGCCTAACTCCCTACTACCACACTTCCCCACACAAAGCTAAGCATAATCTGGCCCATATCACTTTAATACTTCTAAACAGCCGATGTTATTTAACATACAGAAGAAGACTGGAATATTGGAATAGCAGGAACAATGTATCCTGTATTGATGATGTTTAAACTAATTGTTCGCACTCTAAGCGAGGAAAAGCAACCGAAAAAAATTGTTATGAATGCCTCCAAAAATGTCATCTCTATTAAAATAGGGAGGGGCATTTTTTCAAGTGAGTCATTCAGCCCTATGGGAAGCGCCCTAAGAATCTGTCCAAAGTTCTTCCCACTTTGGGTATATCTACACTGCAACAAGGGGTGTGACTTATGTATAGACATAAAGCAGCTAACTTTGACCTAGCTAGGCTGAAATAACTATAGTAGTGAAGTTGCGACAGCACCGGCAGCTGCATAATTAGTATAAACCCATGTGCATCCCTGGGTATGTACTCAAGTGGCTAACTTGTGTCTGCATGTCTATATCTGCTGCAGTCATCTCTCTGACTGGAGTGTAGACATACCCTTAAACATCACTCCAGCCCTGGAAACTCTGCAAATATTTAGTGAATTTGGCATCAGAAGTACTGTGTGCACTTACAGTGCTGATTATCAATACCTTACAGTACAAGGTGCTCACAGGCTATATGCCATGTAGCACATTATAAAGGAATTATAGATGAATCTGTGTTGTGAGGGTCATATCTGAAATCAGCTCCAAATTCAAACTTTTCCAAGGTTCAGTTGTTCTGATTCAGCCAGTTAAAAAGAAAAGTCCACACCTTGGAGCTTCAGGATCCAAATCTGAATCCAGAACCAAACATGCCTACAGTTTGTGATATAGAGGAAGGAGGACTCAGATCCAGTGTTCCAGTTCAGGCCCAACTCTTAAATAACTAAATATACAAAAATATATTGTTACACTCAGCACACTGCAGTAATATTCATTATAATTAGAGACTAGCCCTGGACACAAAACCCAGAACCTGATTTTGAACTCTCCAACTGTCAGTGGCTGTCAGACCTGAGTCCCAGTGGTTGTCCAATTTCAAGGACCCCATTAGTAAAGACAGTGGCCACTGTAAAATTTGGATATGGATCCAAGTATGGATTATAACTAGGGATGATCAAGAGCACCAACCCCAACAGCCTTAGTTGTCCTTAGTGGATCAACAGAAAGGCCCTCAGATGCACTAGTCTATATTAGTTAAAGCTTTAAGTGTCTAGACTGTAGGCATCCCATGCTGAACAAGGAGCATTAGCATCACCAGGTCTCAGAGCAAGTCTCTTTGAACGGTTGTGATTTTATTTTCTGCATCAGGTGCAACTTATTAATAGTTCTCAAGGGTAAGGAGGACTAAAGCACATTACAGCAGCCTAGCCTAAGATGCCAAAGGAGAGGATCACTGTGGCAGAGTATGCATCTGGAAGAAAAGAGGGCAACCTTTGAACTTTCCAAAGATGGAAATAACTATTTCTGACCAAAGGACAAAACCTGGGCTTCAACATTCAACTGGGCTCATGGTCTAAAAAGATGCCAAGTTCTGAAACTTACCAACCTGTCTATACTAGAATTTTCCAAAGCACCCATCAATGTAGTATCTAAGAATTACACAGGCTATTTATTTCTGCACACTAACGTCCTGAATGAATGCCATGGTTTTCTCTGCTCTTCACGGATTCTAGGAAGCTTTACTCTACTTGGAGTACGTGTGTGCCTGGTCTTAAGAGGTGCTGGGCACAGCAGCTTCCGTTGCTTCATTTAGAGATCTAGGTGGACAGCCCTTCTGAAAACCAGGCCCATATCCTTTTTAACCCTTCCAGTTATAGTGAAGAAGCTTTAGGGGGAAAGTGTCCCTTGCAGCATGTTCTAGAAGTCATAAAATTTTGTCACAAGTCTGTATGCTAGAATACCAGTATGAATGCTTTAGCTCCAGCTGTCATATGCTTTATCTAAGCTCTGTTAGCTGTCCTGTCCTACTGGGATGCATGCAGGGATGTAATCAGGAAGGCAAAAGCACAATTGGAGTTGCAACTAGCAAGGGATGTGAAGGGTAACAAAAAGGGTTTCTACAGGTATGTTAGCAACAAGAAGGTGGTCAGGGAAAATGTGGGGCCCTTACTGAATGGGGGAGGCAACCTAGTGACAGATGATTTGGAAAAAGCTGAAGTGCTCAATGCTTTTTTTGCCTCGATCTTCACAGACAACATCAGCTGCCAGACTGCTGCACTGGGCAGCACAGTATGGGGAGGAGGTGAGCAGACCTCAGTGGTGAAAGAACAGGATAAGGACTATTCAGAAAAGCTGGACATGCACAAGTCCATGAGTCTGGATCTAATGAACCCAAGGATGCTGAGGGAGTTGGCTCATGTGATTGCAGAGCCATTGGCCAATATCTTTGAAAACTTGTGGCGATCAGGGGAGGTCCCAGACAATTGAAAAAAGGCAAATATAGTGCCTATCTTTTAAAAAGGGAAGAAGGAGAATCCAGGGAACTACAGCTTCACCTCAGTCCCTGGAAAAATCATGGAGCAGGACCTCAAGGAATCCATTTTGAAGCACTTGGAGGAGAGGAAGGTGATCAGGAACAGTGAACATGGATTCACCAAGGGCAAATCATGCCTGACCAACCTGACTGCCTTCTATGATGAGATAACTGGCTCTGTGCATACTGGGAAAGCAGTGGACGTGATACATCTTGACTTTAGCAAAGCTTTTGATACAGTCTCTCACATTATTCTTGCCAGCAAGTTAAAGAAGTATGGATTGGATGAATGGATAAGGTGGATAGAAAGCTGGCTAGATTGTCGGGCTCAACAAGTAGTGATCAACGGCTCGATGTCTAGTTGGCAGCTGGTATCTAGCAGAGTGCCCCAGGGGTCTATCCTGGGGCAGGTTTTGTTCAACATCTTTATTAATGATCTGGAGATGGGATTGATTGCACCCTCAGCAAGTTTGCGGATGACACTAAGCTTGGGGGAGAGGTAGATATGCTGGAGGGTAGGGATAGGGTCCAGAGTGACCGAGACAAATTGGAGGATTGGGCCGAAAGAAATCTGATGAGGTTCAACAAGGACAAGTGCAGAGTCCTGCACTTAGGATGGAAGAATCCCATGCACTGCTACAGGCTGGGGACCGACTGGCTAAGCGGCAGTTCGGCAGAAAAGGACCTGGGGATTACAGTGGATGAGAAGCTGGATAGGAGTGTGCCCTTGTTGCCAAGAAGGCTAACAGCATATTGGTCTGCATTAGTAGGAGCATTGCCAGCAGATCGAGGGAAGTGATTGTTCCCCTCTATTCAGCACTGGTGAGGCCACATGGGAAGTATTGTGTCCAGGTTTGAGCCCCGCACTACAGAAAGGATGTGGACAAATTGGAGAGACCAGCAGAGGGCAACAAAAATGATTAGGGGGCTGGGGCACATGATTTAGGAGGGGAGTCTGAGGGAACTGGGCTTATTTAGTCTGCAGAAGAGAAGAATGAGGGGGGATTTGATAGCAGCTTTCAACTACCTGAAGGGGGGGTTCCAAAGAGAATGGAGCTAAGCTGTTCTCAGTGGTGGCAGATGACAGAACAAGGAGCAATGGTCTCAAGTTGCAGTGGGGGAGGTCTAGGTTGGATATTAGGGGAAACTATTTCACTAGGAGGGTGGTGAAGCACTGGAATGAGTTACTTACAGAGGTGGTGGAATATTCATCTTTAGAGGTTTTTAAGGCCCAGCTTGACAAAGCCCTGGCTGGGATGATTTAGTTGGGGCTGGTCCTGCTTTGAGCAGGGGGTGGGACTAGATGGCCTCCTGAGGTCTCTTCCAACCATAATCTTCTATGATTCTATCTTAGTGGACTAGGGATGGAGATGCAGTCACTGATATAAACTGGATTCTGATGGCTTTGAAAAGTAGAACCCAGGCCTTAAATGTGTGCCAGATTGGAAACCAAGAGATCAAAGCACCAGTGATAGTGGCTCATCTGACTAGGATGCAGGCTGCCATATTCTCTGTATTGTTTCCCTCTTCTGCCCTTATTACCATAATTCAGTCTGAAGATGGTGACTACATGGATAACTATGGCCAGACCCTCACCTGGGAGGAAGCAGCAAAATCAAAAATAGCAGCAGAAAAGAGGCAATTCTTGCTAATGCTTCTGCCTGGGCATACAAGGTTAGTGAGGAGTCCAGCAGGGCCACAAGGCTTTGTACCCTTTAACATACAGAGAGCAGATCTTCTCAGCAGGACACGAGGTCAGTGCCCCAGCTCGTTCTCCACAGTGTTTTCCCTGTTCTACCAGCCTGAAATTTGGTCTTGCCTAATTTCAGTTAGAGTTAGCTCTTCTTCATCAGGCAGTGATCTCTTGGCAGGCATTGTGAAATCTCAGTGATGGCAAACTGCTTGCCTCTGTAGGAAATGAGATATACAGCTGTCATCAGTGTATTGTTAGCAAAGGAGCCTGTTAGCCCTATCAATAGATAAATGCTTCAGAACATTAAAAATAGTTAAGTAAACCACAGGCTACCAGAGAGTTGCAGACCTGCCTACTCTCGCTGTCATTTGAAAGGAAATTCCCTCTCTTTGTATTAAGTTTAAAATGTCTTCTCTGAAAACTGACCAGTTTAAAATGGCACCTTCTTCCTGAGCAGGTCTGCTCCCTGACCCAAAATTTTAAATTAGGATCTGAAGGTAGGCCCCTACATCCACATTTAGTCATCTAAAAATAAGGTGCCTGATGTTCCAAGGTACAGAACATTCGCAGTAGCTGGTGCTCAGCAACTCTGAAAGTCAGGCAGATTTTTAATTAACGTGCCAAAATATGAAGTTATGTGCCTAACTTTATGCACTGAAGTTTGAACATTTCAGTCCATATTCTCATCCTCTGGTCTGGCTAAGCTGCGATCAATACAGAACCAGGAATGGGGGGCGGGGGAAGAGCGGGAATCAAACATGGCTTTAGGTCATCTTGATCCTGGGTCTGATTCAGGCCCTGGTGCAACTTAAAGCAACCTGCAGCTTGCTCTAAATTGTGACCAGTTGCCTAGCCCTCCCCTCCCAAAGCTGTTTTGACAGCCACAGAATGCCTTGTGTGCTTAAGGTTGTAGCAAGAGTGGTATAGAACTATCATACTGGCTCTTCACTGCCTGCGGATTGTCCTTACACTGGCAGAATCTCCAGTAGCCAGTTACGCTGGCTTTATGGTGTAGCTTTATGGAGTAGTGCTGAAATGTGAGAGCAGGGAGAGGAGGGCAGCAATTGGACCTATATGGTTAACTTAAGAACGGCCATACTGGGTCAGACCAAAGGCTCATCTAGCCCAGTATCCTGTCTTCTGACAGTGGCCAATGCCAGGTGCTACAGAGGGAATGAACAGAACAGGTAATAATCAAGTGATCCATCCCGTCACCCATTCCCAATTTCTTTATATTCCTGTTAGCCTTGTAAGGCCAATGGTGCTAAGAGAGAGAGATGGAGTTTATTCTGGTTGATGCACTATGAAGTCATTACTAGAAATAACTAAATTGCAGGACCAAACTCTAAAGGAGGGATTTAATGACACAGTCAGAAAGACCACCACGTAACTGTCAGGCACTGCTCCCAGTGAATTCAATAGAGGTTTTGCCATTGATTTATAGAGTGATTATGCTCCCTTTGAAATCTCAATTTGAGTTTGCCTGGTAGAGAATTTTTAAAGATACACTTTTAGTAAACTTATAAACGAAATTTGCCCTGGAAACCATTTAGAGACAAATATGGAATGCCACATTGCTATTTTTATGGTCACTTTTCAGAGCAGAATCACAGTTTTTAAAGTACTTGCTACTTTTGATGAAGGACTTTGAAATGCATTTCAACAAAACACTTAAAAATCTAACTCATTACTTGAAATCACCTTCCTTTGAATTGCCATATCTTGACAGCCCGGAAGTTGTAAGAGGAGGAATGTGAAAAGTATACACCTAATGCTGTTCCTTTTCCACAGCTCTTGTTGTTGTGTGACTAGATTTATGCATAGAGCACCTTAAATGTAATCCATCAAGATTACACATATAGCTAGTTATAACAGTAGTGCAGGTAGCGCTGTGCCCAACTATCTCAGCTTCTGTCATATGAAAAGAACTGAGACACGGTGACACAATGTTCATTTGTTTTGGAGGCAGGACTTACACAACACAACCGGGTTTAAAAATAATAATAATAATAATCTGCTAAAACATGTGAAAGTGAGTTAAGTAAAACCTTAACATATTCCCTTGTTTAAATACTAGTTATGTGGGCTGACAGCTGTTCCCAGTGGAGAGGTTTTTTAAAAAACTGCTACAAAAGCATTGGTTGTTAAAACAAATTTGTCGATGGGACTCTTGGAGTAGAGTGTAGCCCAGTTATAGTTGCCCAAATACAGAGAAGACATTGTAAAGGATGGGGGGGGGTGGGGAGCAGAGGTGGGGGAAAGGAAAACAAAACACGGACAACCTCCCACAAAGGGGAGTATGAAACCTGTGAAAATAAGAATCCATCTTTTCACCAGGCCTATTTTTAGAAAAAGCAGTTTGAAGAGCTATCATAAGGCTTTAAAAACATCAGCTTGGTGATTAGGGATACTCTATAATACGTCTGTTCAGTGCACAAAGAGACAAGATGGACGTTAAAAATAAACATTATGAGTAAGGAGGTTTCTGTACACATAAATCTCTTCCTGCTGGGGGAGGTGGGGGAGTGAAAAAAATATATAACAGGAGGTGACCTCACATGTTGCCAACTCTGACAATTTTATCACAAGTCTTGCAATCTTGGTTGGTTTTCTTAAAGCCCTAGCTCCTGTAATCAGGATCTTCCCTTTCATTTTTAAAATAAAGTAATCTCTAGCCCTCAAAGTTGCAAAGAAAAGCTTGAAACCCCACTTCATAACGGCTTGAAAAGCAGAAGGTTAAAAATATATATTATTTGTAGAGATCCTCTTGTTTTTAAGCCTGCTTTTTGAGGCCAGTCTAATGACTCCTCGAGGTTGGCAATATTGCCTCCATAAGGTATACAAAAGTCTGGCTTGATGGAAGAAAGAAGAGGTGTCTCACTGCTGATATACATTGTTATGCCCAGAAACTGAAATTGAAGGTAATAATAATAAAATAAATTTAGAGCACACTTTTCATTTGAGAATTTCTAAGTATTTAAAATACATTAATCACATAAGCGTTGGGGCAGTTCTATGTATTGATACTATTATTCCTCTTGTACAGAAGGGTAGAGAGGTACAGAGGTTCAGTGATGTACCATGGGTAAGGCTACGATTCTGTCACGGATTCCATGACTTTCCAGGAACTCCATGACTTCTTTTGGGCAGGGCTGCAGCAGCTGTCAGGCCCTGGGGCTGCTGGGGCAGCAATGGCCGATCAGCTGTTCCGAAGGCCCAAGAGTTGGCTGCTGGAACAGCTGACCAGCGGCCAGCCACGCAGCTGAAGCAGCAGTAGTCAGCCCCTGCCGCGGGAGTGGCGGTGAGGCTAGAGCAGCTGCAAGCCCCAAGAGTGCTCTGTTTGTCCACCCTCCCCTAAGTTTTTGGGGTTTTTTTGTTTGTTTTTTTTTTAGTAAAAGTCAAAGACAGGTCACAGGCTTCCATGAATTTTTGTTTATTGCCCGTGACCTGTCTGTGACTTTTACTAAAAATACCAGCGACAGAATTGTAGCCTTAACCCTGGGACACTGCAAGTAGCAGAGCTGAAATGAAAACCCAGATTAAAATACTGATTTCCAGTCACCTGCTCTAACTACTAGGCCACCTTGGATCCCTGTGACCATATAATGCTATGAGACTACCTAAATTGGTGTAAACACAGGAACTAAAGGAAACAACATTAAGAAAGAATGTGATACTAAAGGAATAAGGCAGGATTTTCCTTACTTAGGACTGTAAGATACAACCATGTAAGACGACCATGCTTCAGTGCTGAAAGTCAGTGGAATGCATGAGCTGTGAGAGGGTGAAACAGATTGCTGGAGCTCTGCAGATGGAAGAACATTAAACACTTTGGGTACGTCTATACTTACCTCTGGGTTCGGCGGTAAGCAATCGATCTTCTGAAATCGATTTATCACGTCTTGTCTAGACACGATAAATCAATCCCGGAAGTGCGCGCCGTCGACACCGGTACTCCTGCTTGCCGCGAGGAGTAAGCGCTGTCGACGGGGGAGCCTGCCTGCCGTGTGTGGACCCGCGGTAAGTGCTTTGAAGATCGAACTAAGATACTTCGACTTCAGCTACATTATTAACGTAGCTGAAGTTGTGTATCTTAGTTCGACACGGGTGGTTAGTGTGGACCAGCCCTCTCTCTCATATCCAAGGCTTATTTCCTTCCAGAAGGCACTAAGGTGGTCATATTTCCTTTCTGTGAAGAAATCCAACCAGAAACTCTACAATGTGTATTTCACAATTTCTTTTCAATTGCCTCATGGTGGGGTTTGTCCCCTACTGAGCAGGCAAGGTAATCAGCCTTATAAGTACACAAGGCTCCTGAACTCTATATGGAGCTTGACGCTCCAACAGAGAGAGAGAGAGAGAGAGAGAGAGAGAGCCAGCCCCATCCACAGAGGCCCATCACCTAAGCACAGCCCTTTAGCTCCCTCATTTTATGCGCTTCCATGCAGTCCTCGTGCCAGTTGCCACTAACTACAGCATTGCCAACTCTCACACTATTTGGTGCTTTTCTTATAGCCCCAGCAGCTTCACTCAGATAATTAGGTGAGCATCTCAGCTTTCATTTTTAAAAAACTGTAAATTTCTAGCCCTTTTATGAAATCATACAATTTTAAGCCACTCTTATGATTTGTTGCGACCTCACTCATTTGAATACTTGGGGTTGGCAGTACTGTAACTATCAGCACCCTTTGAGAAGGGGTTTTTCACAGCATGGAGGAGTCAATGTGGAGATGGTGCCCTCAGGGAAGTCACAGGTGAGTTTGTGAGGGAACAGTACTATGGACAGCAGCATTGCCCCACATGCCCTGCTGACCATCATTAGTGTCAAGGCTGATCCCAAAGGGAGTGGCCTCCTTGCAGATTGAGCACTACTTTGATTGATTTCTAGCTAACTCCTTAAGATAGACTGACCAGCCAGACAGACCATGTCCATCATTGGTGATTTTATTGCACTACGGAAGCTTTTGGTGATCATTCTTTTGAAAATACACTTCATAATGCAGTTGTCTGTCATCCTAACAACATGTCCATACTCAGAAAGCTGCCAAAAGCAAACCAGTGCTGATGGGGATACTTGGTGGGTTTGGCTACAAATATCCTTATTGCTTATCTTTTCCTGACACTTAATATGGAGCAGCTGATGAGGACGAGCATCAAAAATGTCAATTCGCTGCTCTTCAGCCTTCCTTGGTGCCTATATGTCACTGCTGTATAACAGAATTGGTATAACTGTAGTTCTGAGAATCCGCAGATACATGGAAAGTGTGATGTCCCGATGTCTCCACAGAAACTGCTGAAGGCCCTGGAATGTGGCAGAGGCAGCTGCTACACAAACATCCACATCTTTTGAGAATCTTCCAGCAATGTCTAGGACACTTCCTGAGTATTTGACAGTTGCTACCTGCTCATGCTCTGACCGGAGAAGATAGTCTGAGCAGCAGAGGCCTAGCTCTGGTGTACCTTCAGAGGCACTTCAATGGGATTATGGAAAAGGCAAGCATACCTCAGAGCCACTGCTCCTCAACTTCTCTGCTCTTCATCCAGATGCACTAAATGTAACTCCCATCCATACACAGTGGTAAGGTAGAAGATCAGACCCTGGGTAAGTAGTTAAATACATGGAATAAAATTACCAATAGTAACAGTTAATACAACTGCTGTTAAAAAAAAAAAAAAAGAACAACAACATATATGGAGAGGAAAATATTTGGGGACCTAACTGCTAACATGGCATGCAAATACAGATCTAAAACACTCATCACTGTAATTTTGTTGCATAGCACAGAATCTTCCAAAAACCAAGTGTGTGGTGCTGGACTTCAAAGATAGGTGACAAAGCCTCCAACTGAGATACAAACACTTAACATAGTGCAGGAGAAGGAAGCTTTACAGGATGTGGGATTAATTGATTTAATATGTTCACATTTTTCTATGGCTTCCAGTTTCATCAGCATTTCTGAGGTCAATAATTGCCAGTAACAAAACAGGATTATGCAAAGCTTGATGGGGCATTGGGGTCTTCTATGGGTTCCAATCATAAGCCCACAATGTGATTACTTCTGTACAACCATAACAGACTGAAACCCTGCCACAAGGAACTTACAATCTAAATATAAGGCAAGATACAGACAGGCAGGGGAGCATAAGGTAACAATGAGATAAAACAGGCCAGCATGTAAACCAGTGGTCACAGCCCACCAGTTTCCTAATGTGGCATTCCTATGGAAAAGGCATACACTTGGTTCTAATACAAGATATGTATCTTGTAAACAACTATAGTTAAGAGGTACAACATGGTCTCCTGGTTGCGAAGGTCTGATATAAGACTGATTTGAAAAACCCAAGTTCCAAATAACACCCTTAACTAAACACAGTAGCAATCAATATTTCTGATGGTGCTCCTCCCTTGACTTTGAAAGAACAGCTTTAGGTTAGGATTCACAGATTCTCCCATTCCTGGTCATTTGTTTTGTTAACTCTCACTTTCTGAAACTACAGAGGGACGAGAGAGAGAAGACCCAGCTAGGATTTTAAACCCATGATCCCACCTGTAGCAACATGCCTGGAACTTGAAGTAAGGAGCAAAACATGCAGGAGGAAAGAGCTTGGAGGAGGCACCTGGAAGTCAGTCTGTGTGCAGAAGGCTAGAATGCTGGCTGCATTTGCAGCACCTCTTTAAACAGTTCTCTTAATAAAGAGCCAGTTTAGTTTTCAAAGCACAGAATTCTTTCCCTGTTAATACCCAGCACTTGCACCACTATCACGCTTTCCTGAAATAGCAACTCTAATGAATTTCACAGTAGATGTCCTGTTGCACAAACAAAGGTACATGATAAATGTAGAGGACCAACGGGACACTTATACCACAGGCATAAACCTCAATTCAAACTTCCTGCAGAACACTTGCCTTCTCTCCATGCAGCCTTTTTTTGCTAGCTAATGAATGTGGGGATGCAAATAGAAAATCCCCTCACAGTTTATAAATGAGCTCAGCTGGAGTATTTTAAAATGCAATGGTACACAGCTCCTTTCCACTGGCCCTAGTATAAAGGAGCTAAAGCCAGTGGAATGGGGAAGAAATTGGAAACAATGGACTGGGAGGGGAGGGGAGGGAAGAGAAAGCAGCATCTCTGCTGCTCTTTCCCTCCTCCCACTGAAGATACACAAGCCTGGTGCAGAGACACAGAAGGGCTCTGTCAGTTGGGAGACATGTCAGGGTTGTAAGCAGCATGCACTAGTGAGCTCCTACGTGGAAATATTAGAAGCTTCCCTCTGCATCCTCTGAGCCCCTTGAACAGGGAAGTCAGGGCTCAGGCACAGAAGTTATCTAGTGACAACACAGCTCCTAAGGACATGCCAGGACCAGAAGTGAGGGGATTGGTTTCTATGCTAAAAACTCCACAGTCCAAGATTTGGTACCATACAGAAACCTAAGACAGACAGAGGGCTAGATAAAATGCACAGGGTTTCCAGGCCACACACCCTCTCCTCAACACAAAGATAAAAGCCCCTCCTTCTTAGAGAAGAGCAGAACAAGAAGGAAATACCACAAGGTGAACCCTGCTGAGGTCCCAGAAACCTTCCCCTACCATGAGTTTTTCCTCAAGGGGGAGGACTAAAGCCAAAGAAAAAAAGTCAAGATCTAGATCACACAATCTTGTTCTCCTTTCTGAATGATGTTTCCTCATCCTAGCATACATTGCCCAGCCTCCTACGCTCTCACATACAATTAAGTTCAAGTTCTAAAAGCTCCACCTGCAATTGGAGCCAGCTGCAACCTGACACATACTAATTGCCAATAATGATTTAAGTGCAGTAAATTCACATGCTGCAATTGTTTTAAATAAGTGAATCTCTCACAGCTTTTCCCTGAGAAAAACCTGTTAATCTTTGCTGCTGACTTATCAAGTCCTCCAGTCACCTGTTTACCATCATTTTCATGAGCTGATAACGTGTTTATTAGAGTCATAATGTGCAGGTGGAAGTATAAAGGTCTCATTTGGTAGTTTGAGTTTCATCTAATATATCTTTATGGGAAAGCTTGGTTTTGCTGTTGGGTTTGACTACAGCAGAGACCAAGGGCCAAACTAAATGCCTCATATTCCTTTCAAATTAAAAGTTACCCTTACTAACATTAGTTAACCTTAGACAACTTCCCAGGATGCTATTTGGAACAACATACCAGGTTGTTGGGGAGGTGGTGTTTCAGCCTAGGATATTGCCTCCTGTAACACATTTATCTGGTCTTAGTTAACTTTAACTTAATTGTATTCCTCTTTTCATTTATAATGCTTCAGGAATTTTTTGTATTTCAGATGAAGTTTCACAAGGTAATAAAGGCCTGGTTTGAGAGTTTTTTTTGTTTCCAAGAGGATACTTTATGTTCCTATTGGAAATCCTCCCTGAGATAGTGCTGACATTGCATTTTTTACAGTTTGAACTCATTATTTCACTGGAAGATTTGATGTCTGTTCTGACAGGAAATATGTTTTTATTGTGCCAGAGAAGTTACTGCTGTTGGGAAATCAATGCACAGGATATATCAGTCCACCTTCACTAAAACCAAGGGTTATTCCCAGGTGGGCAGTAACATGGCAAGACGGGGTCAGCTGCAAATGAGTCACTTTTTAAAGCCGTCTTCAATTGGCTTGATCCTGCAAGGTGCTAAGTGCCCTCAACTCCCATTGAGTCAATACACTGCACGATCAAGCCGTAAATGAGTGACAACTAAGCCTAAGCATAGGAGGCAAACACATTCTCCCTGGATATAAATGAGAAAAGATGCATTACAATAGGGGGGAAAGAATCTTCCAGCCTAATTTATTTTGATACATTTTCTCTATTCCTTTCTTTTGCAACACTACAGCATGTAAATGATAAAAGCTGCTCCCAAGGTCCTCTTTTATTATCAGTAAGGCTGTATATTTGTCACCACTGTCACACGAGTCACGGGCTCAAACGATTGTCATGTTTGTGTTATAAATATCCTTGACTTTGGGGATTGGTGTGTTAATAGGTCAGCAGCTGGGCAGATAAAGCACCTGCGTGAACCTGCAGGTGCATATTTGTATCAGGCAGTGGTTCTCAAACTTATTTGATTCCCCCCACCCTTTCTTTGTGTCTGTAGTCATCCCGCCCCCTCCCACAAGTACATATACTGCCTCCCAGCTCTGAAGAAAGAGTGGAGAGCAGCAGCTGCTAGCTGGGTGCCCAACTCTGAAGGCAGCGTCGCCACCAGCAGCAGCACAGAAGTAAGGGTAGCAATGTGAAAAGTGATATTTGTCAATATCACTTGTCACAGCAGACTTAGCGCACCATTGCCACCCTTATTTCTGCACTGCTGCTGCCGCCTTGGGGTTGACAGCCAGGGCCTCGCCACCTCCAAGTGAGAGAACTGAGAATGGAGGGAGGAAGGAGAGCCCAAGCCCAGGCTGCCTCCCGGTGAGGGATTGGTGTGGGGGAGGGAAGGGGAAAGAGATCCCAAGCAGCAGGGCTCCAACTGTCACCTTTATCTCCACCTCCTGGGTGTCCATGGCCCTTCTGCACAAGCTCCAGCCACCTGGGGCTGACAGCCAGACCTCTTTATTTTAAAAAAAAAAAAAAAAAAAAAAGGCACATAGTTCATGTCTCCCTTGACAAATTTCAAGGTCAGCCCCATAGTTTGAGAACTGCTGGAATAAGGTTTGGAGCTTCCCTACAAAGCGTCTCTGTGTGGAACTCCCACTGAAATCAGCACCACGCAATGAAATAACATCACCAATAGTGCTGCCTGGGGAGGAGGCGTATGGTCAGGCCCATTGAGACCGAAACAAGAAGCCCAAAAGATTTCACAGAGCATTAGTAGAGAACACGGAATCAGCAACACATGACACAATGGACCATGAGGGAAATATAGGAAAACAAGTTGTCAGACAAGAAGTAGTGACAAGTTACTCCCTGAATCTAAAGGCAACTTTTTGTTGGGGAAAAAGAAGAAGAAGAAAGGAACCTGAACCTATAAAGGAGGACTATATAAAAAGAAGGGTCTGCATTCAAATCAAGAGGGTTCCCAGAATATGTTTAAGGTCTCATGCTGAAGTCCTTAGTTGGCCAAAATTCCCACACTCTTCACTGGAAGTTTAAGAGCTAAATCTGGTGGTCCTTAAGAACTTAATGTAGAGGCCTGCTTCTGGGAAGATAGGTTATTTACTATAAAACATGGGTAACATTTCATAATTTATCCTGTGATTTCCATGACTTGTGACATTGATCCAATGACTCTTCCATAACTCACGCCCAAGCCTATCATGAAAAAACTAGAGCCCAAATTGTTCATGTCAGTACATGAGTAGTGTGGGTGACATTATAAACATAATGCTAACATGCAATGATATTGTGGGGGAGGAACATACTTTGAATAGACTACAAACTCCATTGAAGGATTATTATTAGCCTCTTAAATAAATGTAAAAGATGGTATTTTTTATGTACATAGCTCTTTCCTACTTAACAGCCCAGTCCAGAGGGACAATGGGACAATTTATTGATTGTTCCATGGCACAAGCCAACTTCTCTTTTCCAAAGAAATGTGTAGCATATTTTCAGCAGACTGAACAATTGAACAGGCTGAACATTCTTAGGTGTTTTAAAATCTATAATATTCTCGAAGTCTGTTTTTGTGCCCAATAATCTCCTGAATCTACATTTTATATAAACTCTGAGCCAATGCTGACCATGCCCAGACTAACACTTCTTGAAATAGGTTTCCCTACAACTGAGAACTTTGCCAGTGTAAATAATGTACCAGTTTGCTGATGCAATATATTCCAGATCTCTTCCCAGGTTTAACCATTTCAGGTAGTACCATGACCTGGAAGTGCAGCAAATCTATGCTTACAGGTGGTCAAATTATTCATTGCAAATATTATATGTTGCTAATTTCCCTTTTTTTCTGTTTGCAGATTGTTCGTGACCCAATCTTGATGTCCACAAAATGTATATATAACTATTCACCAGATAGTTCATGTAACACATTTCAGCCTAGAGGTTGTTAAAGGACTATTTATTATTATTAAGCTATTCACAATACACATCATATGGTATTGCATCTGATCCTTGATTGGATGACTGAAACTTTTTAGGGAATAATCAATTGCAAACAACACAGCTGGCACAAATTTTCAGATGAAAAATCATCCATGGCAAAATTTGAGACCATTTGGGGATTCGTGAACATTTCCAGAAATATCCAGAAGCCATTCCAAGCCCTTGCCCCATAAAGGCTTTCAGGACTGGGCCAGGGACCCTGAACATTGGGTTCACACCAAGGAGACCTCTTAGCAGCAAGCAAAAAATCTAAGGTCCTCACAAACAACAGCAAAACAAACTCGCAGTTTTTGAGTGAGAAAACATTTACAAATCACTTTGTATTATTCAACCTGCTTTACTGATCCACTTTGCCTAACAACAGAGACAGTGAAAGGTAACCTGGCAACAATAATCCAGGAAATGGGAGAGACCAGGGAAGAGAGAAAGGGAGGGCTATCTTGTGGTTCCAACAAGATTTAGTGATTGTTTTGAATCACATCCAGAGCCGTTCTTAGGGATGGGGGCCCACGTGCGGTGCCCCTCATTCAGTGGTCAATCTGCTGTGACTGGGAGCAGCAAGTAAGTTATTCTTGTTTTTGAAGAGGAAGACGATGGAAAGGACAGAGGTGGTGTCAGGGAGCTAGCTTCAGCAGAGTCAGTGTCCTAGCAACACACTGGACACAGCTGATCCTGGCAGGGGCTGTCTGATTGACTGCACTTCCTGACTGGTGGAGGGGTGGAGCTAGTTACTACTTGACCCAGCAAGAGTCGAGAGCTTGTTGGCTGCTCAACGCATTGCAAGCTCGCAGCTGCACTTGGCACTGATTCCTGTGCCAGCTCCTCCTCTTGTACCTGCTTCAGCCCCTGCCCTTCTCCATCCTTGACACCTCTGGCTCTGACCCCTGGCTCTGCTTCCCAATCACATCTCCGGCGCACCCACTGGCTTCAGCATTCGGCTTATGATCACTGGCTCTGCTCTTAACTACACCCCTGGGTATCCCATGGTCCTCATCACTGACTCCAGCTTGGCTTCACTCTAATCTCTAGACCTGGCTACCTCCATAGCTCCAACCATTAGGCACAACCTCCAACATCCTGGTCATGTCCTTGCCCCAGGTGGAAAGAGAAGAGAGTAGTGGTGGCCCAATGAAGAGTGAGGTTTGAAGGACAAGAGTTTTCTGGTGAAGGGGAAAAAAGCAGGTGACTGAAGAAACAGACATATCTACTAAGTAATTCTCCCACTACCTACAAAAACATAAAACCAGCACTGGTCTTTGACGTTACCAGGTAATCTGCTGCAAGGAGGTGTCCCTGAAGTGAACCCCAATGTTCAGGAGTCCAGTCCTGAAAGCCTTCCTGGGGCAAGTTGGGGAGCTGCAAGCAAGTGCACAGTGCAGTGAAAAGCACACTGTGCTGGCACCTTCTCCTGCAGCCCCTTTCACATGTCCAAAGGGCCATGTTTATGGAAATGGATTGCTCAGCAACCATGGGAAATCTGGAACTCCTGGAACTGCTAGGTGTAGGAGTCCAGTCAAGGCCTACAAGCTCCAACACCAACATCCCAAATTAGTGAGTGGCTTTGCACAGTAGTGAGGAGCCTTCTTACCCGCACTCTCATGCCTCTAATGCCCTTTACCTCCACAACCTGGTGGCCCTTCTAACGCACTTCCCCCCACCTCCACACATGACCACGTCCAAGATTTGCTTCAACAAGTGGTTGTAGAATACCAGAGATGTAATAAAAGTGGGGGGATTGGCGATAAAGAAAGATCAGGAGAAATCCAGGATTTCAAAGAGATGCTGGGTTAACTGTCAGATAAAAATATCCTACCAAGCAGTGGCAAGTTTCCCTACTCCATTTACCATGTGAATTTTCCTCGAAAATAAACAATCATTAGCCCCACAGGATTTCTACATCAGTCACAGAAGATATCTAATGATGTAATGTTTAAGAGAATTAACTGTGTGAAATAAACCCTTGATAACCATCTTTCCCAAGGATGGCTAAGTGTGAGTCAGAGTTTATGTTAATAATCCTCACACACTAACATGGCATAGTCCATGTTGTACTGCAGTGATGCAACCACTGTGAGACCATGAGAGAGAGCTGTGAACTCACACTGCAAAGGGAGGCTGGTCAAATGGAGGTAGTTAAAGAAAGCACACATGCTATGAAGGGGTGAATTTAGCAGGCTTGAGAGATTGGGCTCTCTCTCCAAACTAATATTATTATATCAATTTCAGCCACTTAGCACTGATCGCCTGTGTCAACAAAGCACTTCCTCTGTTCTGTATCTTGAGCCATCCTTGTGGCACCTGCCCTTTAGGGAGGAGTTATTGGATTAACCCAGCTTCCTCTTTATCTCAGTTTACTCACCAAAACTACTCTGCAGAGAAAGCTCCCTGAGTCAGTCCTGAGCTGCAGTTTCACTCATATGCAAAAACGCAGATGTAGCATTGAACACGCAGAGCTGAAAAAAAAAACACCATGACTTCATTGTGAGTAACCACCACAAGCAAAGCCGGGTGAAGTCACTGGGGATTTTTCTTTCCAGCACGCCCACACCTTTGGGACTCTTTCAGAGACTTGGACACCTGCAGGGCTGCCAGGAATGGGCAAACCTCTTTTGCTTGCTTTCCCTCAGCTGAGGGAAGTAGGCAGCTGACAGGACTTATGTGCCAAACACGTTGAGACATGTTGGTTTTGCTACCTGTGCCAGGCCAGAAGAGAAAAAGCTGATGGAGTCATTAGTAACCCTCCTTCAAAATACCACTGCTGGCTCCGCTCCAAACTCCTGACCCTTACAACATAGCACTGTCGGATTGCTAAGCAAGCTAGTCAAGTCACTGAAGCAAGAGAGAGAAGTCCCCAGATTTCCTACTGTGTGTAATTATATATAGTGTTAGCTAACCATAAACTCTCTGGGACTCCTCAAAGTTTTAATCATAAAATGGGTGCAAAAAAAAAACCCCACCTAGATCTGTATATTTACTTTTAAAGCAAACATATTCAGTGGGCAAAGCCACCTGTTTAAAAAAATGTTTTGTGACATAAAGCAGCCATTCAATCCAGAACTGGGAATAAAACCTCAGGGCTGATTGCCCATTTATTGAGAGGGAGGGAGATGCAGCTCATAATTAGTCTTCCCACAGAACAATCAACTTCTTCAAGGTGAGCTGAGGATGTTAACTGAAGGATAAACAGGAAACTGTTAATGGTAGGATTAAAAGGTTAGATAAGAAAGCAGGTGCTGAAGTACCTTATATTTATCTACTTGGCTTTCACCTGCAGGTATTTCTCACTACATATTACCTACCACACAGACCTTTACTGAAAGCTATGTCTACAATCAGCTTATGTTGGCATAACTTAGGAGTGTGAATAAGGCCATGTCTATACGTACAGCGCTGCAGCGGCACAACTGTACCAATACAGCTGTATCGCTGCAGCACAGTTGGTGAAGGCGCTCCATGCTGACGGGAGAGAGCTCACTGCTGCGAGTGGCAGAAGCTACGATGGTGGGAGAAGCTTGGTGTATCACACCCCTGAGCAATGTAAGTTATGCCAACATAGGCTGTAGTGTAGACATAGTCTAACTCACCCCCCGAGTGACATAAGTTATACCGACATAAGCACCAGTGTGGACAGCTCCTTGTCGGCAGGAGCGCTTCTCCCACTGAGATAGTTTCTGCCACTTGCAGGGGCTGGAATAGCAGCTACATTAGACCACTATAAACTCTCTAGTGTAGCTGTGCCTTCACCCACCATATTGCTTACACTAGGCTTCATGCGACAATCCTTTTGTTCAAATAATTTTAGACTCTTATTTCTACTTTGGGATAATATTAATATATTTTATATAGAGAAAAAGAGAAGGCCATTTCTCTACCTGCAAATAGTATTTCTCCTGTGGTAAAGTCAATCTCTAACCACGTGGGCTTGCATTTATGACACAAGCAAGCCTTTAGATTTGAATCCCATGGATTCCCAAAGTACATTTTTAAATATATGCTTTCATCAAACCTTTAATATTTTACTTTCTATAGGATGAACTTCCTTGCACAGGAGCCTGGAAGGTACAGATAGCAGCCAAGTGGCTTTTGGTAATGATACAGGATAATCTCAAATCCATCAAGGACTAAAAGATATTCAAAAATAGACTCAGACTCATAGACTTTAAGGTCAGAAGGGACCATTATGATCATCTAGTCTGACCTCCTGCAGGCCACAGAATCTCACCCACCCACTCCTGGAATAATCCTCTCACCTATGGCTCAGCTATTGAAGTCCTCAAATCATGGTCTAAAGACCTCAAGATGCAGAGAATCCTCCAGTAAGTGACCCGTGCCCCATGCCGCAGAGGAAGGCAAAAAACCTCCAGGGCCTCTGCCAATCTACCCTGGAGGAAAATTCCTTCCCGACCCCAAATATGGCGATCAGCTGAACCCCGAGCAAGTGGGCAAGACTCACCAGCCAGACACCCAGGAAAAAGTTCTCTGTAGTAACTTCTAACATCCCATCATTGACCATTGGTCCTATTTACCACTGATGGCAATTAACTGACCTTTGACTAAGATCATGTTATCCCATCAAACCATCCCCTCCATAAATGTATCTAGCTTAATCTTGAAGCCAGTTAGGTCTTTTGCCCCCACTGCTTCCCTTGGAAGGCTGTTCCAGAACTTCACTCCTCTGATGGTTAGAAACCTTCGTCTAATTTCAAGTCTAAACTTCCTGATGGCCAGTTTATATCCATTTGTTCTTGTGTCCACATTGGTACTGAGCTGAAATAATTCCTCTCCCTCCCTGGTATTTATCCCTCTGATATACTTAAAGAGAGCAATCATATCTCCCCTCAGCCTTCTTTTGGTTAAGGTAAACAAACCAAGCTCCTTGAGTCTCCTTTCATACGACAGGTTTTCCATTCCTCAGATCATCCTAGTGGCCCTTCTTTGTACCTGTTCCAGTTTGAATTCATCCTTCTTAAACATGGGAGACCAGAACTGCACACAGTATTCCAAATGAGGTCTCACCAATGCCTTGTATAACGGTACTAACACCTCCTTATCTCTACTAGAAATACCTCGCCTAATGCATCCCAAGACCGCATTAGCTTTTTTCACGGCCACATCACATTGGCGACTCATAGTCATCCTGTGATCAACCAGGACTCCGAGGTCCTTCTCCTCTTCCGTTACTTCCAACTGATGCGTCCCCAGCTTATAACTAAAATTCTTGTTATTAATCCCTAAATGCATAACCTTACACTTCTCACTATTAAATTTCATCCTATTACTATTACTCCAGTTTACAAGGTCATCCAGATCTTCCTGTAGGATATCCCGATCCTTTTCTGAATTGGTAATACCTCCCAACTTTGTGTCATCAGCAAACTTTATTAGCACACTCCCACTTTTGGTGCCGAGGTCAGTAATAAAAAGATTAAATAAAATTGGTCCCAAAACTGAACCTTGAGGAACTCCACTAGTAACCTCCCTCCAACCTGACAGTTCACCTTTCAGTATGACCCGCTGTAGTCTCCCCTTTAACCAGTTCCTTATCCACCTCTCAATTTTCATATTGATCCCCATCTTTTCCAATTTAACCAATAATTCCTCATGTGGTACTGTATCAAATGCCTTACTGAAATCGAGGTAGATTAGATCCACTGCGTTTCCTTTATCTAAAAAATCTGTTACTTTCTCAAAGAAGGAGATCAAGTTGGTTTGGCACGATCTACCTTTTGTAAAACCATGTTGTAATTTGTCCCAATTGCCATTGACCTCAAGGTCCTTAACTACTTTCTCCTTCAAAAATTTTTCCAAGACCTTGCATACTACAGATGTCAAACTAACAGGCCTGTAGTTACCCGGGTCACTTTTTTTCCCTTTCTTAAAAATAGGAACTATATTAGCTATTCTCCAGTCAAACGGTACAACCCCTGAGTTTAGAGATTCATTAAAAATTTTTGCTAATGGGCTTGCAATTTCATGTGCCAGTTCCTTTAATATTCTTGGATGAAGATTATCTGGGCCGCCTGATTTACTCTCATTAAGCTGTTCAAGTTTGGCTTCTACCTCGGATATGGTAATATCTACCCCCACATCCTTATTCCCATTTGTCATGCTGCCACTATTCCTAAGCTCCTCATTAGCCTCATTAAAGACTGAGGCAAAGTATTTGTTTAGATATTGAGCCATGCCTAGATTATCCTTAACCTCCACTCCATCCTCAGTGTTTAGCGGTCCCACTTCTTCTTTCTTTGTTTTCTTCCTATTTATATGGCTATAAAACCTTTTACTATTGGTTTTAATTCCCTTTGCAAGGTCCAATTCTACATGCCTTTTAGCCTGTCTCACTTTATCCCTACATGCTCTGACCTCAATAAGGTAGGTTTCTTTGCTGATCCCTCCCATCTTCCACTCCTTGTATGCTTTCTGTTTTTTCTTAATCCCCTCTCTGAGATGCTTGCTCATCCAGCTTGGTCTAAAACCCCTGCCTATGAATTGTTTCCCCTTTCTTGGGATACAGGCTTCTGATAGCTTCTGCAACTTTAATTTGAAATAATCCCAGGCCTCCTCCGCCTTTAGGTCCATAAATTCTTTAGTCCAATCCACTTCCCTAACTAATTTCCTTAATTTATTAAAGTTAGCCCTTTTGAAATCAAAAACCCTAGTCTCAGATTTATTTTTGTTTATCCTTCCATTTAGTTTGAACTGAATTAGCTCATGATCACTCGAGCCAAGGTTGTCCCCTACAACCATTTCTTCAATGAGGTCCTCACTACTCACCAAAACCAAATCTAAAATGGCATCCCCCCCTTGTTGGTTCAGCAACTACTTGATGAAGGAAATCATCAGCTATCACATCTAGGAAAATCTGAGCCCTATTATTATTACTAGCACTTGTTCTCCAATCTATATCTGGGAAGTTGAAGTCTCCCATGATCACACAGTTCCCATTAGTATTTACTTCCTTAAAAACATTAAAGAGGTCTCTATCCATATCCAAATTAGATCCCGGTGGTCTATAGCACACCCCAAGCACTATCCCAGGGGAGGCTCTAGTGGTTTTCTTCCCCAATGTGATTTTTGCCCAGACAGACTCTGTCTTATCCATTCCATTGCTTTTTATTTCTTTACAGTCTACCTCATCATTGATATACAATGCTACTCCCCCACCTTTACCTTTATTTCTATCTTTCCTAAACAGCACATACCCTTCAATACCTGTACTCCAGTCATGACTACTATTCCACCATGTTTCGGTTATTCCTATGATATCTGGTTTCACTTCCTGGACCAGTAGCTCTAATTCCTCCATTTTGTTACCTAGGCTCCTCGCATTGGTGTACAAACATCTTAATTTTTGCTGTTTGGCCTCACTCACATTCCTTACCCAATTTGGTATGGACATTGTACTGCCAGTATGACCTATTTGACTAGTATCCACTCTGCCCTTCCTCCTTATGTCCATTCTCCTACCCCCGGCTATATCCTCTCTTAGTAACAAGAGTCTGAGGTCATCTCTTTAAACTCTCCAAGTAATTAAGCCATTATAAACATGTAAGCACCTAGAGGGAGGTTTCTGCAATTCCACAAGCATGGGTGTGACTTTCCCAGAAAGGTATGAGGAATCTCCTTTTTAGCAACCCGGCCTTCATAGGAAGAGATTTCCAGCCTGGGTGAAGGCACTGGCCTTAATGGGACTAGAGGTCCAGGCTCAGGAGTAAACCAAAGAGTTTGTCCTTGGACAGGGAAACTTGAGAAACAAGTTGCTCTTTCCTACTGAAACTTTTTCAGTAAGAAAAGAGAATGACAAACATTGGGATACAATGCATATAAGAAATGAACTTGAAACCAGATTGGGACCATGGAAGCCCCAGAGTAGAAAAATGGACACAGACTTCGGGGTGGCAGGAGGAGGAGAAAGGGAGTAGGATGGAAGTACTGAAAAGTAGGGTGGAAGAATGGTGGCCCCATTTCCCAGGAGGCCCCAACCCAGCCAGCTTGGCTGAGCCTCACCAATTTAGCATTTGAAAGACAAGTGTGTCTGTCGCCTAATGTTTTTAGCACCATGTAATTCTTTGTTTCCTTGTATTCATATAACCTGTAGACAGCAACTATACCTGGGAAAACAATCCAGTGAGAGAGATTCAAGCAAAACGCACTTCTGATGACATATTCAACTTCTAAAAAAAACTCCATCACAGCTGACAAGAAGCATTTCTCCCAGCTCTTTCAGGGAATCCCTGAAAGAGAGGGGGATGGGAGGGTGACACACAGGGAACTTGTGAGGGGGAACAGAGGAATGCAAGGAGAGCCCTGATGTGCGCAAAGAGCTCAGCCTGCAGAAGCAATGAAGTGCAGGCCCACTAATGGTGAATTCCAATAATATTATAAAATTAGGAAAGAAATCTCCCACCACTATCCCTGCCCCCTCCCACCCAGTCACACTTTGCTGGAAAAACATCCCCATGCTGCACTGGGGCAGTGCAGGACAATGGCTCTTCACTGGAAGGCCGCAAGCTGATGACAGCACCAACTCTGTTGCAAGCAGCAACAGGGGACCTCCTTTGCAGGACCAGCAGTGAGGCATAGCCTGGCCAGTCATCAGAGCATACCACCATCACAACATACATGTTCTGCCCGGCTATGGCAGGGCCCCAGAGGGAGCACAAAGGAGTGAGCAGCAAACCCCTTCCTATTCCCTGAGAGGCTGAGATCTTTCTAGCAGCTAGGTAGGATGAAAGTAGCACAGCAAAACCTGGGTGTAGGGGGATCATGGCAGGGGAAGGTAGAGGGAGGTAACGTGAGGCTGGATTTTGCCACATGGCAGTGAAGAAAGATGGAGGGGAGAAGGAGGGAAGGAAAAGATTTTGCTGCAGGGTGAGTGGAGGAAGCCTGAGGTAGTGCATATAGAAAAGCATGAGAGTAGGGTGAGGGACCCAAGTGTTTATCTATGTGTATACATCTAAGGGCTTGTCTACACCATGGGGCAATGTGCCCAAGAGGGGTGTGAATTCTAATGAGCAACAAACTTTTATGCACTAACTGGACTGTGTAGACCCAGCTGGCGTGCACTAGATGTTTCTTAATGCTCATTAAAATATTAAACCTGTAAAATGTTAATGCACATTAAAGGAATTTTTAGTGCACACCATGCACAGGCCAGTTAGTGCATATAAGTTTGATGCTTATTAGAATTCACACCCCTCTGGGACACGTTGCCCCATGGTGTAGACAAACCCTAAGATATGATGATTCACATTTTTGTGCTCTGTTTTATAAACTGAAAGTATTTAGCACTTTGTAGATGCAGTCTGTGGATATAATTAGTATTTTCCCCCACTTTACTACCACTTTAAAATAATACATAAATAAACACTATGTATATATATTTAGACACACACACACACACACACAGTGTCAAACAAGGTACTGCAGACTTTGCAAATGATCTTTCCATGCTCTGCAACCATTCACTTTGCAAATATCTGCAGGCACCAAGGAAATAATCAAAATGAGTTCGACTTCTCTGCAATATGTAAACATTTCACCACCACATCATCTTACAAGCCCTTGAAGGGAAATCTAATATGACACAAATGAAATTTTTGAACAGTACCACTTTGCAGGAATAATCGCATCTTCTCATTTTCATTTAGAATAAACCTTATTCTTCAGCACTTAAAAAAAGAATAATAATGAAAGGCAACGTGCAGTAAGAGGAAAACCCCATGCATCATCTTATTATTCTGCTCACATGCCAATATTATAACATGCTCAATAAATACAGATTAAACCTTTTGCAAGTGTTAATTACTGAGATGAAAACAAAAAATTCACGTAAAGTCCATATTATTAAAATCTTATCACAATCTTCCACACTAAACTAATTGAGCACCATTTTCATATTATTTAAATGAAAGAGTCGTCACGTGCAGCCCTGTGCAATAAACATAAGCACTCCAGGACAGGGACTGTGCCTGCTTTACTTGGAAAGTGCCTAGTATATTTTTGCCAGTAGCTCTATATAAACAATAGTTAATACTAAATAATAATGTGTTGATCTTCTGCATAGAGTTCAGCTGCTAAGGTAACAATTTTCAAACTCTTTCCTCTACGTAATCTTTTCAACCAAGCAGGGCTGGCTCTAGGCACCAGCAAAACAAGCAGGTGCTTGGGGCAGCACATTTCCAGGGGCGGCATTCTGGCGCCAGCCATGCCGCCCCTAGAAATGTGCCCCTGCCCCCCAGCTCACCTCTGCTCTGCGTCGCCGCCGCTCGGCTTCTCCCCCTCCCTCCAAGGCTTTCACGCGTGGCAAGCCTTGGAGGGAGGGGGAGGCTCGGCTTCTCCCCCTCCCTCCCAGGGCTTCTCACCCTCCCTCCCCCCCCAGGGACGGGGAGAAGCTGAGCATCCCCCTCCCTCCAAGTCTTTCCATGTGAGGGAGGGGGAGAAGCCGAGCATCCCCCTCCCTCCAAGGCTTGCCACGTGCGACTCCCTCCCAGGCTTGCCGCGCATGAAAGCCTGGGAGAGAGGGGGAGAAGCCAAGCGGAGGCAGCAGAGCGGAGGTGAGTTGGGGTGTGGAGCGGTTCCTGTTCCTCTACCCCCATTACTTCCTGCGCTCCCTTCGCCCTAGCTCACCTCCGCTCCGCCTGCTCCCCTGAAGGCGCCGCCGCTTTGCTTCTCCCCCTCCCTCTCCGGCGAGGGAATGGGAAGAAGTGGAGCGGTGACATGTTCCTGGGAGCAGGTGGAGCAGAGGTGAGCTAGGGCGGGAGTTGCGGGGGGACCACAGGAAGCAATGGGGTGGGGGAAATGCAGCATGTGTGGGGGAGGAGGCGGGGCTGAGGATTTGGGGAAGGGGTTGGGAACAGGTGGAGTTGAGGCAGGGCTGGGGGTGGGGCGAAAAAAAAATGGGGGGGGGGCGGCCAACATTTTTTTTGCTTGGGGCAGCAAAAATCCTAGAGCCGGCCCTGCAACCAAGGACTTTAATTAAACAGCCCTGTACTTTCCACGGAGCCATAGCACAGACGGCTTTTGATGTGCTCTGTTCAACCACAGAAGCTACAGTGTTGCAGGCTAACAGAAAGGTAGGTTCCCTATTAAGTGGGACTTGGGTAAGCACATGCCACAATCAAACTTGGGGGCTGATTCTCCTCTCACTCCTCCCAAAAGGTGAAAGTTTGGGAAAGTTCTGAGTGTGTGAAAACAGACTGTTATAATGGAAATGGTTTTGTAGTCGCAACCAGTACTGCCATTAGAACAGAGAAAGAGACCTACAAGTATTGACTACCCAAACAATATAAAATAATATTATAAAATAATACCATTTCAGTTCTTTTCTTTTTTTTGCCTACTGGTTTTGCAGCCATTAGGATACAACCGGCTCAAATTTTCAGACTTTTCTCCATAAACATGCGGCCTAGAAATGTATTTCCTTTATTTACAAAAGCGGCATGTTTGTTGCACTATATACGGTGCACGTTAGCAAACTTACAAAATGTCAGTCTACTGTACTTAAAGTTGATACTCCAGGCATGTCACACAAAGTGAAACAGCACAAAAATCTTATAAAGAAAATGTGAGTAAAATAAAAAAACTGGAGAAAAAAATTAGTATAAGAACAAAATTCATCCTGTGTCTGTTTTCTGATTCGCCACCTCCACCTGTAAATCTCTCTCAATTTTGTGGTCGAGCCTCGAATCCACTGTAAAAGCCATGATTCTCGCATAGCCTCTGGAACATGTTCACAGCCCTTAACTGTTCTGGAAGCGAAGGCTGTTTGGCTTCTTCGTCTGATGTACTATCCTCTTGTGACTCGTTACAGCCTTGACTGTCCGAAAGGAGTTCCGCATTGGCGAGGTCTCCACCTGGCTGTCAAACTCAACAATGGTCTCATATTCCTCTGTAGGAGACGACAACATCAAGGTGCACATCAGTGTCCTCCAGCCTGACATTGTCAGTGGCTAAAACAAACCTGCCCTTTCAGAAGCCATTACATACAGTGTTTGGGAAAGCTGTAGCCCTAGACCCCTTAGTGAGATGAAGTGCATCAATAATCGTTGGGTTGGGTTGGATTCGGGTTGGGTTTGGTTTGGTTTGGGCAACATCCATGGCTTTAAGTTGCAGGTAAGAACCAAGCGAGGCCATGATTCACACATTCAGGTGAGCCATCTACTTGATTATAGTAAAACCTCTCCACTAACAAGGTTGTCAATAAGCAGCAAGTCTGTTGCCAATATCCGGACTAATTAACATTATAGTCAGGTGGATGGTAACAGTTACAGGCAAAATGCTTCTAATTAACCCAAAATTGTTATTATCAAGGTTGCTATAAAGTGGCATCTACTGTATCTAGACTCTTTTCAATCCAATACAGTATTTGAGCTGGCGGCCTCCTGTGGTTTCAGATTCCACAGGCTCACTTCACGCTCTGTGAGGGGCTGTTCCTCAGATGTTTGAAATTTACTGCCCACTTAATGCATCGAGTGACCCCTTGTTTTCACAATACAGAGCTGCACCAAAAAGAAAAGGAACGAGCAGTTGTTGTTATAATCTTAGGCCATTCTTGGGGCCAGATTGTCTTTAGACCTTGTAAAAGTGCAGGAAGGGGCAGCGGCAGGAGACTAAACTGATGGAGATGGTACACGAAGAAGCTTGGAGAAGGATTGTGCTTCCTTGAGGCACAGCGCCTCCTCAAACTACCTCCTGGGGCAACAAGGCAGTGTTGTGACTAAACAATGCTAAACTATCCTATCAGGTTTTTTAAAAACTTTAAACATAATATGATATCTCCAGAAAATAGCACAAAAATGGAAAAGACACCATTTTCCAAGTGCTCCAAAGTCCCCCTCCACACACACACACACACCAAAAAATGCTAACAGTAAAAAAATATGATGAGTTGTTTATGACCCACATTTTCAAGTCTATTACAAACAAGCAGAAAATATTCACTTTGACTTATGGGAATAGATATTATCCCGAGTGCATGATACAGCACTACAAAGAGTAAAAAAGTACATCATCTGCCTGGGCTCTTTAACTCACTTTAAGTCTCCAGTTTCATCCGAGATGTATTTTTTGTTCTTTAAGCGTTTTATCCAGCCCATGATCAAAATCTCGTTAAGAAAAAAAAGGGGCTGTAGCAGACCCTCTAGCTAATTAACACAGTCATTTGCATTAGAATTTCAGTAGGTAGTTAGAACAGTGGTATGAAGAAATATTAAAATGAAACCATTTTACACTTTACAAAGAATATCAGCGTCAGGTCTAGTTCTTCACAATACCTTATCTTAAAAATTAGATTGTTCAAGCAGGACTAATGGCACTGGATGACTTCCTCTACCTATAATACTAAAGGGGAGCAAAACTGGATGTAGAAAAAAGGCTGGGAGTGGAAGGATAATTATTAACAGTTATTTTGCTACACCTATGCTAGTCAATTTCCCTGTGTAGACAAGCTCTGTGATTTGTGTTTCCACACTCCTCGGAAGTTGACAGTGCCTCCTCCACAGGCACACTGTGAAATTCAGAAGCAGGGTGACTGTAATTGTCATCCTTACCTATTCTTGAGACGAGAGAATCTTAGTTACAACTGTAAAGAGACAGGAAGGAAGAATGGAAATAGAAGACAACATGTTAATTGTTCTCAGTCTGAGTCCTGCAGCTCAGCAAAGGAGGACAACAACAACAGTTTAAAAAAATAAATAAAACACAAATGTCTTATTGATGAAGGGGTCTCTGTCTCTTCTGTTCTTGCCAAATCTGTAGGTAACATACAGTAGAAGAGCTTTCTGTTTGGAGCTGCCTGCTATGCAAGGCAACTGCTGAAAAAAGATATTGATGAGAAAGGAAACTAGAACAAGAGTTGGCTGGGAAACAGAATTTCTGCTCCACACAGATTTTTGAGGTTTTGGAATTTTTTTCACCCGAAGTCAGTACGAAAAAACAACAATTCCAAATTTTCCAGGGAACTAAAATTCTGCAATATTTTGTTTTGGAAACACCAAAATGTTGTACAGGAACACTTTGGTGTTTCCAAAACAAAATATGTTAGCCAGGATCACCAGCTCCCTGGATGCTACCTCAGAGCTAGGGAGATGTAGGAGCCCTGGTGGGCTGCAATGGAGCCAGGACTGCACAGGCATGAAAGTGCTGGGAATGATTTTCTAACGGAAAATTGAAATTTTCCAGCAAAGTTGACATTTTCCCATGGAAATTTTGCAGAAAGTGATTATTCCATCAGAAAATCATTGAGACAGAAAGTTCCCAACCAGCTCTACTAAACATAGATTCTAAAATGGAACCCAAGGTCTGTTTCATCTGCTTCAATGGCTCCATTTTAGAATCTGTTTTGTTTCCTTTCTTTATCAACAATGTATCTTGATCTGCACTCTGAGCTCACCTATTTCCTTTGTTAACTGACATTTATTTATAAACATGGCAATGGCATTCGCCCCTGTAGTTTCTAACCAGCACATAAGCCTTAATGAGTCAAGTTTCCAACATCCTGTGAACCAGGAGTTCCTGAGGTGTACAGGGCACAGCTTGTGGCCACTCACAAATGGTAGACCAACTTCATTCCCTCCCTTCTAGTTTTCTTGTTTTAAGTGCTCTATTATTCATGATTATTGGAGTCTCTGTTTATTGTTTGTGATGAACACAATATAACTGAACCTTGATTCCACAAGTACTGTGCTCAGGGCCGGCTCCAGGCACCAGCCAACCAAGCACGTGCTTGGGGTGGCACCTCCTAAGGGGCAGCCAATCTTGAGTCGGCGCTTGGGTTTGTTTGGGTTTTTTTAGTTTGGCGGGGTGGTGCTCAGGGGTGGGGTTTTGTTTCGGGGGGCCAGCGCTCAGGGGAGGGGGGAGTTGTTTCAGGGGGGTTGTTTCGGCTGGGCGGGGCAGCGCTCAGGGGTTTTTTTGGTTTTGTTTTGGCGGGGCGGCACTTGGGGGGTTGTTTTGGGGGGGAAGCAGTGCTTGGGGGAGGGGGATTTGTTTCGGGGGCGGCACTCAGAGGAGGGGGTTGTTTCGGCGGGGCAGTGCTCGGGGGAGGGGGTTGTTTCGGCGGGGGTGGCGCTCGTTTTTTTTTGTTTCGGCGGGGCAGCGCTCAAGCAGGGGGTGGGGGGTTGTTTCGGCAGGGCAGCGCTAGGGGGGTGGTTTGGGTTTTTTTCCAGCAGGGCGGCGCTAGGTTTTTTGGTTTTCTTTTTGCTTGGGGCGGCAAAAAAGTTAGAGCCGGCCCAGACTGCTAATGGCCAGATCCTGCACGCTGCTGAGCAGCTGCTTTTAGGTACAAGATACCCTCCACTCCCACTGAAATCAACAGAAGTAGAAGTTGCTCAGAACTTTGCAGGAGTTGTTCAACACCTGCAATCCCCAGGGAAGTTGTGGATGCCAAGCAGGTGCCCACATACTTGTTGAACCTCTAGATTTTCTGAGATTTCTCCAGCTCTTGGGCCTGCCTCTAAAATCTCAGGATGATCTCCCACAGTGAAAGGGGAGTGGTAAAAGTAGATCAATGATAGCTAGAAGAGTAGGTAGATGAATCCACAATAGCCCTGAGTTACATAGGGCCTGATCCAAAGACTATTAAAATCAATAGAAAGATTCATATTGACTTATATGGGCTTTGGATCAGGCCCTTAAAGCAGGGGAATAGATTAATTCCATGATTTTAAATAAATACTTTTCTTTCATGTCTAGGGTGATCAATTGTATAGGGACAGTCCCGATTTTGGGTCTTTTTCTTATATAGGCTCCTATGACCTCCGACCCCCTGTGCCGATTTTTCACATTTGCTGTATGGTCACCCTATTCATGTCTATAGGGCAAAGAGAAATTTTGGATACATGGATGCAGGGAGTAAGCAAGATGAAAATCTCAGGTTTTTCCATTTCCTAGGCAGATGTGAGCTCCAGCCCATACAATGCTTGTCACTGTAGTATCTGAGCATCTCATGGTCTTCAGTGCATTTATCATCACAACCCCCCTGTAATGGAAGGAAATAGTAATACCCCAGTTTAGCAGATGTTGAAGTGAGGCATGTAGAATTTTGGGGCAGATTTTTAAATGTATGTAGGTGCATAAATCTGGCCCTACGTAACTTTCTGAAAGTCATAAATGAGGAATTGAAACCAAGTCTCCTGAGTCCCAGACCAGGGTCTTAACCACTAGACCTGGTCAAATATTTTGAACATCTTTTAATCGCCAAATAGCCATTACTTTAAAAAAAAATCCCACACAAAAAACTTAACTTTCTAAAAAATTGGTTTTTTTTTTCCAAAAATTTACATGACATTTTTATCAAAATCATTATACATTTTTTTCATTTACCAAAATTGAAATAAATAATTTGAATGAAATTTTTCACAAAAACATTAAAAATGGGTCTATTATGAACCTTGTAAAATGGCAGCAACTTTGAAGTTTCCAAATTTTTATGATTTTTTCCCCACCTTTTGATCTTCCATATTATGTATTGTCAGAATAAACTGTTACTGCCTGCTCATATCCCGAGAGTAAAGTACTGGCACCTAGAAACTATTATGTTTTCCAGGAGTAAAACTGTTCCTACAAGTTAAAACCTACTACTACACCTGCTGGTTTTACAAATTACCGCTTCCATAGTGGTCCCACAAACCATATTATTCAGCAAGTTCTTTCCCCCTCCCCCCCGAAAGAGATATCTAAATAACTCTCACAGTCTTTGTGCTTTCTGAGCCTAACTCAGGTGAGGTACTGAGTAGCACTCATTGCAAAACTGAGTTTTTTACTCATGGAAAATTTCAAAATCAAAATATTTCAGTTTTTGGTTTTTCAGCTGTTCCATTTTTAGTTTAAAAAAATCAATTTTCTGTTGAAAAGCAGTTCTGATGAAAAAAATTTACCCAGCCCTAATGCTGAACATCCTCAATCCCACTACCTGACTGGGAATAAAGGCATTGCTCAATGATACTAGGTTGGGCCTTCTATAGGCAACACAAGAGGACATTTACAGTCAGATGAGTAATTCCAAATAGTGCAAAATTGAGCAAGCCAGTTGGCTGGTGGTGTATGATGTCACCGATTTATAAAAGGGGACAACTGTATAACAAATGTTTGGGGTACACATCTGCTATGCACTCACATGTTCTATAAGGCATTGTAACATCACTTTGTGAACCAGGAATGAAATGTACCAGATGGTGAAATCCAAGGAAAATGAGTGCTTTTCCCCCCGTGTCTGAACTTTTATCTACTCATCTGAACTGTTTGGGGGGAGAGGGGAAACCACACAGAAACCCATTACAATGACTGCTGGTGCATGAAATGAATGAGAAATGTTTGCAATTTAAAAGCAGTTTCACTTCCTGCCTGATACCACAAAGAATCTTTTTAATAAAGTTTACACTGCTGCTATTTGTTTGACATATATATCATATTTTGTCCATGCTAGGTTTCCGGAATGCTTATGTTAAAAGAAAACTATTAGCTCCTGAAGACACTGAAACTCAGTATTTCCCTTTATAAAGCATTACTGGTAATGTAATGATGCTTCTACTAATAATAATACTTTGAACTTATAAAGTAAAGCATCTTTCATCCAAATATCTCTAAAGACTTTACAAATATTAATTACACTTTACAACCACTCAGATGATTTTTCATACGGTTTTACAGGTGGGTAGACTGAAAAAGTGTGACTGTTCAACATCACACCACAAGTCAGGGTCAGAGCCAAGAATACAATCCTAGAATCCTAATTTACAGTATCCCACCATAACCATTTAATTTATTAAATTACTGCCTAAACGTACTGCCTAAACAACAGATTTAGCTCACAGCATTAATTAAATTCCAGAGCTGGTAGAACACTACAGAAAATGATTTGTGAATATTTTTGTGACTAAAAAACTTAGAGATCAATATTCTGCTAATTGATGGTCTCTATTCCAATATTCAGACTGCTGCTGGGTATTCATAAAAATATTTGTGAATCCTGTAAGTCATGAATGACTGGGCTGGCCAGTCCTATGAAATGAAAGTGATAAGAAAGTGTGTTAGCTGTTATCTGCTATTAATTTTTGCTTGTTTAAAGTATTTCAATCAGGGAGCAAAAACACCACCATGAGACTGAGATAATTGGGCCACACAAACAATGACTAATGATTAGTCACAGCGAGGAGTTCATGAATAGTCCATAGGACAGAATCCCATCAACTAATCAGTTTCAGGGGAGGCTAAATTCACAGTTTATAATTTGAACAACTCTGTTAAATTCAAAAGCAAATAAAATTCTGACCTACCAGAGGCGGGGCTACCAAAGGAGTATATGGACGAGTCTTCTTGGGTTTTGTGTGAAAGTGAGGTTGCCTATATGTTTCTATGACACCTTTTTCAAGGTTCTCTTTGTGATCACTATGGCTACATCTACACTAGTGACTAGACAGACAACTCTCCGGTGCTCCCAGTAATGAGCCTGAGGTGTCTTATGACCCCCTCCTCAACCACACCAGCCTCATCATCCGACAGGATGCTAATGAGGACGAAGCTGAGGAGGCAGTGGGGACCAAGGAGAAGGTGGCCCTGGAAGACCTGGAGGAAGAGGAGCAAGTTATCCTGCATTTCTACCCAGAGAAGCTGGTTCCCCAAGTCCCTCCTGATGAACCAGAGAAGGACTCCAAGGCTCAGTAGGAACCAGAACCCAAGGCTGGTAAATTAAACCCCACCCTTTCCAGCAACATCCCCTCTTTCTCCAGGGTGGCTGGCAGGACTTGAAGGCCACCTTGCCTTCCCCGCTTCCCAAACTGTCCCCGACCAAGACACAACTGTAAATTCTACATTTTATTGAATTACCATGAACCACTATAAAGTTTTTGGAAGAAGTTATAGAACAAAGTATCAGGAAACTATCATATTTCCCCATGGCCTGTGAGTTTGTCAGCCAGCAGGCTGACAGCAAGGGAGAAGGTGAAAAGGCCTCGTTAGGGGACAGGACAGTTGCACAAGATTAATGGTTCTCCAAAGTTACAGATTGTTTCTGCTCCTTTCAAGATTACAAACTTTCACTACAGTAACCACCCTTCCCCCTACAAATGGGAGACACACACAAGGTGCGAGGGATCGTATCAGGGCTGGTTAGGTACCGGAAGGAGAAGGGGAACCTTTGCTTCTCTGAGGAACAAGACAGCAGTCCTCTGTCAGTACAAGTGTTTTCAAGCATTCCTGGCCTCTGATGTCCGGAGTCTCCCTTCTCAGAGCCATGCTGCACAAGACAGGAGAAAGGGTGAATAGATAGGTGGGAGATCTGCTCCAGTGGCTGCACAAACACAACACGGTGTCCTTTTGCAGTGGGGAGGCAAGTGGCTTGCGGTCTTGATTGGAAAGTTCCTGGAACAAAGTACAGTTGCTGTGTGACTCCTTCTTTCCCTGTTGCTCTTTGCTGGATTTCCTGACACTGCAGGAGCTGGCTTGAGGACAGGTAGGCATTTGCAGTGGTTTGTTTCTCTCTCTTTCTCTCTCTCCATGCAGACTCCACCTGCTAGCTTAGAATATAATGTACTTCTATTTGGATTGCCTCCCAGTCCTGTAAGCATATGGCCGCAAATTTCCAGTGCAGCAAAAACTTCAGCTGGTTCTTAAGGTTCAAATGTAGCACAAACTTGCTGCATCCACCTTCATAGTTCACCACCCTCCTCCATTCAACAGTAGGTAGGGGGCGACAAGCAGCACAAACATCTTTTTGGCATAGATTGCCGGATCCCCACCACACGACTGGAAAGCCACCTCCCTTTTCCAATCTGGTACTTTCAAAACTGCTAAATTCTCCGATTGATGGGCATGCCTTAAAAAAAGGCATTAGGAACTGTTTGTGTTGTCCCTGAAATAAATGCACACCCCCCGCCCCCAGAAGACATAACATTTTTAAACGATATTATTTCATGCTACCTGCCATTTTCAGCAGTGCTCCTTTCTCAAGGGCTGCAAAAGTTGTCTGAGAAAATAACAATAATAATGAAACAATCACATTCCTGAAATGCTAAAAAGTATCCATAGTGTAGCCTTCAACAGCAAAGTTATGTTGGGGAGATTGCTTACCCACTTCGAAAGGAAAGAAAAAAATACAAGTGCTGCTCTTATAATCGACTCGGCAGGACCTTTGGCTGAGGAGGGTGAACCCAGGGGCCAGGAGCAGCAGCCCCAGACAGTCGGGGCAGACAGAAAAGAACACTTGAGGACCTGTCCATTGACATCGATGGAAGGAGCCAGGAGCAGTTTGACTGTTGAGTGGGGGGAACATTTCTTCCAGAGGCAGCAGTCAATAGTGGTTCCTGGAGCAGGACGCATGATACTTGCCCAAAGGACTGGGAGCCTGCCCTGTTGCAGTCCTTGGTACAAGGATTTGGGTCCCACCTGCCACAATAGCCACAGCCAGTGTGCAGGAACTGGCAGCTCCTCCTCATCCTCTAGCTATTACTCCTCCTGGACCTGCAACTCAGGGGGCTGCTGAGGCAGGGGATCCAACCCCTTTCCAGTGACACAGGGGAGGCTACTGGACACCGGGCTCAACACCTTGCACCAGCACAGGGAAGCCCCCCTGTGACTGTGCGGGAGGGGAACGATGAGCCCAAGACTGTGCCTGAAGGCCAACAAGTGTCTGTTCCCCAAGCCCTGTGCAGGAGATGCCCTCATTTGTGCCCCTGACCATTGGGGAGATCAAGGCCAAGGATACAGGGATATAGGCATTAAAGTTGTAAAGTTCTTCAGGGAGTACGATCCATTCTGGTGTCTCTCATGGTTGCCTTTAAAAAATGTTCGGAGTTATGCTACAATTACTGGTTTCAATACATGTTATTTTTGTTTACTTATGTGTAGACCCTTCATGTCGGCTGCGCTGAAAGGGTAATGATTTGTGTGCGTCTCCCCTTCAGCTTTGGGCCCCCACCAAGCAGTGCCTTGAGTCAGGTAACACCTCAGGGCAGAAAATTGCAAGCATCTCTCTATCCCTCCCAAATCCCCCCAACCCACCTCCTACCCAGGTCTGTGTGAATATAATATAGGAAGCCGGAGACAAGTGGAAAGTGCAATGTGCACGGAAATAACCAATGACTTTATTAACTGGGGCAGAAAAAGAAAAGCGTGGGTAAAGTTCCCTAGGGGCTTGACAACACTGCGAACAGGGAAAAAAGGGAAGTTGTTGTGCCACCACATACTGAAGAGCACTAACATGGTTCCTCCTCAACCCCCACAAACTATAACCACTTTGGACAATGGGTTTACTCATGGTTAACAGTAGGCAAATGCCCTTATCCCCACACACAATCACAGTTGCCAGAAACCAGCTGGAAAAACGCCCCACCCCCACAACCCTGTAATGCCCTGTTCCGTTAAATGTTTGGACATTCTGTACTCTCCCCTCTCCAGTGAAAATCCTCACTTTGGTTTTAGTTTCTGTTTTGCTGCCAGAACAATTAAGTCTCTACAACAGACAGCTGTGTTTCAATCAGCTTCCTCTGTCTCTCTCTCTTTCTCTGTGGGGTCCAAATCTAACATATTGGTGATGAGGATGGGATCCTGAAGGGACTGAACAGAGTTCAATGCTATTTGGATGAATCTTTCTTACAGAAAAGGATCAAGGGGATCATCTTTGGACTTTGGAAGCAGTCTTGCATCATTTGGAAGACCATGGACCAAGAGTACATTGAGACATATAATAGGCATCACGGAAACTTAGTGAACTGAGGATAATCAATGGGACATGGTAATACCAGAGTACAAAATATGTAGGAATGACAGAGTAGGTCACTCTGGTGGGGGAATGGCACTATATGTGAAAGAAAGCATAAAACCAAATATAGTAAAAATCTGAAAATGAATCATACTGTACCATACAATCTCTATGGATAGAAATTCCATGCTTGAACAGTAAAAGTATAGCAGCAGGAACATATTACCACCCACCTTGTGGGGATGGTGACAGTGATTATGAAATGCTTGGGTAGATTAGAGAGGCTACAAAGGCAGAATATGCAATAATCATGGGGGATTTCAATTATCCTTATATTGACTGGATATATGTCATCTCAGGAAGAGATTCAGAGACAAAATTTCTAGGCACATTCAATGACTGCTTCTTGGAGTAGCTAGACCTGGAACCCACAAGGGGAGAGGTAATTCCTGATGTAGTTCTTAATAGAACACAGGATCTGGTACCAGAGGTGAATATAGCTGAACCACTGAGTAATAGCAACCATAATGTAATTAAATTTAACATCCTTGTAGGGGGGGAACTGCCAAAGAAAGCCGCCACCATAGCATTTAACTTCAAAAAGGAAAATTACACAAGAATGAGAAAGCTAGTTAAATGGATATTAAAAGGAACCATCACAAGGTGAAATGCCTGCAAACTGTATGGAGACAATTTAAAAACACCACAACAGAGGCTCGAAATAACTGAAAACAGTAAGAGAACCCCCCCAAAAAACCCCACCACCATCATGGCTAAACAGCAGAGGAAAAGAGGTAGTAAGAGGCAAAAGGGTACCCTTTAAAAATTGGAAGTCAAATCCTAGTGATGAAAATAGAAAGGAGCATAAACTCTGGCAAGTCAAGTGCAAAAGTATAATAAAGCAAGCCAAGAAAGAATTTGAATAGCAAGTACCTAAGGACACAAAAAATAACAGCAAAAAAATTGTTTTTCAAGTACATTAGAAGCAGGAAGTCTATCAAACAATCAGTGGGGTCACTGGACAATCAAGTTGCTAAAGGAGCACTCAAGGAAGACCAGGCTGTTGTAGAGAAGCTAAATGAATTATTTGCATTGGTCTTCACTACAGAGCCACTGTTTTTAGGTGACAAATCTGAGAAACTGTTCCAGATTGAGATATCAGTAGGGGAGGTTTGGGGACAAATGGATACATTAAACCGTAATAAGTCTCCAGAGCCAGATGGTATTCACCCAAGAGTTCTGAAGGAACTCAAATATGAAATTGCAAAACTACTAACTATGGAATGTAACCTGTTGCTTAAATCAGCTTCTGTACCAGATGACTGGAGCGAATGTAATGCCTATTTTTTAAAAATGCCCCATAAGTGATCCTGGCAATTACAGGCCAGTAAGCCTAAACTCAAGTACCAGGAAAACTGGTTTAAACTACAGTAAAGAACAAATTTATCAGATACATACATAAACATGATATATTAGGGAAAAGTCAACATAGTTTTGGAAATTACACCTCACCAATCTACTATAATTCTTTAAGGGAATCAACATGCATGTGAATAAGGATAATCCAGTGGATACCATGTACTTGGACTTTCAGAAAGCCTTTAACAAGGTCCCTCACTAAATACTCTGCAGCCATCATAGGAAAAGAAGGAAGATCCTCTCATGCATCAGTATCTGGTTAAAACATAGGAAACAAAGGGTAGGAATAAATAGTCAGTTTTCACAATGGAGAAAGATAAATAGTGGAGTCCCCCAAGGATCTGTACTGGGATCTGTGCTGTTCAACATATTTATAAATGATCTGGAAAAAGAGGGTGAACAGTGAGGTGGCAAAATTTGCTAACAATACCAAATTTTTCAAGGTAGTTAAGTCCAAAGCTGACTGCGAAAAGTTACAAGAGGACCTCAGAAAACTGGGTGACAAAATGGCATATGACATTCAGTGTTGATAATTGCAAAGTAATGCACATTGGAAAAATAATCCCAACAGGGCCATTTAGGGATCCGGGGCAAAAATCTGTCAGGGACAGTACTTGGTCCTGCTAGTGAAGGCAGGGGACTGGACTCAATGACCTTTCAAGGTCCTTCCAGTTCTATGAGATAGGTATATCTTCATATATTATAACAGTACATACAAAACGAGAAGTTCTAAATTAGCTGTTACCACTCAATGATCACTGATAGTGCCCTGAAAACATCTACTCAATCTTCAGCAGGAGTCAAAACAGCTATCAGAATGCCATGAACCATCAGGAAAGGGATCAGTAATAAGACAGAAAATATCATAATGCCAATATGTAAATCCATGGTATGTCCACATGTTGACTATTGCGTGCAGTTCTGGTCACCTCATCTCAAATAAGATATATTAGAATTGGAAAAGATGCAGAAAGAACAATGAAAATGATTAGGGGGATTGAACAGCTTCCATTTTAGTAGAGATTAAAAAGACTGGAACTGTTCGTTTTAGAAAAGAGATGACCATGGGGAGATATGATTGAGGTCTTTAAAATCATGAATGGTGTGGAGAAAGTGAATAGGGAAGTGTTATTTACCCCTTCACATAACGTAAGACGTAGGGGGTCTGCTTCTTTAATGAAACTAATAGGCAGCAGGTTTAAAAAGAAACAAAAGGAACTATTACTTCACACAACTCACAGTCAATCTATGGAACGCATTGCCAGATGATGCTGTGAAGACCAAAAGTATAACTGGGTTCAAAAAATAATTAGATAAGTTCCTGGAAGATAGGTCCATCAATAGCTATTAGCCAAGATGATCAGAGATGTAACCCCATGCTCTGAGTGTCTCTAAACCTTCAACTGCCAGAAGCCGGGATTGGATGGATCACTCAAAATTGCTCTGTTCTGTTCACTACCTTTGAAGCATCTGGCACTTGCTGCTGTCAGACAATGCAATATTGGGCCAGATGGACCATTGGTCTAAGCATGGCCATTCTAATGAGACAAATGTGAGCTTTTCAAACCTTCCGTTGACTATCTTGGACATGAAATTGATGCCATAGGCTTAAGGAAGTCACCAGAGAAAGAGAAAGCAGTTCTTCAAGTGCCACCACCAGAGAACGTGTCAGATTACGTTCATTCTTAGGACAACTTAACTACTATCGTAATTTTCTGCCTAATCTGATGACAGAATTGGCACCTTTGCATGAACTGTTATAAGCAAAGAAATAAATGGAAATGGATTAAAGGGTATGAGTGCGCATTTAAGGAAGCAAAGAAACTGTTGATATCAGCCATAGTTCTTATGCATGTTGATGCCTTGCTACCATTGCAATTAGCTTGTGATGCTTCACCATAAAGAGTGGGTGCTGTTCCTTCTGACATTTTTCATGATGGCATGGAGAAACCAATTGTCTTTGCGTCACAAACACTCACCACCCCTGAGAAGTACTAATAATGCTGAGAGCCTCTCACTCTATCTTCAGAATTTAGATGTTCCATACATAGCTGTAGGGTAAACACTTTACCTTGTTGATGGATTACCACCCTTGAATTTCAACTTTTGGACCAAACCATGGAATTCTGTCATTAGCTGCTGCTCATATGCAAAAATGGGCATTGCTACTTTCAACTCATTCCTATACTATTCAATTCTGTAAAGGGACTCAGCATAGCAATGCTGATGGGCTGTCATGCCTGCCATGCCCAAGCTCCTGTCAACCCAAAGAAACTTTGGATGAAGTGTTCTATCTCAGTTTGATGGGCAGGTTACTCATCACTAGCACAGACATCAACTAAGAAACGCTAAGGATGATGTGCTTTCTCTGGTAATGCCAGATACAGTGCTGGATCACAAGAATCCCCAGTTTACACAATTTGTGTAACAACAACCTGAATGATCTGTGACTCAAGAGTTCATCTTATGGGGAATGAAAGTGATCATTCCGAAATCACTTCAATCTCCTGTTTTGGAAACTCTCTACAAAGGAAATTTTGGCATTGTGGGAGTGAAGGCTGTAGCCCAGAGTAATCTCTGATGGCCAGGGATCAACAAAGACATTGAGAGGAAGGTGCAGTGCTGTACTACATGTCAGCAAATTCAGCATGATGCTGGCCCAGCTCATCTACACATTTGGTTGTGGCCTCAGACTCCTTGGACATGTGTTTACATGGACTTTGCCAGAACATTAAAAGGTTATATGTTTTCATTTGTAGTCAATGCCCATTCAAAATGTCCAGAAGTTTTCAGAATGACTTCTATTACAGCTACCAAGACCACCTGACATCTTTATACCTTGTTTAGCCAATTTGGTTTCCCTTGCAGTTGGTGAGTGACAATGGCCTCAATTTTGTTCTGAAGAATTTCAGAGGTTCCTAGTTTCAAACAGAATTCAGCAAACATGTTCTGCTCTGTACTATACTGCTACAAATCAACAAGTGGAATTCTTTGTGCAGACACTTAAGCATGCCTTAAAAGCTAACAAGTCTATTTTGAGCTTTCAGCAGAAATTGGACAATTTCTTGCAGACATGAGGAACACATCCACTATTACCCAAGAATCACCTGCAACTCTTTTTTTGAAGCAATCTTTGCATACCTGTTTGGACCTGCTACATCCTGATGTTGCCTCATGTGTAGCCAAATCCCGAGCTATGCAAATTCAAGGACATGAGACTAATCATCATTCTTTTCAAGTAGGAGATTTAGTGTTGACTCACAACTATGTCTGTAGAGTGAAATGGATACCTGGAGAACTTGTATAATGCCCTGAACCTGTTATGTTCATGTTAAAACTATTCAATGGTACTTTATGTAAATGATATATGGACCATTTGCAGCCTCGAGAAGTACCAGAGTCTGGGGATGTTCCAGTAGGGCTTTCTGTTCCTCCGATCAAACCTCCTTCTGTTACAACTCCTAATTTCAACGACTGAGTGGAAGAAACTTTGGTTCCAGATCCAGCTGATTCCTTACCACCAACTGTACCTATTGTTCACGACACTGCCATACCATTATCAGCTCATTAACCCAAAAGAGTGCAAAAACCAGTGGTGTGCCTAATTTTATAAATAGTTTAGTTAGTGAGTTGCTATTCCAGAGCAGAATAATCCCTTGCAATTTAAGAGTCTGTAGTTCACCCGCAATTTTTAGTTAGGTTATATAGTGTTATACATTAGCTATATAAACAATAATGTATATATATGTAAGCAGTCAGGATGAGCTCTACCCTGACATCTGGTGGTGAGTTGTGGAAAGGGATGTCAGGGATGTCAGGGGCTAATCTTGTTTGCATGGACACACCCACCCTGCAACGCATGATGGACCGCTTGCCCAAATGGTCCCTTTGACTGCTGTGGGAGCCCCAGTTTCTCTGTTATTGGGGCAGGAAGAATAAAGTGTTGTTACCCTGATTATGTGAATCAAGGACAGTGGGCTTTTGTTATGATGAAGGGACTCACCATTAGCTGAGCAGCACTTGCTAGGCAAGGGACATGGATTCCAAAACCCAGTGAATTGAGAGAGGTTGGGGACAGGTATTTGTATTGGGTGGCATAGGCCTCTTCTGAGGGTCCTAAATGTCAATTGCACTTCCTCCTCTCTCTCCACTGTGGAATATCAGAGCTAATTTTGAGTTCCTTAGGAGTCTAATCACAGGCTGCTGAGTTGGAATTACTCTGGACTAAGCGTGCAAATGAGCACACAGGCTCCCCTAACTACAAGCTGAAATCACTAAAAAGCTGAAATTGTTAAGAGCTGAAATCACTGAGCACTGTGTTAAGTAGTGGGGGAGCCAGAAGATATATTGCTGAGCGGCTGGTGGAGCGGAGCTGCTGACAGAGCGGAGCAGTTGGCGGGACAGCCGGAGCGGCTTGCAGGCTGGCTGATGGAGCGGAGCTGCTGGCGGAGCGGAACAGTTGGCGGGACAGCTGGAGCGGCTTGAGGGACGGCTGAGCGGAGCAGAGCCGAGCCGAGCGAGGCCCCACGAAGGGACGGGGCAGTCAGCTTTGAGCCACGTAAGGTGCCCCTTACCTCTCCCCTCCCCATTTCTACCCAGACTGGAGGGGGTGTAACACTCTGCAGATGAACTTTTGAACTCTGGGTCTGGACTTTTGGGTTGTTGGACTTTTGGGACTTTGGGTGATTTTTGGGGTTGCTGGACTCAAGAACCAAAGGGAAAGGACATGGCCAATTTGCTGGGGTGGGTCGTTGCTCACAGTTTGGTTTACAAATCCTAGATGTGGTGTTTCCCCAGCAAAATGCCGCATTGTTTCTCTCTGTCATTAAAAGGTTTTTCTACACTCAGACTCGGTGCTTGCGAGAGGGGAAGTATTGCCTCTTAGAGGCGCCCGGGGGGGTGATATATATTTGTCCCAGGTCACTGGGTGGGGGCTCGAGCCGGTTTTGCATTGTGTTATTGGAATGGAACCCCTAGATACGGAACCCGGCCCTTGTTGCTGCCGATTCTGACTGGCAGAAGGGTTACATATATTTGGCAACTATGTGATGTCCTATCCCTTTAAATTTTGGGGAATTCTGTACTCTCCCCTCCGCAGTGAAAAGCCTCTGTAGTTTTAGTTCCTGTTTTGCTGCCAGAACAATAGTCTCCCCTATAGGCAGCTGGGTTTCAATCAGCTTCCTCTGTGTATCTCTCTTTCTCTGAGGGATCCAAATAAAACAAACCCCTTCATCAACTGTTTGCAAAGTCCTACAAGCATTGAGTAATGCCCCCTAAACTGTGGTCTGGATAACAATTGTAAACATTAACAAAAAACAAAAGAACAATGAGTGCAATTTAACTGAGCAGACACCCTTTGCAGAACAATCACAAACCTTCTGAGGCATCCTGCCCCTTTTGCCCATAACCTAAATTCCCAGCTAATGACCATGGGTGGGTTCAGAACTACACTGTGCTTTGAAACCCAAAGTGAGTGGGAGGGTTTCCTCTTGTGTTTTTATAGCAGCTACATGTGGTGTGGCACTTTGTTTGGGATGAGACTGAGGTCACCCCTTCTGCCCATTGTTCCAAAACAGAGGCACAAATTGCATCCTGGATTTCTCTGGGCCACTGTGATCCAGCACTAGTTTGTATGATCATGGGATCAGGCTGTCTGTAAAGGCTTCGCAAGCCACTCCTGAGCTGTGCCCTCTCTGTCCTAAAGCACTCTCCTTTAGTCTCAGAATTATTATGAAGTACACAGCATGCCAAAATAAAGCAGATGGTGTTGACCACATTGGCATCCAATTGGGTCTGTAGGAATTGCCAGTGAACTTTCAGTCATCCAAAGGCACACTCCACTTCCATCCTGCAGCTACTTAGTTTGAAGCTGAATTCTCATTTTGCCAGATTGATGATGCTGGGGTAGGTTTCATTAGCCAGGATAGGTGCATGTATGCAGGATCCTTCAGAATAACCATGGGGATGGAGACACCCATACAGAACCATGTCATTTCTAGGGAATAAAGTTCCTTTTCCTCCTTCAAGTACAGTCACAATCTTGTCAGCACCCTGGCATCTTACCTGTTTGTACAGTACTAGTGTTCATGAACCTGCCTTTGTGATCAACTAATCCTTGAAGAATGAGTGAATAGTAACCTTTTCGATTAAGGTACTCACTTGCTCCTTTCAGTGGGCAAAGTATGGAGATGAGGGTGCCATCAGTGCCCCGCCGCCCCCCGCTTCCCAGTTCAAAAACACCACTCTCTGGAACCCAGCTATAATTTCTAAAACTTTCATGATGGCGACCACCCCTGGGTAGATGAGAGTGTTGATAGCCTCACAAACCTGCACTGTCATGAGCCCAGCAGTGGACTTCCCCACCCCAAACTGGTTTGCAACTCACCAGTAGTTATCCAGTGTTGCCAGTTTCCAGAGGGCAATTGCCACTGCTTCTGTGCAGGTCTACGGAATCAAATGTTCTGTCACTGTAGGGCTGGAGCCAGCTCCTCACAGAGCTCTGGGAACATCTGTTTTCGCATTCCGAAGTTCTTCAGCCACTGGTTGTCATCCCAAGTGTCCAGGACAATGTGACCCCACCACACTGTGCTGGTTCTCCTGGTCCAGCAGTGGTGGTCCACCCATGGACATAAATTCACAACACCAGCAGTCTCCGACATCCCTGTGTCATGGGGCAACAGTGGATCTTTGGCATATGAGAAAGGTCTAAGTCCATTCTCGCCAGTTGCATACTGCAACACACACACACACACACATTTGTCCTGCAAGAAGGAGAAGGATCAGAAACATTGTTGGTCACGTATTCCACATCTTCCACCAAGTTGGGACAGAAGAGGCGGGTGAGTGGGAAATGATGTTGACAATGTGTGAAGGCAGCAGACAGTATCAACAGCACATGGAAAAGCAGTTCTTAGCATATCTCCTGTGACGCATGGAACCATGGGACACCCCCGCTGAAACGCTAACACCTAACCACATGTACCAAAGAGCAGGAGTATGGAAGCAGGTATGTGTGTATATACAGCTTGTACGTCCAGCTCAGCACATGTGGACAGTCAGCATGATTTCTGAGCACCTTCCAGTAGTGCCTCTGCCTACTCTGCAGTGTTTTTGCATCTTCCTCTGAGCAATCTGGTGATGGCCACTGCTTGAGACAGGATACTGGACTAGATGGACCTCATGTTTCCTATGCAATGTGACAGGCATGTCTGAGGTGGTTGTCTCCTTCCTCTTCCCAAGGGAAAAATTTCAAGTGGATTTTCTGTCTCTGGGTTTTTATGTATGAACCACTGTAATAAGCCCCACCCCTAGGCACTTTCCTGCTTGACGGCACAGATGGGACAAACGCCACAAGAAAGAGGTACTCAGCAATGCCTATAGACCTTTACAAACCTGGGCACCCAGAAAGGAAGGTCACACAGCAGGACAGTTTTGCCTCCAAGTAGCTGCCTCTAGCGCCTATGCAATCAATGCAATGCCCAGGGGTAAGACCAGAGTGGGAGGAGCAGCCAGGGAATACTCCACAGAGCATGTTCCTCCTCACACACAGATTAAAACCAGACTCATTCATGCTGCCCATCAGAGCCATTACAGGAACAGCCACAACACCTGTGGCTGAACTGACTGAAATGGCTGACAATGGGTGACCTGCTGCTCACTAGCTATGCTGTAACTGCTGGAAGTGAGGCTCCCTTTAGAGACAAGGGAATCCTCAGGCTTGGGGTCAGGTTTTCATTAACCTCTATCACTTTTTTCTGATGTTGCCTTGCCTCTAGTCTATACCATACCTTGGCCCAGTAGAGGAGAGATTGCAGCCCTGCCTCACACATAAGCAGGATTTGGAGTATTTGATTCCATGCAGGAGGGAAGCTAGGGACCTACAGCCCAGCTTTTTAAAGGTATATAGGCATTGCTGAGCACAGTAACGCCTAACTATCTTTTAAAATCTGGGACTAAGTGACTGGCCTGGGTGACATTCAAATGACATTGAGCGACAAAGTGACAATGGCATGGGTGACACTGCAGTATTTTCCTTCAGCGAGGGATCTGTGCAACCCCCAATATGGAGAAATACTTCCAATCCAGTGGGAAATTTAACTACTGTGAGTGATAAACGTCACTTAATGGCACTTGCTGTATCCAAGCTACGTACTGTAGCAGAAGCAATGACCAATTCATTCTAATTACTGTACATAAAAGATCAAGCTATTGTTCGTAATTTAAAAAATTACTCACTATTTATAACTGCCCCATGGACACCTCAGTCTGATTTCTTCTTTTTATAATGTACCAGTTGTTTACCATACCCATCCCCACATCTCCCACACCCCATCATGCACTCAGACACACAGGTTTACTACTGTAGGCTGGCACAAAGGCAGCTGGGACCCAAACTAAGTAGTCGGGCTACCAGGTAATAAGCTTCCTCCCACACTCCAATCCCCCAGGCATGTGTATACACACACCCCTAATGCAGGCTGATTATATTTTCAAAGTGAAAAACAGGGAAACGGTAGGGGGGTTGTCACAGCGAAGTGTTTGGGTGGGATGTATGGGAGGTTGGTGGGAGGCAGGAATAAAAAGGGTCGTCCCTCTCCCTTTCAGAGTGAGAAACTGGATAATTTACAGTAGAGAAGAGGATGAGGAATGATCATGTTTATCCCTGTGTGACCCCTTTACTTGCCTCTCCACTTCCTAATTTATCCTGCTCCAATCTAGTTCTGACCCTACCATCCCCTTCACCATCTCCCCCGCACCCATTCCCCCTCTACCAATTCACCCATACTCTCACTCAGCAGCTGAGTCTATTCCCCTGCATTCAAACTTGCTAACCTAGATTCTCTCCCAGCTTTACCCCTCCCCAAACCTCTTCTGCTTCCTCAACCCAACCTCTACCTAGGACACCTCACGCACATACCCCTATCCACCCAGACTGAGAACTTCTAAAGAATCTCTCCACAGTTCAGAACCACCCACCCAACTCAGAACTCTCTTCCACTCAATAGTCAGGTTCAGAACCAAAGCGTGCGTACACACACACACACACAAACACATCCTCTCTCCCTCCCTCCGGAAATATATTTGAGCCCAAACCTGGTCTCATTTAGAATGTGTATTGAGATCCTCTCTTTATCTATGCTTTTCATTATTCCTGGGCACTGGAATCGCTGGCATTCAGCCTATTGCTTAACTTTTTCTATGCCCTTGTCTTCTAGAGTCATGGAGCTCTGTGGGGAAAGCCAAGTTACCATGGTGATGGGCCCTTATAAATTAATAAAATTAAATTAATTACATAATAAGATTAAAGTAACAACCAGCATCATAGTAATAATGATTGGTAAATGCCCCAGCTTCATTTTTATTAAGTCTTTCAGATTTTCTGTTGTGTTTATTACATTGCAAGGGACATTTGGTTTGTGTTAGGTTAATTTCTCCTTGATTCTCTTTTCACAGCAATAGAGCATTGACAGCATTTTTGTTTTGTTATATTGTTTGCTGAATTTTTATCCTAATCATGCACACAAATATGCTGTCCACACAAAAAAATCAGCAAGACTAACCACTCAAGTGTGACTAAAGTAATCTTGGAAATACCAGGGATAAACTGATATATGACCCACCCCCATCCCTCAGCATATAAACCAAAGTTGCTAAATAGTACATGTCAACCAACATAAAACTCTCCAGTACTGTTCTCTTCTGGATCTTGATTTCAAAGACAGAAAAATAGGGAAATGTGGAGGAGGAAAAGATAAACACGTATAGTTATGAGCACAATGATAAATCCTCATGCAGTATGCGATATATAATTTTTCACCCTTTTTCTACTGTATAAAACCAATACATCCTATTGATTCAAATAGCAAAGGAAATCACAGTCTATTGATCCAATTAGCATAGCTGCAAGTATGTGTGTGTGAGTGCACACACCAATGTATTACATATACATTCTGGGAAACTAGAAGTAGTTTATAATAGATCACCCTTCTTAACCTTATTGTAGCAATGCTGCCAATTGTCCTATAATTTAATATATATATTTCCTATGGAAATAAAGTCCACAGGCTGATGACTTACTATTTGATGCATAAGAAATATTTTCATTTATCAACTGTCAATTTCACAGAATACCTCCTATCTTCTTATAGTATGAAACAATGAATAGCAATTCCTTATATGTTTTTACTACATCATTGATTTTATATAACTGTATCATGCTTCAGTCACAACTAAATTATTCCATGTTTTCCTCTCTCCCATTATACAGTCAAACCCTTACCTTTAGCCATCTTCATTGACCTTCTCTACTGAATTTTATTTCATACAAGTGTTGTGAGATGATTAACACACTTTTTCAAAGCACAGAGATACCATTAATTTATATAACAAGATCCTGTTAATATTTTACTGTCCGCCCTTTAGCTAAAAAGTACAATTATTTGCAAGTGTGCATTTTTATACTTGATCGTTTAAAATGGAAGGGCCAAATTATGTGTTCACTTGCACCCATGATTTCAGTAGGATTGTAGTGGTGTGGTTAAGGGGAGAATTTGTCCAGAGATGAGGTTTTGTGCAGAAAGTTTAACCCACCAGAGATGGATCAAATCACTCTACCTTGTTATTTCTTCTTATACTTTGAGCAAGTAAAATTTGCCGCTCAAAACCAGCTTCTGATTATTGTCTCACATAGAGGCAGCATCTCTAAAGAGACAACTTTCCCTTCTGTGTAATACCAATACTGTTCATATACACAGCATTTGTAGTTCAGGGCCTGATTCTGATCTCACTTTTATACCAAGATAACTCCATTGACTTTGGTGAAGTTACTTCCAATTTATATGAGGCTCTAAACGTCTACAATCAGTAAAGTTGAAATATTCTTATTTTCATGTCACAGTGACCTTATATAGATCCCAATGGCCATAATACTGAACTCTGACAGTATCCTATGCATAAACATTAGCACATTTTTCAAACAAATTGTGAAAGTGATTTTGTTAATAGCAACATTTGGAAAACAGTCCTTTAGTGGATGAATTTCTTCACTTCCCAGAAAGCAAAAAAACAATTGTTTCCTGTAATTGGACAGTTTGATTAGAGGCAGGTGGTGCGGAGCTGAGGAAACTGGAGCCATGAAGCCAATTTTAGCATCAAGCACATTTCCTTTCGCTTTAGGATCCAACAGCATAACATGTAAATTGCTTCCAACAAAAAAGAGAAGAATGTAAATTTAGTTCCTATTTATTATCCTCAACTGGTACTTTATCCACAGTAGAGGTTTGCAGCACGCAATTAAGGTACATATTTGACATGAATGTTTAGCGTACAATGTGTATAGAATCAAAGGAATATAAGCACATAGAAAGGGAAAAGATCTATTAGCTCATCAAGTCCATCTCCCTACAAAGGTAGGATTGAAGCAAACATAAGACCTGGTTTGGCAAACTTCTCCTCAGGCAACTATTATTTTTTATTATTTGTATTACCATAGTGCCAAGGAGTCCTACTTCTGGACCAGCACCCCAGTGTGCTAGGCATTGGATATACATAAAACAAAAGTCAGTCCCTGCCTCAGAAAGCATCCATTCTAAGCATAAGACACAGGAAAATTGATGGATGCAGTCAGAGAGTACAAGAAAAACGATGAGACAATATTGGCCAGCATGATAGGTAATGGTCTCAGCACACCAGCAGACTACCCTTATCGAAGCAAGTCCCCTGACTGCACTGGACTTTGACTTCAGTTGACCATGGATGAGATTTCAGTGGTACTGACCTCAATCAGCTTCTGAAATGACTTGTGTGAGTAAATGGTACAGGCTCAGGCTCTGACTCTTCCTGTCCCAATGCACATTAGTTCTGTATATCCAGACACCAAATAAACCCATGAGAAACAGTACACACAAATATAATCTTTAGGGTCAGAGAGTACTATGTCAAGCTGAATCTTGCTTTTCAACCACCTGAACAACTGATTGATGAATAGCATTATAATTTTAAGTCGTCATTAAGTCTTGCCAGGGGATAACAGATTAGTTTGCCAGGTTATTTTATACAGCTGATTTACAATAGATAATTATGCAAAACACTCTGCACTTAACAAGAGAAGTAATTCACAGTCCATCTCATATTTGATTATTCAGATAATTTAAATAAAGTTTCTTAGGCAACCAAAAGATCAAAAGCACAGGAACAGATTGATCCCTGATGTTAGCCCTCTGATGAACTTGGCCTCATATTGTACTAAAACTAGAAGTGTCCATTGTAAGGAACAAACCTGAACAATGGAACTTTCTCCCACCAATGACAATCAAGTATCTACAGCTTACAGTGTCACCAAGAGATTTTGGGGCCTGATTCGCCACTATCTTGTGTAGTCATTTAGACCCGTGAAAAGTGGGTGTGAAAAACTACTATTCTGATTCAGTAAGGTAGGAGTGACTAATGGGTCTCTTATTCCAGGTACTCTGTGCAAGATACACCAACTCAGTCTCTCCTACACATTAGCAAAGTGGGTGCAAGTAGAAAGGGGTTTAACTTGCACCACTTTACACATCACTTCTCAGCTGGGCCCATAGTGTGGGGAGAAGGAAGTTGTCCAGGTTCATCTTCCTGTGGCCAGACTGTGACTGATTATATGCCCACATAGGGGAGTAAGAAGCGCCTTACATCCCTACTTACGCTATGCACCTCTGGGATCTGGACTCAGTGGCAATCAAGACTATTCACCTCTTACTCTTTCCCTGTAACACAGGGGTTCTCAAACTGGGAGTCAGGACCCCTCAGGGGGTCACGAGGTTATTACATGGGGGGTCGTGAGCAGTCAGCCTCCACCACAAGCCCGACTTTGCCTCTAGCATTTATAATGGTGTTAAATATATTTTTAAAAGTGTTTTTAATTTATAAGGGGGGGTCGCACTCAGAGGCTTGCTCTGTGAAAGAGGTCACCAGTACAAAAGTTTGAGGACCACTGCTGTAGTAGCTGGGCATGGAGAGTGAAAGAGCCAGTACAGAGAGGATAGTAATTTACTGCCCAGTATAGGCCAACAGTAAACCACTAATCCCTGGGAGCCAGCTGGAACAGGGAAGGAACTGTGGCTCATAAGTGTATGTAACAAAGTCTTCGGGAGCTACTCCATGGCTGGTGCAACTTATGGTCAGAGTTCTGCCTAAGTCTCACTCTAATCCTGAGTGTAAGTCCCACTGGCCAGGGATGATATCTATGTTCTGCACACTGCCCAGCGCTCAGTAAACAACAATGATAGAATAGGCTTTCCCAATGCAGTAAGGTATTCCGACACCTTGTAGAAGAGGTTCCTAAAGAGATGCAGGCAGACCAAGTTAAAAGTGTCAGCCCAGCACAAGAAAAACAGTCGACTGATGTATAAAATACAACAGATAGTTTTCCAGAAAGTTAAAGCTGCACCAATTAAAGCTGTCACAAGGCAGATTTAACGTACATTGTTGGCACTTGTAGATAATTCATGCATATAGAAACTTTGGCAACATTACAATAGTAACATTTTCACAAGGGTGTATTAATGTACTGGGCACAAACATGCTTTCCATCAACATCAACCACACATGCCTTGTTTTCAATCTATGCTTCTTCTTGAACAAAACATTTATTGTGATCTGTACAAGGGAAACTTGCAGGACAAGTGACCTTCAGCACCAGGTAGTTTCATATTTTGGGGGATGGACATAGACCTAATACATTAAAAAAAGATACGGAAAAAAAGAATGATTCCATATAAGCCCATCCAATCATTTGGATCGGGAGTGGTCGCTAGCATATTTCTTCCTCCAATATTTATTTTCATTTATTACTGAGCAAGTCTCCCTACATTTTTACAAATTTGGCTTAATTTAGGGTATTGGACTGTGGGTTTTGTACATGGTGTCTTATACCTTGTATGTCATAACAGCCAGCTCTTCCATTATACTTACAATGCTACCTGCTAAAAAATAACAAAGCTTGGGGATAGAAGCGAGACCTCTTAGTATCTGGGAATTCCCTTGAGTCTCTAGATCAGTTCAATGGGAGATACTGCTAGACTTGTAAAGGATTTCACTCCCACCTTACAAGACCCTGGTATTTTTTGGTAGTCAGCACTGTATAAACTTTGCACATTAATTCCTTGTATGTCATAACAGCCAGCTCTTCTATAAGGTTCAATTAAATCATAGCCATACCTTCAGCCCATCAAAGTTTTCATTACTTCCTTCAAAAATTAGAAAACCTAATGAATTCTATTTGCTAGGTATAATCTTTTTCCTTGTGGAATCCATGCTGACTATGAATAATTAGATCACCAGGTTTAAGCTGTCCCTTCTCCATTCTGTCTCAGTTTTTCCAGTGTCTTTCCTGTAGTGATGTATCTTTTCATAGTACTTAGCTAGATGAGGAAAGAGCATACTTAGAAGTTGCTATATTAAGGTGATTTTTTAAAATGTAGTCCTTGTTGTTAGTCAGACATTTCTGCAATACACTAGATTTCAACTGTGATTAGGACAGAACCATACAGTTTATAACATTCCTCATGTTATTTGATTCTTGCCTAAATCACCATTAACATTAGCTTCTCCTCAATTCTCCTGCACCTCCTTGTTTTATTTTTTGTGTCATTTAGTTCAGAATCCTGGAACACCTTCTTCCCTGGTTGTAGATTGTATCAGCCTTTGGAAATTAAGTTTTCAAACATTTCGATTTTGTGATCACCTGTTCAGGTCTGATCCTGATCTTCTGTAGTAATTCTCTTTTCTCCCCTGGGAAATTTCTGTCTGTTTCTGCCATCTGTTCCCCATCTCTCTTTCTGAAAATGGAGGCAAAGAGACAAAGCTTTTAGCAACATTTACCTCTTCTCAAATCACTCTCACAGGCCCAATGGTCCCTTTCAGTTGCCTCTTGTTCCAAATGCACTGACAGCAAACGTTACTAATTCAATTAAAAAGTGAACAAAGGTGTGAAAAGGTGTCAGATTATCAACTTTATCCATCCCCAGCATACTTGGCATCTATTTATTTCAACCTCTTATGCACTTTTCCTTTCATTCTTCATCTATCTTTCACATTTATTTAAATACTTTTAAAATTTCTTTCTGCACTGAAGTGTGGTCTAACATTAGGACCATTAGAATGGAAGTCATGTTTCCTGGTTTTTATTACCACCTTTTCCTCTGACTTGCTGTGTGACCTTGGCTAGCTCACTAAATCCTGTCGTGCCTCAGTTTACCCACCTGTGACAAATGCTGTCAGTTTAATTGACTATTAAAGCTGCTTATAGTCATCATATAAAAGGTATTATATAAATGCAAAGTATTCTTATTTCTATTTCATACCTACTATTTTAAGCTATTTCACATACATTTATTAATTGCTTCATGTTTACCTCTGGGTTAATGTGTGTCTTATGAGAAATTGGATAGCAAGATCCGTTCTCACAATGAATAGTTAACATATACTTTTAAGAAAACCTTAGTTTATTCGTGGACACTTTCCACTTCCCCATATGTCTTTCCCCTCATTGTATTGCTTCATGAAACCACCGGGATTTGGTGGGGGTGGGGAAACTGTTAAAAAGAAACTGGAGTTTTGAGATGAATTGTAGATGTTTTAATTAAGGTACTACAGAGCCTAGAATTCATATATTTTTATTCATTTTTTAGTGCTTCAGTAAATGTGTTTGAATTAAACATCCATTCAAAGTGTTATCAACATTGTGAGAATGCATGAAAGCCAGAAAAAGGAGCAGGATCTCAATGAAAGTGAAGCTGATTAAGTTTATTTTGCCTGACAAAGCTGAGAGAAATACATAGCAAGCAAGCAAAGATAAGTTATTAAAAATTAATATTATTTAAAAATCTAACAAATTACATACAGCTGTGGTCAATTTTAATTTAAAAAGTAATATTTTTATCCTGATAGATTGACAGTCAATTTATTCCAATTTCAGGTTGACATAGTCTCATTAACATGCGTGAAGATGAAGGAAGCTTAATGTTTCTTTTAACAAAACCTAACTATGATCCCCCTTGTACTGCCCCCCCCCCAAAAAACCAGGCAGTTCCTTTAGAAATTTTATTTGATTATTAACCACTGATACCTGAAATCTCCTCAGACACACATCCCTATGGCCTTTGTGTTACAGGAAGCAATGTGCTGAAGTCTTTTACTTTTTGAGCCCTCTCCACATTCCTCAAACACCCAAAGCGCTCCTTGACATCACTTGGGGTTTGGGGTATTCATGGAATGCGGGATCAGACCCAAGTATAAGGAAGCAGACTGGCACCTTGTCAGCAGAGTTGTTGCTCAATCGATTGCTTCTGCTTAACATTTCAGAGTTTCCTAGTGGGATTGACATATCTCACTCCTACTTTATACTTGTGTATACACACTTTAAGTTATGTATCTCCTCAACTGAGAGAATTCCCCCTACCAACTGAGCCTGTAATGAAATAAGAGTTTAAAACAGGAATCAGTGGTCCCTTGCACTTCACATCCATGCAAAGATGTAAGGGGTAGTGAGTGTAAGAATCCCTCTTACATCCTTTCATGGCCTACCCGCTGCCCTGCGCTGACAGCCTGAGTGGTCAGCCCCAGGGCAGGGGGCTCCAGCTGTCAGCCCTCCACACTGCCCCACTTAAGTCAGTGCAAGCGCTTCTGGTGTGGACGTGCTCCACCAGCAGAAGGAGGGTAGCGTGGACATGAAAAATCGCAGTAATTACCGCAGTGGCTGTACATTGACCTAACATAGGTGGACTTATTTTCGTAGTGTAAACAAGGCCTTGGGTTTGGATACATCTGGAGAAGGGGTAAATAATACTCCCCACCTCTGAGCAGATGAAAAGAGATGGGGAATGGAGGGAGCAGTGGCTCAGGCCCAATACACGAGCCAGGAGAGCTGAGGTGAGCTGAGCTGGCATAGGAATTTTGGAGGGGCGGCAGGTTGGGATGGGGAGTAGCTATAGGCCAGCTGCAAGTTACTACCATTTTGTAGCAAGAGGGTAGCAAAGAGGGACTTAGAGTTCCATAAGCCACAGTTCCTTTCCTGAGATGTTCCTAGGGCAGCACAGCAACATGCCACCACTTACTACAGGCTGTGGCCCATGGTACATCTACACAGTAGCTGGGAATTGTGATTCCCAATTTGGGTAGACATACAAGTGCTAGCCCTACTTGAGCTAATACATTAAAAAATAACTGTGTGGCCGCAGCAGCATGAGCGGCCATTCATGCTAGTCACCTGAGTACAGCCCCAGCCAAGACCCTAGGTATGTATTTAGGCAGCTAGCCTGTCCCATCACTTGTGCTGCTATAGCCCCAGGGCTACTTTTAGCATGCTAGTTTGAGCAGAGCTAGCACATGTCTGTCTATCCAAGCTAGCAATTACACCTCCCAGCTGCTGTGTAGAAATACCCCTAGAAACAACATTAATCACTAGGATATTTTAGCCACCCCATCACTCCTGAAATGTATGTAGATTACTTCTGCCCTTTCTTTAGGTCTGGAAGCGTCAGTAGCGCAGCCAGGTCCGGAGCGCAGGGGGAGCGGCACTATAAAAAGGCGCCTCCCCCTGTACTCACCCGGCGGCGCTCCGGGTCTTCGGCGGCACTTCGGCGGCTCACTCCGGGTCTTCGGTGGTACCCGCCGCCAAAATGCCGCCAAAGACCCGGATCACCGCCGGGGGAGTGCAAGAAGCGGCGCTTAAAAAGAAGCAGCGCCTTTTTTTAGTGCTGCTAAAAAAAGGCGCCACTTCCGCCGCTTCTGCTCAAGGGGGAGCGGCCACTCCCCCAATGGCTACGCTACTGGGAAGCCTGACTACTTTCTATCCCTTCAATGACAGCCCCCGCTAGGCAGTCCATGCCACTTAGTAGATTGTTTTGCCTCTTGATTTTTGGCTTCTCTGCTAGGTTTCAGTTACCACCACAGTGTGTAAATCCCCTGTGTGTGCATGATTCCAATTCCCTTATTTTGTTTGAGGCACCTTAGAAGTCTCTCCCAAGTGACGTTTGTGTTATTTTCTGGGATTTTGTGTCTGTTTCCTGAAGGGGTTTTCCCCCATGTAACATTATCTATCTTTTCTCTCTAGATCACCATCTAAGTTTCACTGATCATCACTATTTCCCCCCCGTTTATGAGCTTCTTCCTCCCTTTCTACCGTCTCCTTTCAGTCTGACTGCCTTCCCCTTCTCAAGATCCAGTAGTTTAAGACAATCTCTCCTATAGCTCTGACTCTTCTCAGCCCATATTTCACAGAAGACAATTTAGTGAGTGCTATTTTTCCTTCATCAGCCCACAGGCGCCCACAGATAAGCATATTTAGTATCAGCAAACATCAGCATTGCTGCGGGAGTTCTCCTATCACATGCAATGAAACCACCACACTTCAGGCTCTTACATCTGCCTGAGATGGGTGCTATTTCTCAGTTGCTGAGCGGAACAGAGCTTGCCTGGTCTGGATTCAGACCTTAGTTTCCTTTCTTCTCCAGTGAATCAGATTTCACTGATGGGTGCTCTCAATATTTCTCCTGTTTTCAGGCGCCTGGTTTATCAACACAAAATTCAAAACAACACAGATCTTCCACCCAGTCTTCCTAGCTGGCTCACCACTCGTGGTTCAGGTTCTTAGCCCTGTGCCTGCTTCAGGTATTCCCCCTAGCAGACTCAATCTACCCTCAGCATTCCTAGCTGGCTCCTGCTTCCTGAAGGCTGTACTTCCCAGGCACTCTGCCTGAGAGCAAAGGAGAGTCCTCTGTGTGGAACAGCTTGCATAACCCTCTTAACTCTTTAAGTGTCTCCCTGAGCTCAGACTGCCCCAGTGACTTCAGTAAGACAAAGAGTAGGCCCTATTTTTCTCACTTGGACCTTTATGCTCTTGAGTGATATGAGTAAAAAGAGTGGCAAGGCATGGTATCAGGACCACTTTAAAAAAAATGAAATCAGTTCTTCACATTCTTGAAAGAGTATTCTGGTATACATTAATGATAAAAAGAAAAAAGGGTAACAACACTCCCTTCATTTGTGGCTCTTGGAGGAGAAGAATTATTGTTTAGTGTTAAGAGTGACGTTAGTTTGAGTTTGCTATATTATTACTATTAAGATCCAACACTGTCACCACCACTTTCTCAATGCCCTGCCTAAAATGCAACTGTCATCTCAATTTGGGCTTATGCAATAATGTGACTGTTTGCCTTGTATACATCTAGCCCGACCTTGACACTTCTTACCTCAAAACCGAACACGCATACACATTTTTGTGCAGAATTTTGCACACCTGAATACAAAGGAAGCTGTGCTACAATGTGGTATCCCTGGGTTGACGCTGCTTTTCTTGCTGGAGTTTAACGAGCAATGTCATCACAAACAATCCTGCCTCCTCCCACTCATTCTAGGGTGTTTAATTTTGATGTGGAGAAAAACGAGAGAATTCTGTTTTACTTTTCGCTTGAAACACAGGTCAACATAATAATAGACCTTAGAAGTTGTACAGTGTGTTGTGTCCACAGCACTTTACGGACATTTTGGGGCAAGGTTTCAATGAGTTGCCAATTATCGTGAGTCTCATGATACTTGGTGGTTTTCTTTAAGCCCCAGCTCCTCAAACCAGTCTCAGCTTTCAGTCAAAACATGTGAATTTCTAGCTCTCATGGTTGCAAAAAAACCCTGAAAACATGAAATGTCATGAAGTTTTGAAGTCACTCATGATTTTTTAAACAATTGGGGCTGGTAAGACTGCATCTTCCTACCTTTCACTTTTGTACGGCACTTTGCACACATCAACAACTGCACACACGTTTTCGGGGTGCTAACACCCATGCGCCCAGGTGGTAGCTTCTGTAGATGTAAATGTTATCAGCTGTGTACATGGATGTGGGTGCTCCTAGAGAATGAGTGCAGGATGAGTTTTGTTCATACAGAGTTGCAGGTGTACAAATGGATGTTCCTTTTTTTGAAAATTTGACCCTTGATATTAAATCTGGGGGGGGGCTGCAAGCAGGTTTCAGAGGGTTCACCAAAATAAATCAGAGAGCAGGGCCAGCATTAGACTCACTAGGGACCAGGGCAGAAAGCTGAATCCCAAGCCCCACTGCCCACAGTTGAAGCTGAAGCCCAAGCAACTTAGCTTCGCGGGGCCCCCTGTGGCATGGAGCCCCCGGAATTGCTCTGCTTGCTATCCCTAATGCCAGCCCTGGCTTTTAATCTACTAAAAAACAGTTGTTGTGGCACAGGTGGGCCATGGAATTTTTATAGCATTGCGGGGGGAGGGGCTCAGAAAGAAAAAGGTTGAGAAACCCTTCTCTAGGCTAGCATCCTTCAGGGCCCCTGCATTACTCTTTTCTATTTCATTTCTCTCATCCCTTCGCTCGACTACACCCTTCCTTTCATTCCCCTGGTACCATCATACCTTCTTCCAGACTGCCCCCTATGCAGAGAGTAATCTCCCATCCCTAAAATGCCTTACTTTCACCCTGTCCTGAGTTAAATCTTTCCTGAACACTCACTTCTTCCATGACACAAAAACACTAGCCTATGTCAAAAGCCTTCTCTAGTCCAACATACAAACTGGTGGAATGAACTCCCCCAGAAATTCAGGGCCTTCACAAACCTAACCACCTTCTGCTCTACATGCAAGACACATTGCTTTCACCTGCCTTCTCCAACATAAACACATAGTATGTACATTTAAAAACAAAAACAAATAGCCAAAACAAAACCCTACCTAAACAACACACTCTGCTGCACACACAATTCTCCCTTTGGGGAGAGGATGAGAGAGAACAAACCATACATAACAGATGTTAGTCACTGCTTAATGCACTGCTGGAAAGTGCTCTGATACTCCGGTGATGAGGGCAGTATAAGAATCCATATAGAATAAAATGTGACATTAGCAGTGAAGACAATGAAATATGGGAAACAACTAATGCAAAACAAACCAATCTCTAAGCTTGTATGTGCTCTCTGGGTCTCCCAGTGCATCTGTGGTTGACTCTCAGAGAGTAAACCTCATGTGGCAGGAAGTGTCTTTATATTTGTGTGCCATGCAGCTCCAAGCACATTAACAGCACCTAGAAACGATACAAAGAGTGCTGATGATAGGGTCCCCTCAGGAGGTGATGATGGAGGAATGTAAGGGAAAATGGGAACTATGTTCTAGTAAGGTGTAGCATAGACGCTGACTCCATTGGTGCACCCGGGCTGGAGCACCCACAAAAAAAAAATAAAAAAAAATTAGCGGTTGCTTAGCACCCAGTGTCAGACAAGCTCTCCCCCCTCCCCTGAGCGCCTCCTGCCCACCAGAGGTGTCACCGATCAGCTGTTCCATGGCATGCAGGAGGAACTGGGAGGGAGGGGGAGGAGCGGGGAAGAGGTTTGCTGAGGGGAAGGGGCAAGAAGAGGTGGGGCGGGGGTGGGCCTTGGGGGAAGGGGTGGAGTGGGGGTGGGGCCTGGGGCTGAGTGGGGGTTGAGCACTCCTGGGGAAAATTGGAAGCCGGCGCCTGTGAAGTGTAGCACAGCAGCCATACTCCCCCAACCCTCCTGCTTCAGGCACAGTGTCTCCCTGAGCTCCTGCTGGTGCAGCACGGCTCTGCACCACCCTGAGTATAGAGCCTGTGGCGTAACAGCACAATAGAACCCATATTCATCTCCTTATTGTAAAGCTACCTTTGGTGGAGCCAAAGGAAATGACAGCCCTAACTGGCACTCCGGCTATCTATCAGGCATAAACAATGCTGTTGATGAGGGTAGTTTTCAGATGAGTTGCGATAACTATGTTGTGTTTTACTCTGACTGGCACAGTTATTTCACACAAAGCCCACAGTTCATTTAACTATTTCTAATATCTGCTGCTGACAGAGCTGAATGGACAAGGGAAGAACTAACCCAAACAAACAGAAGAAATTTGGGATTTAGAAGCATTTCTTTTCATTATTATTGTTTGCCCACAGCAAGGTCCACTTCAACCCCCCTCCCAGATCTGAAGATGTCCCAGTACTGTCTGGCCTTGCACACACCCACACTACAACGCTCCATGGTTTATATGACCGTCACATTTCCAGCCAAGGTTGTGAACAGGACATTCTCTGGAGTGTTCTCTGCAATGCCACTCATGAACACGTGACACCACTCTGGAAAGTGATCCCGTGAAAAAGGCATTCATGATTATTTAGCAGAGCTTGTCAAAAAATGACAATTAGTTTTCATGGAGAATTTCAAAAACATTGCAATTTTTTTTCAAAATTTTCCAGGAAAACTGTTGAGGTTTTTTGTTGAAAAAACCTGGAAAAAAAATTGGTTTTCAATAACCATTTTCAGTTTTCAAAACCCATTCTCAGTTTAAAACTTCAGCTTTCAATAATTAAAAACCAAAAAGGTTCAGTTACTGGATTTTCATTGAAAGAAACAGAAAAATTAAACCAAACTGAAATTTTGGGGGCAAAATTTTCATCCAAAAAAATGTTTAAACAAAAACAAATATCAAGTAGCTCAGTTATTTGGTCTCGGGGATTATTTCTTTTTCAGGAACGAAGGTGATTTCTCCATTACCTGCAGTGCACTGTCATTCTTGAAGTCTGGGCTCCTAGATCCTTCTACCAATGCAGGAGTGCCACCATAGACTGGAAAGCATAAGAAGGAACTACTGTGAATTTACCTTCACATTCAGATTCCCTGCATGGGGAGCACAGGCACTGGTTTCTCTCTGTACCCATAAGATACATGATGCCTTAGAGAGGGAAGAAATGTGCCTGACCTGTAGTCCTGCCCACTCGCCAGCTCCAAAGCAGCCCAAAGGCACTACAGCAGCAGGCTCTATGCATCCAGGGATCCTCTCAGGGCAGCCGAAGCCCACTTTGGCACAAAGCTGCCTTATTATTAATTTATTATTATTTTAATACCTAGCACTTGTATAGCACTTTTTATTAGTACATCTCCCAGAGAAGTAAGTATCATGATCATCCCATTTTACAGATGGGGAAACCGCGGCACAGAGACTTGCCAAAAGTAAGGCCAATGGCAGAACCAGGAATAGAATCCAGAGCTAGTCTAGTCTTCTATCCAGTAGGCCACATTATCTCCAAAATGCACTGGAGGATCTAGTCCACTATATTTACTTCAGTGAAGTTATTCCACATTCAGCCCTCTATAATCAGAATGTTGCCTCATGTGTCCTTTCGATTGGCTGCAGGACGAAATTCCCTCCTAACTGATCATCCTACAAAGAAATGCATTCTCCATCCTACTCATACTCTACACTATACACCATTGTCAAACAAAACACAAGGTTAAAAAATAATGAATAAATGACTAAATTAAGTATATACTAGTAGCGCCCTTCAACAAAAAGAAAACATATTTGTGATTATGGAGTTTTGCTGGACATATTTTTAAGATAACATCTTATTTGTACAATCTAGTTAAAATAAATGGTTAGGGTAATCAGTGCAATGGTTTTAACAGTCAAGTACATTAGCATAATCACTCATGAAGCACTTATAGTTTATAAATGCATTAACAGCTACAAATTAAAGGAGAAACATATGCTTTTAAAGTATCTGCATGATTTTTTTTTTAATCTGAAAACTTAGGCACCGTCAGCTTCTGCGATATGTACAGACCTGATCTTGCAACCCTTACTCAGCTGAGCAGCCCTTAGTAATGAACACACTCCCATTGTGATCAATGGGACTGTTCATGGAAGTAGGGTTTATTTGCACAGAGAAAGGTTTGCAGGATCAGATCCTAAGTCTTTTTTTAATTGTTTGACTTTATGATTTATTGAGATTTTATATTTTTTTTTTCAACTGTTTGGTAGATTAAAGCATTTGCCGTTTCTGAGCATCTTGGTGAGGGATAATATATAAATATAAGTATTATAAACTTGATTGTTCCATTTAGCCTGGCATTGGTGGGATGCACAGCTGCACTTTACCAGAGGGAACAGGAGGGGCACTCTAATGCAAAGAGGCAGAACGGCTTCCAGGGTGTCTTGGTGCATTGGGGGCGTGCACCACGCTCACTCCTCCTTCTTCCCAACCCCTGCAGTCTATTGGTGGTGAGTGTGTGCAGAGCCATGGTTCCACCTACTTTCATCCGCTCCTTGCCCTCCAGATGGAGCAGTGGTAGTTTCACTAGTTTCTACTAGTGCTGCAGTTTCAATATGGGTAACTGTGCACCACTGTATATAGCACAAAACCTCCTGAATACACTGTATTTTATCCCAAATCTGCACTGATACTGCACCTTTCCTGTGAATTAACATAGCACTGGGCCAAATTCACCCCTAGTGTAACTCCATCCATGTTAATAGAGTTACACTTGGTCATTTAATTTATCTTACTAAGCTGCTGGTCAAGCACTGTAATTTGCTAATAATGAGAATAACAGTGAAAGTCCAAGAGCTCTGACTCAGTCCCTTAGTAAAGTCAGTGTTATTTTCACTTCAGTTTAGAGGCAACCCAATCACTACATACAGAGGCATTCAAAATACTTCCCCAGTTCTCAGAAAAAAAACAGTCGAAAGTCTTAAACCATCTGAACTGAAAAAAGAGGAAACCTCAATGTGAATAGCTATTATTATTTCTTCTCACATTTAGCTGCAGCTTAATGCATGAGCTGTATATATAACTAATGCAACACCCACCCAAGCAAAAAAAACTTGCATGAGAAATTAAAGGCACGCCTAGTCTGAACTAATCCTCTTTTTTTAAAGTCCCCTACATATGCTTTTGTTGCTACGATAAATTAGCCCACTACATCACAGGTGATTCTGGCATTTTAAATTGTAAGTATCGTAGGACTTACATAGATAATATCTTTACTTCGTTCTTATATCCACTGATAGGATGCAAAATCATAAACCATCGTAAGCCCAGTACAGTAAAAACAAAATATAAGACAGTAAAGGGTAAAAGTTTGAAGATTGGTCTACACTTGCGCACACACATAAATGCACCCAGGCTGGCAGTATTAAATGTTGTTCACATTCAAACACCTGCACCTGCATTTTCAATAGTCTGACACCTGCAGATAGTGTTAGAATTTCATCTGCTTTGTACAAGAGGAAATACCAGAAATCTGAGATTTCCCCTGGGGGTTGAAGTTGGTGGGTGGGGTCACTTGGTCTCTTCTGCTTTTGCCCTTCAACTCCTAACTGTTCTCAGCCTCAGCCTTGAAATTTATTCAAACAGTGGACGTAGCTAACCTCTGAATCAATCCAAACTTTAAAAATCTCTACGCAGACACAAGTAGATTTCACTTGATAGGGGGGAATGGAAAATAAGCATTGACACCTTTTAATCATTCATAGGTTAGGCCTCACCTGGAGTACTGTGTCCAATTTTGGACACCAATGTATAGAAAGGATGTAGAGAAACTGGAAAGGATCCAGAGGCGAGCGACAAAGATGATCACAGGGATGGGATGCAAACCATATGAGCAAAGGCTGAAGAAACTGGGTATGCTTAATTTGGAAAAGAGGAAAATAAGGGGGGATAGGATAGTGGTCTTCAGATACTTGAAATGCTGCCATTAAAGAGATGGAAAAAAGCTGTTCTCTTTGCCACAGAGGGCAGAACAAGAGGCAATGGGTTCAAACTACAGTATAGCAGATTTAGATTAAATCTGAGGAAAAGCTTCCTAATTGTAAGAACAGTAGGACAACAGACTGCCTTGGGAAGTTGTGGAAGCTTCTTCACGGGAGGTTTTCAAAAGGAGTCTGGGTAGTCATCTGTCTTGGATGGGTTAGACACGACAAATCCTGCATCTTGGCAGGGGGTTACACTAGATGACCCTTGTGGTCCCTTCTAACCCTATGGTTCTATGATTCTCCATTAGAATAGTGTGTCACCAGTGTCTGATCCTAGCACTAAATCGCACCAAACTTAAAAACATTTGTATCTATTCTATTAGAGCAATCACTGAGCAAACATAACTGGGGCTGATAAATTATCTGAATTTCCAGGAATTTTGAAAAAACATTTTGGAGTTTCTACAAAATATTCTCAAAATTCAAAACACTTATTAGTCTCAGACACACTTCCACCATGATACTCCAATTAAACCTGGGCCTCCACTACTTACCATTATTGTTATCTAGAGGGAAGTCTCCTCATTTCTGCTGCATATATATAGAACATTGCAGTGAATTCAAGGCTCAACAGATTTGTTTTGCCCAGCTCTAATCAACCGTCCAAAGGAAAATTAACATCCTCTAACTAATTTTATGAGAATGTCATTTGACCATACAGTATCCTGGTCCAGGAAAGCTACATTTTCTTGCAACAACCCACATCATTGTACATAAGAACTAGAAATTGTATCTAAAGGTCTATAATTAAAACAGATAGCTACTACTACTGTTATTTAGTTCCATCAGTTTATTGGACTGCAGGAATCATGACAGTCTCACATACTTTTTTAAAATCTAGAAAGCCCTATATGGTTTGGGTCTGGCTACATTTGAGACCACCTTTCTTCTTATGCACCTTCCTTGCATTTCAGGGCCTATGGTCTGTTGCTAACAATCCTCAGTTTTGAACTCTGGCAGGGCTGGAGGCAGAGCATTCTCAGTGCAGTGTCTTCACTTCGATAACCCATATTTCCTGTTGGCCTGTTACCACCTAAAGCCCTGATCCCATAGATTTATGCATGTGTTTTAATTTCACACATGTGAGTAATCCCATTGAAGTCAATGGGACTATTCTCATAAATCTGCAAGATTAGAAACTGGGTTTGCTGACTTTCAGGACAAATTGCAAGCCCTCTTCATGTTGTCAGCTTGTTGAGCCTCTATCCTGGGTTGGAAGAGGTCTATTTTAATTTAAGTTGATTTTTCTATCTTTGTTACATTAGTGACTTGGGGAAGATTTTAAACTGTGTAATTGTGCCTAGAGATTGTGATGGGTGTGTATTTTAGAAATCCCAAAATAAAATAATGAAATTCAGCCAAATACTTAATTACCAACATGTGCATCTGTTGTCAAACCATACGCTAAATGAGCGGCATTGCTCATTAGTTCTGCTTTCAGTAACTACCAGCATGTGTGTCATCACTACCAAGAGTTTTTGAGTCTGAATCATCTCCGGAAGGGACTGATTCTGTCACTAGCAGTGCCACTGTTAGCTAGAATGTTGATGGTGTAGCAGGTGTTTCCTCCACTTCTCTAAACCTTGACAGGTTCTGGCGCAGCATCCACATTCTCTGAGTAAAAACAATACATTACCCCTGGCTCACATAGACATGGAATGCTGTGCCGATAATTCAGGTACTTGGTACAATTGTTCCTAGTCCTTCTGTTACCTAGGATACCGATTAATTATCTCTCTGTAAATCTTGAAGTTATCCAGTCCAATCTCATGTATGGGACTATTCAACAAAACTTTTGTTGTAGTAAAACAGAAAAGGGAATTGTGACCTACTCTGGCAAAATGTTCCCATTGTTTCTCTAACCTGCTCCCGGCCCAAAAGTATATCTGAAATCTACTTGTGAAGTCGTTCAACAAGAAATACTTTTAAATCATTATTGGGCATCTAATGTTCTGAAATGAACTTGGAGACTGAGTATGCTCCATCTGCAGCACCCAAATTAAAGCTCAGTTTCTGGAGAGAATGAACACAACTGTGTTAAAAGAGGAATAATGAATTCTAGGTCAAAAGGAAAATTTGTGAAGGAAGGATTTTTGTATTCTCCATTGAAAAGGGCCCTAAATATGGTTCACACAGTGAAGAACACCTAAGAGTTCTCTAAAAGAGCTGTATAGAGCAATGCTATCCACCCTCTCCAGTCTGGGTGCCATGTATACCATTTCCTACAAGTCAGGGGGCCACAGTCAGTACTTAGGGATGCAGTCTCTGTCCTGTTTGGTTCAGGCAGTGCAAAAGGAGCAAAAAAAAGTCACCCACGAGTCTCCTCAGGGGACTCCCCAGAGGCAGGGGAATCCCCAGCGAGTATATAGCCAGCATAGCTAGTTTCTATGCCACACTTTCCTTCCCATCCTCCCTGCACTGGTGGCTGAGGGGAGTGTTTGGATCATACTTGACTCTGGTTATTCTCAGCTGGCGTACAGTCTCTAGAGAACCAGCTTGTTGCCATCTGATGCAAGCTAGGAGCAGCCCATTAGCTCCTGCAACCCTGTGGAAGGAGTGGGGAAGAGAACCAGGGAGCCATAACTTGTTGTTGGTTCTCCTTTTTTCACCCCGTCCTGGGCTGCCCTGGGTGGCTGTGTAGGGGAGGGGAGCTGTCCTTTGCTAGGTGGTCAGGCACAGCCTGTTAAACTCCAATCTTACTCTTCTATGCCTCCCACAGCTAGGCAGGGAAGTAGGCAACACAGCAGCCAGATACATTCTGCCTCCCCTGTCATGCAGCAGTTGCCCAGCAGGGGAGCTACTGAGCCACCCCAGCAGGAAAGGTACAACCTCTTCTCAGAGAGCTCTTGGCCAGCAGGAGAGCTGCCCCTGAGGCTACCCTGAGGAGAGTGCCCCTACCTCCTCTTCACAGTAAAGTGGCTCAGCCAAACTCCAGAGTTTAGAAACTGCAGGCCATGATTCTAGGGCACGTTTTCAATTCATAATCAAATACACGTTTTCTAATGCAATGGAACCTCCGGGGTTATCTCATGTAGCTCTTTCATATATGGAGTAAAAACATGTTCAAGTTCCCCCCACTAAGCTGTCTCCTTCCTTCCATCCGCAGTATGAAATCTTGGCTATGTTAAATGCCCCTTTTCTGTTTGTTTGATAGGTACACAGGCCAACAGCATCAGCATACATCTTGCCAAAATGTACCATCGGACCAAATGTCATAGAAACCCATTCACAGTGTGTCAATGCTGTACTTTTACTTCCCCAATAATTAAAAACCTCCTTCACTGGCAGCAACAAGTAACTATTTCACTGGTGGTGTTATCTTCCCCGACTGCCTCATGTGATGACTCCCTTCTTGGATGACATACCAGAGACTGACTGAACCAGCGACTCCAGAGCTAAAAGCATAAGAGGCTACTGTTTGAGCTAAAGAGACCAAGACTCCATAGCTGGAGGCTGTAACAACTCATATCCTTCTTGGATCAGGCACAGAGGGGGACAGGTGGGTTACACTCACCTGACCATGTTTAATAGATTTTCTCCAGTCTTCTCCTCAACTCTCCCCACAACCATTCTGAGTGTCCCTATCTTTTCACGATGGGCCAAATCTTTCTCCTCACTTCCCCACTCCAATATCCCCCAGAGTCACTCTTCTCTCTCCTCTAGACCATTCTTAGATTTCCCAATTATTTTTGGAAACATTTGTGAAGTTTATCTGAAGTGTGACCAGCTTTTTTGGGGGGGGAAAGGAATGAACCGCGCACGCAGCCAACTTTGGCAAGCTTGGGCAGCTCTAGCTGAACTTGTAAGACATCTGCCAAGAACAAAGTCTAAATAAGAAGACCAGAAACATCTTTTAACATTATTTGTATTAATACTTTTGGAATAATCACACGCAAACTTAAAACTCCTTTAAAAACAAGACAAAATAAAGGGGAACGGGTATGAAATTGCATGATCTAAGCCAGAGTTAGACTCAGCACTGTGACAGGGAAGTGGCTAAATCACAGTGAGGGTCTAACACAGATTATATGCAGTGCATATGTTTATAGCAGTATTGTCCTCAAAACAAAGATCGCGACCATCTCTGGCCTCTGAACAGGAGCATGTAGAGCAGGGGCAGGGAGCATTCTCCATCTTGTTGTCTCCTACAGGGGCCAGGTGCAATCAGAGTCTCTGCTTTTGGAGAAAAACAGACTGTTCTCTCTCTGCACCTCAGAGGGAGAATCACCCCAAGGAGGATGGGGATGAGGCAGGGCCCTGCTCCACCCATCCCTTCCCTCCCTCCCTGTTCTATTCAGCCGGCCAGCCCCAGAGAAGGAAGCAGTCTGCACATTTTCCCTGCATGGTGGGAAGCAAAGAATGCAGAGCCGCACCATTCCAAGCACATGCCTGTGACTTAATGCCACAAACAAGCACCAACTGCTCTTAATATTTTCACCTTATGCCCCTTAAACCTGATTCTCATCTGTGGTGATTAGACATTGCCTGTGCATTTGTTGGACCAGAACCTTTAAAACAACATACCCTGGAGAACACTCTGAGAATCAAAGCTGAGTAAGTTCCTGACACCCTTCCTTCACTACCCCTTCTCAGAGGTCAAAGGTTGTTCCGGCTCTCTGGGACAACCTACATGAAATTCTCAAACAGTCTAAAACCCATGGTTTATAGTAAAATAAGATTTACACAGAATAGAGAAACACAAAATAAATTGATATAATCTATATAAGTTTGCACACTTTAAAAGGGAATCCAGCTAGGTGAGTTACAGTGCAGATATTCCTAGAAAATGCATTCTCTCCATCCCCATATCCATTCATGACTGCATATGCTGCCTCGGACACGGAGCTTTGAATTCTTTTTTTTCCCCAATCCCACCTTCTGCTCTTTTTTTCTAGCCTCATGACCAAGCAGTCGCATGTTAGTTGTCCTTCCTGGAGATGTCAACTTGATGCCAACTTTGTCTGCCTCATATTCTTTTATAATTCCTCTTAATTCTATTCTCTCTTCTTTTATGCCTCTCTATTCTATGTGGAAACAGGGCTTTCACCACTGCCTTTCATCTTTGCCGGTCTTCTGCTGTAGTCTTCGCTTCTTCCCAGGTCATTTTGATAGCTTTCAGTTTTGTTTCTACATTGCCTTTCCATGTTATCCCTTTCCATGTTATGCTTTTTTTTTTTTCCCCCACTGCTTGCATCCGATGAAGTGGCTATTCACCCACGAAAGCTTATGCTCCAATACCTCTGTTAGTCTATAAGGTGCCACAGGACCCTTTGTCGCTTCTCCAGATCCAGACTAACATGGCTACCCCTCTGATTCATGTTATCCCTGGTCTATCTCATCGCCTCTTGCTCTGGGGCTTCTAGTCCAACACCTGTCTTATGTTATTCAGGTCTTTCCTCCATGCTTGTCTCAGCCATCTCCATTTTCATTTTGTAATTTCCTCTTTTCTGTTTCTCTTTTCTCCAGAGTTCTTCATTTGTGATTTTTTTCTGGCCATCTGATATTGAGAATTTGTCTAAGGCAGCTGTTAATGAAAACTTGGAGTTTAGATAGTAAGGTCTTAATACGTCTCCAGGTTTAGTGCCCTATGGTAAAACTGACTTTACAATGGTGTTAAATATTCAAATTTAGTTTGGGAGGCAAGATTTCTGTTTCTCGAGATCAGCTTTAGCGTTACAAAGGCATGCCTGGCTTTCACCATTCTGGCTTTAATGTCTTCATCTGCTCCACCTGTTGTGCTTACAATGCTGCCAAGATACGTGAAATATCAGACCTCTGATATGTCAAGCCCAGAAAGCTTCCTAAAAGCCTTTGATAGCATGGATAGAGATTTTATGGAGGTTGCTACACCACTATGGAATCCCTCAGAAATTTGTGAGCATCGTTCAGAGCTTCTATGAAAATATGACATGCCAAGTAATACATAACAGTGAACTGACTTAGCCCAGGGCTACACTAGGGGAGGGGGTCGATCTACGATACGCAACTTCAGCTACGGGAATAGCGTAGCTGAAGTCGGCGTATCGTAGTCGGCTTACCTGGGGATGAGGACGGCGGCGAGTCGATCGCTGCCGCTCCCCCGTCGACTCCGCTTCCGCCTCTCGATGAGGTGGATTGCCGGCGCCGACGGGGAGCGCGATCGGGGATCGATTAATCGCGTCTTAACGAGACGCGAAAAATCGATCCCCGATAGATCGATTGCTACCCGCCGATCTGGCGGGTAGTGAAGACCTGCCTCGATGAGGTGGATTGCCGGCGCCGACGGGGAGCGCGATCGGGGATCGATTAATCGCGTCTTAACGAGACGCGAAAAATCGATCCCCGATAGATCGATTGCTACCCGCCGATCCGGCGGGTAGTGAAGACCTGCCCTTAGCCATTCAAGGTTACAAGTGGCATCAGAAAAGGATGTTTTGATCTTTTTTACTGGTAGATGAGTGGGTAAAATCACAGAACAACCCAGGGGGATGCAATGGTCTTTCACACAGACGTTAGAGGATCTTGAATTTGCAGACGACATCACCTTGCTATCCCATACTATGGAGATATGCCAACCAAAACAAATGCTCTCCAGGCCTATGCACAATTAGTAGGGTTGAAAATCAACACAGAGAAAACCCTAAGAATCAATGCAAAACATGAAACACCAACAACACTTTCAATTTTATTCTGTTATATCAAATATAGATTACTGACAGATTAACATTGATCTGTTACAGATAGCAGGGAAAGAGTCTGTGCATTTTATCTGGGAGTTAGAATTTCCACCAAAGATCTAAAAGGTCCAAATCAGATCCTGTCAAAGACTCAAGCCTTTCTCTTGTCCCATAAGGAATCCTTTCCTAGGGTCCCTTCTTTCTTGAACAAACAGAACACTTCTTTCAATTGTGAAGCAAAAGGTGGTTTGCCTCAGAAGATGTCACACTACAAATGTTGCCTGGAAATTGACTAAGGCCACCTCCAAACAAGTTATTTTATGCTCTCTTTTGCATAAACTGAAGCCCATGGGAAAATTCTCATTGACTTCAATGGGAGCAGGAGCAGGACCAGGAACTTAAGCCTCAATTCAGGAAAATACTTAAGTGTGTGCATAGTTTTAAGCATGTGCTTAACGTGATGTGCTGAACAGGAATGCTTTTCTTAAAAAATGGACTTGGGGTAAATAACTCTGATTCCAAATATTTCATGTGAATGGGGAATTCTTAAAAACTAATGACACAGTCTGGCCCTTACTACAAAACTACTGTCCTTTTCTACTTCTTTATGCCATATGTTAAAAGTTTCCATCATTTTATATTTACTGTAATATTCTGAGTTGTTTTTTTCTTTTGTAAATAAGATCTGTGCAGAAAAATTGATAAAGTCATTTTATGTCTTAAATTCATTGTTATTAGTTTAATTTGCTGACAAATTACATTCTCATCACTGAGTCGAACTCTAATTTCAGATCATCTTCCCATTTTGTCAAATACACTTGTATGTGTAGTTACCAGAAACCTAGAAACATTCTACATTACACTCCCTAGGTTTGCAAAGCAGAAGAAATTAGTGTTTCCAGAGTAATTCATATAAGTTTAATAATCTCTTCCCATCCCACTTTCTGAAATTATATTATTACAGAACACTCATATTGTGTATATTTGTGGAAGGCACTTTATAATCAGTCACATTCCCTGCTACAAAGATCTCACAGTCTAAGTCTAGGTTGTGAATGTCCCTTGTGCAGCTGGGAAATGAGGGCACATAGAGTCTTGCTATTAATGCACCCATTCACCAGAACCAGGCACAGTTGTACTCAGAGGAGTACCCGGATGGCTCCCATAGGCACAAGCCACCTCCAAAGGAACGATAAGTGGTGGGAAGGAAGCCAGTACATGATGCTGTTTCCCCTACACACTGGCTAGCATAGCATGCTAAAGGACGTTGCAGAGTGTGCATTTCCCCATGTGCAATGGGGACTGGGGGAAGGTGCCTCTTGGACCTTCCCTTTGGGGAGTGCAAATCTGCACTACTCCTAATGAAGGCCTGAGCATGTCTGGCAATATATTTCCCTAAATAAGACAAGACAAATAAGCCAAAAGCCAAGCCAAGAGTTCAAGAAAGGGAGGGTGGGCAGACGATTAATGGTGAAGAAAAGGGAAGCGGTGGATCAGTGGTAGGGGAACACATGCACTGCAGTTTGCCTAGCACAGCAAAATTCCTAGGACTGGCACTGCTGGTCTAGTAATTTTTACTTACTTGAACATTCCCATTGATGTCCATGTTAATACTCATGTGAGTAAGAGCAACTCATCTGAGCGAAGAGACCGCAATGTGTCCATATTCTTTTATTTTCCCAGATATTTCTGCAGATTCAGAGTAATCTCTGCAATTTTCACTCATCCTCTCCATTGATTTTACTGGCTGGATGAGATCAAAGTGTCTATCAGACTAGAGCACTCTTTCCACTGGAAGAGCAGGAAGTGGGAACTAACCCATCCTGATCTGGAACCCAACGCTGAGATTGTAGGACAGTTTTGCATTTCCAAATAGCAATCACAAAAATGCCCCCTCTCTTTCTCTCACCCATTCTGGCCCTTGAATGGGGCACATATAACCCGTATGCTGAATACAAGATTACTTCAGTTTTTGGAGTCTGATGACCCAGCAGGGGCAAAGTATGGGAAAGATGAAGATCCTGTGTAACAAAAAATCAACTTCTGACTGAGCTAATATGACTTAGCAATTTAGATTTTTCAAAGTACTATACAAGCATTCATCAATCTTCACAACACCCTTGTGAAGTAGGCAAGTAAGTACTATTGCACCCATTTTACAGGCATAGAATATGAAACACAGGAGGTTAAGGCACACATTTTCAAGAGTCCACTAATTTTGTGTCTCCCCCTTTTTGGGCAACTAAGTTGCTCTACCTAAGAGGCACCCAGTCTTAATGGACGCTTTTGAAAATGTAGCTCTTAGTGGTTTGCCCAAAGCACTGAGGCCCAGATCCTCAGACGTATTTAGACACCTAACTCCCACTGTTTTTGGGTGGCATTAGGCACCTAAATCCCCTTGAGGGTCTGGGATACCACTGTGGTATCAATGCCTAGATAGACAGAAAAGGGAACACAGCAAGTCAGTGATAGAACTGGGACAAGAACAACTCAGATACTGCCTCCCAGCTTAGGACTCAAACCACCCAACAACACTGCCTTTCTCAGCTAGATAGGGTCACAACTGATGTATCCTGAGGGGAGAAAAGAAGAGCTTATATTAGATTGAAATCTTGCCAGCTGGTCTCTCCACAGAGCACACTGAGCAGGTAAAGTAACAGTGAAGTATAAACAATGGAAAAAGAAAGTAGCTGTACAAACGCTAGCTAGTACAGGTGGAATATTTGTCTATGGATGCTATCTTCAGATGTCATTTGCAAATCAGAACTCACACCTGTAGGGACTTTCATATTAAAAGTAACATAGAGAGAGGAAAGGATATTCCATATATAACTTTTAGGTAATAGTCAGCTTTCCTGTTTGGGTACACATCAACTCCCCTTTCAGTGGTTGCTTTAAACCCCCTCCTCTCCCCCCACCCCCATTCTGTTATTTTATATTTGCCCTCCACCTTCAGTTGCTGCTTGACTCTTCTGTCACCTTTTCTGGTCCTGCAGCAAGAAGAGGATTGTAACAGAATAAACACAGCCAGCACCTTCCTCCCCAGAGCTGCAACCTCTGCGGTAACTCCAGTCTCCTGCCAGCTACAGTCGAGATCATTATGCACTGGTTGCAAACAAACATGAATAAATGAGAACAACATACCGATAAGGTGGGGGAGGGGAAGGGAGGAAGAGAGGTAGAATGGGAAGCCAAGAAAGAAACGTTAATTAGATTCAACTAGACTGATTTGCCCTGTTTGTTCAAAAAAATTAATTACAAAAAAATGGTAAATTAAGAATAAAAAGCTCCCCATCAGAGAAGCCAAAAGGTTTTCCACTAGAATCTATTACGAGTATCTGAAAGAGGGGATTGTGTCTAATTAGACATTATTTTATGTCATTCTAATTAAGGTGACCTCATATTATAATTAGAGATATGCTAAATTACTTGGAAATAATTAGAATGATTGGATATCCACTATGTCCGCCAGTTTGGAAGCTCGTGTGTTCACACTGATTCTGTTCACCTCAGTAACTTTCAGTCAGATGCTAGATTGTTAGCAGGGATCTGTCCTGAAAATAAGAGCATTTCTCAAAATATCTGTCCAGTGTCAAATTATGTAATTTTTTCCCCTTGTTAGTTTTATACCCAGGGGATACAGCACAATACAAGAGAGACATATACGGTTTTCAGGTAATAAAAGCACCACCACAACATATGGCAGGTACCCAGGCTGAATTATTTGCATTTACTCCCCACCTGGGACACACACAAAACAAACTGATCTTTATTAATTTTTATCTTTTCAATGATGATATGTGCAAACATGCTGTGCTTCTACAAAATGTGCTGCAAGAATGCGAGTGTAATTCTGATCCAGGTCTTAGTATTTTTCCTTCAAAAATGCCGGCTCTGCAACTATTATATTATTATTTATTATCAGTATTTCAGTAATACCTAGAGGCCCCAATGTAGTAGGCACAGAGCAAACACATAGTAAGAGACTGTCCCTGCCCCAGAGTTTACAGTTTAAATGCACAAGACAGATGAAGGGTGGAAGGAAACAGGGAGGTGGAATGACTTGGGCAAGGTCATATAGAAGGTCAGTAGCAGAGTAGGACTAAACCTCAGAGGTCCAGAGTCCCAAGTCCAGTGCCCTACCCACTGGATTGCCTTGAGTTTTGCTATTGATATGAATAACCCTCTCTATAAACAGGTAGTACATCACAGCAACAGCTGTTGCATCACTTTCCAGAGTGGCTATTTCTTTACCTCTTGCTTGGCTGCTGGAAGTAGCTTGGATATGAAGCACTGCTCTTAATATTTCATGGCAGTGATTTATCAGTTCATTCTGTGGCGACATTAGCACCCATGAATAATCATGAAATAAAAGGGGATAATTAATATTTAACTGTCAGAGAGAGATGTACTTGGGGGGGGGCGGTCTTTTAGTAAGAGCAGCTGATATTTGTCAGCTGGAGGACAGGACTAATTAGATGCATCAGGCAATGGTGACAGGAAGTTGAAAACCAGCTTTGTCAGCTCTAAAGTGACTTACAGCAAGTGATTAAATATAGGATGTTTTGTTATATACTCACACGCAGGTGCGTTCCTCATTTTCCAAATGTCTCCGGTGCCTTTTGTTCCTGTGATAAAACAGGTGCAAAGCAGATTTCCTGCTCTCTGATATACTGTAATTATATATTAGAGCACAGCAGATACACAGATCTATCTCCTACATCCTTGAGGGCCTAATTCTTCAGGGTTCTGAGTGCCTCCTGAGACAGGCTGAGCACTCCCACTGACTTCAGCAGAGGGCATTCAGCAAACCTCAGGGTCAGGCCCAGGTTCCTAGGGTAGGATGGAAACAGAACCAGAAGGCCTAATTCATATAGGGTGTAACTTGCTTGACTGCAATTGGATAGTTCATTGATTGCAGTGAAGGGCTTTGCCCCACAAAGTTTTGATTTAACATAATCTGGAAAAAAAAGTCAATGAAATCCCAAACCTTGGTCTGATGAAAGTCAGATGCAATGTGGCAGGAACTTTTTTTAATCTCTTGAGCAGCAGAACTGCAAGCTTCAACTTCATACTCACCTCCTAATGGGATCTGCGAGTTCATGGACTGAAACTGAGATAGGCCCTCTGGGGAACAATTTATCCCAATTATAGACAGAGGTTAGCATGCTTCAAGATACACAACAACTGGAAGGAAAGAGCAGCTTAAGGTGAGAAAATGGAGTGGGAGTCGTAGCTACAGTAAGTTGTAACTGACTTAATAAAATCATTGCCTGAACAGTGAATAAACCATGCTTATGGAGAGTAGGCAAAACAGAAGCATAGTTCTAATCTAAGCCACCAGTTAAACTGCAATCATGAAGAACACTAAATAGTTTATTTAAGAAACCAGAAAGTTTAATATCAACTCTGATTAGTTGGATTGAACAGTTCAGACCATAAAAATGTTGCAAATGAACTGTAGTTATCAGTTGGGAGCAATCTGTTCAACATAAGTATTTGCGCTTTCATGAGAAAAAAATATTTCTCTCTGTCCATAACAAAATCACACTCATACATATAATTTGGCACCAGAAAAATACTGAAGGTGCTACAAAAGCACCTGTAATAAATGTTTTATATTTATAGTCCTGGTATGATTTGTTTCTTTAAAAAAATGTCTACATACAGCATTCATTGTTCATCCTTGTTATTCAGATGCAAGAATGAAAGATATATTGCAACATATTCCTCCTTCCCCAGGCTTTGATGAACTGCCTCAAAGCTCTCTGGGGATAGAGCTGCAAGGTTTGTGACATAGGCTTGGAAAACAGACACTGGATTGCAAGAACAGACTCAAAGGTCAGTTTGTATCAGCTGAGGCAGGCTGATTGCAATTTCAACTCTAATAGCAGAGGATACTGCTGTGGTACAGGTGATTCCCCTCAAGCCTGTGCCCTCATAAGAAGATCTGTCTTTGGGGACAAATTTAAAAGGTTTCAACTTGAAATTCACTCCTATTTAGAGAGACTTTGCCAGATTGCACATTATTTAAAATGTAGGGGAACCAATCCTTATGTAGCCTCCAGATACTGCACCTTAGCACCAGTTCTCACTAACTTTGTTATTAATTTCTGGCATGTGCTAAATTTTCCAAAATATGTATTCTGTGCTACTCAGGTTCCAGTTCCGTGCCCATCATTGTGATATCTGAACACCTCCAGTAGTGTATCAACCCATGTGAATAGTATCTGCCACATGTTGTTCTTTCTCTCTTCCTCTCCACAAGGGGAAAAGTGTGCATGGATTTTTTAAAAAATGTTACTTCTGTTGGCTATTGTCTGTAGTTTTATTCCTGAAGACAAGGTTGAAGAAGTGCAAGAAGTGCCGACACAACGTCGCCCGGCGTCGGGGGCGGGGCCCCGCAACGTCTCCCGGTGCTGAGGTAAGCTTGCCACGGGTCCCGGGACTGGCGGGGAGCTGGGCGCGGGTCCTGGGAATGGCGGGGAGCTGCCGGTGGGTGCTCTACACCCACCAATTTTTCCCTGTGGGTGCTCCAGCCCGGGAGCACCCACGGAGTCGGCACCTATGGAAAGTGGTGAGGTTTGTGGTGAATCTTAGTTCTTGTGGCAATTCGTACCACATGCTTGGATTAGCCCCAGAGAAAGCTCAGCCTCCTATACAACTGAGCTTTACCCTGGCAGTGGACAATTCTATTGCATCAGGGGAGTGGGGCTGTCAATCACAGTCATCAGGGCCGGCTCAAGGCACCAGCCTACCAAGCATGTGCTTGGGGCGGCACCTGGAGGGGGGCGGCACTCAGGGGTTTTTTATTTTTGTTTTTTAAAAAAACATACTGCGCCCCGTGGCACTCCAGGAGAGCAGGGCCGCGGCTGGGCTCGGTGCCCTCCCCGCAGCGCGCCCCGCCAGTGCCCCAGCCGGTGCAGCGTGGCTGCGGGACTGCTGCACTCCCCGGCCCGGGCAGCGGGACCTGCTGTGGGCCTGCCGCGGCCCCCAGCTGGGGCAGCGGGGCCTGCCGCGCTCGCCGCCCACGGCCCCTGGCTGGGGCAGCGGGGTCTGCCATGCTCGCCGCCCGTTCCCCCTAGCTGGGGCAGCGGGGCCTGCCGCGCTCCCTGCCCGTTCCCCCTAGCCGGGGCAGCGAGGCCTGCCGCGCTCCCCGTCCTGCCCAGGGCAGCAGGGCCCCGGGCCTACCGCACTCCCCACCGGCATCCCGGCTGGGGCAGCGGCGCCACGGGCCTGCTGCGCTCCCCGCCGGCGCCCCAGCCGGGGGAGGGGGCGGCGGGCAGCTTTTTTGCCTGGGGCAGCAAAAAAGCCAGAGCTGGCCCTGACAGTCATTGTTCCAGAGCTTCAAGCAATCTTTTAGGTATCCCAGACCCAAACCATTAAGTACCTTGAAGATAAGGAGTGAGATCTTGAACCTAACACAGTGTATACCTAAGCTGCTGTGCAAACCATTAATTATAATGTTGTGCCTTTCATCAGAGAATCTGGAAGCACTTTACCATTATATCCCCATTTTACAGATGGGCATGTTGTACCAAATCCATTCCTGGTTTGGGATGAAATTGGTCCACAGAATTTAAGTGACTTGCCCAATGTCACGTGATAGGTCACAGACAGAGTCAGAAACAGAAACCAAGACTTCTCACATCTAGTCCTTTGTCTAATCATGTGACAACATAGTATCCCACATCCAAACGACATTTCTTATGTGCAAAAAGAAGTAATTGCACATTTCCTATTGTGTAACTTGTAACCGCACACACAACTGCATGTTTGAATGTGCAGTGTATACATGTGGCTATGTACATTTCATCCCCAAATATTGTTCTTTAACTATTTCAGTTTGTTCACTTGTTAATTACAGTTTTAGAGAGAATACTAGCAAAATACCGCAGCATGTTTTCTATAGATACAGAAAAGTCACATACACACACCTGCACAGCATTCATCATATTCCTGAGCACTTATGTACAAAACAACATCTCTGCAGTTACATCAAAAATGTAACTATTTCAGTAATGGTGATGACTGTGATACTGACTAACAAAAAAATCCAGAAAATGCATAAACTGCAGCACTGTCCTTAATCCACAAATAAAAAGGGACAATTCATTAGATGTAGGCCTATGTCAGCCTTAATTCTGAAGTTCCAGATGTTTTTCTGAACATGCTCTTCTTATTGAAATGTGATCAATGTATTTAATTTTCATGATTCTTCTGGTGGGGACTGGTGATTAAATAGGAACAAAAGCCAGATTTTGCCATCCTTAGGCAAAAAACAAACAAACGAAAAAAACCAAAAAAAATCCTCCCACTGAATTCAATGGGAGAGTTGCCTAAGTGAAGACTGCATAAAAAGTGAGTAAAGACTTCAGCATTGGGCTCCATGTATTTACTACAATTCATATTACAGTATTTACCCAACACTCCAGTGACTCAGTCAAAAGGGACAGTGGGGGGAAAGGATGATGTCTTATACACTTACACACTGCACATTTATGTCTTAAACACATTATTTACCCAGGGGCTCACAAGTTTGGGAGCCAATCAAATCTACAGACCCAATCCTGAGTCCACTGCAGTCAAAGGCAAAACTAAGACTGATTTCCAGGAAAGTAGGCTCGGGTCATATCACCTGAACTTAAACACATTATAAAATGGAATAATGCTCACCGTAAATACACGGGAACATCTTATTCAAGAGGAGGAAGGGGAAAATCTTTTATGGTTAAGAGTTAGGACTCAATCCAACTTCAGTGGGAGTCACCCAGATCAACAGGGTTTGGACTGTGCCCTTTGGCTCCAGTCCTGCAACTTGATCTGCAGAGCAGACCCTTGCATCCGTCCATATGGAGCTCACTGCAGGATTGAGGCCTTAATGTGGACCCTTGGACAAGTGTTTAGGACCTGATTCTGCAGCTTGCTTAGTGCTTCCTGGGAAGTGCTGAGCATCCTTAACTCCCACTGAAGCTAACACTTCGTGGGCTCTGTGCCTCAGGTTCTCCATCTGTAAAATGGAGATAATATATGACTTACCTCTCTCACTGGGATACTCTGAGGCTTAATTAATGTTTGCAAAGCACTTTGAAGTTCTCAGACGGGAAATGAAAATTTCATTTTCACGGTGTAATTATGACATTTTGTAAACCAGTTTACTTTCACTTGCAGAATTTAATAATAACCAGACCAAATTTATTATTACTTTAAGACCGGTCAGAAAAGTACAAATCCTATGAAGTGTTACTCTGATCCTCTGTTTAATTAGAGCAACCCTCAGGAACCAACTCTTTTTAAACAAAATGACAATTCCACCCGTTGTTTTGATCAAATTTGGGTTTTTTAGGTCATTCCGGCTCAAAGAACTCTGTTTTTCTCTGACAATTTGTTACTGGCTAATTCAATCATCAGCTACTGAACGTTGACATTTATTGAGGGCTGGTCCACACTACCCCCCAAGTTCGAACTAAGATACGCGACTTCAGCTACGTGAATAACGTAGCTGAAGTCGAAGTATCTTATTTCGAACTTCAAAGTACTCACCGCTGGTCCACACGGCGGCGCGCAGGCTCCCCCATCGACTCCGCCTGCTCCATTCGTGGAGCAGGATTACCGGCGTCGACGGGGGAGCACTTCCTGGTTCGATTTATCGCGTCTAGACAAGACGCGATAAATCGAACCCAGAAGATCGATCCAACGCCTCCGACGCAGCGGGTAAGTGTAGACTAGCCCTTAGTAAGGCTGTTAACAATTCTGAATATGGTTTAACAGGAGACAGCCCCGTGAAGATTCAATAGATAAAAGATGGCTCCCACAAGAAGTTGTCAAGTATCAGAGGGGTAGCTGTGTCAGTCTGGATCTGCAAGAGCGACAAAGAGTCCTGTAGCACCTTATAGACTAACAGATATGCGTCTGACAAAGCGGGTCTTCACCCATAAAAGCTTATGCTCCAATATATCTGTTAGTCTAGAAGGTGCTACAGGACTCTTTGTCACTAGAAATTGTGTTATTCAGTGTTAACATTCTGCTGCTGTTAACATTCTCAGCACTGTCACATGCTATGCAAGTTGGGCTGTGCACCCTGGAGGCCATATGGATAAACAGATCAATTGCTCATTTCAGTCAAAGTGAAAGGAACCAACTTCACTGAAATAAGAGGAAGGAACTGTGTAAGAGAAAGACAGTTGATAGAGCCCACCTCACTTTACAAGGAAAGGCTTTTATTCAGTACCACCTAGACCGTTCAATGCAATGCCCATGGTCTAAAGAAAATCTGAACAATGGGTGAAATATACCCTAGTACAGAAGTTACACGCCAAGACCTTTGCAGCAGCGAAGGTAAGGTTGCATTATCTGGTGGAATAAAAGAACACAGGCCACACAAAAATGGTTCTGTACCCTCTGCAAAGCTCCAAATACAACTGTGTAGATGAAATCATTAAGCGTGGGTCCAGGAGAGATGATAGGATCTGCACTTATCCCACTCGAATGGCTGGAATTACAAAATCCCAATTATTATTATTTTAATCAACTGTATTTTCAGTCTAAAATCTCCCATGAATATCCAGGAGCTAACTGATCAAATAAGCAGAGATACAGAGATGTCTGCAGTCCAATATGTGAAAATAATGCCAGCCTCAGCTCCAGGAGGCTGTGCATGATCACACATGGAACTGAGTTACTCAATGTGCCCGACTCTTGTCCCTGTGCAAAGTGGGTGCAAAATGCTACCACTTTAATCTAGCGGAGTTGTACACCCACTTCTCACAGGTATGAACAATTCCACAAGGTGCAAAGTAGTGGGTAATCATGCCATGTACCTCAAAGCTTCTTATTTTACTTATTAGCTATCACAATATATAAAAATATTTTATTAATTTGACAGACTTTATTAGTACAGAGGTTAATTGCCTTTCTCTGACACATTTTCTCTACCTACATCTGTGTCATAATACTATTTGCTTCATTAGTTTTTAAAGCAGAACAGCTAAAACTCAGGTTATTAAAATAATATGTCTATGACTGTGTTTCTGTACTGTGTTATGTGCTTGCAGTTTAACTGATGAATCACCTATATTTCCAGCAGAGCTGGCCTTGGATTCAGAGGAGCACTAGGAAGGTGGGCCAGTGGGGGGAAGAATGTTATCGGCTGTTGGCACCACCACCACTTTTCAATTCCCTGGCCATCTTACAAGAATAGCCCTTTCTTGTAATAATACATAGAGAGTTACGACGACAGAAATCAAAAGGTTCCTTTTTCTCCCTGGGGGGAGGTTTTATTATTTATTCCACCAGTTTCACAAATAGAAATTGCTGCCAAAGCCATTTCCAATTATAAGTTTTAACCAAGTATAAAATTCAGGTTGCCATTTTGACCGTTAGGCCATTGCTCTGGCACATGTCCTTTCAGCTGACTGCACTATTCATCATTATTAATCAATCACTCTGGAGTCCTAGTCCTGGATCAGGACCCCATTGTGCTAAGCTCTGCACAGACACAGAACAAAATGACAAAAGTTTCCTGCCCCAAAGAGCTTACAATCTAATTATAAGGCAAGAGACAATAGATGGATACCAACAGAGGGAACATAAGGAAACAATGATACAATACTGGTCAGCATGATGGCAGTAGTCACAGCACACCAGCTGCCTGCCTATGACTGTATCTCTTACATTTATACAAAGGGTGATTGCATACACTAGCCAAGATATGCCTTTCCAGCTTCCTTGCAAAATGTGTCCCTAGTCATAGCTAATTAGCAAGCATTTAAATACTGGCACAGTTTATATTCACTGTCGTATGGACAGCCACCTTTCACCCTATATGACAAAGGAAAGTCATCACTCCCTTTCTTTTCTCTCTCCCATGACTTCATAACTCCCTATCCTTTTTTTTTCAGAGGTTCATGGATTCCAAACTAAGGGAGATAACATAGAATGGGCCCTACAAACAATTTCTGACTCTACATGTCTTCAGCAACATAAGAGAATAGGGGAAGAACAGTTGGCCACTGTCCATGTCCATGTTCATTGCTAAAATAGCTGCATTTTTTTACCTCAAGGTAAATAACGTGCATAAGCTATCCTAAGGGAAAGACACTTGGAAGGCAAGGCACTTTGGTTTTACCATAGTGCAAACTGTGAGGTAAACAGTCTTACATCCCCTCCAGGGGTTGACCTCAGCAAGTTTACGTCCTGGTAAAACTAAAGTGCCTTGCCTTACAAGTGTTTTTACCTCAGGATAGCTCATGCGCATTAGTTACCCTGAGGTAAAACAAAACACCTTTTTAGCAGTGAAGACAAGGCCTAAGTATTTTGCAAGCAGTATACCCCTTCAAGCAATTATTCATTTGCATATCCCCACTTCCCGATCCATTCTCTGCAGAACAAATCACTCCTACTACAGTGCCGCATAAGAAAGGAACATAATTACACACACATACACATATATCTCAAGCCCTACATAATTACAATTTAAATTGGTTTACTCTGAATCCTTTCAGCTAATCATTTTCACCCAACTCTAATCAACTTTAAGTACTAAAATAAATTTAACAACATTTCTACCTGTTTTTGCCATTCATATCTGCGCTAAGCCCCAAATACTTATAATTAAGGCAACAATTTACTCACATGTATTTTGAGTAAAAGTCATGGACAGGTCATGGGCAACAAACAAAAATTCACGGCCATGACCTGTTCATGACTTTTACTAAAAATACCTGTAATTACATCTTGTTGGGGGGGCGCACTGGTAGGGTGACCAGATGTCCCGATTTTATAGGGACAGTCCCGATTTTTGGGTCTTTACTTATATAGGCTCCTATTACCCCCCACACCCTGTCCCGATTTTTCACACTTGCTGTCTCGTTACCCTACGCACTTGGGAGGCCATAAGAGGGTTGTTGATGGGGGGACTGCCCAGGGCCAGCGGCACCAGCTGCCTGGGACCTCAGACCGCGGCTGCTCCAGCTGGCTGCCCAGGGACCACCGCCGGAGTAGCAGCTGGTGTGACTGTCTCTGAGGCCGCTCCAGAAGTGGCTGGTGTGACTGTCCCAGGGACCACTTGAGCAGCTGGCCCCAGAGACAGCTGCTTGGGCGGCCTTGGGGTCAGCCGCACTGGCCCCTGCAGAAGTCACGGACCTTGCAGAAAGTCATGGAATCCATGACTTCCGCGACCTCCATGACGGACACGGAGCCCTACTTATAATGCTGCAGCTCTGTCAGGCTTTGGGAAATTGAACATAGCTGCAAACTCACAACAAGAAGTTTAGGCTCCACTTCCATTATTAATGACAAAAATTTCAGTATTAACCACCTAAAGGTTCTGGCAAAATCCTCAGGTACAAAACACTGGCACAGTGATGTCAATGGGAATGCCACAGGTAGAGAATTTACAGGCTTTGGCCTACTTTTCCAGAAACTTTCATAAAAGATGGGCTGAACTTCTAGTTTTAATTAAGACTGGAGCCCAGGCAAGCCCATGCGGTTTCAGTTGCAATGTGGATATTTGTACAGCTCTTAAAACACACAACTGTAAAATCTGCATTTTCATGCACAGAGTAGGCATTTATTTGAGCCATTCTCTGTTCTGTCCTTGCATGCATGCATTTTGCAGGCACAATTTCATAAACAAATCTTAAAAATTTAGTCCTAAATGTCCTCAACTTGACTCACCCTGGCTGCATATTGCTTACATCAGCCTATCTAGCTCCCATTATGCCTTTCTTTGTGCTTCACATTAGTTTCCCTCTTCCTCACCATCATGGGCAAGTGAAGCCCAGGGACTATACGTTGCATGGTAACATCTTAAAAGCAGAGCTTAGCTCCAAGTATACTATTAGAATAAAATCTTCATCTGTAAACAGTAGAAGTGCAATAACTCTCTGAATTCAGCAATCTCAGTCCACTTCTCAACAAAGTTTTAATAGTAAAGTTGCTGCAATGAGGTCTCATGACTAAAACATCATTATATATTTCAAAAATTCTATGTAGTGCAGTATATTTACTAGTTACGCCTGGGGGAATTCCGCACCAAAAAAATTAAAAATTCTGTGCACAATATTTTAAAATTCTCCATATTTTATTTGTCACAATAACACAATATAATCACGCCATTTTCAATTATTTTGCTAATTTATTTCAAAATACCTGTCAGCAAGTATGTCTGTAACCATACAGATTACAAAAAAGATTCAGAAAATGTTCTTTAACAAATAGATGCCGTACTGTGCAGACTTCTGGGCTTGGACTAGAGCCAGAGCTCTGGGATGCTCTGACCCTGCAGAGCTCCAGCTAACAAAAGGGCAGCACATCCTTAGGAGTGAAGTTAGGCCATGATCTAGGACAGCACTTTAATATGTGCATAAAGTTCAGTACCTGAGTATCCCCATTGAAACTAATGCTTTGCCAGAGTGGGGCCTTAGTGAATGGCATGGCTAAGTAGTACTCAGCATGTCACTGTACAGTCACTGGACTAGAATTGAAATGGTTGCAGACAATAGTTTAGAAGGGCAATGGGAGTGGAGGCTCCAGCACGGCATTGGGGAGCACAGGCCACTGGCTGCACAGAGGTGGGGGATCACTCTGCAGCCCCACACCCCCTCTGAGACTCAGACACGGTGGTGAGGCTGCACCCAACCCTGACACAGTGCAAGGGCCAGGCCTGCCCCAGAAACACCCCAGGGCCATGAGAGCGACCGAGAGGGACAGAGTCTCACACATACACCCAGATTTGACCCCGATCCAGGTGTGGGACAAGCAGGCTCAGCCTGGCAGGATCCAAGTAGGGTGAGAAGGTTCTGTGTGGGGAGCTTGGTGGCAGGTCCAGGTGTAGAGGGATCTGGATACACAGGGACTCATTGGGGGATTTCTGGATGTAGGGGGAATGGGACTTTGTGGGGAGGTCCAGTGAAGGTGGTTGGGGCTCAGCAGGGGGCAGGGTCTGGCTGTGGGGGATATGGGGCTTGGCAGGGGCTCAGCAGGGGGCTCAGGTGCAGGGGCTCAGTGGGGGATCCAGGGGTTGGCAGGGTGGGGGTCCAGGTGCACCTGGTTGGGGCCTAATGGGGTGGAAGTCCAGGTGCAGGGGACTCAGCGGTGGGATCTGGGTGCGGGGGGGGGGGGGGGGAGGGAAGAGATTTGGCGGGGTGGAGATTCGAGTGTGGCAGGCTCAGCGGGGGCGTCCAGAGACTCAGGGGTTGGGTGAACGGGGGCAGTTCCCCACAGTGTCCCCTCCCCCCCCCCGCACTGAGGAGTGATGTGGGCAGGAAGCAGGGGAGTGCAGAGCTTCCTGCAGATGGGGGGAGGTTTCTTGAAGTTGGGTCTGACCCGGCACTGGGCACAGCCTGTACAGGGGAAGAGGAAGTCCATCCCCCAACAGCCCAACCAGGACTAACAGCTGGAGCTTGGCACATGGTAGGAGCCACCGGCCAGGGTGTCCCCAGCCCTTCTCCTCCCCAGCTCTCACACACATGCCCAGGCCCACCCCCAGAAGGAAATGATTTTCGTCTTCCCTGGCTGCTCCTGACACCTAAACCAGAGGCACTCACTCAGGATCGCTACCCTGGAGGGACACATGAATCATTTATTCTGCGGGGAAAGATTAAAATCTGCATGGGACATTAATTCTGCACTTGCACAGTGGCACAGAATTCCCCCAGGAGAAAGTAGTATACATAATGCTCTACATTTGCAGCACAGAGCACTTTCCAGCCCAGGAACTCATTGTTTTAGTCTCATTAACAAATTAAGCCGCACAAAACCCCTCTGAGATAGGCAAGTATTATTTACCGCAAGTGGTAGTTGAGTAACTGAGAAATGAAAAGGTTAGCTGACCTGCCCATGAGGCTCAGCTTGGTTGTCAGGGTCCACCCACACAGAGCTGATTGTAGGACCAGAGCTGTGATGGGTATCCCAGTCTTTAGTGCATTTTAGTAAAATTCCACTTTAAGTGCCCAGGGAAAAACAAAACAAATGAATTCAGGAGCCAGGCAATTATGTTGTCAGTAATTTAAACATAGAAAGAAAAAGTAGTAAGGAGGAGACTAAGATTCCAAAACACCCTTTCCTCCTTCCAAATTAGAGTACCTCCAGCCATTTGTCAATTAGTCAGCTACTTCTAAGCTGTGCTTAATAGACAGCTCTCTCCCCTGGGCCTGGGATTCTCTTGGCATGTATCAGCACCTAGTAGACATCACTGCATCCTTCCTCTCAGCATGAGGTTTCGTTCCTTGCCTCTCGTACAGACCTGTGAGAGTTATTTGCTCTTCCTCAACTCTTGTTTATGGGTTCTGATAGGAAAGAAAAGTGTTCATGTAGTTCACTGTATCTAGGAAAATGTCAAGCTTCATACATTCAGTTATCAACTACTACAGCAAGCACTTTATGTTATCTACAAAAAGCAGACTTCAGAAGGGAACGAACTATGGAAAATCAAAGTAAAATTACTAAGAAAGAGGGGAAAGCAGTAAGCCTAGTTTATGGTGTTTTTCCAGCTATAGTCACAACTCTCTAAATAACTTTGCTCCGTTTATTGCAATAGTCAAATAATGGTCATCCAGATGTGATGTGCAATAATAAATAACCCTTCTTTTCTAGAGCAGCACTTCTCAACCATGGGGATATGACCTGCAAGTGGGTGGCACAGGGGCACTTAATGGGTCACACTGCACCAGCTAAGAAACAATAGCAAAAAAGGGAAAAAACTCCTGCAGTTGGTCCCACTCAACCTCCTTCTGATGCTGCTTCCTCCCCACCCCCAACTCAACTGCAATGCAGCTCCCATCATTCCCCTCCCACACAGAGCTCAGATCTAGTGGAAATGGCACCTCAGGAGGATATGGAACCAATTTGTACAACCTCTTCAAGCTGTGCTTTGATGGAGCTAAGTACCGCGTGGGAGTGGAGGAGAGAGAAGCCCCACCATCATCTACCGAGTGGCAGATTAGCACAAGGGCCCACCAGAACCTGGGTAGAAGTAGCCCCTGCTCCTCCTCATCCCTCTGAGGCCCTGCCCCCTGGTCAGGCAGCGGTAAGAGCCACCCACAGAGCCTGGTATGCTGTGGGGAGCCTCAGACCCTCTACCTCCTCTGGGCAGGGGCCAGAGTGCCTGAGAGCAGAGTGTTCACAGTAATGAACCACATGGGATTTTTTTGATCTTGAGTGGAAAAGGGTTGAGAACTCCTAAACTAGAGATGTACCCAAAACAAAACACCAGATCTCAACACTCCCAGACTTTCTGGGGGAGGGAGCAGGGAGTTCAGAATTCAAACCTCCATTCAAACTTTATGGCAGCCCTTTTCTCTGCAACAAAATCATGGATCTGAACCCACTCGAACTTTCAGTGGTAGGAATTTGGATCTGGATCTGAATTTGACAGTGTGAAAGTACTCATTACATACACATTGACTGTTACAAAATGCAGATAAATCAATATGGGAAGCTAAGGGTATCAACAACAAAAATCTATGGCCACTGGGGTTAAGGACACTAAGAAGGAATTGTTTAACTATATCAGGAACAAACAAAATCCTAACAATGGTATAGGCCATTAACATTAATTTTTAACGAGCCTTGGAATCCTGAGGAAGTTCCAGAGAGGTGAAAAAAGATAGTGTTGTGCCAATATTTTTAAAGGGTAAAAGGAATGACCCAGGTAATTATATTAGCCTTAGGGCTGGTCTACACTACGGGGGGCGGGGGGGGGGGGGGGCGGGGAGGGTGTCGATGTGAGATACACAACTTCAGCTATGTGAATAACGTAGCTGAAGTTGACATACCTCGCTCGACTTACCTCGCCATGAGGACGCTGCAATGTTGAAGGCTGCTGCTCCCCCGTCGACTCCGCTTCCGCCTCGTGTTGGGGTGGATTACCAGCGGCGACGGGAGCGCATTCTGGGATCGATTTATCGCGTCTAGATTAGACGTGAAAAATCGATCCCCAAAACATCGATTGCTACCTGTCGAATCGGGCGGGTAGTGTAGTCGTGGCCTTACACTGCTTCTGAGCAAATTCAGGGAAAGGTTGATATGAGATGTAATTAATAAAGTTTTAGAAAATGATAGCATAATTAAATTCAATCCACATGGTTTTCTAGAAAATACGTCTGGTCAAACAAACCTGATTTTTTTTTAATGAGATTACAAGTTTAGCTGAGAAAGGTAACTGTGTTGTCATATTACAGGCAAGTCTCATTTTACGCGAAGGTTCCATTCCGCGGTTCGCGCGTAAAGCGAAAAACCATGTATAGTGAAACGCCATTGAGTTGAATGGCAGACAGAATCACCCGCAGTACCGATTCAGTTTTTAAATAGTTATTTTTCTTTTTTTTTCTGGTTTTGCCGACCGCGCAAAGCTGAATTCGCGCATGTTAAATGCACCTAAGATGCGACTCGCCTGTATACTTAGATTTCTGTAAGGCAACTGACAGTCTCACATGACATTCTAATGAAAAAAATTATAAATTACACAAAATCAATGTCACCTTTGGTAATCCCTCAATTTGAGGATGATCTCTACCACAGATTTATATATGGGTCCTGAGATGACTCATGAGTCTGATCCTGGAACCACAGATCCACCCAGAGTAGATACAGCCATTTCCTGGCGGGTCAGCTGCCTGCTGGGAGAAAGTTCTCTCTTTTTCTTTCCTTCTCTCTTTCCTTTCAGCTGCGAGGCAAGGTGCTTCTCCTTGAAATGGGCCACTCCCTATTGGAGGATGTGGTGCCACTGAGGTCAGTTGGTGGCTTGCTCCTCCCAGCTTGTGATGTACATATCAGTTTTTTGAGATACACTTTCAGTGTGTCTTTGTAGTGTTTCCTGTGACCACCAAAGGAACAAAAGCAATGTATCCTATGTTGAATGGATTAAAAACTAGCCAATATCAATTGTAAATTGGGGAATCATTATCTCTGAGGGTGTTTTAGTGAGATCCTGCAGAGATATTGCCCAATGCTATTCAATATCTTCATCAATGAGCTGGAAGAAAATCTAAAAGCATTGATGGTTTAGTTTGCAGATGCCACAAATTGATGGAGTGGTAAATAAAGATGACCTGGAACATTTGGTAAGGTGGGTTTATTGAACAACATAAGTTTTAATACAGCCAAATGCAACAGATGCAGAAATGATTGGGTAAGGTTTCCTGGCCTGTATTATGTAGGAAGTCAGAAAAGATTACCATAATGGTCTTTTGCCCTTAAAATCTATAAACATATTGCAGGCATAAAATGATCTAACAGGTATGATACTCAACTGTACTGGACAAAGCCCTTTTTCTGAATATATCTACTATCAGCTAATGACTAGCAGAGAAATAGGCAATAATGATGATAGTTACGTTATCATTCAGCCCCAGATGCAGATGGCATGCTCTATGAGCCAATGGCAAGAGGGGGAGGGGCAGGATCACAGCTCCAGCTACCCCGTAACCATCCCTAAACCATTTTGGGATAATGTGCATCCTCCCAGGTGAATAGAGGAAGCAGCCTCCGAGTATAGGGTCTGTGACCCCAGCAAACAATATACAAAGGGGAGGGGGAGGCTCCTTACATCCTGCCTCATCCATTGTTGTAAGAGCCAAGGACAAGCTGTCTCATCAAAACTAAAAGCATAATTAAACAAAAAGAAAAATAGGGACTCATAAGCAAATGCCTTTGAGCTGCTTCCATGGCACACTGAGCTCTGCTACTCAGTGCTGGACTGCATTCTTTTTCACAAACTTTTCCTCTCGTAACCAGGCTCCTTACAGTCTGGGGAGAGAAGACATTGTATTCTGTGACAGCTAACAGTCATCACAATTATTCTGGGTTTATTGGTTTTGCTTTAAGTTTTGGTGTGAATTTAGTGCTAGCACAGAGTGCTTGAGTGACAACCCTGAACTCTGAAGTCCCATATTTACCCACAACAACAGGTGCAAGAAAGGGCAGCAACAGTGCAAGCGCTCCCACATTGGTCTGCCAATACACCTCAGCGCTGAGCTGGCGGAAGCAGTTCCAGAGAAGGACAAAATAGATTGCCATTTCCATCCAGTCATTGGCCTCTCCTCTAAGACAGCCAACAAGGATTCCAAACCCTGCTAACACCTGTAAACCGAGACCATCAAACTCACTCCACATAGGCCATCATACAATAACTGTATCCTTCCTAAGTGTGTAAGCAGAAAAGTTATCAACCTATATAATGATATAAAATTCTATTTCTGGGTCACATACTGATACCCTTCATCACAGTAACATTTCCATGGGACAACTCACAGAGCGAGAAGCTACCCAAAGTGGGCAAGGGCATCAAAATCTGGCTCTTTGTGCTGGAGGAGTGAGTTACAATTGCTGCTGCAAAAAGCAGTTTAGATGTTCATGCCTTTTTTGTGCTTGTAAAGTCACAGCCATAATATTGCGTTAATGTAAATTTTTAAACAAAATTAATAATGTGCCATAAAAGGGAGAGGGCATGTTCCTTTGGGTTAGTTGATTTTAAACATGTACAGTATGTTAATTGCTAGGAAATCCTGTATTTAAAGCTGCATTATGGTACTTGCTTAGTCTGTAGCCAATAAATCATGTAGTTAAACCTAAAAGCTAATCATTGCCTACATGCCTATCAGAGCTGACTGAAAGACCAGTAGCAGCTGGCAGGAAATGGGTAAGAAAGCTGACCACAGATAAACTGTAGGATGCTGAAGAGTAGCAGAAGATATACTCTGGAAGAGGAAGCCAAGCTGGCAGGCCACAGCGTAGTATAGTGCATACAGTACATTCACACTGCTATTGAAGTATGTGGCCACCAGATAATGGTCAGGGGACACAGCTGTCAGTCTGCGATGAAGTAACTCCAAGAAGCCTGGAGCTCCCTGTGGTACAGCTGCGGATGTTTCTGTTAGGCAGGATAGAGCCCGCCTGACTCAAGGGTACTATAGCAAATTCAATATCAGATATGCAACAATAAGTAGGTTTGCAATACTTATTCAAACCACCATTGATCAAAACAGGATACTAGTGAAAGCTCCTCGGAGCATCACACGCACATCTATATTGTTGTATAAACATGTATATATTTACGTCCCAATCGCATACTCATGCAGGCAAAACTCCCATTAACTTCTGAGAGAGTTTTGTGGATTAGGCAATCCTGACCCCTTTGAAGTCAATAGGAGATTTACCATTGACTTCTGCAGAAGCAGGACACGGCCTCAGGCCCTTAGCGTATGTCTACATTTCACACTAAGCCTGGGCTTTGACTCAGGTTTGAGCCCAAGTCCTGCTTCCATCCACAAACTGATCAGTCTAACTTGGGTCAGCAAGCACACAGGACCTGGGTCCTAGGACCCCACTTGGGGGCGGGTCAGAGACCGAGTCCTGCCGTGACTCAAGTCCAAGCCCTGTCATTTGGCAGTGTGGCCCCAGCTCAAGCGGCAGACCCAAAGTCTGAAGGTCTGTGTCGTGCAGTACAGGGGAGAGATGAGTCCAGCAGTTGTGAGCCCAGGTTTACAATGCAGTGTGGGCATTCAAGGGCAGGCTTGGAAATACCAAATCCACAAGCTCGGGTCCCACAGACCAAAGTTTACAATGCAGTGTAGCCATACCCCCAAGTGATGTTTTCAATTGACATATGTTGCCCGTGCTAGACAGTACAGTATTCACAACAGGGATATCAGACTTCCCTCATTATGAAAAGAAGATAATTATGAGTCATTAACCTGCTGGTGACAACAACACAGCGTAGTAAGTCACAGAGTAGTAAGTATATCCAGGAGACATGCCTCTACAGTGCAGCTCAGGGAATGGAGGGGGGACACTCTGCTAATCTTGCCAAATGAATAGATGTCCTGTTGAAAACTGCTGTCAGGTCATTCAGGGATTAGAGAGAAAAGGTTTAAAATATACTGACTAATGGCTTATAAACCCAGGTTCCTGATCACACAGTTCATTGGCTGAGACCTTATTTCAGGGTTGGAGGCTCTAACAGGGAGTTGGACCGGGCACAGAGCCTCTTCCAGATTTACAGTCATCCAGCAGTAGTCAGTGTTTAATAACACTAACATGACAACATAGGTCAGGGACCCTGTCTGAAGACAATGGCCTTCTAACCATTCTGTGGGAGAACTGTAAACTCTCCCAGGCAAAAAACAGCAATGTTCAAAGTGGTGTAAAGATAATTTCTGGAGAAGGTGGGGTCATCGCCTTAGCAATATCTCTGCAGCTTGCTGAAAGGAAAGACCCGTGACAGCAATTTAGCTGAGTAACTGCAGTTGAGCCAAAAAATGAAAAGCAGTACAGATGAGTAAAGAGTATTAGTCGCTAACATTTTTCCTTCTCCTCATTCCTTGTAACCCAGAATGGTAGGTGCACTGATGTCACATTTACTCAAACTGTCTTTTCCAAGCAGGGTGTGTCGCACCTGGAGAGGCCGTTGTGCATTCCTCTCCGATATGCAGGATATCAGGGTTAGCTAAATATGAGTTCAGCTGTGTGACTGACTCACTGCTTGTTCCTGGAACTGTCTGAAGGAGGAGAGGATGCTGTGGGTAGGCTCTAACTGTATCATCTGGGTTAGGGCCGGTAGCAGATGGTCCTAAAAACATACTTCCATGTGGGTTTAAAATAGAATAGCACCCACAATCAGCTGAATGGGGAAATGTGAAAAAGCTTGTCACACAAGGAATGCTGCTGTGAAGATTTGCAAGGGGTTGCAAAGTTTTATCAGTCTCTGCAGTGTGGGAATGCCTGGGGCCTGATTCTTCTCACCCATACCAGATGTATGCCAGTGTAATTCCATTGACTTTGACAGAGATCCTTCTGGTTTACACCCAGGTATTCACAGAGCAGAATCTGGCCTCTATTATATTTCATGCAGGAGAACATTCATTTCTACGTAAAGCAAAATGAGGAAACTGGAGAACTTTTCTTTAAGTCATTTTTCTGATAAGACAGCATCGCCTGAGGTGCAAGGGGAGTGTGAGTTAATTAAAAAAAAAATTTAATCCCTTAATTCATGAGTCACCTGTTTTACACACTCAGCAGCAGCAGTGACAGCTCTAAATATTCCAGTTACATCCTGTTGGCTGCTTTGGTGCCTCGCACAGAGTAAGAGAGGTGGTGAGAGGAAAGGAATTGACAACTATGAGGTGAATGGAGGCTGAGGTGCAAGCAATGAGCAGAGAGCCCTGAATACCTACAGGAAACTCAACTGGCGTATCTACAGGACTCCTAAAAGATTCCAGGAATGGTGATAGCACTACAGAGTGGAACCCGCTTATCTTCCCATCACAGAGGTATTGAGGCACAACCCTGAGTGAGAGTGCACTGCCTATCAGAGGTATTATGCCTCAGGAAGCACACGCTCTCCTGGAGGCTCCCCAGCCTGCTGCAACAGGGTGGGAGTTGCATGATGCAACTCATGCTGCAAGAAGGTGGTGAAACATGCTTCCTTCTCCACCCAGCTGGGCTGATGGATGCACTGGCACGGTAGGGCTATTGCCTTATCTTTTCCCTGCCCTTCCCCATATCCTTTGTGTTGTTACGTGCCGTTGGGACTGCTAGGAAATAACACACCCTGAACTCCCCTAACTACTGGCACTCGGTAATTATTTTGCAGGAGTGCAAGTATGTCAGCAAAAGTCTCTTGGACCTTTCCCGCAGCCTTCCTGCCTATGCAATGGCCAGGTGCAATCTATGCTATAGACTTTACATAAGGAAAAACATCACAAACGCAGGTGTTTCTACGGCAAATTGGCCATAGTCTTTTAAACTAGGAGAATTCACCACCAAGAGCAAAAGAAATCTCTCAGAACCTGTGGCCATTCCATAAGGACCTTAATCTTGCTCCTAAGAATATAATAAGAACACATACAAAGGGCCATAGTGAGTCAGATCAATGGTCCATCTAGCTCAGTATGCTGTCTTCCAACAGTGGACGCTGTCAGAATCCATAGATTTACTTATGCTGATACATGGCCCTGTCCTGCTGTGCTTAAATTGAAATAAACTGGAGTTTTGCCTATGTAAACTTTGCCTAGAGACTGCAATATTGGATTACTAATTTACACTTCTTAAAGACAAAACTATGGAATATAATAAGAGGAAGCAGTCTTAGGGTTTTGTTGATTTTTTTTTTTGTGTTCACTTTGAGATGATCTCATGGCTTTTTGTTAAAAAAAAGGACTGATTTTTTGTTTAATTGTTTTTCAGGAATTGTGTAAAAAATTGGCCTCTCTAAAGCCCGCTCTCCAAGAGTTCCCAATGAATGAGAGATTCTTTGGGCCACCACCATCTTCTGCAAGAAGATATTTTCAGAGTACATTTTAAAAGCCAATAATCAGTGTTTTGCTTCACTGGGGTTTTATCAGTTTAAACCTAAAATTAGGAACTCAGTATAGCAGAGACCTATTATAAGCCTATTGCAAATACAGTAATGACTATAACCAAAGATATTTTAAAGGAAGATTGTTTATTACTGAGAAAACACTCACTCTGATAGAGTATAGGGTGGGGAAGGGAGAGGATATTACAGCATTCTCTGTATCCTGCAGCCATTACTGCCTCCAGAAAATATCGGGCTTCCTGGCTACACATTAATTTGGTAAAAAAAAAAATTTTTTTCCAGAAAATAAATTCCAAACCCCCTTGAACCAAAGGCATTAGATATGGAAAAGCTGTACTAGGGCACATACAAAAGCCGTATCCAAAGCAGAAATGTTCCCATTGTTTTTTCTAGTTTAGTTCTACACATATCTAGGAAGGGTGCTTTCCCACCACTTCCATCATCTAACAGATCTCACTGTAATAGACATGCAATCTAACAGGCCTTCTTAAGTATTGTTAATATTATCATCATTTATTATCTATATTGCAGTAGTACCCACAAATGTGCTAAGCACTTTCCAAATGCAGAAGAAGACATAGCCCTTTCCCCAAAGAGGGTACAATCTAAAAAAAAAAAAAAAAATGATCATCACACTGGTTCACACCCTCCAAATCAGGGGTGGGCAAACTATGGCCCACAGGCCGCATCCGGCCCGCCAGCTGTTTTAATCTGGCCCTCGAGCTCCTGCTGGGAAGCGGGGTCTGGGGCTTGCTCTGCTCTGGCACTCCAGCTGGGGAGCAGGGTATGAGGCTGCTCCACACGACTCCCGGAAGCAGCGGCATGTCCCCCTGCTGGCTCCTATGTGTAGGAGCAGCCAGGGGGCTCTGCTCTGCACAGCTGCCCCTGCTCCAAGCGCTGCCCACCCCCTGCAGCTCCCGTTGGCCACAGGAATCATGGCCAATGGGAGCTGTGTGGGCAGCGCCTGCGGATGGGGCAATGCACAGCAGAGCTACCTGGCAATGCCTCCTCATAGGAGCCACAGCAGGGACATGCTGCTGCTTCCGGGAGCCACTTGAGGTAAGTGCAACCCAGAGCCTGCACCCCTGAACCCTCCTACACCCCAACCCTCTGCCCCAGCCCTGATCCCCCTCCTGCCCTCCGAACCCCTCAGTCCCAGCCTGGAGCACGCTCATGCACCCCAAACCCATCATCCCCAGCCCCACCCTAGAGCTCACACCCCCCAGCCAGAGCCCTCACCCCCTCCCACACCCCAACCCCAATTTCGTGGGCATTCCTGGTCTGCCATACAATTTCCATACTGAGATGTGGCCCTCGGGCCTAAAAGTTTGCCCCCCCCCCGGTCCAAGTCCTTGTACATAATCATGTTCCCTGCTTAATCATCCTAAGCTGTACATTTTAATAGATCCCTTCATACAAATCAATCTGTTCAACATTCCAATCATTTTTATTGCTCTTCTCTGATCTCCCTCCAACTAACATCTTTCTGACATTGAGATGTCAAGAACTGAACCCAGTATTCCAGGGGCAGTCTCAAGGAAGCCATAATACCTAGTTGTTATATAGAGCTTTTCACCAATAGATCTCACAGTGCTTTACAAATGAGGTCAGCATCATTATCCCTATTTTACAGAGGGGGAAACTGAGGCACAGAGCATGGCAGTGACTTGTCCCCAGGCACCCAGAGGCCAGTGGCTAAACGAGGCATAGAACCCAGGGCTCCTGAGTCCTAATCCAGTGTTCTGGCCACACTCTCATTCTCCATAAACAAGAGTGCTCTTACCACCTGCTCCTCAATGGGTCTCTGCTACATATCCTATGCCTTATTCTGACTGCCCTATCTAAGTTAGGTTACCTGATCGTTTAGCAGCCATCATATAAATTGGCATAGTAATGGTCATTAACATTTTGCCCATTCTGCCCTTGCATCTCCATGAATCTTCCATTTTCACCAACATATGTATATGTATCTAAGGGAAGAATTTGGCCCAAAATAGAGAATACATAATCTTTGGCTGTAAATGCAGACTCTACACATAAATGCAGAGAGAGTGGGAGTGGAAGAGAGAACTAACATATGTACTATCCATTATTGTAATGCAAACACCTTTTATAGGTGTATGTGTATACTGTACACATATTGTGTGTCTATACACACAAATACACTCCACATCTGCTAAACTGCAGAACCATGTGCTATATTTGTTTCTCATTCATCTTTGATTTCTTCATCTTCCTACAATTCCATCTACCCCAGAATTTATCCTAACATTCCAATCTCCTGAGATACTCCAAGCAGCTGCCTGTCACAATAATGATCTTATTTCTCCAACCCCTAAAAAGTCACATTCCAGGCCTAAATTCCAGGTTGGGTCATATTCATTTTTGCACCATTGACATCAAGACTGAAGTCTGATACTGCATGACTGATAGCTAGAGTTTTACACTTTTGAAAAGAGGGTTACCCCAGTTTCCAATAAGGCACATTCTTCTAACCCTGGAAGGTGAAGGGACATCAAAGCTTTTAGTTGCATCATTCTGAAAGGAGGGAAATCTTTTGGGGTTATTTTCAGTAGGGCTACTTGGCTTTAATTTTTCTCTCTCTCTGAGCTTTGTACAGTTTGACTTGAACAAGTAAGTAAGGCACCTGGTTTTACAAATAAAGGGATACAAAAACTGCTCTTAAAGAAAAGCTGCTCTAGAATTTGTTCATTTTTTTATTAACGTACACGGCATATGAATTGCCTATGGGATGGTAGTATAATGTTATCAGCAATCAGTTGAGGAGATTCATGGTTTTGCCACTCCTGAATAATGCCTTCATCCCAAACCCATGCAGAATGAGCATTTATGCCACACTACCATGTGTTGTCTTTCTGTGCTATATCCCCACATACCTACTCCTCAAATATTGCTCACCACCATTGGAATGACTAAATATGTAGGCCCCGATTCTCCATTGTGTTACCCTAGTTTTACATTTGTGTAACTCCACTGATGTCAAAGGAATTCCACTGGCATAAAAATCACTAACAGAATGGGGTATCAGCCCAGCAGTCCAATATATCTGACCAATAGTTATTGAAACAGTCTATATAACCAGTTTCCAATCTGCAGTTTTCCCATGACACAAGGGGCCAGATCCTCAGCTGGTGTAAACTGGAATAGTTCCAACGAAGCTATGGCAGTTTGGTTCGATATGTTCTGAAACAGTTTACATAAAAGGGAAGTTTATTACCACTTCTATTACATGAAAACTAGGGTGCTATTATTTACTGGATGTTTAGTGTTGGCAATGTGCTTGTGACTGTACGCAATTCATTTATAGACCCAAAAAGCAGTCACAAATCCTTGGGTGCTAGATTTATTATTTGGGTCTTTTAATTCAGCTGTAAAACGTGCTTAGAACTTAATTCAGAAAGTTAACACTTCTAACCTGCCTATGTAGCTGTGCAAGTGTGACAGCTGCCATTTTAGCTAAAACCAGGAACTGAACTGTGGACCTTCCAAGCTGACAGCATAAAGTCATGTCAACTTGAGCTAGAAAGCCAGGCTCTATAGGTAGGAGCTAGGGTGACCAGACAGCAAATGTGAAAAATCGGGACAGTGGGTGGGGGGTAATAGGTGCCTATATAAGAAAAAGACCCAAAAATCGGGACTGTCCCTATAAAATTGGGACATCTGGTCACCCTAGTAGGAGCTGTAACACACTCACATCCTCTGTGCAGCAGGCAGCTGAAGACACATAACACACACTGACCAGCAGGTTACAGGTCAAACTCAAAGGCTAGCAGTATAACTCACACACACTAGTTTACCTTCAGCTCCACATTCATCAGATGGCAGCAGGTGCTGGAACAGCTTATTTAGTGGGGGTTCTGAGAGCCATAGAACCTGTATATAATGAAAACCACTTCAAGACAGGGATGTGGCAGCACCCCTTATTCCAGCACCTATGGATGGCAGTGTGCAAGTAACTTTTGATGGATGGATAGTCCCACCTTTGATAAAACCACTCTTCCTTTGGGAGATAGGCATTCACAAGATACAGAGATCCATTACTATTTGGGGTCTAGTAGAGCGTACTCACATCAACAGTTTGGGTATTGAACCCCCCATAAGAAGACAGTTACTACATTTTGTGGAGAACCTGGTGGATCTGAGAGCAGAATTTGGCACCTTGCATGTAACCATACAGGTCTATATCCTGACATTTATGTTTAAGCAGCCACATATGTACTGATGGCAGGATATGGTTAAAAGGAAGTTTGCAGAAAAATAAGTATATGAAATCTGGAGCCAAAATACATACGGCCTGATTTAAATACAGGATTAAAGGAAGCTGACAAAATAGTTTTGCTGCCAGATTTAATTAGTATGTTTAATCCCAATGAGATCACCTGAGTTTACTTTTACCTGCTTTGTGTCCCACGCAGAGTTTCACAGGAATAATAATATGATTGAGTGACCCTTGCATGGGATGAACCTCAAATTGTTTTGAAATAAATTGAATTAATTTGAGATGAATCTTTCCAGTTGCATTGTTTTCATAAACAGAAGTGGGGCGAAGGGAGACAGGAGCAAGAAGTATAGACGCACAGACATATAACTACACTCACATCTCCCATGGATACTCATGCACCCAGTTAAATACTTATAGATCTACAACACAGCTGTCATTAGATTACCCATTCCTGTATGATTCCAATCCATGCTACTCTACCTGGATGCCTTTGAGTTCATTACTACCATAGACTTGGACATACGACATGGGTAGCAGTACAGAGGCAAGGGACCGCCCTGTAGAAGTTTTTCACATCTAGCAGTTCCCCTGAGATCTGCAAGTCATGGGAGTGGAACCTTGCGCTTCTTTTTGAGGCAGGGTAAAGGAAACCTCCCTCCCACCGAATAACTCAAGAGCTTTCCATGAGTTGAAACTACCTGAGATTCCACTCTACTACATGGGTTATTTCCATCCCAGGGAGAAGCCACCCTTATTTGAATGACACAACACTAACACCTGTCCCATTTCCCCTTCACCATCACTCCAGCTATAACAAAAACACACTGATGCAAGCAATGCTTTTGTACCCCAAGAAAGGGAAGAGCCACAGACTCCATGAAGCCCACTAGGGATTTCACTATTGCTAACTGATTTTACATGGAAAGTGCTCAGCTACTACACTGATGGGTGGCAGGACAGATAAAATGGTGTGTGTGTGTGTGTGGTGTGAGAGAGGCACAATGTCTCTCTTACAAATTGTATCACAAGAAGCCTAAATAATACAACTGCGTAGGCTGAAATTAAAGGTAATGGAAGAAGAGTAAGAAACTGAAGGTGTAAACCAGGGTGAAATAGTTCTGTATCTTGTGATGAGACTGGAGAGGAGATGCAGCATTAATGAGGAAGTAATATAGCAAAAATAGTACAGGGATTAATTTTCAGAGGTACAGAACACCCAAACTTCCACTGAAGTGAACTGGAACTGTAGGATTACAGTCAGTTCTCCATATGGATGAACTGATACATTTTTGCAACAGACTATTCCCCTAAAAGGCCTCCTAATTTTTCAGTTCTGAAGGGTGAACCTTGCAGAAAATGTCTGCACTACTAGAAAAATTGTGTTTTTTCTAAACTTCATCCTCATGGTAACTACAGGGTAACAAAGGCCCAGTCAGATCTGCATAATACAAGGCTGTAAGCATGAAAACTACAGTAGAAAGGATGCCTAATGCTAAAGTCGCCCTTGAGTAGCCTCACCTAATACATTCAGGAACTACACGGGCTTCACGTAACTACTGCATCGTGCTCTGCTCTTCAATATACAGCCAAGAGGTTACCACAGCAACTGCCACATCACACTGTAATTTCCATTACCTCGGAGATACAGAACACCTTTTAAAAGAATTTTACTTACCAATCTGTTAACTTCTGTACTTTTACTGGTTGCTACAATAAACTAGATATGTCTCCCTTGCTATCAAGGCCAACTCTAATTGTTTTCAGGGAGTGTCACATTAGCTAAATTTCTCCTTCTATTGTCCTTTTTAAAATTGCCCCTCCCCCCCCTTTTCTTATTGAAACAAATTTGTTGAAAGGAGGAAAGAATTCTGGAGGGTGAGCTTTATGCCAGTACTCTTCTGCATCACCATAACACTGATGCAGAGACTAGTGGGCCCAATCCTAGTCTTTGCACAGTCAATGGGAAATTTACCTGCATAAGGATTGCAAGAACAGGCTCATACTGCAAATTATGTGCATCACATAATGAGTCAAGTAAAATCCTCTAAATAAGGGAGGGGGAAGATGTGTTTCTCTTTGGGCATAGTAAATTTGGGCAAATCTCTGTTGGGCCTAACAATATGGCCTGATTCTGCTCCCAATGAACCATGTGAAAGGTTCTTACATGTATCCTCCCCTCATATTTGTACAGTAGAGCCGTTTTATAGTGCACACAGACATTGTGCAACTCCATCTACGGTGAAGTACACTGAAAGCCACAGTTTGTTTCAAAGCTTAAAAGATTATGGTACTTGTGTTAAGTTAAGTAACATGGCATCAGCATCCCAAATTGTTACAGGCCATGGCACTGTGCAAATTGCAATTCTGGCTGCAAAAGCAATCTGGGATTAGTTAGCAGAGTGATAGCCACTCTATAAACCTAAGATCAGTTAGACAGGTTTTAAAGCTGCAGCCACCATAAGGGTGCATGTGATGATGCAATCCAACAGTGGGAGTTGTTACAGGCATTTTGACTGCATAGGTCAGATGCAGATGGAATGCCTCCAGGGGTACTGGGGGAATAGAAACAGAGGCCTCCACCTCCTAAAAGTAGGGTGACCATACGTCCCGTTTTGGCAGTCCCTTTTTTAAGCCCTTGTCAGGGTTCCCTCCCCACTCTAAACTCTAGGGTAAAGACGTGGGGACCCGCATTAAGAGCCCCTAAGCTTATTTTTACCAGCTTAGGTTAAAACCCCCAAGGTACAAAATTCCCTGCACCCTGAGAAATGCTTCTTCCACTGCCACCATCAAGTGTTCTAAACAGGAATCCAGGAAAGGGGACCACTTGAAGTCCCTTCCCCCCCCCCCCAAATATCCTCTCAAGCCCGTACCCCCCTGTCCTGGGAAGCTTGGGGATAATCTCCTAACCAATTGGTTACACAGTGATCTAAAAACCCACCCCCTGGGTTTTTAAAAACCATAGAAAACAGTCAGCTTCTTAAAAGAAGGATTTTATTAAAAACAAAGAAGGTAAAATCATCTCTATAAAATCCGGATGGTAACTATTTTACAGGGCACTCAGAGAGATTCCCCCCTCTGGACAAAACCTTAATGTTACAGAAAAACAGAAATAACCCTTCCCTCTCCCACAGGGAATGTATCAAGCAAAATAAACAGAAATCTACTCGCTATCCTATCTAAACTTACTTTAGAAAAGTGAGTATTGGTGAGGAGGCGGATTTTCTGTAGGTTCTTTCTGTCTTCCAAAGTCACTCTGACTCAGACAAAGACACACACAAAAACCTTCCCCCCTCCCAAAGTTTGAAAGTATCTTGTCCCCTTATTGGTCAGATGCCAGCCAGGTCAGGTGTCAGTCTGGCTACCTGCATTTCTTAACCCTTTACTGGAAAGAGGATTTTATAGCACTGCACCAGACCCTCTCCCCCTTCCCTTCATATTTATGACAGCCCTGTGCTGGCCATCCCGACTTTTTTGGCAAAACTATGCATTTGTCCCATTTGCTCTTGTCAACTGATCATCAGATGGGAAGAGCAAACTGGACAAACACAGAGTTTTGCCAAAAAAGTTTGGTGCAACCCCTAGTGGGGCACAGAGAAACGTACTGGAGGGGGCGAGCAGCAATGCCAGCCCTGAACAGGAGGAAGTACTCAGGAGAGCGGCTCAGGCCAGGCCAGCCCCATGCAGGCAGGTGGCAGGTGGCCTTTTGCTGGCAGCAGGAGGTCTTGTGCCGGTCCCATGTGTGGGGAATAGAGGGGGGCCTTGGGGCGGCCCCGTGCAGGTGGGTGGCAGGAGGGCTTGCGCCGGTTCCATGCATGGGGGACAGAGGAGGGCCTCAGGCTGATCCTGTATGTGGGGAAGAGAAGGGAGGCTCAAGCTGACCCCATGCAATGTCCCGTTTTCCCCTTTGGGAAAATATAGTCACCCTAGCTAAGAGGTGTGAATGGGGACTGAGTTATGGCCACACTCCCTTCGGCAGTGTCTAGAAGCACTGCCAGTGTGACTCTCTACTGCACCTTGTGCTCAAGAACCACAACGAGCCAGGTTTAAAAAAAAAAAAAAGAGCTAAATATGTTTAGCCTGGCTAAAAGACAAGAAGGTGGGGAAACATGATAGTCTGAACATTTGAAGGGTGTTGCACACAATGGGTGGGGGGAGGAGAACTTATTTAGTGTGTTACCTGAAGGTGTAAATAGGATGAATTATAGGAGGAAATTCAGTATAAGGCAATTTAAATTGACTAGTAGGAGGATAGCCTGGATGACATAATAGGTCTTTTCCATTTCTTGTTCCAATTCTGGTCACCTCATGCTCAAATTAATAAGGCAGAGGGGCAGGGGTTGCTCTCATTGTGCACCTAAGAAGGAGCAGCCACAATCCAGCCCTCTGTCTTCACTGACCATGTCAGGGGAAGTAGCTTCTAAATCTCTAACGGAAAGACGAGTTGCTACAGCGCTTTCACTGGTTTCACCCTGCTCATTATTAGCTTTAGTGCTTCTGAGTCAACAGCTTTGGGTGTAGGAAATACAATACTGGAATGCTTTGCAAGTTTCTCTTTAACCTACATGTTAAATAGCAAACTCTTCCGTGGCTCAGGAGATTAGCAATGGTCCAAAACATGTTTCAGTTCCAGGTCAGCAGCTCAAATTAGGCCCAGATTGTTAGGGACTAAAATCGTCCACTGCTGACAAGTCAGTGGCCCAACAGTATGTGAAATGAGTTTGGTGAAGGATGTCTAGTTCCTATTTGACAGATACCAACACAATACCACCACCATACCAGGTACCCACCCTTGCTGCCAGTCTCAGCAGAGACCAGAGATTCAACGGGAATGAAAACTGAACTACAGAACCCTCAGACAGCAAGAGGCATTCCCCTCTATTTCAGTATTGAGTCATTTGGCAATGCAGTGTGATCATCTATTATTCTGTACCTGTTCTGAAGACAAATTGAGGACTTCTGTTTCCAGTGCTGTCAATCAAACATCTTTCACTAATATTAAATGTTTAGAAAAGTGTTACTGGTCTCCCCACCCACATGCATTATTTACTTTTTTTTTTTTACACTGCAGTAGTGCCTTGTCTCCAGTTCCATTATCCTAGGCATGCTACACTGAACAAACTCATAGCACAGAGAAAGTGACTGCCCCAAAAAGCTTGCAATCAAAGTAATATTCCACAAGATTTCCAATAATGTTTCAAAGCCAAATTAGCATTTTCAGGTACATTCTCCTCTGAATCAGTGATCATAACTCTTATTGGAGTTAAGGTAAGTTACACTGAGATAGTATACCAGAAGTACTAAATATTTAAACAAAAGATATGTTCAAACCCCAATCCAAGATCCGCTAAAGAATTAATAAATATGGAACTCAGCTAGGTATGGATTCAGTCTGGCTCCAGTCCCATGTGGTTCAATCCCATGTCATACAGCACAAAGAATAACTTTGGAATTTAAAGAACTGAAAATAAATCCCTGCTGTGCTTTGATAATTGTCATTAAACAACAATACAAAATATAAATATTTATAAATACTATTCTTTCAAAAGCCTTGGGGACTCCCTTTTGTAATAATTACTATTTAAAGTCAGAATGCATTGAAAATCAAATGCTGTATGTGAGCTGAGCTTTACTGAATAAATATTACCAAAAGTAAAAGTAGTATAGAAAAACTTCAGGCAATAATGTCAGCCAATTGACACACTATGCTGGGACATTGGCATATAAGGAGAAGCTGAGATAATATGGTAGTAGGGACCACATATGTACCCAATTAGACAGATAAAGCACATTGCCTAGTGAAGTAACACCTACGCATTCCTGCAGCACCTCCCTGGTCTCCTATTCAAGTACTCAGCTGGCCCAAATCTGTTTAGCTCATGCAGGCTGGCATACTTGCTGTCTGAAATGAGATGGCTGAAGATTTGTCTTCATAGATTGTTTCCCATCAAAAACTGTGTAATTCTGGATAACAGATGAACAAGGGCGGATGAACTGTAAATGCTGGAAGAGGCAAATGGATAAAATATTGTTTGTACATGTCAGATCAGAGGGCTCATTCTATTCTCTCAATGTCTGTATGAGTCAACTAGTATACACACCTACACCATCAAGATTTCCTTAATAAGGTAACATTTTCAGTTATAGAAAGTGTGCATGTATCAGTGTACAGCTACCTGACACACACATTCCTTCGGTCAATGTCGTTTTGAAAGAACCTTCCACCTACTTTTGATTTCTATGTGTGATGTAAATAGTTGCACGTTACAAAAAGGCCCCAGGTAAAGTAATGGAAACTCTAACCAGCAGCTATGCACCTGGTGTTTTTGCATTTCCCAACAGATATTACAGTTACTGGAATGATGTATGAATCTGCTGCAACACCCTCTGTTGACAATTTAGTTTAGGTGTGGCATGAGAGAGATCTGTGGTATTGATATCACTGACCCACAGCCTGGTACAGAAGGAGGGAAGGAGCTATGAGAATTTACAGTAAAAAAAAAAAAAGCACATGGTTTCAGATTGTATTGATAGTGATCAGTATGCTATTGATTTAAAAAACTGGCATGAACAAGCCTGCTGACACTTTTATTTCTTGAGAAGCTGGGGCCGGGGCGGGGGCAATTGCTATGCTTTGATTTAAACTTTTTCTTCCTGTGAACCAAAAGTCTGCCACTTTTTTTTCCCCTTATGACACTAGAATCCCTTGTGCTGTTTTGTGATGCTTCAAAAATGTTTGGCAGGGGTGGAGTTCCATTCAGTCCTTCCTCCTACGTGAAGGTGAAGCTTCCCCTCCTAACTGCTGATGGAATGGGACAGAAAACTATGTTCTCTCCCTTTTACCTGTTGACCATTTAAGGCCCCATCTAACTCCCACTGAATTCAATAGAAAAACGGCCATCTGAGCCTTTAGGGAGAGGAGTTCTGCTCTCTGACTTATAGACTCATGGACTTTAAGGTCAGAAGGGACCATTATGATCATCTAGTCTGACCTCCTGCACAACGCAGGCCACAGAATCTCACCCACCCACTCCTGGAATAATCCTCTCACCTATGGCTCAGCCATTGAAGTCCTCAAATCATGGTTTAAAGACTTCAAGATGCAGAGAATCCTCCAGCAAGTGACCTGTGCCCCATGCTGCAGAGGAAGGCGAAAAACCTCCAGGGCCTCTGCCAATCTACCCTGGAGGAAAATTCCTTCCCGACCCCAAATATGGCAATCAGCTGAACCCTGAGCGTGTGGGCAAGACTCACCAGCCAGACACCCAGGAAAAAGTTCTCTGTAGTAACTTCTAACATCCCATCACTGACCATTGGTCCTATTTACCACTGATGGCAATTAATTGACCTTTGACTAAGATCATGTTATCCCATCAAACCATCCCCTCCATAAACTTATCTAGCTTAATCTTGAAGCCAGTTAGGTCTTTTGCCCTCACTGCTTCCCTTGAAAGGCTGTTCCACAGCTTCACTCCTCTGATGGTTAGAAACCTTCATCTAATTTCAAGTCTAAACTTCCTGATGGCCAGTTTATATCCATTTGTTCTTGTGTCCACACTGGTACTGAGCTTAAATAATTCCTCTCCCTCCCTGGTATTTATCCCTCTGATATATTTAGAGAGCAATCATATCACCCCTCAGCCTTCTTTTGGTTAAGGTAAACAAACCAAGCTCCTTGAGTCTCCTTTCATACGACAGGTTTTCCATTCCTCGGATCATCCTAGTGGCCCTTCTTTGTACCTGTTCCAGTTTGAATTCATCCTTCTTAAACATGGGAGACCAGAACTGCACACAGTATTCAAAATGAGATCTCACCAATGCCTTGTATAACGGTACTAACACCTCCTTATCTCTACTAGAAATACCTCGCCTAATGCATCCCAAGACCGCATTAGCTTTTTTCACGGCCATATCACATTGGCGACTCAGTCATCCTGTGATCAACCAGGACTCCAAGGTCCTTCTCCTCTTCCGTTACTTCCATCTGATGCATCCCCAGTTTATAACTAAAATTCTTGTTATTAATCCCTAAATACATAACCTTACACTTCTCACTATTAAATTTCATCCTATTACTATTACTCCAGTTTACAAGGTCATCCAGATCTTCCTGTAGGATATCCCGATCCTTTTCTGAATTGGCAATACCTCCCAACTTTGTGTCATCAGCAAACTTTATTAGCACACTCCCACTTTTGGTGCTGAGGTCAGTAATAAAAAGATTAAATAAAATTGGTCCCAAAACTGAACCTTGAGGAACTCCACTAGTAACCTCCCTCTAGCCTGACAGTTCACCTTTCAGTGTGACCCGCTGTAGTCTCCCCTTTAACCAGTTCCTTATCCACCTTTCAATTTTCATATTGATCCCCATCTTTTCCAATTTAACCAATAATTCCCCATGTGGTACTGTATCAAATGCCTTACTGAAATTGAGGTAGATTAGATCAACTGCGTTTCCTTTATCTAAAAAATCTGTTACTTTCTCAAAGAAGGAGATCAGGCTGGTTTGGCACGATCTACCTTTTGTAAAACCATGTTGTAATTTGTCCCAATTGCCATTGACCTCAATGTCCTTAACTACTTTCTCCTTCAAAAATTTTTCCAAGACCTTCCATGCTATGTCAAACTAACAGGCCGGTAGTTACCCGGGTCACTTTTTTCCTTCTTAAAAATAGGAACTATATTAGCAATTCTCCAGTCAAATGGTACAACCCCTAAGTTTAGAGACTCATTAAAATTGTTTGCTAACGGGCTTGCAATTTCATGTGCCAGTTCATCATTCCCTGGCTGCTGAGAGAGGGTAGCTAAACCTGGTCCAAAAATCTTGATACAGGGATAGCTATTGCTAAGACACAGAATTCCCCCTTGCAACATACTGCTAGAATTCAGGATATATTGCATGCTGGGTATTCTTGTAATGCACACTTGGTTTTATTTCCCCACCCCCACAATTGTTTGTGCCTTCTCTGCAGCTGCAAAGTACTACTGAGCAAGTTAAAGTTCACCTTCCTTGAACACAGAAGCAATGTTACATCATATGGTCATTGCTTTTGGTTGTCATATGGTTACATCAGAAAAACACAACAACGTTTATGGTCACCAAGTGAAATGAATCATTTGGAGATTTTAAAAGGACAAAAGTTCTCAGAGTAGATGACATATAGCACATCTGGCAGCTCTTCACTCCTGTTCTGAGAACACCACCTACATTGCAGGGCATATTGCCAGGAGCTGCACCCACATGGGAAGCAGCTTCAGATGAAAGAAATACCAAAGCAAAATGGATGATTATTTTTCACTCCTGTAGTTTAGGAGAGAGGTACCTGGGAATGCATTAGTTCCCCGCTGGTATTGGACAGTGTTTGCTAAATTCAGTCAAATAAGAAAGGGAATCAGGTCAGAGCCAGGATTGCATGTGCTGTCTCCACAAAGATGACTCATCAGTTGCCAAATAGTCAGATTGCATAATTGCTACCTGGATTAATAAAGGTATGCAGACCAAAAGAAAATAATTGTTTACAGCTTCAGAAAGATTGCATCACCTCATGCTATAGTACACAACAGAATGTGATTCACCAACACATGGCAGAAGGATGGAAGCCCTCTTTAGTTCAGACCTAGTATCCGAACGACAGAATGCCTGGTTGAAGCAGAAGAAGCATTCACCCTCATGAACTGTTTAAAAGTACTTTGCTTCTGAACTCCAGAAGGAAATGTAGAATCCAGAGATTCCCCAGCATAACGTTTCTTTTCTTAGAACATGGGCCAAAAATTCATCTCTGGAGTAATTTGTAACCAGAGATAAATTTGGCCTGGGCTAATTTGACTCTGAGGCTTCCTGATCCACCAGTATTCAGATACAGAACAGCACCAATCTGTCACATCATAACATATGACTAAATACGGCATGTAGCAAAGCAAATTCTGCTAATCAGGATCACCATAGGTGCAGATTCCGTGGGTGCTCTGGGGCTGGAGCACCAATTGGGAAAAAAATGGTGGGTGCTGAGTACCCACCCGCAGCCCCCCTATCAGCATCTCCCCCTGCCCCCAGTGGCTCTTGCCTGCTAGCAGGCCCTGCTGATCAGCGCCTCCCCTCTTCCTCTCACCTGCTGCAATCAGCTGTTTTGCGGTATGCAGGAGGCTGGGCGGGGGGGGGGGGAGAGGATGCAGCACACTCGGGGGCCGTGGGGGGAGCGGGGGCAGGAACAGGCGGGGTAGGAATGGGGTCTTGGGGGAAGGGGGTGGAGTGAGGGTGGGGCCTGGTGCAGACCCAGGACTTTGGAAAGTCGGCACCTGTGAGATCACCATTACATGATGCAAACAAGCATCATGTGTTTTAGTCTAGTTTAGTTCAGATGGTGCAAAAGTATCTTCATAAATGTACTATTAACAAAAATGTTTAGCCATTACAAAGAAATACAGAAAGACCAGAGCACTCTCAGAAACACAGTATACGTCTACAGATAAGGTTGGCATTATGGACAGTTTTTGTAGATGCTTTTCTTCTTGGTGGCAAGTTATATGATTTTCCCTACGCAAAGGGGGGGAAAAGCCAACAGGGAGTTATTCAGATTTTCATTCTATTCCAGCCAGCCATGCATACAGTGCTGACTCAGGAGCAGACATTAAGAAGCAAGAGCTGTGAGGGAACTTACAAATCCAATTGTACATCTCCCAAGGGAAGTCATTACAACAGTGTCAAAGAGGCCTTAAGTAGGAGGGATGAATAGGTGGAAGGATATTTGACAGAAAGGGAAGAACAATACATGTAGAAAAGCCTCTCCTAACAAATAAGTCAAATCAGCACACCAGCCTTAAAAGCAAAACCATGATCCTGAGGTTTTTAAAGGGAAAAATGATACCAGATGTCAAAAGTTAACAGTAACTAGAGAGACACAGAGCATAAAAATACACAGAGTAGATGTGAAGTCATGCTCCTCATTTTGTTAGAAGTTTATTTCTAAAATTAAAATATTTTAGATATAATTGCAAACAAGCAAGCAGTCTCAACTAAATATCTAACAAAACTGGAGGACAGCAGTATTATTAGGCCTTATTTAAGCTTCTAAACCTGGCCACAAAAGAAATATTAATTAAAGGTTGCATTCAGAGCCTTCAGAAAATGATTATTCAATATAGTAATTATATTCTTTCCACTTGTGTAATAAAGTGTTATCTTCTTGTGCAATAGAACTTAGACCAAAATTTGAGGCTAAAAAGAGGCTCTCAGACCTTTAACAAAGGACTGGCACTTGAAATATTATATATAGCCCCACAAAGAATGTGAGTTGCTCCAAACAATGTGGTGCATGTAAACTGTATAAATCTGAGTTAATGCATTATGTCAATGATCTTTGTTTCAGTGCTGGGCAGATCATTAACTAATAGTTTGCGACTATCGACAGAACCACTACAATTTAAAATATCACTGTTTTGTTTTTCTTATTAGTACTAGAGATGGGTTTGAACCTAAAGCTGAATAACCTCAATTTGGAGGTGTCATAAATCCTGATCTTAATCCCAAACTCCTGATTTTGTATTAGACTCATCTCTCTCTCTCTCACACACACGCACACACACACCCTTATATTTGGTAAAAGTATATCACTTCCATTGTTCAGCAAGGAGCTGAAGAACAGCTACATGGAGTCCTTATTCACAGAGAAAACTTGCAGCCATATTCCACTGCTGGACCATTAAAGTTGATTTTCAATAAATCTTGGAGCGCTGGGGAAATTCCAGCAGACTAAAATAAAACTCATCTTGTGACAATTTTTAAAAAGGGTAAATGGGATGACCCACGTAAAAATAGGCCTGTCAGCCTGACATCAATCCCAGGCAAGATAATGGAGTGGCTGACATGGATTCGATTAATAGAGATTAAACGATGGTAGTGTAATTAATGCAAATCAACATGGGTTTATGGGAAACAGATCCTGTCAAACTAAATTAATATCATTTTTGATGAGATTACAAATGTGATTGATAAAGGTAATAGTGTTGACGTAATATACTTACACTTCTGTAAGGCACTTGACTTGGTACCATAAGACATTTTGATTAAAAAACTAGAACATAAAATTAACATGCCACACATTAAATGGATTAAAAACTGGCTAACTGATCGGTCTCAAATGGTAATTGTAAATGGAAAATCAGCATCAAGCAAGTGCGTCGGGTCCCACAGGGATCAGTTCTTGGCCCTAGGCTATTTAATGTTTTTAATCAATGACATGGAAGAAAACAAAATCATCACTGATAAGGTTTGCGGATAATACAAAAATTAGGGAAGTGATAAATAACGAGGAGGGCATATCACTGACTCAGAGCAATCTGGATCGCTTGGTAAACTGGGCACAAGTAAACAATATGCATTATAATAGAGTTTCAGAAGTGTCAAAAGAGGATCCAAAACTTCCTCTTGTACTCTTACACTCAGTGGTACCTTCAGTGTATATAAAAACACTTGTTTCTAACTAGGGCTGTCAAGCGATTAAAAAAATTAATCACAGTTAATTGCATTGTTAAACAATAATAGAATACCATTTATTTAAATATTTGTGGATGTATTCTACATTTTCAAATATATTGATTTCAATTACAACACAGAATACAAAGTGTATAGTGCTCACTTTATATTTTCGATTATGTTTGCACTGTAAAAAGATAAAAAATAGTATTTTTCAACTCACCTAATACAAGTACTGTAGTGCAATCTCTTTATCATGAAAGTTGAACGTATAAATATAGACGTATGTACAAAAAAACTGCATTCAAAATACACCAATGTAAAATTTTAGAGCTTGCAAGTCCACTCAGTCCTACTTCTTGTTCAGCCAATCGCTAAGGCAAACCATTTTGTTTACATTGGCAGGAGATAATGCTCTCCGCTTCTTGATTACAATGTCACTTGAAAGTGAAAACAGTTATTCTCATGGCACTGTTGTAGCTGGCGTAGCAAGATATTTACATGCCAGATATGCTAAAGATTCATATGTCCCTTCATGCTTCAACCACCATTCCAGATGTGCGTCCATGCTGATGACGAGTTCTGCTCATAAACCATTCAAAGGAGTGCGGACCGATGCATGTTCATTTTCATCATCTGAGTCAGATGCCACCAGCAGAAGGTTGATTTTCTTTTTTGGTGGTTCAGGTTCTGTAGTTTCTGCATTGGAGTGTTGCTCTTTTAAGACTTCTTAAAGCATGCTCCCTACCTCGTCCTTCTCAGATTTTGAAAGGCACTTCAGATTCTTAAATCTTGGGTCGAGTGCTGCAGCTATCTTTACAAATCTCACATTGGTACCTTCTTTGCTTTTTGTCAAATCTGCAGTGAAAGTGTTCTTAAAACGAACAGCAACATGTGCTGGGTCATCATCTGAGACTGCCATAACATGAAATATGTGGCAGAATGCAGGTAAAACAGAGCAGGGGACATACAATTCTCCCCCAAGGAGTACAGCCACAAATTTAATTAACGCATTATTTTTTTAACGAGCGTCATCGGCATGGAAGCATGTCCTCTGGAATGGTGGCTGAAGCATGAATGGGCACATGAATGTTTAGCGTATCTAGAAAGTAAATACCTTGCAAAAGTGCCATGCAAATGCCTGTTCTCACTTTCTGGTGACATTGTAAATAAGAAGAGGACAGCATTATCTCCTGTACATGTAAACAAACTTAGCAATTGGCTGAACAAGAAGTAGGACTGAGTGGACTTGTAGGCGCTGAAGTTTTACACCGTTTTGTTTTTGAGTACAGTTATGTAACAAAAAAAATTCTACATTTGTAAGTTGCACTTTCAGGACAAAAAGATTGCACTACAGTACTGGTATGAGGTGAATTGAAAAATACTATTTCTTCTGTTTATCATTTTTACAGTACAAATATTTTAATCAAAATATACACTTTGATTTCAATTACAACACAGAATACAAGATATATATGAAAATGTAGAAAAACATCAAAAATATTTAATAAATTTAAATTGGTATTCTCTTGTTTAACAGTGCGATTAAAACTGTGATTAACTGCGATTTTTTAAAATTGCGATTAATTTTTTTAGTTAATCACGTGAGTTGCCTGCGATTAAATCGACATCCCTATTTCTAACCCATCAGAAGAGCAAAGGAAGTTAAAATCTGAATAGCGTGACATGATCGAGTGTTTTCTTCATCATCCTCACAGTGATCAATGTGCACAGTTGCATCCGATGAAGTGGGTATTCACCCACGAAAGCTTATGCTCCAATACGTCTGTTAGTCTATAAGGTGCCACAGGACTCTTTGTCGCTTCTACAGATCCAAACTAACACGGCTACCCCTCTGAAACATGCACAGTGTGACAGAATCCCAAAGTCCGCTTCCATATCTGCCCCTTCCAGAGTGCCTTACAATAAGCCTGCTTGTCTTCGTGGTTGTGGTCAGGACAGTACTGCATGTTGGGTCTCAATTGAAAAAGTATTTTAATACAAGAAAAACAGGAAATTCAAGCATGTTTGGGTCTAATTCGATTTCAGTTCCCTGATTCTTTTATTTTCTATGGACAAAAAGGCACGTAACAGAATTACGAAATGGGACCTGAAGAAAGCAGCACAGCACACAGGGTAGATAAGGCTGGCTTATTGTGTGAAAGTTGTAGCCATGCAAAATATAAATTTGGAGCAGATTAAACCACCTCTCATCCAAATTTCAGTTAGGGCTGCTGAAGCAAATCAAGGCCCTTGGATAGACTTTGCTTGAAATACGTGAACTGGCGCAGGTCATGGTTTCACAACAGTAAGCGAGATTGTAAAAATGCAAATATTCTTTCTTCATTTTAAGCTCAACGCAACTTCTGACTTTGGAATCTGTAGATGCAATGTACAAAGTACCAGTTCAATGTCAGACTCCCTCCATTCTCTTTACAAGAGCATTCGTGCGTTTTAGTGCTAATGTACTAGAGCATGACACTAGCTCAAGATAACCACATTCTATTGAGAAACATAACAATAGAAATAATGGAATAAGCACTTCATGCCATTTACTAGGAATGTAGTTTGGACACCAAGAACCAAAACAAACTACAATGGCAAATGCAAGGACTCTATTCTGAAATGATTTGCAAACAGACCCAGCAGCTCTACAGGGGATCATATTTTCCAGAAGGATAAACTGTCCTTGAGCAATGTTTTCAATGCTCTGGATATGAGCATGCTTTTCTTTTCATATGGATTCTTCTCCCTTTCTCCCCTTTTCCTTGAATATTTACTGTTACTAATAAATGTCACTCTCCATTTAGATTTGAGTTACATCAGGAATCTCAAACTCAAATTACCACGAGGGCCACATGAGAATTAGTAAATTGGCCCGAGGGCCGCATCACTGAAACCTTTTCATAGAATGATACAAAAGTATAGTCAAAAATGAAAAAAATGAAGACTAATATAGTATTCTATTAAAAGTCAATGTATTAACTTTTTAAAAACTGTAATGCAAGAAGGGGTTTTAATAAAATATAAACACTCAGTAATGTTTGGAGCTTGGCTGCCAGTGGAGTTGGCACCTATGGCAGGCCGCAGGAAATAACTCCGCGGGCCGCATGTGGCCCGTGGGCCGCGTGTTTGAGACCCCTGAGTTACATAATCACGTTCCCATACGGTGTGTGTATTCGTACACACACAGAGCAAATGTAGAAATAACTGCATATACTCTTGACTACAGCTGACTGAATGAATTGTTAAGAAGCGAGGTTTTTGAGCACATGGATAACTAAATATGTGCATACTCTTTATGACTTCAGTGGGACTACTTATATGTGCAACTTTTAAACAAGCAATAAAAATATTTCTTTTTAAATGCATTACCTACGTTATTATAGTTGTGCATGTACTAAGCGCTTTGCTAGATAAGGATTTATATGAACAAATCATAGCTTGTGAGATGCTCACGAACTATATACACTGAAACCATCTTTGGCTATTATCAGTGTGCTGTCTGTTATTCATGCATAGCATTGGTTTTTCTCCCTGACCAGATGACAGAAAATTTTAAAATAGGATACTAACAAATGGTGAATAGTGAATAATGAAAAGTGAATAGTGACTAAATGTAATGATAATTCAGCCTGGACATAGACTCATTATTTGTGCTAAAACTTGCAAAACTTTGGGGCATCACAAACATTTCCTTTAATAAACCAGTGATGGTATGAAAACTCACCACCTGCTAATGGTATGACCCCAAAATAAAAAAATGGAGCAAATGCCCCATAGTTATTTGCAAACCACTTTTTTTTTGTTTTCAAACTATTCCACCCTCCCCTTATGGTCTCTAGATGCTGTGGAAAACTTTTGCATCAGTGCTGCATAGATTTTGCTCCTCCTTGAAAATTCAGAGAGCCAGCTCAAGAAGATCTATGATAAGGGGTCAATTCTTTAGCTGCTGTTTAAATTTACAGATGGAAGGAATGATTCACAACACTGAAGATAAGAACTTAGGAATTACTCAGTGTACAAAAGCCCTTCAGCTTTTATGCTACATTTATATCGTTTTGAGGAAGTAAAGGATTGTGTTCCACACTCACGTCCTTTTTGTTGAATTCCCCTTCAGGAGACCAGTGGCAAAGAGGAACACATCTTTAGTGAACACCTGCAACCAGTTCCTTCCTCAGGCACTGAAATAGATTTTCCTCACACTGCATTAAAACAAGATGCACACTGTTCCCCTTCCCACACCCCCACCGCATATCGCAATGGTGCCAACATGAGAGAAAGGTATTCGTGGCATCAGACTTCTTAGGGCATCAAAAGTAGAGGTAGGTGAACCAGTTACACCTGGTTGTTATCTTGGTTTAATTTCCAATACCATACTGAGCCCAAATGTTCCCACAAGTGGGTCCTACTTCAAACCACCCAACTCTCTGTGGGGATCTATCCTCTCATCAACACTCCCCAGGCAAGAATGTAGACTGACAGACGTATTCCCCTTTTATCTCTTGATGATCTGGCCTTAAAATCCATTAACCTTGTCTGTCTTCTGGAGGAAGCCAGGAGCTTTTGAGCCACCTAAAACAGTCTGCTAGACAGTCTGTTGGTGGGGAAAAGAGAGAGACACTCATTGACAGGGACAGACTGTGTGTAACTCAGTTTAGGGCCTACCTAGCCATATGTTTTGCAATGTTTAGTCTAGCCATGCTTATATCCTGCTTGACATTTTTATTGTTTGTGGACAAGTTTTGCTTTATTCAAGATAGCTGGACCTGGATTTGGCAACTTTTGGAGCAGCCACTGGTGTGTGCCTCAGAGAAAAGGAAGCTAGTGTCTGACTTTAAGGTGGGTGGAAGGAGGAATAAGATAACAGCGTGGGACTTGGTTAATAGAGGAAGGGGTTGAGGCTTCCTCCTCAAAAGGAAACTGGAATAGGTCAGTGTGTGACAGGGCAAGCTAAATGACTTGAAGCATGCCAGGCCTGCTTATGTGTGGGTTACACTTACAAGAAGCTTCAGCAAGAACACAGTCTGGTAATAGGAAATCACCCAGTTCCTGCATGCCACATACAAACAGAGACTAACTCCTAAGCACTGATAGCGGTCAAGTCAGTATCGGTGTGAAAACATCCTTGCCACCAATGGCACGGAAATCAGCAAAAAAAAGTATTGGCTTTGGCAAACATGCAAGAAATAATTGGTGGTTTGCCTAGAATACTGAGAGACCTGAAAACACAGGTTCACCACAGTTGCTGGTGACGGGGGTGTAATAAACACTGACTTTCAGGCTGGGCAAAAAAAAAAAAAGCACCTTATCCCCAGTCTAGTACATGCTGAAGAGCAGGGCCTGAAGAAAAATTAAGTGGTGGCACGAAACAGAGTGAGAATTCCAGATCCTGCAGGCCCTTATGTAACTTGCAGAAGGCACTTCACATTCACTGTATGTTTTTTTACTCAGCAGCAAACTTATTACTCATTTTAAAGGGTTGAAATTTGTACATGATTGTTATTCATATTATCATAGTGCCTAGGAGCGCCAGCCATGGATCAGAAAACAACATGCAAGGTGTTATGCAAACCCAGAACAAAAAGACAGTCTCTCTCCCAAACAGCTTACAATCTAAGTATAAAACAAGAGATGACAGATGGAGACAGACAGACGGAGGAGTACAAGGAAACAGTGAGACAAATGTACAGAAAACATTTTCATATTTAGGAGCTATATCAGCATAGAAAGTACTCTTCTTATTCACATGGACATATCTCCTGCCTACCCACCATGATCTTTGCTTTCTTCTTTATGAGCAAGAAAGAAGGCTGAGAAATCCAACCCCAAAATGCTGTGTCACAAATAAGACATGACTTCAGCAATAATAAGACAAAGAATAAAAACAGTAGATACAATAAAACAATAAAAACAGTAACAAAAACAGAAGTAGTAGTCATACGGTACAACAGGGCCTCATTAATCTCCATACTTTGCAATATAGAGAGCCCTGTGCAGATACAGAATTTGTATCTGCATCTGATCCACAATCTGCAAAAAATGATCTACAGATATGCACAGATTTGCAGGGCTCCAGCAATATAGACAAAAATGTCGGTCTCTCTCATCACAAAAATATAATAGGACCAGGCCCTTATGGAGCTCCAACTACTTGCACCAGCTACGTGTCTAGCTCTCAATAGACAAGTGCTGCAGTGCAGCTTCTACCAATAAGATTTCATTGTTTTTACAAAAACATATGTTTCTGAACAATTACTAGAACATCAGGACACATCATAAATTGAAACTTAAGTACAGTTGTCAAAATATGCTAACAAATTGCAATTTATGATGCACCATCTTGCTGTACTATGTATATTTACTTACTAATTTGCTAAATTAATTCATCCATAATTGGGTCTCCCAGTCAACGGTGCAAATTAGCAAGGTTTTGCTGAAACACTTTATATTTCTATAGTGCCCTTCATCAGAGAATCTCAAAATGCTTTTATGAACTTTAGTTAATTAGGCCTACAATAGTGCTATGAAATAGGTAAGTATGATTATACCCTATTTTAGATCACATTCATTGCAATTTTTTCTATCAGCAGCACAGTGTGTTGGACTAGGTGATGCACTAACAAACTCTGAGTACTGAGCTTGTTTTTAGTTCATGGATGTGCTGGGAATTTGCATATAAACATGCATATGCATGTAATGTCATTCCTCCACTCTGCAGGTTCAAATCATATGAGCCCAGTGGAAAGTTTTAGAATATGCAAGAATCCTTCCAAGGATACATGATTCTTGGAAATTTCCAGAGGGCTCACCAGACTGTGGGGAGGGGGGAGAGAAGCAGTACAGTGGATGTGTGGGTACGTACATGTGCATCACAAATCAAACCCACGTTGGAGGTGCAATCTTAGACCTTAAAAGGAAACAGATACATTTAAAATCATCATTTAAAAACAATCCAGTTCCTAATCTGTGTTGCTGCTAACTCCAAAGACTACTGAAACTTGAAGAGGTTTAAAAATTTAGCTTAACTTTAACTATTTATTATTTATACGTGTAACCCACACACCTCCTGGGTGTGGTGTTCTGTCCCCTCTAGTGGCACAGAGACAGAGAGAGATTGAGTCTGCTCTACAGCCTTAGCTAACAGCCAGTTGGCTTTTAGCTCATGCGCTAGGCTCCAGAGGCCCCAGGTTCAATCCCGCTCGCTGACGACCAGGGTCTGTTGGTGTTACATGTGTATCACAGTAGTGCATAGAGGCCCCACCAAAGATCAGAATCTCACTACATAGGCGCTGACTTTCGTCGGCGCCGGTGGGTATTCGCGACCCGCCCCCCCCCCCAACTCCACCCCCGGCCCCGCCCCAACTACACCCCTGCCCCTTCCCCAAATCCCTGCCCCCGCCTCCTCCCCCGGGTGTGCTGCATTTCCCCCCCCCCCCCCCCCGGCTTGCAAGCCGGGGGGGGGGAGGGGGAGAAGCAGCAGAGCACCCACCGGGCCCGGCGGCTCCCCACCAGCGCCCCTGCCGTGCGCCCAGCTCACCTCTCAGAGGCTCCGCCGGACGCGAAGGGGCAGCCACTTTTCTTGGCTACCTCCAGCTGGTCTGTGGCACTTTGAGGGATGGGTATGGGAAGGAGACTGAGGGCCTGGCTCCATATCCGCCTCCTCTCCATACCCCTCCCTCCCCCGAGGCGCTGCCGACCAGCTGGAGGGAGCCAAGAAAAGCGGCTGGTGGCTGCTGCTTCACGTCCGGCGGAGCCTCGGGAGGCACAGAGATGAGGGCTGGGGGCTGGCGGGGAGTTGCTGGTGGGTGCTGAGCACCCACCAATTTTTCCCCGTGGGTGCTCCAGCCCCCAGAGCACCCACGGAGTCGGCGCCTATGTCCCACTATACAAACATATAGTAAGAGAAAGTTTCTTTACCTTGAAGAGTTTATCATCTAAAGGGAAAAGACAAGGAAAGAATGATTTTACAGATGGGGAGCTAAGGCAGAGAGAGAGAGAGAAATTGACTTACCCACAATCACACAGGCAGGGCTGAGAACTGAACCCAAATTTATTGAGTCTTCATCCAGTGCCTTAGCCGAAAGACCAAACTTCTCGTGTTCATCTGCTGTTTGTTTTACCATTTCTATTTCATTCATCCAGCACAATATGACTAGGGTCATCACTCTAGTTTATATCCAGTTCACCTTCTGGGTCTTGTGCAACGGACTAGTGAAGAAGCAAGAAAAGAGGTGCGAGTTGATGCTTGCGTTTCTAGTTCAATACCTACCTTGGCTTCTAGACAGATGTGCTGGGGAATGTTCAATCCACCCAAATACTGTTCACATTAAAAGTCTTTAGAACTTGAGGAAAATATTTCTGCTGGCATTAGAGCTTGTGAAACCTTTAATGAAACTTAAATTAGGGGTCTATATTACCTGCCAATGGACCCTATTGTAGAGCCTGCTCCAGCAAGCAGAAGGAATGGAGATCCAGCAGATCCTGGCTCAGGTGGTGCAGCAAAAATTGTGCCACTACCTGATCCTGTGGAATCCTCTCTATGAGGCCTCCATGGAGCTTGAGCTGCACTGTGCAGAATGGGTAGGCCAGGGCATGGATGAATGAACTGCCTTCAGCATTGTATCAGCCCTCCCCCAACCCACAAGTCTTTTATGGTTAATGCTAATCCACCAGCCGGAGCCTGTGTTGGCTACTCATGGTGTTTTTCACTGTGAGTAGCTGAGAAAGCATGGGTCATGGATTCCTCCCTTCAAGAAGTGGGGAGCTCTGGAGGCTGAAGACAGGGCCAGATTAAGGCAAGATAGGCCCCCCAAAGCATAGCATGAAATTGGGGCCCCTGTGGCTCCAGCCCTACACCCCAACACAAAGTTGGAGTGGTTGTGGCAAGGAGAACCCTACACTTCCCGGAGCAGAGTGTCAGCAGAGGACTTCCAACCCTCGTGAGTATCAGGGCAGCAGCAGGGTCTCCCTGTATTTTCCCCGTCAGGGCATGTCTGCTGGAGGAGGAAGTGGGCTAGGTACACTGCACTCTTCTCCTCCATCTACGCTCAGAGCAGGGCCCATACAGTGAGAGAATATAACTCACTGAGCTTCTAAAGTATGCTCCCCAAAAACAAGCACATCAAAGCATGGGCAATGGCTTTCTTAAAACATTTCAGTTCCTTTCCTGTGACTTCACTCATTCAAATGGCCATTCATGGGCAAAAGCAAAACCATGAGAAAAGTTTAACCCTCAAATGCTTTCCAAAAGCCACATGCCTGTGTTGAATAAAACCATAACTACACAAGCTGTAACCTATTTTCAACATCCAGTGCCAGAGATCATATAAAACTGTCAGATTAGATTTGTACTGTAAAGTTTCTGTTAAAATAAAGTCATGCCTGATAACACTGATATACTACATACTGTATGTAGGTAAATCAATATTATCATTATCTCCGGGAGTGCTGTAGTCAAGTGGGGCTAGATAATCAAAGCAGACTGCATTAAATAGAATATAAGAAATATTTATGACATCTTTTAAACATTTGCAAGCCTAAAAGTTAGAGCCCCGATGATTCAAAGTACAAAAGAAGAGTTTTGACAGCACTCCATGGAAAGATAATATTTTTTTGGCACACCACTACAGGATCACCTATATGTGAAACAGCCATGCACTGCAGACACACACACTCTAGCAGAGGCCTCTGCTGATGTAAATCAGCATAGCTCGATTGACTTTGGAGCAGCATGGATTTACATCAGCTGAGTATCTGACCCGGAGAGCATATACTGTCAGAAACAGAAATACACCACAGTTTTTAAGATATCTTTTGACAGCTTGTGTGTGTTGTTGTTGTTTTTACCATTAATGCGGTTTAGTTTATGTAGTTGGAATCCAGCACTTTACAAAATAGAAAATGTCTACGCTTGACTGAGAAGCACGTTGGGATGCTGGGCACTTTGCTAGACCACTGGTGTTTGTGCTTATAAATTATTACATTTAATTTGCAGAATTGCCTATAAAGTCTGTAGAGATTTTAAGCCTTTTTCCACAGGAGTTCAGAACAGCTGGCTATGCCTGATGTAGGACTTAAGTTGATAGCTTCATAAGAAATATTATTGAGTCTTCCATTTTCCCCTCATTTTAATTGTCAGATGGAAACTTTCTGCTGATGTTCTCATATTTTCAAGTGAACTCCAACCAAGCCATGGAATTTGCTTTTCTTTCTACCCAGTCAATAAATTAGATTAGCTAGTAGGTGCTAGAAGCTTAGTAAAGTTCACCAAATATGCTTTTAGTATGATATAAAATGAGTGACAGGATCTGTTTTCTTAGACTACAGTGGTTCAATAGGAAAAACAAGCTATATAAAAGCTGGGCTCAAAGGGGGCTGCTCAACCATTCTTATCTCACAAATTCAAGTCTCTCAAATTTACTGCAGTACTTTGTCTTGGCCAAGTCAATTGCCTTCTAATGGTTCCAAATAGCCTTATCCTACCTAGAAGCATTGCAATTTGGTGTCACATTAAACAAGGGAGGAATTTCCAGAGTCAAACAAAGAAAATCCATAAGACACCACACATACATGTCCAGAAAAAGAACATGAAACTTTTAAGCAAGACCAACCTTTGCCTGCTAATCCCACCTCTGCTAAAGTGGCACCATAATGGGTCACATGCAACCACCAATGAAAAGGACAGATTACTTACTTTGTATGGTAACTGGAGTTATTTGAGATGTATATCCCTATGGGTGCTCTACTTGTGTACATGTTCCCATGCACCTTCGATCTGAGATTTTCAGGAACAATGCCCAGTCAGTCCACACATGCCTCCTAGCTATCATCATGCCCTGTACCAAGACTATATAGGGTTGTGAAGGACAAACTACCCTCAGTTACTTATCTATCGCGAATTCCCATGAAGACAAAGCTCCAAAGCAGGTGGATAGTGGAGCACACGTAGCGGACACACGACTCAAAGAACTCTAGTTACTGTATAAGGTAAAGAACCTTTTCGTCTTCAAGTAGTGTCTCTGTGGGTGCTCCACTTGAGGTGACTGCCAAGCAATATGTTCTGAAAGAGGTGGGCGCTTCGTCTAGAATTGTTTGCAGAACTGCAGACCTAGAAGGCAGCATTTGCCCTAGTAGTATGCACTCAAGAAGGTGTCAACCAAAGCCCATATAGCAGCTTTGCAGTTTTCTACTATAGGAGCATCTTTTAGTAGGGCAATGGACTGAGATCTGGTAGAATGAGCTATGAGGTGTGCATGGCACTTTAGCAGTTTCATAGCAGGAAAGGATACAGCTAGAAAGCCATTTGGAAAGTCTTTGGGTAGAGAGTAGCAGACCTTTAGCTCTGTCCACAATACAAACAAAGAGCTGAGGAGAAGCCAGAAAAGGTCTAGTCCTGTCCAAATAAAAGTCCAAAACTCTCCTAATGTCCACGGTGTGAAGGGTGGCATCCTACCTAGATCGGTGAGATTTAGAGTGGAAAAACTGGTAGATGGTCTGAAAGTCTAAGGTGACCTTATGTAAGAATGGTGGAAGTGGTTGAAGAGATACCTTTTCCTTAATGGAGACAGTGGGGGTAGGGGGCAGCCATCAAAGGCTCTAATTCACCAACTCTTCAAGCAGAGCTAATAGCCACCAAAAAAGTGGTTTTCATGGATAGGTTTAAAAGCACACAGGTAGCCAGCAGTTCAAAGAGTGGTTTCCTCAGAGAAATGAGAGTTCAGTTCAAGTCCTAGGTTGGGGTGGGCTCTGAGACAAGTGGGCATAGGTTCGATAAACCTTGGATGAATCTAGAAGTTGCAAGGTTGAACAAACACTGAGAAGCCTTCCATGGGGAAAACAGAATGTCATGATAGCTGCCAGGTGAACTTTAATGGAGCTCAAGGAAAGACCTGTTTTCTTCAAAGTGAAGAGGTATTCCAGGATTGCCAGGAGGGAAGAGTCAGCAGGAAATAGATGTTGATTGGTAGAATCTTTTCCATTTCTGAAGGTAAGTTTTTCTAATGGATTCTTTTTTACCATGTAACAGAACCTCCTGGATCTCTGCTTGAGGTGACTCCTGAGCAGTATCCCCTGGTACTACCCACATTTGGAGAAGGAAGTGATTCCTATATAATGCCCCCCATTTTGGATCCCCTGTGACAGTAAAGTAATGATAATTATTAATCATCATCAAGTCTATGCTGGTTTGGAAATACTAGTATTTGAAATTTAAATAAAACAGATCCCTTAATTGCAACAATTAAAAATCAGAAATAACCTATACTAAAATTTCAATCCTGAATGTTAATCTGATGATGCAGCCATGTAGAAGTATTTTGTGTTGCCTCCATTTGTACAAAACTGGAGAACTTTTTTCTAGAAATTTTGCACTAAAATGTTCATTTCAGGCAATTTTATGCCTCTCAAGTTTTGCTTTTCTTCACAATTATATGAAATGGTTAGTTTTGCATTGGATCATGCAAAGTTTCAAATTCAATTTCCAAGGCCCTTTTCTTGGAATGTGTCAACTTTCTCTCCAAGTCAACTCCATTTCAATGGAATAAGGCTTTTTCCGCCCCCTGAGGCGGGTCCAATTTCAAGACTGCAAACATTTGCCTCTCCCTAAACCAACCGGATTAGCAATATTGAAAATGAGACGGATAGCAGTTGCCAAAGTTAGCCATAGGCCCCAAAGCTGCATTACTTGGACACCCAAAGTTCCCACTGACTTCAAATGGAAGTTCCCTGTGCGTAAACAATGTAGGATCAGCCCCGTAGAGTGATTAGTCACCGTACCTTGTTCCCCATTCTGCGCTACAGACGTTCTTTAGTTATGACCTGCCACTGCCCTGCTGCTCTAGTCCTGGGCCTTTTCACAACAGAAAATAGCACTTATGCCAAACTGTGTAATGGTTTTACGAGGTGGGAAAAGCACCAGCCAGGGCTAGAGTAGGACCAATAAACTCTTTTAACTTGTGACACAAAACAGATTTGAATGAAGGTCAACTGAGTTGAAGGGCTATTGCATTAATCCACTATGTTAACAAACCCCCAGTTGCCCTGGGCCAGGCTCTGTTGAAAGAGACAGCACATTTTGTGGTAAATAAAGTCTTTACAATAAAAACATCCAAAAAAAATATATTTTCCCTCATCCCTTTACTTTTCATTAAAATAATAATGCAATTCTTTTTAGGTACTATCACAAGTCTAGATAGATCCACTCTTACCACCGTTTCTGTTTATAAATTATATATATTCACACACAGCTGACACCCTGCTCAGTACTTGAAAAGAAACTTCAGCCAGTTTTGTTCTTAAGTGATAATGAGAGAAATCCTCCATCACATGTTGTTGCAGTGTGAGTTGGCCTTACCAGGATGAAGAGTCATACAGATGTTACCCAAATGCTTCCATTAACTTAATCTTCCTCAGAAGAGCCCTTCTGCTGCCAAGTGCTTAAGAGTGTCACTTGGGATTTAGATGCCATTTTTGTTCACTACTGAAGACTGGTCATGTGTAGGAATCTGCAGCCCTGATAATAGGGTTTAGAGAACACCATGAAAATAGATTACTGGCTACGTTTAAAAAAAGAAAAAACGCTACTAGTCAAAGTATACTTTATTATCAAAGTCTTAATGATTGCTTATGTTTTATAAAATGTAAACATAGAACAAAATAACCACATAATAATAGTGGCTGATGGACATACTGACAATATAATCAATGGATGTAGATCTAAATGTGATAGGTACAATAAACACCTGCTACAGGGAAACTGAAAGTCAGATCTATTTTCATTAAGGCAGTTTTAAAAAAAATAAAGTACACCTTTGTGTTCAGAAAATGCATCTGACTAACTTATGATGTTGCCTCAGTAATGAAGCCTGCCTTTAAAAAAAAGTAGTTATTTCATACTATTATTTCCTCCCACATAACAGGATATATTATACATATATTTAATTGTATAAGTTTACTTCATGCTTTAGAGTAAAGATTAACAAGTCCTATCTATTTTTTTCATTTGTATTTTTATCTTCATTTTTCATCTGTATTTGCTACAGCCAAGTAATTCCAACAGTAAAGCAGTTCAGAAGGACAGATGTTCCATTTCATTCTATTCCCAGACTAGCCACTCTGTAAAATTACATTCCTCTTGAAACACTAGTACAACAGTTTAAAGACTATCACAAGTTTTAAAGGCGAATAGCAAAGTAAAAAGGAGCATTAAGCTAAGGCCCATTTTGTGTACTGAATGTTCTTATTAACCAAACCATTAATCAGAGAGATAAAATTTAAAATTATTTTTCATCTTGTGAAATCCTCTTGGTTAACTGAAGAAATCAGAGACTCACAAATGCCACAAGTTTCATTGCAACCCATGCAATCCATGTGGTATTTGTAATATCACAGAGCAACGCACACTGGGATATTTTCAGTGAACCAAGAAGTACTAGAAGGATTTCTCAAGGACATAAAATTAGTTTAAAAACTTGCTACTGTGTGCATGCCCCCACAGCAAGCTAGGTTATTGGAGACATTTCAGCACAGAAATCTGCATGTAACACTATTTCAGTTTACCTTTGTGACATCATCACTGCTATCTACTTATGCCAGTATTACTCGACAAGAAGGCATCCTCATCTCTCTGTCAATTCACATGCAGTCAAGAAACTCCACATCTCGGTTGGGCCCACTAATATAAGCATGCTTGGGAGGGAAGATGGATGATTGACAAGAGTTATAGATAAAAATCACAAGAAAGAAAAGTAACGGGAATAAACTTTTTATTCCACAGATTAATCTGAATCTAATCAGATGCAAGTCACTCTAATTATATAGTATAGTGGCCTGATTCTCCACTGTTTGACCTGTGAAGTCACTTACACTTGTGCAATGTAGAGTTAAACACTACTATTGTGCTTTAACAACACTTTAGACCCACTTTGCATAGTTGTGTAGGATGACATAAGCTACAAAGCAGTGGAGAATCAGGCCTGAGTTCCATTGAACTCAGTGGTGCTTACAGTGCGTAAAATTACTCACATGTGTCAGCAAGGCCTGAGATAGTATTTGAACCCAGGGCTTAAGATATGAAAGGTTAGCACATTATTCCACCAATCCTTCCCCATGAAATCACATTAGGGATGCATGGGCTCAGGCCCCGCCCCAAAAAAAGAAAAAACCCACCTCAGCCAACATCATAACAGTACCCAAACACTTTTGAAAGTTTGCTTAAGGAAAATGCCCAGTGTTTCTCCCATCCCAATACCCTCCCCCTTTCCCATTCCAGACTTTACATTGTGCTCCCACCTGCATGTAGACTGGAGAATTTGGCCCTAAAGTTTGAATAAGTAAATATCTTATAATACACACAAATGCCTCAAGGTCACCACTACAGGTAATAGTATTACAAACGTTGAAGGAATTGTCACATTTACAGCAGGTCAGTCACAGACATTGTGAGGGGAAAAAAAACCAGTTATGATGATAGGACAAATTCTGCTCCCCTGATGTCACTGGGAGTTTTGCTATTGACTCCACCAGCAGCAGGCCCCATGTGAGTTAAAGGGTCTCAGCACTATTACTAACTTAACATTACTGAAAGGGCATTTTGTATTTTCTCCTTCTCAAACAGAAAAAAATAGGATAATGTTTCAGTGGAGGTTTATACAACGCTTATTTTGTTTACCACCTCCCAAGACCCCACCGCACACAAAGCGGAATGACACACAGAAAAGCATATTGGGCCAAATCCATCCCTTGTGTCACTTCACTGAGGTCAACGAAATTACAACGGGGGTGAATTTGGTTTAATATTTAAATCAACTAAGAAAACTGAGCTAAATTCTTCCCTCATATCCATGCATGTAGCCCTCAGTAAAGTCAGGACAGTTACACACACTTAGCTGAGGGCAGAACTGGGACTACATGATGCAAGGGGTTGGGGTTAGTCCTGCTTTGAGCAGGGGGTTGGACTAGATGACCTCCTGAGGTCCCTTCCAACCCTGAGATTCTATGATTCTAAGGTCAAACTGTGTTGTCTTTACTCATGCAAAATTCCCATTGAAGCCAGTGGAACCACAGACATGAAATAGGTGAGCGGTGTTCAGCTCTCTTTTTTTAAAGTAACATATACGAATGGTGACCACACTGGGAAGCTTCTCTCCCATCAATTTCCCCTCAATTATATAATAGAAGACACAGGGCTGGGAATATTAAGAAATAAATCAAATCTATTCTTTGTTTAAATTTATAAAATATCTACAGGCAGAATGTGCCCCAAACCAAAGGCCATATTAAACAGAAAAGGGAATTACGGTCCTCTTTAACTGCTTAGTTTTACATAGGTGTAACTCCATTAGAATGAATGAATGAATGAATGAATCAGGCCCTATACACAATTGTAGGTATATTCTATACAGAACAAAAAACACTTAATGAGAGCTTGTTTTAGATGGATTTTCCTGTGTGCCTATTAACTAAAAACAAATACTGGTCCTTAACTTAATCTTATTTGTAAAATAGCATAACTATAGGCTTCAATCTCTCCAAGTACCTCCAAAACATAGTCTACCTTCCCACTGGTAGTATACGAAAAATCAGAGACATCACTATAAGACTCCAGCCTCAGTAAAAGGCTCCGCCCGGTTTTTCACTCTTCTCCATTGTTCAGCGAGTTAGAGCTCCCTTTCTATCAACCTCATGGGATGGCTGCTCCACTGTTCAGCTAGGCATCCAGCTCCAAACCAGCACTATCCTGTGTCAGTTAGGGCCTAGTCCCAGAAGCTGCTGCACTTTTCTTGCGAGGTACTGAGGGCACTCAGCACATTAAGGGATTCACAGTGCATTGCAGGATTTGACACTTGGTCCCGAACAGAAAGATGCACAGACCATGCATAATCTAGATTGCTTCAAAGATGACCTGAGAACATATTTGCTGGTTCTAACAGCAGCCAACAGGAACTATTTTACACCCTATGCTGTTCCATTCTGTTTATAGTCATTGTGCACCTGCTCCGGTAAACACTTACAGATGTAACTTTACTCACATGAGTAGAACTTTTTACTTTAATGGGACTGCCAATGCCCAGGGGAGCGAGGTTACTCAGGTGTGTTTGCAAGACTGGACCCTAAAAAATCATGAGTACTGTTACACTTTATGGAATGAGTTTCTGCTCAGTGAAAATAAACCATTTTCAAACATTAATCACTCTGCTGTTCTTTTTTTAATTTCCAAACACAAGAAAGACTAAGTCATCCTGTGTGACTTTTTAAAATAGAAGGAAAACCTCCAAAAGAGCATCTGAAATAAATACAGTTCTTTGGGCCAAATTCTGCTCTTATTTATGAGAGTGTCTGTCTGTAATCAATTCTCTAAATTGACGGATTTACACTGATGTAAATCCAAATTTGGCCCACTTATGTTCGCACAAGTAATGATTTTAAACAGGATAACACAGGCCTGCACAACTCGTAAAGCGGCGAGGGCCATATTACTCCAAAGAAAACAGCTGAGGGCCGAAACCCCCCGGCCCCGCGGAAACAACCCCTCCTTCCCCAGCGCTGGAGTGTGGAAGCCTAGAGGGGGAAAGAAACAGCACGCATAGGGTGACCAGATCACAGCAGTGAAATAGGACCCGCCCCCTCCCCTCTCAGCCCCACCATCACACCCCTCTTCACCCCCCAGGGGTCACTATATTACTGCACACAACAGTCAATCAATGCAGTTGTGGATAAATCTCTGCATTATGCATTTTTGCCGCACAGTGAGCCCACGCGGGCCGCATGCGGCCCCTGGGCAGCATGTTGTGCAGGCCTGGTATAAGACATTGATGATTACATTAGCAAAGAAATTACCAAGTCTGAATTTTCACCTGGAAAGATTCAGCTCCAAGTAAAATTTTAGAGTCACCCTATAAACAGCATTTTGCAGTGGTTTTTAAAGAAAAAATGAGAGCGGTGCAAATAGTGCCTCTATACGTCCTGCTGATCTTATGTGAGAATTGGTTTAACATTAAATATATACACAGCACAAAAACTCATATAGGTTGAACACTGCAAGGCTGCCAATTTAATTTGAAATGACTTGACAGAAAATCTCTAGGCCACCAAATGCTATTATAAAGCACTGTATTCTCATTAAAGGTCTGAGCCTTTTTCTCTCCCTGAGGGCAGACTCCTCGTGAGGCTGTCCCTCTGGCATAACATGTGATAGAGCTAATCTGTCTTCCCTTGGACAGCACTGCGGATATGCAAACCCAGGTGGCACTAATAGGTTTACAGTAATAACTATGGAATTGGATACAGTATGTTACACTGCAAGAAATTCTCACAGATCAATTTTCGTGGTGAAGGTTAACAAACAGACAGAGCCATAGTATTCTTTTTCATGGGTCTGTTAATTTTATGGTTTTAAAAATAAAAAGAGAATCTCCCATATTTAGACAGAATATAAATATTTAACTTTTCAAATATATCTGCTCTATATGTACATAAAAACACGCAGTGAGACAAAGTCTGCTTGCAGTTATACTGGGGTCAATCCAGAGGAATTCCATTGGCGTCAAAGGAGGTCCTCCAGTTTTACATGGAAAGATTCAGCTCCAATGAAAGCAGAAGATGGCCCACCAATTTTTTGACTAAACATGGTATCATGCTGTTATGCTCATACATTTTAGTGATTTTTTTGTAACTTTATTGGAAACTAGACAGAGTAAATTTACTGGTTTAATTATAATGACTGCTCTTTACAACTGAAAATATGCTTGTTGTAGTAAAGCATTATAGGCTGAAACAAAGTAGTGATCTGACCATTTGTGATCATTAAAGATCCCAAGGCACTCTTTGTAAAATTAGGGGTTTTAATCTCAGTGTACTGGCCAAATTCCAACATGGCTAATTACATTCTCTACCTACATTCTTGGCATTTTACCCAAGGCGGTTGCATTTCCATGGTGGATGAAATGTTCCTTGCATATAGAATTTAAAACTCTTTACTTTCCTTTGGTATGAATGGTGCTAAAGAAGATATATCATTATCATTATAATTAAGGTGAAGCACAGACATTCTAGACAATAGAAAAGGCCTTCTGTTTCATAGATTCATAGATTCTAGGGCTGGAAGGGACCTCGAGAGGTCATCTCTGGGTTAGGCTAAAAGGGGTAAAAAACAAGGGTGATGTCATGCTAGGAGTCTACTACAGGCCACCTAACCAGGTGGATGAGGCTTTTTTTAAACAACTAACAAAATCATCCAAAGCCCAAGATTTGGTGGTGATGGGGGACTTCAACTATCCAGATATATGTTGGGAAAATAACACGGCGAGGCACAGACTATCCAATAAGTTCTTGGACTGCATTGCAGACAACTTTTTATTTCAGAAGGTTGAGAAAGCTACTAGGGGGGAAGCTGTTCTAGATTTGATTTTAACAAATAGGGAGGAACTCGTTGAGAACTTGAAAGTAGAAGGCAGCTTGGGCGAAAGTGATCATGAAATCCTAGAGTTCACAATTCTAAGGAAGGGTAGAAGAATTTAATTTAGTAATTAAAAACACTATTTGAGATCAAGAGGCACACCTGTATTGTGGTATGTTGTTACAAACTTAACTGTCATAAAAGCCATACCTCCATTCGCTGCCAAGGATGAAACATATTGGAAAGTTATTGGTGACTGCTGAGAGTGTCTATAATCTCGCTACAAATTCACCTGCTTGTCATTCCACAAAGCAGCATTAGTACCAGCTCAAGCCAAAACATTTGCCTTGCTTGAGACAAACGAAGATAATTACCAAGAAGAAAAAGAATAATTGTTTAGAAGAGATATTGGGGGGCAGGAGAGGAAATAAAAATAAATGTAGATAATCACATATAAAGCAACGTGAGGCCTTCAAAATGGGGATGCCTGTCTTTCTGTGGCTCTGAGCTTGGGTGATTGTCTACAAATGCCATCTCTTTCTTCCACAGATGATTCAGGTAGTGCCTCCCACTTCTAATGCCTACTCATCTTCACAAGCAAGCAAAGACATATGGAAGGAGGGATGATGCACGGTGAATAATATAAGATGGTTCTCTAGCTAGGAATGACACCTCACCCTTTCCTTGTGTGGCTGACTGGTTGGCCATTTTGGTTCATCTCTCACAGGAAGACATTATAAAACAGCATCACACACAAAAATGGGTTAAAAAAAGAATCACAGTCAAGCCTGCTTCATGGCAACATCAATTTGTCACATTTTTTGCACCAAGATTTTTCAGTAAACAACTTGATCTTATTCCAGCTCAAAGTGAAATCAAAGTGTTTTTTATTTCAGTTCTTTGATGCTAAGGAGTGAAAAAATGCTTTCAGTTTATCCCGGTCATTGATTATTACAGTTGTATATCCAGATAATAGGTCAGATTCAGATACCCTTACCCACACGATCTTTACTCCATGAACAGTCCTATTGGTGCTACTTGAGGAATATCTACCACTTAACCTGAGTAACACAACTGAATCCAGCCCTACGCAACTTGACTAAAACAAACCAACACAATGTGGTTAATGGAAAAAAATCACTTGTGCCACACGGGGCCATGTGCAATGATTGACACTAAGTGCAGTTGGGAGCAGGAAATCACTGATTTTCAATGGATATTTAAGCAGGAAGTCATTTACTGTCAATTATTATTAAACAGATAAAACTGCACTGAATTAATGCAAAATGGTTTGGTGCATGGGGCTGGAGCACATGACTTATGAGGAGAGGCTGAGGGAACTGGGATTGTTTAGCCTGCAGAAGAGAAGAATGAGGGGGGATTTGATAGCAGCTTTCAACTACCTGAAAGGGGGTTCCAAAGAGGATGGATCTGGACTGTTCTCAGTAGTAGAAGATGACCGAACAAGGAGTAATGGTCTCAAGTTGCAGTGGGGGAGGTTTAGGTTGGATATCAGGAAAAACGTTTTCAGTAGGAGGGTGGTGAAGCACTGGAATGGGTTACCTAGGGAGGTGGTGGAATCTCCTTCCTTAGAGGTTTTTAAGGTCAGGCTTGACAAAGCCCTGGCTGGAACGATTTAGTTGGGGTTGGTCCTGCTTTGAGCAGGGGGTTGGACTAGATGACCTCCTGAGGTCCCTTCCAACTCTGAGATTCTATGATTCTATGAACCATTACAAAAAACCCACATATGTAGGTTCTCAGAGCCAGAAAAGTCTCAGAGAAATTGTTCTCAGAGAAAAATAGGTCTTTTAGATATCAATGTCTGGTAAATGTTGACATTTTCATAGTAATCATTATTCAATTTGATAAATATTAATATTGCATTACAGTGATGCATTACATGCCTAAGCACTCCAGAATCATCGCCTCATTGTGCTTTGCACTGTACAAATACATAGTAAGAAACAGTCCCTGCCCCCAAGAGTTTACATCCTTTGCCTGGGTTGTCTGTTTAGATCGGAAGAAAGGAATGATTATTCCCATTTTACAGATGAACTGAGGTACAGAGAGATTAAATGACATTCCCAAAACAACAATGAAAGTTTATAGTACAAGTGAGAATTGAACCTACAGCTCCTGAGTTTTGTAGTGCCTTAACCACGAAACCATCCTCCCTCACACCATGCTAAAGTACAGAATCCTAAATAAGGTCCTTAATATTGGCCCTTCATTTTAGCAACAGCTTTCAAGAATGGAGTTCAATCATATGTTTCTGACACTTATTACAAAACAAAAATGCTGCTGAAAGTGCTCTTTGAATTATTGTTCTAAAAACTTGACCTACATGAATTTTCTAGCTTTTTTAAAAAAGACCCATTTGATTTTAGTGCTAGTAAACGTTCATGAATTGGTAGTACCTGCAGCTGCTCCCACAGTTTCAGCTACCACCACTCAAACCTACCTTTTCACCTCAGAGTCCTCCCCCCACATCCCATGCAATTGCACACCTCAGCATTGGCTTAGGGTGACCATGTTTTCCCAAAGGGAAAATGGGACACCGTACGGGGCTGGCCCGAGGCCCCACCCTTTCCTCCCCACACACAGGACCAGCCCAAGACTCCCTGTCACCTGCCCGCATGGGGCTGGCTCTGCTGCTTGCCCTCCCTCCCTCTGCATGTTCCTCCGTGCCCTGCTAGGGGGTCGCACTTCACTTTTTTGGCAAAACTATGCATTTATCCAGTTTGCTATTGCCATCTGATGATCAACTGGCATGAGTAAATGGGATAAATGCCCAGTTTTGCCAAAAAAAGTCAGGACAGCTGGGACAGGGCTTAAAAAAGGGATTGTCCTGGCCAAAATGAGATGTATGGTCGCTCTACATTGTCTGGACAGCCCAACCTTATCTTAAAGTCTGAGCTTCCTTCCTCACAACACTCTCCCCTTCTTCACAGATGACAGCAGTAACATCTTCCCCATCACAGAGACTTGTAATCTTAGATTTGCATCAAATATAATTCCGTCTTTCAGTAAACCTCATCTCTTCTTCAATAATCTCTTTAAAATATGTCTGTTCCTCTTCATATCTCCTGCTAAAAACCCTGGCCGGGTGTTGATGGTCATCTATTTCCTCAGCTACTGCAACCTCCTCATTCCTGTTCTCCTCACATCTTTTCACCCCACACCTTTCAATACAAACTGTGGTATTAAAATCCTCGTTTTCTCCTGCTGCTCTGATTAAATAACTCCCTTTGCAACTCCTTTCACTGGCTCCCTCACACCTTTCAAACTGCATCAAGTTTAAGTTTCCCATCCTCCCCTACTCTATACCTGCTCTTATGTCCCCTGATTCTCTTCCTAGTCACTATGCTCTTCCCAAACTGCCTTCTTAAATGTCCCATTTGTATCCTTCTCCCACTCTTTTTTGTTGCTTCAGCTTTTAATTCCCCCCTCTCCTCTCACACCAAAGAAACTTTGTCTTCATTAAAATTCTTCGTTACAACACACTTCTTCCACAAATTATTCCAGCCACTATCACAATAAGTATAGATTAAAAAAAAAAACAACCAGACTCCAGCACTTGAAGTTTGGACATTCAACCTATGCATCTTGTATGCCTACTGACTATTGTCTTTGGCTGACCTACACGATAAGCTTCGGGGGCAGGAACCCTGTCTGCATGTATCTTTGTATAGTGCAAAGCATACTGCAGGAGCTCAGCTTAGTCTATGTATATACCAAATACAGTGATAACATGATAATAATGATGATCTTACACATATGTAGTGACTTTCATCCAGATGGATCCCAAAGCACTTTACACCATTTGCCAATTAACTGTTCAAGCTAAAGTATTTATATAGGAATCACTTCGCCCACCAACTAAATGCAGTCAGCTGTGGCCCAATGCCAGCAGCTCTTTAATTGCATATAGTTACATGACACAGGTTTAGGACAGGAAGTGAAGAAACATGTCATATTCCCAGGTGGAACGTAGGTAGATAGATTATAATTAGCAAAACAAATTGAAAAATGCAATGAAATTTTCAGGGAAAACCTTAATGATTTTTTTGGTTGAATTTTTTCAAAATTTTAACTCTTCTTTATGCTGGTTGAAAAATAGAACCCATAAAAAGTTACAAATAATTCCTAAATATTTTTTCAAATTTAGAAAATTCAAACATTTTTCTCTGCCAGTTTTATTAATTACTGAAGTTGGACACTGGGCCAAAAGACCACTAATTCTGCAAGAAATGTCAGGGGAGTTTTGGGACAATAAGTGGTTTGGGCTTTGGTTCTTATGTGTGGAAGACAAACTGTGCAGATAGAGGGTAACAGCATGCAGGGCCATGAGTTCAATATATTAAGAAGTGGAGGAAGCACCGTAACTGCAAATTGGCATACCCATGTTCAAAGAATAAACTTCAAGGGATTCATTTAATAAAAACTAAGGTAATTCCTACTCAGTCTTGAATCTCCTTTGCACACTGACAAATTTACAGACAGGTATTCACCCTTAATATTTAAACTGAAGTTCTATAAGAAAAAGCAATTGCTTTAACCCCCTCAAAAACTATTCACTCAGTAAAATCCTGGCCTTATTGAAGTCAACTGGAGTAGGACTATGGAGTATTTCATCCACAGTCTATCAGAAAGCTGACTGAATAATGAAAATAAATTAATTCTGAATAAATTATCTGATTGCTCAAAATTTATGAATCATTTATTTGAATAGTATTCAACCATACACAAGCTGGTCAAAGAGGGGGAAATGTATTTGTGACAATTGCATCAGTTGATGCAAAAACTATTCATGAATATTATTCAAACAGCTCTAGACTACAGTAACGTGCTATCCAGTTTTAAATAACTCAATGTATCTTTCAAAAGCTGCCAGATTTTCATCCATACTAAGCTATCTTTAATGATTGGAAATTTGCTAGTTTATATTTTTCCCTTTCCCCTAGCAAAGTCATCTCTTTTTCCAGTACCATCTACACTGACGTAGACTCAACTTTGTTTGACTCAATGCCCAGTATGCAAGAACAGGACACCATGCTTTAAATTATCCCTCCCTAGTCAAGGTGCCTGCAGCAAGGAGAAAATGAACACCTTTTTTCTTGAATCCATCTCAGTACAACTCTGACTCAGAGGAAATGTGAAAGAGGAGAGAGACAGTAGGTAGCTATGTTTCTTCAAAGGCCTTCTCAGAAGGAGAACGGGGATTCTAAGCATATAGGTGAAATAGAGTTTCCATGACCAGGCTACAATCTGATTAATCACAACCACCAGCCAGCTATTGAAAATAAACACTGCTATTTGTGGTAAGGATGTTCATTAAGCATATCTACACTTTAAATACAGTCAAGTTACCATCTTCACCTTTTGTTACGACTGGTTTCCAATGTGAATTTAAAATACACTGTTGCACTCAGCTGGTCGGTGTTACTGATATCCTAACACCAGTTTCGATGGGTTTCTCACTGTATCCAGAATAACAGAGCCTTCTGGTCTTTCAATGACTTGGTACAATTATTCTTTCAATGCAATTTTATCTGGTTTTAGTCAAATTTAAAGACACTGCTCAGCTTTACTTTTCTACTGTTTACAGAAATTTACTGAACTTTACCAGTGGATTAGAAACCTTTGAGATTAAGCAAAAATGAACGACCAGAGTCCTGGCTATCTAAAGAGGGGAAGGAGGGAAAGGAGCAGTACACAGCCACTCAGATAAACATGATGAACTAATCTTTGCATCCGTTAAGGAGTTCAGAAATTGGGGACTTATTTTTGACACTAAAAGTAAGAACAAAGGTAATTAAAGTGGAAAAGGCAGAAAAGAGCAAAACAGAATAGAACATTTTTCTAATAGATTTTCATCACTGTAATACAGATTCCAAGAACATAGTTCTATTATTCTTCATCTGAGCCTGTTTCAGTATTATGGGATATAAAATTAAATACAACATTTTCTTATTTTAGGATGTCCATGTTTTATCTACAATTAGTTTGACATCGAGAGCAGGGGTGGGCAAACTAGGCCCATAGGCCGGATCCGGCCTGCAAGCCGTTTTAAGTTGGCCTGCGAGCTGTACCACGTGGCTCGGCCCCGCTCCAACTAGGGCGCTGGGTCGGGGATGCACAAAGCAGCTCGGGGCGCTGGATCGGGGATGCACTACGCAGCTTGGCCCCGCTCCGGCTCAGGCCTGCTCCGGCGCTCTGACCGGGGCGCAGGGTTGGGGGCCGCACCATGCAACTCCTGAAAGCCACGGCATGGCCCTGCTCTGGCTCCTACATGCTCCAATGGGAGCTGCAGGGGTGGTGCCTGCAGATGGGGCAGCGTGCAGAGCCGCCTGGCTGCGCCTCTGCGTAGGAGACGGAGAAGGGACATGCCACTGCTTCCAGGAGCCGCTTGAGGTAAGTGCCGCTCAGAGCATGCACCCCTGAGCCTCTCCCCATGCCCCAACCCTCTGCTCCAGCCCTGATCCCCCTCCTGCCCTCCGAACCCTTCAGTCCAAGCCCAGCGCACCCTCCAGCACCCCAAACTCCTCATCCTCAGCCCCACCTGCACCTCAACCCCAATTTTGTAAGCATTTATGGCCCTCCATACAATTTATATTCCCCGATGTGGCCCCCGGGCCAAAATGTTTTCCAACCCCTGATCTAGAGCATGCAGTCACCACAAGCATTTACATGTTATAATACTCATGACTATATCCAGTGCTACTCTATCTGCAGTTATTTTGGGCTGATTCTCAGAAACCGCCATGCCATAAAGAATTTTTATTAATGAAGACTAACCATAGCTGAATGCTACTTAGGAAAACCTTGTTTATGTGAATTAACATGCAGTAGCCAAGGCCAGAAAATCCTGTGTAGCCTAAATTACGAATGTTCTCTCACTACTATGAAACACAAATTAGTTAATGTACCACATGCTATAGAAGCCATCAAGGAAGCATGGGCTCCAGAGCAATAGAAAGAGATTCACTTAATAAACCAGCTGTTTCTAAATGTTTAAGGGATGTATATTTTTAAGTCTTCGGGTTATTTGCTACCCTGTAATATCAGGGTACAATAGCTAAGCAAGGTAAGGAGATGGAAAGTCTAAAAGGTAAAACCACGGTGTTGCAGTTTATGGTCTGGTTGGCTCTCTTAGTGGCACGTATCCTGCTGAGTCAGAACTGCACTAATGCTCCAGCCAAAAACCAACGTGCTGCTTTCTGGATGAGATGTGCAGCCAAGATGCTCACCGACATGAAACCCAACTGAATGATCAGGTCACATCTCACAATCAGAGCCAGCAGCCCAGGGAACCCACAATGCACAGAACAGCCCCAGGCTTAATACGAGACTCTCAGGATTGGCAACTGTCTGAGCACATTGACTGACACTCCACTAGTGAGAGGGGGAAGGAGCAGAGATTGATGGGATCTGTGGGAAAGGTGAAAGAGAAACTAAGGAGATGACAAACCTGCCAAAAAGAATTTTGCTGGGATCACATCTTTTAGAGTTAGCGTTGCCTGTGTTTTTATCATAGACACCATGGGCCAGTGCTGTCTTGGTGTCGCATTGATTTCACTGGAATTACATCAGGGACATGAATTGCCTCATTGGTTGGAAACTAAATAGCCTCTCTCTCCCCTCCCCTCTTTGAATCTTTAGCGTTAGACTAGGATTTTTCCTTCAGTGTTCCCATCAGAGGGCAATTTTGATGCATTTTAGAGGGACTGTTACTAACGAACACCCTAAATTCCTGGGGGAAAAAAACAACAACACTTTTCCCCCTCTCCCTAGAAGGTCAATGTTCAAGTCCCATCTATTGTCCATTCTAACCATCCCTCTGTAAATTTCCCATTACCTAATATTTACCACCGTGGCTCAGAGTCCAAAAGGTATGTTTGAAAAGAGGTGCTTCTAGTAACCAGAAAAGGATTACTAACAAACGGCTATGAAACAGTGGCTGCAGGATACTTTAACTACAGCAGGATTACAAACACATTCACAACATCCTCGTTGCTACTGCTCTACTTCTGCCATCTCAGCAGTGGCTAATAAAACTCCTAAAGAATTATCCCTGAAGTTTCACCTAAGTCCCAACAAGATACTTTATAGTCCTACTCTGGCTGCCCTGACCAGTCATTGGGCATTTTGAACACACATAGCCCAGGTCTACACTAGGGGCGGGGGTCAATGTAAGGTATGCAACTTCAGCTACGTGAATAAAGTAGCTGAAGTCGACGTACCTCGATCGACTTACCGCACTGTGAGGACGCCGCAGGGTCAACTGCCCCAGCTCCCCCGTCGACTCCACTTCTTCCTCTTGCCGGGGGTGGATTGCCGGAGTCGACGGCAGAGCGATCGGGGATCGATTTATCGCGTCTACACTAGATGCGAAAAATTGATCCCCGAAAGATCGATCACTCCGGTGGGTAATGTAGACAAGCTAAGATTACTGCTAAAAGATAGGGAAAAGAAATCTACATCAACAAAAACGAATAGCAGGGAACTAAATCCAAGCTCCAAATCCTTTGATACCAAAATTACGTATAAGCAAAAGAAACTTTCTTAGGAGTTTAGTTGACTACATCATCTCACGTTACCACAAGGCCAAATCTGCTGGGCAAAGGAGGATCGTCCCAAAGCCACAGACTGAAACAGAAGATGAGGTAGGGAAAGCCTACTTGACCAGACTTGAGCTATGTTTCACTAGCGACGTATAAAAATCCTTACAAAAATAAAACTTGTCTATGCTGACCTTGTTAATTTTTAAAAAATTAATATATTTCTAGCAAAACAAAGACAGGAACAACTGGATCTCATAGACCAGGATACGTCTGTACATCAGAACAAAGAGGTCTATTTGAAAAAAGAGTTGGACTTTTTAAACTTACAAACATTGGGACTGATCCTAAGAGGTGCTGAGTGCCCTAAAATCCCACTGCCTGCTATGAGAGGGGAGGTAGCTCAGCACATTACTACAGCAGCTCAGTGTTTGCAAGAGCAGACCAGTGAGACTTTTGCCTGAGTAAGGAGTAGAGGATTGGGCCCACTGCTTATAATGTTTGTTCCAGCTTCAAGTATTTTAGTACATGATCCTGCTACATTATACACCTACTAAAAAAACTGTTTCATTTAGCTTTCATGAGCAATTTACATTTCATTTGTAATTTTTAAGCAGAAAATCCTTGGCACTGATTTTCAAGATGACACACTGAAAAGGTATTTTTTTTCTCCTAAAGAAAATAGCACTAGAGGTACAGGCTTTTATATTCAGTCACTTCTGAGACATATGTTCTGCTATCCCACCAGTTATGAAGTGATTACTGGAGTGGCACAAACAGATTTTTTTTTAACAAAGTGAAGGTGTGATTTTCTCAGGTTCTGTGAGAACATGCACACTTATTTTTACCAACCCAATCTGTTTTCCAGTAGTTTAATGTCCGCAGGGTTTATGAGGCCATGTTAGGTGTTGGAGTCATAGCGGCTTGCAGGGTGCTACCTGACTGTGGAAGTTTGAAGAACAAAAAACAGGGGAAGCAGAAGTGATAACAAGACTAAAAGTTTGTTGAAGTTTGAGCTAAATATATTAAAAGATTGCCCTTTTTCCACTGTTTGCATATATGCATTTTTCAACAGACTAAGGCCTGATCTTTTGAACACTTGATTAAGCTTACTCCAATGAGAAGTCCCACTGAAGTTAGGAGCTGGTCCTAAATAATTTATACATATTCCTTCTATTTTTAAGATTATTATTTTAATGCACAAAGCAGGGATTTGATCCAACATACACTTACTGCCAGGAGAAGTGCTGAAAGCAGTGAGTGCTAGTCAAATGAGGCCTGATTTCTTATACCTTGTGTATTATACCAGTACAGCAGGGAGATAGAGAATTCTGGTTTAGTATCAATTTAAACTCATATTCCACATGTGTAAATGACAACACAAGAGTCATAGAGTCAGAAGGCACCATTATGATCACCTAGTCTGACCTCCTGCACAACGCAGGCCACAGAATCTCACCCACCCACTCCTGTAATAAACCCCTAACCTATGTCTGAGCTATTGAAGTCCTCAAATCATGGTTTAAAGACTTCAAAGTGCAGAGAATCATCCAGAGAATCCTCCAGCAAGTGACCCGTGCCCCATGCTACAGAGGAAGGTGAAAACCCCCCAGGGCCTCTGCCAATCTGCCCTGGAGGAAAATTCCTTCCCGACCCAAAAAAATGGCAATCAGCTTAACCCTGAGCATGTGGGCAAGACTCACCAGCCAGACACCCAGGAAAGAATTCTTTGCAGTAACTCAGATCCCACCCCATCTAACATCCCATCACAGGCCATTGGGCATATTTACCGCTAATAGTTAAAGATCAATTAATTGCCAAAATTAGCCTATCCCATCATAGCATCCCCTCCATAAACTTATCAAGCTTAGTCTAGAAGCCAGATGTGTCTTTTGTCCCCACTACCCCACTTGGAAGGCTGTTCCAGAACTTCACTCCTCTGATGGTTAGAAACCTTTGTCTAATTTCAAGTCTAAACTTCCTGATGGCCAGGTTATATCCATTTGTTCTTGTGTCCACACTGGTACTGAGCTTAAATAATTCCTCTCCCTCCCTCGTATTTATCCCTCCGATATATTTATAGAGAGCAATCATATCTCCCCTCAGCCTTCTTTTGGTTAGGCTAAACAAGCCAAGCTCTTTGAGTCTTCTTTCATGAGACAAGTTTTCCATTCCTCGGATCATCCTAGTAGCCCTTCCCTGTACCTGTTCCAGTTTGAATTCATCCTTCTTAAACATGAGAGACCAGAACTGCACACAGTATTTCAGATGAGGTCTCACCAGTGCCTTGTATAATGGTACTAACACCTCCTTATCTCTACTAGAAATACCTCGCCTAATGCATCCCAAGACTGCATTAGCTTTTTTCATGGCCATATCACATTGGCGACTCATAGTCATCCTGTGATCAACCAGGACTCCGAGGTCCTTCTCCTCTTCCGTTACTTCCAACTGATGCGTCCCCAGCTTATAACTAAAATTCTTGTTATTAACCTCTAAATGCATGACCTTGCACTTTTCACTATTAAATTTCATCCTATTACTATTACTCCAGTTTACAAGCTCATCCAGATCTTCCTGTGTGATATCCCAGTCCTTCTCTGTATTGGCAATACCTCCCAGCTGTGTGTCATCTGCAAACTTTATTAGCACACTCCCACTTTTGGTGCTGAGGTCAGTAATAAAAAGATTAAATAAGATTGGTCTCAAAACCGATCCCTGAGGTACTCCACTAGTAACCTCCCTCCAGCCTGACAGTTCACCTTACAGTATGACCCGTTGTAGTCTCCCCTTTAACCAGTTCCTTATCCACCTTTCAATTTTCATATTGATCCCCATCTTTTCCAATTTAACTAATAATTCCCATTGTGGAACTGTATTAAATGCCTCACTGAAATCGAGGTAAATTAGATCCACTGCTTTTCCTTTGTCTAAAAAATCTATTAGCTTCTCAAATAAGGAGATCAAGTTGGTTTGGCACGATCTACCTTTTGTAAAACCATGTTGCGTTTTGTCCCAATTACCATTGACCTCAATGTCCTTAACTACCTTCTCCTTCAAGATTTTTTCCAAGACCTTGCATACTACAGATGTCAAACTAACAGGCCTGTAGTTACCCGGATCACATTTTTTTCCTTTTCTTAAAAATAGGAACTATGTTAGCAATTTTCCAGCCATACAGTACAAACCCTGAGTTTACAGATTCATTAAAAATTCTTGCTAATGGACTTGCAATTTCATGTGCCAGTTCCTTTAATATTCTTGGATGAAGATTATCTGGGGCCCTCTCCCCCGATTTAGTCCCATTCAGCTGTTCGAGTTTAGCTTCTACCTCGGATGTGGTAATATCTACCTTCATATCCTCATTCCCATTTATCATCCTATCATTATCCCAAGCGCTTCATTAGCCTCATTAAAGACTGAGGCAAAGTATTTGTTTAGATATTGGGCCATGCACAGATTATCCTTAACCTCCACTCCATCCTCAGTATTTAGCGGTCCCACTTCTTTGTTTTCTTCTTATTTATATGGCTATAGAACCATTTACTATTGGTTTTAATTCCCTTTGCAAGGTCCAACTCTACATGGCTTTTTGCCTTTTTCACTTTATCCCTACATGTTCTGACCTCAATAAGGTAGCTTTCCTTGCTGATCCCTCCCATGTTCTACTCCTTGTAGGCTTTCTGCTTTTTCTTAATCACCTCTCTGAGATGCTTGCTCATCCAGCTTGGTCTACAACTCCTGCCTATGAATTTTTTCCCCTTTCTTGGGATGCAGGCTTCTGATAGTTTCTGCAACTTTGACTTAAAGTAATTCCAGGCCTCCTCCGCCTTTAGATCCACGAGTTCTTCAGTCCAATCCACTTCCCTAACTAATTTCCTTAATTTTTTAAACTTAGCCCTTCTGAAATCAAATACCCTAGTCACAGATCTATTTTTGTTTATCCTTCCATTCAGTTTGAACTGAATTAGCTCATGATCGCTCGAACCAAGGTTGTCCTCTACAACCGTTTCTTCTATGAGGTCCTCACTACTCACCAAAACCAAATCTAAAATGGCATCCCCTCTTATTGGTTCGGCAACTACTTGATGAAGGAATCCATCACCTATCGCATCTAGGAAAATCTGAGCCTTATTATTATTATTACTAGCACTTGTCTTCCAGCCTGTATCTGGAAAATTAAAGTCTCCCATGATCACACAATTCCCATTAGTATTTACTTTGTTAAAAACATTAAAGAGGTCTCTATCCATATCCAAATCAGATCCCGGTGGTCTACAGCAGATCCCGAGCACTATCCCAAGAGAGGCTCTAGTAGCTTTCTTCCCCAGTATGATTTTTGCCCAGACAGACTCTGTCTTAGCCATTCCATCACTTCTTATTTCTTTACAGTTTACCTCATCATTGATGTACAATGCTACTCCCCCACCTTTCCCTTTATTTCTGTCTTTCCTAAACAGCACATACCCTTCAATACCTGTACTCCAGTCTTGACTACTATCCCAGCATGTTTCTGTTATCCCTATAATATCTGGTTTCTCTTCCTGCACCAGTAGCTCTAGTTCCTCCATTTTGGTACCTAGGCTCCTCACATTGGTGTACAAACATCTTAATTTTTGCTGTTTGGCCTCACTCAAATTCTTTACCCAATTAGGCACAGACATTCTACCACCAGCATCACCTATTAGACTGGTATCTACACTACCCTTCCTCCTTATGTCCATTCTCCTACCCACGGCTGTATCCTTTCTTACTTCGTTTTCTTCCCTCTCAATGTTAAAATCCGGCATGGAGATTACCTGGACATCTCCCAACCATCTCCCCCCAATTCCTAATTTAAAGATCTCTTAATCAGTTGTGCCAGCCTCCATCCTAGAAGTCTATTTCCCTCCCTACTCCAGGGACGAGGCAGCAGAGAATCAGACCTGTTGACCTCAGTGGGACTACTCATAATGTGGAAGCATTATGCATGGTAGTAAATATTTGCATTTCAGAGCCCTAATACAAAAGTACCTATACACAGAGTGAAAGAACATACTACCTCTCCAGCAGAGGGATTTAAAGTCTAAATTCCGCTCTGAGTTAAACTGGTATAAAGGTAGAGTAACCTCATCGACTGCAGGGAGGTTGTTTAGGATTTGTACCACTGTAAATGAGAGTAACATTTGGGGGAAATTGTGCAGGTAACCAGTCAGTTACCACTTAGCCATTAATGGACATCTTGAGATCTCAGAGTTTGTAATTTATACTAGTTTAACTAAAATAGGGTTAAATTAAAAGGTGCAGACTCCTGGGGAAACACATTTCTATCAGTTTAAAACCGGTTATATCGGTTTAGCTTGTGCCTATAAATTTACCAGCACAAGCCAAACCAATAGAAGCCAGGTTGAAACCAATATAAGAGTGTCCCTATGGGGTTTTGAAGCAATTTTTATTAAATCAGTTTAAAAGTAAACCTTTACTTAAACCAGTGAGACTTGGTATGAAGACCAGACCTTACCTAGGAGAACATGCTTTAAATTTCTGCGTGTTCGGCAGGTTTCTCATGGGCCCGATATTAAAGGAAGATCTTTTGCAGCTCTGAGATACCTGCGATGCCCCTCAGAGATTTTCCCAGGAGAAAACCTTGTTCCTAGCCATTCCAAGTAGAGGGAATGTGCACTGGTGTCACGAACGGGACAGAACTTCATTAGTCTCTGACCAAAAGAAATCTTAGCAGATGCCCTCTGAGCATGCTCTGTAGGAATTGTTTTAGGTGCCAAAAACTTTGGCCTCAATGGCTCCCTCTGCTGAATGCTCCCGCCTACCTCACAGTATCCCCTGTATGGGAACTGGGATTCGCAGACCTGCAGTGCAGCTCCCCACAAGTTAACACTGACCAAATCAGCACAGGTTCACGCACTGCAATGTGGTGGAGTTGCTGTGGTCTGCACCAGGTGGGAGAACCTGGCCACAGTGCAGAGGGAGGATAGTTATAACAGCAAGCGCTCCCAGGGGAGAGACAGCTTAGGTATGTCAATTAAGGGGGCTATTTTTTTCCACACTCCTAACTGACACAGCAGCTCCAGCAAAACTTTTAAGTGTGGATCAGGTCCAGATTTTCAGGCTTTTCTCTGCAACCACAAAGGAAAGAAACTTCCCTTTCTTTTTTTTTTTTTTTTAAATGAAAACTGAAATTCTAATGTAATCACTTGCCTCTACAAGCTGGGGCTTTATAATGAAAGACTCATGGTAAAAATCACAAGAGTTGGCAATATATGATATTTTAAAAAGCAAACATATATAAAAACCTCTATATTTGATACTTCATACAATTGTCCATTCGTCACTTATCTTCTTGGAGTGTAATCTCTAGGAACAGAGTGTATGGGTGCATGTATGCAGTGCCTAGCACAATGGGACTCAGGGTGCTATGGGTAATATAAACAAACAAACAAACAAACAATAACTACCACGCTCCATAAGTGCTATGTCCAGCCGAGTTTCAACTTTCAGTGGTTTTTGTATGTAGACTTTGGTGACGAATTTTTTTGAAGCATGGTTACAATTTTCCCTCTAATGGGAAAGGGATTTTACCCATTGTAAAAAATATATATATCTATATATTGCTGGAAAGATTTTGCTAAAACTTAAAAACATATAGATCTACGAGCAAAAAGCAAGCAAGAAAAATTCTAGCTAATAAATGAATATTTAAAGACATTATGAGCATGAGTACCTGCTTTAGGATAGAAACTCTTTTGCTTCTTTTAACTGAAATGAGAGGACTAATGCTTTCCTGACACTGTACACTTCCAAACACACAACTCCTCGTTTTTTTTGTCTCTTCCCCTCCCAGCACCATTCTATCTTTCTCCTTTTCCATTGATCTCTTCCCTTTAGTCTCCCTACTCCAATCCTTCTCGCTCAGTTTTACTACATGTTTTTCCACACAATCCTCTCTTTCCATTCACCCTTTCCCTGGATCTTCTTTCATCCAATCACCAAATAGAACTATGAGTAAGTAAACAATACACATTTAAAAAACAAACAAACAATCTAAATACATATATTGTCCACAATGGGCCATCTTGTTTATCACTTCCAAAGTTTTTTTTCCCCTGCTGATATAGTTCCTCTTAATTAGCTAGCCTCTTAAAGTTTATATAGGCACTTCCACCTTTTCATGTTTCTCTGAATGTATAAATATCTGCTCACTGTATGTTCCATTCCATGCATCTGATGAAGTGGGTTCTAACCCACAAAAGCTTATGCTGAAATAAATTTGTTAGTCTCTAAGGTGCCACAAGTAATTCTGTTCTTTTTGCTGACACAGACTAGCATGGCTGCTACTCTGAAACCTGTCAGTGTACTTTCTGTACACAATAGAATAACTCAATCATCTTGCATGTAATATAGTAATAATAATAAAAAAGAAACAGATACTATGTTTCTTTTTTAGTATCATCATTAAAAAGTACAATAGAAATTAAATCACAATAATCCATGGTGATGCAATGGTAAGTATCTGCTTTAGCGCCACAAAAATCAAGGAAATTAAAAAAGGCTTAAGATCTGGGCTAACTCTTCATCCTTAATTCATTCACTTGTGCCTAGTTATTGAAGTCTCAGTTCAATGTTTGTGAAGTGATGTATAATGTGTGTTGTGGAATTTACGCGCAAGAAGTTGCATAAGGGAGAGAACTTGGTGTAACCATGATCACAGTCTGGCCTAGAGATTTCAGTGGGACTACTTGGTGAGTAAGAACGGGAATATTGAGCACAGAGTTTTCATCTTAATTCAGGCTATTTCTGCATTTGTGGTTTTAACGCATATTCTTAATGTTACATTACCCCCTTCGCTTTGCAGCAGAAATGCTTCTGACAAGGCTACTATCTAAAATGGCACAACTACAGACTGGCAGCAGATACTAGTTTTTCCAGTAGAACTTTATATACATTCCTTAAGACCTAAAACTTCATATTTCGCAAAACAAAGCAAGGGCCCAAACTTGCTCCTTTGAAAGTCACTAACAGTTATTAAGTTCCTCTGCTATCAAGGCAAGCACAACCAAACCCTAATATTTGACAGTACATAAGTATAGTAGAGGGCTCATAAGATCCCATAATCCTATATACTAACCAAGCAAAATATCTTAAATGGGTATTATCAATAAATCAGACAAACTCCGGCTCCCCGCTTCATTTCTTCAATTAAAAAAAAAAAAATACTTGACCTTTCAAAGTGCTTTTCCAATCTTGTTTTTTTAGATTTGCCAAGAAATTAAACAAAATTTTAAAGAATGACAGTTCTGAAGAAATAAACTGAAATGTGAACCCTGTGTTCTTTTCACTGTAACTAGCCAGGCTGTAATGACAAAGGAAAGTAAGAGGTGTATACAAAATCACTGAAAATAAATTGCTGTATGTGCCATATCCTGTAGAACTGTTCAACAGTTATTACACTTTTGTTCATTGACATTGCTATAGAGATCTCCACACTGCAAGTAACCACACCATTTCAAGTGCTTTGCTGTTTCAGAAGAGCAGATTTTTCTTGATTAATAACAAAAGGTTTTGTTGGGATCAGAGCTGTTTCCCACCATCTCTATGCAAACCCGGCAACACAAACTGTGTACATTAGCATTTCAAGGAGCTTCCTATTAATGATGGCAAGAAAAGCTCCTCTCGGTGGGTAAAATCCATTTTGTCCTCTCTTGTGACATCTGTTCTAACTTTTAAAGCCAGAAAGGAAACTAGATAATGCCAGAGAGTCTTTTGATTTACTGTATTGGCACTTGTGATGATGCTTCAGACTATAAAAGCATGTAGTGGACATACATGACGGTATAAATGTGAACATCTGCATATTCCCACAACATAGGGTGAACCGAGAAAGTAATTCCACACTTTTCAGACTTTTTACTAGCCTTTCATGATTTCATAATTCTGTTTTCAATTACTTCTATACCATACAAAACTGGGTATTAAAAAAAAAAATTTCTGTAAATGTTTACTGCTACACTGCTACAATGTTTTCTGGTTTAATTTCTACTTCCCAAAAGCTGATTTTGTAAAAAAAATTGTGAGTAAGACATTGAAAGAAATGGAGTTGGGGAAACTGAAATATGGATTTAAAACACACACAAAATATGCAGGGTAGGATTTTTATTTTTTTTTAAAAAAGGTAAATCCTGCAGATTTTTACCTCTTTACACCATCTGTGCAGTATTGCTTTTAGGCCTTTTACATTGGTTATCCTGGGAACAAAGCTGAAGGCAGATTCCAGCAGTTTTTCCATTCACTATTCATTCAGAGGTTCATCAGCTCCATATGGATCCAGACAACTGCTGTGTTAAATCAGAGCCCTTTCCCAGAATTGACATGGTAATGAAGTCATGGTATTGCTCACAGAAAAGGCCTCCATAGGTATCCCCTCTCTCTAACAAATCCAGCCTTTTCACCCCATTCACTCCCTAAAATTATCTTCTTACATTACAACATCTGTGAACTAGGTTTTTGCCTTTTAGTGTCTGGCATGTTTTATTACTCGACCATGCCTTACACCCTAGTTAACAGAGCTCTTGCACAAGCAGAAAGACAAAAAAAAACTTGCAAGGTTCACTTTCAAGAATGTATTGTTGTTTTTCTTTTTCATTTGCATTCAAAAAATGATGCTATTATTGCACTTAGTGTGTCTTCTAGATACACAGGATGATGAAGTTCAGTTCTGCTGTTTACACAAAATGCTTTAAAACTATGCAAAGATGTTAAATTGTTTAACAATAAAAATTGCGGTCCACTGGCCAACTTGTTTGCCCCCCAAAAAATGCTACAAATAGATTTTGCTAATGGCAACTATGTTTTAACACTTGCCGTCTGTTCATGAGTTTCATAGATTACAAGGCCAGAAGGGACATTGTGATCATCTAGTCTGACCTGCAAAACACAGGCCATAGAATTTTCCCCAAAATAATTCCTAGAACAGATCTTTTAGGAAAATATCCAATATTGAATTAAAAATTGTTAGTGATAAAGAATTCACCCTGATCCTTGATAAGTTTTCCAATATTTAATCGCCCTTGCTGTCAAAAATTTACACCAGTTTCATAGAATTATAGAATATCAGGGTTGGAAGGGGCCTCAGGAGGTCATCTAGTCCAACCCCCTGCTCAAAGCAGGACCAATCCCCAACTAAATCATCCCAGCCAGGGCTTTTGTCAAGCCTGACCTTAAAAACCTCTAAGGAAGGAGATTCCACCACCTCCCTAGGTAACCCATTCCAGTGCTTCACCACCCTCCTAGTGAAAAAGTTTTTCCTAATATCCAACCTAAACCTCCCCCACCGCAACTTGAGACCATTAACCTCCTTCAATTTATTTATTTATCAAGTCCTGTATCAGCCAATCCATAATCTTGCCTGGGATCAAGTCAGATTAACAAACCTGTAATTACCCAAGTCATCCTATTTACCCTTTTTAAATATTGGCACATTTGCTTTCTTCTGGAACTTCCCTGGCGTTCCAAGACTTATTGAAAATCATCATTAGCAGTCTAGTGATTTCCTCAGCCAGCTCTTTAAAAACTCTTGGATGGAAGTTATCTGCACCTGCTGATTTTTAAATGTTTAACTTTAATAGCTGCTGTTTAACATCCTCCTGAGATACTAGAGGAATGGAAAGAGTTATCATATGATATAACTACATGTGTTTTTCCCCAGATACAGAATAGAAATATTTATTTAACACTTTTGCCTTTTTTGCATTATTATTGATAATTTTACCATTTCCAACTAGTAACAGACCAGTACCATTGTTAGGATTCTTTTTGTTCCTAATATATTTAAAAAGCTCTTCACTGTCCTTAAGTCTACTGGCTATAGATTTCTCCTTGTGTCCCATAGCTTCCCTTATCAATTTTCTACAATTGCTAGCTTCTGATATATAGATTGAAACTATGTTTAATTTGAACTGCTTCAATATGAAAAAGTATAGATATGGGCGAGTTTATATTTATAACATACCATGTATATGTATACAGTGTTTAGGTATGATCATATACGGTAGTTTTTATTTCAAAATTAAGAGTCATTCTCATAAAGATATTCTAGTTATGCAAATATCACATGATTTATAAAAACAAATGTCATTTGCAGATGGTTATGTATATGGCTGGCTGCGTATTGGTCAAAAAGGAGGGTTAACCAGCATAGCTTTTATTCTTTTACTTTTTATAAAATCAGGACAAGTTTGAAGAAAATGTTTCTGTTTATATGGAAAAAATTAATTTGTGGTTGACAGATGTATCTTGATTAGATTACTCAAAAGAGAGCATGGCCCATGATGTAATTGTTTTACCTGCTCATTAAAATGACAACTGCTGAGTCACACTGAATTGGTCTGGGCAACTTGACCCTACCCTAGCTTTCAAAGTCTCTGAAGCTTAGTAACATGAAAAAGAGAAGAACAATTTTAATTATTAATGTAGGCCACATTCTGCAAAGACAGAGCTATAGTGTGTAAGGACCTAATTGTGGTCCCAATGTAGTAGTCTTCAAAAGAAATTTTGCGATTGACCTCAGTGGAAGCAGAATTGGGCCCTAGTACAGCAGCTGCTGTAGCAAAACTAGTGTTGCTCAGAATGTTTAATCAGAAACCATAGAAATCTATTCAGGTTTCAAGTCCTTATTAATAGGAGCTCATGTGGTGAAGATCACTAATACCCTGCAGTGTTAACCTTTCAACCTAGGCAATGGCATATATGGCTTCCTCCAAGATTTTTCTTCATGCCCCTTCAAGAATCTACCAGCAGTGAATATGAGTGGCAGTGGACCTATTACGGTCCTCAACAAATTAACCATGTTCTTTCTACGGCACAATGTGTCTCCTCCTGTCCAGCCAGCAGGGAGTTCAGAGTTCATTACAAACCCCAGACCCCCTACATAGCAAAGGAATGAGATGTTGACCCACCACCAGGATGGCCATTTTGTAGCTGAGCTTTCATTTTTCTGGTGATTACTGGAGTATGCTGGAACAAAACAAAAAAATCTCTAAACATTTCTCAAATTTAATACATTTTTAAGATTACTTAGATTATAAACACCTGGGAGCAAAGACCTTGTTTTTGTATGTGTATGTCTCATGCCTAGCACAATGAGCTTCTAATCCTGAGTGGGCCTCTGGGCACTATTAGAATATAAATATTAAATAATATCTTTGTAAACAGTCACAGCAAACTTCAAATTATAATGTTTTCACCACAAACTGCTATAGAAAAGTCAAGCAGGGCACAGCTACAACTAGGTGGCCAATTTTTGTTGGATATATTCCTGGAGATTTAATCACATGACAATCTTTCATTTAAAAGATTAAATCTAATTCTTGGAGACTCCAGGCCAATCCTGGAGGGTTGGCAACCCTAGCTACAACATACTTTTTAGAATGTTACTCTAAGCAAGAAGACAGACTTTTTCATCCCTGTTAAAATGGAAATCCTGGTGCAGCCATCACACTTACTGGGCTAACTGCACCTCAGACCCCTTCTGGTGTCACCAAGTGCATCCCCCGTCAGGCCTGTGGTTCTCCCACTCCCAGAGCAGGGCTGCTGTCCCCTGGTATTAACCATGATTGCCTCAGCAGGCCTGATTTAGGTTTAGACGCTACAGTTCGCTCCCTCCAGAAGCAATGACCAGTGGTTAATATATTGACCAAACAGCCTTCTTAAAGCAAAGTATTATTTATATAGGACCAAAGCATTTAAGAGAAAACAGATCTTAACACAAATATAACAGACTGTATGCATGATTGTCTCTCCCTAAGGCTTACCCATTCCATGACCCTGAGTACCCAACTTCTGAGTCTCCCTCTGTATCAGCTTGTCTCCCTGTACACCTCCTGACAACTGATCCCCACCCTCTTCTCCTGAGAAGAGCTTTTTAACTGTTCTTTTGATCTCTTCATTACCACCACTGGCAAAAGAGTTGTGTTGCTATGGCCTGCTGCCTGAAAACATGTCATCCTGTACAGAAGAACCTCAGAGTTACAAACACTGGAGTTAGGAACTGACCGGTCAACCACACACACCTCATTTGGAACCGGAAGTGCACAATCAGTCAGCAGAGACCAAAAAACAAATACTGAACAGTACAGTCCTGTGTTAAATGTAAACTACTAAAAAAATAAAGGGAAAGTTTAAAAAAAGATTTGACAAGTTACGGAAACTGGTTCTGTGCTCGTTTCGTTTAAATTAAGATGGTTAAAAGCAGCATTTTTCTTCTGCATAGTAAAGTTTCAAAGCTGTACTAAGTCAATGTTCAGTTGTAAACTTTTGAAAGAACAGCCATAACGTTTTGTTCAGAGTTACAAACATTTAAGAGTTACAAACAAACAAACAAACAAACAAACTCCAGTCCCGTAACTCTGAGGTTCTACTGCAATTGACTCCCCAATATTTGTTAGGAGGTTTCTTATCTATAGTTATTGTGTTGCTTCCCTGCTTGTTTTGTCCACAGCCCTTTGTTAAGTTAGATCAATACGTTCATACAGGAAAGTCTTATAACCCAATATACAATAATTTCCTCTCGTTGACCAGGTCACATACAATATTCATAAAATTACTACATCTTAGTGTAAGCAGAAGGGTTACATTAGTATTCTTAGATCACCACATAGCATCTCCACATCTCATACACAGCCTTAACCATAATAAAGGTATATGTAAAGGCTTACTCCACTCAGGAGAAAGATGTGCTAAATCCTGACCGGGGCATCCACTGACACAGACCTTCCTTCCTTCCACAGCCAGTGAAGCTCAGCACCCAAGCAACACTACTCTAATTTAGACAAGGGACCCCCCCTTTCAGCAGCAGCGACAGAGCTGCCCTGCAGACATTCAGCCCTGCCACCACAACTGGCACCTTTGCTAGCAGCCTCAGTACATGTAAAGACTAACTTGGCCTGGAAGCTGAACCCTTCTCTCATCCCTACAAGTGGTCAGGCTTGACGCCCATTAGCGGAGTGGCGGGCAGGATCTTGCACTGCCACTACCAAAACTGTACCCGTCCTATGGATAATCAGAGAACTGCCCATTCCCACACCAACCCAGCACCTTTCCCGAGCACAGCCACTTAATTCTTACATTTTACAAAGTCTAAAACGAAACATTACAAAGTGTATGACAGTAACAGTTTGAAAACATTCAGCTACTCTTCTACCTTTACTGCTCTTCACTAGGGACCCACTCAGTAGCGTAGCCAGGGGAGTAGCAGGGGGAGCGGCCACTCCCCCACTGAGCAGAAGCGGCGCCTTTTTTGTGATCTGATGCCTTTTGCTCCTACGCTGCAGCCAGAGCAGAGCTTTTTTTTTTTTTTTTGCTCCCGGTGCCTTTTTTTAGCTCTGCTCCCCCTGTGCCCTAAACCTGGCTATGCCACTGGACCCGCTGCCCCACTGAAACTGTGCCATTGACTTCAATGGAGGAGAGCACGCCCTCAACCCTGACTTCCAAGAACCTGTTGTCTTTGCCTTAGCTGATTTCAGCACAGTTGTCAATAATATCAGCTGCCTAGTGCTTCTTGGACACTTAGCAAGACTCCAGAGTCCCTAATTCTTACCTCTACCAGTCTGAATCCTTCCTGTCTAATTACTCTTTCCCCCCCCCCCTTCACTCCTGAGTGAGTGTTTTCAGTTTCCCCTCACCTCTTCCACCTCAAGGCTCTGTCCCTGCCTTTTCTCCTCCATTCTAGCTGCAACCCGGAGTTCAGCTTTAGGTTTACTTCAAACCACAGGGTCTCCTCAAACTCCTACTTAGGGCTTTTGTCTGTCTCAACTGATTGATTGGTGATCCTTAAATTTCAAGGATAATCTCTACCACGGATTTACATATGGATCCTGAGATGACTCAGGAGTCTGATCCTGGAACCGCAAATCTACCCACAGTAGTTACAGACATTTTGTGGCAGGCCAGCTACCTACTGGAAGAAAGTTATGTCTTTTTCACTTCCTCCTCAGTCTCTCTTTTCAGCTTCGAGGGCAAGGCGCTTCTCCTCAAAGCGAGCCACTGTCTGATGGAGGATATGGTGCCATTGGGGTCAGTTGGTGGCTTGCTCTTCCCAGCTTGTGGTATCCACATCAGTTTTCTTAAGATATGCTTTCAGTATGTCTTTGTAGCATTTCCCCTGACCACCACAGGATCTCTGACCATGGGCAAGCTGAGAGTAGAGGACTTGTTTTGCATGTCAAGAGTCTGGCATCCACACACAATGTCCAGCCCAGCAAAGTTGGTGCATGAGGATCATTGCTTCAATGCTGGTGACATTGACTTCAGCAAGGATGCTAGCGTTAGTGCAGCGATCTTGCCACTTGACACAAAGGAGCTTCCTGAAGTAAACTCTCCAAACTCTGAGGTGCTGTCGATAGGTCAGCCAGGTTTCGCATCCATAGTAGGTCATGATCACGTAGGTCATGATCCGTGAAAACGCATCAGAGCAATTTCACAAAGGAAGCACTTGCACACTGGATCCTGTGCTATCGATTTTGCATTTTGAGAAAGTTGACTACTGAGTTAGCAAAAGTGCTCAACTGTCTCCGTCTCAACTAATAGCCCCACAATAACATTTGCGACCCGTATTCTCTTAGTCAGGGGAAAACGTTCCTGATTTGGCTATCTAACCCTTGAGAACATGATTACAGAATTTTTATGGAATTATAATATACTGAGCCATAAAGCAATACATATATCGTCATAATTAATTACCCACCATACTTTCCACATTAAAAAATAATTAGAAGTAAAAATCTTTAACTGGCCATGTCTATGTTTTGTCTCCTCAGTGTCTTTTTTTGGCCCTGCATAATAGCACAGCCAATTCAGATACTGGGGGGAAAAAAAAAAAAGCCACAGGTTAATAAAATGAGGTACTTCATTAGCAATGAACTTCAGAATCCTGATTCCTTACCACCATGCCAAGAAAAACAAGATGAAGGACTGGGAAGGATTTCAGGACTACTGTATATACTCTTTTATAAATTCATTAAAGATGAGGCAGGACAAAGCATACTTAGTAGTAGCTGGTAAAGCATTTTAAAAAGGAGCGATGCTACAGTACTTTGCTTTGAAGTTCAAAAACTTACCAATTTCTCATCTTGCGGCTGCTATGCAGAACCCCCTAGTTATCTGCATCAAGAACAGTCTGTCATGGTAATACAGTATTACTACATGATCAGGATTTGTGCATTGTTAATCGTAGAGGTGGCGCTTCCTTTCTAAAGCCCCCGTTCCTGCAGTGATTTCCACGGAGGCAGTTTCCTGTGCCAATGTAATATTCATTGCAGGATCAGGAGGTACATCTCTATTTTCAGTTCTTCATAACCATATTTCTACTCATCACGCCACTATGGCCAAGGGTGTGCCATTTTATATAAAAGAGAAAAAGTCTTCGCGCTAAGAGCTTCCTCTGCTGCAGGTGAAATGGAGCCCAGCTACTTGTGCTAGGGTTTGATAATGGTTGGCAACATTTCTAACACTCTAACAAAGGAAACGCTCCACATAAGCAAAGGCCTGGCAGCCACTAAGCTTTCCAGCACCAAAGGGATTTGTGTATATTTTGGTGAACGTTAGATAATTTTCTCTGTTTTCTTCCCCCACCATCTGTAACAGTATTGTAACGTAAGTGTTCCAAACAACTATCCCATCCCTTTCTCCCAATTTATTAGAAATAGAACACATGCCAAGGAAGCAAAATATAATAAAGAAGTACAAACAAATTAAATTCACTAATGCCAAAGATGCCCAGGTGTCTGAGCAGCTGCAAAGAAAGCACCATGAATAAACCACAATTTTTAGGAGGGAAAAAGCCATAATAGACCTTCAGCCTTAGCAATTGCTTTCCATTTTAAAGGAAATACAGGAAAATCTAGGAAAAGGCCTAGAAACTTCTTTTTAAATTAAATCTAAAAAGCCTTGACATTGATAGAATCCCAAGAAATTGGGGAGACAAGAAAGTGTGAGTCTATGTGTGCATCACAGCCTGCCCCAAAAGGCCTGCATTGCCAAGAAATTAATTGTTCTGGAAGGTTTCATTGAAATCTCTTCAGCTTTTGGAGTTATTGGAATTTTTCACCATTTGTGAGAAAGAACTGTCAGGTGATGTCCGGGACCAAGTACTACTCCCGATAAGCCCAGCCCTCTAGCTGGAGGTTCTGGTCTACTCAGGGGTCTCAAGTAATTTTATGGACCATCATGTGGCTAAGAATTCCTTGGATTTGGTGGAACCCACTGATGTGTCACTCTTGGCCTTCGGGCTGGTCACTCACCAGACTACCCTCTTAGGGCTCATTACCCTTCAGGGCACTGAGTGACTCTTCAGTTCGGGTTGATTCGTGCCCTCCACTCTCGGGTCATACTGGGAATGACCTGGTTTGCTGCCTATGACTCCTGTATCCGTTGGCAAAAAGGGACAGTGCATTTTTGCTTCCCATATTGTCAATGATTCTGCCTTCCAAAGGCCAAAGACAGAGAAGATATCCTCTATGGATTGTGTCATCATTTGGGGAATCCTGTTGTGAAGGAACAGGAGTTGGGCGTGCCCCCAATCGTCCTGACTGCTGCAAAAATACCTTGCAAGTACCATGACCTTGCAGATGTATTTGACAAGGGAAATGCAGACACCCTGCCCCCACACAGCAAATACGACTGCCCAATTAACCTTCAGTCACACCCTTTCTGAAGCAGAACTCCAGGCCCTATCTGCAGAAGGGGTTTATCTGGCCACCCACCTCTCCAGCAGAGGCCCTGATCATCTGGTTAAAAAGAATGATATTCACTGAGGCCCTGCATTGACTACTGGGTGATGGTTCGGAACCATTACCCACTTCCCCTCATTCATAAACTCCTAGACCAATTACACTCTGCCCAAATTTTTACAAAGTTAGATCTCCATGGGGCCTATAATCTGGTGCAGGTGCAAGAAGGAGATGAGTGGAAAACCATCTTCTGCACCAATTATGGATTCCTGGAATAACCAGTCATGTTGTTTGGTCTCTGTAATGCTCCCATGACCGTCCAGCACTTTATCAATGACATTTCCCAGGACACGCTAGATCAGTTCATTATTGTCATCTATCTCAATGACATCCTTATTTTTCCCCCACAACCAAGCACAGCACAAACAGCGTATACGGATGTTCTTAGAAAGGCTTCGCCAACACCACCAGTATGCCAACCTAGAGAAGTGCCAGTTTGACCAGGACACAGTAAAGTTTCTCAGCTACATCATCTACCCTGAAGGGCTCCCACTGGACCTACACAAAGTGACAGCCATCATTGACTTGATAGCACCCAGGGACATCCAAGAGGTGCAATGCTTTTTGCGCTTTGCCAATTTCTATAGTCAGTTTATCAAGGGTATCTTAGTGATGGCCACCTGTAGGCTGGTCAGACTCACCCCCGGCAGCGCCTCGTGCTGGTCCCTCGGGGAATTAGCTCGCCAGCCTCCAGAGAGCCCTCTGCAGGCTGGTGATCCGCTACCGCTGGGCCCCCATGTCCCTCCCAGACCCCGGTGCCCCTTTCCACTGGGGTGCTGCCCCCCCTGGCAGTAACGCCTCAGTTTCAGGGTCTCCCTCCCGCCACTCACTATCCCCACCTCACCTCAGTATAGGCTATTGCCAGTCACCACTTAGCTCCATGCACTGGGGCAGACTGCAGTGTATTAGCCACTCATCATAGACAAGGGGGGTTTGAACCTGCTGCCTCTGCCTACCCATGGGTTATGCCCTGTAACCCCAGTACCTCTCTGGGCCCTATGCCAGGCCCTGCAGCCTGGGGCTTGCTAGCCTGGAGCCTCCCTACTCCCCTGGCCTTTCCCCAGCCCTGCTCCCAACTAGGTCCTTAGTTCCCCCTTGCAGCCAGGCCCTCCTCCCTCTGAAGGCAGAGAGAGACTGTTTGCTCCAGGTACCCTGCCTAGCTCCTGGCAGCCAGACCCTTCTCCATCTACAGGCAGAGAGAGACTGTTCTGTGCTATTAGCTCACTGCCCACTTATAAGGGCCAGCTGAGCCTTAATTGGGGCATGGCCCCAGCTGAGCCTGCCTTTCCACTCAGCCTGGGGTTGCTTGCTCCAGCCACAGCCCTCTCCTTCAGGCCTGAGCGGGGTGCTCACCCCACTACACCGCCCCAATCACAGCCCTCCTGCAGAAGGGAGCCCAGGTATCTTGGACCCCAGCCCCAGAGGCAAAAGTGGCTTTTGAGTGCCTAAAGCAGAAAGTCATTACAGCCTCCATTTTGATTCACTGCAACCTGGGCTGGCCATTTACAGTAAAAGTGGATGCCTCAAACTTTGTGCTGGGAGCAGTCCTCTCCCATATGGCAGTCTCCAATGGCCAGCTTCATCCTTCCACTTTTTTACCCATCCAAGCTCACCCCAGTGGAACAAAATTTTGCTATTCCCAGTAAAGAGCTACTGGCCATCACAGCAGCCTTTGAGGAATGTTGGCATCTCCTGGAGGGTGCAGGTTCCCAATCCAAGTCCTCACAGTCTACAAAAACCAGAGCCAGCTCCAAGCACCAGCAAAACAAGCTGGTGCTTGGGGCGGCACGTTTCTAGGGGCGGCATTCTGGCGCCAGCCATGCCGCCCCTAAAAATGTGCCCCGGCCGCCCTAGCTCACCTCCGCTGCCGCCGCTGGCTCGCACGCTGCTGCTGGAGGGGGAGATCCCGAGCGGCCGCAGCGCGCGAACCAGCTGATTCGCATGCCGCTGCTCCCCCTCCCTCCTGGGCTTGAGAGCCCAGGAGGGAGGGGGAGAGCCTGAGCGGCTGCGGCGCGCGCGCTGCTGCTCCCCCTCCCTCCCAGGCTTGAGAGCCTGGGAGGGAGGGGGAGATCCTGAGCGGCTGCGGTACGCACGCCGCTTCTCCCCCTCCCTCCTTCCTTCCTAGGCTTGAGCGCCTGTGGGGAGGAGGCAGGGCTGGGGATTTGGGGAAGGGGCGGCGTTGAGGCGGGGGTGGGGTAAGAAAAAAACGGGGGGGCGGCCAAATTTGTTTTTGCTTGGGGCGGCAAAAATCCTAGAGCCAGCCCTGACAAAAACCTGGAATTCCCAAAGACAGCTCAGGATCTCAGTAGACCTGCTACCCTCCATACATTCCCTGCTTCCCCATGATCCCTTTCCAGTTCAGATCCCCCAAGCCTTAGACAATGACAATGCCCAGACTTACTCGACCTTCATTCTCCATGAAGGAATTCTGGATCACAAGGGGTGCATCTGTGTAGCCATTGGCCGACCCACTTCGCAAGTCGTATGAATCTCCTCTAGTTGGTCACTTTGGTCAATTCAAGATGCAGGCCCTGGTGTCAGAGTTTCTGATGGCCAGCCCTCCATGCTTCGGTAGCAGTCCTGTGACCTCTGGGCAAGTACCAAAAACCCTTGTGCAAAACTGCTTGGTCTTCAGCCCTAGCCCACTCCACCTTGAGCCATTGTATTGATGGACTTCATCATGGAGCTGCCACCCTCTCAAGGGTACACCACAATTCTAGTTGTAGTCAATCTCCTGACAAAAATGATGCATTTTATAACATCTGGTGGCCTCACAATGCAGGAAACAGGCTGTTTCAAACAGCTCATCCGTTCAGACATCTTTTGCTTTCCTGGGTTGCCCACAAGTGTAGTATCTGACCAGGGGTCCGAGTTAGTTTCCCACTTTTGGTGGGAATTTCTGTACCTCCTGGGCATCAAACCTCACACCACAACTACTTTGCCACCCAAGTAGCAATGGTCAGACAGAGTGTCAATCAGGTCCTGGAGTAGTACCTAACCTGCTTCCTAAATCAACACTAGGATAATTGGCTGGCACTCATTCCCCATGCAGAATTTGTCTACAACAATTCCACACATGCCACCACTCAGACGACCTCTTTCTTCATTCATTATGTGTTTCATCCTTGGCAACATCAAAATCCCCCTCCACTTGCCAATGCCCACAAGTGCTGACCTCCCTGCACACAAGAACTCAGGCACCAGTCGGAAGAGACTAGGGCAGAATACAAGATCCATACTGACCAACACCATCAGCCAACCCCCAATCTGAATGTATGGGATAAGGTTTGGCTGTCTTCCCAAGATCTGCAATTTACCCGTCCATCTGCGAAACTGGATCACAAGTACTTAGGGTCATTTGCAATCACATCACCCATTTGAACTCTTCATTGAGAATCCCTTCCCATACTTCACTACTCTTCCCCATCCACCAATAACCATGAAGGGCCAAGAAGAATATATGGTGGAGTCCAGAATCTGCTGGATCCCACCAAGTCCAAGAGACTCCAATATCTGATTGATTGGGAGGGATACGGTCCAGAGGAGTTCATGGGAACCTGCAGAAGATGTCCATGTCCTGCACCATCTGCACACCTTCCATGGGGCCTGACCTGAGAAACCCAGCCCAAAGTCTCCTGGTAGGCAATACCAAAAGGAGAGGGTTGTTGTCAGGGACCAGGCCAGCTGGGATCAGCTGCTGGCCTGATCCCTACCTTCACTGTTAGGTAACCAATGAGACCAGCTGCACCACCACAGAACTGATGAAGTGGACATAGCCCCTGATTATCTGCTGGTTTAGCAGACATGCTTATAAGCCTGGCCCCCGCAGCATATCCACAGCAGCTCAACATGTACCATGTCTGCAGCTGGACTCACACTTGTTCCAGCCCATGCTCCAGCCCATTCTAGTCCCTGGTCCTGCTTTGTTCCAGCCCTGCTCCAGCCTGCTTCCTGCTCCAGCTCACTTCCAGCCCCTGCTTCAGCCCCTGCCCCGCTCCTGCTTCAGACTTCAATCCCCAGCTCTGCTGCTGGCTTACAACTCTGGTTTACTCCCCAACTTGGCCATATGATTTCTTTCCCTCCAATACCTACCCTTGGCTCAATTCCTGGACTCTGCCCACCCTGGAACCAGCTCTAACAGGTAGGTCATACTCTCACTTCCACCAGTAGACCTGACCACCCACAGCCTGGTCAGTTCTAAGTGATTTTGTTGCAGGAGAGATCTAAAGGAAAATATCATGGGGTCCTTCTGGAATTTTACACAGAGCTCCTTCTATGCATGGGAAAAATTGCCAAGATGCTAGTATATCTGACAAGTGTTGCAAGCTGAACTTGTTGGGTTTGAAAAAACTACAGCCTTATCAGAGACCTTCACAAGCAAAAGCAGCCTTTGAACTGCATGTTACATGTACCAGACTGCTGCTGATCTGCCTCAGATGAGAATAATACTGACAGAACTGGCAGATTCTCCTTTAGCTAGAAGGAGGGTCAACTGCTCCATTGCCATTGATTCCTCACAATTAAGGATTTTTTTCACTTTGTGTTTACTCACTTGGCTACTCTTTTGTATCCTGCATGGTCCACATCTGGTCTTACACCTTTTATTTGTTCTAGCCAATATATGCTTATTCATCAGGTGTGTTCACTTTAGTTATGGTCGAGATGGCACTGTCATTCTAAATGTCTGTATTCATTGGCTTATACATTACCTTCTGGGCAGAAATTTCTCACACTTGTTCTCATCCCAGAAATAAACTCTATTTTGCAAAATTAGAAGAATATCTGCTGAGTTCTTTGGTAGCCTCAAATATTCAAATAAGCTATGCTGAATTTTGACTACAATACTTTATGAAATAAAGAGTTCCTCTTAATTCTATTTTTGGTCCCACTGTTTTTATTTTTTAAAACCCCCTGAAATTATAAGTGTAAAAAAATGTATTTCCAAATTGGTCAGAAATGTGGGAAAGGTGCAAGCATTTGTATAAGCATTCAAACAAGAGTGTAAATTGTGTGATTGTGATAACATTTAATAAGGTGCATTTTCACAGAAGTGGAGTTACTCAGCACACATGAGAACATACGAATGGCCATGCTAGGTCAGACCAGTGGTCCATTTAGCCCAGTATCCTGTCTTCTGACAGTGGTCGGTGCCAGGATGTTTCAGAGGAAATTAACAGATGGGGAAATTTATCGAGTGAGCCATCCCCTGTCACCCAGTCCCAGTTTCTGGCAGTCAGAGGTGCCACTTAGGGACACGTAGCACTGGGTGGTGTCCGTAACCATCTTGGGTAATAGCCACTTATGGACCCGCCATGACCTTATCTAATTCTTTTTTTGAACCTGGTTATATCCCTGGCAACAAGTTCCACAGGTGGACTGTGAAGAAGTGCTTCCTTATGTTTATTTTAAGCCTACTGCCTATTAATTTCATTGGGTGACCCCCTAGTCCTTGTGTTGTGAAAGGGGTAAATAACACTTGTTTATTCACTTTCTCCACACCAGTCATGATTTTATAGATTTCTATCATATCCACCCTTAGTTATCTCTTTTGGAAGCTGAACACTCCCAGTCTTTTTAATTTCTCCTCATATGAAAGCTGGTCCATATCCCTAATCATTTTTGTTGCCTCTCTGTACCTTTTCCAGCCTTTTTTTTTTTTTTTTTAAGATGGGTGAACAAGCCTGGTACATATCAATTTCTTTGTCAAATTGATGAACTCATATGAGCTTGCAGCATCCAGTGGGCATAACTGGACACTGCAAGACAGAGGTTCCTAGGGTTGTGTCTGGGACTGGAGGTATTGGCTAGTCATAGTGTCATTCGGTTGCACAGTCCAAGAAGCAGCTTAAGTGCCAGAGGCTGTGTGTGAACAGCCCAGGAATGGGGTTTCTCACAGCAGAGCAGGGTAAGGCTAGCTCCCAGAGTCAAGGATTGGAGTGACCCAGTCGATCACCAGTTCGGATAACACCAGAGGGGAACATCACTCTCATGTCAAAACACTGTCATATTCAGAACCAACATATATAAAGGGACAGACCAGAAATCCCTGCAGAGCTTGGGAAACTCACTCTCCTCCAGAAACTTTAGAATTTTTAAATGAGAATCAGGGTAATATAACAAAGACTAGAAAGAGCAAGAGCATTCCATTTTTCCTGAAATGTAGCATAACAAATAAATGATCTTATAAGGATCTCTAATGGCACAAGATGTCTGGGATCAACAGATTTTAAGTACTGTTATGTCAATTCACCCAAATACAGATCCACACCATGGATTTAATTTTTGAGTCACTCAGAGAAATCAATCATCCAGAAACTATCTGAACTAAGACTTTACTTCTGCACCTGTCAGTCTTGCAGGCTGCCCAATTTGAAAGCATTAATAAAAGTGGCAAGGTAACAGCTTGTGTTTGCACTGACCTCTAGACCTTCGCAGACCCATGATGCACAGACAGAGACAGACTGCGGGCCTGGTTTTTCACTGCCTTGGTTCCTTGTCTAGGCCTTTACACCTGTACAAAGTGAATGGAAAACATGTAAAATGATACTGTTCTTATCTGATAGCATTTTGCCCTTACTTTACAGAGGTGCAAACGATTAGACAGCATGCAAAGCAGTGAAGAATCAAGCACTCTGTGTATTAAAAAGAACCAGGACACACTGCCATAAGAAGTGTCCAAAACTACACACAAGGTCTGCTCATGCATTCATGCTCAGCCTCTATGGTCTGGACAGTATTAAGTACAAGCTAGTATCCTTGTTGTGTAGGACTTATGGGGTTTTGTTTATTTCATTTAAAAACCAGTAGACCTGCAAGACTGGATGTTGCAGAATGTTTCACAAACAGCAATCTCTCCCTTTCATGGGACCTCAGAAGTCTCTAGTGCCTACGTTCAGGAATTCCCCCATTGTTGGCACATGGTGATAGCTATTGTCAGATGATTGGCACTGGCTCTCTGGAGTCTCCAATTTTAATTAGTAAAACCACTAAAACAATCTCAAGACTTGCTTGTGTGAAGCCTTTGATTGGGTGGGAACGATGCCTCCCTTCCATAAGGGGTTAGGCAAGTCGCAGAAACTGGCAGAACTCCCTATCACTCTAAGAGGATTAACAGATCCATTATTATATATACAGGAAACCCACCACACCACTGACCAGCCCCTCCCTCCCCCCGCACTTGGAGCCAATATGTAGCTGACAGATTTTAGGTGTGTCGTCTCTGAGAGAGTTGCATATGAATCAGTCCCTCAGCTGGGCCTGGAGCCGAGGTCCACGCTATGTAGTTTCAGCTGCACAGAACTCATCCGGAGTGAAATGAGTGAGGTGCTGTTTGGTGGCAGAAGGAAGGTTGATAAAATAGTTCTAGGCGTGGGAGAAAGAAAATGACAACAGGTGAACCTCGTGACTGCTCTCATCTGCATCGGTTACTAATTGCAGCTGGGAAACATCGTGCCCGTGGGGACACCCTCACCACATTCTCTCAACCATGCCCCCTGCACCAGCTGCAGGAAGGGAGGTGGCATAGGAACCGCTATTGCAGAAATAGGAGCATGTTTTCACATCGGCTACCTGTACAGACGATTTCGCTCACCGTCTGCCTAGCTGTTCTCAACACTGTTCTGAAGGCATCACGGCAGAAGAGAATCTTAAGGAGGGATTTGAAGAAGAACAGGAGAGCAGCTGTGCAGATTTTTCCAGGGAGTTTGTTCTATGCATCGGGGGCAGCACAGGGGACAGCATGAAGATGTCTGTGGGTGAAGCAGACTAACGCAGTAAAGGCTGGCATTGCGGGCGGGGAGAGGGGAGCAAAGGGAGTGCTCAACAATGTGACTAAGTAATAGCGCTTATAGGGAAGGCTCAATCATGAATGGTCTTAAAAGTAAGAACAAGAAGCTTCTATTTGGACAGAGCAGAGAAGAGAAAGCTAGTGCAGGGATTTAAAGCAAGGGTGGTAATATTGCTTGCCAAGTTGCTTTAAAACGTCCCTTCAAATAAAATTCTCATTACTCCGTTAATTTTAGACTTAGAGTAAATTAGCATCAAGTCAGAAAATAAAAATACTTATTCTGCTTTATTTAAAGTCTAAAGGTAGAATCCTTAGCACAAGTACAATAGCACAAGTATTTCATCTCTGGTCCGGGGGAGTCTGGAGGGGTTTGGAGGGTGTAATCCACCCGCCAACCTGGGAGCACCAGGAAGAGCTTCTGCATAATTCCTCCCATGCACAGCTATTATTTTTATTATTAATAATAATGTATATTATCATCAAACCTAGGGGCCAGCAGCTACAGCTCCTCCACACCTGTGGCCTGATCCAAAACCCTTTGAAATTAATGGAAAGAATCTCTAACTTAACTAGCTTTCACTCAGGCCCCAGATGTGCCAGATGCTGGGGCCAATGGAGCTCTGTAAATGCAGATCCCATGCCCCATCCTCTGACCTATCCACAACCCCTCCCATAATAGCCCATCCATAGAGAGATGGATGCAGAGACCCTTTCCAAGCTGTGCAATGGGGTTATTAAACCCAAAGATTTAGCTCATCACTTTGAGAGTTAGGGTGGGTAATTAGGATACTGTAGACTCCCTCTTCCAGACTAAAATTTAAGACAGGGAGTTGCAGGAAATGGAGAGATGCTAGAGCACTGAGCATTACATCACTCGTACATGGTTTAAAATAGGAAACCCGGCATTGCTGCCAAACCAGACCTGTCAGTGGAATTTGGTTTTGCTGCCCAGCAATTGTAGTGATCATTTGATAACTTTCTTTATGCAAATAAAATAAATAAAGGTTTTCCCAAACAGATACTGTCCTTAACAGAATTCCATTGTCTGTGTCAAGACTACTGAAATAGAGCCTAACCTGTGTAGAAACATATGAAACTGCAACAAAATCAAAGTAGACCAAGACCAATCTACATACTGTGTAATTTGAACAAAAGCCAATCTCTCCACACACACAATTCTCAGCAAATACTTATCAGATGCAACTTTATAGAGAAGCTACATGGTACTAAAATTCTCCAAATATACCTGTTATGAATTACACTCACTGCTAGGACATCTCCTCCTGGATGATCTGGGGAGAGACCGCCTCACCTTGTGGTCTCTCAACCCAGGGCCAGCGTGCCCACTAGGCGACCCTAGGCGGTTGCCTGGGGCGCCAAGATTTGGGGGGCGGCGGGCGGCTGCCCGCTGCCTTCCCACTCAGCGGCTGAGCTGCTGAGCGGGGAGACAAGGGGCGGCTTTGCCACGGCTGCCCCTTGTCTCCCCGCTGAGCTGCTGAGCGGGGAGACAAGGGGCGGCTTGCCGTGGCTGCCCTTGTCTCCCCGCTCAGCGCCTGAGCAGGGAGCCGGGGGCAGCCGCGGCAAGCCCCCCACCTTGCTGCCCCCCCCTCAGCGGCAAGCCAGGGGCAGCCGCGGGAAGCCACCCCCCGGCTCCCTGCTCAGCTCCCCTGGCCGGGGGGGAGCGGGCTTGGGGGGGGGGCGGCGGTGGCGCACGGCTAGTGCAAGGAAGTTTCGCCTAGGGCGCAAAACTTCCTTGCACCGGCCCTGTCTCAACCCCTTGTCCTCTCTCTTGCTCTGCAGCCCTTTTCTGGCTCCAGGAGTTGCAGCTTCCTCTTTGTAACTCAGCCCACCAGCCAGGTTACCATGTGGTTTCCCTCCCAGCATACAGAGTCTCACTGGATCCACTGTCTGAGCAATGCCACTCCATCAGTGGCTGGCAGGGAACCTGGGCCTGCCCACGACTAATGCTCACTACCCAGCCCAGGGATCCTACAATATGTAGCCAATGTCTGCTCAGTCACCACCTTTGCTGCTCTCTCCCTGGGCTGTGTCCTTTTCCACCTCCCACAGGCTTTCTTCTCCACCCTTCTCTCTTCTGGGTACACTCTTCCCTTAGGACCAGGTTCCCAGGGTCCTGGTCCTAATCCTTCCCTGGTTCCCTCCTTCCTGCTCTAATTCATAAAGGGTTGTTGCAGACTTCCTCACTACAGCCATTTCTGCTGCCAGCTTCCTGGCTTTATACTAGCCCAGCCCCCATCTGCTCAGCAGAGCTTCACCTTCCAATCTGGGGTTGTTTCTCCAGACTAATCCCCTCATGTGGGCCCTAGCATACGAATTGGCCATTTCTTGGCTTCCTTAACCCTTTCAGGGCTGGTATGGGGTGAACACTCCATCACATACACACATTATACTTAGAGCTTATTTACATGGGGGGAGGGTTAAATCACACTAACATTAGCTAGTGCACACTCAACTGAGGTGCGCAAAGCAATTCTTCAGAGTATACTAACTGGCCAGGAAATACATATTCTATATGTAAGCAGAGTCAGGATGAGCTCTACCCTGACATCTGGTGGTGAGTTGTGGAAAGGGATGTCAGGGGCTAATCTTGTTTGCATGGACACACCCACCCGGCAAAGCATGATGGATCGCTTGCCCAAATGGTCACTTTGGCTGCTGTGGGATCCCCAGTTTCTCTGTTATTGGGGCAGGAAGAATAAAGTGTTGTTACCCTGATCATGTGAATCAAGGACAGTGACCTTTTGTTATGATGGAGGGACTCGCCATCAATGAAGCAGCACTCACTAGGCGAGGGACTGGGTTCCAAAACCCACTGAATTGAGAGAGGCTGGGGACAGGTATTTGTACTTGGTTGCATGGGCCTCTTCTGAGGGCCCTAAGTGCTAGTTGTACCTCTCTCCCTCCCCCACTGTGGCATATTAGAGCTAATTTTGAATTCCTTAGGAGTTTAATCACAGGCTGCTGAGTTGGAATCATTTGGGGCTAATGGTGCAAATTTAGCACTAAGGCTCCCCTTACTACAAGCTGAAATCACTGAGCACTGTGTTAAGTAGTGGAGTAGCCGGAAGATATATTGCTGAGCAGCTGATGGAGCGGAGCAGTTGGCGGGACAGCCGGAGCAGCTTGCGGGACGGCTGAGCGGAGTGACTCATGGGATGGCTGGCAGAGCAGAGCAGAGCGAAGCCCCACGAAAGGGATGGGGCAATCAGATTCGAGCCACGTAAGGTGCCCCTTACCTCTCCCCTCCCCATTTCTACCCAGACTCAGGGTGGGGGTGTGTAGCACTCTGCAGATGAACTTTTGAACTCTGGGTCTGGACTTTTGGGTTGTTGGACTTTTGGGACTTTAGGTGATTTTTGGGGTTGCTGGACTCAAGAACCAAAGGGAAAGGACATGGCCAATTTGCTGGGGTGGGTCTTTGCTCACAGTTTGGTTTACGAATCCTAGATGTGGTGTTTCCCCAGCAAAATGCCGCATTGTTTCTCGCTGTCATTAAAAGGTTTTTTCTACACTCAGACTCTGTGCTTGCGAGAGGGGAAGTACTGCCTCTTAGAGGTGCCCAGGGGGGTGATATATATTTGTCCCAGGTCACTGGGTGGGGGCTCGAGCCGGTTTTGCATTGTGTCATTGGAATGGAACCCCTAGATACTGAACCCGGCCCTTGTTGCTGCCAACTCTGACTGGCAGAAGGGTTACATATAATCGCAGTTGAAAGTGTACTGAGTTCATTGTGTACTGAGTTAGTGTGGACTAATGTCTGTAGGCACACACCATTCATTTGCACAAGTTTACTAGTCCACTTTAGATTTTCAAGCACAGCTCCCAATGCACAATTAGTGGCCATCTGTAAATAGTTTGGTTTGAAGTGACTTACCCAGCATCATATAGGAACTCTGTGGCAGAGGCAGGGTTAAAATCCAATTTTCTACAGTGTCATTCAGTTGCCTAAGTCACAATATCATCCTTTCTTTTCTTGCAATCCCCCCCTCCCCGCTCTATTCCCTGCTCCTTACCTCTCTGCAGTCATCTCAAGCTGCATTCTCTTCCTCACACTGCCTCAAGGCCAACCAGGGAGCACTGAGAGCACAACAGAGGCAGCCTCCCTCTCTCAATTCCAGTGCCCAGTACTACTGAACATTCAGCAGCTGGGATGAGCAATTGCAGAGAAAGTCCCCTCATTCCCAGTAGCCTGGGGCTAGAGCAGGCTCAGTGCAGATAGAATCTTCAGAGACTTTAGCTGCTGGCTTCTAACAAGTCTCTACTGAGCATGTGCAAACAGTCATTTTCAGATGCTTAAAGCTCAGCTGGGTTTGGGAGGATTTTCATGGAGAAGGCAAAAAGCACCTCTCTTCCTGGAGAAAACTCTTTCTAAAACACAGCCTCACCACTGCAAACAAGAAAACATACCAAACACAAATAGCCCCAGCAATGCTGTCAAAAAAATAAAAATATATACATGACCTGCCAAAAGTCTAAAAAATATGGGGAAAAACAGCATCAGCTTCCCTTCCAAAGGGCCCAAGTGTCACTACTGACAATCAGCCCTTCTTTCCTCCCTCTAAGCCCTGAAGGCTCTTTCCCCAGTTCTGCCCACGAACCCTGAAGGGCCTTCTTCCTCTGTTCCTCCTCAGAGCCCTGATTCTTGCTCTTTTCCATCCGATTCCCAAGCCCTGGGGCCATTCCTCCTCCTCCTGTGCCTCCATTTAGCACATTACTCTGTTTGCTGCTCTGGATTGGTGATGCTTCTCTCTGTCATGTCCCAAGATGGATAGCTGAGAGCAGCAAGCACAGACATGCACTCCTGTACATGTTCAGACTAACATGCCCATTTCAGTCATACACAGGCTGGGCTGGCTGCAGCTTGACTCAGATCCTCCTCCCTCAGTTCAGAACAATGGGCTGACTCTTACGTGTGACTCGGAGGGGGGCATCAACTATGACTTCAGGCTGAACCGTCTTCTTTCATAACTAGCTGATACAAGAGACTGAGCAACTCCACTGGGCTGGCAGGCAGTGGGAGTCCATCCTGCTCTTCTCTCTTGTGTGGACAGATTACAGAGCCTAACAACATACCTACAAACCAACTGCTAAGAGCGGCCAAGGCCAGAGTCAGCAAATGGAAGAAGCTATAAAGTCCAAGAAAAACCCACGTAGTTGTCTTTTCCTTGCAATGCTTCTCCCTGCTCTCTCTGGCAGTGGGCCCCCACCATAGATCCAAACTTTGTGGATCCTTGCTTATCCATTCTGGGGCCTAGATTTATCGATCCTTGGATCCTGCCTTAATTTACCCAGCAAATCATGGGAATTTATTACCAGAAAAGCAGTTTGTTTTCTTCACACAACTTGCCTGATATGGTTTAGGTAGAAAAGCCATAAACATTAGATCATGTTTAACAGTTGCAGTCTCTTCTGTTTAATCCCTCATTTCATTTTCACCTTTTGGTGGAAACGGGTGGAATTTTAATTTTCTCACAGTTACTCTGCACCAAGAATAACTCTGCTATCAGTGTTGAAGAGGTGGAAAGACAACCACAGAAATACAAATGGGATGGACATGGAAAGTAGTTCTGCCAACTCCAATCACTCAACCTGAGTTAGGGTCCAAAAACTCATGAGGCTGGTTTGAAAATCACAAGAGTCTAAAATAAAATAAACGTTGGGCTCTTTTTCTTTGCCTTTTGATATTTGTGCCTTTAGGTTACATTTGGGTCACCTTTTCCAGCTTTTCTCCACAACCGCAAGGGCTAGAAACTTTCCTATTTTTTAAATTAATTAAAATGTAGATTCTCGTGACTCCAGGAGCTGGGGCTTTACAAAAACATTAACTATCACAAGAGCTGCGATAAAATCTTGAAAATTATCAACACTGTGATAGGTAGAATGGAGCACAAAATGGGGCTGTGATCTGGGCATGCATACAGGTTACAGAGGGAAAAGGAAGAATGTGAAAAGAAAGCAGAGGACTGTGAAAGGGAGGAGGCAGACAATAAACAGTTGCAAAAGGGTTTAGCTTCTGATCATCATGAGTCACAGCCTCAGCTGCTATAAATCAGCTCTTATGACTTTTGGACCAGAATATTCTAAAGAAGTACTTGGATTCCCTTTAAAGTTCTCTCACCCCATCTCTGCTTGAAACAGTTCAAGCCTTAAATAATTCAATTTTGAGTTCAATTCCACTAGCTGTAGTGGAATGACGTTCTATACAGGTGATACCAAATTTAGCACATCGAGTATGTGTGTATACTTTCACAGTTTCATTAATAGGGGTAGATGGGTTTCTACTAGGGTATATGCGCAGCATTCCACCCTTTGGAGCTATTGACATCAGTCTCTTTAGCAGACTCACTCACCAACAATATAGTTAGCTGAAACTTGAACAATGAAACGGGTGACCTCAGATTACTTTAATTTCTCCCAGTTGGAAGCCTACTGCCTACCTACAAAGAGTGTAACAATTTTTGAAAATTATTAGACTGATGACTGTCTGGTGATCAGTGACAGAAATAGTAAATTATAAAAATACATATTAAATGTGGTCAGTTTGATTTTTCTATAATCCGTGCTCATAATAAACAAGGGCACCAAACTTAACACTGCTTGCATCCGATGAAGTGGGTATTCACCCACGAAAGCTTATGCTCCAATACCTCTGTTAGTCTATAAGGTGCCACAGGACCCTGTCTCGAAACTTAACACTAGCTCTTGAATAGTTGAGCTCTGGTAAGAAGGACCGATGACCTTTTGTTGGTCTCTAATGGAAAGGTCAGAGTACATATCTGGGATTTCTCCTGTACAGCACACAGCACCTTAGAATGAACATTTTACCAGTTTTCAATACTGTAGCTTGCTGAAACATGAAAATTACCTTGTCATCCCCTTGAGGCTGGGACTATGGTCACAATTTTTAGAGACCTAAGTCCCATTTTCAAAAGTGGAGACAGATTTTACAGGTATTTAGGCACCTACAGAAAGGTGCCTGGTGGGATTTTTAAAAGTGCCTAATTAGCTAATGTGCATTGATTTCAATAAGAGTTAGAATTCTTTAGGCTCCTAACTACCCTTGAAAATCTATCTCCACTTTTGAAAATGGAACTTAGACTCCTAAATCACTTGGGCAATTTTGAAAAATTTACTCTATGCTTTAGTCTACATTTGGAAAACACTCAGAACACTGTGGGTGCTGCCCTAATGCTCTAGTTTCAGTGTCACCCTTGTAGAAGCGTCTGTTTTATATTATGATTTAGCGCAAGGTTCCCCACGAACATGCGGTGCGCAAAGGGTGAGAGGCGGCTCCCTTCTGGCCACGCTCCGGTCCCGACACAAACGGCTCTCCTCACCGAGCCCTAACCCCCGGAGGAGGGGGCCGGCTATCCAGGGCCAACCGAGGCTCCACGGCGCTGCCATATCGTTACTTGTGTCAAAGGCTGACTTTCAATAGATTGCAGCAAGGTAGCTGCTCTTCTTCTCACGAAACCCTGATTGCTCTCCATTACTGAGTTGATGGATTCCAGTCAAAAAGGAGAGATGCAATTCCAGCAAAGTGAGTTCCCCAACAATTATGTCACAGATCCACTCTGAGACTATGATGTCACAGATCGGCTGTTCTCCTTAACCTCTGAAGATAGGACAAGAAGAACGAGTTTAAATTGCAGCAAGGGCAGTTTAGGTTGGACATTAGGAAAAACTTCCTGTCAGGGTGTTTAAGCTCTGGAATAAATTGCCTAGGGAGAGTGGGAATTTCCATCATTGGACATTTTTAAGAGCAAGTTACACCTATCAGGGATGATCTAGATAATACTTAGTCTTGCCATGAGTGCAGGGAACTGGACTAGACGACCTCTCAGGGTCCCTTCCAGTCCTACGATTCTATGATGGCATAGATCTTGCTCCTCCTCTATGTGGCTGAAATCTTCATGGCACTTTATGCAAATACACCTTAACCCTAAAATTAACAAAGGTTGGAATTTTGGCAAAGAAGCACCTGGAACAGATTTTCAAGGGCTTCTTGCAATAATCCAATTTCCCAACCCTTCAAGTGAAATTAAAATTGGAATTTTGTGGGCCTTCTTCACTAGGGATCTAACCCAGAAAATACCTACCTAAACAGTTAGGTGGGATTGCACTCAAGCAGCTAGCACAAGCCACTCCTCCAGAGTCACTGTGGCCACACTGCTATTTTTAAGGCTAGCTTGAGCAGAGCTAGCATGTGGAAATTACATCTCCCAGCTGCTGTGTACATACACCCTCAGAAAGAGCCTCTAGCTTTCTTTTCTCCTTAGCATATCTGTTTCATAACATGCATTATATGTAATTTTATGCTACACTCCCTTGATTTATTTTCTTGAGAGCTTCTATGGGTGCAAAATTAGGGAGCTTTTTAAGGATCTAAATGAATAGCTAAGTATGACATATGTGATATTCAGCTGTAAATATGTTCTGATCCATACGATATTATTCCTACTACAGTGGGGGAACTGATTGGTCCCAGATTTCAGCACAACCATAATAGTTATGGGGTCATTTAGTTGGGTCAGTATAATCACATGCAACTAAACTTTTACTTGGCAAAGACGTGACTTAATCTAATTAAAATGTCAAATTACCTCAGCAGGACTGAACACACAGAGAGACCAGGATTCAAAAAGAAAGAGCTGTGTTTACTTTCAAGTCATTAGATAAGCAAGAGGTAATACTGGCATATACAGGACACCTTGAACAATTAACCTTTACCATTTCAAGCAGAACCCGCATGTAAAAGGATTTTGCAGCATCACCCTTCAAGTACCATCAACTTAACAATAGCCCTTTGCAGCTGGCACAGTTCTGTGTTAAAGAAGCCAGTCCCCAGGCACATAGGTCTGGGGTTTGGATTCAAATGTACCTGGAGTGAGTGGGGATGGGGGCAGGTTGCAACTGAGGTTCCAGGTTGCACGGGGAAGAGGGTTGGAAGTGGCATTCAGGCACAAACATCTCTGGAGGCGTTGGCAACCAGGGTTCGAGCCTGAATATCCTCGGGGGTGCACAGGGATGGTATCAGGCACAAACGTCTCTTGGGGTGCTGGGACCCAGGGTTCAAGCATGAAAATTCCTGAGGGTGTACAGGGGCATTGGGAAACCAGGATTTGAGCACAAACATTCCTGAGGGTGTACAGGGGCGTTGGGAACTGGGATTCAGGCTCCAACATCCCCACTGCACAGGGGACTGTTCACTCATTAACATTCCCCCCGGGGCATGTGGGGACATTGGGAACAGGAGGGTTAATCATGAATGTCCCTTGGAGGCACACAGGAGCATTGGGAATGGGGTGTTTGATCACGAACATCCCTGGGAGTGTGTGAGGACATTAGGGGTTGGGGATTTGAGTCCCGGATGTCCCTGGAATGTGCAGGGTGTTTAGGGCCAGGCCACAGTTTAGGCGCAAATGTCCTCAGGGCACTGGGGTCGTTGATGGGCCCAAACCCTGGATCCCTTGTCAGGGCAATGGCTGGAGAAACGGAGGAAGGGGATCTTTGCAGTCTGTTGCTGGCCCTCCCCATGCAGCAGCAGCCTCCTTTTCCTGCTGATTCAACCCACGACTGCAGCTATTCCACCATGCTCTGTAGCCAGCTCCTCCACCCACCTCCCTGCTGTTACTCTCCGCCCCTGCTCCCTCCCCTCCTAGGGCCGCTGCTGGAAGTGGAGTCGCGTGAGCCACCAGCGAGGTTTACACATAGCAGCACACGACAGGCACGTGGCAAAGAGCTTGCAGGAGCAGCAGTTGGTGTCCCTGCAATCTGGGACTGAGGCGATAGCTAGGAAGGGGGTGGGGGGGCTGTTTGCTGTTCATGGCCTAGATCTGATCATCAAGCAGCGGAAAGTATGTATGGAGGGGTGGGGGCGAATCCCAACCCCCACAGCAGTTGCAGTTTGCGTTGAACGCCCCCCGCCCATGACACAATCAGCCCTGAGCATCTCGGGCAGGGATAAGGTGGGTGCAAAGTGCAAGGGGAGGAAATGTGTCAGCAGCAGCATCTGAGGGCAGCAGAGCAAACTCAGACGGGAAATGAGCTTGCAAAGTGCACCCAGCAAAATAATCGAGGGGATAAGTTGCTTCTATGGAAGCTGCAGGCTGATTAACCAAAAAACAATCACTTTGATGGCAAAGTTTTAGCAGGAGCCGGCTCATGCTTGGTTTCAGCTACATTCCCCACTCTGTAAGCACAATGTGTTTCTTGTTATGGCCAACAACAAAAAATGGGACACAGGTTTTTTCCTGTATGGGCTACATCATAATATTAAGCTGTAAGTTTAGTTCTGGACAAACAATCTCTTGTTGCATCTCTGAGATGGAGGTTAATGAATTCCCACAGATGATGTTGGCCAAACAGTGGTCAGCTTGTGACTTGATTTCCAACATCATGATGTGAGGGGATCAGTATAGAAAAGCACTTTGAAGGGAAGAGGCTGCCTACAGCAGGATTGTTTCTACAAGCTAATTGTACTGAGTGCAGCTGCACAAAGCTGGATCAACAGTAATAGAAGGCGGCGCAGACTTCCTGACGCCAGCCCTGCAGAGCTCCCACCAACAGACTGGCAATTCCAGATTGTTTTCCAGACCTTATCTCTCCCAAGTTAGGTTGGGGTTTTTTTTGGGTTTTTTTTTAAATTTTGTGACCGGAACAAAGTAACAGGAAAATCCTTTGTAAAAGCAGAAAACGCTGTTACAGATCAGTGTGCTTCACAGAATTTGTAACTAAATATTTTGCATGCAGGCTGTCCCTCCCCTTTCCCCCCTCCCCCCCAAAAATCTAAAACTGCCTTCTTTGAATGGGTCTGAAACGTGGGACAAACAAAAAGGATCAGGCAGTTGAAAACAACCGGGTTTAGGGAGATATTTCACCAGGTACATTGACAACCTCTGTGTCAAAACATATTTAGCCAACATACTTTTTTGGGTATGTTGGATTGTGGCAACAAGGTGGAGAAGGGACAGGATTAACAACAGGTTTTAGTAAAGTCTGGTGGTGTAAATACACGGCAGTTAAAGGCATTTATACTATTTCTAGTTGGTTTTTAGATACGTTTTATTACAAATACAGGGCTGGGGTATGAAAACTTTCAAGATCCTTAATCATAAGGAAAATGGGTGACTGCTACCCAAGAGCCGACAGACGGGCTCTGCTTCCGAGGAAGCATTTTCCCAAGACTTGTTGTGTCAAACCCGGGCGGCAATAACCTGAATTCTTATGTAACCCGGCGCCTGTTTCCTAGAAAACCACAACAATGTGCCCGGTGAGCGAGCAGGGTCGGGAACTTTTCAAACATCTCTGCACAGAGAAGGAGCCGCGGTTTCTCTCCGTTCTCATTATGAGCTCATTACAACGGCGCAGGGGTTTCATTTCTCTTCTGATAGGGACCAGCCCAGCTAATGCTAATGACCAGGGGCGCTTTGGAGGGCAGCAGCACGGCGGGTGAGGCTGCCGGGGCTGCCTCTGGTTTCCGGCAGGGCGCGGGTCGGGGCTCTCGGCGCAGAACGAGCCCCCCGCAGGAACGTGCTGCGGGGCCGAGGGAGCAGCCGCGTGGGGCTGGCGCCCCGCCTAGGGCCCCTGCTTAGCTCGCTGGGGCGGCAGGGCCCTACTCAGCGGCCCGGGGCGGGGAGGGGAGCGGGGCAGCCGCCGGCTCCGCTGGGGATGTCCGCGGGGCCCCCGCCGCAGGTGAGCCCGGGCGGCCAGGCCGGGCCCCGCGGCCTCCCACAGCCCAGGGCTCGGCCCGGGTCTCCATGGCAGCCGCCTGAGCGGCGCCGCCGGGCCGGCCGGGGAGGGGAGGGGAGGCAGCGAGGGGTGATGTCACGGGGCTGGCGCCGCACAGTCCGGCCCGGCCCCCGGGGCTGGAGCTGCGGGGGCGGGGCTGCCCCGCCTGGTCCCCGCGCCCTGAGGAGCCCGCCGGGGAGAGCCTGGCGAGCTGGGGCTCTCAAGGCGAGGAATCCCCCTACGGGCCCGAGTCGGGCTCACTATGGGGGAATCAAAGCCTCCGTGCGCCCCAGAGGCTGGGGGTCCCTAGCCCCGCTCACTACAGGGCGGTCCCTGTCTCCGGGCACTGTAGAGAGAGGTGCCCCCTGCGGGAGTGACGGGGGGGGGTTCATGCACTAGGGAAGAAGAGCCCCCCCCCACTGCAGGGTCGTGTGCATGGGGGGAGGGGGAAGCAGTAGCGCAGCGAGTTGTGTGACAGGAGCTCGCATACTTTTCTTCCAGATGTTAGCAGCAGCGTTTTGAGGTTGGGAATAGAGAAACAGATACAGGGTTGGGACTGACCCCTATTTCTAAGGGAGTCTCACGTGGAGCGTCATCTAGACCTGTTTGCAACGTTCTCTGAAGATCCGTAGGGAAAGTGCTACAGCAGTTCCAAGGGGTTCTGTTTTCTGAGAATCCCAGCGCCGAATCCATTCACCTTTTGCACAGTATGAAAATAAACAAAATCCAAGGCTGTGTGTAAAACTGCTGGGACAATCTGGACTGCAAGGATTAGAAAGGCGTGGGGGGGGGGGGGGGCTTTCAAAGTTTTAGGGGTCTGTTTGTTGTAAAATCTTTCAAGAGTGAAAAACTTTCAATACAGGCCTTAAAATTGGTCCAAAAAATGATAGTGTACACACCAATCAAGAGCACCCAAGCAGAAGTGGCGTTTGTGTGCTCTAAACACCACTTTCCATGCAGAAAGTACACATAGCATGGTGATTATTTGATCACAGAGTCAATTAATCTGGTTAGTCCCTCTTCATATAACTCTGCTCTATAAAACAAAAATTTAAAATATGTGAAGTGTTAAGTATTAAATATAGAAGAATGAAACCAGCTATGAATGAACCAGTCCTTTGCAAAAGCCTAGGAGGATGTTTCTGTAACATTGTTTCATTATCCAGGGATGGCAGATAATGAGAGAAACATGAAGATATTTGTTTATATTGGCTACTATTGTACCAATAATAGTGTCAAAACAAAACCTGTTCCACTGGGGCACATGTGGAACAGAAATCCAAGCAAGTCAGTAGGGTAAAATCTGTGATAGTAAATCACGAGATTTAATATAAATGAGATTTTGTTAATTTAGTGTTTAGAAGGATTGGAGTTGCAGTCAGTACTTGTTTATTTTAATTAAGCTGTTGATTATTTGCCACACAGGTTTTTATTGACAGTGCCTTTTAATTGTACTTAAACAATGTACTTGTCTTCCTGTAAGATTGAATGGAGAGATTCACTTTCACCCTTCACATTTCAAAATGATTGAATTGTGTTCCTGTCAGGCTCAGCACCGCCTACACCCCTAGATAAAAGCCCTGGGGCAAATAAGCTTGTGTTGCAGTCAGCAAAATGTCCTGTCAGAGACCTCCCCAAACACCAGCTAAGGAATGCAACATTAATTGGAGGAAAATATTGATTAATCTCTATAGAGCTCTGCCTCCAGTTCCCAATAATGATTCTTTCCCCCCCCTCAAATGGAGTATGATGTAGCTATGCAACAAGGACCAAACAACATGGATAAATCAAATACTTGTGTGTCTTCTTTAATACAATTCTCGAATGCCCACACTGACTTTACGTCTATATATTAATGTAGTGTAAGTGGGTTTTGTGCAATACAGAACTATGTGTGTTGGAAAATTTAACAAGTTACAGTACAATCATTTTATATCATATATAATTTCCATGTCTAGAAGTTTGCAATTTCATAGCTTTAGCCTTCCCTGAGTAGTCCGTGAAACCACGGGAATTAGTTTTGATAATCAGCAGTCAAGTGCAAGACAAAATGTGGAAAATGCGATTGGGCAAAAGGAAAATTTCAAAGACTGTTTCTCTCATCAAAATAATCACTGTATGTTTGTAGTGTTTCTGGAAGATGTGTCTCATTGGCTTCAGCAAAAGCAAAGATGCAAAAGTACAGTAAGTATTCACATTTGTCCCCAGAATCAATCTATGGAGAATTAATTACAGTCACATCACGTGCACTGGAGGGGTTACAGGTCAGGAGCCTTTCAGAGGTAATATGTGTAAATGCACTTTCTATATTTGCCTAATGATCACCACCAATTAATAGCAACATTTAAAATAGCCTTATCCTACTCATGAGACAGCAAGCTAACAGTGCAGTGACTTCTCAGTCTTTTAAAGCCCTGTGCAATTAGTTCTATAGCTGAGTATTCTATCATTATAGGAAAAAGTTCCAGTTGATCTTATTCATTTACTTGACTTTTTATGCTTATACCTCCTGCAATGCTTCAACTTACAATGCTTATTAGTGAAGCTGACCCCTGATGTACGCAACCATATTTAAAAAAGAAAGGTTTGTTACTATAATTCAAATTGACTTTTAGGAAGTATCAGGCTTCACTGACACCATGTTACAACTGCAGATTTTATCTGCTTATGGTGTATTCTGCACTTAGCATGTTCAGAGTGTGTCCACTCGTACCCCACCACACATACAAATGCTCATAATGTGCTTATTCTCCCAAAGCCTAGTTCATTTTCAGATCCTAAATTTGCAACACTTTTCATTCCAACTTTATCCAAGCTAGCTCTTTAAAATGAAGAAAATATCAGGGGAGTGTCTGTTGTACTGGAGAGGGCTGAGGGCTCTGTGATCAGACCTGGATCTTTGCAACCACAATGCAAAATGCCCATTTCATTCCTTTCTCAGTGCCTTTGTAAAATGAGTCAGGAGGGCTCAGCAGTTACTGTACAGTATTTACTATCCTCAGCTGTGCTTAGAATAGCCACACCCCCTTCCTCACGATTGGCTCAGAATGCGGAAGGCCTGAACCTTGTTTTAGGGTTTTTTGTACCAGTGAGAATGTTTCCCGGCCTGATGGACACATTGGGTGCCTCCAATGGCAGCAAGCACTGGCTGGATTTGGCAGCTCTTGAGCCTGCAGTATAAAAGCAAGTAGAGGCAGCTTGCTGCTTCATTCTGAGCTCAGGCAGCTGCTTACAGAAAGAAAAGGAAGGGAGGCAGTCAAGCGGGCAGAGACATCCCTTAGTGTGTGTTTTTTGTACCCTGGAAGTCGGGCTCTCTCCCAGCATGAAAGCTTTCAGTCCTGTGAGATCCGTCAGGAAAAACAGCCTCTCTGAACACACCCTGGGAATATCCCGGAGCAAAACCCCCGTGGATGATCCTATGAGTTTGCTATACAACATGAATGACTGCTATTCCAAACTGAAAGAGCTAGTACCCAGCATCCCTCAGAACAAGAAAGTAAGCAAGATGGAAATCCTGCAGCACGTTATTGACTACATCCTGGACCTGCAGATTGCTTTAGACTCACACCCCAGTATTGTCAGCCTCCATCACCAGAGACCAGGACCAAATCCTTCCTCCAGAACTCCTCTGACCACCTTAAACACAGACATCAGCATCTTGTCATTACAGGTAAATGTCTTAGTCCTGACTGTATGCAGTGTTGTTGTAGCTGTGTTGGCCTGAAGAAGAGCTCTGTGTAAGCCTGAAAGCTTGTATCTCTCAGCAACAGAAGTTGGTCCAATAAAAGATATTACCTCACCTACCTTGTCTCATTAGCCCTGGCTTTTCTCCCTCCGTGGTGGATGTCTTCTTGGCCTATATGCAGTGTCTGAAATTGGACCTTAATAATGATAATGGACATTGCTGTTAGGAAGTCAGTATTAGAGTGATGTATCTTTTATGATGGAGTGACTGGCATGAGAAACTTACATGTTTTTTGTAACTAATACTCATAATTTTAGATTGAAATAGATGAAAATGCTCCAATTGCTTGGCAGCCCTAGTAATGATGGTTGTCATTGTGAATCTAACTCGTGACATGTCATATGGAATGAGCTTCATGATCCAGAGTATTTTGTATTTTTTGTTCTGATAAGATATTTAACACTGCGCTGTTTTGTTTTATTTTTCTTCTTTGCAGGCATCTGAATTCCCTTCAGAACTAATGTCAAATGACAGCAAAGCACTTTGTGGCTAAATTCAATGGTGAGTGTTTGTGGCTCTTGGGTTTCAAAGAATAAATATAATGCAAAATGCAACTTATTATGGGGAGGAAAAATTTTGTGTGTATGGGCTTTTATTTAAGACACGTTTTAATTTATAATAAAAGTAACAGGTTTATTGGAGGATGCCTTTATAACCAGTAATCAAGCCATAACAATTGCATTAGTAATTCATTTGTGTATAGCCCAACTGAAAGTGTATTTTTGCCTTTGCAAATAAGTAGTATAGACAGTTTGCTCTGATACTATCCCTTTGTACTTAAATATATCACCACATAATGTAAATTCTGTGATTATCTGTTCCTTAAACCCTAACCTTCAGATGAAGTGATTGATTTAGTTGAGGATTTTAGCATAATCCATTACATTTTGTGATGTGGGATTGTCTGCACTATCAGTTAAATAAGTGTCTGCTTTTAATCAAATAATTGCTGTAAGAGGCAGACTGGCGCCTCTGAGCAGTGCAGTTACTGAGATCCAAATAGAGATTGGACTGAGAATCCTCTTTCTCCCCCTTCTGCTGAACCTATGTTATTTTAATGTTTAATTTGTGCTTTTGAGGGGGGTGCGTGTGTGTGTGTTTTGCATCTGGACGCCAGGGTTTGCCCAATCTTTGAGTGTTTGGTTAAATGTTCAAACTGTGGCTTCCTCTCTGGCGCCAGTCTGTCCGGATCTCTGCCCTGTTAGCATTCTCCTAAATACTCTTCTTTTCAATCTTTTGCAGGTGTTTGCTGACTTTTTTTTCCCCACAAGAAAATGTCTACAGGATTTTTATTTTTATTTTTTTGAGGTGCTGAACTTACTTTTCAGCTGTCTTTGGAGGGGGAATCTACATCTAATTAAATGGACCTTTTAAAACTAATAAAGAAGAAAGAAACTGAGATCTCTCCCCCACCCCTCAACTTGGACTGATCTTAGCTATTTATGAAGAGACTTTTAAATGCCCTTTCCCTAGTCGGAAGGTGTCCTTTATATACTATTCCCAGCATGGGGAGTGAAACGTAAAAACTCACAAGGAATTGCCCATTTTAAAGCAGACTTTGCCTTTTTTTCCAAAGGTGGAGCGTGAGTACCAGAAGGATCCAGTGTTCAGTTTCTTAGGGAAGTCCACGGTCAGAAATGACCTATTGACGCAAGCCTAGGATTGAATGCTGTGTATATATTTATATATAAATATATAAATATATATATATATATATATATGAGAGTGAAACCTTGTGAACTCTTTAATCAGAGTTTTCTTGTATAGTGGCAGAAATGTGCATTTCTGCAAAAAGTGTAATGATGTACTTAATCATGCTAAACTTTTTATAAAAGTTTAGTTGTAAACTTTAACCCTTTTTTTACAAAATAAATCAAGTGTGTTTATTGAACTGATTTCCTGCTTTATTCTTGGAGACCAACAGTTTGCTGGAAACGGGGGTGTTATAATTTACAAAGTAACAGTTTTAGATATGTGTAGAAAATAAATAACAAAATTACTATAAATTACTATTTTTAATTCTTGTAATTTGACTGAATCTTATTTAAATGTATGTTCCAACTTCTAGCCGATCGATCACCTTATAAACAGTGTATAAGGAATTGCCAGAGTTGTGGATTATTACAGAGCGGATGCTATTGAGGAACAGTTTAGAAATATACACAAAAGTAGTTAGTCCTAAGAAATTTCCTTGTTTGATTTTTTCCCCCCACCCTTTTGTTGATGACTCACTTTCAGTTCTCCAGTAGTGCTGCCCAAGATCTGGTAACTTGCTTTTAGAATAATTACACAGAATTAAGGGTTGCGGCTGACTATTAGTCTCCCAACCACTTAATTTCTGCAAAAGGCTTTGAATGCAAAAGTTGGTGATGCGTTAACATGTGATTTGGTATAATGAAGTGACTGTTGCCTTTCCACACTGGAATTTACATGCTTCCATGCAATAGCTCAATGAAATGGGTTTTCTAATCAGTTGCAGCAGCTTCTCCATATGACTATTGAGAATTGAACTAAATCACTGCTGTGTTACTGATTAAATTTTGGCTGGTCCTAGCATTAACTCTTTCTCCATCAGAAATAAACCTGTAACGAGACTCAACATTTTTAAAAGCAAAGTGTGATTTGGTATTTCTTATGTATACACTCTAGTACTACTCAAGGGCACTTCTTGTACTGTACTTGTCCACTGTAAATTACCTGTCTTCATTTGATTTATGTTGTTGCCATAACATAAGAGGGAGGGTGGGGATGCATTTACTTGAACCTCCCGGTATTGCATTCTAGTTTAAACTAAGCTATAAAGATTCCTAAACTGGGAATTCTAAACGAGTAGACTTCAAAGCCCTATAACTGAATGGAGTTATTTGCTGTGGAATGAGGGGAACTCTGATAATGGTCTAGGTAAGGACTGTTCTGCAGAAGGAATTACCTTAGGCCTAGTGGGTGAGGTTGAGATTTGTGCATTCTGATGACTCTTCAAGGGAAAGGCACCTCACCTGAGGCCAGTAACACTTTCATCAGAGTGAACAGGTGTGTGGGTGGCACCACACAGCCTGCATCAGCTGCCTTTCCTTGCCCTTGACACCAAATCCATCCTCTGAAGCTAGAGAGAGAGCCAGTTCTGATCTCTTAATACAGAAGCTGCCCTGACCAATCAGTAGTGCAGTGCTTTATGAGGGATCAATGCAATAAGAACACAAGCATTGCATTAAAAGTCTGGATTCAGAATAGGGTGAGGTGGGGGAGGAGAGCTAATCTACTGCTTCTCACAGTACACCCACCTCCCTGTCAAACCAGTAATTAAAAGTCTCCAGAACTGTAGCAAACGTTCAATGCCTCCTATGGACAAACCCTGCTACTGGCTCAGCAACACTAGGGCTGCGTGCAGTTTGTTCTAATTTTGCACAGTGAATGATTAACCCCACAGGAAAGTATTTAAATAAAAAAGACCCTTAACTTCATTTACACAAGTCAACGTATCTCAATGCCCCTAAAATCATTCCTGCAGATGAATTTTCTCTGACCCAAATCAGGCCCCAGGATTTTAATCTGTTTTGAAGTCTTCGGTCTCTTTCCCACATAACAAGCTAATGCACTCAAACACTGGCAGGTTCTCACCTCCCCCTCAAAGCTGATTTTCCACCTAAAGCTTGAGTCCAGCTGAGGTTGTAAACAGGCAGCAATGCATGTTGCTGTAAAGCCACTTTTTTTTTGGGGGGGGGGGAGTTTAGGAAATTAAGAAAAAAACTGGTAGTCGCATTAAGGATTACAGCATAACCCCTTAGAAAGCAAGACACTGTGTTTCTTGGACACTTTTGAGTTATGGGGTGACAAATATATTAGTAGACCCAAACTAATGTTTCTCACTCATGTACTGTCAAAACAGGAGCTTTTCCATTGCCAAAGATGTGGGGGTTTCTTGGGAGGAAGGGGGGGTGGGGAAAAGGGAGAAGAAGAATAGAAAACCACACCTGCTTTTAAAAATGCAAATTAAATTGTTTCCTTTAAGGATTAACTACCTGTGATTTAATTTGGCATTTCCACCACCTATTTCCTCTGACCAGTGCTTGGGGCTTATTAGTCACCTAGTTCTAAGTGATTTACTAGAGATTAACACTCATTGGGTTCATACTGAAATGTTTATAGTTCAAAAGATCAACTGCAAAGTTAAAGCTTGGTCCCTAAAACTTTCACATTGATGCTCATGAAGAATTGGGCCTCCCTTTATTACATAACATTGGCATCATAATCTATGGGTACATTAAAAGTTTCTGCATATGAATAGGGAATCCTAGATCAATTACTTTTCACCCTCTTTCTGGGGGCTGGTGCAAACTATATGATTACAATATCTGAATACAGCAGCTGCCAACAGTCATGTTACATGGCTTGATGCTGAATATGGTAGATCAGGACAAATCATGGTCAACAAGTTAGTTAAGATGTGTTAGCAAACATGTTTATTAGCTATCAAATTATGTGGCATAGACCAGACCTAAAAGTTGCAAATGTAGCCACAGATTTAAGTGTAAAGGCCCCACTGGCAAACAAGAGAACCCAACAAGGGATTTAAGAATATTCGCTCTCCAGAAGATTTGGGGTGGTAAGAGAACTTCAAAGCCTTTCATCAGGTTACAGAAAACACAAAGAGCCCCTTTGTTTTTTGCTGGCCATTTCCAAAGCAGATGAAAAGGTTTCAGATGCATTGAAATATTTATCACAAGTCATTTAAAGAATCCGTGCAAATATTTTGACAAAATTGCTACAAAGAGTCTTGACTCCAGATTAAAATTAGTACCTCTGAATCACATTCCATTCATGTTGGTCTCTATAATTCTTTACTCATGTAACATGCACTAGCCATGGAGGGTGAGCACCACCTTCTGGTCTAGGTAAAGAAGGCAGATTTCCTCTTTTTAAAAAATGCTTGCTTTCTCTCTTTTTAATTTATGCCTGTACTACTGTGCACAAATCATCTTTAAGAAATAAATCAGTTGATGCTTTAAATTTTAATGAATAAGGGAAAAGTGCAATCCTTTATGGATTATTTTAAATAATTTTATAATTTCATCCTGATAGTTCAGATGAAAATGTATAAATTGGGTGAAAATCCAGTACATTACTTCTGTCACCTGTGCTGATCCAACTTTGAAGTCTGACGTTCTTAAAAATTTGGTACCTGATGCCTGAAAGAAGGGTTTAAATGAAAATTAGATTTTTTTTAACATTTATTTTGTTGTTGTGAGGAGTAGAGCCATGTTCATACACCACGCTGATTGTTTTTACTTGTTTGGGGAAAATAAAAGAGAGTTTTCCAAGTAATTTTGTGTGTGTAGAAACTGGGGAAAAGTTACTTGCACCATCAAAGCAAATAGTTTGCAGAAGAATACACCTTGGCATAATCCATGCCATGTAGGAAACATGTCAAGTATTAATTAAGGAGAATAATAATACTTATGGGTAAATCTCTCATCCTTTCCATTGCCATCATTTCCTTTCTTGCTGCATCATACCACATTTTATACAGCCTAGATTGTAAATTGTATGGGCCAGGGATTGTATTATATATTTGTAAAATGACACAAAGGATCAGAAAGCAAAAACACATGAATGTTAAGACATGTTTAGAGACAAGCAAGTGGCAAGAAGAATGTAGAGGTCTATAAAGAGAAAATAAGGAGTGCTAGAAGGGATAGAAGGGCATAGACTGATAGAAAATGTCGAGAGGCTCAAGCTGCTGGCCGAAGAGCTCACCTACAACCTTGTGTAAGACAATCAAACAGGAAACTCTAGCAGTACTGAAGAGCTTATTCAAGACATAAAAATGGAAAGACTCTTAGTATATAAGAAAAAAGGAAAACATGTGCAGAACATTTTCAGGCTATTTGAAATAGACCAAGCACAAGCAAACTACTAGAAATACATTATGAAGACTTACCACCAGAGCATGATACTGTTTTAGGCGATATTACAATAAAAGTTAGCAAACACATTAGTAAACTTAAAACTGGGAGAGCAGCTGGAGAGAATAACATTCCTGGAGAAATACTTAAAGCAAGTAACAAAATAACCCTTCAGACTTTCCTTGTGATTTTGGACAGAATGTGGAATGAAGAAAAGAATCCAACCTGGGGAAGAGAGGCCTTACCAGTAAAATTGACAAAGAAGGGTGACCTTACGAACTGCAACAACTGAAGAGAACCGCATTACTCTCAGTGCCTGGGAAAATCACTTGCAACATCATCCTGGAATGCATTAAGAAACTAACAGATCTCCTACTTAGAGAGACAGAAGAAGGTTTTAGACCACTGAGATCATGTACAGGACTGGCCTTACCATGAGGTGAACTGAGGCGGCTGCCTCAGGTGCCAGACTGTTGGTGGAGGGGGGGCACTAGGACCCAGAGTGTAGAAAATTGTGTTTGCTGCTGGTGCATATGTATTCTCTCTGCTCTAGATGCACAGAGATGGTGAAGTGCTGTGCTGGAGGAAGGAGGTACAAGAGACATAACAGGCAGGCAGGAGAAAAGGTGAGAAGGAATAACAGAAAGCAGCAGGAGCTGCAGGGAGAGAGAGGAGGAGGAGCCTGGACTAGTTAACACCAGCTTCTCAGGGAGCTTCCTGTTTCCTGCTGCTTCCCTGAACCCACTTGAGGAGAACAGGCAGTCAACTGAAGTAGTAGGAGCCACTTAGGCCCTTAAGACGCTGATATCTTCCCTCACTCAGGACCTGCTACCAGCCTGCTTATTTGTCCCCTTCAATTGAGTGTCGAGAGCCACTATAGCTGGCACAGAACAGCAGTCATGAGTGAAAGAAGAAAACGCCCCTCTGGGGCAGCATTCAGAAAAAGAAAGAAAGCAAAGAAAGCTTTTCTATCTAAGCAGGAAGGAGCTCTCCTGAGATACATAGACGCAAACGTTCACGGTGAGCCTTCTGGCCCCAGTGAGGATTTGAGTGATGAGGAGATACCTGATCTTCCAGTTAGTCAGAGTGCAGGTGACCTGGCAGCTACTGCAGCATCTAGATCTCCATCTCAAATGGATGTAACCATGCACATTCCTGAAGAAAAGTGTAGATCAGAGAAGAGTGTGGTGGAGGCGCAAGAAACAGCTGCTGCTGAGTTTAGTTCCTTAAGTCTAGATGATCCAGGACTGTGGACCCATTTGAGCAGTAGCCTGAGGGACTTCCTTGTACTGCATGGGCCACAGCAAATAAAAAACTTCATGTTCCCCAAAGACAATGAAAATAGAAGTTTCCATCCAACACATTACTGGCCTGAAATCCCCAATGGTGGCAAAGTGGAGAGGCCATGGCTTATGTACTCAAAAACCCAGAATGCTGCATACTATTTTTGTTGAAAACTCTTTGAGTTTAATGTTCCAGCTACCTTGGGTTCTACAGGAACAAAGGACTGGAAAAATCTGGCTAGAAATCTGGCATGCCATGAGAAGGCAGCAAACCACCAGGGAGCATTCCGTAGGTGGAAAGAACTTGAGATGAGACTAAGGTTAAAGGCCACCATAGATGATCAGCAGCAAGAGAAGATTGCATCAGAGTCTCTTTACTGGCAAAATGTTCTGAAAAGGCTCATTGCCATTGTGAGAATGCTTGCTACCCAAAACCTAGCACTGCGTGGCACTTCAGATCAGCTGTATGTGCCAAACAATGGAAACTTCCTTAAAATTGTGGAGCTGATGGCTGAGTTTGATGCTATATTCCAGGAGCATCTAAGAAGAGTCACCACCCAAGAAATGTACACACACCACTACCTTGGAAAAACCATTCAAAATGAGATCATACAGTTACTTGCAACAAAGTCAAACAGAAGATTGTGGCAGATCTGAAGTCAGCAAGTTTTTACTCTGTTATTCTGGGCTGCACACCTGACATCAGCCATATGGAACAAATGACTTTAATGGTGCGTTTTGTAAGAACAACAGGACCTAGTGAAAATGTCTCTGCAACGGTGACTGTCAGAGAGCATTTTCCAGAATTTATTGACATTGATGATACTACAGGAGATGGTATAACAAATGTGCTTCTTAAAAAGCTGGAAGATACGGGAATTGCGGTAGCTGACACGAGAGATCAAGGCTATGATAATGGTGCTAATATGACAGGAAATAACAGAGGAGTGCAGACACAGATCTGAGACTTAAACCCTCGAGCTTTTATTGTCCCATGCAGTTATCATTCATTGAATTTGGTGGTCAGTGATGCAGCATCAGCTTCTAGTGAGGCTTCTGAATTTTTTAATGTAATTCAAAGCATCTATGTATTTTTCTCTGCATCAATTCATCAATGGCAAATTTTGAAGCAACATCTGGGAACATCCTCTCTGACACTGAAGCCACTGAGTGCCACATGATGGGAAAGTCAAGCGGAGGCGATAAAGCCTATCAAATACCAAATTGTGAAGATAGACGATGCCATAGTTGCCATTAAGGAGGCAAATGCTATGACAGGAACTGTTCGTGGGAGAACAGTGGCAGAGGGAAATGAAATCACCAGAAACATACATAACTTCAAATTTCTGTCTGGCTTAGTGTTGTGGCATGACATACTGTTTGAAATAAATGTTGTAAGCAAGAGACTCCAAGGTGTTGACCTTGATATATCTGGAACAATGGAACAACTGGACAAAGCAAAGTCATACCTACAGTCTTACCAGTCAGATGAGGGATTTCAAAACATTCTGAAGAGTGCACAGAAGTTGGCAGAGGAACTTCACACTGAAGCTATTTTCTCACCCATTCAAGAATACAAGAGTCACCGAAGAAGAAGACATTTTGATTACAAGGCACGGGATAATAAGAGACCCCAAACCAGGGCTTTGGAGTGGAGCCCGGAGCAGTAAGTTTATGCCACGGAGCCAGAGAGGAGCAATTCAAAAATTTGATTGCTCCAAATCCCTGCCCCAAACAGCAATTCAAAGTTGAATTCTTTAACTAGGTGCTAGATTGTGCAATACAGTCAGTTGAAGAACATTTCATGCAGCTCAAGGAACACAGCAGTATATTTGGGATGTTGTATGATATTCCAAACTTCAGGCAGGCCAGGGCTTTATAAAGCAGTGAGCAAGCGACCAGGGAGCTTTGCGAACAGGGCTGCAAACAGGGGAGTTTGAGAGGAATTGCTCCAGGTAAAGCAGGAGCAAATACAGGACCCTTGGGGTAAGTGGCTGTCTGTAGTGTGTGTTTGGGGGTACTTGTGTCTGTCTGTCTGTTCATTCGTTTGTTTGTTTGCAGGACCGTGTGCTGTGGCTGGCAGTTGGAAGCTGTGAGTTTCTACACCAGGGGGCGGGGCTAATCAATCAGGCAGGCCAGGGCTTTATAAAGCAGTGAGCAAGCGAACAGGGCTGCAAACAGGGGAGTTTGAGAGGAATTGCTCCAGGTAAAGCAGGAGCAAATACAGGACCCTTGGGGTAAGTGGCTGTCTGTAGTGTGTGTTTGGGGGTACTTGTGTCTGTCTGTCTGTTCATTCGTTTGTTTGTTTGCAGGACCGTGTGCGGTGGCTGGCAGTTGGAAGCTGTGAGTTTCTACACCAGGGGGCGGGGCTAATCAATCAGGCAGGCCAGGGCTTTATAAAGCAGTGAGCAAGTGACCAGGGAGCTTTGCGAACAGGGCTGCAAACAGGGGAGTTTGAGAGGGAGTTTGGAAGGGGAGTGTGAAGGGGGCAAGGTACTCTTGCCATTCCTAACTCCTTTAACCCAAACTAAAGGCAGAGCTACCAAGGGGCTGCGAGTATCTGTTGTGGGGACAGATTGGCAGTTTGACCGTGTTTGATTTCCTGTTTGAATAGTGTGATTTGGGAGTGCTTTGTTCCAGGCTCTTCTAAGAAGACAGTCAGTCAGCTGTGAACCAGCTGAGTGAGGAAACTCTTCAAAGGAAGGGACTATGGATGCTGAGCGATCCGCTGTCGTGACCTGCACAGGATGTGCCATGTTTGTCTTTCTTCCACAGGATAGAAGCGACTTTGTCTGTACAAAGTGCAAGCTGATCTCCATATTGGAAGAGAAGATTCAAGGTCTGGAGAAACAAGTATCAACCCTGCGTTCCATAAAAGAAAATGAGGAGTTCCTGGATAGACGTCAGGATCGGCTTCAGCGGGCACAGTGTTCTGAGGATTCAGAGCAGGCTATGCAGCGGGGACAGAAGGCCAGTGAGGACCACTGGCGGCATGTGACCTCCAGAAGAGGAAAGAGTATGAGACAAGTCCATGTACCAGAAACGCATATTCAGATGAGCAACCGTTTTCATGTTCTCTCCACAGGTACTAGTGCAGAGAGTGGAGTGAATGATACCTCTGAGGGAACAGAGCAGAAGGAGACTCCACTGACTGGAAGGCATGATATGCACAGTCCTAGAGATGGGGGTTCCACGACCACCACTCCCAAGAGGAGGAGGAGGGTGGTGGTGGTCGGGGACTCTCTCCTCAGGGGGACTGAGTCATCTATCTGCCGCCCTGACCAGGAACACCGAGAGGTGTGCTGCTTGCCAGGGGCTAGGATTCGTGATGTGACGGAGAGACTGCCGAGACTCATCAAGCCCTCAGATCGCTACCCCTTCCTGCTTCTCCACGTGGGCACCAATGATACTGCCAAGAATGACCTTGAGCGTATTACTGCAGACTACGTGGCTCTGGGAAGAAGGATAAAGGAGTTTGAGGCGCAAGTGGTGTTCTCGTCCATTCTCCCTGTGGAAGGAAAAGGCCGGGGTAGAGACCGTCGAATCGTGGAAGTCAACAAATGGCTACGCAGATGGTGTCGGAGAGAAGGGTTCGGATTCTTTGACCATGGGATGGTGTTCCAAGAAGGAGTGCTAGGCAGAGATGGGCTCCACCTGACGAAGAGAGGGAAGAGCATCTTTGGAAGCAGGCTGGCTAACCTAGTGAGGAGGGCTTTAAACTAGGTTCACCGGGGGAAGGAGACCAAAGCCCCGAGGTAAGTGGGGAAGTGGGATACCGGGAGGAAGCACAAGTAGGTGAGTGCAAGAGGGGAGGGCTCCTGCCCCACACTGGGACAGCAGGACGATCAGTGAGTTATCTTAAATGCCTATACACAAATGCAAGAAGCCTGGGGAACAAGCAGGGAGAACTGGAAGTCCTGGCACAGTCAAGGAATTATGATGTAATTGGAATAACAGAGACTTGGTGGGATAACACATGATTGGAGTACTGTCATGGATGGATATAAACTGTTCAGGAAGGATAGGCAGGGCAGAAAAGGTGGGGGAGTTGCGTTGTATGTAAGAGAGCAGTATGACTGCTCAGAGCTCCAGTATGAAACTGCAGAAAAACCTGAGAGTCTCTGGATTCAATTTAGAAGTAGGAGCAACATGGGTAATGTCGTGGTGGGAGTCTGCTACAGACCACCAGACCAGGGGGATGAGGTGGATGAGGCTTTCTTCCAGCAATTAACAGAAGTTACTAAATCACAGGCCCTGGTTCTCATGGGTGACTTTAATCACCCCGATATCTGCTGGGAGAGCAATACAGCGGTCCACAGACAATCCAGGAAGTTTTTGGAAAGTGTAGGGGACAATTTCCTGGTGCAAGTGCTGGAGGAACCAACTAGGGGAAAAGCTCTTCTTGACCTGCTGCTCACAAACAGGGAGGAAATAGTAGAGGAAGCAATAGTGGATGGGAACCTGGGAGGCAGTGACCATGAGATGGTTGAGTTCAGGATCCTGACACAAGGAAGAAAGGAGAGCAGTAGAACAGAGACCCTGGACTTCAGAAAAGCAGACTTTGACTCCCTCAGGGAACTGATGGGCAAGGTCCCCTGGGAGAATAACATGAGGGGGAAAGGAGTCGAGGAAAGCTGGCTGTATTTTAAAGACTCCTTATTGAGGTTGCAGGAACAAACCATCCCGAGGTGTAGAAAGAAAAGTAAATATGGCAGGCGACCAGCTTGGCTTAACAGTGAAATCCTTGCTCGTCTTAAACACAAAAAAGCAGCTTACAAGAAGTGGAAGATTGGACAAATGACCAGGGAGGAGTATATAAATATTGTTCAGGCATGCAGGAGTGAAATTAGGAAGGCCAAATCACACTTGGAGTTGCAGCTAGCCGGAGATGTTAGGAGTAACAAGAAGGGTTTCTTCAGGTATGCGAGCAACAAGAAGAAAGTCAAGGAAAGTGTGGGCCCCTTGCTGAATGAGGGAGGGAACCTAGTGACAGAGGATGGGGAGAAAGCTAGTGTACTCAATGCTTTTTTTGCCTCTGTCTTCACAGACAAGGTCAGCTCCCAGGCGGCTGCACTCCGCAGCACGGTATGGGGAGGAGGTGACCAGCTCTCTGTGGAGAAAGAAGTAGTTCAGGACTATTTAGAAAAGCTGGACGAACACAAGTCCATGGGGCCGGATGCACTGCATCCGAGGGTGCTAAAGGAGTTGGCCGATGTGATTGCAGAGCCATTGGCCATTATCTTTGACAAATCATGGCAATCGGGGGAGGTCCCGGATGACTGGAAAAAAGCTAATGTAGTGCCCATCTTTAAAAAAGGGAAGAAGGAAGATCCGGGGAACTACAGGCCAGTCAGTCTCACCTCAGTCCCTGGAAAAATCATGGAACAGGTCCTCAAGGAATCAATTCTGAACCACTTAAAGGAGGGGAAAGTGATCAGGAACAGTCAGCATGGATTCACCAAGGGCAAGTCATGCCTGACTAACCTAATTGCCTTCTATGATGAGATAACTGGCTCTGTGGATGAGGGGAAAGCAGTGGATGTGCTATTTCTTGACTTTAGCAAAGCTTTTGATACAGTCTCCCACAGTGTTCTTGCCAGCAAGTTAAGGAAGTATGGGCTGGATGAATGCACGGTAAGGTGGATAGAAAACTGGCTGGATGGTCGTCCCCAACGGGTAGTGATCAATGGCTCCATGTCTAGTTGGCAGCCGGTATCAAGTGGAGTGCCCCAAGGGTCGGTGCTGGGGCCGGTTTTGTTCAATATCTTCATCAACGATCTGGAGGATGGTGTGGACTGCACCCTTAGCAAGTTTGCAGATGACACTAAACTGGGAGGAGTGGTTGATACGCTGGAGGGTAGGGACAGGATACAGAGGGACCTAGACAAATTAGAGGATTGGGCCAAAAGAAATCTGATGAGGTTCAACAAGGACAAGTGCAGAGTCCTGCACTTAGGACGCAAGAATCCCATGCACTGCTACAGACTAGGGACCGAATGGCTGGGCAGCAGTTCTGCAGAAAAGGACCTAGGGGTTACGGTGGACGAAAAGCTGAATATGAGTCAACAGTGTGCCCTTGTTGCCAAGAAGGCTAACGGCATTTTGGGCTGTATAAGTAGGGGCATTTCCAGCAGATCGAGGGACGTGATTATTCCCCTCTATTCGGCACTGGTGAGGCCTCATTTGGAGTACTGTGTCCAGTTTTGGGCCCCATGCTACAAGAAGGATGTGGATAAATTGGAAAGAGTCCAACGGAGGGCAACAAAAATGATTAGGGGGCTCGAGCACATGACTTATGAGGAGAGGCTGAGGGAACTGGGATTGTTTAGCCTGCAGAAGAGAAGAACGAGGGGGGATTTGATAGCTGCTTTCAACTACCTGAAAGGGGGTTCCAAAGAGGATGGATCTAGACTGTTCTCAGTGGTAGAAGATGACAGAACAAGGAGTAATGGTCTCAAGTTGCAGAGGGGGAGGTTTAGGTTGGATATTAGGAAAAACTTTTTCACTAGTAGGGTGGTGAAGCACTGGAATGGGTTACCTAGGGAGGTGGTGGAATCTCCTTCCTTAGATGTTTTTAAGGTCAGGCTTGACAAAGCCCTGGCTGGGATGATCTAATTGGGTTTGGTCCTGCTTTGAGCAGGGGGTTGGACTAGATGACCTCCTGAGGTCCCTTCCAACCCTGAGATTCTATGATTCTATGATTCCTCACTATACCTGAAGAAGACCTACACCAGCAATGCAGGGCTCTAGAGACAGTGTTGACACATGATAACATGCGCGATATTGATGCAAGTGATTTAGGTGATGAACTGAATGCCCTTTCAAGATACATTTCAGCAGGATCAACTCCAAAGACTGTTCTGGAATATATGTGCACAAATAAGATGACCATCCTCCTTCCAAATGCATTTGTTGCTCTGCGCATACTTTTAACACTTCCTGTAACCGTTGCTAGTGGAGAACGCAGCTTCTCCAAGCTGAAGTTAATAAAAACACATCTACACTCCACAATGACACAGGAGAGGCTGGTTGGCCTTTCAACCATCTCAATAAAGCATGAGCTGGCCCAGACTGTGGACCTTCAGGAAGTAGTTCAAATCTTTCAACCAAGAAGGCACGAAAAGCACCACTTTGATTATTCAAACAGATAAAAATGCCGGTGTTTACTATGCAGATAAGAAAAGTTACATTTGCTGTTTAGGCGTTTGAAAGTTAAATGTTACTTAAAGTTTTTGAACAAGGCATTTTAAGTTGTTAGTTCTCCTTTATTGGGGTAGGTAGCAGAGCAGTACCATGAGAGGAGTAGAACAGGAAGAAGGCAGAATTGAGACCTTTGAAAGTTTTGGCCCAAGCGAGGGGACATGGGGCGTCATTTGAGCTCCCCACCTCAGGTGCAAAAATGTTGTGGGCTGGCTCTGCACGTGCAGACTCTGTTGTTGCTCTCAGGCTTATTATAGAACCAACTGTGGCATGGAAAGCACCTTTAGTGATAAATTTTATAGATTTCCAGAAGGGTTTTGACAGCATACACAGGGAGAGTCTTTGGACAACTATGGCATACTATAGAATACCAGTAAAAAGAATTAGAATAATCAAGGAACTATGTGATAATATCACATGTACAATCAGCGATGGTGATATCAGCCAATGGTTTGCAGTAACAACTGGAGTAAGTAAGGCTGTATTATTCTTTGTGCTGGTCATTGACTATTTCATGACGAAAATAACCGCAGAAGGCACTGAGGAATTTTATGGACAAATGATAAAGCACAATTAGATTACCTCATTTTTTCTGATTACATTTTCCTGCTTAGTTGGAAGAAAAGACCCCGCTTTTGGTAGAACAGCAAAATAATTTGGTTCGTTTATCAACAATGGGAAGACAACATACGTGGTTTTCAGTGTCCCAAAAGCAGTAATCAGAGTAGACAAAGAAACACTAGAAGTAGTACAGTAACTCCTCACTTAAAGTCATCCCGGTGAACATTGTTTTGTTGTTACGTTGCTGATCAATTAGGGAACATGCTCATTTAAAGTTGTACAGTGCTCCCTTATAACTTTGTTTGGCAGCCGCCTGCTTTGTCCATTGCTTGCAAAAAGAGCAGCCCATTGGAGCTAGCTGGTGGGGGCTTGGAATCAGGGTGGAACAACAGCCCCCCATCAGCTCCCCGGTCCCTTAAGTTCCCTGTATGCCAGCCTCTCAGCAGGCTATCAATTTCCAGCAGTTCATCTGTCCCTCCCCCCACTGCCATGTGCTGCTCCTGCCCTCTGCCTTGGAGCTGCTCCCAGGAGCCTCCTGCTTTCTGTGCGGGGGTGGGGGAGGGAGAGGGGCTAATGTCAGGGTGTCCCCCTCCCCCCTGCTCCTGCCCCTTACTTACCCCATTTCCATACAGCGCGGTGGGGGGACACGACAGGGCTCAGGATGGAGGGAGCGTGCTGGCAGCAGGGGCTGACTCAACTTGCTGATCTACTTAAAAGGCAATCTACTTAGAGTGGAGTCTGCGTTCTTAAAGGGGCAATGCACATCTCTCTCACACACACAGGGTGTGTGTCTCTGTCTCGGTCTGCCATACTGACCTCCATTTGTGCTGCCTTGTAGAACTGAGGCTACATTAACAACAATATGTTAACCCTTGAGGGCTCAGCTGTTCTAGTTCATCATTTAGCAGTAAGGCAGTCCCTGGGAAATATCCCACCCTGACTTCACCACCTCAACCAAGCTTCACAATCATCATTGCTGTGTACAGTATTAAATTGTTTGTTTAAAATTTATACTGTGTGTTTGTGTATAAGCAAAACGATGTTAAGTGAATCCAATTTCCCCATAAGAATTAATGTAAATGGGGGGGTTAAGTTCCAGGGAATTTTGTTTTCAACAGACAAAAGACAATAACCTTTTGTCAAAATTCCCTGGAACCTAATCCTCCTATTTACATTAATTCTTATGGGGAAATTCGATTCACTTAACATCGTTTGGCTTAAAGTCGCATTTTTCAGAAACATAACTACAACATTAAGCGAGGAGTTACTGTAAGTAATTTTACCTGTCTAGGAAGTCAGATGTGCAATGATGGTGACACCATGCTAGATGGTAAACAATGAATATCGCAAATAGCAAACAACTTTCATAAACTTGAAAATAACTGAAAAAGTAGCATGATTGGCACTGACACACAACAAAATGTTTAACACCAGCAGCATGTCTGTCCTCATGGAACTCTAAAACAGAAATTTGAAGAGAGTTTGGAATGAGCTGATCATCTTCAAGTAAATGCTTGCAGATCTTCAACGTCCATTGTAATAAGTTGCTTGCAATATCAGAAATTCTAGGTAGAGGAAACCAACCTAAAGCATCAAACATGGTAAGAAGAGGACAATGGACCTTTTTTAGGACATGCTTTAAGAATGACATCAATACAACTTCCACATCAAGTGATACTATGGACACCACCTGGGAGTATTAAAAGAGGGCAACCTAGAGAAATGTTATGCAGAACTATAGAGAGAAAGAAGCCAAATCCGTCAACGGGACACTGAACAGACCATCACAAGACCAAAATAAATGATGGAAACAGGTGAACACCTTATGTACCTAAGGATGCAGAGGATAAAGAAGAAAAGAAGAAGCATATGACACTCCACTCAAATGGAGGACTGTCCATTTGATGAATGTGAAGCATTTTACAAACATGAGCCTCTACAGTAGATATGTATTACCCCCCTTTTACAGATGGCTAAACAGACAAACCAGGTCTTTCAATGCAAGGCAAGATTCACAAAGGGACTTAGGCGTTGTAACAGTCTGTGCTCAACACTCCCCACCTCTCAGGTGAGTGCCCTAACCACTGGGCTATAGAGTCATTCTCATGCTCTCTGACCCATTGGATATTTAAATAATTAAGTATTTTGTACACAGTGGAACAGCTTCAACAGGAGGGTTTGTGAGAGACCCACACCAGAATAGTCTGTATTCTAGTGGCTCGAGCACTCACCTGAGAGCTGAGAGACTGTATTAATTTCAGTGGACTATATACTCCTTGTTCTTGTTCCCTTTAGCTGGCGAGAATTTTACTTGACAGTCTTTTAGAGGTAACTGTTCTTTTTAGGGAAAAGAGAAGAGCTGGAGCTGTTAAAGTCCAATCCTATTTCTTAGAAGACAAAATCACACAAGAGGGGAGAGAAAAGAGCAGCAAAGAGAGAAAATGCAGTGGCCGTCTCTGGTGTTGACTCTTGCTTGCAACCTCACTCCTGGAGAAACACAGGCATGGCACAGTATCTTATTAGTAAGGCTACATTTTAGTCACAGGTATTTTTAGTAGAAGTCATGGACAGGTCATGGGCAGTAAACAAAAATTCATGGCCTGTGACCTGTCCATGACTTGTACTATATACCCCTGACTAAATCTTGGGGGGTGAGGCGGGGGTGCCATGGGTGCTGTGGGGGGCGGGCGGTGGCGCGCAGCCTGGGACCCCCACTGGTGCTAGGGGTGGGGGGGTTAGTAAGGTTGGCAGGCTCCCTACCTGGCTCCGCACCTCCCCGGCAGTGGCAACATTCCCCTCCCTCATCTCCTAGGTGGAGGCGTGGCCAGGCAGCTCTGCACACTGCCTCCACCAAGAGCGCCGGCTCCACAGCTCCCATTGGACAGTGGTATGCCTTTTTATTTGTACTAATTTAGCTTTTCTATTTTCCTTTTGCCAGCAACATTTGTTGTTTTGAGATATTGTAACCATTTATGAACTTTCACGTACTTTTCACAGTTGAATTTACAAATTAGGGTAAATTTGTAAGCCCAAGTATTATAAACAAGACCCACTTTCATATCCCTTCTCCACATTAGGCAGAGGCGGGAAGTGAATCAGGAGCTCCCTCATTCCCAGTAAGTGCCCTAACAACTGAGCTAAAGGTTATAAAGGACTCATCCCTCCTCCTCCTCCCTGCCCGCAAGTCATCTTATGGGGAGTTAGCATGCTCTGAGCACATTTATTGGATTGGGCTCTGCAGGCAAGATATGCCTAGTTTGAGGGTCCCGCAAAGGCCTAGGTATAATTAAGCCCCTTCATTTTCAGTTTAAAACGATTTTTACAGAAAATTCCTGTGTTTTACAAAAAGTATTTTTCAGTTTTTTCCGATTTTTACCCTACTTTTGTATCATTCAAATATATAAAAAATAACTTGTTTTATTAGGAAAATACAATACATTGCCTGAGCTATATGTATTATGATAATACATTACTCTGTGTGTATATGCAAAGCTGCCTGTTGAAGTAAAGCTATGGATTAATCTAGAAAATACACACAATAAACAAACAGGCACGCGCCCAAGCTCTGAAGTGCGTGCGCATTTGAACGTACTGATGAATCTCACACCCACCATGTACACATTTCAAGCTCTTAGCAGATAGTGGTTTAAAGATTTGACATGCTAAAATGGGAAGAAAATGAAAATCTGTATCAGAATACATTTCAGAACACAAGTATTTAAAAGCTAAAAAAAAACCAGGAGAAAAGGATGAAGTTGAGTGCATGTGCTGCAAATGGCATGGCCCAATTATTAAATTTAAATATTTATAGGGTAATAATTCTAAGTCTACAACAGTAAACTGTTTATTCAAATGTAAGGTTTTATTTGGGGATTAGAGATGCATTGTTTTCTTAAACTCAGAGGTGGCATTGTGTTTTGAGTTCTGTTTTCGTCTGCAGCAAACCACATTGATGAATGGAATTCAAAGCATTAATCTACTGCAGGGATTCTCAAACTTCACAGCACCGCCTCCTTCTGACAACAAAAATTACTACATGACCCCAGGAAGGGGGATTGGTGCCCGCCCCAACCCCGCCACTCCAGGAGGGAGGCGTGGCCAAAGTCCAAGCACAACGGCTTCACTCTGGGCAGGGGACCTGTAACTTGAGTCCTGCCACCCAGGACTGAAGCCGAAGCCCGAGCACCACTCCCCAGGGCTGAAGTCTTTGGGCTTTGGCCCCAGGTGGCAGGGCTCGGGCTTTGGATCCGGGCCTCAGCAAGTCTAAACACCAGCCCCGGAAACCCCATTAAAATGGAGTTGCAACCCACTTTGGGGTTCCGACCCACAGTTTGAGAACTGCTGATCTACTGAATATTTTTCCCCATCTTTCCATCCACCAAAATAAACCTCAGTATTGACCCAGAAAAATTATTAATAGTTTTTGCACTGATTTTCACCTGTTTTTGATGTTGTGGCAATAAACACCGATACATTCCTGGGAAAAATTAAAGTAAAATAAAAACTGAAAATGGAGTGCCCTACATGTAATATAGGCACAAGCTGCTGGGTGGGATCAGGACTGCGTTGACTGTATTCATGCCCATCTGCCAAAACATAGGTATCTAGAGGACTTTAACGGCAGAAAGTTAGGCACCTGCAGGGTTAGGCAGCAGCTGAGTAGAGTTTTTGTGAATGCCAACATTGTCTAAATGTTGGACTGAGGTGCCTAACTCTCACTTTAAGGACCTAAATCCTTTTGTGAATCCAGATCTCCCAGTCTTTTGCTTTAACCACAAGATCATCCTTCCTCTCTAGACAATCAGTTGAATTGCAAGACAGACTACACTGCAGCATTTACAAAGGCCACATGCTAGCAGCACTATTAATTAAGACAGACACAAAAGAAGAAAATACAAATAGCTTAGTCAAGTCAACCCCAACTGCAACAATGAGAAACTAGCTCATCTGCCACTTTGATCCATTCCTTGAGAAAACCATAGACAGCACGCGCTGTCAGCCGGGGGAAGAAGTGGGGACGTCAGCTGTGAACCCTGCATGGCTGTCAGTGCCCCACACTGAGGTGTCAGTGCCCCATAATGCCCCACTTTGGTCAGTGCAAGCGCTCCTGGTGAGGACGTGCACCGCCAGCAGAAGGAGGGTAAAGTGGATACCAACAGCCAACTGAATTACTGTGGTGGCTGTAGGTCAACCTAAACTAAGTCAACACCATTTTGTAGTGTAGACAAGCCCTGAGAGATCGTGTATTTTTGTGTCCCATCTTTACCTAACCTGACACAGCCCTCTGTCCTACATTGTTGCAATTGTTGGAAGCTACCCTAGAGAACAATACCCATCTCCTGTGCATTCTCAAAAGATATTGATGCATAGATAACATAGCATTGTATGAGATTATAAACATTATTCAGATTTTAGGTAACTAAGCTAATTACATTATTTGTCAAAATAAGTCATCATAAGGTGTGTTTTTTCAAATAATATTTCCATGCAAGCATACCATGACCATGGCACCAAGTGTTTAGACCAGATCAACAGAAATTTCTGCCCAAAGGTTGATAGTATGATCTAGCTCTAGGTTTTTACTTGTGCTGGTGAAACCTCAAAAGGTTACTCAACACTATTATATGAACCTCCTGGGTCTACATAGTTGGGCTACAAATCTGTTAAGTCTCTCTTTTACTTTAAGGATAGCAAGCTTTTCTTTTTGGGGGGTGGGGGGGTCTGCCTTTGGTTGGGCCAGAAATCTCATAAAAACAGTTTTTGGATATTTTGACACACCTAGTCAGGTTCTCATATTGCTCATATGCATAGTATCTGAGTACCTTCAAGAAGTGAATTAAGCAATGTCTGTCAAATGTAGTTTGTTCTCTCTTTTATCTTCTCCCATGAGGAAACTTGTACCTGAAGTGGAGCTAACAAAACACAGGTGTGATATGTCTGCATCAAACGTTGTTGCTTATATGCCTGCTGCTACAAGCAGCAACAACTTCAGGCTCTTTGTAGCTCTTGGATTCAAATCCAGGAGAATATCCCAAGCTGGAGGAGATGCAACTGTGAATTGATGTAGCTAGGTCTTCTTCTGGGAGAAAATGGTGCATCTTCCTGGCTAGGCAAAGGTGTTAAAAACTGAACACTCCACCCCCTTCAGCTAACATGATACACAATGCTACAAGTTCCTGTGGCAACTTGCACATCCAAGAATAATGAAGAATTTAGCATGGCCCCCAGGCATTGTACTAAAGAAGAATAGTTCTGTGTGTGGAGGTATCTAATTTTGACAAACTCCATTTTCTTGGGCAAGCAGGTTTGATTTCCATTTCCTCTCTCAAACATTAATACAAGATCTCTGAATTCACATATAAATCACCTGCCTGGCCCTCACAGAGTAACTCTCCTCTCCAGTTGCATCTGATGTATACGTAGATAGCTCCATGTCTCAGCCTAAATTAGTATCCTTTCTCTCAAAGGTGTCTATGTTACTTAACATAATTGTTAAGGGAATTATGCAATCATAGCCTTAATATTCCCATATTTTAAATAATTTAATATTTCTCATCAATAAACCGATCCATATCAAATTTGACTTAATGACAGACAAGTATCCTGTCAGTCCCATGGAAGCATGTGGCTCATATTTAAAATCATGTGGTGATTTGATCAACTTTCTTAACAGGAAGAGTTTGTTCACATATATGAGTACCTGCAAAGAGTTTTGCACCTATACTAGCCTTTTAAATAACATAAGTTATCTTTCATTTAGCAGACATTTATAGAAATGCAATACATTTCTCTCTCAAAATTGGATCAAAATTTTATAAGTAAAGCAATTTGGGGTAAACTTTGCCAAAAATGGGTCTGGGGAATAACTTGGACTTTTTTTAGTGCCTTTGAGAGTCTCTGACCAGTGAGTCAGATACATTGAGGCTTCTTGATCTGTTCACCCTGGTGATGACTGCTACATATTTCTTGAGAGCTTATTTGCAAGTCAAAAAATGATAAAAATTCATTCCATTAAAGGTACCTATGAAAATGCTTGAAAGTTGCAAGCAAAGGCCTCCCTTTCTCTTCAAAATTTTGTATTTAAGTACATGAGAGGAGAGGTTACTTACCTTCCAGTAACAAGCTCTTTGAGATGTTTTGTCCCTATGGGTACTCCACCGCAGGATGTGTGCACACCCACATGCTCTCAGTTGGAAACTCTGCAAAATAGTGCCTGTGGGCCCACACCTGCACAGAGCAATGCTTTCTGCTTCTAATGAGAGGATATAGGGAGGTGCAAGCCAGCCACTCCATTCCTTCTCATCTGTAAAGCCAGAAACTCCACAGGAAAGAGGAGGGCAGGAGGTAGCGCACCCATAGGGACAAAAACGTCTTGAAGAACTCAAGTTAATATAAGGTAAGTAACCTCTTCTCCTTCTTCAAGTATATGTCTGTAGGGATGTGCCAACGTAAGACACTCTCAATGAGGAGGTGGGTGCTGATGAGGTAAGTCCAGAACAGTTCGGAGGACTGAATCACCAAAGGTGGTGCCATATGTAGAAGCAGTTAAGATGGGGTAATGCTTGACAAAAGTATGGATAGAAGACCAGGTTGCAGTCCTGCAGATTTCTGCTATGGGAACATTCTTCAGTAGAGCTATAGATGTGAACTGAGCTGTAGTGGAATGCACCCCAGCATTTATGTAGCAGGTCATGATAATACTTGACAACCACTTAGACAGCCTTTGTGTGGAATTCATCCTTTCTGCAAATGATAGAGGCTCGGAAGGTCTTGGTCCTGTCCAGATAGATGGCAAGGGCCCTTCTAATATCCAATAAATGAAGACTTGATTCTTTTCTGGAGGCATGAGGTTTTGATAAAACACTGGCAGGCAAATCTTCCGGTAAATGTGATATTCTGAGGAGACCTGTCAGAGAAAACGCGGATGGGGGCATAATATAACTTTGTCCTGTAAAAGGTGGTATATGGTGAATCAGTCATGAGTGCTCCCAGCTCTCCCATTCATCTTGCTAAAGTAATGGTAATTAGGAAGTTGAGGGACAGGTGGAGGAGAGACCTTGTAGCCATCAGTTGGAAATGGAGTTTTCTCAGGGCGTTAAGAACTAGGTTGAGAGGTCCCACTGTGGGCTGGGTTCTGGACAGGAGGAAATAAGTTGTATAGGCCCTTGAGGAATCTGGCTGTGAAAGAGTGGGTGAAGACTGAAAAGCCCTGGATGGGAGAATGGGAGGCAGTGATGATGGCCCAAATGTACTAGGCGTGCACAGCACATTTCATTAGGGTGTGCACCCAGGGAATTTTTTTTTAAAGGCGAACATTTATTGAATACTCAATCATAAAGGACATTATTTTATTCATCAAATAAACTAAAGAAACTAAAACTTAACTAAACTTAATTTTTTTTAATTAACAACTAAACTTTACTTAAAAAGTACGAACTTAAAAAATGAGACACAAAATACCAAATTTTTGCTGTAGTGATAACCAGGCATATACAAAGATACAGTCAATTTTCATGATCTTTATCTTTAACCAGATAATGAGCTAACCCAAATTGACCAAAACAGATTAAGGTTTCTTCATCTTCCTGTCCTAGAGAATGAGACGTCGCTCACCAGGTGTTATGGACTTAAATTCCTCAATCGCATCATTGTAATTAACTGATGAAGCCAATTCTTGTTCAACGTACAAAATCATGAGTGAGTCAAGGCACTGTTGGGACATTGTACGTCTTAGTTTGTTTTTTACATGTGCTAGTTTCGAAAAGGCTCTTTCACATGAACAGCTTGTAACAGGTAAGACTGCAAAGCATTGAATGGATTTGTAAAAGGCCTGGAACATGGAAGACCAATCCAATTCCTTTAGCCAATCAAGCCACTCTCTGGTGGTGTTCATAGTGCTACCTTTAGGAACAGATCCATCATAACCCCGAAGCAATCTGACTTCAGCTTCCAACTCATCCAAGGACACATTAAATTTGTTGGCAATGATTCTCATATCGTCCCTGTCAATGTCTAAGCTCAGCAATTTTCCCATTGCAGTCACAATTTTACAAGTCTCCTGTTCAAATCACTGGTCAATGCCGGTAATCATTGAGTCTAGGAGTGGGTAAAATGAAGTTATTCTCTCCTGCTCCTCTTTTGTATCAAAGTGATGCTAGGACTCAAACACATCATCAATACGAGTGGACGTTTTTCTCTTCTTAACTGGAGGAATCGATACATCATTCTCTACACACATTTTCACAATGTCATTGGAAATAGATTGAAAATATTCTGGGCCACTTCTCATCGCAGCCAAAGAGTTACACAAGCTTTTCACCCCTGTCATTGCAGTAAGTAAGTTGAGATCTGGAGCTTGAAAAGCCTTACTCACTTTTACCACCATCTGGAGAATAGGGTGCATTATGTGAAGGGCAAAGATGAACTTCAATGAATTTAGTTCATGGATAAGGCCCCTGGCTTTTCTTTTCGCGTCAGCAAGGCGAGTTGTTTCAATAATCTCTTGTAAAGCTTGTAAAATGATGGAGTAGTTTTGTTTTACAGCAGTCACTGCTTCTGCTCTGCATGCCCATCTTGTGTTTGACAGGGACTTCAAAGTCTTCAACTGGGATCCTACTTCTTGTGAAATCTTCTCCATTACTGCATGTCATACAGGGCTCCCTTCCATGAAGGCATAAAGAGTCTGAATAACACCAGAAAAATCAAAGACAGTTCTGTTTTGTTTACTTGAAGTGCATGCTTCTACTAGGACAAGGCTCAAGCAATGCGCATAGCAGTGTACTAGAGTATTTCACTGTTTCTTTCTTTACATTTCATTTGAACTCCCGCAGTACATCCAGACATAGTAGATGTGCCATCAAAACAGACAGACATCACTGATGACCAGTCAATTTTAAGAATGCCAAGGACGTCATTTAACTGGTCAAAAATAGACTGAGTATTAACTGTTAATAGTCTCTGAACAGACACAAAATGTTCAACTGGACTATGTTTTTCATTGCCAAAATACCGCACCACAATGGACATCTGTTCATGGTGTCCACAATCAGTAGTGTCATTGGCAATTATTGAGACCATTTTTCCATTTAGTGAAGACACAATCTTTTGTTGCACAATGTTGTGCAAAGCTACAATTAAATCATTTTGGGTGTGATTACTCAGATAGGTAGCATTTCGAGGAGATTGTTGCACATGCTTTGCCATTACAGGATCATATTTTTGAAGCATATTGACAAGATTTAGAAATAAACCTTTCTCAAAACTGTCAGCTTTTTCATTGTGACCCCTGAATGGTTTCCCACCTTTTGCCAAACACAGAACAATGTTAATCAGTCGCTCCATTACACTTTGGTTATGGCACCGTTCTTCTTCTTGTTTAGCCTGCTTGCCCTCATCCAACAATACATCAATAGATTTCCCTTCATTAAAACTTGACCACGAAGAACAGCTCAACACATGAGATTTTGATTTTTGTTGTGGTTGGTGGTTTTTAAAACATTCGTTAGCCCTATGCCAGTTTCTGAATCCCTTATCACTAAATGCTGGATCAGTGTGACCTTTGTTTGCTGCATCATTAGAGGAGACGAAACAGCAGTAAAAGCAAAATGCTGCGTCCTTTGATGGGCTATATTCTAACCACCTATACTTTTCATACCAATTGGACTGAAAACTTCTTTGTTTATTCCCTATTTTACTTCTAGGAAACATGCTCAATCTAGGCTGATAAGGACCTCTAGATAATCGAGAGTGGCGTTCTAATCTATTTTTTGGAATATCACAGACTGGGTCATCAGATGGAATGTTTGATGGCTTTGAATAGGAACTACACTGACCTGAACTAAGACACAAAGTCGGTTTCTGTTGGTCATTACTCAGTTTATTGCATGCACTGGAACTGGTGGCGGCATTATCTTCATGTAAGTTCTTAACCGAGGAATCCGAGGTATTTGCACTACTATCAGCACATTCATTATAATTCAATTTGTCTGCTCCTTTTCTTATCTTCACAACCAACTGATCCATATTTTAAAATTAAAAGGGGATATCATACAATTGAATTAAAATGTAAAACCACGGGCTTGTTATGCTATTTCAGTAGAGTACACGTGACAAAGATTACAAACACTGTAGACACTGCTCTGGGCACGCCTGATGCGGCCCCTTATATAGGTCAAATAATTTTCTAGAATAGTAGTTGGAGGGGGAGGGGAGGACCAATGGTAATGTGGCACCGCAATAGTGGGAACCAGAGCCATAACTACCTATTTTTGTGCCCAAGGCAAGAAGGACCCTCACTGCTGAAATGCTGCTGCTGGCAGTGGCAGCGATTGGACTGCTGCCGAAATGCCGCCGACATGGACGCAGAGATGGAGAGAGCCGCGGCACGGCTCGGGGAGTTTTCTGCGCCCCTCACCTTTGCGCGCCCAAGGCAAGCGCCTCAGTCGCCTCACCCTTGTTACGGCACTGGTGGGGACGCATGCTACGAGCGAACGCGGGCTTTCTATATATTTCTACAACATCTATATTACGCAATTCGGTGCTTATTGGATAATACAACAATCCATACTTTAAAACTAAAAGAGCGTATCATGGGATTAAATTAAAACGCAAAGCCACTTTTTTTTTGAGACATTAGCGTGTGCCTGGGCACACCCCGTACACACATCTAGGGTACTCTGATAGAGCTCATTGACAGACTCTGTGTCTTTAATTGCAGAAGGTAGTCCAGTGTCTTGGGATGTGGGACTTCCAAGGTTTGGGAGGAAGAGAGCACCAGCAGTGAGAACTTTTCCACTTTGGGAGTAGGTCTTGTGGATACTGAGCGTTCTCCTGGATAAACAAACCGATCTGCTTCTGAACAGCCTGACTCCATGCTTGAGAGCCATGCTCTGAGATTGAGGAAGGAGGGGTTAGGATGGATGAGAGTCATTGAGTTCTGTGTCAAGAGATCCTTTGGGATAGGAAATCATAGGGGTGTTACTGCCAAGAGGTCGGTGAGATTTCATATCACATGTGTCTTAGCCAGCCTGGTGCTCTGAGAATAGCTCTTGCTCTCAGCACAGCTTGAGGAGGGTCCTGAGTATCAGTGTTAGAATTGGATAAGCATAAATCAGGGTGTGGGGCACAGGCACCGACTTTCCAAAGTGCCAGGGAGTGCTCAACCCCCGGCTCTGCCCCAAGCCCTGCCCCCACTCCACCCCTTCCTCCAAGGTCTCACCCCCGCCCTGCCTCTTCCCGGCCCTGCCCCACCCACTGCCCTGCCTCTTCCTGGCCAGTTCCGCCCCCCTCCCCCGAGTGCTGCGTCCTCACTCCTCCCCCTTCCCTCCCAGCCTCCTGTACACCGTGAAACAGCTGATTGTGGCAGGCGGGAGGTGCAGGGAGGGAGGGGGAGGCGCTGATTCGCAGGGCTTGCTGATGAGTGGGAGACGCTGTGGGGTGCAGGAGAGTGGATGGGGGGCTGCTGGTGGTTGCTCAGCACTCACCATTTTTTCCCTGCAGGTGCTCCACCCCAGAGAACCTATGGAGTCAGCAACTATGGTGTGGGGATATTATGTTATCAGAGCATCCCCCATAGAATTGTGTCCATAACATTCCCTGGAGCAGAACAGGCAACATTTTGCATTGTTCTAGGTGGCAAATAGGTCTACTTGTGGTAGATCCTGGGTCTGGCAGATACAGTGGAAGACAGAGTCTTTGAGCTCCCATCTGTGATCTTGCCAGAAGTGTCTACACAGGGAGTCTGCAATTGTATTCTGGAGGCCCGGAAGACAGACACCTGATACCTCTATTTTATGGGAAATATACCAGTTCCAGGGCCTTAGTGCCTCTGTGCATAAGAATTGTGATCTTGCTCTGCTCTGGAGGTTGATATAATACATTGCTGCCTTGCTAACTCAAGATAGTTAAGTCCAAAGCAGACTATGAAGAATTACAAAGGGATCTCTTAAAACTGCCATCACCAGGACTTGGTACCCGTGGTTCCTGCGCTGGTCCTTGCCTCCCTCAACTGGTGAAGGGACCCTCCGTTGGTCCGCTCAGGCGTCTCCTTCATCAAGCCCCAGCTCTCATTATTCCTAGTTTAGGATGCGTCAGATCTATGATGGGGGAGAGGGGCTCACCTAGGGCACCTCAGGACACAGGACTGGTGGTCCCCAGAAGAGCTCTCCCTGAACATAAATGTCAGGGAGCTAAAAGCAGTCTGCCTGGCCTGTTAGGTGTTCTTACCCCACATCATGAACAAGAATGTGCTAATGCTCATGGACAATATGACAGCCATGTTTTACCTTAACAGGCAGGGAGGGGCTCACTCTTCACCCCTGTGCCAGAAAGCTATCTGCTTGTGGGAGTTCTGCATAAGGCATTTGATCCATCTAAAAAGCTTCTCACCTTCTGGGACCCCAGAACGAGCTGGCAGATCACCTCAGCAAGTATTTCTTCAGTCTCCATGGGCAGTCCCTTCACTCCGATGTAGTAAGGATAGTTTTCCAGAAGTGGGGGACTCCCCGGGTACACCTGTTTGCAACCAGACCTAACAGGAAATGTCTCCAGTTTTGCTCCCTGCAAGACCATAGTCCAGACTCACTCACTTGGATGGGACACCTGTTCTATGCCTCCCCACCCCCATTCCTCTCATGAACAATGTCCTGCTGAAGATCAAGCGGGAAAGATTGTGAGTCATTCTTGTAGCCCCAACCTGGCCCCACCAGTACTGGTTCACCATGCTGCTAGGCCTTTCAGTAGCGACTCTCATGCCGCTCTGTCTCCTCGCAGGACCATGGTCAAATGCTCCTCCCAAACCTCCACCTGACAACTGGAGGTTTGGGTGGAGCATTTGACAACAGCCTCCACCTGACAGCTTGGAAGCTCCATGGTTTAATCCCAAGGAGCTGGCCTGTTTGGAGCAATTCCGCAAGGTTCTGCTAGGTAGCAGGAAGCCCTCTACTAGAGCTATATACCTTGCCAAGTGGAAGTGTTTTTCCATTTGGTTTTCGCAGCAAGGTCTCTTGGCCACCCTGTCATCACTGCAGACCATTCTGGAGTCTTTGCTACATCTGAAACAGCAAGGTCTGGCAATTTCATCAGTTAAAGTACACCTGGCAGTGATTTTGGCATTCCATGTCCCGGTGGATGATAGATCAGTTTTCTCACATGAGATAACCATTCGTTTTCTCAATGGCCCTGAAATTCTATTTCTATATATAAAATCTATACCCACAGATTCAGAAGCCCATTCCCTCATGGGACCTAAAACCAGTCTTGTCAAAACTCACAGGTCCCCTGTTTGAGCCACTCGCAACATGCCTCTTGTATCTTTCCTTGAAGCTATCACTTTGGCCTGGAAGGTATCAAAGATCAGGGCACTTATGTCAGAACTCCCATATATGGTCTTCATTAAGGACAGGGTACAGCTTTGTCCTCACCTCAAATTCCTCCTGCAGGTGGTTTTGAAATTTCACAGTAATCAGGCTATTTTCCTGCAGTTTTCTTCCTGAAACCACATGCAAGCAAGGAGGATCAACATCTCCATACATTTGATGTTAGGTACACCCTGGTGTTCTATATTGAGAGGACACAACCATTCCATAGATCCACACAGCTCTTTTGGGTAGTAGCAGGCAGGATGAAGGGCCTTCCTATTTCAGCACAGAGGATTTCATCCTGGTTCACATTGTGCATCTGCACATGCTACAATCAATTGGGGGTCCTGCCACCAGTTATAGTGATGGCTCATTCTATGAGGGTGCAAGCTTCCTCAGCGGTGTTTCTGGCCCAAGTCCCAATCCAGAACATCTGCAGAGTGGCAACTTGGTCATCAGTACATACATTTTCATCCCACTATGCCATCCCCCAGCAAGCTAAAGATGATGCCGGGTTTGGTCGAGCTGTGTTGCAGTCAGCATGTCCATGAACTCTGATACCACCTCCTATGGTACTGCTTGGGCGTCACTTAATGTGGAATGGACATGTTCAAGCATTTGAAGAAGAAAAAATTATTACTAGTCTTTCTGTAACAGTTGTTCTTCGAGATGTATTGCCCATGTCCATTCCACGAGCCACCCTCTTACCCCTCTGTTGGAGTTGGCCGGAAAGAAGGAACTAAGAGGGTGCAGAGTTGGTTGGATCCCTTATACTGGCGCATGATCGCACAGCACCAGAAGGTGCTAGAGACAACCTGATGGATACCATTGAGGGGGAAAATTTCTGGTGACTACATGCGGCGCATGCACACCTAACATGGAATGGACATGTGCAACACATCCCGAAGAACACTAGTTACAGAAAGGTTAGTGATCATTTTTTCTGCAACAAGAATATGCGGGCAAAGACAAGAAAGTTAAAAGATCAGCCAGAAGAGAGACAAGACAATGGATAAAAAAATAAAGCAAGAGAAGGACATCGAACCATTGTGGCAATATGAAGGCTCAAGATTGTACGATTTTAACCAGAGAGGAGGGACAGAGAGCCCTTTGGATAGAACATTTCCAGGCTGTACTCAACCACCCTGAACCACTAATACACATTGAAGATGCGAAGAAGTAGCAGACTTACCTATATCATTATAAGTAATTGTCTTTGAGGAAGTAAATGAGACCATAACCAGCTGAAGAGTGTGTTGTGTGTTTGAATTTAATAACAATACAAGATGTCACATGACAGGCTCAAATGGAGTTAGTCAAAGATTATTAGTCATAGATTAATACAGCACAATACAGAACACTGAAAGGCTATACATACCGATCTGGAGACTGGAGAAGTGACATTGCAGCTTGATCCACTCCTGACTAACTCCCAAAACTCTTCCCTTTATATACTGTTCAGACCAAATAAATTGTTCCCCCATGTTTGTTCTAACAGTGAGTTCTAACCAGATATCTCAGCTTACTGAATCAATAAGCTGAAGACATCTGTGACCAATCCATTATTACCAAAACCATCTGTGACTATAAGTGGCTCTAATTGGCCCAAACATCAATCAATGGGTCATTATTGCATCAATCACAGAACACATCTGATAACAAATATCCCTTGTCAATCACCAGTGTCTCATCAATCACAGAACACGTGTAATAACAAACATCTTGTCAAATACCAGTGGTCCTCCCTGGACATCTGGACAGAATTCTCAACAGGTCAATGGGGCTAGAGTAAAATATTATACACATTCCACTATTGATTATATACATTCCTTTACCTGCTCACTCACTAAGGTTCAACCAAAATACAAAGAACTTTTCAGTTTGATAGGTTCAGGCACTAGATCTGTAGATACAAAACACTGGTTTATACACAAAAAGGATTTTGGTTAATACATAATAGAACTGTAGGGGTTTCAATATCACTAACAAGTGGTAAAACACCAGTGATAAGACAGATGCTGAAATGTTAAGAGCTTGAGAGAAAGTGATGGTGAATTGCATGTGCTGGTTATACAGAATGGCTTAAGAAAAGGAGATAATTTTTCAAGATTGGAGAAGAGGTCATACGTAAACTTCCTAAAAGAAGGAAACAGCTTATTTGTGATAACTGGAGAGGGGTGACTTCTCATATCTGTATCTGGAAAAGTGCTTTTTTGCTTTATCATTTCGAATAGGAGGAAAACTGCTGTTGATAAAGTATTCAGGGAAGCTGGATTTTGATCTGGTAGGTTGATTTCAGATCAGGTTTTCACCTTGAAAAGAGTTATTGAGGAACGTTTAGAATACCAACAGAGAAGAAATTTTTTAAACTTCCTTGATTTTATGAAAGTGTTTGATAGTGTCCACAGAGAAGCTCTCTGGAAGATCCTGAGGCACTATGGCATTCCTGCAAAGATTGTTACTTTGATTAGAAGCTGTATGATGAATCTGTGAGCTGTGTCAAGACAGAGAGCAGAGACATGGAATGGTTTAAGATTGGTGCTGGTGTATGGCAAAGTTGCATACTATCCCTACTTCTCTTCCGCATCAGAATTTGTGATGAGAAGAGCAACAGCTGCTGCCAAGGACAGAGGTATTGTTTGGGCAAGACAAACTCTGAGACTTAGATTTTGCAGATAACACAGTCATACTGGATGCCAACTTGGATGAAACGAAAAGACTTTATAAGCATAAAACCGGAAGCTGCTGAAGTGGGACTTCATATCAGTATGTAAAAGACCAAGACCCTGGAGAGAAGAGAGAATGCTGTCAACATGGGTGGATGTGTAATTGATTGAGTACAACAGATTTGACATTGTTTATCTTGGAAGTACATCTGCTAATGGCTAGCTCACTTGTCTTCAGATTGCCCACTTCTTCAGAAGTGAAGACAAGACAGTGGATAATTTTCTCATTTGTCAAACATCTGGAAAAGTAAGATACATCTACACACTAACATGAGATTGCATAACACTACTACCCTTCTAACACCATCACAGCCTCAATAACATGGCAGATGGTGGAAGTGCACATCAGGAACTGAATGCATTCCACCAGCGTTGTTTAAGAAGAATCTCGAGAATTCATTGGAGAAATCGTGTAACCAGTGTGGAAGTGCTGCATCGCATGAATCAGCAGATTGAGGACTCAATAATTAGACAGAGATGGCTACAGTGGATTGGCACCAGCTCTGAGGTCTGGTAGGTGTCAGACCTTCAAAACCCACAACTGAGTTTTCCCTGTGGTTACAAGTTCATAACTACCTCAGATTGAGAACCAGAACCACCATGAATAGTTCAGGGTTTCCTTTATCTAGCTTGAGCCTTTGATCTTGGCCTCATGTTAACAGGTGATCAAGAGACAATTGCCCACTTCTCAGGGCATAGCTTCTAAAGGCTGGGTTTTTCCATAAGCAGTGGTGGGAAATTTGCATTCATCTCCCCCTAGATACTCCCCCAAAAAACCTCATCACTTTTTGTGCTAAGTCCATTCTTGTCTGGCACCTTATTCAGTATAGTCCTTTAAACTTCTAGGTCTCACGTTTGTCACATCTTCCCCCTCAAGAGGTCACACAATCCCAGTCCACAATAATACATACACCATTAATTTAATACAATGAACCCAAAACATGCTTAAACTTTATTGAATATGGTCTCTAAAAGATATTGCAGGAAATTGCCATAATTGTCATAGCACTATTTTAAGAGCTCATCAAGAAAATTTGAAACATGAAGGCGTCATGTTTATTATATCATATCATGCCTTGAGGTGGCCAGGAAACCAAAATCTTGTTCTATGATAATTTCCAAGTTTTTGGCATTTTTTTTTGTCCTAACCAGGACAAAAAGCCAAAACACATGATAATTTTCTTGTAACTGAAATCCTGCAATATTTTATTTTGGAAACACCAAACCATGATGTTTTCAAAATAAAATCATGATTTCTGGGATCTCTGGCAGCTGATGACTGAAATTGACATGATTCTTGTCATGTTTCATGGCTGCACACCAATGAATAGTCAATGGGCAGCCATGAAATGGACAAGAACGTGTAAATTACAGTCGACTTCTGCCAGGGCTCTATGGTCCAAAGCTGGAGAATAGCCCTGCTATGTGGATGACATAGGACTGGGATCCCAGGGCTTCCAGACTCCTCTGCCAGCTGGCTCTTCAGACTGCCCAACTTACAAGGGAGCTGGCTCCCTAAGCTTTGGGACCCAGTTGGCCTAGGAGTCTGGAAGCCCTGAGGTCCTCAGCTCTAGGGAAGTTTGTGTGGTAGGACTGCCCCGCTGCGGGGGAACCCCAGAAGCCCTGGGGTCCTGACTGTGAGGCATTTCTTCACATGGGCAGCAGAGGAGCCAGGCTGGTGAACTAGCAGGAAACCAGTAAGGTTTCTGCTGGAAACCTGCCTGGCAGGCAAACTCTGCCTGTATTCCATAGGAAAACTCACCAAAATCCATGTTTCTGAAAAACAGTTCTCTTTCAACTAATCGTCATTTTCAGATGGAAAAAAATTCCACTGGAAAATTTCAACCAGTTCTAGTAATGGTCACATTCTAGATTCACATAATAAAAAAATCTGGTAATGGTTACTTAATCATCTGTGCTGTTTTCTTATTTCCTTCCTTAACAGACATAGGTTAGACCTATGAGTATAAACTCGTCTTATAAAAAAACCTATTTTTTTGCTCAGTTAAGACCTTTGTTGCGAGAGGACCAAAATGTGCCCAAAGATTTCACTTATTCTCCCTCTCCCAATGACTTGAATCTCTGGAGAAACCATAGGGTGCCCTGAATGTAGGAGAAATAGGAGCAGGATATCAACCACCAGAACTAGTCGTTTCTATTTTTGAAGTTATTGTGTATAACTATGGACGTAAAATATTCTCTGGCCAAAATCCCAAACACTTTTGTTTTTATTCCCCAATATCACAAAGGCAGAGGAAATAATTTGTTTTTTGAGGGTCTCTCATACCCAGGGCCCAGATGGCTGAAGTAGCTCATATCAATCTAACCAAGTAGCTGCAATCCCATGTGACTGATTTAGAAAACAGATCCCTCACGTAAGAATCCTATGGCTCTTGGGATTTCCAGGGAGCAGGGCATGAATTTCAAAAACACAGACTGACTAAAAATATTACTTATCAAATATCAGAGGGGTAGCCATGTTAGTCTGGATCTGTAGACGCGACAAGAGAGTCCTGTGGCACCTTATAGACTAACAGACATATTGGAGCATAAGCTTTCGTGGGTGAATACTCACTTCGTCGGATGCATGCAGTGGAAAAATCTGCAAAATCTTTTCCACTGCATGCATCCGATGAAGTGGGTATTCACACACAAAAGCTTATGCTCCAATATGTCTGTTAGTCTATAAGGTGCCACAGGACTCTTTGTTGCTTCTACTTATCAAATGTTACTTATGAAAGAATTTGAACTGAAGAACAAGACCCAAACATATGGTTCCAAAATGTGGTAAGGGGAGAAAGCCATCGTATCAGACAGATATCAATTTTGAAACTAACTACTGCTATATCACTTGTTACCCCACAATTTGGACCTAAGGCATCCCAACACTGGATTGCCTATAACCATAAATTGACTGCCAATTTATTTCACCCAAAAGGGGTAATAAGGTGGTGGCCCGCCCTAGAGAAATTACCAGGGTGTTACCAGGGGGTTTGTCTCCGACCTGCAGTGGACTCCCCAAAGCAGGCTAATTCTGCTAACCCTTGGGAAGACACGGAGATAGCTTTCCGCTCAAAGGATTGACATACAAGCAGTAATTCTTTGAAAACAAAATCTTATTTATTGAAAGAAAATAAGCTACAATATATCCAATAAAGCAAAAAGAAAGCATTACAGTATAAAATAGGTAGTAAGACACACTTACATTGCACTTAAAGATCATACATTCAAATGGCACAAGAGACTACACAGATTGTATGGCAAATACAATGTTGTTATATTGGTACACATTGACCCTTTCATACATATACATGAGGCTTTTAATACAATAATGTGACATCAGGCTCATTAAAATGTAGCATACAAATTCCCTATGCACATGTACAACATAGTATTACAGTATAACATTAAAGAGCATTAAGTAGTTAATATCATTCTGTGAGCGCTGGCCAGATGATCACAGAATAGTTGGGGTGCATTTCATTCGAACACAAGCTTCAGCTTTATTTACATACACGCAATCATTCTTTCAAGAAAGAGACAGAGAGTCAGACTTACACTCGATCTTCCTAAGTCCTTCTGAATCATCTTGGTCCTTCTGCTCTGTCGGAATGGTGGTCTCTGCTCAATTAATAGCTGCCACTGAGGCTGCTGTCGTCTTCTATTTGTTCTCTGTCTTCTCCTACTACTCTCGATCTTCTGCTCTCCTTCTTCCTGCTTTCGCACCCACAAACAGCCTGCTGGCTGTTGCCTTTTATTCAGTTTCTGGCCTTCTTGGATTGGTTGTTGTCTCGAGTTCAGTAATTAGCACCCCTGCGTGGGTGGCAATTATTCAATCAATCAGATCTGCCCATCATTTGAGCTGATCCTCCTCCTAATATCTCCCTACAGGTATTTTGCAGTGAGTTGAGTCATCCCCATTTAAACTTTATTTCACCCGTTTCTTATCTGCTATTGGTCAATTTAGTCTGTGTCTTCCGTTTTTGATGTTTCTAATACAAAAACAGTGTGGCTGCCATTTTGAATTTTCAGCTGTAAACTATCATTAATTATAACATCTAAAACTTCAAATCTAAAACTAACTACTGTTCTCTGCAAACTAAAGTATTATGATACTGTCATTACCTTTGTTATGCTAATTGGGAGAGGTGAATTGTTCATGATACCTCTCACCCTCCCTCTCTCTGATCAGTATCTCTATGCCTGTCTCTGACCTGCGTGCTGCAATCTTTATGCAGGATCAAAGCAGGTAAAAATCTCCTGTATCACACTTACTATTCAGTATATTTGTACAACAAATATTGACCTCAGACACCCAGGAACATTTAAATGTGTATTAAAGTTGTGATTTTATGCAAGAAACTCAAAATAGCCATATATTATTTTCCTTAGACATACCATAGTAACATCTAGAACCCTTAATAAGAACCTCTGCTACAGAGCTTAAGCCCAAAACTGACTGATGACAAAAATGATCAAGCATAAGCAAAAGTATTTTAAAAAAGCCTCTTCAGGTCTTCAACAGTTGAACTGACAAAACAAAACAACCCCCCCCCCACACACACACACTTTGCCTATATTGGATAAATAGGCAGACTAAGAATATGGGTCTCTCTACACCAGGGGTCTCAAACTCAAATTACCACGAGGGCCGCATGAGGACAAGTGCATTGGCCTGAGGGCCGCATCACTGACCCCACCCCCTCGCTGCTCCTGCCCCCACCCCACCCCTTCCATTAGGCCCCGCCCCTTCTCCGCCTCCTCCCATGTGCATGGCTTCCCGCTCCTCCCCCCCCCCCAGAAACCGCGAAGCCGCCAGACAGCTGTTCTGGCGGTGGGAACTGCCTGGGGGTAAAAATATAACCTTGGAGCAGCGCGGAGGGAATGGGGATCTTAGCGGCCACAGAACGTAAATGGGGTGGGGGGGGTGAGGGGAGTTGGTGGCCACAGAACGTAACTGGGGGGGGCGGGGGGAGCCTGGCGGCCCGCCTCTTCTCCCCCCCTCCTCCCGTGTGCGCGCTTCCCGCTCCTCCCCCCTCCCTCCCAGAAACCGCCAGACAGCTGTTCTGGCGGTGGAACTTCAGAACGTAACTCGGGGCGGGGAGCCCGGCAGAGCGCTTCCCTGCAGCACACCGGGCTCCCCATGTCCCCCCCACCCCCTGCGAGTTACTTTCTGAAGTTCCACCGCCAGAACAGCTGTCTGGCGGCTTCATGGTTTCTGGGAGGGAGGGGGGGAGCTCCGCCTCTTCTCCCCCCCATCCTCCCCTGTGTGCACGCTTCCCGCTCCTCCCCCATCCCTCCCAGAAACAGCGAAGCCGCCAGACAGCTGTTCTGGCCGCGGGAACTGCCTGGGGATTAAAAATAAAAATGGAGGGGGTAGGGGGGACGCGGGGAGCCCAGCGGGCCGCAGGGAAGAGCTCCGCGAGCCACATGCAGCCCGCGGGCTTGAGACCCCTGTTATAGAGAGACCTGTATACCAGCAATAATCTTGCTCTCATAGTTTTCATTTACTTTTTTTTAAAAATTCATTTTGAGCATTGCCCCATTCTTCATGGAACTCTTGGGTTCCCACCAATGCTGATTTCCAAAGTCACAGAGCTCACATTTTAACACTGGAGAATATTTATGGCCTCCTGTATCCATGATTGTTCAATCAACTGAGCTAGCTAGTAGCCCTGGAAATGAAGTCATACAAAAATAAAATGTTTCAGGAATATGAAATTGTTTTATTTTTAGATTTTTGCAATGTTTTCATACGTGTGACAGATTATGTACAACAGCAACTATATACACCCATTATGTCGTAGGCGGACTTTGCTTTTACTACTCTCCTGTATCTTTGAAAACTCTCTGTCTCTCTCTTTCCTCCTTCCTTCCCTTTCCTTCTCCCTTTTCCTCTTTTCCCCTATGGAGGCAGTTCTCCCCTCTCTGTTTTATTTATGTTCAACCTGTAAAAATCAATAAGATACTTTGATTAAAAAAAGCTGCATTCTTTTGAGCTATAGGCATTTTGCACACAACAGCATCCCATAGGTATGATTCCAAGGAGAACCAGGAATATTTGTTGTTTTATTAACACACAATGTTTATAAGCAAGTTCTTCTTGCAGATGACATGTTCATATTCTGCTCGTTCCAGGAGCTACATTGGGAACCCATATATAACCAGCTCGGGATTACAATAATTATGTAAGCCTACAATAATAGTTATATTGCTTAGGAATTAAGGTGTTTCCAAATCAATTTATTTGACTATATAACTACTATTACCCCATTATCTATTCATTCACCATAAACTTTGTCATATCTTACATCTTGCCTTCCTTGTATTTGTTATATACATAAAAAAACCCCAACTGAACCATTATGATGTATACACATCTGAAGTTAGCAACTGTATTATTGTATTGCTGTAATCCACATCCTCTTTCACTCCATGCCCTCCTTTCTTCTGACCATCCCAACTTGCTGAGTCCCCAATTAATATTTACATTATGAAATTTTTAGCGCATGGGAGTCATGCCTTCCTTTGTTTTCTGTTAAGCATCTAGTATGTTTATGGACACTATAAAATAATAAATACAATGGACCATCTTGGCTGCTGAGTGGCATTTTGAAGTACATAAGAATGTACCTGTAATGTCAATATGCAGTAAATCAGAATTTTAAAAAAAAGATATAAAAAATTGCATAATTTTAGTTAAACAAATCTGTGTAGGAGACTATCATTGTATTTTGGAAAACTTATGCGATTCTCATTTACATTAGTGAAGCCTCATTTAGAAGGATGAAGAAATGGAACAAACCTACAAATAGTGAAGGGCCTGATGTTCACAACACCTCCAGTTCCTTAGGACTTCAACTGGAGTTGCAGGTACTCAATACATCTGAAAACTGGGCTCAGAGATTTTTACGTACTGCTCAGATAATCCAGTTGTGAGTAAAGATATATGTTGTTTTAATTTCCACAGGAATACTGGCTAAAGTTTCATATATATATGTACAGTTGTCACCATTAAAAAGCCAAACCCAGTCAACGGATTTCACACTTTTGTTTCCTACATTAAGATTTTGGGCTATTTTTTATTTATTCCACTCCCCTCCCCCCCCAAAAGGAAGTGATCTCTTTGCTCACTTGAACAGCTTCAACAATGTAAGATGGGAGATGGCTTAACGTTTCTGAATTGTAAGCATTTCTGAATTGATCCAGTTACTAAACTGGTTCAGCTAGCTTTTAGCATAGTGGAAGATTAAGAACTAAGGACTGCACATGGCTATCTATTGAAACTCACCTTGCTAGCCACTTAGCTCCTACTGTTTCAATTGTTAATTGCCTTTAGTAGGGTTGGCCAATGGAAGCCAGAAAATATTGTGCAAAAGTCCTGTTTTTTTTTTTAAACATGGCATCTCATATTTAATTCCAAATAGAAAGACCCATCTTTCCATGAGGACTGGCAGATGAGACTTTCTTCTAGAGTATTAAAGGTTTAAAATTATGTGAAGACAATCTGATATTTGCTCCAAATAGATTTGATGAGCTACAGAGATAACAAGGCTTGTGAGATAGACAGTAGCTTCTTGTAATACTGCCAAGTTGTCTTCGAGGAGGATGTACCTCTCTTCCTTCTCTCTCAAACAACTTTTGTAACTGTCTTTCTAAAAAAACTTTTACATTCAGAGACTCTACATTGTTGCAAAGGGCAATCAGTGATGTACAGTCACAGATATATAAAATATAGGAAAGGGACCTGAACCAAAAAATATTTCAAAAGTTTAGCAAAGATTATGAAACTTGATCTTAATTTAGGGGATTCTATTAATGAAAAATATTACTTTGTTTGCAAAGCATTAATCATTATTAAATTCATAAATTGATTTAATCACAACATCCTTGCAAGTACATTTGATTTTTCTGTCAAATGAGGAAACAATCACTATAATAAACAGAAACTCAGACACAAAAGCAATATGCCAATTTATTTATTATTCCCTCTATACTACTGGAATACATTTGATTGGACAAGTTCCCAAATCATGCAAATTTCACGTACAGTACAAAGTATTTGCTACGATGACATTCAGGTACATTATTTAGCTGACTGAAACACAAACAATTAAATACTCTATCTCTAACATAAGAAAGTTGGTACATTATATTATCACTGAACTTCTGATTTTTAAATGTTACTTTTAAAATCGCAAACACTAATTACTTTTTCCTTTCTATAACCAGGTGAAAAAACTATATATTAGTGAAAGGGCATGCAGAACAATACTTCATAAATTCAGACATTACATGCAAACACTGTCCTGATGTAACAGCAGTTAAAACTATTTAGTGCAACGATTGTGAAATTACATACCAACAATAAATAGAGCACTCACTAAATCAATGAGAGAACATTACATACTAAATATCTGTTAATTCTAACACTATATCCAGACAATGTCCTCTACAAAGCTTATCAGCATAATGCACAAATAAAATTGCCAGAAACAAAAGCAATTATAGAACAAACTAACAGGTGATAAAAATGTACAGTTAGCCAATCATGTATCTTAATACTTAACCAACATATTCTATTTCAGATGTTGCACACACTTTTGGAGATCAACTAGTTAATGAAAAGTATGAAATTTCATGTTATCGAGGGCCTGAGGGATTTTAATATTGTCTTCTGGCTTCTGTAAGTTCAGATGGCAACACATGGTACAACGTTTTTCTAAAAGTAAGCTATTTAATTGTAATTTTTAGAAGGGATAGCAAAATGTGAGTTTTGTGCATTGCAGCAGACATTTAATGTCTATGTTTTACGTTTATATGAAATACTCCTGACCTACTTAATGCTACAACATCTTTTCCCAAAAAATTATTTGGCAAGGAATTTGATTCCCATGCAGAAAGACAAGAACTGCTTTCATTCGTGGAAGAGAGCATTATATTTACTAGCAGTATAAATTAGGGGAACGGGTGGTGAAATATTTTATAGTGTAGGTTATTTTTTCTTTCCAAAAAAATGACTGGGGAAAAATCCAGGTTTATTAGTGGAGGCTATTGAAAGAGATAAAAAATGTCTAGCATGATCATGAACTGACAAACCAGGGATTTTAAGAAAATTATGACATACAGACGTGCTCTGTTTTAATTTTGTTTGCTCCTTTCACAGAATACTCTCTCTCTCTTCTCCAAAACCTGCAGCGTCTGAGGCTGTAACACCATGGAGCTCTGAAGAATCTTTCGAAAGCCTGGTATAACTTGAACGCTGGCTTCGCTTGTGAGCCACGCTTTTTAGGTTCTCATTGTGAACTGCAGTTGAGTTGGAGCTGGAGCCAGGGCGCAGGATGATTTGAGAAGAATCTCTGATACCTTCATTTTCTTCAAAATTTTGATTAGCTCGATTGGCTGGAGCACTGTTATTATTTAGGGTAACTGTACTTGGGGTTCTGTTTAGATTATAGACTTTCTGGCAAGCAAGCCAGTTCTCTTCAGGACTGCTTGCTATTAAGCTGCTCTCTGAAGGGCTTTTCTTGTCTTCTGAGCAAATTGACATGCGTACCACAGCTGGATCTTGAAGGCCACTCAGACTGTGTGGAATTCCTCTCTTTCCACTGTGGCTGTCATCTTCAAGCTCAATGAGATTTGCTTTTTCAAGCTGTGAATCATCTGCTCCATCATTATGGAGGGAGTGGTTTGGAGAACTTTCATTGGACCTCACACCAGAGTCAGAGGAATCCTTTTTGTCTAAAAGGGCGTCTGTCAAGTACTCCTTTGCTTTGATGAAGGTTCTAATAGGCTCAGATCCATGTTCTGGGGATTTTGGTTGCTTGTCCACTTTCCCATCCATTTTCTTGTCCTTTCCTTCCTTGAGAAGTGGAGTGTTATCTGATTCTTCTGTTCCAGATTCATCTTCATCACTTGGCAGTTTCTGATAGCGCAAAGTAACTCCTTTTAATTTTAAATCTGCTGCCTGGAAAATGCTTGTTCTTTCTGAAGATTTCTTTCCTGGAAGGAGCTTGGAACCAGACTGATCAGATTTTTCATCTTCTTCAGTGATCGGATCCAAAGGAGATGCATCATTAGTGGAAACACCTGAAGTACTGTAATCTACAACATCACCCCTCTTCATCAGAAAGGGCTTTCGTCCATCATCTTGTTTCTGTTCGCCATCCTTTCCTTTTTCTTGTTCTATACTGGAATGGAGGGAGCCCCCTGATGTGCTCTGCCCCATGTAGAAAGCTGCTGTGCTATGTGGGGAAGATCTGCCACTTACAGTGGTAGAACTTGCACCCCCTTCAAGCTGTGACATTTGAGCAATATATTCTCTATATGCATCTCTGTATTCTGCCTGCACCTTATCAGTAAGCTTTGAGATTTCAACACTAGAATCTTGAGAATTGAGACTTGAAAGACTTGGGGTTCTGCGAGTTTGTGACTGGAAAAAAAACAAAAAACAATAAAACAAAACAATGTATTATTATCCTTGTTGTTTTAATATAACCAGAAGCAATAGCATATATGCATGAATGAAAAACTTTTGTCTGTAATGCATCATGGCAGTTAAATTCTTAAATAGCCATTTTAAAGATCTGTATAAATGCTTAATAGTCATATTTGTATTCACACGCATTCATCAACTCCACAAAAACAGTCATTTCTGTTCCACTGCAAAAAGAAATTACATACAAATCTGTATTTTATCAAAACGTTTAAAGTTTATTCTTTTTGAAAACACTTTAGAATTATTAAATTCATTTGGTGTATTGAGTTTAGGCTTTTCTCTCATACACACGTTTTTACATATGTATATAAGATTTTTTTCATTTAAATTTCAAGGACATTTAATTGCCAACAAACATTTGTGAGGGAGAATTTTGAAAATAATTAAAAGCATTAATGTTGAACATATACTACTGAAACTTTCATTGTATTTAGCTGGTTTCAGAAAAAATCAGACTCTCAGATTAAGAATATGAATTCTGTTCCTCACCTCTTCTCTCTTCGCTCCTTCTCTTTCACTTATCCTTTCTCTTCCACCTTGCTCTTGGTCCTACATGCATTTTTTAATTTTTCTGATTCTGTTCCTTTTTTCCTCAAAAACTGTTCATGCTCTCTTTAGCAAGCAATCATGTGCAAGAAACCATAGGAAGGATCTTACCTGCAGGCTGTAGTTTTGTTACCCCCTCTGTACTACTACTACTACTAAGGTCTTGTGATTTATTAAATATTACTAACAGCTCTTCAAAGGATTCTTTTCTACATACTAGGATTTTGTGAAGTTGCCAAACATGATTAATGCTGAATAAAACGATGTCTAAAATAAGCGTCTTCTATATTCAATGAAAGACAACAAGCTGCTAGAGCAATTCAGTGCCCATAATGAAACACTGCAGTCTCAAAGATGGATATGGTCAGTTATGTATGCATATTCCCTACTGAATACAGCTAAATTAATTCACTAAAGAGTATTTAATTTGGCTACCCATTTCCAAAAGCTGCCTTTTCCCCTTTAGATGAGCCAGTTTTTGTTTATTTATTGATGCAAACTTGCTATATATCCTCTGAATAGTGGATTCCAATGCTTCCCAAAGGTAGACAGTCAAACTGACTCACTTCTTACTTTTTTGAATTAATGTCTCTCTCTATTGCGGTTCTAAAGTTGTGATCTTTTCGTATCAAAGGTTGGGTTATTTTTATGTTTGTCTTTCAAAATCTTTGTTTCCATTATATTGACATATAATGAAAAACTACAAATAAAAGACAGTGAGCCACGTCATATTGGTGTTGAAAAGGACATATTGAGACTGGATTCTATGCGAAGTGTTCATAAGAAACATTCATTTAGGTCCTAAACCATTTTGTGTACATTTCAGTTATAACTATTTGGCCAAGAGTTGTAATTAGTGATTTTGGGTGCCTCAGTTTCTGGGTGCCCAACTTGAAATGTCTGATTTTCAAGAAGTGCTGAGCATTTACCCTCTGAAAATCAGGCCTCAATTTTTGGGTGCCCAGAATTTGAGGCACTGAAAATCACTAGTTACTTTTGAAAATCTTGATCATTGCCTTAAAACATGTATTCATTTATCAACTGTATACTCTCTGTAAAGGCCCCATATATCTAAAACTCCTCAAACTTAGTGTGATTTTGGAAATTATAAGCCAAAAATTATATGCACAAAACTTGTGGGAGAATGAGAGGAGGATCCCAACCCCAGAGTTTAATGCTGGATCACTTGCCAGTGAGGTAAAGGCTCTGGCATCCTTCAGTACTGTGCGTGTTAAAATTATATATAAATACATTTTTCAACCTTTGAGTGGTGCATGCTGGTAGCAAGTTATTAGAATATTTACCATTTGTGAGGATTGAACAGTATGATTAACAGAATTTATCTGATGAAATATCTAGTATTTACCTTGCCTTATGCAAGGTGAACTAAGTACTTTTGTCATACTCTTTCTCTGGAGGGAAATTACCAGGTAGGAGGAATAGTTATTGGGGGTGAGAGAAAATGAGGATGAAGCAGTGGAAATGGTTTATTTGGGAGTTGTTCCCTACTCTCTCTCCAAACTATGGTCTTGGACAGAGGTGAGCAAACTATGGCCCGAGGGCCACATCCGGCCCACAGGACCGTCCTGCCCGGCCCTTGAGCTCCCAGCTCGGGAGGCTACCCTGGCCCCTCCCCTACTGTCCCCCCACCCCCGCAGCCTCAGCTCGATGCGCCGCCAGCGCTCTGGCCCGCCGCTCCTGCCAGGCAGCACAGTGGCTGGCTCCAGCTAGATGGCGGGGCTGCAAGCTCCTGCTGCTCTGAGCAGCATGGTAAGGGGGCAGGGATGAAGGGTTGGATAAGGGGCAGGGGATCCTGGGGGGCAGTCAGGGGACAGGGAGCAAGGGGCAGTTGGATGGGACGGCGGTTCGGGGGGTGTGTGTGTCAGGGGATGGGGAGCGGGGGGTTGGATAGAGGGTGGGGTCCCGGGGGGCGGTTAGGGGCAGGGGTGTGGATAGGGGTTGGGGCAGTCAGGGGACAGGGAACTGGGGGGGAGGGGGAGGGGTTTGGATTGGTTGGGGGTTCTGAGGGAGGCAGTCAGAGGGCAGGAAGAGGGAGGGGGTTGATAGGGGGCGGGGGCCAGCCTGTTTGGGGAGGCACAGCCTTCCCTACCCGGCCCTCCATACAGTTTTGCAACCCCGATGTGGCCCTCGGGCCAAAATGTTTGCCCACCCCAGGTCTTGGAGCAAGACAGGGTGTTGAGAGGGTATCTGGATAGACAGGGTGGACTTGGAGCCTGCCCTGTCATCTAACAAAAAATAATTTCCCACATATTAGGTAAACAAAATACATCTCTTTAGTAAATACCTGCCAGCTCAAATTATTATGATGTGGAGGAGCTTCATCGATTCCAATTGTGTTCAGTTCTTCAAAGCTGAAGTTGAGAGCGTACGGAACCTGAGCAGAAATTCCTGTAAGCTCAGTGTGAGGCAATTCACTATTATGCACAGGATGATGAACAAGCTCATTGTGAGGAATCACATTGGTAATATGTTCACTCACTGCACGAGAATCTTCATGAACAACCTGATTTTCTGTATTTCTCATTTCGAGTACCTTAACATGTAAAAAACAGTACAAATGTCATTACACAGCAAAGCAAGATAAAATGGTTCAAGCAAGTAATCTTTCTTAAATTGTAACAATTGTATTCCAAACAAAAGGAAACAGGAAAATGTAACTTGCTTTTTTTAAATTGTAAAATTGCATATGTGTTTGTGAATGAATCACCATAAAAGACTACTTGAGAGAGATCTCTTTATGGAACTGTCCTCATTGTCTGCAATGAAAATCATTCTTAATATTTAGTTACTGTACACAGCCTTTTAAAAACATTAACATACCAAAGACTATCAATTTTAAAGTATGCAATTCCTGTAAAACAAAATACTAATTACAAGTTTAAGAGTGAAAAAACAAATAGCACATTTCATAGTTTTAATAAAAGACAGTCTCACATAAAACACTGTCTAGTAACTGTCAATATTTACAAGTCTGTGAATTAGCAGCACAAACATATTCTGTAGTATAGGAGTAGAGAATCAACAGCACTCAAACATCTTTGTGAGGAATTTAACAGTCTGATGCCTGTCCCTAGTTCCCATTATCTGTTATTTACCCTCAAGCTGAGGGAAGAACAGATCTTTTAGTATATACGTATGGCTTAACAGTATCAGAGATACAGATGCCCCTCACTGTATGGTTTGTGTAAGTCCAATACTACCAATACTTTAATAGTCTGAGTTTTAAGATGCAGCCAATGTAATGATACATTCTTGCACATTTACCATGAGATCTGACTTATAGTAACAAGGAAAAAGCAAAATAAATGAGGAGTTCTAGATCAAATGTAAAACATTAAGCAGCTTTCTGTTGATATGGAAAACTTAAGAAAAGCTCAAAATTTTCATCTTACCGTGCTTCTGAAAAGGTGCCAGTCACCAAAATTCATGTTCATCTCCTGCTTCAGTTCATCAATGTTACATTGAGCCAAGACACGACCATTTATGTTTGCCTAAATAAAATAAGTAAAACTATGTAAAAAGTACTTGGTGCCTTAAAAAAAAATCTGTAAATATTTCATAATAAAATTCATTTTATCCAGAAATCATCTTGGACTCTTACAAGGATTTTATATTTCTAATTTATCATTTACTTGAAAAATATTTCTTTTTTAGTAATCTTGACTTTGCTTTTCAAACCTTAAGGTTCCTTTAAATAATAGAGGTTACCTTGGAAGCCTTGAAGTATATGCCATGGACTACCAAATGGCAATTTCAAGGTCAAATCCCAATTCCTTGCCTGGGTAAATGAGAACTGTGGTGGTGACAAACTCTCTCCCCAAAGATGAAGAGTCATGTATTACTCTAAAGAACAACCGATTGATCAGGAACAAATTTACTAGAACTCTAGTCACACTTGAATAGTTGTGGAGACATGAGACCAACATATAGAGGTAAGAGGTAACAAAAAAGTCAAAAGCATGGCTCAGGAAAGATTCTACCCAAAACCTAACTGCCTCCAGCAGTCCAGAACTCCTGATCAGACCAGGATTTTCCTGCTTCAAGAGACACTGGTGTGCAGATGGATTATACTACACTATGCAGCACCAGAGAGAAGTTGTATGGAATAAGTTCTTTACAGATATTTAGGGATAAGAATTACGAGGATTGATATGAAATATTTCCTATTTCTTTGAGGTCTCTACTTCAGGACAAGGATTTGGGACTGAGGGTTTCCTCAGCTTCACAACAATTGTGACAAGCAGCAGAGTCAGTTCATGAGCCACAATATTTGCAGAATGAACTGGCTTCCCCCTTTTATTTTCTCCTAAACTGATATACTCCACAGTGGAAGCCTCTCTACTTATAATCCAATCCCGAAAGAACTGGGCCCCAAAAAGAGAAGGCAGTGGGGCAGAAAAATCTCCGGTTTGTCACCAACCCTCATAAATTAGAACAACAAATATAAATAAATGCATAGTATATTATTTTTGCATCTTTGGAGAGTGATTTGGAATCTTTGGTATTTAATCCAAGTAGAATGAGTACTATGACAGTACATCCCAAGTGAGAGTTGAATTAAGATGATTAAGGAGTAGCACAAAGAGCTTTTCATCTAAAGGCAGTGTCTGAATCTTACATGCCAGTTGGAAATAAGAGAAGACATCATACAGGGATGACCAGAGAAGGTTCTTGAATAGAAGTATTCCTTATATGATACAGCTAGAGTTGTAGATTAATACTAAGGAACAAACTACTTGATGGCTCCGAACCTATAAAGCTGCAAGACTATTCAAGGGGAAGCCTGGATGTGAACCAAGAACTAATGGCTGGAACCTGAAGCCAGGCAAACTCAGATTAGAAATAAGGCACACATTTTTAACAGCAAAGGTTATTAATCATTAGGACAAACTATGAAGGAAAGTGGTGGATCCTTTATTTCTTGATATCTTAAAACCAAGACTGAATGCCTTTCTGAAGATATGCTCTAGTCAAAGACATGTTATCGGGCTCAGTACAGAGGTAACAGCGTGAAATTCTCTGGCCTGTGTTATATAGAAGGCCATTCTAAATAATCTAATGGTCTCTTCTGGAATCTAAAAATCTATCAGTTTTATGAATCTATGTGGAAAATCAGGGAAATGTATTTTAGCACATACCCAGGGGGTTTTGGTTGGTAATTATAAAAAGTGTCAATACAGATTTTGGGATATTAAAACTTTTTATTATTATTATTACTGAGCATGTTGTGGATCTGACTCTATTTTATGTTTAATCAGTGGCACTAGTAAAAAACATAATGGGCTACTATTTTACTGTCTGGTTTGTGAGTATGCCTGGAACATCTCTACCAGCACAAATGCTCTCCTCCCAGGAAGAATCCCCTCCAAACAGCCCTTGTGGACAGGGTGACCATGTGTCTCTGATTTTTGCATCCTTCCAGACTAGCCAGTTGAGCCAAGGGAAGTGAAAGCAAGCCAGCTAACTACACGTATCCTATAAGGATGACCTCCCACCAACCCTATTACTAGCTGAAATCCTACCCTTCCCTCTAACCAGCACCCATGAAGCTTCAAATCAGCACCTATTACATGAGCCCTGGAACCACCACTCCCCTGTATTTACTCTGATATACACATGGGAAAAGACAGTTACCTTTTCCGTAACTGGTGTTCTTTGAGATGTGTTGCTCATGTCCATTCCATACTAGGTGTGTGTGCTTGCCACATGCACCGGTGCCAGAAGCTTTCCCCTCAGCAGTATTCTCTGGAATGGCACCTGCATGGTGTGGTATACGGGGCGCCACCGGCTCCCCCCACCCTCAGTTCCTTCTTACCGGAAACTCCGACAGTGGGGAAGGCAGGCAGGTTGCAGAATGGACATGAGCAACACATCTCGAAGAACACCAGTTACGGAAAAGGTAACTGTCTTTTCTTCTTCAAGTGCTTGCTCATGTCCATTTTATATTAGGTGACTCCCAAGCAGTACCCCTGGAGCCAGGTAGGAATTCACAGACATGTAGATTACAACACAGCTCTGCCGAACCCAGCGTCGTCTCTGGCCTGCTGAGTGATGGCATAATGAGATGTACACATGTGAACAGAAGACCATGTTGCGGCTCTACAGATGTCCTGAACAGGGATGTGTGTCAGGACGGCCGCTGAAGACGCCTGCGCTCTCATTGAGTAGGCTCCGATAATCGGCAGTGGCGGAACCATTGTAACAGATCCATATGCACGAGGTAATCCAATTGGAAATCCTCTGCGAGGACACCGGGTGACCCTTCATCCTATCCACTGCAGCGACAAAGAGTTGAGTCAATTTTCAGAAAGGCTTGGTACATTCTAAGTAGAAAGCCAAGGCCCTACAGACATCCAGGGCGTGAAGACGCCTCTCCTCACTGGTCTTGTGCGGTTTGGGACAGAACACCAGGAGAAAGATGTCCTGGTTCATATGGAAGTTGGAGACCAACTTTGGCAGGAAGGCTGGGTGGGGGCGCAACTGAACATTATCTTTGTAGAAGACCATGTACGGAGGTTCTGAGGTCAAGGCTTTAATTTCAGAGACCTGTCTTGCCGATGTTGGGGGGAGGGCTAGCTCAGTGGTTCGAGCATTGGCCTGCTAAACCCAGGGTTGAGAGTTCAATCCTTGAGGGGGCCATTTAGGGATCTGGGGCAAAAAATTGGGGATTGGTCCTGCTTTGAGGAGGGGGTTGGACTAGATGACCTCCTGAGGTCCCTTCCAACCCTGATATTCTATGATTCTATGATATGACGTCACCGGCACCAGGAACACGACCTTCCATGACAGGTGGGAAAGAGAGCAGGAACCCAGCAGCTCAAAGGGTGGGCCGGTGAGCCTTGAGAGGACCAAGTTAAGATCCCACTGTGGGACAGGTGTCCGTACCTGCAGGAAGAGTCTCTCAAGCCCTCTCAAGAATCTGACCATTGTGTCATGGGAAAACACCATCTGTCCTTGGAAAGCAGATGAAAAGCAGAGATGGCTGCTAGATGCACTCTTATGGAAGAGCGTGCCAGGCCCTGGTTCCTCAAATGGAACAGGTAGTCCAGGACAGCCGGTATGGAAGAATGCAAGGGAGAGATTCCCCGTTGGGACACCCAGCGGGAAAAAACTCGTCCACTTGGCCAGGTAAGTCAGTCTGGTTGAGGGCTTCCTACTCCCCAGGAGGACCTTTTGGACTCCTTCCGAACAGGTCCGTTCGTCCAGGTTCAGCCATGCAGCATCCACACCAAGAGGTGGAGGAACTCGAGGTTGGGGTGTAGGAGACGGCTGTGGTCCTGTGAGAGCAGGTCCGGGTGGTTGGGCAGGAGCTGGGGGGGGTGGGGGCGGCTGTGGACAAGCTCATAAGCGTGCCGAACCACTGCTGGCAAGGCCACACTGGGGTGATCACGACCACCTGCTCTTTGTCTCTCTTAATCTTTGCTAGGACCCCGCTGATGAATGGAATCGGAGGGAACGCGTACACCAGGCTCCCTGATCATGACAGGAGGAGGGCTTTGGAGAGCGAGCCTGTTCTATCTGGTAGCAAACAGGTCTACTTGGGGAGTTCCCCACATTTGGAAGATCACGCAGGCTACCTCTGGATGGAGTGACCACTCGTGGTAACAGAAGTCCCTGCTGAGCTGGTCTGCCAGCGTATTCTTGACACCGGGAAGGTGACAAGCTTCCAGGTGGATTTTGTGGCTGATGCAGAAGTCCCATAGATGGAGTGCTTCTTGACAGAGAGCTGACGAGCGCGCTCCCCCTTGCCTGTTGATGTAGAACATCGAGGCTGTGTTTTCTTATAGACTTTAAGGTCAGAAGAGACCATTATAGACTCTCATTAAGGACTCTCATAGACTCTCATTAACGACTCTTATAGAGTCGTAGACTTTAAGGTCAGAAGGGACCATTATGATTGTCTAGTCTGACCTCGTGCACAATTCAGGCCACAGAATCTCACCCACCCACTCCTGTAATAAACCCCTAACCTATGTCTGAGCTACTGAAGTCCTCAAATCATGGTTTAAAGACTTCAAGGTGCAGAGAATCCTCCAGCAAGTGAACTGTGCCCCATGCTGCAGAGGAAGGCAGAAAACCCCCAGAGCCTCTGCCAATCTGCCCTTGAGAAAAATTCCTTCCCGACCCCAAATATGGCGATACGGGATCGGTCCTGGGCCCTTGAAGATGTTCGGGGCTGGTCCAGAGTTCTTGCCAGGTGGCACATGCCTCAGAGGCTCTGCGCCAATCTACCGGCGAGGTACACCTCAAGTCCCTCAATCGGTGCCCCCAGTGAGGGGACTGAAGAGGGCTCCGCTGAGCCTGCCTCTCCCATCCTGAGGTGTGATGGCTGCTGGTGGGCGAACGCTGGTGGGACGTCCCTCTTGATGGGGAACGGTACCTCTGAGGTAGGGATACACGCATAGGTCCCAACACGGGTTTTCCCCAAGACCGGGGTACCACAGGAGCCAGTGAGGGCGGCACCAGGAGCATCAGGATCTCCTGAGCTGCTTGAAGAGCTTCGGGTGTCGACGGCACCTGAAGCTGGCCGGGGCCTGCTCCGCTATCTGGTGTCACAGGCAAGGCATGGGATGGGCTGCATGGGATGGGCTGCACCATTCGACTTGAGCTGGGACCCGACTTCCCGAGGGGGATGTTGAGCGGCCTGACATGGGTCTTGGCTCACCCCCGGCCCTCTCCTTTCCCTTGTGGGAAGTAGGAGATCTTCCCCTCACAGTCTTTTTCGGCTTCATGACCGGAGCTATGGAGGGAGCTCGTGGATGGCGCCGGGGGAGCACTGCGCATGGAGGCCATGGTGCTCAGTGCAGAATCGGACCGCTGCTCCAGCACCAAAGTGAGTGATGACTCAATTAGGAATGCTCTTAGACAGATATTGCGCTCCTTCTTCATCCTAGGTTTGAAAGACTTGCAGATATGGCACTTGTAACTTATGTGCCCTTTGCCTAAGCACCGTAAGCAGCTGGTATGGGGACTGCTGATGGGCATAGACCATTTGCAGCGATCACAGGGCTTGAAGCTTGGGGACCGGGGCATGCCCTGACCAGGTCCCATTCAGGACCAACGGAGAGTTTGAGAACTACTACTAAGAGTAACTAAGAAAACTACTAACTATGTAAAACAATTTTACAGGATTTCAAAGTTCACAAGAACCGAGAAGGAAGCAATGCTAGCAAAGAATCAGACATTCCAGCACTGTCACTGGCGGCAAGAAGGAACTGAGGATGGAGGTGCCGGTGGTGCCCCTAATACCGCACCATGTGGGCGCTGCTCCAGAGGGCGCCAGAACCGGTCTCCTACAGATACTGCTGAGAGGAAAACTTCCGGCACCGGTGCATGTGGTGAGCACACACGCCTAATATGGAATGGACATGAGCAAGCACTCGAAGAAGAATCAGAACTTACAGAAAGCTCAGCAACAACACCCTAATACAAAAGTGGCTACTGACCCAGCCTCAACACTGGTCTTCACTTTCCTGGCATCAGTGGGCAGCACTGAATTGTGAAAAGACAGCGGAGACACAAGGGAGCTATTTTAGCATATGGGAGGGAAGACAGAATAAATGAAAGAGAGAGTGAATAAGCGTGGCAGAGAAAGTGAGGGAGATATGGAAGGGTGAGAGGTAAGAGGGAGGAGGAGAGCGTGAATGTACTGAATGAAGGTGAGACAGATGATGAAGTGAGGAAAAACAAAGTTATATAAAATATAAAAACAGAAAACAGGAGAGGGGGAGTATATAAAAATAAAATGAGAAGACTAAGAGATAGGGGAATCTTGGAGCATGGGAGATTTCTATAAAATAGAGCCAGGGCCTGCAGATATAGGAGCAGATAATACAGTCACAGGGCTGGGACTTGGAGAAAACAGTGAAGGGTAAATAGATGCTCATACTTCCTTGTAATATGTTTCAACTTTTATGCTGAAAAGCTATGGGAGGGAGGAAAGGGGATCTTTTCTCCCCTTTTGACTCCCTACAGATTATATCTGCTAAAATCCTCCTTTACACACTTTCCTGACAAAATACTTATCTGTAACAGCCCTTTGGGACAGGGATCGTATTTTTACTGTTTGAAAAAAATGTAGTTACCCTACCAGGGGGCAAAGAATATCTTTTGAGATTAGGCTTTTGTAATACATTGCTTGAGTCATGTAGAGATGATAGTTTTCCTGTGTTAACCCTCACACAGAGCACCCAGTTTGACAGTACTAGGCCTTTCAGTAGGCTATGTAGAATTTTAGTATTCCACACACACACCCAGAACATTCCATATATAACATTTATATATCTGCCAGGATAAGGGAATAAACTGGGGCAGAACTATCTCCTAATTTATCAGAAAACGTAACAGGACTTTGGAAAGGAGAGGGGAAGAGTTTTCAGACACATTTTTTTCCTTGATCTAAAATAAGGTAAAGACTATACAATCTCATCTCAGAGAAAATAAATAAATTAAATGCAGGCTTTAAGAAAATTACCATGGTAAATTGAACATGGTAAATTAGTTACAATAATGTATGATATTCTTTTTGCAAGAAAAAACACATTTTGACATTTCACTTTAGTGACTAGGACCCTTACCTCAGTTTTAAATACAAGATAACAAAGTACTCAGGACCTTTTCCTTGCATTAAAGAAGCTGCATTACTTTGAACATACATAGATAAAAAATATTATTTTGACATTCAATATGATTCAGTAGATTTTTCATGCAATAAGGCAGTTAAATAATTTCTTCTACACATGCATTCCTGTGTTTCAATGCTATGTAAATGATTGAAGTGTAATAATGGATCACCTTTCTTATAGTTGTAGAGTATTGAGGTAGCATACTCTGATCCAGCCCTTCTATCTGCTTCAGTTTCTCACATACGGCTTCCACATTCATTGAGCTCAAAGACACATGTGATCCTGTGACTGTTCCTGTTCCCTATGCAAGCGGAAAAATGTGCACAAACAATATATTCAAATGCTCAGCATGTCTGATGCAAATCAAACTGTCTTCAATTATATGCATTTTTGGATATGGAGCTAAAAAGTAAGAATACCATGATTAGTGTCAAATTATCTAAATACAATACTGGAAAATACTAACATATGGTGGTAGTAATAACAATAATAATGAGAAGGAAATGGCTGAGACACTGTCCATCCTAGAAAAGTGTTCTAGTTTAAGCAAACTAATTTAAAAAATCAATATAAGATATAGCAAATTATCAATATAAACAAGGGTTAAACTACAGTGTCACCATTAGGGGTTTGCATAGAGTTAACTAGGTCAAATTTTAAAAGCAAGACAAGGCCTTATTAAACAATCTGGATTCCAGTATTTTACCCAAACTCTTCATGCTAACATCAGACTAAGATGACGTAGGGTAACTCGCTCTGCTTCTGGGAATAACACCAAAGAGGGTGTGGGGAGCGAAAATGAATGCATCTGCAGGTGGCCAGTACAACAAGGCTCTAAATTCTCAGAAAAGCGTCAATTCTTCCTAGTTGTGGGGTCTCTGTGCCACGATACAGAGGTGGCAAAAGCAAGGTGAAGGGGAAGAAATGTCAGTCTACGTTTATGCAATTTCACTATCTTGTTAAAATATATCCAGATAAACTGTCCATCTAGATTCTTTTGTCACACCCATCAGCAATATATTCGAGCATCTATAATTAGTGATATGTTTCAAACTGTAAATTGGATCCAATTATTAATTCATGTAGGGCAATCTGTAGAATACTGCTTTCTTTGAAAGTTTTACACAGCATCCATGAAAAACACTCATTACTCAACAACGATATCTACATTGGAAAAGAACATTTTTCAAAGTAAACACCTGTTTTTTATGCTAGAGGGTTAGACACTTAGTTGCTTCTGTAGGTCAAGCTCATTGCACGTTACCAGAGGCTCCTACCATCCTTCATTCCGCCCCCCCCCCCCCGCCCCATCACAAGCTCTCTGCCATCCTCCAATCCTTCTCTATTTCAGAGACTCCCTCCAACCTCTCTCACCACCTCCCTGTATGCCAGGATCTCACATTCTCCCCTCGTGTCACGAACTGTGTGCCCCCTTATTCCTCCCTTCCCTCTTCTCCACCATGACAGGGGTTCTGTGTGTCCCCCATTCACCCCTCTAGCACATGGCTGGAATTGTGTCCCCCTGATATCACTGAGCCTCATTCTCCCCTGAATACCACCGATCCTGTGTGCCTCTCAATTCCCCTCTGCAAGGGCCTGAGTGGCCCACCATCCCCCTCCCACAATCACCCAACCCACCCATGTCAGGGGCTCTGCGTGCTTCCCTTCCCCTCAACTATTCTTATTTATTTTCTGTCTATCTGAGAGATAAGTAATTCAGGATGTCAAAATTTTAAACTGTACAAGGACATGGGAGGAGAGGAGATGAGGGGTATTCAGGGCTGGCTTTAGGTTTTTTGCAACCCCAAGCAAAAAATTTTTTGGCCACCCCCCTATTTTTTTATAACCACTGGCACCAACGTGACACGGAAATTGGCACGAATGGCGCTGATAGGGCAGCACAGTACACACAAGTAATCGTGATTCCTGATTTAATTACTCAATAACCATTAACGTTAACACATTTATGCATGTTCACATTATGAGTGACCATGTCATGACGTGACACGATATTTTTCACATTACGCTTCTACTGCACTACTGGAGATTTTTTTGGATCTTCATGTATTTTTTTTCCCCGTACATTGGTGGATTTTTCCGGAAAAAAAAAGGATGGCCGGAATGCTGGCTGCTGCCCCTGCAAATGTGCCGCCCCAAGCATGTGCTTGCTTTGCTGGTGCCTAGAGCTGGTCCTGGGGGTATTGTTATTCTGGAAAGTGTTAATGGCTGCTTTGATTTATAGACCATTACAAAGATGACTGATGCTTCTGGATCTGCTAATTAGATGCAAGGGTCTTTGTCTCCCTCCCCACATTTCCCTCTTCTGATTTCACAAAAAGCAAAAGGGTTCTGCCCACTGATGCCTAGAACATTCCCTGAAATTTTGGAACTCATCGGATGTGGTGCTCAAAAGTTATCACGTTACATACAGACAAACAGAGAAATTCCATCAAGACCTCTTTTGCCAGTACAGTTCTATATATCAATTATATATCAATTTCCCATTCAGAGCTAACAAATTACTACAACTGTGTCATCTTTTAAAACTACTGACTAACTCATTTGTGTATATAAGCTTGCTTGCTTTAACCTTGTAATAACTCTCTCATTTCTTTTCTAAGTCAATAAATCTTTAGTTAGTTTATTACAGGACTGGCTACAAGCATTGTCTTTGGAGAGAGATCTAAAGTGCAAAATGACCTGAGGTAAGTGACTGCTCTCTTGGGACTTGGGGCAACCTGAATATTTTGTGATCTTTGGTGTATAGCAACCATCACTAAGTCCAGCTTGACTGAGTGGCAAAATAGACTGGAATATCAAGGGGACTGCCTCTGACTCTGTTTTAAGACTGTTATAGTGCTTTAGAGTTCATATTCCTTACTGGGTTGGTGAAATCTAATTATAGAAATACAACCCAGTTTGGAGTCTCTGCCCTGCTTCTTGACAGTCTACCCTGAGATTGGCACTAATGCTCATAAACCACTTCAGACAGTGTGACACACTGGTTTACAGAAAAACACAAGAGACAAAGGACACACACTGAAGCAAATGAGTATAGTTTTCTATAACTGTCTCCCTTAAAACAGAATAACAGAATCATAAAAATCTAGGGCTGGAAGGCACCTCGAGAGGTCATCAAGTCCAGCACCCTGTGCTGAGGCAGGACCAAGTAAACCTAAACCATCCCTGAGAAGCAGTTGTCTACGCTGTTCTTAAAAATCTCCAATATTGGGGATTCCATAATAGCTATTCTCCTAATAGCTAACCTAAATCTCCGTCGCTGCAGATTCAGACGATTATTTCTTGCCCTACCTTTGGTGGACATAGAGAACAACTGATCACAGTCCTCTTTTTAAATAGCCCTTAACATATTTGAAGTCTGTTATCAAATACCCCTTCAATCTTATTTTCTAAACATGGCCAGTTTTAACTTTTCCTCATAGGTCAGGTTTTCTAAACCTTTTATCTTTCTTGTTGCTCTTTTCTGGACTCACCAATTTGTCCACGTCTTAAAGCATGATGCTAAGAACTGGACACACTACTCCAACTGGGGCCTCAACAGTGCTGAGTAAAGTGGGACAATTAAGTCCCATGTCTTACATTCAACATTCCTGTTAATACACCCCAGAATGATATTAGCCTTTTTCACAGCTGCATCACATTGTTGACTCACATTCAATTTGTGATCCACTATAATCCACACATTCTTTTCAGCAGTACTGCTGTTTAGCCAGTTATTCCCCATTTTGTAGCTGTGCATTTGATTCTTCCTTTTTAAGTGTAGTACTTTGCACTTGTGACAAAGGGTCCTTCGGCACCTTATAGACTAACAGAGGTATTGGAGCATAAGCTTTCGTGGGTGAATACCCACTTCGTCGGATGCAAACCCATGAAAGCTTATGCTCCAATACCTCTGTTAGTCTATAAGGTGCCACAGGACCCTTTGTCGCTTCTACAGATCCAGACTAACATGGCTACCCCTCTGATACTTAGCACCTGTCTTTATTGAATTTCATCTTGTTGATTTCAGACCAATTCTTCAATTTGTCAAGGTCATTTGAAATTCTAATCCTGTCTTCCAAAGTGTTAGCAACCCTTCTCAGCCTGGTATTATTTGCAAATACTATAAATACTATACAATTATCCAAGTAATGAATGAAAATATTGGAAAATACTGGACCCAAGACAGACCCCTGCTGAAAGAGATTTCAACATTAAATGTATTTCTACATATTTAAAAGGAATAAGAGAGGTTTCAAAATATTGTAACATTTATTTAGTGGTAATAAAACAATGTAAAAATATCAGTATAATTGGGAAAGTACAGAAAGACTTAATTCTACTCACAGAAGAACATAGTTATTGAAAAGTGTCATCTAAGAGTGAATGCTATACAGTACAACTTTAATTATCAAATGTAATAGTTGGAGTTTTGGATAATGACATAGTTAACAGTTGTTAGTATTTGTTGGTATTTGTATTTGTTAGTATTGTGACCTCGTTTTAGCTAACAGGGAGTTTTGGATAACTGAAGTTTAACTGTATATCTAGGCTTTATCTTCTCGACCATGTGCAAATGTTTGGATCAAGCATGATTAACAACTTCAGTTGCATCAGTTCAATACGAGACTCTGGTGAAATATTTCCTTTCCAAAGACACCCTTAAGCATTCCATATGTAGTAAACTATAAACATCTAAATGGTAAAAGGTACCACTAAATCAGTGGTCTTCAACCTTTTTACGCACAAGATCACTTTTTGAATTTAAGTGTAACCCAGGATCTACCCCGCCCTTTCCCCGAGGCCCCGCCCTGCTCATTCCATTACCCCCCATCCATCACTCACTCTCCCCCCACCCCTCACTCACTTTCACCGGGCTGGGACAGGGGGTTGGGGTTCTGGAGGGGGTGCAGGCTCTGGGCTGGGGCCAAGGGATTCGGAGTGTAGGAGGGGGCTCCAGGCTGGGGCAGAGTGTTGGGGTGCAGGAGGAGTGCGGGGTGCAAGCTCTGGGAGGGAATTTGGGTGCAGGAGAGGGCTCTGGGCTGGGGAAGAGTGTTGGGGTGCAGGAGGGGGTATGGGGTGCTGGCTCTGGGAGGGGGGGTCGGGGCTAGGGCAGAGGGTTGGGGTGCGGGAGGGGGTTCACGGTGCAGGAAGGGATATGGGGCACTGGCTCTGGGAGGGGGCTCAGGGCTGGGGTTTGAGGTGCGGGCTCCCACTGGGCGACACTTACCTTGGGCGGCTCCCGGGCAGCTCCACACGCTGCTCCTGCCTGCAAGCACTGCCCCCACAGCTCCCATTGGCCGCAGTTCCCTGTTCCCAGCCAATGGGAGCTGTGAGGGTGGTGCTTACAGGCAGGAGCAGCGCACGGTGACACCCTCCCCCCCAGGGGCTGCGGGGACATGCTGGCCGCTTCCAGGAGCAGTGTAGGGCTGGGGCAGGCAAGGAGCCTGCTTTAGCCCTGCTGCACCGCTGCACTTTTAGTGGCTGGAGATTGCGATCAACTGGCAGAGGCTCCAGGATCGACCAATCAATCACGATCTACAGGTTGGTGACCACTGCACTACATCATCTGGAATTTCAGAGAAGGCCATAGAATGCTACCCTACTTTTATCATTACACATTCTGCTGTGACACTCCAGGTTTTCAATCCTTCCTCTTCCTTTTCTAGCAAACTAATGTCTGCCTTTGGCATCATAACCCAACACATATAAACCCATTATTATTCAGAGGTCTCAGAGGAGAGTCAAAACCTCTGTATAATCATAGGATTACTTAACCAAAGGGCTCGTCCCTGTGGAACTCTTAAATTCCATAGAAATGATGTTAATCGCCAAAGCCCCTAAATTTTGCAGGAACAGAGCCCCTCTTCAGCTCCACTCTCGCAAAGCTTAGCTCTGTGTGCAAGACAGAACAGAGTGCTGGGGAGGGAGAGTGCAGAGCAGGAAGAGACATTTCTGAAAGGTGGTACTAGCAGAGCCCTCTATCTGTAATCTGGTTATTACAGATGTCCCCAGAGCCATCAGAAGTGCTAGTTCTATTAGCAGTGCACCCACCTAGCCTTCACAGCTCCTGCTTCTGGAATGTTGGTTTCAGCAGTGTGTAACATCTAGGCACCACAGGACTGAAGCTAAACTCCTGTGGAGGTCCATCACTTTAAATAGGTCACACTGCAAAGAAATTCCACTTCTCCAAAGTTTAGACGCTCAACATCACCTAGGTAAACTCTGAGATACAAAACTGTGCTTTGGTTAACTACAGTTCAGTTAACCAGGGTATACTTGTAATTCTTTGTGAAGAATGAAGAATGTATTTATGTTCTCTATGGTGTTTCCCTTTTCTCTTTATTTAAGTACTTCACTTTCACAGGTGAGCTGAAGAGACTTTTAAGAGAGATTCAAGGAAAGAATCAAATTTACTCTTGATAATGAGAACACCTACAGCTACACTAGACAATATTCAATTTAATGTTTTTTAAAGGATATAAATCCTCATATATGTCAAGGTATAAGCCAATCACTACCTGATTAATGTTAGGAAGAAGCTTTCCCTCTGACTGCCCACACTACAAGCTTTCTTGCACCTTCCTCTGAAGCATCTGGCACTGCACACTGCTGGAAATAAGCTACTGGATTAGATGGACTACTGGTCAGATCTGGTATGGCTATTCTTATGATCCCAAACAATATACAGGCTGCTAGCTATACAAGAAGAGAGGCTGTTGGAGGCACATAGGGCAATATTTGAGCATTATTTGTATTCCCGTCTTATGCAATCTTTATGTTTTCCAATACTTAACTTTTATAATCACTTTTACATTCTTAGCCTTCTTAGTTTTGGCCAATATTTCCCCACCCACACACTCATTTTTGGTATTCACAATTATCTCATAATTATTTCACAGTCTGTAAATAGTAAAAGATATTCCAGTTTCTTTTATGAATAAAACTAAGCAGTTTTAAATAGAGCATTTAAATACTAACAAAACTACAGATTATGGGTTTTTTTAAACAAATACATTTCTATTCTAAAGGGTAACTGCAATGTAACATGAAGGCAAACAACAAAAATAATTTTTTGATTCTCTTGGCTAAAACTTACATGTTTGTTACCTTGACTTGATTGCTTGAGAAACTTGTCCAAAAGGCAACAAAAAATGGTCATACATTTTTAATAATTCTGATATTAAATTTTTTATCCAAGTTGTCAGCACAATTCATAAATTTTTAGAGATATTTGGATGTATTATTCCAATCTTCTTCCTATTCCAATGTGATTTCTTAACAATATTCTTACAATGAATGCAGTGAATAAGAGATGCTAAAAAGCATGAACTAGGTTAATCCACCCATAATCAAAATTTACTGGTTAGTTCAAATTATACTTTTAGTGGAAAAATCTATTATAATTTGAAAAATTACAGCCATAAACTATGGCCAAAACTATTTTATAATGGTATTGCTAACATAAATACTAAGAACAATGTGAAGAGTTTCAACAGTTTGTGAACTGTGATTCTATCAAATATAGTATCTGTAGATTACCACAAAGAAATAAAGAAGGAAATTTCACACAGTGTTAAGATGGAATAGGTATTCTTGCATTAAATCAAAATATTTTAGCAGTCAAGAGCAAGTCACTATTTCTGCATGCATTAGGAGTTAGAGAAAAAAGCTTCTTTCTAAACTATCAAAAATTATATGGGAAAAATGCTAAAATATGTACATTTTTGTTAAAGTATAAACTATTTGAAATAAATACACATTAATCCAAATTACTCTTTATAAATAATACTGCCTGAAGAAGAAATAAAGTAATTGCTTTAGGGATAATATTGTCATGTAAGTGAATTAAAACTGTACTTAAACTGACACATTTTTCAGTTTAGAGAACATTACACTGAAAAATATTTGCCATGCAAAAGCCAAAAGCAGCTTGTCAAAGCAAACCTAAGGGCTAGTAATGAGCATTAATTTATAGACAGCCTAGCATGAAGAGCCAGTATGAAAGCTTTTGCAATGATTCCATCAAATAAGTGAATGACAATTCATAGAAAGTTGCTGTACCTGTCTCTGTTTGTTTAACCCAGATTTACACAGCTTCAAGAAAGGGACAAAAAGAGAATGAAAGACAGAAGCTTAAAGTGAAACATCAAAAATGTCTAAAGATGTAATAGACACTTATGCATTCATATTAATCTAATTTAAAACAGTGTATGTAAAACTAGCTTTATGATACAAAAAGTTAGTATACGGAGATTTTTTTATACTGCAATAAAACATTTAAGATAGATAGTTCTGATAAGTGACTTGCTCCTTTTGTATTCGTAAAAAAGCAGATGAATACTTGTTGAGGATTAATATCCTAGGACAGAGGGAAGATTTGCATCATTTTTGCTGTGAAAAAGTCTTGGTTTGCAGCCTAAAATTCCTTTGTCATTTCAAAATTAGATTACACCATTATTTGTTGAATAATTTTAAAGTCCTCATAGCTAAGCAAGGAAAACAGAGCTGAAAAGGTAGATTTTGAGAACAATAGTAATAGGGTTTATAGTTCGTATTCTAAGGGGATTAATTCCACATTAACAACCTTTGCAAGAATAAGTGAAAAACTTCCCAGGCTACATCCTTTGTCCATATCCAGACCTGTCCATTAAAAAAACACTTCCATTCTTGTTAAAGGATAGGCAGGGTTTATGTATAATTACATGATTGCACAGGTCCATTTTAGAGCCACTTCAATGAAAGTACATTATATGCCTCAAGGCACTTCTGATTTCATGCAACAGGGAAAACATAGTTTAAAACAATTATGTTGAGGCATGCTCCATCCTAACAAATGCAATTAGTAATGCTAACTTGATTCATGATATATGTTGGTAGATAACATAGATCTTGTTTATATTGCAATCTGGTGACAAACTCTTTCGACTGGGAAGAGATCATGCCTTCTTTGCTGTCTGAAAAAAGTGCCCAGAAAATCATGGGGTGCTACTGGAAAAACAAAAGTTAATACTGGTTCATTAAATCTACCACACTATCCCCTACTAGCACAACAAACTGCTTGCCTATCTACTTGGATTTTGGAACAGACTAAAGAATACTAAGTTTGTTGTGAAGAAGATATTTTGGAGACTCCAAGACAAAAGTACAGCTAGGGTCAGTATTATAATGCCCTGTAGGCCGAATCCTATGCTTACTGAAGTTAATGGCAAAGCTTCCATTCCGTTTCAATGGCACAGGATCAGGCCCCAAATCAATTCATTTACTAAAGAGAACCCTGCAGGGAATTTTAACAGTATTCTTTATCTACTATTCCAGAAACCCATGAAAATGATGGACTAGATAGGGCTGGAACACAAAATACAAGTTTGAAATATATATACACATGCATGTGCGCTCACACAGTGCCTACAATGTACTCTGCACAACATAATGCGCAAAAAGACTAAACATGTAACTATAATCACACGAGTTTTACACTCACATCAGTCCACTAATTTCAATGAAGTTACTTCAGATTTACACTGGTGTAGGAAAGATCAGAATCAGGATTTAAGATTTTAGGATCTTGGGTTATAAAACTAGTTAACTTTATTGACATACTGACATCAATGGCAGGAGCCACAAAGCATGCAGAGGTATTGTGCAATCGTAGAATCACAGAAATGTAGGGTTGGAAGGGACCTTGAGAAGTCATTAACTCCAGCCCGCTACGCTGAGACAAGACCTTCTCCACACAGCTCTAACAATTCACAGAAATTTTGACCCATATAAAAAAAATGGGTCTTCCAGACATACCAGCTCCTTGCATTGGCCAAAGAAGCTTACTAAAAAGCAAGTCAATGGAGCTTCTCTCCTCTACTCAGGGCTAAATAAATCAATCCTTCTAGCCCCTGCCAAACTCAGGAATCAAGACTGCACTTTAATCCTCCATGTGGTGCTCCTATTAGATCACCAAACCAGTCACAGTAGTTGGTATTCATTAAAAATTTCATAAGGATTTTTAGTACACTGAATTATTTTGCATGCATGGATCCATGCTTTAAAGAATAAGTAAAAGCTATTATCATATATAGTGGCAAAGATGCATGGATTAAGGACTCCCTAAATACTTGGATAGAATTATTTCAGTCTATTGTATCCATCATTTGTGGATAATTGAAGTGCCTCAAACACTTCTTTTGAGTCTATAATAAACTCTGAAGAATTCATCTTATACTCAATGGAAGCAGGAAAACAGTTCATTTTTTCCATCATGGTTAAATCAATGGAGAACAAACATATTGAGTAATATTGTCTCTGTCTTCCACAGAAATTCAACCAGAAAGTCAGCAAGGTCAGTATTACCTTGCACAGTGGACTCCCCAGAGGTTTACTGATAGCTAACCCATCCTGACTGACAGAGCCTACTTGTGAAAGGGCTTTCAGAGGATTAGGAATGGTAGGGGAGCATACCAGAGCCCTTCCAGCCTCCTTCACACAGAGCAGCGGAGAAGACAATCAGGTATTAAAACAAAATAATTCACAAAATTCAGAATCAGGGTTTTAACTGCCCCATTAACTTTACATTTTGATCAAAATACTACAGGGTTTCAGAACAATATATGATCTTGAATGCTGCTATACGTAGGTTCAATAGCATTAGTTAAAGAATGAGAAACACTCCATACCTATAAAATCCTTAATTAATATTATTTTAATCTAGGCTTGGGCTTTGTTGCCATACTTATGCTGGAATTCCTGTTTTTCCCATTGTTGCATAATAAAAAAATGACATTTTATGCAAACCTTTTCCTGCATCAGTGAAAGACAAAAAATACCTAAAGTCACACATTTAGGCTATTGCAGATAACAGGATAAAGCAATTAAGATAATGGTTAAAACTATGTTAACCTTTTTGTGTTGGCAGTCACCAGAGCTTGATGCCCAGGAATGGTTTTCTATTGACTTCCACAATTAAGGGTTAAAACAACCACATATAAAAGAAGATATCTTTGTATGAATATTTATAATGAAAAAAAGACTAAAGTTGTGGAACACAAAATTCTAAGATTAACTTATGCATGAGTAAAGGTAGATTACGCTAGCTCATGAATATGATTATGATATATAGCAGATTTTTGTTATTTTTATATAAAGTACGTTGCTTTATGCTGTAACAACTGCAGCAGCTTTATGCTGGGATATTGGAACAAAAGAGAAGAGGATAGGATTCAGCCATTCAGTTCTAAAAACTAAGTAATGAATGGCCAACTGCCATTCCCCACTCCTTTTAACCATCAAGGAACTGCTGGTGAAGACTGAAAACACTGTACTCTTAGCTGAAGACTCTGTACTTCATAGCTACTGAGAAGGTCAGGGGAGACTAGAGGGGAAAATAATACAATAGGTCTTATAAGTAAAATATTAGCTCTTGAATTCATTCACAAACTACATTTATTAGTGTTCAGCTACTCTATTTTCCCACCAAGCCACTGATGCAGTGTTAGTGAACTGCAGTTAAAATCAATGCAGACTCATTACTGCTGACGAATGAGATGCTACATTTCCACACCACATGACTACTCATTTACCATTGAGGGGTCTGTGGGTGAAGAAAGCCCCTCATCGGCATCCTCCTTGATAACATCCTAATAACAACAAAATATTATGGTTTGGATAAAATGATTAAGGAATCAAAAAATATGAAGTAAACAATGAATGGAAATGAGTCTAATAATAACACATTATTCAACAGAAACATTTGTTTTACTGAAGTGATTAAAAAAGATTTTAAAATATTTTAAAGCAATGCCCAAAGGCATCAATATTCTAGTATTAAAGTGATTGTCAAATGAGGCTTTTATTTTCTTAGGCTTTCTCAGTTCTAAATTCTCTTTTGAACACCAATCCATTTCAGTAAAATATGAAAATATTTAAAATGGGATTTTATTTTTATTTCTATATGCACTTAGAAAAAAGCATAGAACTTATTTTTGCTTTTGAAATGTAAATGTAAGATATAAACCATATGTACTTTAACATAAAACTACAACTGACGTATGCTGAACATAAAATGTATTTTGTTTTAGTTTGAATTAAAACAATTTAAAATAAGCAGTCCTATTAATTAAAAATAATTTTATTTTGGCCTTTTGATATCCCACATTCTATGCAAAGCAATAGGATGCAACTATATTTTATCATAGTCTTTCGTTATATATTATACATATATATATATATATATATTCTCTATATAAAGGTGTTTTACAATATTTTACAAAGCAAGATATACATTTACAAGTACAGATGTTTATTTCATACTACTAAGTCACATCATGTTATTTATGGTAGCAGGAAATGGGTGTTTTCACTAAAAAGTCATCCTGCCAATCCCATGTGTCAGTAAAAACTATTCAATCTTGGTTTTTGGATGTTAGAATTAATTTCCACTCTATATATGGTATTTACTAAAAGTAAAAACAAAATACATTTTACATTTCATGTTAGCAATATCTTAATTTTTTAAAACTATTTATAAAAATATAGTGTGTATTACTATATAGCAGTTAACAACTTTTCTGTTGTATTACTCAGTATTCTTATTTTTTAGGTTAGTATTTTAATTTTCCTTCAAAATACTTACTAGGCCATTGTTCTGATCTCTGGACAAACCCGTTTTTAGTGATGGACGTGAGATGTGATGAGAACTGCCAGGGTGGTACCTTGGCATGTAAATATATGGGGCAAAGAATGGCTATGGAAAGAAACATGTAACAAACAAAAAAAAGGACAAAATTACACAAATCAAAATGTAATAATAATCAAAAGAAAAGTTATTTCAACAAAATACAACTTCTGCTTAAGAATGCTAAATTTAATAAAGTTAGAAATTGCAAATACTAAAAGCTTTATTTATCTATTACTTATTCAAAAGCTGTAGGGTTAGCTTTTCAAAGTTGCTCAGTATTGACCTCTCTGCACACACTGACGCCAATAAGAGTTTTGACTTCAAAGGGGAACAGCTGAAGGTGAATGCTGAACACTTTTGAAAGCCCTATCACAATGTCTAGATTGGAGGGGGCAGGAGGAGTGGACAGAGAAGGATGATAGTTTTTTTTTTAATTGCTATTAATTTCACCATCACAAAACTCTTCAACTTACATTACAGGGAACAAGCGCTCACTACAGTTTGCAAAGCTTCATAATATTCATCATACTTGGATATCTATAGAAATACATAGAAAATGGAGTGCATGGCACATAACAGTGGAAGTTTTGATTATAGGATGCTTGTTGCATCCAATTTTTTTTGTTTTAACAAATAAGAGACCAGACATTAAAGCTACCAGTTTCTAAATTAGTTTTATTTTTGAAGTATTTTAATACAATCACGTTCAATTTTTAGTTTAGATTTTTGCATTTTTACAGCACAGTACAATACTCTAAAACTACAAGTATGCAAAATGTAAGTTTTTAATACAAAAATATTTGAAATCATAATATAAATTTTAATTACAATAAAACAAAGTTTTTATTAGAATTATTGTTAAATGTTTCTTGCTTTGAAAAATATAAGGTGGAGAAAAAGTACTAATTGACTTTAATCACTCTTGTGGAGCAGGCAAGTATCTCTCTCTCTCTCAATCTCTCTCTCTTTAAAAAAAAAGAGATGGGATTTAAGGAGACAAATGTTAAGTAAATTGCAAAACATATAAAGCACACCAGTGGCTGAGTCAGAATTAGAACTCAGGAATTCCTGACTCCCAGACTTGTGTTTAGTCTTCCAGATGACTGCCTCATACATCGGTAACCAAAAGTAGATAAAGACCTCAAAATTACAAATACATTTCCCATTTTAAAGCAAAGTAGTCAAAAACAGGTTCCCCTTTATTTATATACCATGACCAAATTTAGGATTCTGTATTTGACCTGTGAATATCAGACAATACCACCTAGACCAGCACCCCAATTATGATTGGATTGTTATCCATCCGTGTGTTATGCAAATACATCAACTGTGGAGATGCAGAATATGGAATACTGCAATTAATGATGCAGATAAGATAGGTAGAAACTACTTTTTAAACATTGCAACGTATTTGTTTTGACCTGTAAATACATTTGTAATTTTGAAGTTTACACAATTTAATTTGTCGTCCGATCCCAATTTTTAATATTTTTATAAAAGTGCTGCAGGGTGCCTTTAAAATGATTTTTACAGTTCTTTCCTTCTCAGTTTTCTTATAGAGCCATGCAATTTAAGACTGATGTGTTTAAATAAAATAAAGAGATCAAAAATAATCTACCTTTAGTTTCCAGGAACCAAGGTTCTTTAGAAACCATAATTTTTCAAAATACATATATACTTTGTACATATACTCATTTTGAAAATTCCTATTTTATATTAAGAGAGAAAAGGTGGGTGAGGGAATATCTTTTACTGGACCAACTTCTGTTGAGCTAGGAGCTCTATGTGGCTCAAAAGCTTGTCTCTCTCCCTAACAGAATTTGCTGCAATAAAAAGATACTACCTCATCCACCTTGCCTCTCTAATATCCTGGGACCAACATGGCTACAGCTACACTGCATACATAGTTTATATTTAGACATTTTAAAAAATAATTTGCCATCTTATACCTGTTCTCTGACAGTGCTGTAGCATCTATATAGATCCACGCTATTGGGCCTGTATTCCTGCACATGACAAAGTTCTGAGTGTTCCATGGGACAAAATTCAAAGTACAGTACACCACTTTATCACTAGGTGGCAGGCACTCATCTATTGCTGGCAACTGCTATGCCTCTGCATTTTACACTTCAGTCTAATCCAGGCCTGCATAACATGCGGCCCGGGGGCTGCATGCGGCCCGCATGGGCTCACTGTGCGGCCCGCATGGGCTCACTGTGCGGCCCGCATGGGCTCACTGTGCGGCCCGCGGGGGGGTGAGTAGATGGGCTCACTGTGCGGCCTGCGGGGTGGGGGGGTGAGTAGGCAAGTGGCGGGGTGGGGCAAGCCAACGGCCGGCTGGCTGGCCAGCGGGTGGGCGGGCTGGTGAGGAGGCCAGTGGCAGGCTGGGGAGTGAGGGTGAGCCAGCGGCTGGGGGCGGGGGCAGCGGCAGAAGGTAAGAGGCCAGCAGCGGGCAGGCAGGTGAGCTGGCGGCAAATCTCCCAGATTCAAAATCTGGGACTGTGTCCGTTGGTCCTTTTTGCTGCTTGTCTCTGGGCTGGGGGTTGTCCCAATGCTGCAAAGAAGGTGTTCCCAAAGGAAGGTGCTTGCTTCTAACCCCCGAGGCCGTCAGTATGTCTGCTCTTCTCTAGTCAGCCCACTTGACAAGTTTGATTGTCCTTGGTCTGGTTCCCATACCCTCTCCAAGGGTTGCAGCTGTCTGGAGGTGCCTGCCTTCCACGCCTTCCTCATTCACACCTCATTCATTCAACAGGGTAATTGAATACAAAGTGGGGGGAAGATCTTATTCTACCTCTAGCAAAAAGACATTTTTCTTTTACCTTAATTATACTACCTTAGGGGCCCGCTATAACATATTACCAAGGTTCAATACAAAGTCATATAAAAGATATACAAAAATGCATAATGCAGAGATTTATCTACAACTCCATTGATGACTGTTGTGTGCAGTAATATAGTGATCCCTGTGGGGGTGAAGAGGGGTGTCATGGTGGGGCTGAGCAGGGAGGGGGCGGGTCCTATTTTACTGCTGTGATCTAGTCACCCTATGCGCGTTGTTTCTTTCCCCCTCTACAGGCTTCCATACCCCAGCGCTGGGGAAGGAGGGGTTGTTTGCGCGGGGCAGGCGGTGTTTCCACGGGGCCAGGGGGTTTCGGCCCTCAGCTGTTTTCTTTGGAGTAATATGGCCCTCGCCACTTTACGAGTTGTGCAGGCCTGGTCTAATCACTAAGGATTTCAAAAGATCACAGACTAGAACTGGTTGAAACTCCAATTTTCTATACTGTGGGAAACTCCAACATGTCAAAGGAATTATAGTTCAAATTCAAAACAAGAAGTTTAGAAATTTCTCATGGGAAGGAAATTCTGGAATGTTTTCATTCTGGAAAAATCAAAACTGTTTTGGTTCAATTTTTCCTATATGAAGTGGAGCAGCTGGTTGCCCTGACTCCCAGAGACTCCTCACGCCCCCCTGGCTCTGGGGACAGCCCAGGAAGTCCCACTGGAGAGTCAGGAAAGTCCTCCACAATAGAGCAGGGATCCCAGAAACCTTGAGAGCCCTGGCTCCAGTGGAGGCTCTCAGGCCTCCCAAAGCTGCCACGGTACCTGCTGTGGAGCCAGAAGCCTAACCCCTAAGAGCCTCTGCTAAAGTCATTGCACCCAACGTGCCTTCCAGGCTCCCAGCACAGCATCCGGGAACTCGACTCTACTCCTGCCCAGAGCCATGGACCGTAGAAGCCATGGGGTCCTTGCCCAAACAGTCTGCATGGTTGAGCTACCCCAGAGCCATGGACTGTGGAAGTGTGGAAGCCAACCAGGTGAACTGGCAGAAAACCAGGCAAGTTACTGATGGAATCAGGCCTATGGTTCTGCAGAAGCTCATCAAAACCAAAATGCTGGAAAATTCCCCAAAAGCTCACATAAGGACTAAAAAACTGGTGTGCTTTGTACACTTTCCAAGGAAGCTGTAACTGAAATGGAACAAAAACTAAAGAACTAAAGTCTAACTCCAATGTATTTCAGCTATCTAGCTGGGACAAGCTTGACTCTGGGTAGTTTACGAAAAACTCAAATGACTCCATTGTCCCAGTGGCAAGGTGAACAGATCTTTGGACTCTCTCTCATGTTTACCAGCTAGGGAGTCTCACACACTTCCAATGTGTGACAGTACCTACTGCTATAACCTTTAATCCTTTGGTATTGATGCTAGACAGAAGACAGCCATCCAAACTGAAAATGCTAGTTTCCTCTCACTGTGAGCTACTCTTTTTGACTTGAATATTTTGCAATATGCCTGAGGTCCCGAGAACAATAATCTTCCTGTTACAATAGTGGAAAATTGCTCCCAGAAACAACATTTAAATTTTTCCCCTTCTTAAAATGGTTTAAGACTAAGTATCAATCTAGGCCTTAAACCTCCTAACTATTACAGAACTATATCATAAAGTACCTTGAATAAAGTCTATTTACCATGTGCTACAGGTTCTATAGCAATCTATTCCTGGAAGAGAAGGAATTCTATTTCAGAGTTTCATATGTTACTTCTTGAATTATGTAATTTAAATGATTGTTGCCTCTCACTATGGGGAGAACTTGCATGTGTGAGATGACGAATGATCATCTTGGGCAGAAGGGCCCTATCCCCCTCCCTCTATAGCAGGTCCTCTGAATCAAATAGCAGAGGCTGGTTCAATCATTATTTTTTATTCTTTTTGGTCTGCAACCTATACACTGGTCAAAAATTATTCCATGACCCACCATTTCCTATCCCACTTTGGGGGATTTTACTGCTTGAAATTATGCTTTTTACTGCCTGGGTATAGCCTGGGCTTAGGTATTCCATGATTCCACAACTGCGGAATTAGCTCTCCATTGCAGACTCTCGCTCCACAGTCTTAGTTTTCATTTTAAAAATAGGATGTTTCTAGCTCTTATGGTCACGGGGATAACATTGAAAACATGAGAGGACCATAAATATATACCGAGTGCAACCAGAGGAACTTTGGCTTCCCAAGTTTGCAGACAGCCTGTAAACCATACATCAGAGATGTGATGTGGATCTTCTCCCAACCATCTCACAATGCAACCCAGTAGGTTGCATGATTCCACGGCCATAGGAGTTTTTCTTTCTGGCCCTGGAATTTGCCATCCTGCTGCAGCCTGAGTTCCAACATTTCGTTTTCTGTTTTCCTGACCTGCTGAGATCTGTCTACAGGTACCTCTTGCTCTCCAGCTTTCCCTATAAGAGGGTGTTAATTGGATCACAGTGCATGCTCTGTGCACTGTTCAATGAAGATGAGCAGAGAACCAGACCTGGAGTCCAGTTTGTAGGTAGGGAACTGGGGGACTAGAAGTGTACATTGGTAAGCTGCACAGCCTGAAGCACAGCACAGCCCTGGTAGATGGCTTTCTACTACCTACCAGAGAGCTACTACCATGGCAACCTCTCTGTGCTCTACTACCTAGCAAGACTTGTTGCACCTGGTCGGAGCACTTCCTCTCTTTTGGATTCAGCCACACAGAAGCCATGCTGTCAGGTGTAGGTCAGCAAGTTTGAATGGAGAAGCCTCCCTTGATCCTGCAAGATTAAGTCCGGTCTGAGAGAGAAGAATCCACGGGGCTGTGACTGCTAGGTCTAGGAGCATGCCGAACCAATGCTGGCGAGGTCGTGCTGGAGCAATCAAGAGCACCTTGTGAACCAGAGAGATTGCTGGAAAAGTGTACAGCAGGCTGCCCGACCATGGATGGAGGAAGGCATCGATTACAGTGCCCCTGTCCCAACCGAGCCTTGAGCAAATGAGGTGACACTTCGTGTTCTGTGCTGTGGTGAACAAATCCGCCTGGGCAATCCCCCTCCTCTGGAAGATGGCACTGATTACCTCCGTGTTGAGAGAGACTCGTGGTGAGAGGAGAAGGACCTGCTGAGGCGATCTGCTAGCACGTTCTGTTCCCCTGGGAGGTGCATGGCCTCTATGTGGATGGAATGCATCATGCAGAAGTTCCATAGCCCAAGGGCTTCCTGACAAAGGATCTTGGAACGGGGACCTCCTTGCTTGTTGCCATAGAACATCACTGCTGTATTTTCCGCCAACACTTGCACCATCTTGCTCGCAAGCTGTGGGAGGAACACTTCACTTGCCAAGCGCATTGCCCTGAGTTCCTTCACATTTATGTGAAGGGGCAGCTTGTCTATGGCTTTATGCAGCTATGCAGAAATCAGTATGTACAACTTTACTTTCTGTTTCCATGCGCCTGTTTATTGTAGAATAATAGAAGGGACCTCCAAAGGTCATCTAGTCCAGCCCCTGTACTGAGGCAGGACCAAGTAAACCTAGAGCATAATTGATCAGTGTTTGTCTAACCTGTTCTTAAAAATCTCCAGTGATCGGGAAGCTGTCTACTTCTTGTTCTACACCTTCACTGGACATGGAGAATAATTGATCGCCGTCCTCTTTATAACAGCACTTATTATATTTGAAGACTGTTATCAAGTCTCCAGCCCCCCTCCTCCCAGTCTTCTTTTCTGAAAACTAAACAAGACCCAGGTTTTTAACCTTTCATCATAGGTAAGGTTTCCTAAACCTTTTATCATTTTTGTTGCTCTCCTCTGGACTCTTCCCAATTTGGCCATATCTTTCTTAAAGGGTGGTATCCAGAACTGGACACAACACTTCAGCTGGGGCCTCAACAGTGCATACAACACTCCTGTTAATATTCCCCAGAATATGTTGACTCATATTCAATTTGTGACCCTTTTCAGCAGAACTACTGCCTAGCCAGTTATTCCCCATTTTGTAGTTTTGCATTTGATTTTTTCTTCCTAGGTAAGAAGTAATTTGCACTTGTCTATTGAATTTCATCTTCTGATTTCAGACCAATTTGTCAGTGCCATACTGAGACAGCACCCGAGTAAATTAACTGTATTAGTAATTGTGTATTTGGAAAAAAAAAAAAAGCCCACGCTGACACACCCACCCTTAAAAAATTTCTGCTGTGTCCCATTATTTAATAGTGTCTCTAACTAAAAGGACATTTTCCCTACAGTTTGCCCATTTGTTTCAATTTTCCATATGCTTTTTCATTAGATTGCAGTAGATGGGTGACCATTCCTGCAAGTTTTACCATTTTTTCCTGCAATTTTCTCCTGTCCCTTTTTATTGGGTGGTTTTTTTAGGTGGTGGGGGGTTGTCTGTTTTCTTTTCCTTTAAGCATTTACAGGACTAGCTATGCAATATTATGAGATTAAATCATGCTAAGTATGATTTAATAGTTAATTGGTTACTTACTCGATTATAGAATGGATGCTGAGGTCCTGTCATGCCACTGTAGTAGCTGCTATGAGGTTGTGGCGATACAACTCCACCATTGAAAGGCCCATTGAAGGAGGTGGATGAAGAGCAGACTGATGAAGGCTGACTGAATACTGATGATGCTCTGGGTGGTGCCTCAGGTAAGGGCATTGTGGGATATGGTAATCCTCCAATATTCATTTGATCTCTTGCAGCACGAACATCTGAAACATTAAATATGTATACAAGATGAGGAAAGGAGAGCGACTCAATGAAGTGCTTAGTTTTAAGTTCCTTTTATTATTTGTCAATTCACTGGAGTTAAGTATGCCAAAAAAAAAAAAAGGGCACTTAGGGTAGTTCCAAAAGCTTTTGATTGTCATGTATGAGAAACCAGCTAAAGAAATGGGCAAGCCAATCAAGAAAACATCAGAACAACAGGATAATAAACAAATATTACCGTGGTAATACCAGGATACAAAATATCTAGGAATGACAGAATAGGTTGTGCTGGTGGGGGAGTGGCACTATCTGTGAAGCATAGAGCCAAATAGTGTAAAAATCTTAAAATGAATCAAACTGTACTACAGAATCTCTATGAAGAGAAATTCCATGCTTGAACAACAGGAGTATAGCAGTAGGAATATACCGACTACCTGACCAGGATGATGACTGTGACTGTGAAATGCTGAGAAATTAAAGAGGCTACAAAAACTGAAAACCCAATAACGGGGGATTTCAACCATCCCCATACTGACTGGGTATATATCACCTCACGACAGGATGCAAAGATAAAATTTCTAGACACCATTAATGAATGCTTCTTGGAGCAGCTAGTCCTGGAATCCACAAGGGGAGGGACAATTCCTAATTTAGTTCTAAATGCCACAGAGGATCTCTTTCAAGACGTAAATATAGCTGAACCAGTGACAGCAAACATAACATAATTAAACTTAAAATCCTTGTAGGGGGGGAAATACCAAAAACTCCCACCACAATAGCATTTGACCTCAGAAAGGGGAACTACACTAAAATAAGGAGACTAGTTAAGTGGAAATAAAAAGGAGCTGTTAAAAGAGTGAAATTCCTACAAGCTGCATGGAAACTTTTAAAAAACACAATAGAGGCTCAAACTATATGTATACCCTAAATAAAAACAGCAAAAGAGCCAAAAAATGCCACCCTGGCTAAACAGAGTAAAACATGATTAGAAACAAAAAGATACTCTTTAAAAACTGGAAGTCAAATCCAAATGAGGAAAATAGAAAGGATCATAAACTCTGACAAGTCAAGTGTAAAAGTATAGTTATGGAGGCCAAAAACGAATCTGAAGAGCAACTAGCAAAACACAAAAACTAACAGCATTTTTTTTCAAAGGATACCAGAAGCAGGAAGCCTGAGCCCTAGTCTACACTGGTGGAGAGTGTGTGTGTGTGTGGGGGGGGGGGGTGTCGATCTAAGTTCATCTGGTAGTAGTAGAACTCAATCTACTTAATCTTAGGGCAGGTCTTCACTACCCGCCGGATCGGCGGGTAGCAATCGATCTATCGGGGATCGATTTTTCGCGTCTCGTTAAGACGCGATTAATCGATCCCCGATCGCGCTCCCCGTCGGCTCCGGAAATCCACCTCATCAAAAGGCGGAAGCGGAGTCGCCGGGGGAGCCGCAGCGATCGACTCGCCGCCGTCCTCATGGCCAGGTAAGTCGATTACGATACGCCGACTTCAGCTACGCTATTCACGTAGCTGAAGTTGCGTATCGTAGATCGACCCCCTCCCCTAGTGTAGCCCAGGGCTTAGAGAACTCAATCTGTTTAGCTTGAGAGGTGACTTGATGCGTGTACAAGTATTTTCATGAGGAAAAAAACTCCTGGGTACTAAAGGGCTCTTTAACCTAGTGGAGAAAATCATAACACAAGAACGAATGGCTGGAAGCTGAAGCAAATTCAAATTGGAAATAAGGCACACATTTTTAAACAGTGAGAGTGATTAATCACTGGAACAAGCTACCAAGGGAAGAGGTGGATTCTCCACCTCCTGATATCTTCAAATCAAGATTTTGATGACTTTATGGAATATATGCTTTAGTCAAACACAAGTTATTGGTCTCAATGCAGAGATCGCTGGATGAAATCTAATGGCATATGACCATCAGACTAGATGAGCTAATACGGACACAAATGCTACAAACCTACTAACTCAGAGATAGTCAGTGTTCCGTGCAGTAACAACATCTATCATGAAGAAAATAATACAATTTTCCATTTTCATTTTATTTGAAAACATACTCACCTGCAATGATTTCTCGTAGCTTTGGATCTAAGTTTACAGCACACGGCAAAAAGGTTTTTACATCACGTGCTACAAGAACTGGTGTCCGTGAAGATAAAAATACTTCAAAATTCCGTATGTCCCCATCAATTTCAAGCAGAGGTTCAACATCTTTAGTTGTTGGAATATTCTTTGAAATTCTAAAGAAAACAAACACCAGACAGTTAGGTAAACTTCAAATAAGTCAAATTTATCAGAAAGTAATATTTCCATTTCAAACGCTGCCTCAGTACATACGATCACATCCATGACACCAAAGCCTTTGGGGCACAGAATTGACATGCAGAAGTTACAGTATATCTGCATTTTCTGCAGACAGTTTGACTTGGCATTACTTTTTAAGAAAAATCCAGTGTTTCTGCAGAAAATAGATTCATCTGACCTATATAAGCTAGTTCCATACTTCAGATAGTTCTCCACTGTGACATGACAAGCACTACATGTAGAATGCAACAACCTACACATGGATAATGTCATACCACCTAAAATAGGATGAGGAAATTATCTGGAAGCATTAAGCTTAAACATCCATTCTAATGTTGGTAACCAACTGAGAAGTTTTATGATTAAGGGTTCTCTCTCCAGCCGTAATTCACACCATCTCTAAAAAACCAGCACGGTCTCAATAGTCTATACCCATTATGTATGACACAGCTAGCTCACTGCCCAACAACATACTAATAGTCTCTTGTGTATTGTGTACACTGGTATATGTCTGAAGGAAAAATATTTAATATTTAACAAAGTATTTTTAAATGTCTTACTAAGTCATTTTAACTATGTCCAATGAGTTTCAGGTTATATCATTAGCTGAAAGATATCTTTTATTTTTATGATTCACTTTAGAATCTTGTAACAAAGTTTTATTCCACATACAACTTTTATAGCTGATTATACTTGAAAAGGGTTTATTACAGGAATGCTGCCAGAATCTTAACCATAATAACACCACTAATATTGGAATATATACACACACATAATAAGAAAGGCAAAAATTTAAAACACATTTCAATCCAACATACTATTTATTTTTGCAGCGAACTGCAATGGACATAATACATTTTTAAAAATGAGTATAATAAAGCTTCTAAATTTAATGTTCATATTTATATTAAGGCCCCAATCCTGAAAAGCCCTACTCAGGTGCTTAACTTTACACTAAGCACTTTAGTTTTGCTGTTTAACTGTGAGAATTCTATTGACTCCAGCAGGACCACACACTGTGCATAAAGTTCAGCATGTATTTCACTCAATTTAATAACATTTCTAGAAATGACATATTATAGCTGTTGTAATAATGCTCACTATGTAATATGGTAAAATCCTGTTAAACAGAAAGCTCTGATGACCGTATTCCTGTATAATGTCTCTCTATATAAAAGTTAACTCTTGTAACAGTTGTTTTGTATCTGATATTTACATGGCAAGGATTTTCAACTTGTTAAAACTTCCTGAATAAGTAAGTAAAAAGTTCAGCATGTGTGTACATCTTTGCAAGATCATGACCTCAGTAGATAAATCACAGTGTTAAATTTTTAGAAGTGATGTAGAATCAATCAACTGAGCTACAATATTGGAGATTGGAAATTTCACTGGACAAGCGAGGTAAAACCATTACTTTTCAATCAGGATCAAGGGGGGGAGGGAATCATGGTTGAGGTGACTGTTAGCTACAGAGATTGTGTGCTAGAAAAAGGAGGAAAAAATTAGAAGGTCAGAGGCACTATCAAAATAAAGCTAGAGTTTACGCTCATGCTTTAATGTCCGCAGAGGCATCTGACAACAAATATAAAGTATAAACTTTCTAATAAAATAAAAATTATTTAGTTCCTCAATGCACAGAGCTTCTATTTAATCTTACATGCAATTTCCACTAAAACTGAATGTAAAAGACTTGTCAGATGCATCTAATCAAATATATTCAGAAACATAAAACAAAAAAGTAGCCTCTTTTAAAGAAGCACAAAAATCATAATAAACTAATGGGACATTTTAACATATTGTGACAACTGACAAAACATAAAATGGTCAGAGATTAAACAGTTAAAAAGTGGCCTATCCATTTCAATACTTTTTAAAAATACAAAACAAAAATGCCAAAAGAAAAGGCGATAGAGATTGAAATAAAAAACACAGCTGACAAGTCACATGAAACAAATTAGATGAATTTTAATGCCAGCTCTGCTTAAGCCTGAATGTGAACAGTGTTCTGAATACGATGAACAATGCTACTGTTCAGAAGCCAATAGCCCACTGCTGGGCTACAGATTGAAGTCTCTCTTCTAACCTTCTGAGCTCAATACATTAAACTATTCTGTTGAAAGGGATATTTATGTAAATGATAATCTTTTGGCAAAGGGCCACAAAAATCATATGCGCCTGTATTTCTCAGATAAAAAATTAAAAAGGTTAGCATACAAAGCACTTTAAAAGTGACTTATACTTAAAATATAAGTGAATAGATTCAAAATCCAAGCATTATGACCAAGCCTACATTATTCTTGTTTAGCAGCTGGATTTTCTCAGAAAGCAAATAATTTTTTTTTACAATCAAAGGCATCAAAGAGTTAATGAAAACTTTCAACCCTGCAGAATATTAACTGTTTCAATGGCTTACAACTTGTTTCTAAGAGATGCTGAGCACCCTGATACTCTCACTGAAATCAGTGGGAATTGTGGCTATTGAGCTCTTCTCAGGAACAGACCCTAATATAGCAAGCACTCTGTAGTGCCAGTATAATATAATAGAAATGTAAGGATTTATTTGGTTTTTCTCATTATATGCCCTTTTTTATGAGAGGTTAAATGATGTTTTTCTAAAGCTAACAAATTACTGATTTTAAAGCTAGCTAAAGAAATATTTTAGGAGTGTTAGATTATTTTTGGCTCTTTCCTCATTTAAAAGTCATCTATAGCTAAAACCCAACAGTTCCAGACCTTAAATCAGTGGCCCCCAAACTGTGTGTGTGGGGGAGGGCATGGAGGAACATTCCAGGGGGCTCATGTCAGAGCCCAAGCCAGCTCCCGGGGGGGCAGGGAGTGCCACCTAGCCCTGCTCTGCCCCCATCCCAGCTCCAGCCACACTCTGCCCCCGCTCCACCCCAGCTCTGCTCTGATTCCATCTCCTCCCCCAGGCCAGCTCTGCCTCTAGCCCCAGGCTCCTCCCCATCCCCAGTTCAGCCTCCAGCTCACCTTCAGCCCAAGCTCCTCTGCTGAGCCAACTGTGCAGTAATGGAGGGAGGGTGCGTACAGATTCCATTCCTGGTGGGGGGGTGAGGGGGGGCGACAGGAAAAATGTGGGCACCACTGCCTAAATTGACAATCAGATGGGCAATTCTAATATTTTTCAAATGTTATCTTAAAAACAGTTGCTGAGACTACAAAGTAGCTATTTTTCATATTTAGAAATTATATAGTATGTCCCATATATCTATTATAAACATGTGATGTACAGTAATTATTCCTGTGAATGTCAACCTGTCCTCTATCAGCAGACTCTGTTAACTTGCTCCAGTGTTTTTTAGTTTGTGATCATCTTACCTTTCAGTGGAGTGGTGGCCAACCTGAACCTGAGAAGGAGCCAGAATTTACCAATGAACATTGCCAAAGAGCCACAGTAATATGTCAGGTTTCAGAGTAGCAGCCATGTTAGTCTGTGTCAGCAAAAAGAACAGGATTACTTGTGGCACCTTAGAGACTAACACATTTATTTCAGCATAAGCTTTAGTGGGTTAGAACCCACTTCATCAGACGCATGGAATGGAACACACAGTAAGAAGCTATTTATACATTCAGAGACACATGAAAAGGTGGAAGTACCTATACCAACTTTAAGAGGCTAATTAATTAAGAGGCACTATATCAGCAGGCGGAAAAAAACTTTTGAAGTGATAATCAAGATGGCCCATTGCGGACAGTTGACACAAAGGTGTGAGTGAGGATAGTTAACTAAGGGAAATAGATTCAATTAACGTAATGACCAAGCCATTCCCAGTCTCTGTTCAAACCTAAGTTGATGGTATCTAGTTTGCATATTAATTCAAGTTCAACAGCTTCTTGCTGAAGTCTGTTTTTGAAGTTTTTCTGTTGCAAAATTGCCACCTTTAAGTCCGTCACTGAGTGATTAGAGAGGTTGAAGTGTTCTCCTACTGGTTTTTGAATGTTATGATTCCTGATGTCAGATTTGTGTCCGTTTATTCTTTCGCATAGAGACTGTCTGGTTTGGCCAATATACATGGCAGAGGTGTGGTGTTTCCTGGATGGAAGCTGGAGGCATGTAGGTAAGTATAGCGGTCAGTAGGTTTCCGGTATAGGGTGGTGTTTATGTGACCATCACTTATTAGCACAGTAGTGTCTAGGAAATGGACCGCTTGTGTGGACTGGTCTAGGCTGAGGTTGCTGGTGGGATGGAAATTGTTGAAATCATGGTGGAATTCCTCAAGGGCTTCTTTTCCATGGGTCCAAATGAGGAAGATGTCATCAATGTAGCGCAAGTAGAGTAGGGGCGTTAGGGGACGAGAGCTTAGGAAGCGTTGTTCTAAGTCAGCCATAAAAATGTTGGCATACTGTGGGGCCATGCGGGTACCCAGAGCAGTGCCTCTGACTTGAAGGTATATATTGTCCCCAAATGTGAAATAGTTGTGGGTGAGGACAAAATCACAAAGTTCAGCCACCAGGTTTGCTGTGGCATTATCGGGGATAGTGTTCCTGACAGCTTGTAGCTTCCATCCAGGACACACCACACAATCCATTGTTTACAGCCAAGCTCTAAGATACAACCGCATTTGCGCCAATCCCTCAGAAAGAGACAAACACCTACAAGATCTCTATCAAGCATTCTTAAAACTACAGTACCCACCTGCTGAAGTGAAGAAACAGATTGACAGAGCCAAAAGAGTACCCAGGAGTCACCTACTACAGGACAGGCCCAACAAAGAAAATAACAGAACGCCACTAGCCGTTACCTTTATCCCCCAACTAAAACGTCTCCAGCGCATCATCAAAGATCTACAACCTATCCTGAAAGATGATCCCACACTCTCACAGATCTTGGGTGACAGACCAGTCCTCGCTTACAGACAGCCCCCCAACCTGAAGCAAATACTTACCAGCAACCGCACACCATACAACAAAAACACTAACCCAGGAACCTATCCTTGCAACAAAGCCCGATGCCAACTCTGTCCACATATCTATTCAAGTGACACCATTATAGGACCTAATCACATCAGCCACGCCATCAGGGGCTCGTTCACCTGTACATCTACCAATGTGATATATGCCATCATGTGCCAGCAATGCCCCTCTGCCATGTACATTGGCCAAACCAGACAGTGTCTACACAAAAGAATAAACGGACACAAATCTGACATCAGGAATCATAACATTCAAAAACCAGTAGAACACTTCAACCTCTCTAATCACTCAATGACAGACTTAAAGGTGGCAATTTTGCAACAGAAAAACTTCAAAAACAGACTTCAGAAAGAAGTTGTTGAACTTGAATTAATATGCAAACTAGATACCATCAACTTAGGTTTGAACAGAGACTGAGAATGGCTTGGTCATTACGTTAATTGAATCTATTTCCCTTAGTTAACTATTCTCACTCACACCTTTGTGTCAACTGTCCGCAATGGGCCATCTTGATTATCACTTCAAAAGTTTTTTTCCGCCTGCTGATATAGTGCCTCTTAATTAATTAGCCTCTTAAAGTTGGTATAGGTACTTCTACCTTTTCATGTTTCTCTGAATGTATAAATAGCTTCTTACTGTGTGTTCCATTCCATGTGTCTGATGAAGTGGGTTCTAACCCACGAAAGCTTATGCTGAAATAAATGTGTTAGTCTCTAAGGTGCCACAAGTAATCCTGTTCTTTTTAGTAATATGTCAGCAGCCCCCGACTACTCCCCTCCAGCCCCTCCCACCCACCAGCAGACCCGCCAATCAGCACCTCCCCCTCCCACCCGCCGCAATCAGCTGTTTTGCAGTGTGCAGGAGGCTCTGGTGGAGAGGAGGGAGGAGCGAGGGCATGGAAGGCTCGAGGGAAGGGGCAGGGATCTTGGGGGAAGGGGTGAAGAGGTGGCAGGACCTGGGGCAGAGCAAGGGGTTGAGCAGTGAGCACCCCACAGCACATTGGAAAGTTAGCATCTGTATCTCCAGCTTCGGAGTCAGCGCCTATGCAAGGAGCCACATATTAACTTCTGAAGAGCTGCATGTGGCTCCGGAGCCACAGGTTGGCCATCCCTGCTTTAGTGGCTGGCCTTAAAAAAAATGGCCTAAAATTTATGACAGCTAAAGGAAAGTCTCACAAGAATCCAACAAACATTTATTTTGATTATGGGTTCTAAGCACGTTGACTAAATGGTTCTGAATAGCTTAGGAGATAGTGATCTGAATTACATGACAGGTGAGTATTAAATATGCTGATCATAAAAAAAAACAACTTCATCTGGTAGTAGTAATAATTATAACAGTGCCACAGGTGTACAAGATGCTTTTCAGAATAAAGGATACTGAATGGGGTAATCACAGTAATAGAGGGAGGCCAAGAAAAAATGCAAAAACACATAATGCATGGTGAGGACAAGATGAACACTATTTAGAGAAGCAAGTGGATGCTGTAGAAAATACAGCCCCCTAACACTCCCTCTTCTTCTCAAAAAAACATGTAGGAACAACTGTAGTTCCTAGGACTTCCAGTAGCTTTCTTCAAAATGCTCAGTACAATGCATATAACAGTCACTCCAATGCCTGAAGTGTGGGAGCATCCCTGACCTACAGTTGCTTGTTTTCACAATTATGGGGACCTAGCAAGTAGTTCTAGAAGAAAAGCCAGGAAGCACTTTATAATCAAAATGAAGCAATGTCTTTTCAGGGATTTTCTGCCAAATTTCAATACAAGAGAGCAGAGCTGAACAGCACAAGCCAATTCTCAACGGATTGCGGGGCACGATACAGGATGACCCTACTATGTTTAAAACAGTTTTGGGAAAATTCAGTTACAGTGCATGCTATTAAACCCCGGTATTTTCCACTCAGCATATCTGCGGTAACTGCAGTATTTTCCAATACATATAATAGGAAATATCACAGTCCATAATCACTATAGAGTAGCAAAACTCAGGGTGAAATCCTGGTTCTTTTAAAGTCAATGGCAAAATTCTCGCTGACTTTAATTGTGACAGGATTTCTCCCTCTGACCTTAATAGTGCTTGCTGTAAATTCTACACAGTCCAAAAACTGAAAGTTTGGCAGTAAGCTACAGTGCAACTAGTTCACAACTTGAGAAGTCAATCAGAAGAATCCTAGCATATGAGCGGAACCCCCCCCCCTATGTATTTACATACACTACATTTGAGACCAGAAAAACACATGATCTGAAGAACATCTAAGGGCATGGCTACACTTGCAGATGTAGAGCGCTGTGAGTTAAACCAGCCTTTGGAGAGCGCAGTAGGGAAAGCGCTGCAGTGCGTTCACACTGACAACTGCAACCGCACTGGCGTGGCCACATTTGTGGCACTTGCAGCAGCATTGGGAGAAGTACATTAGGGGCAGCTATCCCACAGAGCACCTCTTCCCATTCTGGCTCTGTGGCTTGTGGGAAGAGGGCAGGGGGTGCGGGGCATTCTGGGTCCTGTCCCAACACCCGGTGATGCACTGCTTCACATCCCAGCAATCCCTGTGCTTCTGTCCACATTTGATGCCATCTTTCAATGTTTTTTGTACTGCGCGCTCTGTCTTCCCTTTCGGTCTGCGGGAATGGAGCCCGAATTGCTGAGGAATATGCTGATGAGTCTCGCCAGCACGTCACGTTTGGCAGTCGAGTTACTCCTCAAGATCCAAACTGACAGTGAGGACCCCAATGATGATGTCGACTCGAGTAACGCATACGACACGAGATTACTTGTGGCATTCACGGACATGCTCACCACCATGGAACGCCACTTTTGGGCTCGGGAAACCAGCACTGAGTGGTGGGATCACATCGTCATGCAAGTCTGGGATAACTATCAGTGGCTGCAGAACTTTCGGATGAGAAAAGCCACTTTCATGGGACTGTGTGATGAGCTCGCCTCCACCCTAAAAGCAGTGACAACTGGTAGGAAGGCCACTTTTACAGATGGGTATAGAAGGGAGCAAAAGGCCAACAGCTTGAATGGCAGGTTCATGAGTGCCAACAGGTTTTAATACAGGAAGGAATATCCTGATAAAGCCTTTTAGAAATGTCAAGGTTGTGAGATGGATGAATAATGAATCATCAAAGGCATGAATAGCTGCTAAATGTACATACAGTGAACTGATGGATAGGTTCAATGTTTTCAAGGAGAAAAGGTTGTTCAGGGTAAGAGGTATCCCAGACTCCTCAGGAGGTAAGTGACACTGCTGACAACAAAAATAAATTGCTTGCACTTGGCAGCATAGTTTCCTGCTATTATTAAAGCTGGATTGGACCTCTTCTGAGCATCTCTCGACGTTCATTGTCCATCCAAAATCCAGGCCACGAGATGGAGATATGCTGGGTTGGGATGGTTGGCCCTGCCTCCACTGTGAGACTGTAGGTCTGGAAAGATTTGTAAGCATATGTCTGGGCGAGATGTCATCTGTAGGACAGCAGTGAACCATATGGTCTGACCACCACAGTGCTATCAGGCTTACTGTTACCTTGTCCTGCCTGATCATTCTAAGGATGTGAAGTAATAGGGGAATGATATTCATGAACGTGTCCAACCACTATACCAGCCCCTCTGGAATTGTACCCCAGGACAGCTCGAGAGCAATAGGGTTAGGAACATCTTCTTTCCTCGGGTTGCAACGAGGTCCCAGAATGGGAATCCCCATTGCTGGAAAATATACTGGACTACCGAAGAAAGGAGCTCCCACTCATGATCCTTCTGAAAATGCCTTTTGAGGCTGTTTGGCAAAGAGTTCATTAATCTCAGAAGATGCACTGCTGAGAGGGTAAGCTTAAGTTGGAAACACCAGTTCCAGAGCTTGCTTGCTTACTGGTAGAGTGGGGTGGACCTTGGTCCCTCTTATTTGTTTATGTAATAAACTGTAGTCACATTGTCTAACCTGATCTGGACATATGTGGCCAGGATGAAGGGTAGGAACATCTTGCATGCTTCATACACTGCCCACAGCTTGAGAAGATTGATATGTAGTTTGGACTCTTGCGCAGTCCTGAGCTGCATTGGTCATTCAGGTGCACTCCCACTCCCAACAGGGAGGCATCCATAATGAGTGTCTTTATGGGCAGTACAGGAATGAAGAGAACCCCCATGCAGACATTGCCCTTGGTTTCCCACCAGGTGACTGACATTAGGATGCTCTGAGGAAGCGAGACTCGTTTGTCCAGGAAGTCCCACCTCAGAGTGCAGACCGTCCACAACCATGCCTGGAGACACCACAGGTGAAGCCATGCCAAAGGGAGTCACAGATAAGTACATAAGGCTGTATGGGCTAGCAGGACAAAGTAGGATTTGACTGTCATCTGAGGGCTAAGTAAAAGTGATGAGGTCTGTCATCACAGGGAATCTGTCCTAAGGTAAGCAAGCCTTGGTCACAATCCAAATTCAGATTTGCCCCCATAAATTCTATAATTTCTATGAGAATTAAAGTGGACTTTTTCTGGGTTTACCTAAGGAGTTAAAAAGGTTAAGTAAGAAGGTAAACTCCTGCCTGCACTTCCTGATACAACCATCTGGTGAGCAGCCAGTTGTCTAGGTAGGGAAATGCTGGGCTGCCTTGTCAGCACAGGTACATGGCTACCATGGACCATATCTTAGTAAAAACCCTGAGGAGACTGAAAGGAAGGCTCTGTATTGAAATGCTGTAGGAGCATCATAAAGTGCAAGGATTTCCTGTGTGCAGGGTGAATGTCTATATGAAAATAGGCATCCTTCAAATCAAGAGCCACAAACCAGAACTTTGGTTCAGGGATTATTGAGGCCATGGTAGTCATTCTGAATCTTGAATGGCGAATGAATACTTTTAGCTGTCTGAGGTTCAGGATGGGGCTCCAGCTCCCCTTTCATTTGTGGGGCAAGGAATTATTTAGAGTAAAAGCCCTTCGTCCTGTGGAGAGAGTTTACAGGCTGTATAGCCCTGACCTGGATTAGGGAATCCATCTCCTGTCTGATAACCCTCTTGTGAGAGGGTTTTTTTTGAACAAGGACTGAGGGGGGAGGGGACTGCAGTTGAAAAGCCTGCCTCATAACCACCAAGGTCACCATGCAGCGGGAAGCTTTGTCCACTGCACTGTGAACTCCTGAGGGCATTCTCCGCCAAAATTGAAAATTATGCACCAAAAAATAAAAATTTGGCGCGTAACATTTTAAAACTCTGCAAATTTTGTCAAATAAATGTGGAAGCTCCAGCATGGCATTGGGGAGCACAGGCCACTGGCTGCATAGAAGTTGAAGATCACTCTACAGCTCACCTCCTGGGACAGGGACTCAGTGGTGAGGCTGCACCCAATCCTGATGCAGCACAAGGACCAGGCCTGCCACAGAAACACCGCAGGGCTCTGCCCCTCCATGCCAGGTGCACCAGTGTGGGCAGGCAGGCTCAGCCTGGCAAGATCCAAGTGTGGAGGGGCTTAGTGTGGGGGATCCAGGTGTGCGTTGAGAGAGGTGTGTGTGGTGCAGTCTGGATGTAGGAGGCTCAGTGGGGGATCTGGGTACGGGAGGGAATCTGGATGCACAGGGGTTTGTTGGAGGGGGGGTTATGGGTGTAGCGGTAATCGGACCCTGCAGAGGGGTCCAGGTGAAGGTAGCTGGGCTCAGCGGGGGAGGGGGGGGAAGGGGTCTGTATGTGGTGGGGATAGAGCTTGTTAGGGAGGTCTGGGAGTGGAAGGGTTAGTGGGGGGGGCAGATGCTGAGAGATTGGGATCCAGGTGCAGCTGGCTGGAGCTCGTTGGGGTGGGGATCCAGGTGCGGGTGATTCTTTGGGGTGGTCCAGGCGCAGGGGAATGGGGCTCCATGGGGGGGGAGGTTCTGGGTGTGTGTGTGGGGGGTGAGCCTTGGCAGGAGGGTCTGGATATGAGGGGGTCTGGATGCACGGGAGTTGGGTGGATGGGGGAAACAGCTCCCTGTACAGTGATCCCTTCCCCAGCAGCTGAGGAGCGATGGGTGCAGGAAGTATGGGGGGCACGGGGGAAGAGGAAGTCCCGTCCTCCCCAGCCCAGCCAGGACTAGCAGCTGAGCCCAGCGCAGGGTAGGAGCCATCAGCCAGGTCTTCCTCAGTTTGGCCCCTTGCCCCGCAGTGATTAACCACTCTGACAGCTGCCCTGGCACTCAAAACATACTGCTGGGGAAGGTCACATGACCACTCTTGTGGCTTCCCTTTGCTTCTCTGTCAAAAAGTCATTTTTCTGCGGGGAAGCAAAGAAATATGCAGGGGACATGAATTCTGCACATGTGCAGTGGCACAGAATTCCTCCAGGAGTAAGGTTTGTGTGACTCCCAGAGGGATGATCTGGCAACCAGTTTCTTTTTTTCCAGGATGGCCTGGAATTAGGGCCTACCTTCCTGTGGTGGCCTATTAGTGAATGTTGACAGTTTATTGTCATTAATAAGGTCATTCACTTTGCAGAATAGTAGGCTGGCTGATGAAAAGTTCTTTCTGACGAAGTGATCTAGTGTCTTGGAATCTTTATCCAAAAGGGCAACATAGGTTGGTGCATCCTGTTTTGCTCTGTGACTGCTTAGACTACTAGATAGTTAAAGTAGGGAAACAAATATGCCACCTCCTTGAAGGGAACAAAGAATTTTTCTTTGCGCTCTTTGGGGCTAGGTAGCTGATGCATGCCAAATTGTCTTCACAGGTTCCAATGTGGCCTCATTTACAGAGAGCGCCCCCCTGGAAGGAGACTTGGTCTGGAGAGTATCCAGAAGGTTATGAGTAGGATCTTCAACCGCTTCTAGTGGGACCTGCAGAATTTCTGTGATCCTTCTCAAGAGGTCCTGATACTGCCTATAATTGTCCAGTGAACAGGAAGAGGCTGGTGCTACTGCCTCATCCAGAAAAGGAAAAATATGGCACTGGCGGCCAATTCAGTGGTACTGGCTGTTTTGGTTGTTTCTGTTTGATTAAGTGCTCCGGCAGGGACTGAGGTTCCTCTGTGGGAGATGGTCTGTGTTGAAAGCGATTCCCGCAGTCTTCATAGTCCAGGGCCCAAAAGTACAGATACCAGGAGTCCTAGTATGGCAAGTATGTGGGATCATAAGTAGAGGCCTACCAAATTCACAGCCGTGAAAAACGTGTCATGGACCATGAAATCTGATCTCCACCCTGAAATCTGGCTAATGCAGGGGAGGGGCAGGCAGGGCTTGAAGACTGGAATCTTGGGCATACTAAGTGCCCCAAAGAGTGGGGGAACCCTCCCAACCTCAAACTATCTAACTAAGACTAATTAGAGCTATCTAAGATAAATGATTTACAAAGGCAAAGTTTGAGCGGGAGTACTGAAAAGGCTATAGACGCAGAAGTGTTCAGTTCCAGAACACAAGCAGTAGAAAAACTGGAAAAGCAGTCAGTGTGTGCTGCACCTCATACCCTTAATTCTGAACACAAGGAGATACAGGGTGCAGGTACGGACCAACGGACACTGCTATTGAAGAATCTTCTGGTCTCAGGCATATGAAACACATGTGAACACACAGTGAATACCCAGAGGGACCAGCACTCGTAGAAGAACCTGGCCTATTGTTTGGTCTGCCTTTGGCTTAAATTCCAAATCCAAGTTCTACCAAACGGAGTGCAAGACAACACTAACAACCTGATATTAAAAACATCGCATTTTGAATTGGTCTATAAACACAATTACATTTTCCTCTGCATTCTGAGCAGAATAAGTACAGTCTGTTTTAATACATAAAGATTCTATTTTATCCTGATTTAAAACTCCTGTACAATATTGCAGAGAAATTACAATACTATCACTATTTCAAAAATTCTTCTGTGAATATATAACTGAGTTTTTCAAACATGTTTGCAACAAGCAGCTTCAGAGCACTATTTGTTCAGGGAAAATTTGCATGAAAACAGGAAAATAAGATGCCGTTATAAACTCCATATTAAAAAAGATAAGGAATCAATATTTTATTTTAATAAAGACAAAAAAGAAGCTATAATTTGATAATGCTATATAGACAAAAATTATAGCCACCTGATGCGCATTAAGTGGTACAAAGATTTCACTGAACAGATGCACCAGCTGTTTAAATACTCCTATTACACTATGTATTCTGGAAAGCTTTCTATGCAAAACCTGCTACAGCTATCAGATCCAACTAGCAGTAAATAAGGTGCCTATTTTCGGTACTGCATACTGTTTTGCTTGTTTTGGAAAGAGATAGTAATTTATCCCACTGAAAGTTAATATTCATTGAAGTGGTTTCTAATGTCCACTGGATAAATACATACCCCATCCTACTGGTGGTCTCATCAAGCTAATTTTGTACAATCATTACACAAATGAAAATGCACTACAGGAAAGAGTGTGAGGTACACACAATATTAAAGTCAAAAGTACTTTATAAAAGGCGTTTTGATTCCATTTGAATAATTGAATATATTCCAATCTTATTGTTATCTATAATTACTTAGAGTTATCATTTAACTTTTATATTGCAACAGTGCAGAGGTCCCAGTCAGGATCAGGGCCTTAATATATTGGTACTGTACAAAAACACAGTAAGAGACAGTCTCTGCCCCAAGGAGTTTACAATCTAAGAAGAAAATTGCCATACAAAAGATAAGGAAAACAGTGAAACATGCACATATACTCATACATGCATATAATTTGTGGTCCTAAAATTATGTAGGGTTGCTGTGTGAACTGTACTCATATTTAACCACAGAAGTGGCATCACTACAAACAGGGAGCAATGGAATTCCTATTTTATCTATAGTTTGTACAATATTTCAAAGATTAGTATTTTTTTAATTATTGTATACTGTAGCTTCTATCCATCACTTTCAAAGCACTTTACAAACATTAATAATTAATCCTCACACTGCTGCTGTGCAGTATTATCTCCTAATATATAGGGAAACTAAAGCAGACAGAGATTATATAGAACAGTGATTCTCAACCTTTCCAGACTACTGTACCCCTTTCAGGAGTCTGATTTGTCTTGCATACCCCCAAGTTTCACCTCATTCAAAAACTACTTGCTTACAAAATCAGACAAAAATACAAAAATGTCACAGCATACTATTACTGAAAAATTCCTTATCTTCTCATTTTTATATAATTATAAAATAAATCAATTAGAATATAATATTGTGCTTACATTTCAGTGTATAGTATATAGACCAGTATAAACAAGTCATTGTCTGTATGAAATTTTAGTTTGTACTGACTTTGCTAGTGCTTTTTAATGTAGCCTGTTGTAACACTAGGCAAATATTTAGGTGAGTTGATGTACCGTCTGGAAGACCTCTGAGTACCCACAGGGTACACATACCTATGGTTGAGAACCACTGATATATAAGAAAGAAGAAGGAAAGTGTTTGTTGCAGAGCAAGTAATAGAATCTTAGGGTGTGTCTACACTACAATTAGACACCTGCAGCCCGTGCCAGTTGACTCAGACTCATGGGGCTCAGGCTGACAGGCTGTTTCATTGCAGGGTAGACTTTTGAGTTCCGGCTGCACCCTGAGGTCCGGGACACTCCTACCTCGCAGAGTCCTAGTACACGGGCTCCAGCCCAAGTCCAGATGTCTACACTGCAATGAAACAGTCCTGCAGCCCAAACCCCACGAACCCACATCAGATGGCACAGACCAGCCCCAGGTGTCTAATTTCAGCGAAGACATATACCCATGTTCCCTGATTCCCAGTCCTGCATTTTGGCCATACTTTCCCTTCTTTTCATACACCACACAATGTTAAGTAGTACTAACAAGCAATGTGTATGTGTGTGTGGGGCCAGAATGTAGTTTCTAATACGTTTAGATGGTTCTTTAATTTACATATGTTCGTTAACATAGAAATAATGCTCTTGTAGTTAATACATGGCACTGGGAATAAGAGACCTGAGTCCTACTTCCAGTTCTGCCCCAAAATCTTGTATGTTCTTGAGCACCTATCCTCTCTGCACTAGTTTCTGACCTTAAAACTGGGATACCCACCCTGAAAGGATGATGGGAAGCTTAATTTATTAATGTTTGTAAAATACTTTGAGATTCTAAACAAACAAAAATGTTATATTATTTAGTTGTATTACAATACAGCCTATATTCACACACTAAAACGGTTCCCATCCTGAAGAGCTCACAATTTGAACAGACAAGACAAAGGAAAAGAGATGAGACAGAGATGAAGAGCAGTAAAGTGACGTGCCCAAGTTCAGTAGCAAAGCCTAGAACAGGACCCTAGTCTCCTGATTCTCCATCTGGTGCTCTGTCCATGGACCATGCTGTCTCATATTAAGCACAGAAAATAGCACTAAAAGACATATGCACATCCCGTTCCAATATTCTTTATTACAGGGAAGTTAAATAATAGCTCCTTTAATACTATATTGCAAAGAATTATGTTCACTGAACAGTACTACAAGGTTATTTGAATTTGAGAAGGGAAATTATTGTGAATTAGCAGGCCTAGTAAGCATTATACAGTGGGAAAAAGTAAAATCCAGGAGTGTGGAAAAATCCTGACACTGCAGTAAGATGGACTATAAACGAAGAGTAATTATGCACTGCACAGAGGATACCCAAACGAGGATACTGACACAGGTAGATTAAGGTTGAAGGGAGCCACAATTTTACTAACATAAATTTACTAATATCTGACTCTGAATTCTTTCTGCATTGTCAAACCATTACTTAGGCCACAAACATGCCTCAATCATCCTTGTCTATCCTGGGCTATTCTTTGCAAGTCCTCTATGTTGCTAAATCCTTCTCCAAATACTGTTTGATGGCGAGATTTTTTTCAGTCACCACTTTTTAGGTGTTCCTCTTGAGGGAGGCAGCAAATCCTTACAAAGTCTTGTACTATTAGCTAGAGATTGCCAGAGTCCTGTCTTGGTTCCCAGAATGAGATTCCTCCCAGGCTTACAACTCTCATGAATATAAATACATCAAGTATCAGAGGGGTAGCCGTGTTAGTCTGGATCTGTAGAAGTGACAAAGAGTCCTGTGGCACCTTACAGACTAACAGACGTATTGGAGCATAAGCTTTCGTGGGTGAATACCCACTTCGTCGGATGCAAGCAGTGGAAATATCCAGGTCTCTGGATATTTCTACTGCATGCAGCCGACGAAGTGGGTATATAAGGTGCCACAGGACTTTGTCGCTTCTATAAATACATCAGTAGACCAAATCTTATGGTGAAAAATATAGCTCTCCTATAGGCAACAACCCTCTGCCACCATCAGTTCACAGCACTAGGTTTGTTTACCCCGCAAAAGTATATGAATCCCCATATCCCACAGTGACAGATGCTATTCAAAGACTACAAACTTTATGAATATCTTTATGGGCTTGTTAGTGATTTAATTCCTGGCTAAATGTGTAAGAAAGCATGCTTCTCGCAGGAATTAACTACAATGGAGGGGGTAACTAATGCAAATCCCAAATAATGATACAATGCAGGTAACATGTTTTTTGAAGTTTTAACCTCCTGGAGAAAAAACACACAGATGGGCATGATTTGGTTCAAAGGCTTTAGCAGACAAAGAACTTGAAACTGTTTAAAAATAACAAATCCTGACCTGGGGAGAGTAACACTATCCAAGAACTGAAAGACATAAGACTGTGATGAACAGAAAGAGGTCTTGTGGGAGGAGCTGAAGTCTTTTCAACCTACCAGGATTGCCATGTGAAGATGGTTGACCACCTGGTAAGCTAGGGATGAATATAAACCTCTTATAGTTTTAAATTATGTTTTCTCTAAATGCTTTTGTTCTGAATAAGTAGTACTTTCCTTTAAGGAAGCTGGCTGGCCACTGGATAACCCTCCCATTGCCTGAGAGAACAGAACTGAAGTCAGACCTGTTGAGATGATAAAAGTGAACTGCCTGGATCTGCAGTCTAAGAACCTGGCCAGAAGAGAGACAATCATGGGATTCCACCCCAAGAAAGCTGGAGGCCTGAGACCTACGTGGGATACCCTCGAGGAGACCAGGAGGGGGCCAGAGATGTAGTAAACTCAGAAACTGTGACACCCATATGTATCCAGAATGAGAAATAAGCTTTTCACCTCCAATCTTTTAAACATAGGCCAATTTGCCAACCCTCTTGCAAAGACTATTCTGAAGGCCAAAGAAGTGTGACCCTTACCCTAACCATTCTTGATTGGTCCTTATGCACTAACATAGTAAACACGATTAATAATATTGTTTAGGATGGTCCAACAGTATGACTTGAGGTAACAGAATGAAACTGAACACAGAAAATTTAGACTAAATATTAAGGAATAATAGCCCATCTGTGAGATCTATTGGGCTGTTGAACAATCTTCCAAAAGAAGTAACCCATTTTAAACTGGACTGGACAAACAAATTACTACAGGGAAACACTATAAGCAGAGTGATGAATGAGATGACCTTATAGGTCTTTTTCTTTAATTTCTGTAATCACTAATCTGTAATGCATTTTAAAAATACTACACTTCTTAAATCAATACATCAGAATAGACTCAATGTTGCCCACAAATCTCTAAAAAATGTGTTTAACGTTCTTTTTAGTAAGGATTATTTAAACAGTGTCAAAACAGGAATTAGGAACATCATAATCTTACAGAGAAGTAACGTTTTAAAATGATCTTGTTTAATTTTTATCATTGTTAAAAGGTTTGCTGAAAACATGAAACACAGTTTTAGAAGGAATAATTTAATAAATACTTGTCTAAAATGTAACGAAAAGGAAACTGATAATGCTTATCTTCAGTTTTTATTTTACTCCTTTTTCTTCTTACTTATGTATGTTAACAAAAACCCCTCAAATGATTTAGACAAAAGCTTTTAGCTCAACACATAATTGCAACAAAATTACAATAATTGTACCAATTAAAATAATCCTGAATGAACAGTTTGTCATCTTAATGTTCCAATGGTTTATAGAAGGATCTACTTAATTAGCTGAAATTGCTTTCCAATGTTAGTATCAAATGTCATTTGTTAAAAGTTGAACGATTTAGAAAATAATTTAACAAAGCAATTTTACAAAACACCAAGAACCAACATTTTCTTTTTCAGCCGAATAAAGCAAGCAGATGTGTCATCAAATTGCTATAAAAATAAATGAGGCTTTTTATGGAAAAAATAAATTTTACTACTAGTGCTAAAGAATACTATTTTCTGTTGTTTCAAGAAATCAGATTTCCTTAATAAAATAATGCATACCCTTTATATCCTGATACTATTAATATGCTTTAAATAGAACATTTTCATATTTAAATGGGAAACAATGAGCTAGAAGTATTCACCTTGGAGGGTTTGTTTTGTTTGTTTGGTTTTTTACTATGTGTATGGTATTTCCTTGTCTTGATTCAGGTTAGTCCACTACGTGCCAGGCTTTCATCTACATAACATAAACAGATCATAGTACCAATGAAGCTGCTCAACTTTCTAACACAAATCTAGGAGACATTAAGTGAAAGATACATATCTATGGTTTCTAGGAGGGTTCCTGCACAGGTAGAGCACCTCTAGACCTTGCTCAGTGCCCTGACCTGCAATGATAGAGAATAGGGAGCAGATAGAGAGAAGGAGGTCTCCAGATTATCTCATTTACTGAACAAAATTGGTGAAATTCTAAATAATTTGGTGGTTCCTCCTGGCCTTTAACTATCATTAGAAGCATGTGATTTGAAAAAGAAGGTAGGTAAATGCCTGGGTTGGTGGAGGTAGAATTGGGAAATCACTTTTGGTAGAAATTTGGGATGTAGTCACAGTGAAACCTTGTTTTTATGGAATGTGGTGAAATGGGGGTTTGCCACCATGGCCCCTAGAAGTTCACCAACCCTTCTCGCTGAGGTAATGGTGACAAGGAAAGCAACCTTCATGGAAAGGAGAGAAAGGGGGTAGGAGGCCAGAGGTTCAAAAGGAGAGTTTGTCAACGAGATAAGACCTACGTTGAGGTCCCACTGAGAGGCAATAAACCGAATGGGTGGATATTTACATATAAGGCCTTTCCAGAATCAGGCAGTCAAGGGATGGGTAAACATCAAATGCCCCTCCACTGTAGTGTGGAAAGTGCTAATGGCCACTGCATGCACCCTGATATAATAGAGTCTTCAGATAGGGGAAATAGTTTAAGAGCATTGGGATGCCCACAGCTTCGGGACAAGGCCTTGTTGTGCCCTGGAAGTGAAACATGCCCAATTTGCCTAACAGGAGCATCTCAGAGTCCTTCCAGCTACTGAAGAGGACATCTTGTACTAGCAATAAGCATAACATACTAACAAAGATGTCCATCCCCAAAACCAAGCAATCAGGGGCCTGAGTCTGACGTCATGTTGTGTTAGCAGTTCCAGAAACATCTGGAACAGGAGTGGAGCATGTTTCGACATGCAGAGAAGAAGGGGAAACCAGAATTGGCTAGGCCAGAATAGAGCAAGCTGAATGACTGTCACTCTCCCCCACTGGAGTCTGTGGAGGGCATGCGATAGAAGTGTGCCGGGGCGGGGCGGGGGGGGGGGGCCCTAATTCGGCTGGTCTGACCAATTGACTACCAGAGCATCATCCTGTGAGCAGGCACCAAGTCCCACTCTTGAGCAAGACTGAGTGCACTTGGTGTTGGTAAGGGATGCAAAGGGGTCCCTAATCAGAGTCCCCCAGTGACCAAAGATATCCATGACTACAGTGTTGAGTAATTCCCAATTGTGGTCTGTCACAAAAACTGCTGGGGGAATTTTGTGCTACTGCACGTGTGCATAATTCATGTTCCGTGCATATTTTTAACTTTTCTTCAGTAAATAGCTTCTGTCGGAAAGTTGCTGCAGTTCCGCCTTTTGCCCACCAGAGGGTGCTGTGGTGCTAGAACAGAGCAGCCACTCCCAGCCAGCCCCAACTAGGGAAGAGAAAGAGCCTGCAATGTTTTCTTCACAGTACCTGTCAGGCTAGGTCAGGACAGGGGATATGGAGAGAAGGATAGCTGCAAGCATGACCATGCAGAAATTTCGCTTGCAAATCTAATGGTTGAGATGTTGGAGATCCAAGATTGGTCTCCATCCACCCCCCTCTTATTCTTGGGTACCAGAAAGCAATTGGAATAGAACCCTGTGCCCGGAAAGGCTGCAGGGACTGGCTCCACTGTTCCCCTCTGCAGCAGGGAATCCACCTCTAGGGTCAGAATGCTGTCATGAGAGCGATCCCTGAGAAGGGATTGGGATGGGGGATGTAGAAGCAGCATCATAATAAAATCAATTGTATAGTCATGCTGAACAATGTCCAAGACCCACTTGTCTGTTGTTATTGCTCCCCATGCTGGCAGAAAGAGTTTGAGAGCCCCCCCAAAGAGGTGGTTAGTAGGAGCATTGGTGCATGGAGTGGTTGACGGCTCTTTAGTTACACTCAGAAATATTGTTTTCTCAACGACTAAGTGTGTTGTGCAGAGGTCTTCAATGCCAGAACAGGGGGACAGACTCTGTAGACCTTAGGGCATTTCTGAGGAGGCTTGTAGGCTCATTGGTGGTAGAAGTGTGGAGGTCTGTTGCGCTGTATAGGTGGCAGGCAATAAAATTTTCGCTTTTTGCTGAATGAGATTGTTCCGAAGGCGAATATTGAAGCCATGAGCTGTAATATGGCCAACCTGGTTGATCCTGCTGCTATTGCGTCAGTGCCCAAAGAGCTGGATACCAGTTGCTCCTTGGCTGCGGTAAAGGAGGGAACTGCCACAGTGCCGCTGGAACCCTGGGATAGTCATGTCTCTGGAACGGAAGTGGTGGACCATGTCAACTATCTGAATCCTCAGACTCAGAGGAATCAGAGTCCTCCACAAACGGCAGTGCCGACGGAACCGTTGGAATGGGATGTGTTAAAAGGAATACAGCCAACAGGTGTTAGATCTAAAGCGGGAGATGGGGCCCTCCAAGCAGGTGAGTGCACCGAAACACACGGAGACCTCACTCTTTCCAGGGCAAACAGTTCATGAGGTCCGGGAGCACTTCCGAGTCTCCCCGGAGTCAATGAACAGAACCAGGACTGGTGCAGGGATCTATCTTAAGACTGATGAGTCACAAGACGCTGGAGGAGCCAGAGCAGAAGGGGTATGCAGTTCCGGAACTGGGACCAGTGGATCCAGCAAGCAGTGTGGCCTTTTGTCTTGTGAGCCTTGGAATGCGTCGCTCCTCTGTGGCCGGAACTCATGGATGGTGCAGCATCCTTCTTGGATTTGGAGGAAGACTTACTGCCATGTTTATGTGCATGCTTCTGTGACTCATGGCTAGTGTGACAAAGTTCCTCCTCTACCTCGGTGGGTCCTGCGCTTATTGGTGGATTTTGCTTGCCTCAGAGATCTTCCCCTCTAGTAGAATCCACAGTCCAGTTTAACTCCTCCTGTGTCTGATCAGGAGTTAGGAGTTTTGGGGGGAACCCGGGCCCGCCCTCTACTCCGGGTTCCAGCCCAGGGCCCTGTGGATTGCAGCTGTTTAGAGTGCCTCCTGGAACAACTGCACGACAGCTACAACTCCCTGGGCTACTTCCCCATGGACTCCTCCCAACACCTTCTTTATCCTCACCACAGGATCTTCCAGCAGTATGCCCTCTTACTCTCAGCTCCTAGTACCTCTTGCTCCCAGCTCCTCACACACAACCTCCTTCCACAGCTCCTGACATGCGCACCTCACTGGCTCACTGGGAGGCTTTTGACTAGTTTCAGCCAGCCCCTGATTGGCTGCAGGTGTCTCAATCAACCTCCCTGCCTTCTGGAAAGTTCTTAATTGGCCCCAGGTGTCTTGATTAACCTGGAGCAACTGCCATAAGGTATCAGGGATTTGTTTAGCCTGGGGCTAACATACTGGTTCCTTACCACTTTCCTATAGCCCTCTGGCCTTGCCCCATCACATATCCACCCCCTCTGCTCAACACCATAGAGTTGGGCAACTTGGGACGCCAGGCAGTGTGCTCTTGACAGACCATCAGCGTTGCCATGGTGGCATCCAGCCCTGTGCCGTATGCGGAACTGGAACGGTTGGAGGGATAAGAACCACCTGGTGACCCTTGCATTCTTTTCCCTATTCCGCTGCATCCACTGGAGGAGTGCATGGTCCGTCACAAGAGTAAATCGCCGGCCCAAGAGGTAATAACGTAGGGTCTCCATAGCCCATTTGACAGCAAGGCATTCTCTCTCAACTACTGTGTATTTCTGTTCTCTTGGGAGAAGCTTTCTGCTTAGGTAGAGGATTGGGTGTTCCTCTTCTCCCACCATTTGCGACAGAACCGCCCACAACCCCACCTCGGAAGCATCTGTTTGTAAAATAAATTCCTTGTTAAAGTCCGGGGCTATGAGTACAGGGTCATTACAAAGGGCCATCCGAAGGTCTGTGAATGCCGCCTCTGCTGTGTCGGTCCACTTCACCATGTCTGGACCTCGGGCTTTCACCGGGTCCGTTAGGGGACTTGCCCTAGTAGCGAAGTGGGGAATAAAACGTCGGTAGTAGCCTACCACACCTAGGAACGCGTGGACCTGCTTCTTTCGGGTCGGCCAGGGCCAGTTTTGAATCGCCTCTAGTTTATTCATTTGGGGCTTTACTATGCCCCTTCCTACAATATATCCCCGGTACCTAGCCTCTGCTAGCCCTATGGCACATTTAGCGGGATTAGCAGTGAGGCCAGCCCGCCTTAAGGTGCGCAGTACTGCCTCAACTTTCTCCAAGTGGGTTCCCCAGTCTGGCGTATGGATGACTACATCATCTAGGTATGCGGCTGCATAACTAGTATGGGGGCGCAGCAGCTTATCCATGAGGTGCTGGAATGTGGCTGGGGCCCCATGTAGCCCAAAAGGGAGGACGGTGTACTGGAATAGCCCATCCGGAGTGGCGAACACTGTCTTTTCTTTAGCTTCTTTGGTCAGGGGAATCTGCCAGTATCCTTTTGTCAGATCCAGTGTAGTCAAGAATCAAGCACTACCCAGTCAGTCCACCAGTTCGTCAATGCGTGGTACGGGGTATGCATCGAACTGGGATACTTCATTCAGTCGGCGAAAGTCATTACAGAATCTCATGGTACCGTCAGGTTTAGGCACTAGAATGATTGGACTGGACCACTGACTGTAAGATTCTTCAGTCACCCCTAATTCTAACTTTTTCTTCACTTCGGCCTTGATTTCTTCTCTTTTGGCTGCTGGGATTCGGTAGGGTCTCAATGTTACCTTGGCTCCGGGGATCGTGCGGATATGGTGATAGGTCTCAGTCGTCCGCCCCGGTTTTGTAGAGAACACATCTCGGTTGCGATTAATCATGTCAGTTGCCTCAATCTTTTGGATCGGCGTCAAGTCAGGTGATATCCTTACTTGCTCGTGTAAGTTATCCTCCTGGGGAAGGGTCTCCTGGGTGACTAAGCATGCCTCTCGATCGTGCCAAGGTTTTAGAAGACTGATGCGGTAGATTTGCTCTGGTTTCCTGCGGCCTGGCTGCCGCAGCTTATAGTTCACCTCTCCCACGGCTTCGATCACTTCGTAGGGTCCCTGCCACTGGGCCAACAGCTTACTTTCTGCTGTGGGCACCAGGGCCATCACTCGATCCCCTGGTTGGAACCGTCGAAGCTTTGCTTGGTGGTTATAATGGGTTCGCTGGGTCTCCTGTGCTTTCTCCAAGTGTTCTCGTACAATAGGTGTAACTCGGGCTATCCGATCCCTCATCTGTAGTACATGCTCAACTATGTTCCTTCCTGGATTTGGCTCCTCTTCCCACGCTTCTCTTGCTATATCCAGTATGCCCCGGGGGTGGTGCCTGTATAATAGTTCGAACGGAGAGAAACCTGTGGAGGCTTGCGGAACCTCCCGGATGGCGAACATGAGGTAAGGTAATAGGTATCCCAATCTTTCCCATCCCGGCTCACCACTTTCCTGATCATGGCCTCGAGGGTCCTATTGAACCTTTCCACAAGGCCATCTGTTTGCAGGTGGTATACAGAGGTCCGTAGGGCTCGTACATGGAGTAATGAACAGAGATCTTTCATCAACTTGAACACGAAAGGTGTCCCTTGATCAGTCAATATCTCCTTGGGTAGCCCAACTCGGGCAAAGATCTGTACTAACTCCTTAGCTATGGTTTTGGAAGCCGTGTTGCGTAGGGGAACGGCTTCCGGGTACCGGGTTGCATAGTACAACAAGCACATGTTGGTGGCCCCGAGCTGTCTTCTCAAGAGGCCCTATCAGATCCATGGCTATGCGTTCAAAAGGAACCTCTATTATTGGAAGAGGTATCAAAGGAGCCCGGAAGTGCGGGCGCAGACTATGTAACTGACACTCCGGACAAGAGGTGCAGTATCGTCAGACATCTTCATGTACTCCTGGCCAGAAGAACCGCCGCAGGATCCGTGCCTGGGTTTTCTCTACCCCTAGGTGTCCTCCAAATAGGTGACTGTGGGCGAGGCTCAATATGGCTTTTTGATGTTTTCGTGGCACCAGAAGTTGATGCATCTCTTGCTCCTGCATTTGCACCACACGGTACAGGAGATCTTTCTTCACTATAAAGTAAGGTCCTAGACCCCAGACCTTCCCATCCACAGGTACTCCATCTATCTCAGCCACCTCTTTCCTGGCGTTATCATATCTAGGGTCCTCTGCCTGGTCCCGCCCGAAAGTCTCTCTCCCGGGAGTAACCTGCCCGAGCTCCCAGAGGCCAGCCTCTGTTGCTTCCAACGGCTCACTTCCATCATGGCTGGGGCCAGCCTCCGGCTCACCTTCCGTGGTGGTAGTTTCTCTGGCTGCTCGTGTCCGTCTGCCTACTAGGGCGATCTTTTCGCCCTGGGTCAGGATCCGGGTTCCCAAAGCTTTTGCAGCCTTCCTCTCCCTTTTTGTCTTCCGGGTCTTTTGGGGGACTGAGAACAGATCCTGAGAAAACTCAGCGAACATCGGGGGTTGACATTCCCCCAGTGACAAGTCGCTCCCCTCAGGGTCCCCACCTCCCTCCAACCTCTCCGGGGGGAGTAAATTATCAAACCCTGGATAGTCTCTCCCAATGACTACAGGATACGGGAATTTAGAAACTACACCCACTGTCACCTCAATGGGGTTCGCCTGAACCTCTATCTCCACCTGGATGGTGGGGTAATGGCTTACGGCCCCATGCACACACGTCACTGCTACGCGTTTGGCTTGTAGCAGCTGGCTACTTTTTACCAACTTACCCGATATTAGGGTGATTTGCACTCCCGGAGTCCACAAGCGCTGTAGTCTCTACTCCATTTATCTTCACCGGTCTAGTGTAGTTATGCGAGGCTAATGCGACGCCCGCAAGGTGGATAAGGGAGCATGGGACCTCCCAATCCCCCAAGTTACATTGCATAGGCTCCTTGGTGCTGGGACACTGTGCTGCTATGTGTCCCCACTCACCACATGCATAACATCTATATGGAACCCTAGGCGTTCCCCGGTCTCTTGGTTTAGGAAGTCTAACATCACAATCTTCTTCCCCCTCAGTGCGCCGACTCTTTATGGCCTCTGGTGGGCCTTCAGCCCCTCTCTTTTTCCACTTGGGCCCTCCTGGTGGCCCAGTCAGTCGAAATCTGGGGCTTGGTGGTGCTAGTTTAACCCTGGGTTCTGCTTCCTTAATTGGTCGGGTCAGTTCCCTCGCCGTCCTTCGCCTCTCTACCATTGCCACAATCTCGTCATAGGTGGAGGGTTCGTTCTGGCTTACCCATTCACGAAGGTCTGGCGGTAGTCCCCTCATGTATCGGTCGATGACCAGAACCTCTAGTATCTCTTCTGGACTCTGGGACTCAGTTTGCAACCACTTTCGTGCGAGATGGATGAGGTCATACAATTGGGATTGCGGGGTTTGGTCTTCCTGGTACCTCCACTCATGATACCGCTGGGCCCGCACTACGGTTGTTACCCCAGATCTGGCCAGGATCTCTGCTTTCAGCTGGGGGTAGTCTGCTGCAACCTTTTCAGGCAGATCATAGTAGGCCTTCTGGGCCTCCCCACACAGGAATGGGGCGAGGATGCCAGACCACTGATCTCGAGGCCAGGCCTCCCGTAGGGCTGTCCTCTCAAAGGCCAGGAGATATGCCTCTATGTCATCGTTCCCTGTCATGTTCTGCAGGCAATTGCTGGCCCGTATTTTCCGCGTCCCATCATGGCCATGGTTCATCTCTGTAAGGGCCTTCACTTGGTTTACCAGTTCCCGCAACATAGTACGGTCTTGAGCGGCCTGGTCCATCAACAGGCGATTGGTCTCCTGCTGCAGCCGTACTGCCTCCTGTTGGGCAGCTGCCTGGACACGGGTAGCCTCCTGCTGGGCAGCCGTGGCTTGTATCAGTGCCCGTACTACCTCTTCCATTGTGGTGAAAATAAATAAATAAACCCAATCCCTCTTTTTTTTTTTTTTGTTAAAACAAACACCTTCCTTCTTCCGCCGCGCTGTGCACACCAAATCCCACCCATGACACCAGTTGTGACAAAGTTCCTCCTCTACCTCGGTGGGTCCTGCGCTTATTGGCGGATTTTGCTTGCCTCAGAGATCTTCCCCTCTAGTAGAATCCACAGTCCAGTTTAACTCCTCCTGTGTCTGATCAGGAGTTGGGAGTTTTGGGGGGAACCCGGGCCCGCCCTCTACTCCGGGTTCCAGCCCAGGGCCCTGTGGATTGCAGCTGTTTAGAGTGCCTCCTGGAACAACTGCACGACAGCTACAACTCCCTGGGCTACTTCCCCATGGACTCCTCCCAACACCTTCTTTATCCTCACCACAGGATCTTCCAGCAGTATGCCCTCTTACTCTCAGCTCCTAGTACCTCTTGCTCCCAACTCCTCACACGCAACCTCCTTCCACAGCTCCTGACATGCGCACCTCACTGGCTCACTGGGAGGCTTTTGACTAGTTTCAGCCAGCCCCTGATTGGCTGCAGGTGTCTCAATCAACCTCCCTGCCTTCTGGAAAGTTCTTAATTGGCCCCAGGTGTCTTGATTAACCTGGAGCAACTGCCATAAGGTATCAGGGATTTGTTTAGCCTGGGGCTAACATACTGGTTCCTTACCACTTTCCTATAGCCCTCTGGCCTTGCCCCGTCACACTAGGCACTGGCACGGAACTCATAGCACTGGTACCAATGGAGCCAGATGGAGGCGCCATGGTAGGGGGAGAACTCTTAGATTGTTCAGGTTGATGTATAGGAATGGGGGGCTTCCCCAGCCAGGATCCAATTGCGGCTCCATGGCAACCTTCATGAGGTGTTTTTTGAAGCTGAGAGCTCGGCCTTCCCGTATGCGGGCAGGGAGGGAAAGGCAGATACTGCACCTGAATGTGCTGTGGGCTTCCCCTAAACAGTACAAATAGCATCGGTGCTCATTACTGATGGAAAATGAGTGAGGGATGAAAGGGGGGTTGGGTGGGGATTGTTTTGTGGGAAAACTGTCAAAGCAGCATCCCAAGTCCTTAATCCTGTAAAATTTACAGGAACTAGAAAAATACTGCAAAAAACAATGAAGCCCTTTCTCTCAAAAATAATCCTTCCACTTATTTGGCTGTCTGTGGAGTTGGCTTCTTCTTTTATATACCTTCAAAGTTATCTTCAAACTTAAGACACTTCAAACACAAAGTTAGTGGTCACTCTCACTTTGTGTCGCTTCACATGCAGTAACTTCAACATCCTCTGAATAACTTAAATCCTTTCTAGAGCTCACCTTAAAACTTCATTTACGTTAATTAAAATGGACAAATTTCTATTCATCTTTCCCTTTCTATTCATCTTTCCTCTTCCCTTCAAGATGCTTCTCACTACAAATAAATACAATAACCACTCTGTAGGAATACTTACCTCCATCTTTAACCTGTTTACATTTCCATTAAAAAAAATTACTCTTTCAGTTTCATATTTCACTTTACCTTTCTCTATACCCAACTCCGTCAAATTTTGCTGTTTCACCTCTCACTGTAGAATCTTTGATACTGTAACTTTCTTTCCTGCAAAGTAACTCCTCACTTAAAGTTGTCCCGGTTAACATTGTTACGTTGCTGATCAATTACAGAACATGCTCATTAGAAGGGAGCATTGCGCAACTTTAAACTCGTTTGGCAGCCACCTGCTTTGTCCACTGCTTGCAGGAAGAGCAGCCCGTTGGAGCTAGCTGGTGGGGGCTTGGAACCAGGGTGGACTGGCAGGCCCCCTATCAGCTCCCTGTTCCCTCTAAGTCCCCTGTGCGGCAGCCGCCCAGCAGGCTATCAATTGCCAGCAGTTCAGCTGTCCCTCCCCACACTACCATGTGCTGCTCCTGTCCTCTGCCTTGGAGCTGCTCCCTGGAGCCTCCTGCTTGCTGTGCAGCGGCAGGGGAAGGAGGCGGCTAATGTCAGGGTGTCCCGCTCACTCCTGCTTCTGCACCCCACTTACCTCATCTCCATAAAGCGGTGGGGGGAGGGGTGGAAGACATAATAGGGCTCAGGATGGAGGGAGCTTGCCGGCAGCAGCTGCTGTCTCAACTTGAAAAAACAAGGAGGAGTACTTGTGGCTGATACAGACTAACAGGGCTACCACTCTGAAACCTGTCTCAACATGCTGATCTACTTAAAAAGGCAATGTACTTAGAGCGGAGTCAGCGTACTTAAAGGGGAAATGTGCATCTCTCTCTCTCTCTCTCTCTCTCTCTCTCACACACACACACACACACACACACACACACACACACGGTGTGTGTCTCTGTCTGCCATGCTGTCTCCCCTCCCTCCATTCGTGCTGCATTGTAGAGTGTGAGGCTACGTTAACAACAATGGGTTAACCATTGAGGGCTCAGACGATTGCTAGTTCATCATTTAGCATTAAGGCATTCCCTGGGAAATATCCCACACTTTTCCACCCTCTGACTTCACCACCTCAACCAAGCTTCACAATCATAACTGTGTACAGTATTAAACTGTTTGTTTAAAAAACTTATACTCTGTGTGTGTGTGTGTGTGTATATATATGTATATGTATGTATGTATGTATGTATGTACGTACGCACCTATGTACATATAATATAGTCTTTTGTCTGGTGAAAAAAATTTCCCTGGAACCTAACCGCCGCATTTACATTAATTCTTATGGGGAAATTGGATTCACTTAACATCGTTTCGCTTAAAGTTGCATTTTTCAGGAACATAACTACAACGTTAAGCGAGGAGTTACTGTATATATAAAAGTATATATAAATACACTGAGTGCCTATATTTTGAGTGGGTTTAGTTTATTATATTTTTATGCAAAACAGTAGCAAGAAACAATATCACACATACATCATTATGCTTCTTACACAATATATATTAATAAAATCCAACAATAAACATAACAGACCTCCTCATCTCTTCCTCACATGGAAAACAACCAGAAAGAGTTCAGAGGTGGTGAACTACGGAAATCCTAGCTGCTAAGGGCCCCTTCCCCAAAGCATCCAGCATCAGGTACAGCTCATCACTCTTACTGTGTACCCAGAGGAACACACCTGTGACACCAGGCCCAGTAGACTCTTGTTTCCTTTCCATGTGGGAACAGTAGTAGAAGCCAGGAGAAGCTCAGACAGGAAGTCTACAGAAATCCCCAGACTTTCAGGCTTCTTCCTCAAAGCAGTGAGTGCCACATACAGTCAGGTGTTAAGTAGTATATTAGGGACTCCTCACCTCTGAGACAGAGAACAGGAGCAGCCAAGATAAGCCTTCAGAGCCTCATGACACCATTTGTTCAACACTGAAACCTGGACACTGGATTTGTCCTTCTCATTTGCTATATTGCCATTGGATGTTGGGCTGAAAGTGAGTGACCACAGAAAAAATACCCAAAGCTACCAACCTACTCCTCAATCAACACTTTAACCAAGCACTACAGACACCGTAGAAACATTTTTTGGCAGGAAGGTGTTACAGGTGGTGGTCATTTATTCTATTTATTTCCTGTCTCTAGGGAAGGATTATTCTTTATTATTACAATTTCTTACCTCTCCCTCTCTCCTACTTTTTCCTTACTGTCCACTAGGTTCCATATAGGCTAAACTGAGGGAGAGGGCCAAGATCCAGGATAGAAAATGTTATCTCATTATTCCCTTTCTGAGACGGCCCTTGCCCTCAATCTGTCTTACAAAGGATAAATTCTCCAAGGATCCTTACATATTAACTTGGGTCCTAAGTATTGTATATACTTATAGATACGCAATATTTATATTTAAGATGGAGTGATACATCCTATCTTAAGTCCCTGTTTTCAGTTGTTTATAACACTGCCAAAAGTTAACCATTTGGGCATGGGTTTTCCATGCCATGTGTCTACCTCAGGCTACATTTTTTTGGCAAGTTTCAGCAAAAAATGGTTTATCCATTTCCAAGAACAACATTAGGGGAAAATACATGGTTTTGGCCTTGTTAAAAAAATACTTTGGACTGTTTGCTGAGAAGCCGCACTGCCGCCACGCTTCAGAGACACTCAAAATTTGGTTTAGGGATTGTTCTGGTGTCAGGGATGTACCATTTGGTGTTTGCTTAAAAACACCTGAATTTAGCCAAGTTATAAGTCTTTGAAAAATCTGTTTGCAAATCCTTATTACAGACTTCTTAGAATTCGCCCGCTAAATTCTCCAAAGATTCCATTTACACTGAGCATGCTCCAGCTCAGGGCTGCAGGGCCTTAAACAGGACCTTCCCTGCAATTGCTCCTCCTGCCTATATGTGGCACCAGGCACAGGAACTGAGAGCAAAGACAATGTCTTTCCTGTGCTCTCGGTGCTCCAATTGCTGGCTCCCGGGAGAAAGCAGCTGACAACTGCAGAGGGGACATGAAGCAGTGGATGTAGATTAGGCAAAGAGCTGGGGAAGAATGGAGGTAGTGGGACTGGCTGAAAAAGTAGTCTGGGAGCCAGCGGGGAATGATGCAGGAAGACATGACTGAGCCCTGGTCTACACTACGAGTTTAGGTCGAATTTATTAGCGTTATTTCGATTGATCCGTGCACCCGTCCACACGACGAAGCCCTTAACATCGACTTCTAGGGCTCTTAAAATCGATCTCGCCACTCCACCCCCAACGAGGGGATTAGCGCTCAAAGCGATATTGCCGAATCGATGTAGGCTTAGTGAGGACGCAATTCGACGGTATTGGCCTCCTGGATCTATCCCACAGTGCAACATTTGACCGCTCTGGACAGCAGTCTGAGCTCCAATGCTCCGCCCAGGTAGACAGGAAAAGCCCCGCGAACTTTTGAATTTCATTTCCTGTTTGGCCAGCGTGGTGAGCTGCAGGTGAGCGCAGATCTCATCAGCAGAGGTGACCATGATGGAGTCCCAGAACCGAAGACGAGCTCCAGCATGGACCGAGCATGAGGTACGCGATCTGATCGCTGTATGGGGAGACAAAACCGTGCTAGCAGAGCTACGGTCCAAAAGACGAAACGCCAATACATATGCCAAAGTCTCCAAGGGCATGCAGGACAGAGGCTACAACAGGGATGCGCAACAGTGCCGCGTGAAAATTAAGGAGCTCAGGCAAGCCTACCAAAGAACCAGAGATGCAAACAGCCACTCTGGGTCAGAGCCCCAGACATGCCGCTTCTATGATGAGCTGCATGCCATTCTAGGAGGTGCAGCCAGCACTGACCCATCCATGTGGTATGACTCCGTATGTGGATCATCAGAAACCACAGAGGAGCATGATGATGATAATGATGCTGAAAATAGCGCCCAGACACAGCAAGGAAGCGGAGAAGCCCTTTTCCCCGACAGCCAGGAACTCTTTGTCACCCTGGAGCCAGTACCCTACGAACCCACCCAAGGCGTGCTCGATGCAGGAGAAGGGACCTCTGGTGAGTGTACCTCTGTTAATTAATACATGTTTTATAAGCAAGCGTGTTTGATGATTAATTCGCGGCCAGTACAGCTACAGCTACTGGAAAACTCTGTTAACATGTTCGGGGATGGAGCAGAAATCCTCCGGGGACATCTCCAGAAAGATCTCCTGGATGTACTCCCAAAGCCTCTGCAAAAGGTTTCTGGGGAGGGCAGCCTTATCCTGTGCTCCGTGGTAACACACTCTACCACGCCAGGCCAGTAGCACGTAGTCTGGAATCATTGCTTTGCAAAGCATGGCGGCGTATGGTCCCGGTGTTCGCTGGCATTCAAGCAACATCCGTTCTTTATCTGTCTGTGTTATCCTCAGAAGAGCGATATCATTCATGGTCACCTGGTTGAAATAGGGGAATTTTATTAAGGGGGTATTCAGAGGGGCTCCGTCCCTGCTGGGCTGTTTGCCTATGGCTGAACGGAAATCTTCCCCGCTGTGACCCACGCGGTGGGGGGAGGGGGAACAGCGAACATCTTGGATGTGTGTCTGTGTGTGTGTGTGTGTGGGGTGTCGATTAGGTTCGCGTTGCACGTTAACCCGAAAACTGCCGCCCCTCCCTTTTCAATTGCCAACCAGTTTTAAATTGCCAGCCCAAAGGCTGTTTGTTATGGGAAATGAGGGGGTTGCTGTTTGAAAACATTCCCACATGTTATGAAGGTTAAAGAAGCCTATAGACTGTGGCTTACCATGGCTGCCTGCAAGCCGAATTCTGTTGCCTGCCGGACCTGCTTGTGTGATCTCTCACACCAAACCGGCAGACCCTCAATATAACAGGCAAAGTGCAACCTTGGACCAAATGCACATGTGATATGTAATGTTTGGAGCATTGTTCTCTAATATGTGTCTTTTAAACTACTCCTCTCCCGTTTGTTTCCTCCCGCAGCTGCAAATGTTTCAACGCCACCCCCTTCATCACCGTCCCAGAGGCTAGCGAAGATTAGAAGTAAAAAAAAAAGGAATCGAGATGATATGTTCTCAGAACTCATGGAATCCTCCCACACTGAAGCTGCCCAGCAGAATGCGTGGAGGCAGACACTGTCGGAGTCCAGGAAGGCAGAATATGATCGCGCGGACAGGTGGCGTGCTGAAGACAATGACTGGCAGGATGAAGACAGACAGCGGCGGGATGAAGAGAGTAGGTGGCGTCAGCGTGCAGAGAGAAGGCAGGATGCAATTCTGAGGCTACTGGAGGATCAAACGGAAATCCTCTGGCTTATGGCTGAGGAAAGGCGTAGGGTTCAGGAAAGGCCTCCTGAGCCCAGAACGCCACTACAGCCCCTGTGTAACCAACAGCCCTCCTTCCCGAGTCCCATAACCTCATCCCCGAGACACCCAAGAACACGTTTGGGCGGCCTCCGTGCACCCAACCACTCAAGCCAAGAGAACAGTCCAAGCAAGAAAGGGCTGGCATTCAATAAGTTTTAAAGTGCTGTGTGTCCTTGTCCTTCCCTCATCCCCTCCTCCACCACCCATCCTGGTGCTTCCCTTCCTCCACCAGCTATCCCGGGAGACTGTGGCAGTTACCCCCATAGTTCCCCCTCTTTGTTTTACGAATTAATAAAGAATGCATGATTTTTAAGCAACAATGACTTTATTTCCTCTGCGAGCGGTGATCGCGGGGGGGAGGGCAGGGCGGTTTGGGTAAAGGGAAGTAGAGTGAATGAAGGGGCGGGGCTTTTCATTACAGGGGAAAAACAGAACTTTCACACAGCATCCTGGCCATTCATGAAACTGGTTTTCAAAGCTTCCCTGATGCGCAACGCACCCTGCTGTACTCTTGTAATAGCCCTGGTGTCTGGCTGCGCATAACCAGTGGCCAGGCGATTTGCCTCAACCTCCCACCCCGCCATAAACGTCTCCCCCTTACTCTCACAGATATTGTGGAGCGCACAGCAAGCAGTAATAATAATGGGAATATTGTTTTCGCTGAGATCTAACCTAGTCAGTAAACTTCGCCAGCGAGCTTTTAAACGCCCATATTCACATTCCACCACCATTCTGCACTTGCTCAGCCTATAGTTGAAAAGGTCCTGACTACTGTCCAGGCTACCTGTGTATGGCTTCATGAGCCATGGCATTAAGGGGTAGGCTGGGTCCCCAAGGATAACTATAGGCATCAACATCCCCAACGGTTATTTTCTGGTCTGGGAAGAAAGTCCCTTGCTGCAGCAGCTGAAACAGACCAGAGTTCCTGAAGATGCGAGCGTCATGTACCTTTCCCGGCCATCCCACATTGATGTTGGTGAAACGTCCCTTATGATCCACCAGTGCTTGCAGCACTATTGAAAAGTAACCCTTTCGGTTTATGTACTCACTGGCTTGGTGGTCCGGTGCCAAGATAGGGATATGGGTTCCGTCTATCGCCACACCACAGTTCGGGAACCCCATTGCTGCAAAGCCATCCAGTATGAGCTGCACATTTCCCAGACTCACAACCCTTGGTACCAGCAGCTTGGTGATCGCCCTGGCTACTTCCATCACAACAGCCCCCACTGTAGATTTTCCCACTCCGAATTGATTCGCGACTGACCGGTAGCTGTCTGGCGTTGCAAGCTTCCACAGAGCTATCGCCAGTCGCTTCTGTACTGTGAGGGCTGCTCTCATCTTGGTGTTCTTGCGCTTCAGGGCAGGGGAAAGTAACTCACAAAGTTCCATGAAAGTGCCCTTACGCATGCGAAAGTTTCGCAGCCACTGGGATTCATCCCAGACCTGCAGCACTATGTGGTCCCACCAGTCTGTGCTTGTTTCCCGGGCCCAGAATCGGCGTTCCACTGTATCAACAAGCCCCATTAACACCATGATGTCCACCTTGCAGGGGGGCCTTTTTTGAGAGAGGTCTGTGTCCATGTCCTCATCACTGTCCTCAGGGCGCTGCTGTCGCCTCCTCGCCTGCTGTAGCTGTAGCAGCTCCTGGTTCTCGTTCTGCATATACTCCTGGACAATGCGCGTGGTGTTCATAACGGCGATAACAGCCGCGGTGATCTGATCATGCTCCATGCTTTCCCTGGTATGCTGTTTGCAGGACAGCAGAGTGGCAGCAGAAGCTGCGGGTGGATAACAATGGAGTCAGCAATATGGTGCCCATATGAAAAAAGGCGCGAAAGGATTTTTTGCTCCCCCCTCAGTTGCTTTCACGGAGGGAGGGGGGGAGCAAGGGTTAGGCTCATTTCCTTCTAGCTGCAGATGGTACAATATGCGGTGAGCAAGGGTTAGGCGCCTTCCCTTCTAGCAGCAGATGGTACAATATGCTTGATATCCATCATCATCTCCTGGCCCCCTCAAGGATTGAACTCGCAACCCCGGGTTTAGCGGGCCAATGCTCAGACCGCTGAGCTATCCCTCCGCCCGTGTTCCAGGCAGTACTGAATCTCCCTTAAACAAAACGTAAAAAAGAGAATGACCAGAGACACTCTGGTCACTCCCATTTATGTCCAAGCGCCCCCGGCCAGCCACACCATAGGCCGCCGGCCAGGAGCACACGAATTTCAATCATATTGTACGATCTGCAGCTAGAAGGCAAGGAGCTTCTGCTGTATGGGCCCGCGACCACGACCATTTATGGCATATTGCACCATCTGCAGCTAGAAGGCAAGGAGCTTCTGCTGTGTAGTCCCGCGACTACCAGCCTCAGGCAGAATAGCCCCCTCAAGGATTGAACTCGCAACCCCGGGTTTAGCGGGCCAACGCTCAGAACGCTGAGCTATCCCTCTGCCCGTATTATAGAGTGACTGAATCCCCACTAGACCTAATGTCCAGGCATACGCTGGAGATGTACGGTAATTGTGAGCTGAGCAGGCTTCCGTAGCAAACACGGAAACCCCGGAAAAAAGGCGCAAAAAATATTGCTTTCACGGAGGGAGGGAGGGACGTTTGATGGCTTGACGACATGTACCCAGAACCACCAGCGACAATGTTTTCTGCCCCATCAGGCTTTGGGATCGCAACCCAGAATTCCAATGGGCGGCGGAGACTGCGGGAACTGTGGGATAGCTACCCGCAATGCAATGCTCCGAAAGTCGATGCTAGCCCCGCTACTGTGGACACAGTCAATCGACCTCATGGTCTTAATGCTCTTTAGTGGGGACACACACAATCGATTCCATAAATTCGGGTTTTAAAATATCAACGTCTATAAATTCGACCTAATTCTGTAGTATAGACGTACCCTGAGACTGGATGAAGAGCTGAGGTAAGGAGACAAGGACTGGAAGCTGGGGAATGATGGAGGTGGGATACTCAGACAAGGAATTCCTGATCAAAGGAGAGACAGATTGAATGAAGAGATGTGGGGAGATAGGGACAAGCTAGGCGAGGAAACTGGGATGAAGATTCCCACTGGGTAGAGCCTGGGACTTAGTAGGCAAGAAGACAGGGTGGAATGAGAAGTTGGAGTGGGGATGGGAGAGAGAGGACAGGGACAGAGACAGGCTGAAGGGGACAGGCTTGAAGGAGTCATGCTTGGGGGGAGTGGAGAACAGGCATAGAAGAGTCTGTGACCACTACAGAAAACTCCCCTCCAGAACCTGGAATTGAAGCCAATATTCCCCAGTCTCAACATTCTTCCACTGTCAGCAAATATCTGTGAAACCTTCTGGCAAAGCATGCTCCTCATTCTTCTCTAGTGTAGATCCACAAAAGGATGACTGATATGTCTGCTATCAGTTACTCACTTAGCTCAAGTGGCAGACATCTGGTTCCAACATTGTGGATGACCTATGTGGATGTCAATATGATGCATGATGGAATTTCAGTTTTTTCAGTTAGCTTTTTTAAAAACCTAGGGAATCACACACAAAAAACTACATTCAAAGAACTTTAGGTTTACAGAGTCAAGCACTCAAAAGTTAGGAAGTGCTGGCATTAAGATTGACCATGTAATCCTAATTCAGTCCCCTCATGCCTAGGCATTATGATACAGTATTTAATTACAAGATCACATACCATTTTTTCCACAGGATCCCTGCATCATTCAGTACACATGATTTATGGTGTCCAATTAATGAGCAGCTATTCAATATTTTATGCTCATTGTTCAATATGGCGCCATGCCTTGTCACTATACTCTATTCAATCCCTGCCCCAATCACAGAATTATTAACTTCATCATGGACTTTATGCAACTCAACACTTCAGTAGCTGACTGCTTCAAAACCAGTAAATTTATTTTCACTTCAACCCATGAGATTAGGTGGTGTTATCCCTATTTTACAGATGGGAAACTTGAGGCATAGAGAGATTCAGATCATAAGTGTCCATTAATTTTGGGTGCCCAGTTTAAGACACCTAGGACCTGAATTTTCAGAGTTCTTAGGTTTCATGTGACACATAATATGCCCAAAGCACAGTTCCCATTGACTTCAGCTGCAGCTGTGAATGCTCAGCACTTCTGCAAATCAGATCCTATGGAATCAAATTGGGCACCCAGAAAATGATGAACACACACTAGCTATCTGTGAAATGTTTAGTTAAAAGTGACTTGCCCAGCATCACACAGGAACGCTGTGGCAGAGACAAGGATAAAATTAATTCTTCAAGGGACCATCCTTTCTCTTCGTGCAATCCCCTGCCTTATTCACTGCACACCTTCCAACTTCCACAACAATTCTGACAGGCATCTCACAGACATGCCTCTGAGCATGAGCCATCAGGAATGAGACCAGCATCTTTAGGGAAAAAATTGCATGTGATCATGTAACTAACTGTGCATATGCACAGGTGGGCTGAAATACAGTTATACAGGCAACCTTTATTCTGACCCTGAGAGCCTGACTTTGCAATCTTTACACTCTTTACATAGTTTTTTGTTGCAGTTAACTACGTAAGTTGTGAAAGTGTTATTTATCTTTCGTAATAAAACTTAAAATCAAAATACATTCTGAGGAAAATAAATCAAAGATTTAAATAAATCAAAGACTTTGCAGAAAAGAGTGCATCCTAAACCATGCATGACAGAGCAATTTCATGTTTATATTAGCTCCATATAAAGTACTTTGCCAAGATAATTAATGTATTAGTGCCATCTGCTGGTATACCAATATACAGTGCATAATGCATAGTTGGCATTAGAAGAAGAGTGGTTCAGTTTGATGCAGTTAAACTAGTGCTCTTAGTTCATTTTTACACTTAAACTATTGATCCTAGTACACTAGATAGAGCCTATCCCTAAAATAGAAATTACAACAGTGTTTAATGTATAATACAGGTTTTACCACAATTATAACACACAAGCGTGCACAAGAAACTGTTTACCTGTAATTCTTGAAATGAAGCTGCATAGTCATAGCAGATCTAGCCAAACTCTTGACTCTGTGCCTCGTATATGTGACTGGCAAGTATAAATATAATGCCATGAACTAATAGGAGAGCAGTGCACACCTGTCCTTGTCAGAAGTAATGGTGACTCATACATTCCCTAACAGATGGTACTTTTCCAATAGTCATAGATAAGGATATGATTTACTCGCAGGTGTCACTGATTCTGTGACTTTAATGAACCTCCATGACTTCCATCAGCTTCTTCTCCCCCCTCTCCACCACCCTGGGTTATTTTGTTAAAGACAGGTTGCAGGCTTACGTGAATTTTTGTTTACTGCCCGCAACCTGTCCGTGACTTTTACTAAAAATAACCGTGACAAAATCTTAATCTTAGTCATACATGTATAACAATTGCAATGATGTAACAAACATATTCTATGTTGGGAATATATCTGGAACCCCTGTACCTAAACATATTTAGAATAATAATTAAGCAACTTAAATTTTTCTGATGGGGGGTAGGGGAGGGGTGTCATAGCATATCCCTACTCTTCAATACTAAAGCTTCAGGCATGTGTCCATGTAAAAAGAGCAATTTGCAACAACAGGATGAATATACGTTGGCAGAAAACCATTTCCATAATATGCAACATGAGTAGGCTTGGAAGGATTAGATTTTTATTAGTAAATATTGATTTAATTATACACTCAAAAACTCACTAAAAATATTTTCACTGATAATACTCAAAATTACATATAGATAAAGAAAGAAAAGTGTTGCTTGACAACATATTAGGGTTTGATTTAAGAATATTTACTTTGTATATAGTGACGTGTGATGCTGACAATTAGTTTTATAACCATTTAAAAAACAAACTTTTTGAATCTCGGTGTCTACTGTCATTAAATAATTGTGGCCTGACCAGCCCTACCTTTTGACTCCCCCATAATTTTCCATAACTGAACATTTCAATAGATAATTTTGCACAACTGTGAAAATTTAAATTGATAAAAATAAAAAATGTTTAAACAACATTAACCATCAAAATTATAAAAAAAATAAAAAATTAATTCTGCCACACCTAAACATGAGGAAATAAAATATTCTTGCTTTTGTTTTGAGGTATCAAAACAGACAGCTTTAAAAAAGTAAAATAATAGGGGAAAGAGTGCTGAGTGCACTCAGCTGAGGAACAGATTCTATAATATTGATGAGCCAAACCTGAAATTCATACATTCATAGATTCTAAGCCCACTGTGATCATTCAGTCTGACCTCCTGCATAATACTGGCCATAGAACTTCTCCAAAATAATTCCCACAGCATACCTTTTAGAAAAGCATATAATCTTGATTTAAAAATGGTCAGTAATGGAGAATCCACCACAACCCTTAGTAAGTTGTTCCATGGTTAATTACCCTCACTGTCAAAAATTTACACTTAATTTCCAGTCTGAATTTATCTATCTTCAACTTCCAGCCATTGGATTGTGTTATATTATTAAATATTTGTTCACTATGTAGATTCTTATAGATTGTGACCAGGACATCTTTAACCACCTCTTTGTTAAGCTAAATAGACCAAGCTCTGAGTCTATCACTATATGGCATGTTTTTTAATCCTTTAATCTTTCTCATGGCTCTTCTGTGAACCCTCTCCAATCTATCAACATCCTTCTTGAACTGTGGATAATAGAACTGGACATAGTATTCCAGCAGCAGTTGCCCCAGTGCCAAACAAAGAGGTAAAATAACCTCTTTACTACTACGTGAGATTCCCCTATTTACGCATCCCAGCATCACATTAGCTTTTTTGGCCACAGCATCAAACTGGGAGCTTATGTTCAGCTGATTATCCACCATGACCCTCAAAAAAATTTTCAGAGTCACTTCTTCCCACAATGAATCCCCATCCTGTAAGTGTGGCCTACATTTTTTGTTTCTAGATATGTACATTTAACCATATTAAAAGGCATATTGTTTGCTTGTAACTTGAGACACAGTCCAGGCAATGATATTTTGTAAGCTAGAACTCCTTGTGACAACCATACCAATTTCCCAAACAGAAACTGATCTAAAATTTAGATACAGATTAATGTCTTGACTTGAGACAATTGATAAAGGAGAGGTTACTTTCTCATACAGCAACTGGAGTTCTTTAAGTTGTGGAGTACCCACAGGGGCAAAACATTAGGTGAATGCTTTACCGTGCACTTTCAATTAGAGATTTTTGGCAGCAGTGTCCGAGAGTCCACACCTGCACCCTATATATCCTTGTGCTCTGATCTAGGGAGAGGAGAACCCACCACTGCTTCGGTTCCTTCTCAACTATGAAATCTGGCAAGACAACGCCTTTGAAGCAGAGAGAAATGAGGATGAGTACTGGAGCACCCATAGAGACAAAACATCTTAAAGAACTCCAGTTACTGTAAAAGCAAATAATTTCCCCTCCTTCAAGTAGTCGCCCCTATGGGTGCTCCCTTTAGATGACTCCCGAGCAGTGCCCCAACAACAGAAGTGGGTGCTGAGGAGACTGATCTAGTACAGTTCTGAGAACGACCAAATCAAAGACTTCATTTACCCTGGATGAGTGAAGAATAGCACAGTGTCAGGAAAAACTGCTCAGATGATCAGGTGGCAACTCTGCAAGTGTCCTTACGCAGGGCAACAGAGATGAATTGTGCCCTACTGGAATAGACAGTTCCCCTAGCTGTGAAAGGGACAGTGTGTCTAGGAAAGGCTCTAAATGGCTTAGTCCTTCCAAGTAGAATGCAAGAGCTCTTCTTATATTCAGAGTGTGAAGACTGGATTCTTTCCTTGAAGTGTGGGGTTTGCGTTAGGAGACTGGCACCTCAATATCCTGATTGATGTGAAAATTTGATGAGACCTTCCACAAGAAGTGAGGATGAGGGTGTAAAGTCACTTTGTCCAGATAAAACACTCTGTAGGGTTGATCTGTAAGAAGGACTCCCCAACTCCCCCACCCTTCTGGCCAAAGTATTGGCAACACGTAATGAGGTTTTGAAGGATTAATGGAGAAGGGAACAGCTCCCAATGGGCTCTAAAGGCAGTTTTCTCAATGCGTTAAGAACTAGAATAAAGTCCCACGGTGGACTAGACACTCTAACATGAGGAAAAAGATTGGTCAAACCCTAAATAAACCTTGCAGTCATAGAGTGTGTGAATACTGAAAGCTCTTCAACTCGTAGATGAAATGCTGTTAGCAGCAGCCAGATGGACTTTGATGGAGCTCAGTAACAAGCCCAGGGTTTTTAAATTCAGCAGGTGTTCCAAATATTGAGTGAGGTGTGATTTGGAGAGAAAGAATGCCTGCAGAATGCACCAGGACTGGAATTGTTTACACTTTGGCAAGTAAGTCTTTTCCATACATGGTTTTCTACTATTCATCTGTACTTAGACAAAACACCGCAAATACGCATGGGAGCCACTGAGGAGCCAGGCTTTGAGATGCAACGACAAGAGATTCGGGTGAGTCATTATGACCAATTCTTTGGTCAGTAGGTCTGCTGTCAGAAGGAGGCAAAAAGGTGGTCACAAAGCCAAGCAAATCAGAAAGATTTTGGGGAGAAAAAATTGGCTACTGCAGAGAGCTTCAACATCATGGCTGCCACCCCACTGTCATATGGTACCCCATGCCTTCATCATCCTGACCCTGAGAGGGGTGCTGACCAGACCAGGCCAGAGAGAAGGACCCAAATGACACAGCCAGCTCTACTGGCCCCAGCTGAATCACAAACATCACCTAGAATTAAACAGGATTGGACTTATATTATTATTACAGAAAAAGGTCTGTAAGAAGAAGATGATTATTAAGGTTATGTCAAAGTTGGGAAATGCCAGAATTAAGGTTCCCTGTGAAACTTGAATCAAGCGCCTTTGTGTGTATGCATGATGATACAGTATTTCATTATGTGATCTCTTACTATTTTTCCACAGCACCTCTGCCTCATTCAGTGCACAGTATAGCTGACGCTGACTTAAGGAGCAGCTTATTCAAGTATAGTATCTGACTGTTTCATAAAGACTAAAAATAAACTAAAAAAAAAAATCACATAACACCCATGAGATTAGGGTATATTATCCCTATTTTACACATTGGAAACACTTGGGCACAGAGATATTAAGGTCAAAAGTGTCCATTAAATTTAGGTGCCCAATCTGAGTCACCTAGGACCTGATTTTTTGGAGTACTTAGCACTATCGAGCACTTTACATGTTCAAAGCACAGCTCCCACTGATTTCAGTTGCAGCTGTGAGTGCTCAGCACTTCTGTAAGTCAGACCCTAGGCTATTAAGTTGGACACCCAGAAAATGGGCAACACACAATTAGTGACCACCAGTGAAAAATGTGGTTTAAATAAATTGCTTAGTGTCATATAGGAACTCTGTGGAAGGGATTGAATCCCATTCTCCAGGGCAGCATTCAAATGCTCATTTATTACACATCTTCTAATTTCTGCAGCATATGAGGCAGGGGTCCTACAGATAACAGCCTCCCTTATTTATCCACAAGCAGGTTCATCCTGTACACTGAATGAGACAGGGGTTCCTGTGGAAAAAAACACTATGTGATCATTTAATTAAAGACTGTATCATAATTAAGGCTATGATTATGTCACAGAGGTCATGGAAGTCACGGAAACAGTGACTTCCAAAGACTCCCGTGACATTCTCTGCTTCAGCCCCAGGGACAACAGAACTCGAGCTGGCAGCCAGCGGGGCCCTGGCAAGGTTCCAGCAACAGGCAACAGCAGTGACAGCAACAGAAGGCCCCCTGCAAGGTTTCAGCGACAGGTGACAGACTCCAGAGGGGGCTCTCTTCTGGGTTCCAGGGATGGGCGACAGCCTCACATGGGGGGAATGGGGACGCCTTGGGCAAGTGGCTCGGGGTGTCCTATTTTCTATTTGGGAAATATGGTCATCCTGCAGCTCCCATCCACCATAGGCGGAGGGGGGCCCCCCTGCAGCTTCCAGCTGCCCTGGGCAGAGGGGGAACCCCACAACTCCCAGCCACCATGGTGGTAGGGGAAATCATGGAGCAGCAAAAGTCACAGACAGGTCACGGCTTCCGTGAATTTTTGTTTATTGCCCATGACCTGTCCATGACTTTTAATAAAAATATCCATGACAAAATCTTAGCCTTAATCATAATGCATATACTTTAGGGCAGGGGTCTCCAAACTTTAGGAGATGAGGGCCACATTAAATTTTTCTTTAGGAGACGAGGGCCCCGACGCCGAGGCGGCGTCGGCGTTTGAGCTGCTGCCGTCATGCCACTGAGCAGCGTTTGAGCTGCTGCCGAAGTGCCGCCAAGGCGGCAGCAGCAATTGGTTGTGGGGCTGGACAAATTAAAGCCGTGGGCCGTAGTTTGGAGACCCCGCTTTAGGGGGCCAGATTTAAGTTGCATGGGCAATTCTAATTATGGCATTTTCTAAATATTGAATCCTTGACTTTGCAATCTTAATAATGTACTTTTAATGTAGTTTGTGTGTGTTATTTTCTAGTTTAAAAAAAACCTTGAAAAAAACCCCAGAACTTCCATCATGTTGACACCCACAGGGATCATCAGCAGTGTTGGAACCTTTAGATCCACTACACACACCTCTGCCACTTGAGCTAACACACTAATTGATAGCAGTAGAATTTTGTCATCCTCTGTCATCCATCACAGGAGGGGGATGAGATACACACTCTGTCAATTGGTTTTACAGCTATTTGCTGGCAGCAGAGGAATTGGGAGACTAAGGAACCATGGGTTCCATTCCAGATTCTGGATGGGAGTGTGCTCTAGTGGGTACAGACTCTTCTGCCCATTCCTCTTAAGATTTATCCCTTTCTTCATTCCCTCCAACCTGTTCCTGACTCAGTCCTCTCTCTTTTTCACCCATGACTCCTTGTCCCAGTCCCATTTTCCTTTCGTACTCAGTCCCTATCTCCAGCCCTCAGGCTTCTCATCCCAGTTCCAGTCTTAGTCTCCACCTCCAGGTTTGCTGTCCAAATCCCAGTCTCCCACAACTCCCAGTCTCTCCCCATCACTCCCAGTCTCCTTCTCCAGCCAGTCCCATTTTCCCTGCTCCCAGCTCCTCATCCAATCTCTCTCTCCCCTCCTTCCTCATTCATTGGCTGCTAGTCTCCTTTTCTGGGTTCCTCATACAGTATCAGTCTTTCCCATCCTTTGCTTCTTATTCCAGTCTCTTTGCCCAGCCAATTCCAGTTCTACTCCATCCCCTGCAGCCCTTTGTCAGATCTGTTTCCCCTCCCGCCCCCAGCCATTTCCCACCTCGCACCAGTTTCTACTCTCAATCTTCCCTCATCCCCTAGCTCCTCATCTAATGTCAGTGTTTCCCCCATCCCAGTTCCCCTTTCCTCTCATCAGTTTCAATGTGTTCCCCCTGAAAACCTCCTGGCTATCAGTCTTCTTTACCCAGCCAGTTCAGGTTTCTCTTCCCTTCCCCCACTCCAGTCCCAGTTTCAGCAGACTTCTTATTCCAATCTACTCCTTTCCCTGCCTCCTTGTCTGGCTGTTGTCCTCTCTGCTTTTGAATCAGATGGCTTCCTCCTCCATGCCATCTGGGTACCAGGAATGGATTCATTGAGAGCACAGGAACAACAGGCTCTCTGCCCTCAGTTCCAGTACATGGCCCCACTCTGGCCAGAAGCAGTCATTACAGGGTAAGTCTGGCTTTGCCCCTGAGTTGTACGGAGTATGCCCAGGCTGTAAAAGCTGAGCTGTAATTGCTCTGTGGCGATGACACACATGAGGTCAGGTCGCATATGAGAGTTATGAGAGGATGAAGCAAATTCAGTTGCTTTGTGGGAATGGTGCATATGCAGTCTGGTCAGCCCTAGGAACTGTGAGAGGCTTGAACATGCTCAGTGAGGACTGAATCTTTGGAAATTTTAGCTCCTAAAGTGAAGTAAGAGTGAATGAGTTGGTGGCACAAGTATGTGTCAACTGCGATTTTTCAGTCTTACACCTTGGCCAAACATGGGCAGATTTTCACAAGTGCAGGAAGGCAAATCCCTGACACAAAGACCACCCGGTTGCCAAATTTCACATCTCTATTTCAAAGCATGGGAACCTGAGAACTTTTTAACAAAACAAAACAAAACAAACAAACAAAAAAAAAGGTCACCAGACTTTTTTTATAACAGGCAAAATATGTTTTCCCTACTCTCATTCTTGTAAATGGCTGAACCATTTTGGCTAAATTTCCACCCCACAAGTTCATCCTGAGATAGACACCTGGCATGTAAAATCCAGTATATGTTATTAAAGTTTAGCAAAGGTATAAGCAAATGAAAACAGGGCTTAGAATGGGAAGTGCTGGACAACCTTAACAGGTGATGCCATCAGCCCTCCCTATAATAAACCACTGGAAGCTCCACTGAGAAGTCTAGATAGAATTTCAAGAACCTTTGTTAAGTAAATTACCAAATAAAATAACACCATTCATATCATGTTATGGCCCTTTTAATATTTTAAAAATTATACTTTATTACCTGAAGATTGGCAAAAAAACCGATGTCTTGTTGGGATGAAAATTAGATTAATGAAAAACCAAAATAGCTGTGCTAACCAACTATGTACGAGCACCCAGTACAGATCTTAATAAAATAAACACACACATATATAAACAGTGCACCTGCTTTAATTAACAGTGAAAGACATTTTAAAAAATTGTCAATACTTAAAAAAATTAAATATAGGGGAAAAGACTTGGGTGGTAAATACTGGCAAATGCTGACTTTTTACTAGCAGTTACTGGAAGTTTATGTCATCACTAGAACCATACCTACCTCTCGTAGATGGTTTTTAAAGTAAGCTGATCTGGAACACCTTCAGTCTCTTCCAGATACAATATAAGCCAGGATGTCCTGTACGGCCACTGCTCTGTAAGGTTAATCCAGCTAGCCAGTCTATCCCAATTGAAAGTGATCTGATTAGCTCTCAATAAACGTCCTAAAAATACAAGGGGGGGGGGGGTGAGAAAGGAAGAAACTCTTTTAATAGCATGATCTTTCATCACACTCTATAACAAATAAAAATCATGTATTCTCCTAACAGCAGAAAGTGGAAAAAGTTTGTAGATTAGTTCTATGGAGTTCAAATTTGTTTCAGATCACATGTAAAATGTATAATTTGGTAGTCTAATAAAAAATCCTACCGGATATCTGTCTATATCTCAAAACCCACCATGACTATCAGCCTCTGCTTGGCCAGGCACTGTATTACAACTACAAGCCTGTTACAAGTAAGAATTAATGTGCATTAGCAGAGTTGTGGGGCAAAGTTTGTGCCGTGCCTGACCATAATTCTGCCCGACTCTAGCAACATTCTACAGCACTACATTTATACTATATTTCAGAACATTTTAAAAAAATTCATGATTTCATCCCAAGAGATTTTCTGTCTGTTTCCACCAGGAAGATATCACTCATGGTTATAGCAAACAGGCAGATAATTGGTATCCTGAATAGTAAATCAAGAAAATCTCAAAGCTAGAAACAAAAGGCAGTACTTCATTAACAAGAAAGGCAAGGTTTGGATTTAGGAATATAGCATATTATTAAAGGTAGAAAAAAGGATCTAAAATCATCAGTTCATGTAGTTGACAAACATTCTGATGAGAACAATGTGACAAGAGATTTCTTTACTAAGATGAATCCTGATTTGCATGTGATGAAGAAAGAGTATTCAGTTAACACTTTCAGAATATTGTCAAACTTCTAAATCACAGGTAACAAGGTTCTATATGAATTTTTGATGCAAGTTCATATTCAAGACTCCACCTTCTGCAAAATACACATTGTGAATCCATTCTACATATGGATCTCACACTTTAATAATGTATTCCTATTGTGTCCACTTTCTTTGCATTTGTGTTGTGGTTGTTTTTTGTTGTTGAAGTAGCATTACTAAGATTGTTAAAGTGGTTCATAATTTATCACCCTTAAAGATCTGATTATGTTGTTTGAAGTTAAATTATATTAGTGTACACAAAGATCTCATGGTTATAGATTTTGTACAGTTTTAGTTTTTACTCTTGGGGGGGGGAATTCTGTGCATGTGCGGAAGCGCAGAATTCCTGTGTCTCACATAATTTTGTATTTTCCTGCATAAAAAACATTCATGCCAGCTGTTCTGGAGCCACAGTGGCCTCTGGTGGAGAAAAGGCAGAACTACAGCACTTCTTAGGCAAAATGTATTTTATGTAGGAAAATACAAAATTCTATGCCCAGTGCTTCAGAATTCCCCCAGGAGTAGAAGTTCATCACAGCACCCTACCCACAGAGCCAGGTTAGGACAGAGTGGGGCACACAGGGCTTCTTGCGGGTCACAGACTGGAGTTCAGAATGTCTAATGGGGGATACAGACTGGCACATGGACTCAGGAGCTGTGGGGTGACAGCATTGATCCTAGGGGTAGGGGAGAGCGGTTGCAGAGACCCATGGAAGCGGGGGGTACAGGGATGGGGCAGACATGCCTGACTGAATGGGAGAGGCTTGGGATCAGCCAGGGTCTGCATGGGGGAGGCTTTCCAAAGCTCTAACAATCCCCCCCCCCCCCCAAAAAAAAAAAACCTTATCCCACCCACACCCAACACCCTCCAAGTTCACTCCAAAGCTCCTTCCCTCTCCCTCAGCTCCTCCATTACCCCTGACTCCCCCAAGCCTTTGCACTGCTTTGCACTGCAGAAAATACAGTTCTGTATTGTAATTTAAATGAATTACACACACAAAGTTCTGTATTAATTAGTAAGGAATCCATTGGTCAAAAAAATATTAGCAGAATCTTTTTTTTTGGTCTGTATTGTTACAAACGTACTTGCTGACAGATATTTTGAAATAAATTACCAAAATAACTGAAACTGGCATGATTATATTGCATTATTTTGATAAATAAAATATGCAGAATTTTGCATAATTTTCAATATTGTGTGCAGAAATGTTTTGGTGCAGAATTTTTAATTTTTGGTGCAGAATTCCCCCAGGAGTAAGTTTCATACCTGGTGTCACATATCCACAGGATGTGTGCTATGACCCAGCTTTTAAATAATCATTTGGAGGAACCCCTTCAATGTGCCAGACTCCAAAGGGCTCCCACTTTTCTTTAAGGGTAGGCCACTCAGCCAACACCTCCTAGGCTGAGACCCTAAGGTCCAGCACACTTGTTTCACACCGTAAGCTCTGAACCGCAGGACCAGCTGAGATAGACTTCTGTTTACTTTCTGCCCTCTTCACAGTTCAATGTACTTCAGCAAGTTTTTTTTGAAGTGACACCTAGGAGTCTTTTCTAAACAGAGTAGGATTTATTAGTCAACTGGAATACAGCACTGGGAAGTCCTTAGGTTAACATAGAGAACCAAAAGTGGAGACAGAGTTCAGACTAGTCAATGTCTGGGCTCTACCCAGCCACATTGCTGCAGAATCCATTTTGGTTATTTTTCCCTCTGTGTGTCTCTGTCAGTCCCAAGTGAGAGCTCTGTGTCTCTCCAAGAGCCAACTCTTAACACAGCCACATGACACCTTTAGGTGTATTTGTCATCCTCCTGCAGACCCATGCTGAGTTCAGATGTTTTGCCTTCTGGAGTTTCCAGTTGAAAGAAGGCAATTGTTCAGTCCCTGGGGTTCCCATTGTCCTCCATTGATACACGTCAATGTCAATCACTGCTGAATGACGCATTCAGATCACCCCAGGCAGTTCTGTGACCAAGCACCTCATGTCTCCTACTCGCTCCAGCAGCATTTTAACCTTACTGCATCTATTGGGTAGCAATACCTAGTCAAGTAAGTTACTGTCATCAAACATGCCAACTCTTGAAAATAAATCGCGAGATACGTAATTTCTAAGGGCATGTCTACATTATAATCCTAGGTTGACCTAGGGGAGAGGCTGTTTGAGATCTGATTTTGACAAATAGGGAGGATTTGACAGGGAATTTGAAAGTAAAAGGCAGCCTGGGTGAAAATGATCATGAAATCATAGGTTTCAGTGTAGTAGCCGTGTTAGTCTGTGTCAGCAAAACGAAAATAAGAAAGAAAAACTTGTAGCACCTTAGAGACTAACAAATTTATTTCAGCATAAGCTTTCGTGGGTTGTTACCCACTTCATCGGATGCATGGAATGAAACATACAGTACGCAGATATTTATACAGTCAGAGAAACATGATACGGTCGAGGTGCATAGACCAACCTTAAGAGGCGAATTAGTTGAGAGGAACCATAACAGCAGGGGAAGAAAAACCTTTGAAGTGATAAACATGATGGTCACACAGGTGTGAATGAGGATCGTTAACTTAAGGGAAATAGATTCAATTAACGTAATGGCTGAGCCATTCCAAATCTCTATTTAATCCGGACGCAATGCAACCTAGTTTGCATATCAATTTGAGTTCAATAGTTTCTCTTTGAAGTCTGCTTTTGGAGTTAATCTGTCGCAACACTGCTACCCTCAAGTCTGTCACTGAGTGATTAGGGAGGTTGAAGTGTTCTCCTACTGGTTTTTGAATGTTATGATTTCTGATGTCAGATTTATGTCCATTTATTCTTTTGCATAGAGACTGTCCGGTTTGGCCAATGTACATGGCAGAGGGGCATTGCTGGCACATGATGGCATATATCACATTGGTAGATGTGCAGGTGAATGAGCCCCTGATGGCGTGGCGGATGTGATTAGGCCCTGTGATGGTATCACTTGAATCGATATGTTGACAGAGTTGGCATTGGGCTTTGTTGCAAGGATAGGTTCCTGGGTTGGTGTTTTTGTTGTATGGTGTGTGGTTGCTGGTGAGTATTTGCTTCAGGTTGGGGGGCTGTCTGTAAGCAAGGATTGGTCTGTCCTCCAAGATCTGTGAGAGTGAGGGATCATCTTTTAGGATAGGTTGTAGATCTTTGATGATGCGCTGGAGAGGTTTTAGTTGGGGGCTAAAGGTGACGGCTAGTGGTGTTCTGTTATTTTCTTTTTTGGGCCTGTCTTGTAGTAGGTGACTCCTGGGTACTCTTTTGGCCCTGTCAATCTGTTTTTTCACTTCAGCAGGTGGGTATTGTAGTTGTAAGAATGCTTGATAGAGATCTTGTAGGTGTTTGTCTCTGTCTGAGGGATTGGAGCAAATGCGGTTGTATCTTAGAGCTTGGCTGTAAACAATGGATCATGTGGTGTGTCCAGGATGGAAGCTGGAAGCATGTAGGTAAGTATAGCGGTCAGTAGGTTTCCGGTATAGGGTGGTGTTTATGTGACCATCACTTATTAGCACAGTGGTGTCTAGGAAATGGACCGCTTGTGTGGACTGGTCTAGGCTGAGGTTGATGGTGGGATGGAAATTGTTGAAATCATGGTGGAATTCCTCAAGGGCTTCTTTTCCATGGGTCCAAATGATGAAGGCTTTTGATATTGTCCTGCATAACCTTCTCATAAACAAATTAGAGAAATGTAGCCTAGATGGAGCTGCAAGGTGGGTGTATAACTGGTTGGAAAACCATTCCCTGTGAGAGCAGTTATTACTGGTTTGCCGTCAAGCTGGAAGGGCATATCGAGTGGAGTCCAGCAGGGATCGGTCCTGGGTCCAGTTCTGTTCAATATCTTCATCAATGATTTAACTAATGGCATAGAGAGCACACATATAAAGTGTGTGAACAGAACCAAGCCGGGAAGGGTTGCAAGTGCTTTGGGGAGGCTAGGATGCAATTTCAAGATGATCTGGACAAACTGGAGAAACGGTCTGAAGTAGACTGGATGAAATTCAATAAGGACAAATACAAAGTACTCCACTTAGGAAGGAACAATCAATTGTACACATACAAAATGGGAAATTACTGCCTGGGAAGAAGTGCTGCAGAAAGGGATCTGGGGGTCATAGTGGATCACAAGCTAAATGTGTGTCAACAGTGTAATGCTGTTGCAAAAAAAGCAAACATAATTCTGGGATGTATTAGCAGGAGTGTTGTAAGCAAGACATGAGAAGTAATTCTTCTGCTCTACTCTGCACTGATTAAGCCTCAACTGGAGTATTGTGTCCAGAATAGGCACCATATTTCAGGAAAGATGTGGACAAATTGGAGAAAGTCCAGAGAAGAGCAACAAAAATGATTAAAGGTCTAAAAAACATGACCTACCAGGGAAGAATGAAAAAATTGGGTTTGTTTATTCTGGAGAAGAGAAGACTATGGGGGGGACGTAATACGTTTTTAAGTACATACAAGGTTGTTACAAAGAGGAGGGAGAAAAAATGTTCTCTTTAACCTGGGCTTAAATTGCAGCAAGGATGATTTAGGTTGGACTTTAGGAAAAAAAGCTTCCTAAATGTGAAGGTAGTTAAGCACTGGAATAAATTGCCTAGGGAGGTTGTGGAATCTCCATCATTGTAGATTTTTAAGAGCAGATTAGACAAACACCTGTCAGGGATGGTCTAGATCAGGGATGGTCAATTATTTTTTGTCAAGCTCCAAATTTCTTGGTCAAGGTATAGTCAAAGTCCAGACTCCAAAGGAACATTTTTCACACCACAATATCACAATAATGATAATAATAAGTAAACAAAAAGATTTTGCGGACTGTTAAAAAGTGTCTGGGGGTCCGGATTTGGCCTATGGTCCACCTATTGATTACCCCTGGTTTAGATAATACTTAGTCCTGCCTTGGGTGCAGAGGACTGGACTAGAACAGTGGCGCTGAACCTTTCCAGACTACTGTACCCCCTTCCAGTGTCCAATTTGTCTTGCATATGTACTCCTGGGGGCATTCTGCACCAAAAAATTTAAAATTCTTCAAAATTCTGCACATTTTATTTGTCAAAATAATGCAATATAATCACACCAGTTTCAATTGTTTTGGTAAGTTATTTAAACTACAATACAGAAAAAAGTCACAATAACTTCTGCATTTCCTAAACACATGAAAGTGAAGTTACAAAATCTTGGTAACTAATACCCTGCATTCCAGTTATAATCCTGGATTTTCATTTTAATTACATTACAGAACACCAAACAGGAAGAAAAAAAAAAGTAGAATGTCATTTTAAATTGCTCAGACTTTCACACATGAAAGTCATAGAATTTTGGTAATCATTGTCCTGAACATGGCTGGGTACTTCGGGAAGTGCTTGGTTGTGATTGTCCTGACATTTTTTTGACTGCTTGGTAAATGTTTTATTTGTCCTGAAAGCCTTTTTTTTTTTTTAAATGAGTAAGTAAAATAAATCCTGAGCTGTAATCTAACTCCATTGTGCCACTTTGGCACAGGAAAAAAGTGAGGAAGCACATAGATCTTCCTAGCTGATTCCCTTACTGTCATTTATAAGGCTTTACATCACTCTGGCAATGTAGGGGCTTTAAAACTTTTACAGGTTTTATGCTCCTGGGGGAAGTGATTGAGAATGGGAACAGTTAACTAACAATAGGATCATAAACAATGTTACTACACAGGCTGGCTGCTACAATTCTGCCTCAGAGAATGAGATCAATTAACCATCAACAGCAACTTTAACAAAAATGTGGGTTTGGTGTTTTTTTTTTTTTTACAAAAGATATTTTCTTTAATTTAAAAACAAACAATTTTCAGTAACATGATACTAATATTTAATTAAGTGGGTTTTTTGATTCTCAAGAAGTTACCGACATGCTACTAGGCAGGCAGGCAGGCAGGCAGCTACATTTCTGCCTCAAAGAATGAGATCAATTAACTAGTAGGCTGCAACATTTCTGCCTCAGGGAAACAGCCTGTCTCCTGCATAATAAAAAGACCTGCCTCCTTCTACGCCCAGAAAGCCTCAGTAGCAAGCGAGAGGGACAGAGTCTCTCTCTCTCAGTGATCAACATCTCCCCCGCAGGCACGCACGCCTAGCCCCCTTCTCCCCACTGTGATATGCATCTCTGAGGCTGCTCCATGCACGCTGGAAGAGACACGCTGCCTGGGCTGCCAGAGAAGAGGTGTGCGTCGCCCCCACCCCAGAGTTCTTTTGCATTTTTCTGTGCAGAGGGCACAGAAATATGTGGACTAAATGAATTCTGGGCTCCCGCAGGGGCCCAGAATTCTGTCAGGAGTATGTACCCCAAATTTCATCTCACTTGAAAACTACTTGCTTACAAAATCAGACCTAAAAATACAAAAGTGTCACAGCACACTATTACTGAAAAATTGCTTACTTTCTCCTTTTTACCATATAATTATAAAATATATCAATTGGAATATAAATATTATACTTGCATTCAGTGCATAGTATATAAAGCAGTATAAACAAGTAATTGTCTGTATGCAATTTTAGTTTGTGCTGACTTTGCTAGTACTTTTTATGTAGCCTATGGAAAAACTAGGCAAATATCTAGATGAGTTGATGTACTCCCTGAAAGACCTCTGCATACCCCTTGTTGAGAACCATCGGACTAGAAGACCTCTCGAGGTCCCTTCCAGTCCTACAATTCTATGATTGTATGTCCACTGAAGATAGGACAAGAAGTAATCAACTTAATCTGCAGCAAAGAAGATTTAGGTTAGATATTGGGAAAATCTTTCAAACTACTGTGACAAAGTTCCTCCTCTAACTTGGTGAGTCCTGCGCTTATTGGCGGATTTTGATCGCCTCAGAGATCTTCCCCTCTGGTCGAACCCACAGTCAAATTCCTCCTGTGTCTGATCAGGAGTTGGGAGGTTTGGGGGGGAACCCGGGCCCGCCCTCTACTCCGGGTTCCAGCCCAGGGCCCTGTGGATTGCAGTTGTCTATAGAGTTTCCTGTAACAGCTGCGTGACAGCTACAACTCCCTGGGCTACTTCCCCACAGCCTCCGCCCAACACCTTCTTTATGCTTACTGCAGGACCTTCCTCCTGATGGTCTGCTGATGCTTGTACTCCTCAGTCCTTCAACTCTTCTCCCTCTCAACTCCTTGTGTGCTCCAGCTCCTCGCACGCCACACCACAAACTGAAGGGAGCTCCTTTTAAAACCCAGGTGCCCTGATTAGCCTGCCTGTCTTAATTGATTCTAGCAGGTGCTTCTTAATTGGCTCCAGGTGTCCTAAGCAGCCTGCCTGCCTTAAATTGGTTCCAGAAAGTTCCTGCTTGTTCTAGTGCAGCCCCTGCTCTGGTCACTCAGGGAACAGAAAACTATTAATCCAATGGTCAGTATATTTGCCTTCTATGAGACTTCTGTATCCCACTTGTCTGGGTCTGTCACACTACATAGGTACTTAGTTTCTTGAATACGCTTACAAGGGAGGTTGTAGAGTCCCCACCTGTCATAAATATGAAGGGAAGGGGGAGAGGATCTGATGCAGTGCTATAAAATCCTCTTTCCAGTAAAGGGTTAAGAAATGCAGGTAGCCAGACTGACACCTGACCTGGCTGGCATCTGACCAATAAGGGGACAAGATACTTTCAAACTTTGGGAGGGGGGAAGGTTTTTGTGTGTGTCTTTGTCTGAGTCAGAGTGATCTTGGAAGACAGAAGGAACCTGCAGAAAATCAAACCTCCCTTTTCTGAAGTAAGTTTAGATAGCATAGCGCATCGATTTCTGTTTAATTTCGGCTTGGTATATTCCCTGTGTTAGAAGGGGCAAGGGTGTGTGGGGGGGGTTATTCATGGTTTTCTGTAACTTTAAGGCTTTGTCCAGAGGGGGAAATCTCTCTGAGTTTGGAAATATAGTGCCCTGTGAAATAGTTACCATCCTGATTTTTACAGAGATGATTTTACCTTCTTTATTTTTAATAAAATCCTTCTTTTAAGAAGCTGACTGTTTTCATGGTGTTAAAACCCAGGGGGTGGGTTTTTAGATCACTCTATAACCAATTGGTTGGGAGATTGTTCTCAAGCTTCCCCAGGAAAGGGGGTGTACGGCTTGAGGGGGTATTTTGGGGGGGGAGGGAAGTTCAAGTGATTCCTTTCCTGGATTCCTGTTAGATACTTGATGGTGGCAGCAAGAAGCATTTCTCAAGGTGCAGGGAATTTTGTACCTTGGGGGATTTAACCTAAGCTGGTAAAAAATAAGCTTAGGGGCTCTGAATGCGGGTCCCCACGTCTTTACCCTAGAGTTTAGAGTGGGGAGGGAACCCTGACATGGTGGCAGAGCGGTGGGATATATTGAACCAGAGATTTTTTTGAACCAGACACAGGGAGTTTAGAATTTTTTTTTCTTCTCTCTGACTCTTCCCTGTGCTGCTGGAAGCAGGGAGGGGGGAGGGGTTAAGCTGCTAGGAGCTAGAGTATCTACATATGAAAGGGGGTAGTTAACCCCTACAGGGAATACCCAAGCAAGTTTTTTTTTTCTTTTCTAACTCTATCGGGTTAAGACAGATTAAAAACAGAAAGGCTAAGATGACTGCCAGTGAAGCAGCTATTAAACTTGAGATAGCCCGGCTACAAGCTGATGAGGAGGAGAAGAAACATGCAAGACTGCTACAACTTAAACAGATGGAGATGGAAGAGAGAGAAAGAGAGAGGAAGCATGCTGAGGAAGAGAGGAAGTATGCTATGGAGGAGGAGAGAGAGAGGAAGCATGCTGAGGAGGAGAAGGAGAGAGAGAGGAAGCATGCTGAGGAGGAGAGGAAGCATGCTGAGGAGGAGAAGGAGAGAGAGAGGAAGCATGCCCTAGAGATGGAGAAGACCAGGGTGGAGCGGAATCTACCGGATAACACTAATAATCCTTCCCCAACAACCCACAAATGGGAGCGACTATGTCCACCATACGATGAATCCCGTGATATTGCTGAATATTTTCTCACCTTTGAGAGACTATGCAATCTCCATCACATTCCTGATGATCACAAAATGACCCTATTGGTAGCAAAGTTGACTGGAAGTGCTCTGGACATATTCAATGACATGCCTATTGATGAGGCTTCTGACTATGAGAAATTTAAGGATTTGGTTTTAAAACAATTTCAAGTTACACCTGAAACTTACAGAGTAAAATTTCGAACCCTTATCCGAGGGCCTGGACTAAGTAATGTAGCTTATGTAAACCGGATAAAGGAGCTGTTAAAAAAATGGGTCAAGGGAAGGAATGTTACTAGCTTTGAAGGAGTGTGTGATTTGATGGCTCAGGAACAATTCCTGAATATGTCCAAGGATGATATAAGACAGTGTTTATGGGATAAGAAAATGGACTCAGCAGACAGCCTTGCTGCTTATGCTGATCAATACGAACAGTCCCAGATCAGCAGAGGGGCAAGGAAATTTGACACACAAGGGGTGCAGGAAGCAGAGAGGAACAACCCTGGTCATAGTTTGGGGAGATACCAGAAAGGAAAAACCGAGACCACACCCCCTCACCAGGAGCAGCCCAAGGCCCCACAAGGAACAACCCAGACCCCTTATTGCCCCACCACCCCATTCTCCAGCAACCCACCTCGCCCCACTGACCAGTCAGCTGGGCGATGTTTCAAATGTAACGAATTGGGGCATGTGAAGGCCAACTGCCCCAAGAACCCCAACAGAATACAGTTCATTGCACCGGGGTCACACCAAAGGTCCTCAGGCCCAGATGCCTCCCAGATACCCTTGGAACGAAGGGAAACGGTGAGTGTGGGCGGAAAAAAGGTTACAGCGTGGAGGGACACTGGAGCACAAGTGTCGGCTATCCACAAATCCTTAGTGGACCCCAGCTTAATCAACCCAGAGGCGCAAGTGACGATTCAACCCTTCAAGTCCAAATCTTTTGATTTACCTACAGCCGTGTTGCCTGTCCAGTACAAGGGCTGGTCAGGAAATTGGACTTTTGCAGTCTATGATGATTATCCCATTCCCATGTTGGTGGGGGAAGACTTGACAAATTGTGTGAAGTTAGCCAAGAGGGTGGGAATGGTCACCCGCAGCCAGGCTAAGCAAGCTGTCACACCTAGCTCTGTTCCTGAGACTTCCACCAGAACCCCATCTGTACTACCAGAGACCCAGATAGAGGTGGTGGAACCGGATACCCTGCCAACGACTGCAACAGCCGTCATAGATCCAGTCGCAGAACCCCAACCAAAGCCAGTCTCGGAACCGGAACTGGCAAAGCAACCAGCACCAGAACCATTGCCAGCACTGAGTCCAGCGCTTGCAACCCCATCTACAGTGCCAACACCAGAGGGCACTACCGAGCCTGCAATGGCAGCAGCAGCTGATAACTCCATACAAGAGGCTCAGCCAGAGCCTGAATTACCACATTGTGCACAAGCGGAGAGCGGTTCACAGTCAACAGAAACAACCCCATCACCTACATCACTTCCAGAGGGACCCAGGCCAGGTCCACAACCCAGTGAGGAACTGATGTATCCAGCATCTAGGGAACAGTTCCAAGCCGAGCAGGAAGCAGATGAAAGCCTAGAGAGCTTGGACAGTGGGACGGAGCACCCCACTGCCTCTCAGCTCTTCTAATCGATCCCGGTTTGTTATAGAAAAAGGACTTCTATATAAGGAGACTCTTTCTGGTGGACACCAGGAAGACTGGCGTCCTCAGAGACAGTTGGTGGTTCTGACTAAGTACCGGCTAAAGCTCTTGAGCTTAGCCCACGATCATCCTAGTGGTCATGCTGGGGTGAACAGAACCAAAGACCGTTTGGGGAGGTCATTCCACTGGGAGGGAATGGGCAAGGATGTTTCTACCTATGTCCGGTCTTGTGAGGTGTGCCAAAGAGTGGGAAAGCCCCAAGACCAGGTCAAAGCCCCTCTCCAGCCACTCCCCATAATTAAAGTTCCATTTCAGCGGGTAGCTGTGGATATTCTGGGTCCTTTCCCGAAAAAGACACCCAGAGGAAAGCAGTACATACTGACTTTCATGGATTTTGCCACCCGATGGCCAGAAGCAGTAGCTCTGAGCAACACCCAGGCTAAAAGTGTATGCCAGGCATTAACAGAGATTTTTGCCAGGGTAGGTTGGCCCGCCGACATCCTTACTGATTCGGGAACTAATTTCCTGGCAGGGAGCATGAAAAGCCTGTGGGAAGCTCATGGGGTGAACCACTTGGTTGCCACCCCTTACCACCATCAAACAAATGGTCTGGTGGAGAAGTTTAATGGAACTTTGGGAGCCATGATACGTAAATTCGTAAATCAGCACTCCAACGATTGGGACCTAGTGTTACAGCAGTTGCTCTTTGCCTACAGGGCTGTACCACATCCCAGTTTAGGGTTTTCACCATTTGAACTTGTGTATGGCCGCGAGGTTAAAGGGCCATTACAGTTGGTGAAACAGCAATCGGAGGGCTTTACGCCTTCTTCGGGAACTAACATTCTGGACTTTGTAAGCAACCTACAAAACACCCTCCGAGACTCTTTAGCCCTTGCTAGAGAAAACCTAAAAGGGGCTCAGGAAGAGCAAAAGGCCTGGTATGATAAACATGCCAGAGAGCGTTCCTTTAAAGTAGGGGACCAAGTCATGATCTTGAAGGCGCTCCAGGCCCATAAAATGGAAGCGTCATGGGAAGGGCCATTTACGGTCCAAGAACGCCTGGGAGCTGTGAACTATCTCATAGCATTCCCCACCACAACTCTCAAGCCTAAAGTGTACCATGTTAATTCTCTAAAGCCTTTTTCCCCCCGAGAATTGAAAGTTTGTCAGTTTACTGCCCAGGGAGCAGAAGACGCTGAGTGGCCTGAAGGTGTCTACTATGAAGGGAAAAATGACGGTGGCGTGGAAGAGGTGAACCTCTCAATGACCCTCGGACGTATGCAGCGCCAGCAAATCCAGGAGCTGTGCACTAAATTTGCACCGATGTTCTCAGCCACCCCAGGACTGACCGAACGGGCATACCACTCCATTGACACAGGTAATGCCCACCCAATTAGAGCCCGACCTTACCGAGTGGCTCCTCACGCCAAAACTGCTATAGAACGGGAGGTTCAAGACATGCTCCAGATGGGTATAATCCGTCCCTCTAGCAGTGCATGGGCCTCTCCCGTGGTTCTAGTCCCCAAACCAGATGGGGAAATACGCTTTTGCGTGGACTACCGTACGCTAAATGCTGTGACTTGCCCAGACAACTATCCAATGCCTCGCACAGATGAACTATTGGAGAAACTGGGACGTGCCCAGTTCATCTCCACCTTAGATTTAACCAAGGGGTACTGGCAGGTACCGCTAGATGAATCCGCCAAGGAAAAGTCAGCCTTCATCACCAATGTTGGGCTGTATGAATTTAATGTACTCCCTTTAAGGCTGCGGAATGCACCTGCCACATTCCAGAAACTGGTAGACAGTGTCCTAGCGGGATTGGGAGAATCGGCAGTTGCCTATCTTGACGATGTGGCCATATTTTCTGACTCATGGGCCGAACACCTGGAGCATCTCCAGAAGGTCTTCAAGCGCATACGAGAGGCAGGACTAACTGTTAAGGCTAAAAAGTGTCAAATAGGCCTCAACAGAGTGACTTACCTTGGACACCAGGTGGGTCAAGGAACTATTAACCCCCTACAGGCCAAGGTGGAGGCTATCCAAAAGTGGCCTGTCCCAAAGTCAAAGAAACAGGTCCAATCTTTCTTAGGCTTGGCCGGATATTACAGGCGATTTGTACCGCACTACAGCCAAATCGCCGCCCCTCTAACTGACCTAACCAGAAAGAACCAGCCAAATGCGGTTCAGTGGACTGATGAGTGTCGGAAGGCCTTTAACCAGCTTAAAGCAACACATGTCTGACCCTGTGCTAAGGGCCCCAGACTTTGATAAACCGTTCCTAGTAACCACAGATACGTCCGAGCGTGGTGTGGGAGCAGTCTTAATGCAGGAAGGACCAGATCAAGAATTCCATCCTGTCGTGTTTCTCAGCAAGAAGCTGTCTGAGAGGGAAAACCACTGGTCAATCAGTGAGAAGGAATGTTACGCCATTGTCTACGCTCTGGAAAAGCTACGCCCATACGTTTGGGGACGGCGTTTCCACCTGCAAACCGACCATGCTGCACTACAGTGGCTTAATACCACCAAGGGAAATAACAAAAAACTCCTTCGATGGAGTTTAGCTCTCCAAGATTTTGATTTTGAAATACAACACATTTCAGGAGCTTCTAACAAAGTGGCTGATGCACTCTCCCGTGAAAGTTTCCCCGAACCAACTGGTTAAAATCGTCCTTGCAATGTGGACAATATTGTTAGTCTTTATCCAGTTATTAGTATATTTGGAGATTCATGTGTCTTATTACTTTTGTTTTCTTTTAGAGCTCCAGGAAGAAATCACAGCCAGTGTTTCACACTATCGGTGATTTGGGGGGCGTGTCATAAATATGAAGGGAAGGGGGAGAGGATCTGATGCAGTGCTATAAAATCCTCTTTCCAGTAAAGGGTTAAGAAATGCAGGTAGCCAGACTGACACCTGACCTGGCTGGCATCTGACCAATAAGGGGACAAGATACTTTCAAACTTTGGGAGGGGGGAAGGTTTTTGTGTGTGTCTTTGTCTGAGTCAGAGTGATCTTGGAAGACAGAAGGAACCTGCAGAAAATCAAACCTCCCTTTTCTGAAGTAAGTTTAGATAGCATAGCGCATCGATTTCTGTTTAATTTCGGCTTGGTATATTCCCTGTGTTAGAAGGGGCAAGGGTGTGTGGGGGGGGTTATTCATGGTTTTCTGTAACTTTAAGGCTTTGTCCAGAGGGGGAAATCTCTCTGAGTTTGGAAATATAGTGCCCTGTGAAATAGTTACCATCCTGATTTTTACAGAGATGATTTTACCTTCTTTATTTTTAATAAAATCCTTCTTTTAAGAAGCTGACTGTTTTCATGGTGTTAAAACCCAGGGGGTGGGTTTTTAGATCACTCTATAACCAATTGGTTGGGAGATTGTTCTCAAGCTTCCCTAGGAAAGGGGGTGTACGGCTTGAGGGGGTATTTTGGGGGGGGAGGGAAGTTCAAGTGATTCCTTTCCTGGATTCCTGTTAGATACTTGATGGTGGCAGCAAGAAGCATTTCTCAAGGTGCAGGGAATTTTGTACCTTGGGGGATTTAACCTAAGCTGGTGAAAAATAAGCTTAGGGGCTCTGAATGCGGGTCCCCACGTCTTTACCCTAGAGTTTAGAGTGGGGAGGGAACCCTGACACCACCATTGGAGGTTTTTAAGAACAGATTGGACAAACACCTGTCAGGGATGGCTTAGGTATTACTTGGCCCTGCCTTAGTGCAGTGGGCTGAACTTGATGACCTGTTGAAGTCCCCCTTCCAGCCCTACATTTCTCTGATTCCATGATTCTAGACATCTTGCACACAATAAGTAGTGTAACATTCCTATTGAGCCATATTAGACTATAAACAAGAGAATCTACAAGTAAAAACCTGAAAAGCTTGTCTGATGAGAGCAAAGAAAATTTGTTTAATTTAATTTTATTTAGAAATTCAACATGTTCCCAACTAACTGGATCTGACAAATTTAAAATTAGGAGCAGGGTTTTTTTTATAGAAGGATTCTCTTGTGAATAGGAAACTACTCTAGTAATCTGCACACCAGTAGCTATGCCTGTCTGCCAGCACCCAAATATTCTCCTGGTAGTTTGACACATCTGCAATTATTAATTTTCCTATTTTTATACTGCCAACACCACCTAATGAACTCATATTTGTATATTAAATATTTATGCTAAATACTATCAAAAATCTATTTAAGCAATAAAGAGCATATGGAAGTCACATTTGTAAACACTTAATATTTACCATTTCCCAGTCATTTTAAAAAAAGGTTAATACTATATTGCATCTCATTTCTATGCAATGGAAATACTGACATTAGCAACTTGTCTACAAAGGCAGTTTTCTAAAAAAGCAATATTCTCTAATCTCATTAAAATCACAGTCATTCAGAGCCAAATGCTTTAGATGCTGGGACACACGTAATAAATGGGGGGAGGGGGGAATCAAATTTGATCCATGTGGAAAGTGAGGTACAATTGCCCTACATCAAAGCAAAAATTAACAAGAACTTTAAAGTTGACTCAAAAACTTTTTCCAATGTTACCCTGTTGGTGAATCATACACTATGTCTACACTTACAGTGGTGTGTGGAGTACAGATACGGCATGCCCCCCTACAACAAGTATAAGTAGCAGTGTAGATGGTGAGACACTGCTTAGGCAAGTACAGTAAAGATATATACTGTAAGTTTCCGGCATATGCTACATAGCTCTCTACACACCCAAGCGGTTCCTCCCCCATCTACACTGCTATTTCCAGCAGTGTAGTGGTCCATGGCCAGAGCAGAAAAACCTCTGGGTTAAGGCAGCAGGGAAAGTTGCCAACAGCTCCCCAACGCTGGACCCTTTCCCTGCCACAACAAACAGCCCAAGCCTTTCCCCACCCCACAGAAAGGCTCTAGCAGAGAGATCCTGCTGGAACTTTTCCCTGCCACAGGGAAAGGCTCTAGCAGTGGGGAAAGGCAGTGAGGAAAGGCCCTCCTCCACTGCCTACCGTCTGCCAGAGCCTTTCACTGCTGTGTGTAGCTATATACTGCAGTATGGACACAGCCTGCTTTTCACTGCAGCATGTAACTACCCATACCCTACAGGCTGCTCCATGCATAGACAAGGCCATACAGCGAACATTCTACTGTGAAAAACTTTATATTCTGAAAGGAGCACATAGGTCCTTTCCATTACCACTTTTTTTAGTTCACAGAAATGTTATATTGATTTTATATTTAATGTACAGTAAGTTGTAAAGGTAAGGAACTTCTCATACTTGTATCCAAAATTATATGTATATTTCATTCCATTGATCCTGAGCACAATCTTTAGTTTGGATTTTCTCTGTACCCTCTTTGTATTTGAGGGAGGGTATGTGTCAAGAGTGTCAGAGATTTGATGTTAATGATGAAATGCAAAAGGCAAAATTACTTTGTATGCACCCTTTCTTACTGCTCTTTGATCATTTCACATTTTCAAATAATTTTTAACCTTAGAAAAATCAGGAATACTGAAGTCTTGACTTTTGTTATGCTGGAGGATTTGAGAACTAGAAAGGAATAAGTGACAGCTTAGAACAATTACCCAAATGACAGCTTTCCCAAAGCTCCATGTGACCTAGGAGTTGGAGGCAATTTCTCACTGAGGTTTAAGTGCTCCTGTGAATAGTCCTGACTAGATTTGATTGTCTTATGAATCTGTCAATGGAAAGGCAGGTCCAGGCTGTCAACAAATCCAAGGATACCACGATTAACTGCATTTTCCATACAAGAATAAACATGGATTTTTTTACATTGAGTTGAAGTCCCAATTTTAGGAAAAAAGAAAGGGTCCTCTGAGTGGATGACAGCACTGTATTGTAAGACCAACCCTTGAACAGCCAATCACTGAGGAACGGGAATACTAAAACCACCTCTCGATGAAGATAAGCAGCCACCACTGCTAAAACTTTTGAAAAAGCTCTCAGAGCCAAGGAAGCTCTAAAAGGGAGCAGCCAGTATTGAAAATGTTCCTGGCCTATAACTAAAAGCAGGTATTTTTTGTGAGATGTGTGTATCACTGCATGGAAATGTGTCTTGTAGGTCAAGTGCAAAAAACCAATCCCCTGAATTTAGCTGCCAGAGTCACCATCCTGAACTTCTGAGACTTTACAAATGTATTTAATTGCCTTAAATCTAAAATTAGTCTCCACCCTCTGTTTTTCTTTTTGCTACGAGGAAGTACCTTGAGTAGAAACTCTTTCCCTTGTGTTGAGCAGGGACAGGCTCCAGCAGTCCTAAACGAAGGAGGAAGTGTTTCCTGACTCAGTAAAAAGCTTATGAGAGAGATCCCTGAAGCGGTATGAGGTAAGATGGTAGAAAAGAGGGAGGAAGGAAAAGTGGATATGTAAGTCCGATGTTACAATCTTCAAAACCCATTTGTCTGTAGGAATCCATTCCCATGTATGCTGAAAATGGGAAAGTCAGTCTCCAGATGATGAAGTAAAGACGGCGGAGGATTTGAACCCTCGACCAACTAATTAAAACTGGTGTTTTGATACCAAGTATTTGGGCCAGGTGGATGAGTGGTTCTTTTCCTCTGGAATCTACATTTCTTTCTGAGGGGCTTAGTGGATTTTCTGGAGTCCAGAGAATTGGATTGGACAAGATCTCTGGGTGGTTTGCTACCTACTAAATTTATTTGTAGGGGTGTAAATTACTAGAAATCATAGTGGCCCTGGAGTCTTTTAAAGTGTGCAGGGGCTCATCTGTTGTCTCTGAAAACAACTTCAGACCATCAAAGGGGAGGTCTTCTATAGTGCTTTGGACCTCTCTGGGAAAGCTGGACAGTTAGAGCCAGGATGCCCTGTGATAAATACCACACTAGAGATGAAATGGGCTACAGCATCTGCTGCTTGAAGGGATGTCCTGGCCAGTAAGTGTACCTCAGCAGTAATGGTGTGAAATTGCTTTCTTTGCTGTGGTAGAAGGTGCTCAATAAAAGCAGTAAATTTCATGCAGTTTGTGTAATTGTATTTTGCCACGATTGCCTTGTAATTTGCGATCCAAAATTGTAGGGTTGCAGATGAGTAAACTTCCATCCAAAAAGGTCCAGAAACTTCTGGTCTTTGTCATTTGGGATTGGCTTGGTGTGGTGTTGCTTCCCCTGTTCATTCAGTGCATCCACCACCAAAGATTTACATGGGGGACGAGAGAATAAAAATTCGGCGTCCTTGGTGGGGACATCATATTTTCTTATCTCCCATTTACAAGTTGGTGGTACTGTTGCTGGGGTCTGCCAAACTACCTTCGCAGGATTCAAAAGTCCATCATTGATAAGTAACGCAACTCTGGTCAATGTTGCCAATTGCAGAATGTCCAGCAGCTTACATTGTGATTCCTTGACCTCATTGAGTGGTATCTGCAGATTGTCCACCACCCATTTTATGAGGACCTGAAATTGCTGAAAATTATCTGTCACAGACAGAGGTGGACAAATAACCGCCTCATCTGGAGAGGATGAGGATATTGTAGTTTAAGGGGTAGCTTCCTTATCTGCTCTGGCATCCTGTTCTTGAATGTCTCTTCCTGAGGAATGGGCTGCGGTGCGGGGGTTGTGTGCATCTATTTGTCCCAGTGCGCAAGACTTAAAACCTTGGGAAACTGTTGGTGTGCTGCCCGGGGATCCCAGTATGGCCATTGTTGGGAGCCACGTAGGAGAAGAAATGGCATCCAAGACTGGCCCCCTGAAAGTCCTCTTTTCTCTTAAAGTCTCTCTCTCTCTGCAGATGTCAAAGAATGGGTTCCTGTATGGATGGGTAGGAGAGCCCTGCACCGAGATACAAGAGACTAAAGGGAGGTCTCCATCATCATCCTCTACATCATCCAGAAGAGCCCCAGCTGAAAAGGTGGTGAATTGGGTAGTACTAGAGATAGATGGGAGTCCGGTGATTGAGAGGATCTCGGTACCACGAGACACTTAGTGCCCATAAGTGGAGATTCTGGTTCATCTGCCTCTGATAAATCCTCTGAGGACCTGAATTCTTGTTGTACCAAACAAAAAGGCACTACGAATATGACAGTGTTTGTCTCTCTAGAGACAGGCGGTACTGAAGATTTAGAGCATTCTGAGACAGGTGCTGACGGAGTTAGGGCCTTAGGCTTGCACAGTACCAAGGAACCCATCTGGGGAGGTACCAGCGATAAGGATGAGTCTGATGGTATTGGTCTGGAAGAAAGTTTCTCATAGACTCATAGACTTTAAGGTCAGAAGGGACCATCATGATCATCCAGTCTGACCTCCTGCACAACGCAGGCCACAGAATCTCACCCACCCACTCCTGGAACAATCCTCTCACCTATGTCTCAGCCATTGAAGTCCTCAAATCATGGTTTAAAGACTTCAAGATGCAGAGAATCCTCCGGTAAGTGACCCGTGCCCCATGCTGCAGAGGAAGGCAAAAAACCTCCAGGGCCTCTGCCAATCTACCCTGGAGGAAAATTCCTTCCCGACCCCAAATATGGCAATCAGCTGAACCCCGAGCATGTGGGCAAGACTCACCAGCCAGACACCCAGGAAAAAGTTCTCTGTAGTAACTTCTAACATCCCATCATTGACCATTGGTCCTATTTACCACTGATGGCAATTAATTGACCTTTGACTAAGATCATGTTATCCCATCAAACCATCCCCTCCATAAATGTATCTAGCTTAATCTTGAAGCCAGTTAGGTCTTTTGCCCCCACTGCTTCCCTTGGAAGGCTGTTCCAGAACTTCACTCCTCTGATGGTTAGAAACCTTCGTCTAATTTCAAGTCTAAACTTCCTGATGGCCAGTTTATATCCATTTGTTCTTGTGTCCACATTGGTACTGACCTGAAATAATTCCTCTCCCTCCCTGGTATTTATCCCTCTGATATATTTAAAGAGAGCAATCATATCTCCCCTCAGCCTTCTTTTGGTTAAGGTAAACAAACCAAGCTCCTTGAGTCTCCTTTCATACGACAGGTTTTCCATTCCTCGGATCATCCTAGTGGCCCTTCTTTGTACCTGTTCCAGTTTGAATTCATCCTTCTTAAACATGGGAGACCAGAACTGCACACAGTATTCCAAATAAGGTCTCACCAATGCCTTGTATAACGGTACTAACACCTCCTTATCTCTATTAGAAATACCTCGCCTAATGCATCCCAAGACCGCATTAGCTTTTTTTACGGCCACATCACATTGGCGACTCATAGTCATCCTGTGATCAACCAGGACTCCGAGGTCCTTCTCCTCTTCCGTTACTTCCAACTGATGCGTCCCCAGCTTATAACTAAAATTCTTGTTATTAATCCCTAAATGCATAACCTTACACTTCTCACTATTAAATTTCATCCTATTACTATTACTCCAGTTTACAAGGTCATCCAGATCTTCCTGTAGGATATCCCGATCCTTTTCTGAATTGGTAATACCTCCCAACTTTGTGTCATCTGCAAACTTTATTAGCACACTCCCACTTTTGGTGCCGAGGTCAGTAATAAAAAGATTAAATAAAATTGGTCCCAAAACTGAACCTTGAGGAACTCCACTAGTAACCTCCCTCCAACCTGACAGTTCACCTTTCAGTATGACCCGCTGTAGTCTCCCCTTTAACCAGTTCCTTATCCACCTCTCAATTTTCATATTGATCCCCATCTTTTCCAATTTAACCAATAATTCCTCATGTGGTACTGTATCAAATGCCTTACTGAAATCGAGGTAGATTAGATCCACTGCGTTTCCTTTATCTAAAAAATCTGTTACTTTCTCAAAGAAGGAGATCAAGTTGGTTTGGCACGATCTACCTTTTGTAAAACCATGTTGTAATTTGTCCCAATTGCCATTGACCTCAAGGTCCTTAACTACTTTCTCCTTCAAAATTTTTTCCAAGACCTTGCATACTACAGATGTCAAACTAACAGGCCTGTAGTTACCCGGGTCACTTTTTTTCCCTTTCTTAAAAATAGGAACTATATGAGCTATTCTCCAGTCAAACGGTACAACCCCTGAGTTTAGAGATTCATTAAAATTTTTTGCTAATGGGCTTGCAATTTCATGTGCCAGTTCCTTTAATATTCTTGGATGAAGATTATCTGGGCCGCCTGATTTACTCTCATTAAGCTTTCAAGTTTGGCTTCTACCTCGGATATGGTAATATCTACCCCCACATCCTTATTCCCATTTGTCATGCTGCCACTATTCCTAAGCTCCTCATTAGCCTCATTAAAGACTGAGGCAAAGTATTTGTTTAGATATTGGGCCATGCCTAGATTATCCTTAACCTCCACTCCATCCTCAGTGTTTAGCGGTCCCACTTCTTCTTTCTTTGTTTTCTTCCTATTTATATGGCTATAAAACCTTTTACTATTGGTTTTAATTCCCTTTGCAAGGTCCAATTCTACATGCCTTTTAGCCTGTCTCACTTTATCCCTACATGCTCTGACCTCAGTAAGGTCCTTGCCTTCTTTGTCACATCTTGACAGTACTGAGGTTCAGTCAGAGATGTGTTTGCTCTTGGAAGAGCTTAAGGGCTTTCCAGACATGCAGGTACCGGAGAAGTCTTTTGTTGCTATGATACCAAGTCAAGAGGTTGAAGCTTCTGAGACCGTTGACCTACTGGGGACTGAGGTCTTTAAGGAGCTGGCTCCTTATGAAGGGAGTTGGAACTCTGCTTCTTCAAGGAGGTCTCTGGAGTTTTCCCCTTACCAAGAGAGAGCTGAGGCGAGGTGAAAGGAGCTCTGGATCTACCCAGAAAACAGTGTATACAGCAGTTCTTCTGACCTGACTCTGAAGTCGGGCAAAGGGAGCACTTCATCATTAGTAGCCTCTGCTTAATCTCCCTGTTTTACCTTGCCTGGGATTTAAGGGCCAGAGAGAAGTTACACTTCTGACAAATGTGTAACTGCTGCTAACTAGGATGTCCTCCCAGCAAGTCAGGCAGCGTTTGAACCCCGGTGAGCCAGATATGCCCTTCCAAGGAAGGCAAGCCTCCCTAGAGGGAAGAGGAATAAATCTAATTCTCTCAACTACCAAACTAATCTAACTAGCAAGAAAACTACCTAAAACTAAATTAGCAACTAAAAGAAAAAAAATTTTAGGGGAGGCATGCTCAAGCTCCATCTCAGGCTGAGGCAGCTGAGAAGGAACTGAGGGCGGTTCACTCACACAGCCCTATATAATCTCAGTGTGGGGGGCAAGGCTGTGTAGGGCACATGCGCGAGCCAAATGGACACTGCCAGTGCAAATCTCCATTTGAAAGCATGTGGGGTACATGCAGACCTGGAGTGGAGCAATCTTAGGGGCACTACTCAAAGAACAACATCTATTGTCTTCTCAACTAAAGGCTGTAGCTCGAGGTTCTAGTCTTCAATGATGTTGTATTCCACTAGTCCCCTCAAAAATATGGACATAAAAGCCAAGAATTAAGAATAATAAAAAACCTTTGAGGCCATCTTTATACATCACAAAAACATTTTTTTGTTATTTTTGCTTTACAGTTCACCTTAAGGTACTACCTATGTGATCATTTTTCATTACACCATATTGTACAATCTGGAAATATATTTAAATCACAGAATCAGATAAATGTTTGCCTAGAAGTGACCTTGAGAAGCCATCAAGTCCAGCCCCCTGCACTGTGGCAGGACAAGTAAACTAAGACCATCCCTGACATGTGTTTGTCCAACTTGTTTTTAAAAGCTTCCAATGATGGGAACCCAGGACCTCCCTTGGAAGCCTTTCCAGAGCTTAACTACCCTGATAGTTAGAAAGCTTTTCCTAATATCTAACCCAAAACTCCGTTGCTGAAGATTAAACTCATTACTTCTTGTCCTATCTTCAGTGGACAATCAGAACTATTGATCACCGTCCTTTTTGTAACAGCCTTTAACATATTGGAAGACCGTTATCAAGTCCCGCTCCTCAGTCTTCTTTCCTCAAGACTAAACAGGCACACTTTTTTTTAAACCTTTCCTCATATGTCAGGTTTCCTAAATATTTTATCATTTTTACTGCTCTCCTCTGGATTATTTCCAATTTGTCCACATCTTTCCTAAATTGAGGTACCCAGAATTGGAGACAGAACTCGAGCAGGGGACTCACCAATACCAACCAGAGCAGGACAATTACCTCTTGTGTCTTACAACACTCCTGTTAATATTCCCCCAGAATCATATTAGCCTTTTTTGCAGCTGCATCACACTGATGACTCATTCAGTTTGTCGTCCCTATAACCCCCACATCCTTTTCTGTAGTACCATCTAGACAGTTATTCCCCTTTTTGTAGTTGTGCATTTGATTTTCCCTTTCTAAGTGAAGTACTTTGCACTTGTCTTTACTGAATTTCATCTTCCTGAATTCACACCAATTTTCCAAGGTCATTTTGAATTTTCCATCTATCCTCCCACTTGGTGTCATCTGCACATTTTATAAGCATACTCTCTATTCCATTAATCAAGTCATTATGAAAATACTGAATAGCACCCAGGACTGACCCCAGCAGGACCCCAGTAGATACGCCCTCCCAATTTGATTGCAAACCATTGGTAACTACTCTTAATCAGTTGTGCACCCACCTTATAGTAATTTCATCTAGACCAGGTTTCCCTAGTTTGTTATGAGAATACCATGCTTCATGTCAAAAGTATAGTCTAAATGTATCGTACACATGGGAATAAGTTTTCTAATCATTTCAACAGGGTTTTAGCCCTCTGGCTCCCACTAACATTAATGAGCGACAACTAAACCCAGCACATGATTTTTTTTAAAGAAGAATTACAAAATGCTCAGGTTACATTTAAATTTCCAAGTTAACATTTAGTTTTGGTCTGGTTTTTGTGATAAGAATCTCTTTTTGGCCACATTGGCAAGCATTCTAGGAAAGCATCTTACCTTAGCAGTAGGATTTTTTAAAAAACACTTGGAAACAAATGCATGAATTTTGCCCTTCATATACATTACTCTTTCAGCTACCACCTTTTAAATAGTACTTCATACTAAGCATTTTGGAGTATCCATAGCTTATTTTAAATTTTTACACAGTGCTTTTCTGGTGACTTTTTTGGACTAATATTACTGAAAGTATGCACCTCAGTTTGTTGCACCATTCCTGAGAGCACACTGCAATTCTGACCAATCACCACAACATACTGCTTAGAGTGCACAATGAACATGTCATACTCACCTGTCACAGAAACAATATTGAGTAATCTTCTCATGGTCTGAGGACTGATATCACTGAACCAGTCCTCTGTAACCAGAAGCTTGGTCAGATCAAAAGACATCTGGCGTGTAATAGTCCGCTGCATCTGTCGTCTTCGGTAAGTATCCTGACAAATAAAAAAACAAAATAATGATTAGTTTCTCCAAATTTTACATACCTGAAGGGCTTCTCATTTTAGGTTTTGTGCTTAAAAAATATTCTAATTTTTACAAGTTCAAATTCGTGCCTTTGGCTGTTCTCAAATACAATGAAAATATTTTCACAGAAAAAAATGTTACTTGGCTAAACTATATAATAATCCATAAGAGCAACACAGGTTGTAAATTATTTCTAATAAGCCACATTACTATGGCTTACAAACAATAGCAGATTTTTTTCACACCACAATTATGAATGACAAAATACAATGGTAAGTCACAATATTTTGTATGAACACAACAATTTAAAACATTGTTGCCATCACTTTCGGCTGTCTCCGCAAAAAGTTAAATTCCATCCATTTTCTTATATAATGTTGAGAAAACCACTTTTTAAATTAAGGCAAAAAAACCACAAAAGAGCATTATCTTTGATTTGGAGGAATCAAAAAATCCTCATTCATAGCTCTAGCATCTGTCACACAGAAACTGATATAGGAGACAGTTATTAAGCCAAAAATCTTTGTGATTGTTAGATATGACAACACAAGACCCCACCTTGGGTACAGATTGAACAACAATTTGTATACCCTCTCTCCCTTTCAGGCATTGTAGGATCAAATTATTATAGATTAGATGGCTCCAACAATAACAGCTGTGAGGCAAGCTTGGTCAACCTTGGCTAGAAAGTTCTGCTTTCATCCATTCTTTCATGTAGAGGTAGTCCTACAGAGCAATTCTATCCCTAAAATCTGTAGCAAAATCTTGATGTGAAGGGACTGGATGGAGAGAGGAATGATGACTGTGTCACAGCTAATTGACAATGATACATTTAAACAATGTCTAGATCTTCAGCAACAATTTGGCTTGCCCTGCTCCAGATCATAGAAATATCTCCAGTTAAAGCATTTACTTACAAATATATTTGGACCAGATCCATTGGGAGCTCCACAACCTCCAGAACTTTTATTATATTGAAAAAAAACTTCCTGGCCAGGGGTATCCTTTTATGATTTTCTGGCCCAGAAAACTCTGCCAAAGATTCCTAATTTGCAAGTCACTTGGAATAGAGATTTAGATATGGCAACTATCTCCAAATGAATGAAATATAATTGTATGTAATGTTTAAAAAGCAACTATAGACATGAGACTATGGCTTATTCACCAAAAGACACTTTTTCAAATATTCTGGTCCCCACATAGCTTAATAGTAATGGGCCTCATAAATGCTGGCCCCTGTTGAAAATATAATTTCTTTGATGCTACATTAGCTCATGGGTTTTTGGAGTGCCTTGTATCAAGAATTTTGTTGTATGAGATGGGTCAAAGGAACAGTCTGATATTGGATGCTAAGTTGGAGCCCATTCCCTTAAGTTTCATTCTTCTATGCATTTCTGCTACCTGGCGGTTACCTGGTAACAAGCTGGTATGGTTCCATCATGCAGTTTGGTCACTAAAAAAATTAAATCTGAAAAAATTGAAAAGTTGATCCCCACTTAATACTGGATGCCTGCCTCGGTGGCATGGCTGACCACACGGCTAACAAATTACTGGAATTCCACAGGAAGAGAATGCCTGAAAAATTGCAAGCAATTTTGGCTGATTTTTTAGCAGTCTATGATAATGTCAACCCTTAAAAACAGTTTTGTGGCTTCCCATCCCCTCCCTTTTTCCTAACTCTCTATTTACTTTGTGTACTGTGGTATTTTGGTATATTTGTTGCATTTGTCCAGGTAGAAGGCTAGGGCTATTCTGACATCTAGTGTGTGTAATACAGCCTCTCTGTTGCTGTGGTGAGGCTTGGATAGAAAATTGGAAGGTGAATCAATTGGTCCGTGTGGAATGGGGAGGTTACCTTATGAATGAATTTTGGATGTGGCTTGAGCATAACCTTGTCCATAAAGAATACTGTGTAGGGAGGATGTGCCATCAGAACCACTATTTCTCCTCTTCTCCTAGCCGAGGTGATTGCTATCATGAAGGTCGTTTTCATTGAGAGGTTTGTAAGCGAACAGGTGGCCATGGGTTCGAAGGGAAGTCTAGTCAGGCCTTTCAACACCAGGTTTAGATCCCATGTAAGGGTAGGATATTGGGGCTGTGAGAAAAGCCAACCCAAGGAATCATTTAGTGGTTGGGTATGATAGCACTGAGTATCCCTCTACTTGTTGATGGAAGGCTGCTACAGCTGCTAGGTGGATCCGGAGAGAACTGAGAGACAGTCCCAATCTTTTCAGAATCAGTACATAGTCTAGGATCTTTGGTAGGGTTGTGAATGTCACCAAATCCAGAAGAAAAGGTTACTCACCTTTGTAACCGGTGTTCTTCGAGATGTGTTGCTCATATCTATTCCAGTTAGGTGTGCGCGCGTGCACGGACGTCGGAAACTTTTTCCCCTAGCAGCTACCCGTCGGGCCGGCTGGGGAGCCCCCTGGAGTGGCGCCGAAATGGCACTCTATATAGTACTCTGCCAGCCCAACCCCCCTCCAGTTCCTTCTTGCCGGCTACTCCGACAGTGGGGAAGGTGTGGGGGAATGGAATAGATATGAGCAACACATCTCGAAGAACACCGGTTACAAAGGTGAGTAACCTTTTCTTCTTCTTCGAGTGGTTGCTCATATCTATTCCAGTTAGGTGAATCCCAAGCCTTACCTTGGAGGCGGGTTCGGAGTTACGGTAAAGCAGCTTGAAGGATAGCCCTACCGAAGGCCGCATCATCACGGGAATGATGGGTGATGGCGTAGTGAGATGTGAAGGTGTGCACCGATGCCCAGGTTGCGGCCCTGCAGATCTCCTGAAGAGGGACGTTAGCCAGGAAAGCCGCCGAGGAAGCCTGCGCCCTGGTAGAGTGGGCCGTGACTAGCGGCGGAGGCACCTTCGCCAGGTCGTAGCAGGCACGGATGCAGGCTGTAATCCACGATGATATGCTCTGCGAAGAGACCGGTGCGCCTCTCATACGTTCCGCAACAGCGACGAAGAGCTGAGGGGTCTTACGGAACGGCCTTGTACGTTCTATGTAGAAGGCGAGCGCTCTCCTGACATCTAATGAATGTAGCCGTTGCTCATTGGAGTTGGCATGCGGCTTAGGAAAGAAAACAGGCAGGAAAATGTCCTGTGACATGTGGAAGAGCGAGACCACCTTTGGAAGGAAGGACGGGTGAGGACAAAGCTGAACCTTGTCCTCATGAAAGATGGTATATGGCGGGTCACACAGGAGAGCCTTCAACTCGGATACCAGTCTGGCTGAGGTGATAGCCACGAGGAAAGCGACCTTCCATGACAGATAAAGGAGGGAGCAGGAAGCCATAGGCTCAAATGGAGGACCTGTGAGTCGAGAAAGGACGAGATTGAGGTCCCATGCCGGAACAGGTGACTTCGTTGAAGGGTGAACCTTTTCCAAGCCCTTGAGGAAGCGACGCACCATGGGGTGCGTAAATATTGAGCGGCCCTCTGCTCCTGGGTGGAAAGCCGAGATGGCAGCAAGATGGACCTTCAGGGATCCAAGTGCAAGGTGGTTGTCCTTGAGATGTAACACGTAATCCAGAATAGACGGCACGGGGGCAAGGTGTGGAGATATCTGCTGTTGGGCGCACCAGACAGAGAACCTTTTCCACTTTGCCTCGTACATGAGACTTGTAGAGGGCTTGCGACTCTCAAGGAGTACTCGTCTAACTGGATCCGAGCAAGCCATCTCTGACCGGTTCAGCCATGAATTCTCCACACTGTCAGATGCAACGAGTGGAGGTCTGGATGGAGAAGACGACCATGATCTTGGGAGATAAGATCGTGGCTGATTGGGAGAGGAATGCGGGGCTGTATTGACAGGTCCAGCAGGGTCGGGTACCAGCACTGCCGTGCCCACGCAGGGGCTACTAATATGACGTCCGCCTTGTCCCTGCGAATCTTGAGGATGACTTTGTGGATCAGCGGGAAAGGCGGGAACGCGTAGAGCAGATGACGTGACCACGAAATCGTGAAGGCGTCCACAAGGGAGCCCGAGCTGTGTCCTCTGAAGGAGCAGAAGTTCGGGCACTTCCTGTTGGTTCGGGAGGCAATCAGGTCGAGCTGGGGAAACCCCCATGTGCGGAAGATCGAATGGATCACGTCCGGGCGTATGGACCATTCGTGGACCAGGAAACGTCTGCTCAGCTTGTCTGCCAGGACATTCTGGACTCCAGGGAGGTAAGACGCCTGGAGAGAGACGGAGTGGGCTAAGCAGAGGTCCCACAGAAGGAGGGCTTCGCGGCACAGCGGTGATGACCGAGCTCCGCCCTGCTTGTTCAGGTAGAACATGGCCGTTGTATTGTCCGTAAGAACCTCCACGCAGCGGTTCTGTAGGTAAGACAGGAATGCTTGGCACGCCAGACGAATTGCCCTGAGCTCCTTGATGTTGATGTGGAGACTGAGCTCGTGCTGTTGCCACATGTCCTGCGTTGTTAACTGGCCGAGATGGGCGCCCCAACCCAACGCTGATGCATCTGTCACTAGAGTTAGGGAGGGAAGGAGTGGTTGAAACAGGACTCCTTCCCCTAACGTCAGTGGGTCTAGCCACCACTGCAGGGAGTCCAACGTGTGAGCCGGAACTGTGATGACCATGTCCAAGTTGTCTCGGCTTGGTCGGTAGACTGAAGCCAGCCACGCCTGCAGAGGACGAAGTCGTAATCGGGCATGCTGGACCACGTACGTGCAGGACGCCATGTGGCCCAGCAACTTGAGACACTGCCTTGCGGTCGTGGTGGGAAACCAGCGGAGTGTGGTGATCAAGTCCACGATGGTGTGGCGACGAGCCTGTGGGAGGAACGCGCGTGCTCTGGTTGCATCGAGGATTGCTCCGATGAACTGGATGGACTGAGTCGGTTCCAGCACTGACTTGCTGGTGTTCACAATGATACCAAGGTAAGAAAAGGTATCCATGACCATCTGCACGTGTGCTTGCACCTGTTGGCGGGACCGGCCTCGAACTAGCCAGTCGTCGAGGTACGGGAACATGTGGACGTGGTGGCGGCGGAGGAACGCGGCTACTACTGCCATGCATTTCGTGAAGACACGGGGAGCCGTACACAGACCGAAAGGGAGTGCTGTGAACTGGTAGTGTGTCTTGCAGACGACGAACCGGAGGAAGCGTCTGTGAGCCAGTGTGATGGAGATATGGAAATATGCATCTTTCATATCAAGGGCGGCATACCAGTCCCCCGGGTCCAGAGAGGGGATGATGGTGGCCAGGGAGACCATACGGAACTTCAGGTTGACGATGTACTTGTTGAGGTTCCTTAGGTCCAGAATGGGTCATAGACCCCCTTTGGCCTTGGGGACTAGGAAGTATCGGGAATAGAACCCCTTCCCCATGAATTCTTGAGGCACCTCCTCCACAGCTCCTAGTTCGAGGAGCACTTGTACCTCTTGATAGAGGAGTTGCTTGTGAGAAGGATCCCTGAAGAGGGATGAGGGGGGTGGGTGGGAGGGAGGGATAGAGAGGAAGTGGATAGAATATCCCGCCTCTACCGTCCGTAGGATCCACCGATCTAATGTAATATGGGACCAGGCATGGTAGAATCGGGACAGACAATCCAAGAAGGGTAGAGAGGCTGGACTCTGCGGTAATGGTAAGTCGTCCTCGAAGGTCCCATCAAAATGGACGCTTTGCGCCCTGCGATGGTTTCTGCTGGCCTCTGTTTTGTCCTTGGGAAGGACGGGAAGGCTTTCGGCGAGTAAAACTGGGTCTCCTTCAGGAGAAGTCCTGTCTTGGTCGAAATGGGAAGGAGCGCTGTTGGAAAGGTTGAGGTTTGAACGGCTTCCTGAGCGCAGCCACGGTGTGCATGCCCAAGGACTTAATGGTGTTTCTCGTGTCCTTGAGGTTATGCAACCAGGAGTCAGTCTGGTCAGCAAAAAGTCCCTTGCCATCAAAGGGTAGGTCCTGGATAGTGTTCTGGACCTCAGCTGGCAGACCAGATGACTGAAGCCACGCGCTCCTCCGCATAGAGATACCCGTTGCCAGCGTATGGGCTGCCGCATCTGCCGAGTCCAGAGCGCCCTGCGGAGAGGTGCGGGCCACCAACTTGCCCTCGTACGCCATGGCCTTGAGTTCAGTTTTGGACTCCGGTGTAAGTTGGTCCTCAAACTTCATAACTGCTGACCAGGAGTTGTGGGCATACCTACTAAGAATCGCTAGCTGGTTGGCGATCCTTAGCGAAAGTCCCGCAGTGGAGTATACCTTTCTGCCAAAGAGGTCCAGGCGCTTGGATTCTTTGGATTTAGGAGCAGGGCCTTGTTGACCATGCCTCTCCTTGGCGTTGACAGCGTCCACCACGAGGGAGCAAGGCACAGGGTGGGTAAACAGATATTCAAACCCCTTATTAGGAACAAAGTATTTTCTCTCCACCCTTTTGGCTGTTGGGGGGATAGAGGATGGGGTTTGCCAGAGTGCCGTAGCATTGCCGCGGATGGTCTTGTTCATCGGCAAGGCCACTCTGGAAGGACCCTCTGGCTTCAGAATTTCATCCACCATAGGGTCGTCCTCCTCCTCAACCACCTCCTCTATGGGCAGGTTCATGCTAAGAGCTACCCTCCGGAGTAGCTCCTGCAGGACCTTAAAATCCATAGGCAGAGGCGTGGATGATGATGTACCCGCCACAGCTTCATCAGGTGAAGAGGAGGAGTTGTCAGCGGGAGAGGAGGGTCAGGTAGGTTGTCCTGCTCAAGGATGGGAGGATCCTGTTGGGTAGGGACAGGTGCCTCCCTTTCCACCGGGGCTGGGTCTCCGGATGCAGCCTCCTCCGCAGGTGGACGGCTGATGGTCGCCACCGGGGGATGGGTACGCACCACCAGATAGGGAGGCAGTGCTGCACCTTGAGCCTCGTGGTATGCCCAGGGTGTCCAGAACGGCCACTGGGGTTGCCAAGCAGCTGGCATAGGGTCTCGCACGGGGGCCACTCGAGTCACCTCAGGTGTCTTTGACGGCCTGGTCGAACTGGCTGATGACTGGTCTCGAGATGGCCAAGGTGGGGCGGTGCGCGACGTAGGATGGTCCCTCGATGGTCTAAACCGTAAGGAACGCGAATCACGTGACCTCGAGCGGGACCGTGAACGGTATTGCACCCTATCATCCCGGTAACGTGGGGATTTGCGGTGCCGTGGTGGAGTTCGGCATCGTGGAGACCGCTCGTGGCGCGGCAGATCCCGGTCTCGGGAAGACAAGTCCCGGTGTGGGGATCGTCGGCGCCGAGGGGATGCTCCTCGGTGCGGTGAGTCCCGGTGCCGCGGGGACGCCTCTCGGCGCGGTGAGTCCCGGTGCCGTGGGGATGCCTCTCGGCGCAGTGAGTCCCGGTGCCGTGGGGACGCCTCTCGGTGCGGCGAGGCTCGGTGCCGTGGGGACGCCTCATGACGAGACGATTCACGGTGCCATGGAGCTACGTCTTGGCGTGGTGAGTCCCGGTACCTCGGTGAGACATCGCGGTGCCGTGGGGACACGTAGCGATGAGGCGAGTCTTGGTGCCGTGGAGAGGTGGATCGGCGCCAGTCGGACTGCTGACGTGGGGAGTCCCGGTGCCGTGGAGAGGCAGATCGGCACCGATTGGACTGCCGTCGTGGATAGTCCCGGTGCCGTGGGGATTCCGCTCGGTACGGCGAGTTTCGACGCTGGGATGGGAGCTCACGGTGCGGTGAAGCTCGGCGTCGAGGAGATGTTTCTCGACGTGGTGAATCCCGACGGTGCGGCTACTCTTGGCGTCGGGGCAGACTCCAGCGTGGTGTCTCCACTGAGGATAGAGCCCGAGGTGGAGAACGGTGTCGGGAAGGCGTCGCGCTCATCCTGGACACCGAGCGGGACCAGGATCTGGGCAAGCGAGGGCGACCTCGAGCGTGAGCGGCTCCGAGGGTCCGGGCTGCGAGACCTGCGCCGCGAGTCAGACCGGCGTCGTGAGTCGGACCGATACACCGTGCGGTGACGGGACTCCGAACGGCGCCGGGACTCAGAGCGGCGTGCAGGAGGCTGTAGTTGAGCTGACGGTCCGAGGAGCGTCGGCTTGCCTCTAGAGATGACCGGGGGCCGTGCCAGGATTGGTGCTGGCATGGGGGACGCCGTCATCTCGATCAGCTCCTTTGCAGCCTCGAAGGTGTCCGGCGTCGAAGGTGCAATCACGTCCTCAAGGGACGGCGGGTGCCTGTGGGCGCGGGCTGACGCTTGTCTGTTCCAGCGCACCGGGGCAGGGCGGTGCCGCAACAACCTTCGGAGACTTGGCTCGCCCCTTGCGGCCCGATGGAGAAAAGGAGCGGTGCCGAGAGCGGCCCCGGGTTCCCGACGCTGCCCGACCCCGAGGCAGGTGGGAGTCCTTCCGCAGTGCCGCAGCCGGCGCTGATGGGGGCGCGCTGCGCACCGAGATGCTGGAGCCCACACCTTGAGAAGGGCAGAGTGCCGCCTCCATTAGTAACTGTCTTAGGCGGATTTCTCTCTCCTTTCTGGTGCGGGGCTTGAAGGACTTACACAGCTTGCATTTGTCCGCTGTGTGGGACTCACCCAGACACCAAAGACAGGAGTCGTGGGGGTCCCCAGTGGGCATGGGCCTGTTACAGGATCTGCACGACTTGAATCCCTGTGAAGGCATGCCCTATGCTCGGAGGCCTCGGGAGGAGCCCGCTAACTATAGAAAACTACTACTACTAATTACTACAACTATAACTACACTAATCACTATAACAATGAGAACTATTAACACTAAAAACTATTACTATAACAATGAAAAACTATTAACACGGATAGCTAGAGAGTAGTGGAGCACTTGCGAACAAGAGACCACTGTTCCAACGACCGTCACGGGCGGTAAGAAGGAACTGGAGGGGGGTCAGGCCGGCAGGGTACTACATAGAGCGCCATTTCGGCGCCACTCCAGGGGGCTCCCCAGCCGGCCCGACGGGTAGCTGCTAGGGGAAAAAGTTTCCGACGTCTGTGCACGCGCGCGCACACGCACACCTAACTGGAATAGATATGAGCAACCACTTGAAGAAGAACCTGGACCATTTCTGCAGGTAAGTAAGATGTGTCAAGGACTTTCTACTGTGTAGCAATGCCTCTTGTACCTTCTTCAAGCAGGAGCTCTCTATGCACTGGAACCATGAAGGAGCCACACCTTGAGGTGAAGAATCCCCACGTTGGGATGTAGAGTGCGTCCTTCGTTCTCCGAGAGGAGCTACGGAGTGAAGTCGAGAGAGATTTGTGGGCACGTTGCAAGTTGTGACAGGTAAGAGTACCAAGTCTATCTTGGCCAAGTGGGAGCAATCAGTATGATGAGTGCTTCTTCTCTTTTTATTTTTAATACGACTTTCAACAGTAAGGGAAACGGAGGAAAGGTGCAGAGAAGGTCCCTTTCTCAGGGAAGGAGGAGAGCATTGCCCAGGGAGTGTTGCCCCATACCTGATCTAGAGCAGTAAAGTGGATATTTCTTGTTTAGGTAAGTGTCAAACAGGTCTGTGGTTGGTGTCCCCCACCGCCTGAAAAGGTCATGGAGTACTGTTGGGTTTATCTCCCATTCACGGTCATGTGGGAACTTGCAACTGACACTAGTCAAACTTAGCAAGTTTGCAGATGACACTAAATTGGGAGGAGTGGTTGATACGCTGGAGGGTAGGGATAGGATACAGAGGGAACTAGACAAATTAGAGGATTGGGCCAAAAGAAATCTCATGAGGTTCAACAAGGACAAGTGCAGAGTCCTGCACTTAGGACGGAAGAATCCCATGCACTGCTACAGACTAGGGACCGAATGGCTGGGCAGCAGTTCTGCAGAAAAGGACCTAGGGGTTACGGTGGACAAAAAGCTGAATATGAGTCAACAGTGTGCCCTTGTTGCCAAGAAGGCTAACGGCATTTTGGGCTGTATAAGTAGGGGCATTTCCAGCAGATCGAGGGACGTGATTATTCCCCTCTATTCGGCACTGGTGAGGCCTCATTTGGAGTACTGTGTCCAGTTTTGGGCCCCACACTACAAGAAGGATGTGGATAAATTGGAAAGAGTCCAACGGAGGGCAACAAAAATGATTAGGGGGCTGGAGCACATGACTTATGAGGAGAGGCTGAGGGAACTGGGATTGTTTAGCCTGCAGAAGAGAAGAATGAGGGGGGATTTGATAGCTGCTTTCAACTACCAGAAAGGGGGTTCCAAAGAGGATGGATCTAGACTGTTCTCAGTGGTAGAAGATGACAGAACAAGGAGTAACGGTCTCAAGTTGCAGAGGGGGAGGTTTAGGTTGGATATTAGGAAAAACTTTTTCACTAGTAGGGTGGTGAAGCACTGGAATGGGTTACCTAGGGAGGTGGTGGAATCTCCTTCCTTAGAGGTTTTTAAGGTCAGGCTTGACAAAGCCCTGGCTGGGATGATCTAGTTGGGGTTGGTCCTGCTTTGAGCAGGGGGTTGGACTAGATGACCTCCTGAGGTCCCTTCCAACCCTGAGATTCTATGATTCTATGATTCTATGACACTGTCCACTATCAAGTTTTGTGTGCTCAGAAGGTAAGCTGCTGCTAGTGTAACGTCATGGGAGAAGCACCAGTTCCATAGTTTTATTGTTTCTGCATAGAGGGAGGGTGACAAGAATTCAAAGCATAGATGACGATGGAGATGGGGGGAAGCTAGGAGAAGAAGAATTCCGTCTCCCCACCCAGGCATAATATATATTTTTTTTTAATCAGCCCACTTACAAATAGATGTCACCGATGCTGTGGTCTGCCATATCATTTTTGAAGGGTCCAGGAAAGCCTCATTAATGGGAAGGGCTATTTTAGAGGATGAGGAGGAGTGTAGTACATCAAGTTTGTGATGGGTGTCCTTAACTTCCTCCAAGGGAATCTGCAGTGTATCTGCAACTCTCTTTGCCAAGTTCTGGAAAAGCTGGAAGACTTCAGCTAAGGACACTGATGGAGGCATGATGGCCTCATCTGGGGAGGAGGAAGATATGTTGGTCCTCTGAGTAACCTCTTCCTCAGTGCCACCCTCCTGTTCCTCCACGATCTCCTCTGGAGGTTCCAAGGTTCTGGATGCCGTGGCAAAGGGGGCACATCTCAGGGGTTCACGGGTAAAACTGGAAGCCTGAGAAATGTGGGGGTGATATGCAGCCCAAGGATCCCAGTATTGCCATTGGGCAGTGGAATAAAGCCGGGTGGTGGTACGCGTGTGGTGGTGGGGCTGTCTGAAGGTATGCTCAGGGGGCTTCTTGGTAGAGGACATCATAGGGAGCATAAGAGGAATAGTGGGAAACAGCCTCCTCTGGCTCGCTGAGTCTGCACTGGAGAGGGGAGGTGCATGGAGAAGAGTTGGTGCTGAGGTCCCGGTGTCAAGAAGAGGAGACTCCGATACCTGGAGATCTCTTGAGTGCTGGAATTCAAGCAGTACTGATTGATCTGGTGCCACTGGTGGTACCAATGGAGTCGGGAATCTTGCCCGCACTAAACGCCCCGGTGCTGGATAGGGCATTGATGACTGCATCGACGGTACAGCATGTACCGGCATCATCTTCTTACTGGAGTGCTGGCTCCTATCTTTGTCCGTTGATACCACTGACTGTGCCTGTGCCCATCGGGTCTTTAGGAGTGTCAATGGTACCTGCCACTCCAGATCTTCATGAGCCATGGATGCCGGGATTGTCTTGGTGCCGACAGTCCCAAGTGTGCTGGAGATTTTTTATTGCTGGCTCAGGGCTCAATCTGGGGACTTCCCACTCTCTTTTTTGATGACTTACGAGGGGGTCTGAGGCTGATTTCTTAGACTCACAGTCCTTAGATGTTGAGGGCTGCGGGGAAGACTCACGTCTGCCAGGTGACTTTCAGCACAGGTCTGAGGTGAGGCTGGAGGGCTGCTTCCATGAAGATGATCTTTTGTCTCTACATCCTGTCCTTTCGAGACCTGGGTCTGAGTTGCTGGCAGAGGCCACACTTCTGTAGGATGTGGCCTTCCCCAAAGCAGCATATGCACCAGGACTGCTTGTCTGCTACAGGGATGGCCTCTTTGCAGAAGAGGCACTTCTTGAAGCCTGGTGAACCAGGCATACCCCGTTGGGGGAAGGATCCTCGACAAAAAAGGGGAGAAAATAAAGTCTTGTTTCTTTTGTTTTTGTTCGGGAAGAAAAAATAAAGAGAAAAAAACTACAGCTAAGACTGGGGAGACTAACTACAGAAATGTTAAAGCCGGAAATGGTCGCAAACAGACTGCCAAGTCTAGCCAGGGGCAGTTGAAAAGGAACGGAGGAGGGGCAGCCTCATGGCAGGGCACGAGGAGAGACAGCGCATGTGCGGTTCTAACGGACACTGCTACCAAAGTTCTCCAATCAGCAATGCAGCGAAACAAGCACTCCTACAGTGGTGCACCTATAGGGACACTATTTGAAGAAGAACCAGTTTTACAGGAGCTGTTTATTTCTACTTTTGGATGTACAGATTATAACATTAATTCTCCTTGTCCAGAAATGCGGAGACTACAGAGAAGCTCTGCACAGAATAACAAGTACAGAAGTCAAAAATGTGCATCCACATTGCTCCAGGCTACTTCGCTTGCTGGAGTCCTCCCTTGAAGCACCAACTAGTGACCATGAAAGGTTAAGCTACAAAAAGGGATCTACAAAGTCAACTATGGATCTAGGTCTGAGTTACTTAAAAATTATTACCTTTCTTTTTGTGTTTCATCCTAGCATTTGCAATTAGCTTGAGGCACTCCAGCTAACAGCCCCTAGATTTAAATTAGGGCTGTCGATTGATCGCAATTAACTCACGCGGCTAACTCAAAAAAAAAATCAATGGTGATTAATCGCAGTTTTAATCGCACTGTTAAACAATAGAATACCAATTAAAATGTATTAAATATTTTGGATGCTTTTCTACATTTTCATATATATATTGTATTCTGTGTTATAATTGAAATCAACGTGTATACTATTTTTATTACAAATATTTGCACTGTAAAAATGATAAACAAAAGAAATAGTATTTTTCAATTCACTTCATACAAGTACTGTAGTGCAATCTTCGTGAAAGTGCAATTTACAAATGTAGATTTTTTTTTTTGTTAGCGCGTCTGACACGTAAATATCTTGTGACGCCTGTTACAACAGTGCCATGAGAACACCTGTTCTCACTTTCAGGTGACATTGTAAACAAGAAGCGGGCAGCATTATCTCCTGCAAACATAAACAAACTGGTTTGCTGAGTGATTGGCTGAACAAGAAATAGGACTGAGTGGACTTGCAAGCAATAAAGTTTTACATTGTTTTATTTTTAATGCAGTTTTTTTTTTACATAATTCTACATTTGTAAGTTCTACTTTCATGATAAACAGATTGCACTACAGTACTTCTATTATGTTAATTGAAAAATAGTATTTCTTTTGGTTTTTTACAGTGCAAATACTTTATATTTTTGATTACAAGTGAGCATTGTACACTTTGTATTCTGTGTTGTAACTGAAATCAATATATTTGAAAATGTAAAAAACATGCAAAAATATTTAAATAAATGGTATTCTATTATTGTTTAACAGTATGATTAATCTCACAATTAATTTTTTTAATCGCTTGACAGCCCTAATTTAAATGTTTGTGGAATAGTTGTCTCCATGATTGGATAGACTCTGAAATGTGCTTCTCAACTGCTCTGCCCGAGCCTGAGTTTGCTGACCTTCAAGTCAGGCTTTTTATTAATGGATGATTTTTATTGATTTCAAGGAGAGGGTTTGATGTGCCTTTGAAGGGCATATTGTGATAACATTGTTTTGAATTACCATAACTGAATCAAAAATAGATACATATTATAAATATCTCTTCTTTTATGCTACTATCTTTCTCACCCGTCTATTAAGAGCAGTTTTGCTGCCAAGTTTGGTCATCTCTCCAAGGCTATTCTGAGAAACTCTTCTGTCAACTTCTTCATGTATTCCTAAAGAATGACATTTTCCCCATTAAAATACATTTCACTCTTCCATTTCATCTGCTTATTTCAACTGTAAACTGTAAAATGTCTAAAGTTACCAAATATTTGCATAAGATGTTATTAAAAAGCTAAAGATTAATGGTTTCAAGATTACTTATTTTATAACCTTGCTATAGTCTCCTTGCATTATAAACTTACCTGAAGTATCTGTATATGGAATATCTCCATTGGTAGTTGAAGCTACCATCAGCTTTTTTGCACTACTGAGCCCGCGACTGTTAAGAAAGACAGGCAAATGGACTATATTTCTCATGTAATCATGTCCATTTATGTTCGAATCACGTAACACACTATTGAGGTTCTGGTTAATTGCCTTTATAATAATATGTGGGTCACTTGCAAAAATGGCAATAAATGGGCCTTTTGAAAATAGGACTCGTACCTGCAATAAGAAAAAAGGGTAGATTGTAAATTGTTTTTTTACTATGTGCCATTAAAAATTCTTGTCGTTAAAATTTTATATTTATTTTGTTCTGATGAATTGAACAGACAAACTATATGGAACACAACATTTTTTCTACTATATATACTGTCAGAAGTAATTATATTAAAAATAGTACCATGAAATTAATATGCTTGATATACCACTAGAAATTAATACCAAATTCTTAACTCCTGAAAATTTTTCAGCTAAAATAGCCTTTTAATTTATATACATTTTAGTTGAGAAGTTTGAAAAAAAACTCTTCAACCAAAAAAACTAAGCTCAAGATGACACTAATTTATAGCTCTTTATATCTCAAAGCACTTCACTATTATTAAAGAGTTATTCTCAACACTTCTGGGAGCACATCCTTGGCTGGTGTAAACAGTTACAGGATCTACTGGAGCTAGGACAATTTACACAAGCTGAGGATCTGTTCCCTGGGAGGTAGGCAAAAATCATGTCTGCAAAATAATAACTCACTGTGTCAAGCATCTGTAGAACTTTGTCTTGTTCACAAGCATCCAATCCATCAATAATTACGACAAGTCTTGTCTGATTCTGAGTGAAGCTATCAATAGTTTTTGCCATTTTGGCCATCAGTTCCACTTCACACTTCAGAACCTATAAAAGTTAAAAAAAGAACCTTTAAAAATTAAAAGAAAGAATAGAAGCTATTTAGTGGAAATATGGAGAGAACTTTTTAGATTTGGGGCAAAGGCTTTATAAGCGCAATTCTAGTTTTAATGAAGTTTTATATATTTTTTTAAATGTTATTCCTTTTAAAAATTGTTATCTAGCCCAACAATATTTTATTATTATTATCTAATACTTTTAATTACTGAAAAGGGAAAATATAAATACAACGGAATTAAAAAAGTAATCAGTTAAATAACCATGAAAACACAGTTATTTCTTTTAATTGGGATTTTTTTCTTCCTTAAACAGAGTTTAATAGGGCTGTTCTGAAAGGATGAATATTTTTAATTTCTGTAGTTTTGGTCTGGTCACAGACTGTCATAAGTTAATACAATACTAGTTTCATTTAAAAGTGATAAATTAATACACATTTACAGTAACTCAGCATTTCAAGAGTGAGTCAAAAAGAGTTCAAAACATCTATAGCTTCTTCTAATTTCTCCAGTGAAATAGAAGAATTACTTAGTGTAAATTTTATGCAGAGATTTTCCTTACTGCCTTCCTGTTTGAATGTCTTTGTAGCTTTGTGTAGAAACCCTAAACACTTCACAATAAATATTGTAAGTAAATTTTTTAGTGTTTTCTTAAAGTTTAAGTGGGAGTGGACTGCGGGACAAAAGGCTGCAAGTGCAGTTCCTGACGGAAATGATTTTCTTCATAAATAGCTGTGCATAAAACATTCTCCACTGTAAGATAAATACGACGGAACAGTGTAGCTCCTAATGGAGATTTAATCTGACAGACAAGATTTCATGAGAACCTAGCCCCAAGCAAACAAGTTTAGGTACAGAGCACGTACGTTTTGAGCAAGGAAAAGTAAGACAGTCATGAACAAATTTTAGCCAGTGCCTAATTTCAAAGACTTCTTAAAAATATAAGGAAAACTAAATAAAAACTATATAAAAATGTAAAGGTATAAAAATATAACCCCCTGAGAAATTTCACACTGATTTTCCTCTTTGAAAAAAGTGTCCAAATGGGAATTTAAGCCCCATTTTAATCCCATTTTAGAATGCAACCATAACTATGGAGTCCCCACCAGGCTTCTCCATAAACAGCAGCAGCACCAGTAAATGCTATCACTTTTGCTACCAAGTGTTTAACTGGCTCTTAAAAATTAAGTCACTCTCTCATTGGCTTCATTCTTTTCTTAACCAAAGACACTATGGATGGCAAATGACTGACAATGCTCAAAGTTATGCATGTGTAATTTATTCTTTATTAACTTTGTGGTAAAGTTTGTATGATTATATTAAATCTTAACAGTACCTGAAGCAATTGCTTTTATCACATTACTGCAGGTCCTATAATGGGGTGCCCAACTCTCACATGCCCTGAGCAGGTTAATGTGGTCCAGGAGGGGCCAATTAACACCACAGGTTGCACCTGGAGGGGAACCATGGATTGACAGGGCCTAGTGACAGAAGAAGCCCAGCTGGGGGAGGAGCCAGGATAGGACCATAAAGCCAGGAAGTGAGAGCAAGGGGGGGCTGCTGGAAGGAGGTCTGCAGTTACTCCTTAGAGAGAAAGTTGGCCAGAAACAAAAAGGAGACCCAGGAGGACGCCCTGGGGTCCTGCTCTGGAAGGGGGAGTCTGGCAAGAGGTTGAGACGGGTGAAGCAGCCACAGGGAGCAGAGGAATATCCAGTGGTAAACCGAGAGAAAGCCAAGGAGATGGAGGGGTGGAGTAGGAAGGGGCCCAGGGAAACAGCAACATGGTGCAAGTCTGAGCAGACCTGGATTGCTAGCCATAGGATTCCTGAGCTTAAACCATGATTTGAGGACTTCAATAGCTGAGACATAGGTGAGAGAATTATTCCAGGAGTGGGTGGGTGAGATTCTGTGGCCTGCATTGTGCAGGAGGTCAGACTAGATGATCATAATGGTCCCTTCTGACCTTAAAGTCTATGAGTCTGAACTGGAACCCCTATCAGCCACTGGGAAAGTGGCACAGGACCTTGAGACATGAAATGGAAGACCTCTTGAGGCAGCATCCAGACAGCTTGTCTGGTGGGACTTCGTTACCCTCGAGGGTGGGGGACACTATATAGTGATATGACTGGACTGGCAACTCACAAAGACAGAGCACCCTGAGGCCCAAGAGAAAGAGGGGCCACGGTGCAAAAAAACAATGAATGGCATGCGAGAAGACACGAGATCTAATTCACAGACCCAACCACAATGAGGAGCACCCTGTGGTGAGTGGGACCTCTTTACAAGGTCATTTAGATAATTTATTGTCTAGAGTATTGTCTTTGTACAACAAAGTAAAATTGTAAACTGAAAATGTGTTTAGCCAATCAAGTAATCCTTGGTTGAATAGACAGATCATAGGCATTGAATATAATTTTCAGCAGGAGAGCAATGTTCATTTATTTGAAAATTTGTTCTAATGTTTGTGAGGTTTGGTTTGATCAAATGGATGACATCCTATTGTAAGAGGATTATTATACTCCTTTGTGTTAATGATTGATTCATAATATTGATGCTTACCTTCATGAACCCTTCACTTTTCAGTTTGTGAAGCTTGGAAGCAGCATTATGAAGACGTTTCCTCTGGGAATTTAAGACTGAGTCCAACACTTGCCACCATGTACGACAGTTCAAGATAAAGGCCAAACCAACAACACATGCAACCGATATCAGAATAGCATTCACCGTCATGTTCTTTGGATCTACGTTAAAAATGACCAGCAGTGTGATCCCAGAAATAATGCAACCGAGTATGAAGAGGAAGATAACAAAGGATGGGAGACAGCAGGTTTTCTTCCATTTCTTTTTACCTATAAAACATAAAATAGTCATTGGATGTTGCGTGCATCTCTAAATTTTCTATCGAATTTAATATAAAAATGCTCAAGTTTGTATATGATTATAACAGTCTAAAAATATATCCAGAGACTTGACTTAAGCCAGCAGTTTATTCCATCACGGCTACAAGGGTATGTCTACGCTACGAAATTAGGTCAATTTTTTAGAAGTCGATTTTTGGGAACAGATTGAATAAAGTCGAATGCGTGCGTCCTCACTAAGCGCATTAAGTCGGCAGAGTGTGTCCACAGTACAGTGGCTAGCGTCGACTTTTGGAGCAGTGCACTGTGGGTAGCTATCCCACAGTTCCCGCAGTCCCCACTGCCCACTGGAATTCTGGGGTGAGCTCCCAATGCCTGATGGGGAAAAAAAATTGTCGCGGGTGGTTTTGTGTAAATGTCATCAGTCACCCCTCCCTCCATTCCTCCTTCCCTCCCTCCCTCCGTGAAAGCAACGGCAGCCAATCGTTTCGCAGCTTTTTTCCTGGAGTGCCAGCGCATGCACCATAGCTCTGCAAGCAGGATTCCACTCAGATCACCGCTGCAGTTGTGAGCATTGTAAATAAACACCTCGCATTTGTCCTTGGAAATTTTGGCATATATATTGCCATTGCATCTTTTGCAATGGAGTTCTGATAGCACTGATTCGTCTCTCCATATAGCGATCAGATCCAGTATCTCCTGTTCGGTCCATGCTGCAGCTCTTTTGCAGCTGTGGGACTGCGTGGTCTCCTCTGCTGATGAGCTCACCACACTGGTCAAACAGGAAATGAAATTCAAAAGCTCCCGGGGGTTTTCCTGTGTATCTGACTAGTGCATCTGAGTTGAAAGTGCTGTCCAGAGAGATCACAATGGTGCACACTGGGATAGCTCCCGGAGCCAATACCATCGAATTGCGTCCACACTACCCCAAATTCGACACGGCAATGTCGATTTCAGCGCTAATCCCCTAGTCGGGGAGGAGTATAGAAATAGATTTTAAGAGCCCTTTAAGTAAAATAAATGACTTCGTCGTGTGGACGGGTACAGGGTTAAATCAATCTAACTCTGCTAAATTCGACCTAAACTCGTAATGTAGACCAGGGCCAAGCCTGAACCAAGAATTTTGCCATTACTGTATGTAATTGATTCCTTTAACGAATTTTAACTCTCACCTTTCTTTCTTTTTATGAATAAACCTTTAGATTTTATATACTAAAGGACTGGCACCAGCGTGATTTTGGGGTAAGATCTAAGTTATATATTGACCTGGGTCTGTGGCTGGTCCTTTGGGATCAGAAGAACCTATTATTTTATGAGAATGGTTGTAAAGAACCACTCATCTCTGAATCCAATGTTTCTGGTGGTGATATAAGAACTGGAATGCCTACTTTTATGTTTTCTTGTTAGCCAGTGTAGTGAAACAGGAGTTTACTTTTGTGGCTGGTTTGGTATATCTTATAAAAGAATAACCACCAGTTTTGGCTTGTGTTTTCCCTATTTCTCAGCAATTTGTCCTGAATTTGGCATCCTCAGTTGTGACCCACTCAAGCACGGTTACAAATGTATTAGCAGGAGTGTTGTAAGCAAGATAAGTAGTAATTCTTCCGCTCTACTCTGTGCTGATTAGGCCTCAACTGGAGTATTGTGTCCAGTTCTGGGTGCCACATTTCAGGAAAGATGTGGACCAATTGGAAAAAGTCCACAGAAGAGCAACAATAATGATTAAAGGTTTGGGAAACCTGATCTATGAGGTAAGATTGAAAAAACTGAGTTTGTTTAGTCTGGAAAAGAGAAGAGAGAGAGGATATGATACCAGTTTTCAAGTACGTTAAAGGTTGTTACAAGGAAGAGGGAGAAAAATTGTTGTTTTTAACCTCTGAGGATAGGACAAGAAGCAATGGTCTTAAATTGCAGCAAGTTAGGTTTAGGTTGTACATTAGGAAGAACTTCCTGTCAGGGTAGTTAAGCATTGGAATAAATTGCCTAGGAACGTTGTGGAATCTCCATCATTGTCTAACATGCTCTTAAAAATCTCCAAACCCCTGTCAGGGATGGTCTGGATAATACTTAGTCCTGCAATGAGTGCACAGGACTGGATTAGATGACGTCTCAAGGTCCATTCCAGTCCCAGGATTCTATATGTGCTTTTGGGTCTTCTAAGATCAGTTTTGTCAATTCATTATTCCCACGAATAAAGTCACACATCCTGAAAAATCTACAACTGAAATACAATGCAGAAGCCTATTTGCTGAGCAACACAGGTTGCCGTTAACCCATCTCTCCAATGCTCTTTGCGCTACACGTGTCAAAAAGGAGGTGATTTAACTGGCAAGGAAAATAATTGCAACCTCTAATGAGCTTCTACACATATATTTATTTATGAAACATCCTCTTAACTATGCTCAAGAATACCTTTTGCTTTCAGCTAATTGTTTTTCTATAATCTTTCTACATAAAAAGCTATGGTTTCGCAGCTTATTTTTCCAAAGTGAATGGAAAGGGTACAATTACAGCAGTAGTCTATCTTTACATATCAAAAACTTACAGTTTAAACATAAACAATGTACTGATGTGAAAAAACAGAACACTTTACAACTGCAGTGAAATGGAAAAATCAGAAAAGTCATTTGAGTAATCAATACCTTGTGTATCTTCTGTCTTGAATACTCGAAAAAGTCTTGTTGCTAAGAAACCAAACTCCCTTTCACATGCATCAGAGAGGGTAGCAATCATCTCAGCCATTGAAGTTTCACCACCTACACTGGACAGTCTATTGTAGTCAGTAAACAGAAATCTGAAGCGAGACAAAAAAAACACGTATCTTGTATGTAGAAGTCCTTTTTGGCTAGTGGAAATAAAACCTTCCTATTCCCCTACAACTGAAAGGTACCCTTTCAAATGCGGCAGAATGAACATTTGAATAAGAGTTTCTTTAAGGTATACCACTACTCTTATAGCAATTTAGTCTCTTTCCCCTGCCTCCTTCTCCCCCATTTTCAACCTTTCCTTTGCCTCTGTCCCTGTCTTATTTTAGCATTTGATTTACTGAAATACATGTCTCACAGTGTCTCAGAGTGCAAAAATTAAAGGCAAAATGTTAATGATCACAATCCACAAAAACCAAAGACCAATCCAACAATAACATTGTGCAGGATTCTCTCATATGTATCCAGGATGAAAAATACAAAAACAAGACAATACAATACCAGTATTTCAGCAGTTTCATGGTCAATTAAAAGGCATGGGCGTAAATAAGTTTTTAATTGATATATGTACATGAACAAACTGCAGTAGTAACCAAAGATAGAAAAATGTATAACTAATGAACAAAGGAGCCATATCAGCCTTTCTGATTTAAATATATTGAAAAGTATATACTTAATTTAAAGAATTTCATGATCATGCTGTGACTACTTAAAACTTTACTAGACTTAATCTATATATGCACTTGTGATAGGGCAGCTATTTTATGTTGAGATTTACTAATCTACGTGAGGAAAAGGACGACTAAAACTAAATCATAACTCCAAACTAGAACATTACAATTTTAACCTAAATTTTATTGCTATTAGTTAAATTGGGGTGTACAAATTGAGACGTAGCATAAAGTAATTTGATTAGCTCCTCAGTACAGCATAAGGGACTCTACAAGCAATTATAAAAGTTAGGGTCAATATTTGGTATCATTCTAGAAATACAAATATATACTATTCATTTGAATGTGATGATCATTAAAAACATATATACAATACTTAAAATATCATAAGAATAAGCTTAATGCACCTGTTGCATATTTCAAGTGATTTTAATATGAACAAGTCTTGCATGGTTATCTTGGTAACCAATATTATTTTCTTCAAACTATCTTGATCAATAATTACTCTTTTTTTCTTACTAGAACATAAAGAGTTATTTGAAGGAGAATAAACTACACATACTTAATCCTGTTAGATTCCTACTTCACTGTACAGTTTATAGATTGTTACCAACGTGAAGCTGAATTATGTAGGAAAGAGAAAGAGAAAAGTACATATGAAATAACTCTAACCTGACAGGTAAAGCTTTAGTGGTTTGCTCTGGTAATTCTGGTGGGTTCACAAACATCAGTTTGAGAAGCAGCTCCAAGTACCCAACATGTCTTGCCAACCTTGTACTTAATACCCAGGCCCAGTTCCAGCTCTCTCCTTCTTTTCGGCCACCAAAGTAAATCACAGCTGTAATAAAATACTTTCTTAACATCTTAATATAAAAAAGTCATGAAAGTCTGAACAGATAAGACCTTAATACTTATCAAAACTTGCAGAAGTAATTAAGCCAAGTGGCTTTGTTGTAAGTACTTGGAATTGTCATGAAAAAGAAAGAATTAGCCTCTGTTCACAGCCAGTTCCACACTAGTGGCCTGAACTAAGTGTTGTGGAAGCAGTTAGCTCAAACCACAGAAGTATAATGGTTGTTACACCCAACAGTGGTCCCTTCACCAAATGAAAACCAGCATTTAGGGGTTCTAAAGTGGGCCCTATCCAGTCTTTTTTGTTCACAAGAATAGCAGCTGCAATGTAACTCTCACGACCGAGATGGGATTTTAAAACAATAAAACAAAGGTGGCTCTGAGAACACTGCCAGGTATGCAAAGGGATCTGTACATACACAGAGTGTGAAACTCAGAGCCTGGAAAGAAAGCTAATGAGAAACGGCTTCTCATATTTTATTATGGAAATGCTAGTCATGACTCCATAGTTAAGTAAATACTCTAATTTAAGTTAAAACAAAACAAAAATGGGTCCCTCAAGAAATTTAGCACTCAGACCATTCTTTGTCTTAATAATGGACAGTTACTAAAACAGGCTCTTTAAACTATTAAAAAATCATTGAAATCTTGTGCATTGTCTATGTTTGAAGAAATCAGATTGCAATAAAGCTATGCTACTAACAGTTGTATCTGTTATGGTTATAGACTAAAACAGGTCCAAGCCAGTAGCTCAGGTAACTTATATGGGGCAATTATAACATCTGCAGTAACTCAACGAATCACCATCTTTCCTCTCCAGTTAATGTGCATGCTGCAATTCAATTAATTGATATGAGTTAGTAGAGTGAAAGTGAATGTATGTCATGAGTTCTCATTCATAGATTACTTAGCTGCCAAATATCACTGGACTGGTCCCAACTATTACTGCTCTTAGAAGTTCTGTGGCTTCATGCTACCAAATTAAGACTCAGATTCACCAGTATACTCCAGCTGCTTTGTGCTGTTCCACAGATGCAACCTTAACTCAGTGGTTGCAATAATCATACAATTATGTTTACGGCATATTCATGTCTGGTATCAAATTAATTTAAAGCCAATTTTTAAAAAATAATTATTTTGTTTAAATTATTTTAAAAAATAATTATTTTTAAATACTCCCTGCCCGCATCATGGCATCACTATAAAGCAGAGTTACCGGTATTATGGGGACTTAAACTGGGCGTTTCTGCACTTTAACACATACGGGCATCTTTTCAGTTTAATTTATCTCTGAATTTCCTGGATTTGCAATGCCGGTTTTGGTGATAATTACATTTTATATAATATTTTATCGTTAATTTGATATATATCTTAACTCCATCTTAATAGATTTTTTCCAACTGTTTTAAAATATTTCTGCAATTTCAATCATACCCTCTCAATCATTTGAGCCCTACACTTTTAAAACCTTGCTATTGCCTGAATATTAAGAGCTTCTGTTAAAATAATTCAGTTCCAGAACTGAAGTGACATAAAATTAAGATATGGGAGTTGAGTCAATGAATTTTACTTAACAGTTATTGTTCTAACCCATATTAATGAAGTCAAATGCATTATTTTGCTGTTCTTACTAAGTTTATTCTCCAATGTTTATTATTAAAAACAATGAAAATAAACAATCTCAGTTTTCTTTGTATTTTTGCAGAATTACTTGACTTTTTTCAGAAGCACAGCATTTGCTTATGAATAAATTCTGAACTCTAAAAATAAATAAAACCAGTATGTTGTATATGAAGTGAAAACAGACTTACTAAAGAATATGTATAGAACCGCTAATAAGCTCAGTGCCACAGCTATTCCGAGCATTGTGTCCACTGTGAAAGCAAGCAATAAACCCAGCCCTCCACACAGCAAGAGCGTAAGGAATACAATAAGCCAAGAGAACTGGAACAGAGGTTCAATCTGCTGTCCTGCAAAAGTTTTCATTTCATCTAGAACAGAAAAAGCATACAGAAAAGTCAACCTTAGTTGTATACTTTTATGACACAAAAAATAAATTCCTGCAAACCAATCAAGGAAATTGTGTTAGAACCCTGATAATAACCATCATAGTATGAAAGCCATTACGTTATATATTTATTTCTGGTTTTCAGTTTAAGTTCTTACAAATGAGAATTCCTGCAACACACATTTAGTATCCATGGAATGAAGGGTAAAAACACTGTGGCATAAATTAAAAAATGACTGAGGAACAGCTAACAAAGATTGAGAACAAACAAAAGTTCTCCAAATAGAAAATTTAACTTAGAGTATATATTAGCACCAATAACGTACATTACTTTTATGTATGATGGGAATGATAAGGTGGATGAGTGAATGGATATATCCGCTCAAGTAATAATTATTTAAGTTATTCAAACCATAAAAAATTGTAAGCAGATATGAGTAAGTTTGAGTGACTGGGCACTTGGATGATGAATTAAATTGAAGAGATCATTATAATACATCTTAGAAGTAACATGATACTTTAACTTTTATGAATTAGATGGAACATCACAAATATTTACAGGGTCAACCTGGAAATCTCAATGAGCAGCAGTAAATAAGAGTTTACATGCATTACAAAGAGGATAGAGAATACATGGAAAAATGTTTAAATGGTATTAAATGAGTTAATGGTGAATTTCTCTTCAAATATTGCAGTCAGCCTGATTATGTGCTCTCAAAAAGTTAACCTCTGAAATAAAAAGGTCCAGAAAATGGCAAGGCAAATTACTAGAATCCGAGAACACTTACATAAGAGAATTAAAATGCCAGAATTTAGTTTTGAAAGATAACTAGCAAGATGGCTGATACACGTAAAAAGAGCAAATAATATCACGAAGAAACAGCCATCAGTATTCACCCTTTCCTACAATACAAAGATAAACTAACTTAAAATTGAAAGTAAAATTCCAAACTAACAAAATGAAATACTTTCAAAGCAACAGAATTACCATGTGGGGGATTCATTGCTGCAGGAAGCCTTGCAGACTAATAGGTTAGCAAGATTTAAAAACTGGTTAGATATTGTATAAAATGTACAAATTTATGGCAGCACTAGCTAAATTAAAGGTTATCAATCCTCATGTTTTATATTTTCCCTGATTGATGGGTGGACTATGGAGGTGGGGGGAGAGGAGGCTTCGGTGAAGAGTTATATATTATCGAACCAGAGACAGGATACTGGACTAGATAGACGTTTCTACACTGAGGTAGACCATGTTATATTTTATAGACTATGTATCTAAACATACAAAAAAGCTAAAAATCAAATGTTACCTTCCAGTTTTTTGAGCAAAAAAGATTTCCCACTTCCCCATTGGGCATATAGCCCTACACAGATAGGTGGCTGCATGGTTGGCTCACTGAGAATATCAGCCAAGGCACTGCTATAGAGATCATAACCCAGCATGTCTCCATCAGTTTCAGTAGGAGACAAATGCCCTGTAATGTAAATATAATACATTATGTTTTTTCATATTCTATATTTCACACAATTACTTGAAATCATGACAAATTTATTTGTATAATAAATAATTCAATGGAAGAACAAAAGAAATCATGGTTTCTCTCTATATATTCCTGATCAACTGGATTTCAACCATAAGTGTATAAACAGCAAAGTAAGAATGTAGGATGCAGCTCATAGGAACTGTATAGTTGTCAAAACTATTAAGATTTAATATGCAAGGACTCAAACAATATCCCACAGTTGCAGCAAGTTAAAGCAAATGAATTCCTCTCAAAAACAAGAACTAAATATAGCCAAAACCAAATGCAAGGGAGTCATTGTCAACACATCTCACATTAGTTTCCCGTTCAGAAACAAATGACAAAAGGTTAATTCTAACTGTATTAGGGTTCTGGAACAATGGATTTTCCTACTATATTCCTGTCAGCCTCTAATTTTCTTTTCAGATCACCACCTTTCCCCATATTAAAACTGCACATTTCTAAACTACACTCAATTTTCATCATACAATGGGATAAACAGAAACATGGCCTTAGAAGATTCTTCTAATGCACCTAGTTATTTAATCCTTTAAATTTTGTAGGAGCTCTATTCCCTTCAAAAGCAGATATCAATACTTAAGGAAAAGACAAATAATGTTCACACTTACTGGCACCAAATATCTGAGTTAAAATACTTTTCTGGTGGTTACAGTCAATGTTATACGGTGTCTCTCCTGCTTTGTTGGGTCTATAAAGCAGTCTGCCATCTTTTGGATTTCTTAAAAGCAGTTCTGCAAGCTTACGGCTTCTTCCGCGAATGGCAATATGAAGTGGAGTATCTCCTTTCTGTAATTACATCAAGTGAAAAACTCGAGTAATAGCAAAGGGTGTTAATTTTGAAAAGTGAGATTCTGAATGTAATATATATTCCAAAATATTACTGTGGTGTAGTTCACTGAACAAAATATATTTAAAGAAATCTTAATGACATAAACCCCATCCTAGCACACACTCCCTAACGTAATATTAAAGAAATTCACCAAAGAGTTAACAACATGTAGGCAAGGGAGAAGGATAATAATAGTAAAAATACGTTATAAAAAATTCAGCTATCTTAAGTTGTCTTTCTCCATAGTTTAAGGCCCGTGAAACTAAAAGTTGCTATTAACATCAATCTTTTAGTAACTTCAGATACTTAAAAACCGGTTGTGCTATTTTCTGCTGTATAAAACTGTTACACTGACAGCTTTAACTAGGAAAGCATTTTCAAGGTCTTAAAGTTTCCCATAACAACAAATCAATTCCACATTAATTTTGTTATTCATTATTATTTACCTCCCAAACATGTGTTCAGTGCTTTACAGATGTAAAATAAAACAAGCCTCTCTCCCCAAAATGCTTGCAATGTAAATGGACAACATACAGAGTAAGATGAAGACAGGAGCGGAAGGAAGAAGAAAATAGCAAGAAGACATAAACAGAACAGGTTATGGGGTTATTATGGGCAGTAGAGTACATCATGTTAGTTCTTTGACTCACTTATTTAATTATTTTTAGAGTTTCAATCAAAAGCAAATATGAGTGCCAAACAATAACACCGATCTAAACAGAGAGAAAGGAGACAGATTTGGCCACATGATTTTGTTCACCTCATCACTGTTCGCCCTCAATTAAGTTATGTTATGATTCTTCGGGCTTATTTTGAAATTGCTTGTCCAGACTTGCACTCCTGGCAGAATTAATCAATTAGCACTTGTTTGTTTTCGACTGTTTTATTGCATTGGTGAAAATCCTTCTTATGCATGAATGTAAAATTTAACTTCTTCTGGTATTGTACATCACTGAACACAATACAAATTAATACTTTAAAAGTATAAATGTTAATGGATGGAACCTATATATGTTTTATTTTCTAGTGTTCTTATCAAGCATAATCAGCTCAACTTACACATAATGTGACAGCTTGAGGAAATGTGTATATAGGGTTATGAATTGCATTTTGTCTCGTGTATTCCATTTATGACTAGGGTTGCCAGGCGTCGGGTTTTCCCAAAAGACAGGGCTCTATCTGGCTTCAAAAAACACTCATGATTCACTACCAAATTTGCGTACAAAACTAACATGACTAGACATGCTATAAATAAGTTACCAAATATTCTTTACCTTGTCAATAGCAGAAACCTTAGCTCCTTTATCCAGCAGAAGCTCTACTATATCAATATTTCTCATCTTGGTTGCTTTTATAAGAGGTGTTTCTCCATCCTAAAAGTAAAAATTAGAAGACAACATATAAAAACAAATATAAAAATCTCCACACATCATTCCTTTTGACCAACCATAATTAGGAATGTTTTAACAAACTAAATTCTTTACTTTTAAGAGAGGACACTTTTATAATTCTAGAAGCATCACTACGTAAAAATAGTGGTTCCCAACTTTTCCCTTAAAAATGCACTTATTCTTCAAGTATACTATGTATAGTATTCCCTCTCTTAAATTCTTGTACATGCAATCACTGACTGTCAGAGCTCAACTTTATTACTTATTAGCACAGTTTCTCCTTCTCCCTCACCACACTCACTACCATTCACTTACCTCAGCAACACAGCATCACCAATAGTCTCTCAGCCCAGGGCTACACTAGGGGAGGGGGTCGATCTACGATACGCAACTTCAGCTACGGGAATAGCGTAGCTGAAGTCGGCGTACCGTAGTCGGCTTACCTGGGGATGAGGACAGCGGCGAGTCGATCGCTGCAGCTCCCCCGTCGACTCCGCTTCCGCCTTTCGATGCGGTGGATTGCCGGCGCCGACGGGGAGCGCGATCGGGGATCGATTAATCGCGTCTTAACGAGACGCGAAAAATCGATCTGATAGATCGATTGCTACCCGCCGATCCGGCGGGTAGTGAAGACCTGCCCTCAGTTTCACTACGGAATGGCTCTTACTGAGCAGTGATTGGTTCCTACCAGTAAAAGGCACGGCTACAGAGGGTACTGAGCACTGATTATATAGCACAGAAATATAAAGCTGAAATTAAACCGTATTGTAAGAGTGAACTGTCCACATTTCCAACAAAATTGGAATTTTGTATTATGGTCTCAAATCAATTCAGGAGGAAGACAAAAAAGAAGAGTCTTAGAATAATAAACACACCATATCTGTGGTTACAATCCCAGGCACTTACCTTTGTACATATTTCAGTATCAGGATTGCATTGCAAGATATCCCTCACCATTGTAGCATTTCCTTTTTCAACAGCCCAATATAAAGCAGTTTTGCTATCCTACAAAACAAACAAACAACATTTTGGATTTACACAGCACTTTTCATCCAGCAGCATCCATTTGGTAGACCATATAGGATAATCACTATTTAAAGTCACACAATAAAATTATATCACAGAGGCAGAGGACACTACCACATTCAACTAAAACTTCAAGTAGATTTTGGATAAGCAAAACGTAATTCCTTACACCAGAATTTGGCTAGAAAATATGGGATAACACCTGTATGAGGTGCTAGGAGGATCTTTAATTACTCAAAATAGTCAGGCCTGCTTTAAGTGCCATCCAAAAGATGGCACTTCCAACAACACAACAACTCCTAACACCATGCTAGGGCATTGCTTCAGTCATGACTTAGAGGGAAATGTATTACCTATGGAAAAATCAACACCATTTCTTGCAGATTGCTAGGTTTTCTCAGATAGGTTTTGCAATTCAAGTATAGAAAAGGCCCAAACCTTCTTCACTTGCAAGATCAGAGGTCTTTGTACTGAGTTTTTAGATAGCTATAAAAATAAATTGCGAACATGTGGTCAGCCAAGAGCTAATGAACAATTCAGTCCATCCCTTTGCCCAGGACTGGCTTGCTGGAAGCAGTGGGGCAGGGACAAATGGGGAATTCTCACACACTATGTAACATTAATGGGGGAAGAAAGGAAGCCTGAAGAGAGACTAGCATGCAAGGAAATCTGACTGGATGATTCAGCTCTATGAGGACTGAGGAACAATGTTCCCAGCAATAATGGGAACAATGTTGGCCAATGCAACAAAGCCATCCTAATTTGGTGGCCAGACACTTTGGTGACTGTACAAGCAGGTCCAGGACATAGGTTTGACTTCTTGTCCTGCCCTATGCATGTTTTTTTCCCCACCCACTCTCAAGTTCAAGGAAGGGCACTGACGGGAACTCTCTGTTGGGCTTGCAGCTAGTTCATGAATTTGGAGCCATGGAAGAGACATGAAGGCTTGCAATACAGAGTTCCATTATGTCAGCTGCCACTGTATATATGTGGTATATTTCTAGTTGTAAATATTTTTGGATTGGTATGGTGTCCAGCCAACTGGTCTTGTTCTCCTGGAATTCCTCTCCTGTTGATGGTTCGTACGTCCAATCACAAAAGTAGCTCCATGCCTGAGGAGCAGCTCCTTTTTCTTCTCCCTTTCACAAGAGCCTCTAGTAGCAGAAGCTACTTTTTGTTTTACAGACCTCCAAGCTCTTTCTTTGTATGTATAGAAGAAAGTAGACGTTATAGCCAGCATGAAGGACCAGAAGCAAATGCTTCAGTCTATAGCACTGGAACCACTAGAGTAAGAGACTGGCTCTGGTGAGCAGTCCAGTGCCTGACTATGTTGTGCTTAGGCAGGACCAAGGGGTCCCACATTTATGGGCAAGGAAGAATGGAAGGTCTCACCACAAGAGAATTAGCTCATAAGTATTTAGTCATTTTGTTAGTGTGCTGGCAGACCCACTGAGAAGTTTGGCCTATTTGCATGGCCTGAGGATTAAATATTTAGCCAAAACATATAGTAGTTTTTAATATTTAGATTTAAAACTTGGTCTCCAAGCCATACAATTTCTCCAAGCAGAACTTAGGAAAAAAATCCACTTGTTTACTCATCAAAGGCAAGCAGGAAGCTTTCATAGGCAATTATCAGAGGGGTAGCCGTGTTTGTCGCTTCTACAGATCCAGACTAAGAGTCCTGCGGCACCTTATAGACTAACAGGTGTATTGGAGCATAAGCTTTCGTGGATGAATCCGATTAAGTGGGTATTCACCCACGAAAGCTTATGCTCCAATACATCTGTTAGTCTAGAAGGTGCCACAGGACTCTTTGTCGCTTCATAGGCAATGGTCATTAACTTTTGTAAAATCAAAAGATTTTCTTTAAAAATAATTTTTTAGCTCTTTTGCCTGAGAAGATAAACTGATAACCCTTCAAAAACTAACCATGTATGAATCGATGTAGTGTTGTCTAAGTCTGCCAACAGACTACTTAAGTATCTGCTGTTCATTATAGCTTTAGCAAGCTACAATACAATGAAAAATTATCTGGCTTTAGTCTGTTTTCACTGGCAGTAGTTTATGACCAGAGAACCAGGTCAGCTTTGTCCCACTGTTACTTGGAAAAACTCTGACCTGCACCAGAAGCTATTCAGTGAGGAAGACCTAAAAAACAGAGACTTGGGGAAGGAGATCAAGCAGCGGTGACTCAGCCTTCCCTCTTCAATGGAGCAGCCAAGCAACTACAATAGAGTATTCCTTTTCCATTCCAGTAGCTTGAGGACATTGAAGGGCTCCAAATTTATCAGACAGGTAGTAGACAAAAGCTGATATGACAAAGATGAAACTCACAAGCAGGGTCCAGTGACAGCATGCTGGCAGGAGACCTAAAAAACCCTCCCCCTTTCATAACTGCTGGGGGAGACAGCTTGGCTTCTCTCTTGGTCATTGCACAGACACTGTGGCACCAAATCTATTTTGTTTGTGGCTAGTAAGTTTAGTGTTCTAGCAAGTAGGGAATGGGTGCTTTACCACTCAACAACATACAGGTGGTGGGGAAAGGTTACAGGAGTAGAAGGAACGATTGGATGTGATAAGTTTGAAAAGAGACGTACAGTATTGGGAGAGAGGCTTTAGGGGGAGAAGAAAGAAGAGACAGAAAACATGGAAGAAGTTAGAAAAAAGTGAGTAGAAGCAAAGTGTGGAAGAAAAAACCAACAGTAATTGATGATAATGTAGAGTATTAAAAGAAAAAGAGTGGAGTTAAGCCAGGAAGGGAAAAAAGTTTTAACAAAAACAAGAAAGATGTTGTGAGTAGGCCCAGTCAAATAATAGTGACAACAAATATTATTCAGTGAATTTCACCAATATATTTAATATAATTTATTCAGCCAATATATTATGGGAATACTGATAAAATGCATCAAATATATTCAATGAATATTTTTTTCTCCTAGGTAAAAGTAAAAAGTTGGTTGACAATATATTTTTATTAAATAAAGCATATAAGATTTATTCCTTCAAACTGAAAGAGCAGTGTCAGAAGAGGTATTTTTTTCTTCATACTAGTTAGTAGACTTTGGACAAATTTTTCAAGCCATATTTTCCAGGAAACTGTACAATTCTCAACTTCACATTCCACCTAAGGGACATAAAAAAATCAACAGCATATTGTACTTACCTGACCTCTAATGTCTATGTCAGCATATTTATGTAGCAGGGCCCTCACAATTTCAACATGACCTCCTCTAACAGCCCCTATCAACACAGTGTCTCCACTCTGAAAATAAATTAAATGACAGAAAACAGGAACAATACGTTAATCTTTCCTCATCTGATAAAAATTATTTACCAAAAAGAAAACATAATATTTTGCCAGAAAATCACATTAGGTGACAAACTATAGCCTATGAACAAATAAATCATGTCAATTTTTACTAAATCTTTATATAATGAAGTTCAGATTACCTATTGGTAGTTTACAATGGTTAAGTATACTCAGACAGTAGAAAAGGCTTCCATTTTTCAACAAGTATTTTTAGTGTAAAGAGGTCAGACATAAGCATTTGAAATAAAACATAATCATATGCAAGATTACAATTTGAAGGACCGAATCTTAAAATAAAGCAAGCATAGAAAGAAGATAAATTTTTCTTGCTTAATTCTGTGTTAATTCATAGGTATTCATACAGAAAAGTCATTTTAAGTCTTTCAGGAATTTGTGGTTTTTCTTCATAGAACGATGCGGGGGGATTTGTACTGAGGTCTTCTCTTTTGATAAATAAATGCTGTATGCAAGGGGCTGATTCTGGTCTCAGTTACTCCAACATAAAAAAAAAAGTAACTTCACAGAAGTTACTGGAATTATATGGGTATACAATCTGAAGAATAAGGCCTAAAATCCAATTTAAATTTTATTTAATACCTCTCAATTCACATAACTAGTAATTGTTATAACGTACAAAAAATGAAGCAATGAACTGATATGACGTCTAATTTTTTTCCCCACAGTGAAATAGAGAAAATAAATTCCATCAGTAAATGAACAAGTAAATCTGAACATAATCACCATTTTGTATAAGCAGTCTAAGGGCCTGAATTTCAGTAACATCCCCTCTCTGGTAGCAAAATTCTAAATTTAAATGCTGCAAGTCAAAATGGGTGCCGAAAAGGAAGCGGGGGGGGGTGGGGGTGGGGGATGGGGAAAGCATATAATAAGATTAAGTATCCTTTGGAACTGTGAAATAATTATTCAACCAACACCATACCTCATAAATTGGGACCCAAATCAGAAAATTTAAGAATGAGGAATTCCAATCCACTCCAATTAGAAGTCACTATATATCTGGCTCCTAACAGAAGGTGAGAGTATTAAGTATTTTAACCTTTGTTTCTGTAAGTATTTAAGACCAATAATTTTTCATGCCACATGCAGTTTAGTACAAAACTGTTTAGGAGACACATGAAGTGGATATTTAAGTGTGGAAATCAGTAGTGGCAAAAATATATACTTTTTGAACTCTGGCAGCAACCATTGAGAGTTTTTGTCACTGAGACAAATGTCTTATGCGTTAGTATTTAGCACAGGGGTCTCAAACACGCGGCCCACGGGCTGCATAGTTATTTCCTGCGGCCCGCCATAGGCGCCGACTCCACTGGCAGCCAAGCTCCAAACATTACTGAGTGTTTATATTTTATTAAAACCCCTCTTTGCATTACAGTTTTAAAAAAGTTAATACATTGACTTTTAATAGAATACTATATTACTCTTCATTTTTTTCATTTTTGACTATACTTTTGTATCATTGTATGAAAAAGTTTCAGTGATGCGGCCCTCGGGCCAATTTACTAGTTCTCATGTGACCCTCGTGGTAATTTGAGTTTGAGATACCTGATTTAGCAGAACAAAATCTTAGCTGTTTAATGGTATAAATCAATCCCTATTAATTCTGTCAAGCTCAAAGATATCAGACCTTACAATAACCTCATTCTGATTACTATCTTCCCCCGCCTCCCGCAGCTGCCGCCAAATGACTTTCAATATGATTTAAGACTCTGCTATAAAAAAAAAAAACACTAGAGCAGTGGAGTCACAAGAGAATAGTAGCATAGATATAATTCATTCTGATCATTATTTGCTGCTGTAAAATGATTCCTAGCATTTTTATGCATCAGTTTTACCTATATACTTTCAAATGGAGCCAATGGCCTTTGTTTTAGATCTAGAAAAGAACGCTTAACACTTTGATCTCCAATCATGACAGCTTGTGAAATATTAGCTGCTAAATTTCTATCACTACTAAAGAGAGAAAAAGCAAGATGCCAATCCAGAATGACGACCAAGTTCCACTACCTTGTAACTTTACAGTGTTAGAAACACTTTAGAAACTATTACAAGTGCCTCCAGACCCATTACATTTTTCTAAGCACCGGCTGTGTCAGAAAAAAAAGTTTGATCTCTGATAAAAGTGAAAAGGCATTGAAAATGCAAAGAAAATGACTTTTTGGGAAACAATATTTATTTAATTAATATTAATGCTAGAAGGGACAACCCTGATAGTTTATTCTCATTTCCTGAATAACAAAGACCATACAATATCAATCAGTAATTCCAGCAAGGGAGGGCATTATTCTTCACCACCCAATAAATGAATCCTCAGTTCAATATATTATGGTTGACCTACAACAGCATATCTTTTGGAAAGACATCAAAAAACAAAAAAGAGCAGCTGTTAAGAAACTCAAGTGGATGTTCCCACAGTGTATTGCACTGCTGTGTTAAGCCAGGCCCTGAATGGATTTCATGACTCTTACAAACCAAGGGAGCTGGAAAAAGGCCTGCTGAAGAGATGACATTAGTCCACCTATGCGTTAGTGGCAACTGGTAATGCCAGAAGAATGTAGACTTTCTTTAGCTCTATACAAATCACATTTCTTTTTTCTATCAAGCATGTTGCCCATGGCTGATTTAAAATGGTAATACAAAATCGCCACCTGGTGGCAGAAAATTAAAAAATAAACATGAAAATATATAGTATATATGAATTAATCACACCACTATACTTAAAGTTATGCAGGCTAATATATCAGGCATATGTTAGACACCAAGTTTATGATCAGAACACTTACTAACCCTATCAGGAATGTTCACATAAGTTCCTGCATCAAGTAGATCCTGCACAATTTCAGTATGCCCTTCCTTTGATGCAATCATCAAAGCTGTATTTCCATCTTTATCTGTTAAATTTACATTTGGGTTCCTTTTCAGAATTTCCTTTACAGAGTCAGTGTAACCACCTTTTACTGCTACAATAAGTGCAGTCATAGAGTTCTAAAAAAAAGAACAAGAAATTATTACATCCTAAATAAGGAATGCAAATAATTACAATACCTGAATACTGCAAGCTATCTAAAGAAGAATGAAGATTTCTCATGAAAGTATCAAATACTTTCTCGAGCATTCAAACATTAGCACAGATTTTTATTAAATGTACCATATATGGTAGTATGTACTTTATAAAGTTTAAAAATAAACAAACAGGCACTATCTCAAAGAACTTTCTAAATGCTAGCATTAAAACCTAAAGCAATGTATATAACTTCTGAAAAAAATATGAACTATACAATCTTTCTGCAGTATTATGAAAATATCATCAGTGCATCTGTGCACTAAATATGCCAATTCCATTTCAGAAAAATAAATTAGAACCACTTTTTAAATTTATTTACATAGTACACAAACACCCAGAACACAAACTGTTTTTTTATTGCTCACTTTGAAGTGAGAATATTACTCTCCACTGTCCCTCCTCCAACCATCTGAAGAGTTATCTAGAATGAAATGTTAATGAGATAGCAAAGTTTTCACTAGCAACTAGACTGTAATGCCCTTACATTAAATAGTATGTTTCTTCTTGAGCAGTCCGGCTACATGATTTTTACTGAACATTTTATGCAGAGATGTCACCTTTCTAAATGAACTAACTACATTATTTTCAATTCAAATATCTAACAGTCTTCAATAAAGATTTTTTTTAAAAAAACAGCCTTTCAGTTTAAGACAAAATAGGAAACTAAAGCAATACATTTTTAACATATTATCTGGAAAACACGAAGAGCCATGCCAACTTTTATATATGATTTATTATTCAAACAGCGCCATGTGATAGGTGCTTGGCATACCAAGATTCTGATTATCATTGACTTTTGACACAGTAGTTAAATCTCTAAAAATAACAACTGACAATCTATTAAGTTGTCACAGTGAAAAGGAACATCTGTGCTCTGCTGTGTAAATCCAAAGAAATAAAATGTGTGCCATTGTTTTCCACTACTTCTGTAATGTATCTGTTAAATTTAAAATTCTTAGTTTAAAAAAATATATAGTAATGTCACAGCTAAGAGTACAAAATCCATAGTCATAAAAGGCTCTCTGATAGTTTGATTTCTTGTACGCCTTTTTTATTAGATCTTAAAAAATAAATCGCACACAGATCAAGACCAATAAATTGCATTTTCTTCATTGTCAACATTTAACTTTGTTTTCTTTTTGGACACCAGAAATGTCAATCTGTTTATGCTGGAAACAAGGGATGTGGACATATCTTACCACGGAAAACAAAATTAGTTACTTACAGCCCCTTCTTGATCAACATCAGCGCCCATCTGCAGCAAGTATTTCACACATTCCAAATGACCCTTTCTAGCAGCCCAAATCAATGGTGTGGTTCCATACTATAAACAAAATCAATCACAAAACTTATTAATATGTTCTTTCAAATTGAGTTGCTGTATTTAATGTCAATATAGGACTATTGTTCTATATTATCTTGCACAGTGTGCTCGGCACTCTAAAATACACAAAAATAAAGACAGGCCTTGCCTTCCCCAATTATTTTACAGTATAAAAAAAGATACACCCCTCATAATCATAACATATGCATATCATAGGAGTGGAGTTTTAGGGGGAAAGTTTTGAGAAGACACTGGTATCTTAGGATACTGGGTTATTCCCTGGATAGGAGGCAACATGTAAAAATTCATGGAGGTCAGAGCTGGAGAAGGAAATTAACAGCACAGTGATGCTAAAGTCACTGGTAGAAAGACAGACTAGAGGAAGACAAGACCCACAATGTAAGCATGTGAGGCTATAGTGTCAAGAAATTTAAACGTAAAGCAGTTCACAAGGGGTTTACTGGGGGTGGGAGGGAAACAGGGAAGTTCACAAAGTGGTGATGGATGCATTTTGGGTGTATCAGGGGAAGATGTAGTGCAAGCGTCAGGGCAGTTATCGAAGATCCTATAGTATATACAAGTTAGGAGACTATGGAGGACTGGACAAGCATTCTGGATTGGTCAAAAGTTTCAATAAGGTCTCAACAGTCTGCAATAGCTGTGTATTAGTTTCCGAAGGACTCTGAGGTGCAGGATTTGATTTTTAAAACCACAAGGCCCCAATCCAGCAAAGTAACTAAGCATATGCTTTACTTTAAATCATGTGAATAGTAGACCCATTGACTTCAATGGGAATATTCTCATGCTAAAAGTTAAGTATGTGTTTAAGGCATTTGTTGGATCAGGGACTAAATGATTTCAGTCTTTCCCATTTGAGAGACCACCTCTCTCCCCATGTAATATTGCTGCTAGTGTGGTAAGATTAGGCAATGATCTTTTAGTCCCCTGCATTTGAAATAAGAGAGAGACAGCTTGTGATAAGACTTTTTTTTTTTTGAGGGTTCCTTCACAAACTCAATTCCTGCTCCCGACCCACCCACCCCCAAAATTTCAGAGTATGCTTCAAAATGCATCTAATTTCTTAGGCACTTTATGAAGGGTTTGGTTAAAAACTACATTTCAGGTAGGGAAGGGAATTTATTTTCAGATTAATAATTTAAACTGCGATTGAGAACAGTGTTTGAGTAATTTTTGTATTAATCAGTGTGTATAAGCACCAAAATTTCATGAAAGGCAGCTTTTAAATATCAAAAATAAAGATATATATTGTAGGAATTCCTGTACAACTATTCTTTTAAAGTTTCTTACTTAATACAAGGAATAAAATCCTATAATTAATGATTACCAGTTTCATCTGGGAAAAGATTGTTTGAAAGATCAATCTGAGGGGTATTTTCGGACACATGCAATTTTTAAAAAAAGTGGGTACTAACCCACGAAAGCTTATGCTGAAATAAATTTGTTAGTCTCTAAGGTGCTACAAGTTTTTCTTTCTTATTTTCATTTTGCTGACACAGACTAACATGGCTACTACACTGAAACCTAAAAAAAAAAAAAGTTATTTTACTCTATGGAGAGCCATACGATCTGTTTTTAGACAGAGACATCGAGAGCACCACAAAGGGGGTCACTTAATAGCAGCTGTTTATAAAAGAAAACTGACCAGCAACTTAGTCAGTTTTTACAGATGGAAGTGTAAAGAGCTTGTGTCATCAGTCTGCATTTTCATTGTCACACCTGACCCATGCCTTGGAACAGGAATTTATAAAATAATCCAAAGAATATTTAATTGTCCAGGAAGTAACTTTGAATTAAAAAAATAATTTTGTCATCCAATTTCTCCTTCTGAATATTTCAACTAAGCCTTCCAAATAAATAATATTTATTTTTAATTTCTTTTATGATCTCATCTTTATTAGGTGATCAAACTTATTTGTGAAAGCAATAAAATGGAGGTGGTATTCTCTTGCCTGGCCTATTAAGCTTATTTATTTAGTCTAAAGCTGTGTTTGTATCCCTTTTCAGAAGCTATTTGCTTTGGAACAGTAATCAACTAACTGATCAAAAAGCTAGACTTCACAAAATGAAGTTACCACATTTTAAATGCTTGCAATTTTAACTCCTTTTTCACAGGCTTCTAGATACCAGAATTATATACGTATACACGTCAGGTTAGCACCATTTCCAAAAGCTATAAAAGCAAAAGGTGAAAAATATGATTTAAGGTAATCAGTGTTCAGTGCATTATTTTGATATTATATTTAGTATATTACTCACTGTAAACTACTATATACTATGAATCAAGATTTTGCAAATCCACAGGGATTTTAACCATGTGAACAAAAAATGTAATTTAGGCAAATTTTTCAGAATCAGTGATAGATGTTTTAGTCAGAAAATGTTGTATACATTTTGAAATTCTTGCATAAATGAAACCTTTAATGAAGAAGAGAAATTCTGGATATTATATGCTAGATAATTTTCTGGATGTTTGACACACTTTCCTGGGCTGTACAAACAATTCTGTAATAATATAAAAATGCTAAACAAACATCATAGCTTACTTTATCAGAGCAATTGACTTTAGCTCCATGTTGCAGTAAGAGATGTACGATATCCGAGTGTCCACGTCCTGCTGCCCAAATGATTGGATAAATGCTATATTGCTTGGATCAGAAAACAACAATATAAAAACTAAGCCACGTGAAACAAAAACATATTCTTAGCTCTACTTGTTTTTTTATTTATACATTAATATCAGAATGCCTCAGACTTCTTAAACCATGAAAAGAAATACACACAAAATTATCTACTAATCATACTTCAGTAACTGTTGCCAATTAAATGGATTAGTCAGTAGTAGACAAGTCATATATTGTTTGGACACAGTTACTCTTAACAAGGATTTAAAAAGATCATATCCTAATACCTCACTATTTACACAGTTGTAATGACAAACAGAACCTAAAAACCACTGCGTACATATAACAAATTTATATAAGCTTCAAGTTGTCTACATTTATATGACACCTTCTAACATCAATGGGAGCTAATAATGCCAACACATGCAGAAGACAGAATAGATCCCCAAAAATCAGTATCATGACTAGTCTTCTCATGAGTATCTGTATATATGACACAATTACAACCCAGATTATTTGTTAGTTACCAAGAAATAATTAAAACAAGAGATGTTACTACTCTTAATTATATAAATGTTTATTCAATTATTGATTTCTAGAAATAAAGCAATTAAAACTGAATAGAATTCTCTTTCTACTGTACATGGCTTACTACACATAGAAATTACTGTCACTATCTTAATATCTTCCTGATGTAAACCTTACTGAAATCTATAAAATCATCTGCTCCAATTAACAATAGTTGCTGTAATACTAAATCATAAAATTACCACTTTATTGCCATGAAATGCAGTCTAAAATTTTATATAACTCATAGCTCTTTGCAAGATACTACTACTACACAATTCAGGTTTTTGAGGAATCTTTCTCCTCTCAAAGATCAAACCTTACCTGTCCAGTAATGTTTGGGTTTGCTCCTTTCTCAAGAAGCAGCTCAGCTACTTTAGTACAACCTTTATATGATGCCCACATTAGGGCTGTCCACCCTCCCTATAAAACACAATAGAGAAAAAAAATGAGAGATTTATTTAAAACTTATATTTATGCATTTTCTTTTGTTGCACACCTGTTCTTAGCCCTGGTCTACACTATGAGTTTAGGTCGAATTTATTAGCGTTATTTCGATTGATCCGTGCACCCGTCCACATGACGAAGCCCTTAACATCGACTTCTAGGGCTCTTAAAATCGATCTCGCCACTCCACCCCCAACGAGGGGATTAGCGCTTAAAGCGATATTGCCGAATCGATGTAGGCTTAGTGAGGACGCAATTCGACGGTATTGGCCTCCTGGATCTATCCCACAGTGCAACATTTGACCACTCTGGACAGCACTCTGAGCTCCAATGCTCCGCCCAGGTAGACAGGAAAAGCCCCGCGAACTTTTGAATTTCATTTCCTGTTTGGCCAGCGTGGTGAGCTGCAGATGAGCGCAGATCTCATCAGCAGAGGTGACCATGATGGAGTCCCAGAACCGAAGACGAGCTCCAGCATGGACCGATGGTGAAGTACGCGATCTGATCGCTGTATGGGGAGACAAAACCGTGCTAGCAGAGCTACGGTCCAAAAGAAGAAACGCCAATACATATGCCAAAGTCTCCAAGGGCATGCAGGACAGAGGCTACAACAGGGACGCGCAACAGTGCCGCGTGAAAATTAAGGAGCTCAGGCAAGCCTACCAAAAAACCAGAGATGCAAACAAACGCTCTGGGTCAGAGCCCGACATGCCGCTTCTATGATGAGCTGCATGCCATTCTAGGAGGTGCAGCCTGCACTGACCCACCCATGTGGTATGACTCCGTATGTGGATCATCAGAAACCACAGAGGAGCATGATGATGATAATGATGCTGAAAATAGCGCCCAGACACAGCAAGGAAGCGGAGAAGCCCTTTTCCCCGACAGCCAGGAACTCTTTGTCACCCTGGAGCCAGTACCCTACGAACCCACCCAAGGCGTGCTCGATGCAGGAGAAGGGACCTCTGGTGAGTGTACCTCTGTTAATTAATACATGTTTTATAAGCAAGCGTGTTTAATGATCAATTCGCGGCCAGTACAGCTACAGCTACTGGAAAAGTCTGTTAACATGTTCGGGGATGGAGCAGAAATCCTCTGGGGACATCTCCAGAAAGATCTCCTGGATGTACTCCCAAAGCCTCTGCAAAAGGTTTCTGGAGAGGGCAGCCTTATCCTGTGCTCCGTGGTAACACACTCTACTACGCCAGGCCAGTAGCACGTAGTCTGGAATCATTGCTTTGCAAAGCATGGCGGCGTATGGTCCCGGTGTTTGCTGGCATTCAAGCAACATCCGTTCTTTATCTGACTGTGTTATCCTCAGAAGAGTGATATCATTCATGGTCACCTGGTTGAAATAGGGGAATTTTATTAAGGGGGTATTCAGAGGGGCTCCGTCCCTGCTGGGCTGTTTGCCTGTGGCTGAACGGAAATCTTCCCCGCTGTGACCCACGCGGTGGGGGGAGGGGGAACAGCGAACATCTTGGATGTGTGTCTGTGTGTGTGTGTGTGGGGGGTGTCGATTAGGTTCGCGCTGCACGTTAACACAAAAACCGCCGCCCCTCCCTTTTCAATTGCCAACCAGTTTTAAATTGCCAGCCCAAAGGCTGTTTGTTATGGGAAATGAGGGGGTTGCTGTTTGAAAACATTCCCACGTTATGAAGGTTAAAGAAGCCTATAGACTGTGGCTTACCATGGCTGTGTGCAAGCTGAATTCTGTTGCCCGCCGGACCTGCTTGTGTGATCTCTCACACCAAACCGGCAGACCCTCAATATAACAGGCAAAGTGGAACCTTGGACCAAATGCACATGTGATATGTAATGTTTGGAGCATTGTTCTCTAATATGTGTCTTTTAAACTACTCCTCTCCCGTTTGTTTCCTCCCGCAGCTGCAAATGTTTCAACGCCACCCCCTTCATCACCGTCCCAGAGGCTAGCGAAGATTAGAAGTAAAAAAAAAAGGAATCGAGATGAAATGTTCTCAGAACTCATGGAATCCTCCCACACTGAAGCTGCCCAGCAGAATGCGTGGAGGCAGACACTGTCGGAGTCCAGGAAGGCAGATTTTGATCGCACAGACAGGTGGCGTGATGAAGAGAGTAGGTGGCGTCAGTGTGCAGAGAGAAGGCAGGATGCAATTCTGAGGCTACTGGAGGATCAAACGGAAATCCTCCGGCTTATGGCTGAGGAAAGGCGTAGGGTTCAGGAAAGGCCGCCTGAGCCCAGACCGCCGCTACAGCCCCTGTGTAACCAACAGCCCTCCTTCCCGAGTCCCATAACCTCATCCCCGAGACGCCCAAGAACGCGTTTGGGCGGCCTCCGTGCACCCAACCACTCAAGCCAAGAGAACAGTCCAAGCAAGAAAGGGCTGGCATTCAATACGTTTTAAAGTGCTGTGTGTCCTTGTCCTTCCCTCATCCCCTCCTCCACCACCCATCCTGGTGCTTCCCTTCCTCCACCAGCTATCCCGGGAGACTGTGGCAGTTACCCCCATAGTTCCCCCTCTTTGTTTTACGAATTAATAAAGAATGCATGATTTTTAAGCAACAATGACTTTATTTCCTCTGCGAGCGGTGATCGCGGGGGGGAGGGCAGGGCGGTTTGGGTAAAGGGAAGTAGAGTGAATGAAGGGGCGGGGCTTTTCATTACAGGGGAAAAACAGAACTTTCACACAGCATCCTGGCCATTCATGAAACTGGTTTTCAAAGCTTCCCTGATGCACAACGCACCCTGCTGTACTCTTGTAATAGCCCTGGTGTCTGGCTGCGCATAACCAGTGGCCAGGCGATTTGCCTCAACCTCCCACCCCGCCATAAACGTCTCCCCCTTACTCTCACAGATATTGTGGAGCGCACAGCAAGCAGTAATAATAATGGGAATATTGTTTTCGCTGAGATCTAACCTAGTCAATAAACTTCGCCAGCGAGCTTTTAAACGACCAAATGCACATTCCACCACCATTCTGCACTTGCTCAGCCTATAGTTCAAAAGGTCCTGACTACTGTCCAGGCTACCTGTGTATGGCTTCATGAGCCATGGCATTAAGGGGTAGGCTGGGTCCCCAAGGATAACTATTGGCATCTCAACATCCCCAAAGGTTATTTTCTGGTCTGGGAAGAAAGTCCCTTGCTGCAGCAGCCGAAACAGACCAGAGTTCCTGAAGATGCGAGCGTCATGTACCTTTCCCGGCCATCCCACATTGATGTTGGTGAAACGTCCCTTATGATCCACCAGTGCTTGCAGCACTATTGAAAAGTAACCCTTTCGGTTTATGTACTCGCTGGCTTGGTGGTCCGGTGCCAAGATAGGGATATGGGTTCCGTCTATCGCCCCTCCACAGTTCGGGAACCCCATTGCTGCAAAGCCATCCAGTATGAGCTGCACATTTCCCAGACTCACAACCCTTGGTACCAGCAGCTTGGTGATTGCCCTGGCTACTTCCATCACAACAGCCCCCACTGTAGATTTTCCCACTCCGAATTGATTCGCGACTGACCGGTAGCTGTCTGGCGTTGCAAGCTTCCACAGGGCTATCGCCAGTCGCTTCTGTACTGTGAGGGCTGCTCTCATCTTGGTGTTCTTGCGCTTCAGGGCAGGGGAAAGCAACTCACAAAGTTCCATGAAAGTGCCCTTACGCATGCGAAAGTTTCGCAGCCACTGGGATTCATCCCAGACCTGCAGCACTATGTGGTCCCACCAGTCTGTGCTTGTTTCCCGGGCCCAGAATCGGCGTTCCACTGTATCAACAAGCTCCATTAACACCATGATGTCCACCTTGCGGGGGAGCCTTTTTTGAGAGAGGTCTGTGTCCATGTCCTCATCACTGTCCTCAGGGCGCTGCTGTCGCCTCCTCGCCTGCTGTAGCTCTAGCAGCTCCTGGTTCTCATTCTCCATATACTCCTGGACAATGCGCGTGGTGTTCATAACGGCGAGAACAGCCGCGGTGATCTGATCATGCTCCATGCTTTCCCTGGTATGCTGTTTGCAGGACAGCAGAGTGGCAGCAGAAGCGGCGGGTGGATAACAATGGAGTCAGCAATATGGCGCCCATATGAAAAAAGGCGCGAAAGGATTTTTTGCTCCCCCCTCAGTTGCTTTCACGGAGGGAGGGGGGAGCAAGGGTTAGGCTCATTTCCTTCTAGCTGCAGATGGTACAATATGCGGTGAGCAAGGGTTAGGCGCCTTCCCTTCTAGCAGCAGATGGTACAATATGCTTGATATCCATCATCATCTCCTGGCCCCCTCAAGGATTGAACTCGCAACCCCGGGTTTAGCGGGCCAATGCTCAGACCGCTGAGCTATCCCTCCGCCCGTGTTCCAGGCAGTACTGAATCTCCCTTAAACAAAACGTAAAAAAGAGAATGACCAGAGTCACTCTGGTCACTCCCATTTATGTCCAAGCGCCCCCGGCCAGCCACACCATAGGCCGCCGGCCAGGAGCACACGAATTCCAATCATATTGTACAATCTGCTGCTAGAAGGCAAGGAGCTTCTGCTGTATGGTCCCGCGACCACGACCATTTATGGCATATTGCACCATCTGCAGCTAGAAGGCAAGGAGCTTCTGCTGTGTAGTCCCGCGACTACCAGCCTCAGGCGGAATGGCCCCCTCAAGGATTGAACTCGCAACCCCGGGTTTAGCGGGCCAACGCTCAGAACGCTGAGCTATCCCTCTGCCCGTATTATAGTGTGACTGAATCCCCACTAGACCTAATGTCCAGGCGTACGCTGGAGATGTACGGTAATTGTGAGCTGAGCAGGCTTCCGTAGCAAACACGGAAACCCCGGAAAAAAGGCGCAAAAAATATTGCTTTCACGGAGGGAGGGAGGGACGTTTGATGGCTTGACGACATGTACCCAGAACCACCAGCGACAATGTTTTCTGCCCCATCAGGCTTTGGGATCGCAACCCAGATTTCCAATGGGCGGCGGAGACTGCGGGAACTGTGGGATAGCTACCCGCAATGCAATGCTCCGAAAGTCGATGCTAGCCCCGCTACTGTGGACACAGTCAATCGACCTCATGGTCTTAACGCTCTTTAGTGGGGACACACACAATCGATTCCATAAATTCGGGTTTTAAAATATCGACTTCTATAAATTCGACCTAATTCTGTAGTTTAGACGTACCCTTAGACTCCTGTTTATGAGCCTATCACAAGCAATAGTGACAAATGTTGCCATCCTACTAGTCTAAAAATTCAAACATAAAATTTTAAATTAAACTTTTTTTGCTGCAACACATAGAACTTAGGGCGGGAGGTGGGGAGGAGCAAGGAAAATGCGCTCCTAAATGATTTTATCTAACTTGCTGCAGACAAAATCACAGACTTACAAAAAAAAAAAAAAAAAAAAAAAAAAGCACTGCGGAATCTAGTTTGAATAAGGTGGTTCCATAATGGCTCTCAAATGAAGGTGGACAAACCTGCCAATGTTACGGTTGAATAAAAGTTGTTGGGAAACCCATGGACAAATTTGAATTCACTGTTCTATAAATCTAAACAGACAGAGTTCAAGAGCATGGCTTGCCACTTAAATGTGCATGGTTCCATAAAGGAAAAGCATACAGTATCTCCTCACTTAACGTTGTACCGATTACCGTTGTTTCGTTATTAGGTCGCTGACCTATTAGAGAACATTGTCCTTTAAAGTCCTGCAATGTTCCCTTATAACTTTGTTTGGCTCTCACGCTCCACGCACCCGGTGCTCCTGCCAGGGACCGGGTTGGGCCGTGGGGGCTTGTCCCACTCCACCCGCCAGGTGTTCCAGCCGGGGAGCGGGGTTGGGGTGTGGGGGTTTGCCCTGTTCCGCCCACCAGGCATTCCAGCTGGGGAGCGGGGTGGAGGCACATGGGCTTGCCCCATTTCGCCCTCCTGGGGCTCCTGCTGGGGAGCAGGGTCAGGACATGGGGGCTTATATTATATTATATATTATACTGTGTATGTATACAATGTCTTTTGTCTGGTGAAAAAAAACAATCCCTGGAATCTACCCCCCCCCCCCCATTTACATTATCTCTTATGGGGAAATTGGATTCGCTTAACATCATTTCACTTAAAGTTGCATTTTTCAAGAACATAACTAGGAGGCTAGGTGAGGAGTTACTGTAAATGGTTTTATCCCTACCCAGAGCAACTGTATTAACATTTATTTTACTGGAGAAGAACAACAAACAACAAGAAGTATTTTTCTCTTTAGCTACCTCCCCCAGCAAAATCAAATCCCCAGAATCCTAAGAATGTAAAGAGTTGTACTTTGCAATAAATGAGATTAATTATCCCTAGCATATGCCACATAAGGAGACTACCCTATCAGTTATACATGCAACTGCGCAGATAATCAAGCCCCTAAACTAGACTAAACTTGCTGGAGGGATTTAAGTTTATTCTTTAGGATACATTCTCCACTCAGCTGACAAAATCAGCCATTGTCAGCGCTTGTTACTTTGCCCCTCCCTAGTTTATACTTGCAAAGATTAAATATAATTAACTTTATGTTTTTAAATAAAATAGTTAAAACTTTCAAGATCTGAGATTCCTTCAGCATGAAAGAAAGTCTCGAGCATAATACAGTTTACATTTCACAGTTACAGTATTTTAGTTTAAACTCTAGAAGAAATTCTAATGTACAGAAAAAGAAAACCACCCTAGAAAAGGTATGTTCTTTTCTATCATTAGACAAACATTTTAAAGCAGAACTTCTTTATATTTTAAAGAACTCAACAAACAATAGAAGATCTTCATTCAATTTTTTTTTTTGCATAGTTGGAAAATCAACTCCATATATGTTCCTATAAGCATAACTATTCCATTTTAAAACTAGAAAAAAGATCATACCATATCCCGGTGCTCCAAATTTACACTACAGTTAAGTAGCTCTGCTACAATGTCTACATATCCTTCTTTAGCTGCCGAAATAAGAGCTGTCCAGTTATCCTACAATAAGAAAAAAGTTGAAAGATGTAGGTTTTTTTAAATTCAATTAGTGATATTTACAGAGGACACAATATGAAGGTTTTACATACCAAGTTACTAATCCCAGTGTACAGTGGTTCCCTTAGAGCTATCCAGTACAGTTTTTTAGTATAGAGTACAAATTCATGTTTATAATGTGCTTGATTTATTCAACAAATGACAGTATACACCCACTGTGAAATTGTGGGTATGTTTACATTAAATCTCACTAAAACAAATATTATAATTGATCCAAACTCAGCCACAGAGGTGCTTCACTTAACAGACCTGAAGTGGAACTACATGATATTTTAGAGCCAGACACATCAGTGCTAGTTAAGAACCATCTTGGAAAAAGAAAGTGACACCAATACTTACTGCATCTTCCAGGTTGCAGTTAGCTCCTTTCTTGAGCAATTCTTGGACAATTTCTAAATTGCCTTGCTCAGCAGCCAACATCAATGGAGTCTGACCATTCTGTAATCAAATGATAGTTACAATTGAACTACTTAGACAAGTTGATACAGCTTTAATATCCCATAATTATATATACCACCAGTGAAGTACCATCATCTATAAAGGAATTTCAGGTACTGTTCACATAATTTATGCTTTGATTCACTATATGAGAAACATTGATAAAATGTAACATATTCAAACAACATGCAAAAAAATTCAGTGAAAAAAGAAATGGCAACACAATATTAAATCTTTCAATATAATAGTCCATATATAACAGTGGTTTCAAATATTTAAAGAGAGGCTTTTAGAAAATAATTGCAATACACTAAAAGCATAACAGTCCACTTAACACATCTAGAGATCCAGAGTTTTTTCTTCCTTACTCACAGCTTGAAGAACCTTAGCCATACAGTTAGAAAGACCATAGTGCAACCAATGAATTGGTATCTGCAGAGCACCAAAAGTCAATACTGAAATTTCTTTTGGAAGTCCAGAAAACATAGTTCAGTTACACAATTATTATTTTCTGGACACAGACAATATGCTTGTCATTATACCAGACAACTGAGCAACGTAGAGTCTATTAATCTTATCCTGCAAAGTACTAGGCAGTCTCATCTCACTGAAACAAACAAGACTGGAGGGTGTTTAGCATCTTGCAGGATCAAACCTTCAGGGATGATAATAAATCTGATACAAAGCTGACTCCCTTCTATGGAGATACTTTTCTCCAAGAAGGCATCTCTCCCAGCTGGAGAAGCAAAAGAACTATCCCAGATGACATTGCTTGCTGCTAGACACCATCTTTTGCAGCCTCTCTCAATCCATAAGTCACGTTAGCTATGAGAAAGAGTTCATACAAGGGCTGTCCTGTATGATGGTTTCTCCACCATCCATTATGGCATCGTAGAAGATAATTTCTGATTGTGAGGAAGCATAGACATTGGGGGAACGGGAGAGAGAATCTGATATGCTCAAGGTTACGGTGAGTTTGCAGATAAGAGAATTTGTCTGAAAGTGCCTACAGCTGGCCACTGTGAGACGATGGATTTCTCCCTACCCTCCTCCCACCCTGTTCCATCTTCAAGCTAGACGTTACCCTACGTCTGAATGGATCATTGCTTCCCTTAAAGATGCAAAGAACAGTGTACAAATTCCCTCAGCTTTAGTAATATGCATTGAACGCCTGCCTACAGCAGCCATGTCACTGAAAGACGTACATCAGTAACTTTCCTGAAAATGTAAACTAACAACAAGCTGAATCACCGTATCGGATTACAGTGGCTTTAGTTAAGGTTATTAACCACTTGCTGCTGACTACTTAATTAAGGAATATATTTTATTAGTCCTTTATTCTGCTTTTGGTACAATGAATGATGGAAATGAATTGATTCATCCAAGAGAGATTTCTGCTGTAGCAGGCATTTTCCTTAATTTTTATTGGATTTTTCCAGATAGTATCATTATGAATAATTATCACAGTAATATATTTTGCACTATAGGGCATATCTTCCAGTGTAATAAACTGTAAGTTCTTCTGAGACGAAAACATGACTGTATATCTGTAAAATGCCAAGCAAGTGTATGGTGCTATCTTAATGTTTTTTAATAATAAAAACTTATTTTTAGGGTTGTCGATTAATCGCAGTTAACTCACGCAATTAACTCAAAAAAATCGCAGTTTAGTCACACTGTTTAATAAATTTCAATTGGTATTCTATTGTTTAATATTTTGGATGTTTTTCTACATTTAAAATATATTGATTTCAATTACAACACAGTATCCAAAGTTGACAATGCTCACTTTATATTATTTTTATTACAAATATTTGCACTGTAAAAATGATAAACAAAAGAAATAGTATTTTTCAATTCATCTCATACAAGTACTGTAGTGCAATCTCTTTTTTGTGAAAGTGCAACTTACAAATGTTTTTTTTGTTACATAACTGCACTCAAAAACAAAATAATGTACAACTTTAGAGTCTACAAATCCACTCAGTCCTATCTGTTGTTCAGCCACGCTAAGAACGACAAGTTTGTTTACATTTACAGGAGATAATGCTGCCTACTTCTTATGTCACCAGAAAGTGAGAACAGGCATTCACATGGCACTTTTCTAGCTGGCATTGCAAGGTATTTATGTGCCAGATATGCTAAACATTCGTATGACCCTTCATGCTTCGGTCACCATTCCAAAGGACATGCTTCTATGCTGATGATGCTCGTTGTTAATTAAATTAGTGACTGAACTCCTTGGGGGAGCATTGTATGTCTCCTGCTCTGTTTTACCCACATTCTGCCACATATTTCATGTTATTACAGTCTCGGATGATGATCCAGCACATGTTGCACATTTTAAAAACCACTTTCACTGCAGATCTGACAAAACACAAAGAAGGTACCAATGTGAGATTTCTAAAGATAGCTACAGCACTCAAACCACGGTTTAAGAATCTGAAGTGCCTTCCAAAATCTGAGAGGGTCAAGGTGTGCAGCATGCTTCCAACAGTCTTAAAAGACCAACACTCTGATGCAGAAACTACAGAACCTGAACCACCAAAAAAGAAAATCAACCCTCTGCAGGTGGCATCTGACTCAGATGATGAAAATGAACATGCATATTCGTCCACACTGATTTGGATCCTTATCACACAGAAACCGTCATCAGCATGGATGCATGTCCTCTGGAATGGTGGTTAAAACATGAAGGTACATATAAATCTTTAGCGCATTTGGCACTAAACATCTTGCAACGCTGACTACAATAGTGCCATGCAAATGCCTGTTCTCACTTTCAGGTGACGTAAAAAAGGAGAGGGCATCATTATCTCCTGCAAATGTAAACAAACTTGTTTGTCTGAGCAATTGGCTGAACAAGAGGTAGGATTGAGCGAACTTGCAGACTCTGAAGTTTTACATTGATTTGTTTTTGAATGCAGTTTTTTTTGTACATAATTCTATGTTTGTAAGTTCAACTTTCATGATAAAGAGATTGCACTACAGTACTTATATTAGGTGAATTGAAAAATACTATTTTTTTGTTTTTTACAGTGCAAATATTTGTAATAAAAAATAAATATAAAGTGAGCACTGTACACTTTGTATTCTGTGTTGTTATTGAAATCAATATATTTGGAAATGTAGAAAACATCCCAAAATACTTAAATAAATGGTATTCTATTATTGTTTAACAGCGCGATTAATAGCAATTGTTTTTAATTACACGATTAATCACGATTAATTTTTGTAATCGCTCGCCAGCCCTACTTATTTTTTTATATTAACTTTGCTTTTTGCTCTGAAAGCTTTTTAAATAATGCGATGCAATATTTAGGTTTGGACATTACCATAGCATGAATAAAATGTTCATAAATCAGTAACTGAAGGGAGATATTTCAGTACAGAATTGTATCTGAGCTAGTGGAAGTCAGAGTAATGTTATTTTAGGACACATTCTTGCACGTCTATATGGGTGCATGTACACAGCATTTTGGACTGGGTGGGATCAAGCGCCCCAGCCCAGGTTGATAGATTGGGACCAACATGGCTCACGCTAGTGCTCTAAAAATGGTTAGTGCTCACCCCGCACCCTAGGCTTCAGAGCCCATGCTCCAGTCTGAGCCACAACTCCAAAATGCTGCCTATACAGCCATTTTTAGAACACTAGTGCTAACCCAGAAGCTCGCCCCTGCTTGCTCCAAAATGCTGCATAGACACCCTATGTTGCTTTCAGGAGTGTTTAATTCTCTATCCTATTACTATAATAGAAAAAACTGGAAAAAAGTGTAACATTTTCTCTCTCAGTACTACAAGGCCTTACAGAGATACAATTATAGTGGCTTATGAATTTGCCAAAACTTATTAAAAACACAGTTATGTACAAGTATCATATCCATGGTATTTGGTGGTGTCTTCACTAGAAGACTCCAAAGTTAAAAAAACAGGTATAAGTTAGGAGTTCCCCAATTCAGTTAATGGAATTACACTATCACAAAACTGGTTTTAAAAGAGAATCAGACCTAAGGAAAGCTAAGACCAGATGAAGGACAAGCCCAAAAGTTTGAAGTTCTGTCCTTGCTGTGAAAATTCACTCAAAATAGGGTATAAAATAAAATATACAAAAAATAAAAAAAAGACAGTTTGTGAAATCCATGTTTTTAATGTAAAACCAAAAAGATTCAATTAAAGAAGTTATTATACTAAACACTAGCCATCGCCTCTTCTCAGAAGTTCCAATACCTTGTAATAATCAATTAGTCAAATCATGTTTCTGAACCCTTAATAAAGTGACAAAGATACAAAACCAAAAGTATCACATTAGCACAAAATGTACAAAACTCCAAGGAAAAATATTTTTGTAAGCATCTGCTGGACTGCCTAAGAAAACTACAATACAGCTGATTGATGAGTTGACTGTCTGCACTCCATCCTCAGCACGTTAGCATTGTTGCTATGCTATAATTAAACAAAATCAAACTTGATCCTTTAAAAAGGGAGAGAAATGGTTAGTGGTTAGGGTACTAGACCAGGAATAAGATGATCCAGGTTCAATTCCGTACGCTGTCACAGACTTCTTGTAAGACCTTGAGCAAGTCATTTAAGCCCAGATTTTTAAAGTTATTTAAGCATTGCTGTACTCAGTGTTGCAACGTCTAACTGATTCAGGAGCCTCTCTCTCATTTTCAAAAGGAATTTAGGCACTTAGTAGCCAAAATCTCACTGACAGCCTGTGATACCCTATATCTCATGTGACACCCTATACCCCATGTTCACCACTTTTATATGGTTATCATATCACAAAGTATGCCCTGTGAGGTATCATTTAAAAACCCAATCTGCTGAATATCGTTGTCCTGTTAAGGTGTGCATAACAACACTATGTGCAAAGCTAGGAGATTTAACTGTATGATTGTTACTGGAATAGGTTGTAATTCTGTGTAACACCCACAAACCAATTTCTCAGAGACAAAAGACACACTGGCACACCAGCAAAGTGCTAAAGGGCCATTACCTATTTAATCAGTTATTCACAAGCAAGGGGGGGGGGGAGTATTAAACAATTTACAATTCACCTGAAGGATAGTTTGGAGCTCACATATACAATGGAACTGCCTGCCTCCCAGCAAGGATTTTTCCAGAACAAAGGGTTGGAGTATAAGAAGAGGGGGAAATTGTCCCTAGCCTCCTCTCTCCATCTCTCTTCTCATGCCAGCAACAACTCTCAAAGAACAGAGCAAAGGAAGGAGTGGTCCCACGCTGAAAAGGGACACAGCTAGCAAAATGTATGGCAGTTCATGGCGAGACAAACCTTTTGCTTTTAAACCATTAGCCTTGGTAAAGTTTAATAATTAGCTTGTGTGTTTATCTTTTTATTTCTTTCGAAACCAATACTGACTTATATGTATCCATACTTGTAATCACTTAAAATTTCTCTCTCTCTAGTTAATAAACTTGCTTTATTGTTTTATCTAAACCAGTGTGTTTGATTGAAGTATTTGGGAAACCTCTACTTGAGCTAACAAAGGCTGGTGCATAATCATTCCCATTGTTGGAATGACGGACGACATATGAGCTTACACAGTCCAGGAGGGTACTGTACAGTGTAAGGGCTTGTCTACACTGGCAATTTACAGCACTGCAACTTTCTCGCTATGGGGTATTAAAACACTTCCCTCCCCCCCGAGCGCAACAAGTTTCAGTGCTGCGAGGTGCCAGTGTAAACAGTGCACCAAAGCTGGGAGCCTGGCTCCCAGTGCAGGTAGCTACGCCTCTCGTGGAGGTGGGTTTTTTAGAGCGCTGAGAGTGACTACAGAAGCCACGTTAAAGTGCTGCCGTGGCAGCGCGTTAGGGCTAGTCTACACTGGCAATGCTAAGACACACATTTCTGGGTGCAAAGCTAGAAACATGCAGGTGTCACCATGCATGTGATTCATGGATGGCTGGGAGAGTGTTCATGTATTCAGCTGGGTGTGACTTTTCATGCTGGTGGCTGTGAGTGAGCATAGCCTGGAGTGGTTTGCCGTTCACCAGCAAAGCAGTGTAAAAGGCATTCCAGGCTGGAGAGCTAAGGAGACACAGCAGTCCGGGTTGCACTCTGGGAAATGTCACACAACCATTAGTTTCTTTGTGCATCAATTCCTCATATGTAAAATGAGGATAATGTTATTTTCCTACCTCGCAGGGGTGTTGTGAGGAAAAATATACTGAAAGATTGTGAGGCAGTCAGATACTACATCAATGGGGGCCATCTAAATACCTAAGATAGATAGGCCACAATATGGCTATGATGTTTCTTACCTCAGTGAGCACAACAGAATGGAAATAAGAGCTGAGAGTATGACTCAAGGACAAGGAAAGGACCTCAGAAGAAAAATTACTGCACTGCAAGAACTTTATGGATAGGAATTTATCATCATATTAAATATCCAGTGTGATGTCGCATCAGTTATTCATCCTGCCATAAACATGTAACAATATTCAAGAAATCTTTGAAAAACTCATCTTACCTCATTTCTTTCATCCACATCTTTGCACTTCTCAAGAAGTGCTTTTAGAGCAGGAACATTTTCCTCTTCCACATAAGTCACAAGACTCTGAGTCATGAGACTTGCCATTTTTAGATAGTACTTCAAGTACTTCTATAACAGAATATACCTGTATTTTTAAAAAAAAAAAGTATTAGTAAAGAAGCAGATTTAGTTTTATTACAGAAACCAAACTGCTGGTTGCACATAAGTATCTGCCACACTCAGCAATAAAACATTTTTATGACTAATTACTCTAACTCGACATTTCAATGAAGACCAAGTGGCTAAAACTTTTGCAATTCATTGAAAATTCATGGGTTTACCCTATTCTTAGCATTGTGCAGGAAAAACAGGTTCTGAAGGAAACAGATAATATTCTTTCACACTTTATATATGTACAGTATATGACTATACTATGGATCACCCATATGTCCTTATTCCCCTAAAAGGTATTACCTGTGTTGCATATTTCTTAGTATATTACTCTTCATTTTTTTCATTTTTGACTATACTTTTGTATCACTGTATGAAAAGGTTTCAGTGATGCGGCCCTCAGGCCAATTTACTAGTTCTCATGTGGCCTTCATGGTGATTTCAGTTTGAGATCCCTGATCTAGGTTGTATTTGCCTAGTTTGTTTATAAGAAGGTCATGCGAGACAGTATCAAAAACCTTACTAAAGTCAAGATATACCACATCTACCGCTTCCCCCCTATCCACAAGGCTTGTTACCCTGTCAAAGAAAGCTATCAGGTTGGTTTGACATGATTTGTTCTTGACAAATCCATGCTGACTTACTTATCACCTTATTATCTTCTAGATGTTTGCAAATTGATTGCTTTATTATTTGCTCCATTATCTTTCCGGGTACAGAAGTTAAGACTGGTCTGTAATTCCCCCGGTTGTCCTTATTTCCCTTTTTATAGATTGGCACTATATTTGCCCTTTTCCAGTCTTCTGGAATCTCTCCCATCTTCCATGACTAATGGCTCAGATATCTCCTCGGTCAGCTTCTTGTGTATTCTAGGACACATTTTATCAGGCCCTGGTGACTTGAAGACATCTAACTTATCTAAGTAATTTTTAACTTGTTCTTTCCCTATTTTAGCCTCTTCTGTTGCTACCTCATTTTCACTAGCATTCACTATGTTAGACATCCAATCACCACCAACAACCTTCTTGGTGAAATCTGAAACAGTCATTAAGCACCTCTGCCATTTCCACATTTTCTGTTATTGTTTATCCCGCCTCACTGAGTAACTGGCCTACCCTGTCCTTGGTCTTCCTCTTGCTTCTAATGTATTTGTAGAATATTAAGCTAAACAGATTGAGCTCTTTGAGTTTATCGCTGTAAGGCCTGTTTTCGAATCCTTTAATGATCATTCTTGTGGCTCTTCTCTCAACCAACCTCTCCAATTTACCTACATCCTTTCGAATTGTAGATTGCAGAGGCAGTTGCACCAATGCCAAATATAGATATTAAATAACCTCTCTACTCCTACCTGAGATTCCCGTTTATGCATCCAAGGATCGCATTAACTCTTTTGGCCATAGCGTTACACTAGGAGTTCATGTTCAGCTGATTATCCACAACCCCCAAATCTTTTTCAGAGTCACTGCTTCCCAAGATAGAGTCCCCCCCTCCTGGAAGTATGGCCTACATTCTTTGTTTCTAGATGTATACATTTACATTTGGCTGTATCAGAATGCATATTGTTTGCTTGCACCTAGTTTGCAGGTGATCCATATCCCTCTGAATCGGTTACCTGCCCTCTTTATTACTAACCACTCCCCTAATTTTTGTGTCATCTGAAAACTTTTCCATAAACTTTTCCATAAACCAGTGGTTCTCAACCTTTTTTTCCCCATTTGCGGACCCCCTAAAAAATTTCAAATGGGTACGCGGACCTCTTTGAAAAACTTAGACATAGTCAGTGGACCCCCAGGGGTTCACAGACCACAGGTTGAAATCTACTGCCATAATCCAATGTTGATTTGCATGAATTACATTACCCTTCTTTTATTTTTTATTAATCGAGTTCCATATCAGTCACTCCATTACCTTGCCTGGGACTGATGACAAGCTGACAGGCCAGTAATTACCCGGGTCATCCCATTTACCCTTTTTAAAAACTTGCACAACATTAATAGGACCTGTGATACTGGAGGGCCAGGGAGCAGTGGTAGAGGGGAAATATATAAACCCTAGGCTAATTAAGGCATGGTTCCCTGTAGACTAGGGAGGGTTGCTACAGGTTAATTGGAGAACCTGTAGTCAATTAAGGCCCTGTCAGGAATCTAATAACATCCCCTGCTTGGGGGGGGGGGGGGGGGGGAGAGAAGGAGAAAGGACTGGAGCTTGGAGGTGTGTGGTGAGATTTGAAAGACCAGAGAACTGAAGTAAGGGAGACCCTGTCCTGGCAGAGAGATTCCTTCCCCCAGCATCGAAGGACTGAGGGTAACCCCACCCAAGGGGGAAGAGGGTAAGAAACTCACAGGGGTTGAGAGGGCTGGGACTCAGAGCAAGGAGCAAACCCAGACCCCTTCCCTGATTCCCTCCTCTACCACCTTCCTGGGCCACTAGCGGGACCCTTGGCACCCAAGAGCACGGGCAAGGGGCGGTACCTCCCAAGAAAAGTGCATGACCCACCATACAAACATTGGTCATCTTGTTACAGGCCCTATGAAATTTGTGTTAATGAGAACACAGACCAAATCACAGAATCAAAACATTAATGTGGAATCCTGATCTCTCTGGCACTAGGACCACAGTGGCAGGCAGGCAAGGTGGGTTGCACAGCTGAGCTATGTGCAGCTGCACTTGAGAGTCAAGCTTCTCTGGAACAGAGCCTCCTGATCTGCTGTGCAGAGCTAGGGAGGATAATGGGCTGACGTCGGGGTGTCCTCCGCCTGTGTACTTGGTCTCCGCTGAGCCGGGGTGGGAGGGATAGGGAAGTGCCTGTCCGTGCACCAAGCTCAGGAGCAGTTACAGCTGTCTGAACAAGCATTCAGGCTGGTGAGTGCTCTGCTTAACAAGAAAGCATGTGGACACACTCCCTCCCCCAACACACACATGCACACTCCCTCCTCTCCCCCCCGCCCCCCACAGGTCAGTGGACTTCTTGTGTTACTGTTCAACAATGTCAGTTTGGTCATATTACCAAGTGCTACTTTAAAAAGTGATTTAAAACGTGTTACTTTTACGATATACTTATAATGTATATCTGTTTAAAATGTAGGATTTTTTTGTAAAATCAGTTTTTCCCACTGCAGTCCAATTCTGAACACTTTTATGCATTTATAGTAAGGCTACTTAATTGCTAATGTATCAAACAATTTTGATTGAAAAAATACCATAAAAACTGAATAATTTTTTTTAATGAAAAAAAAAAAAAAGAAATCAGAAAATAAATCCAAAAATCCACAATAATAAAATGCATTTCATAGGGCCCTACATTAGCTTTCTTTCTAGTCTTCTGGAACTTCTCCGGTGCTCCAAGACTTATTGAAATCAACATTAATGGTTCAATGAACATCTCACCCAGCTCTTTTAAAATTCTTGGATGAAAGTTATCTGGATCTGCTGATATGAAAATGTCTAATTTTAGTAGCTTCTGTTTAACATCCTCCAGAGATATTAGTGGAATGGAAAGAAAGTCTCATTATATGGTGATGAGAACAATCTCAACTGTTTGTCCCCAAAAATAGAAATATTAAAATGCTTCTGCCTTACTGTTTACAACTATACCATTTCCACCTACCAATACCATACATCTCACAGCTAAAATGTAACCCAGGGGTAGGAAACCTATGGCACGCGTGCCGAAGGCGGTACGCGAGCTGATTTTCAGTGGCACTCACACTGCCCAGGTCTTGGCCACCAGTCTGGGGGGCTCTGCATTTTAATTTAATTTTAAATGAAGCTTCTTAAACATTTTAAAAACCTTATTTACTTTACATACAACAATCGTTTAGTTATATATTATAGACTTATAAAAAGAGACCTTGTAAAAACGTTAAAATATATTACTGGCACGCAAAACCTTAAATTAAATTAGAGTGAATAAATGAAGACTCGCACACCACTTCTGAACGGTTGCCGACCCCTGATGTAACCCTTCATGTCCTTAATGAGGATAGGTAGGCATATCATCCCAATTCTGCTTGGCTGCTGTGCTGATAACATCCAGTAATTATGGCAACGCAAATCAATGCTACCTGCCCTACACTGATTCTGTCTTAACTCATTAATTAGGTTAGTGTCAACTCTTGGCATCTTCACCCATGCATGCTGCACATGCAGTGTAGATAACAGCAATTACTCAATGACAGAAAGTCACGTGATACCCAGAAGGGTATAATTTCCTGTAGTCCGCATGGACACCAAAAACATTACCCAGGCAGCCCAGCGTCTAATGAAGCACAGCAAATTTTCTACTCAAGCATCTCTACACAATTACAGAAAAAGCAGAACGATCTCAAAGCTTCATGGATTCCTTTTGTGCTGTTGTCCTCATCCACAAGAATGAGGATGATCTTGTGATTCGGGCAGTGGACTAGGACACTGGAAAAGATCTGGATTCTATTTACAGCTCTTCCATAGGCTGCATGACTTTAGGCTAGTCACTTAATCTCTCTATACCTCAATTCTCCATCTGAAAGTTATGATTTAATGACATTATGGCAGGCCATTTAGGATAAATACAAAATTAAAGAATTAGAATTAGCTTCAGTTTGATTAAGGAAATGTGTGTGTTGTAAAAAAAAACGCTGACTAGCAAGTAAAAGGAAGGCCTTGAAAATAATGAGTTATAAAGCCAGAAGGAATGAAGTAGGGAAGATGTCTGGTTAAAAGAATAACTAATGAGATAAGGGGAATTTCTAAAAAGAAGGCCTAACTCTGACTAATAGGGGTGACTACAGATGGTTTAAAATAAGAAAACAAGAATGTCTTAAAAGGAGCCACCATGGACCTTTCTACACCACATACCAGTGTTATCTTAAAAGTAAAGCCTATATGAAACCAGGTCTGACCCCAAAAAAACAAAACAAAAAGGGGGAGTGCTGGTCAGCAGACGAGACAACAAGAAAAGACCTAAGGGACAAAGGAGGTTGTAAATATTATCTAAATTAAAACAGGAAATAAAGATGGGGGAACTGTCTCAAACTGGTTTGTTAGCTGAAGTGGTAATTTGCTATGCCATTTGTGCTTGTTAAAGGGTATCACTCTTGTTATGACTTTGTGGGTTCTTTGTCAGACCCTACCTCATCATGCTGGAGCACGCCAGGATGAGACAGTTTTCCTAGGTCTGGCCTATTTATGAGTATACTGATCACATGCTTATGAATACTTTGTTAGTGTATTGGATGTAGTGACTGCTTATTTTTAGGCTGTTTGGAGCAATTATATAAAGCACTATTTGGTCTTCAGACGTAATAAAGGAATTTATGGTTAAACTGGTGTCTGGTGGTCTCCCATATTAATATTAAAAATTTATATTATTAAAAATTCCAACAAAAATGATTTTAAAATTACAATCAGTTCCAGAGAAACAGGACAATTAGTATATAAGCATCCAATATTATAATAATGAGCCCCATTGTGCTAGGCTCTGTACAAGCACGAAAGCAGACAGCCCTTGCCCCAAAGTATGTACAATCTAAACAGACATGTCAGACACCAGGTACGTGAAAGGAGTATAATATACAAGCACAGTGAACAATGTGATGACAACAAATATCCTGTTAGTTTCACTTGTGGAGGTAGTGTGCTGGGGCAGTGGTTCTCAATCAGGTATCTGGGGCCCCCTGTGGGGCCGCCAAGCAGGGCCATCATTAGACTCGCTGGAGCCTAGGGTAGACAGCTGAAGCCCCACCGCATGGGGCTGAAACCCATGGCCCTGAGCCCTGCCACCCGGGCTGAAGCCAAAGCTTGAGCAATGTAGCTTTGCGGGGGGGGGCCCTGTGGCACGGGACCCAGGCAATTGCCCTTCTTGCTACCCCCTTATGTCGGCCTTGGCATTTATATGCAGAAAACCAGCTACTGTGGTACAGATGGGCTGTGGAGTTTTTATAGCATGTTGGGAGATGGGAGGAGGGGGCGGTGGCTCAGAAAGAAAAAAGTTGAGAACCTCTGTGTTATCAGATAGTTAGGAAAGCTTAAGCTAAAATGAAAGAAAAGTGGAGGTGATGAGCAGGGCAGGGCAGGGGAGAAGAGAAGGGCAAGATGGGTAGGTGTGGAGTGAGGCTGAAATTAAGAAACTGTTAGAGAAGGGGCAGGTGGTACTTGGAGCAACTACTTAATCAGCACAGGGCAGAGTAAATCTGGTCAAAACTGCAGAAATGTCTCTGAGATGAGTGTATGGGAGTCCCCCCTTTAGCTGCTCCTATCAACTAGTTTCTGGCCGGCTTGGGCCTGCAGTTTTTGTTCTCAAGCCCAGATAGCAGGTTGGTTCCTAGTGCTTGGGAAAGGAGCGTTTTCCTTGCACAGTTCTGGGTACAGATTGTGTTGGGGTAGCCCTCGTTGGGGCTCATTTTCCCCCCTCCCTTCTCCCAGTCCAGCAGTCCCTGCTTCAGCCATTTCTGCAGTGGTTCCTACCAGCTTTTGTCACTTTGTTGCCATGAGGGCCGGACAGTCACAGGAGAAAAGCAGAAATGTGAGTTTTTTCCATCCCATAAGAAACTATGATGAGTAGTCAGCTACCACAATGTATCACAAAGAGGAACAATACAGACAATCTAAAATTCACATCCTGAGCATGCTATGATGTGGCCAACATACAAAGGGCTTTGATATCCCCTCAAAACAAAAGGCATCAGTAGAATTAGGGCTAGACTGGCACTTTACAGCGCTGCAACTTTCTCGCTCAGGAGTGTGAAAAAACATACCCCTGAGCCATAGGCGCCGACTCTGTGGGTGCTCTGGGGCTAGAGCACCCACATGGAAAAATTAGCAGGTGCTCCGTACCCACCGGCAGCCAAGCTCCCCCGCCCCTTCCCCCACCCCTCCTCTCCTCCTCCGTGCGCACCGCATCCCTGCTCCTTCCCCTTCTCTCCCAGCACTCTGCCGCGACTATACAAGCCACGTTAAAGTGCTGCCTCGGTGTAGACTAGCCCTAAGTAAAACATTACTTCCATCCATTGTTTTTAGCACTAGAGCTCCAATTCACAAGGTACTTAATCCCATGCCAAATGGAATATTCACATGCTTACAGTTAAACAAGGATTAAATACCTTGCTGTATCAGGGCGTAATAGCCCAATAAGGAAAAGACTTTTCCACAGTAACATTTATTCAACCATTGCCACAATAGGCACTGGAAACACAAAACTTCTCAGTTTCAGTTAATATCAAACTTTTAAAATTACATGTAATTCCAACAAAACTACTTAAAAAAAAAAAGTCACAGATTAGTCTCCGTCATTTTCACATATTTTATTCTGGCATTTACTTGAAAACATTCTGCAAGAGGAACAAATATTTCTATACCCAAAAAAGTTGCAATAAATAACATTTATTAGCAGAAAATGATGAATGTTTCTAGAATAAAGTACACTACGTATTTGTGGTCAACATTTTATCAGCAAATTCTCAGTTAGCAATTCTACAGTGAGTATGAGGGAAAATAGTATTCAGCATGCCTCCCTACTGAAAGCAAGATTCTTCCCTTAACATCACTGACTTCCACATTTCAAAAGTGCAAAGACAGTTCTGTTGCACTGTAGATAAGTGCACAGCCTTGTAAATTATTCAACTGGTGAACATTCTGATTTAATGTAGATTTTTATCCTTCAGGAAATAGCAAAATAACTGACATTGCAGTCCTCAGGAAAAAAATATCAACAGTTCCTTAAACAAATCTGTTATGTTAAATGCACTTTGAAGTTTTACTTTTTGAAATGCTAAGCACCATGAAATAAATGATTTCTTAACAGCACAGTAAAACTGTTGTTTAGGGCTCCCACATGTCACTGACATAAAATAATTACCTCCTTAAAATTAAGACTCTCCCCTTTTAGGAATAAAATCCTGAAAGTATGATAAAGCCTAATTTCTAAATTGTTCTTCCTCCTTGTTTAGCCATTTTTTCTTGTGAGTTCTTTGAGTCAGGCGATCGATCAGCGTCTCTACAGTAAACTATTGCAATGGAGTAGTGATCCTCCTGATCGGGGACTCTATGAAGCAAATATGGAGGCACCCGGTTGCAACTCCATAAATCAGGATTGAACTCTAAACTGGGCTCAAAATGCAACGAATTCCTGTTAACTCTAAAAGCAGGAGACGATCATTGTGGAATCTCACACAGGGGTAGATTTTAATGCTCTTTGAATTTTGTGTAGTTTTATTTTGGTTTCTTTTGTAAATTTTGAATAGGGAAGTCAGGTGGATAAAATTCAAGTTTTGTTAATACAAAAATCATTTATTTAAATCAAAAATGTTTTTTTCTTTTTTAAAATACATCTATTTAATGTTAAATTTGAAATTATGACCACCTATGTTAAGGCCTATTCTTACTATTCAAGCAGTTAATCTGTGCTGTCAAAGTTTTATAGAAAGTCAAGCCACTGAACAAGTGGAGAGTTTGTTGAAGTACCAAATTGCTTTTGAGTTCAGTAGTTTCATCTGCAGGTACAGAGAAAATATTTTGAAATCATTTCAGTTGATTCAACTAGTTCATTCAAAGTTGAGAAACCAAATGGGAGCTGAAAAAGCAGGAGAGCTTGTTTTCCTCTTCCAGTCTATGAACAAAAATTAGGTGAGTGGATGACCTCGACTAGTTCTAAAATCTTGAAGAACATGATGACCAGAAACAGTTAATCCATTCAATTAGACACAATAAGTACAGATAATACTTCCTTTGTTTAATAAAACACTTTTAAATGTAGAACAGGTTTTGATAAACTTTTTCTTATGCATCCAGCATATTTAATGTAGTTTTATTTAACACAAAAATTAAAATGCTCTTGGTGCATTTATTTAAATTCCAATATCCATCCAAATGCAGCTTGACACAAATCACACATAAAAAACCGATTATCTAAGTAAACAAGATGTGTTTTCCATCATTTTCTAACACAATAAACATCGTAAAAAAATGAATTGAGTCTAAAAAAAGTATGTTAAGCTGTATAACTTCTTATATAAATGTATATATATTACATCCTCCTAATTAGCAAAAAGTACCACAATATTTTATGAGTGAGAATGATCCTTTCTTAAGGAAAATAATTAAAGTATAAATGCAAACAAGATTAAAATCAATGATTTAAATGAAGGTTTCTTGCTTGCTGATTCAAATCAATCCACCAGTATTTGAAACTGGGCTCTTTCAGAAATTTGTCCACAGGAGTACTACTTTTCATTGTTGACTGACATTTTAAAGAAACATATAGTCTGTCTGTACAAAAACTGTTAGAAAGGTGGATCCTGAACAGATACGGTATAAAGGGTTATTTGTTTTTAATTTTAGATTTAGGGTAATTTTTAGCAGTTACACATGGTAACTGGAAATTTATGCACTATGAACACAAACCTGTCTGACTGAGCCAGGACGCATACAAAGTTTCCATCCCAAGCTACACTTCTTTGTCAGAATGTATCCTACAACAGAGAACGCATAGCCCAGCTGCCTGTCAATAAAATCTGTTGTATTAGCGGCTGTACTTCTACCCTTATACAGGTTCATCCTAATAATAATCATCACTGGTCTACAATTTTTGAGAAGTCGTCTGCTTCAGAGATAAAATGTGCTATTTAGTATGTATTTTGATGTGCTGAATTCAAATATGACAATTAAAACAACTGATTGGCTACTGTTTCTAAGATATTTACGTTTTTACATTTTATGTCTATGTATACTGTGTAGATAGTAGAGTTTTAATCATAAATTGTAAACCTAGGTCTTTTCATGTGTTTACGGTTGCTTTACATGATACTATTTCACCTGTCCTGTTTATGTAACACTTTAAAAATCAGCAAAGGGGTTCTATAAATAAAATTTATTATGAAACAAAAGGCAAAAAAACTATTATGTCCATAGTAGAGTCCTATTCAGTGTCTACTCGGCGCTTCTTGGCTTGTCTCTTGTATTCATTAAATGGAGCATCTCTTGTCACTGTCCAGCAATAGTCTGCAAGCATTGATGGGCTCCATTTGCCCTGATAGCGTTTCTCCATTGTTGCAATGTCCTGGTGAAATCGCTTGCCGTGCTCGTCGGTCACTGCTCCGCAGTTGGGTGGAAAAAAATCTAGATGAGAGTGCAAACAATGTATCTTTAGTGACATGTTGCAACCAAGGCTTTTGTATGCCTTGAGGAGGTTTTCCACCAACAACCTGTAGTTGTCTGCCTTGTTGTTTCCGAGAAAATGTATTGCCACTAACTGGAAGGCTTTCCATGCCTTTTTTTCCTTGCCACGCAGTGCATGGTCAAATGCATCATCTCGAAGAAGTTCACGAATCTCAGGACCAACAAAGACACCTTCCTTTATCTTAGCTTCACTTAACCTTGGAAATTTTCCACGGAGGTACTTGAAAGCTGCTTGTGTTTTGTCAATGGCCTTGACAAAGTTCTTCATCAGACCCAGCTTGATGTGTAAGGGTGGTAACAAAATCTTCCTTGATTCAACAAGCGGTGGATGCTGAACACTTTTCCTCCCAGGCTCCAATGACTGTCGGAGTGGCCAGTCTTTCTTGATGTAGTGGGAATCTCTTGCACAACTATCCCATTCGCAGAGAAAACAGCAGTACTTTGTGTATCCAGTCTGCAGACCAAGCAAGAGAGCAACAACCTTCAAATCGCCACAAAAGCTGCCACTGATGTTGGTCATAGTTTATGCACCTCAAAAGTTGTTTCATGTTGTCATAGGTTTCCTTCATATGGACTGCATGACCAACTGGAATTGATGGCAAAACATTGCCATTATGCAGTAAAACAGCTTTAAGACTCGTCTTCGATGAATCAATGAACAGTCTCCACTCATCTGGATCGTGAACGATGTTGAGGGCTGCCATCACACCATCGATGTTGTTGCAGGCTACAAGATCACCTTCCATGAAGAAGAATGGGACAAGATCCTTTTGACGGTCACGGAACATGGAAACCCTAACATCACCTGCCAGGAGATTCCACTGCTGTAGTCTGGAGCCCAAAAGCTCTGCCTTACTCTTGGGTAGTTCCAAATCCCTGACAAGGTCATTCAGTTCACCTTGTGTTATGAGGTGTGGTTCAGAGGAGGAGGATGGGAGAAAATGTGGGTCCTGTGACATTGATGGTTCAGGACCAGAAGTTTCATCCTCTTCCTCGTCTGACTCAAGTGAGAATGATACTGGTGCATCAGGAACCGGCAGTCCTTCTCCATGGGGTACTGGGCGTATAGCTGATGGAATGTTTGGATAATGCACAGTCCACTTTTTCTTCTTTGACACACCTTTCCCAACTGGAGGCACCATGCAGAAGTAACAATTGCTGGTATGATCTGTTGGCTCTCTCCAAATCATTGGCACTGCAAAAGGCATAGATTTCCTTTTCCTGTTCAACCCCGGGCGAAGATTTGTTGCACAAGTGTTGCAGCATATGTGTGGGGCCCACTTCTTGTCCTGAGCTCCAATTTTGCAGCCAAAATAAAAGTGATAGGCTTTCTTAACCATAGTGGTTATACTGCGCTTTTGTGATGCAAAAGTCACTTCACCACAAACATAGCAGAAGTTATCTGCACTGTTCACACAAGTACGAGGCATCTCTGCTCACTTGGCTAAACAGAAATGTGTCCCTTTGCAAAATCAAACACTGACAAATAAGAGAGCACCACACTGTATGATTTCTAGAGCTGATATAGGGCAATTTGTTCAGCAGAGTGATGTAAGCTTCGTTATGATTGCATCATCCATGACTTCTAGGAATAACATGATGCAATTCATATCATGTATGACGCAATACCAGCTTCAGATTGCATCATTCATTGTTTTGCCTAAAAAGCAAGTACTGTCCAAACCCAGTCATAGATTTATTCATAGATCCAGTCAAAGATGTATTTTAGTCATTTCTGGCTTAAATTGAGATCCCTTCCTTTTATAACTCACTTATCCTCCGCCATTCCCAAGTCAAGGGTCGTATATACTGACCCAATAGCATGTCTTGAAAACTAGAGCCAATCAACAATTTTAAGCATCATTTTCGTTCTCAGTGACCCAGAATTAGTAAAGTTTGACTACATTTATTTCAGAAGCATTTTGGCTGTAGAGCAGTGATATGGAGATATGCCTATCTCGTAGAACTGGAGGGACCTTGAAAGGTCATTGAGTTCAGTCCCCTGCCTTCACTAGCAGGACCAAGTACTGTCCCCAGATCCCTAAATGGCCCCCTCAAGGATTGAATTCACAACCCTGGGTTTAGCAGGCCAACGCTCAAACCACTGAGCCATCCCTCCCCGCAATTTACCCTGTCCCCAACCCCTTGCTTACACATTAAAAACCTAGAAAAATAATACATACCTAAAAGGTCCAAAACACTGAGGTCTTGTCTACACTGCCACTTACAGTGCTGAAACTTTCTTCGCTTAGGGGTATGAAAAAATACACCCCTGAGCGATGCAAGTTTCAGCGCTGTAAAGTGGCATTGTAGATAGTACTACAGTGCTGGGAGCTATTCCTCTCGCGGAGGTGGTTTTATAAAGCGGCAGCGCTTTAACGTCGGCTGTGCAGTAAGGGTTGATACATACATAACATACCTGACAAATCCACAAAAGCAGGTTCACGGTCAAGCAAATATTTGACCCAGATGTTGTATTAAGCTACATATTTAACAAGGCAAAAATAGAAATTGGCCATAAATTCAACATGACCAAGACAATTGCAATAGAAACAGAAACCTTAACTTTTACTTTTTCCTGACTTTTTACTATTTATCTAGGACATCTCAACATTTCATTAACTTTTTTTTTTTTTTTTGCATTTAATTTCCTACAGTTTTTAAAGAGGAAAAACACACACTTGAATTAATCAGTTCAACAGTCATTTCAGGGAGGAACATGCCCGTCTTTTTTTAAGTGCCTCTCAGGTGCCTCTATTATGTATCCGCTCCTTTAACTGCAAAATTAATTACAATATGTGCACTATTTCTTGAGGTGCACATTAAAGAGGCATTGGTGTAGTGTTTTCAAGAACCATACAAGTGCCTCTATGAAGTAAACCAGGAACATATTGGGAAGGCAATCCCCACTTGGACAAGTGAACCAGGAATTAGCCCTAAGACCTCTCTAACCAGAAGAGCAAAGGGACCTAAGTAGCTGGGGAGTCAATTCAAAATAAAGGAATCTGCTCCTTGCCATAATTTCAAACGTCTCCATTTATGGAAACCCTAAACATCCTGGGACAATAAAGCCTGAGACATTAGATCACACCTTAAAACAACACAGTGAGGGTGAGGAGACTAAGAACACTGAGGGGTTAGATAAGGAATGGAAAGGTCTCAATATATGGGCAAAGATTAACCTGTTTTTGTAAAGCTCACATCTCCTGAGCTTCAGAAGAGATTATCACTGTCAGTAAAAACTGCAGTGATTTGCTGATTTACCAAAAAACTAGCCTATCTAAACTGCAACAGCTCCGAAAGCTAGCTGCACAGGTCCTGACAAACAAAATCTGTAAGCTTCTATTTACTCTCACAATCCTACTCACACCAGTTTAAAATTCCATACAGGGAAAAAATGGTATTTCAGTTAACCTTTGCAGTCAATCAATATACTGTCTCATAGATCTCTCATGTTTTTAGATGACAGATGAGTTTTGCCCATCTCAGTAGCGGATAGGGTGACCAGACAGCAAGTGTGAAAAATCGGGACAGGGGGTGGGGGATAATAGGAGCCTATATAAGAAAAAGATCCAAAAATCGGGACCGTCCCTATAAAATCGGGACATCTGGTCACCCTAGTAGCGGAATGTTTAAAATTAGATTAGACAGCTCAGACAGTAAACTGTAGGGTTACTTGGTAACCTTTTTGTTTGTTTGTTTTTGTTAATGAATAGGTCATAAAGTTAAAAACCAATTTAGTTTCTTAAAAATTTAAATTTAAGAGAGATCACATATTGTGAAGTGTTTTCATTTTGTTCTCCCTAATATTTTTTTCTTCTGTCTCTTATTACAAAAATCACCTTCCTTCCCCTCCGCTGCTGACAGAGGCAGATGCTTTTTTCAGTTACCTACAAAAAGATCTGAAATGGCAACACAGAGGAAAACAGTGCTTGCTGCTGCATAAAGAAAATCTGCTAGAAAGTAGGTGTACACAAATATCTAAATGCAGTATTTGAATGAACGTTGAAAAAACAAAAGTTGTATTCTCTCAAATCTGAATTAGAAACTGAAAATTAGATATTGGGACACAATATAATCCCATGTATATGTGATATTTTATTACAGGAGAATGTTAATAAGAATCAATAGTCAGTAAATCTTACATCCTCACAAACTTTAACCTGTTAGATATTATTCTATTGTATTTAGTTAATAAGTTGCTATCATCAATTATGAAAAATCTGCACTGACGATTCTTTCAGTTCTAGTCTTAATTGTAAAAGTTAGATTGTGCCACCTTTACTTACACTGAGGAGTACTTCACTTTGCAAATACTTTCAATGATTTCCATTGAACTACCTACAAAGTAACCTACTAGTGAACCTAAATAAGGGTGGCAGAATTGAGCCAAAAATGACTGATTCCTTATAATTCCATATTTTACAATAATAGCATCAGAGAAAAATGTAGGGCTAGAAGGAACCTCAGAAGTAATCAAATCCTGCCCTATGCACTGAGGCTATACCGAGTAAACCTAGACCATCCCTGTCCAGTGTTTTTCCAACCTGTTCCTAAAAACCTCCAACGATGGGGATTTCATAACCTCCTGTGTAAACCAATTTCAGAGCTCAACTGCTCTTACAGTAAGTTAGTTTTTCCTTATATCTAACCGACATATCCGTGTGATGGGGAACCAAGGATTAAAGAGGAGCTCTGGGCCCAGAAGGCCCTACCCAGCTGCACCTGCTGGGCATGTTCACAACAGAGGCCACAAAGCCGGGCAGAGTAAGGGAGCAGTCCTAAACTGTTTGCTCCTGCAGAGAGTCCGGAGGAGCTCCACACCACCCAGACCAGACCCTGTTGCTGAGCCGCCCCATGAAGACCGGGAACAGTGGCTAGGAAGGTAGGAAGTGACTCAGGGAGCAGGCTCGTGGCATCTGCCCTCAGGTCACATATCCAATGTGCCAATCACAGGGCCCTGGGGTGGAACCTGATGAAGAAGAACTGGCCTGGGTTTCCCTACCCACAGCCCCACAGACTCTCGCCGCAGGCCGATACCACTGGACTCTGACACAAATCGCTTCCCCACCCTACCCCCAGTGACAACTGGTGGAGAATGCAGGCACCAGCCCAGTCCCATTAGGACAGCAGACTTACCAGCATATCGGCCCAAGGAGAGAGCAAACAACAGCAGGCAGTCCAGCAACAGCCAGGTCAGCTACTGCCCAGCAGCAACAGCAAGCGACCCAGCAGCAGCAGCTACTCCAAGAGCTGGTGGCAAAGCAGCAGGAACTACAGCCACACCTAATTCAGCAGGCAGCAACACTCCTGCAGTCCCAGGGTGCATCTAATGCTATGGCGCCAGGACCCTCCGGTAATGTCCTTCACCCACCATGCAACCCATTAAGCTCTCAAAAATGGGCCCAGGGGACAACCAAGAAGCGTTCTTGGTCACTTTGAGCGGGTAGTCATGGCGGCACACTAGCCGCAGGAACACTGCGCCACCCTCATAGGCCCATCCATCCAAGCTGCCTACAGGGGCCTAGATCGCATAAAGGCACTGGATTACATTACAGTAAAAGCAGCCATTTCAGTTTACATGGATATTAACCGCAAGACATTCTGCCAACAATTCAGTGATTGAAGGAGAAGAGTCTCTGGATCACCATCAGGGAGAAACCCCTCAGAAACAGGTAAGAAGTGACCCAGGGAGTAGGCTTGGGGCATCCGCCCAAAGGCCACATATCTGACCTGTCAGCCACAGGGCTCTGGGTTGGAACCTGGTGGAGCAGGCAGGGCCCGGGTTCCCCTACCACCAGTCCCATACTCTCTGCTGGGCAACACCACCTGACTTGGACGCAAATCATCTTCCCCAACCCCCAACCCCCACTCGACACTCTCTTGCTGCAGATTAAGCCCAGTACTTCTTGTCTAACCTTCAGCGGACAAAGAGAACAATTAATCTCTGTTCTCTTTATAACAGACCGTAACACATTTGAAAAATTTTTACTAGAACCCCCATCAGTTTTTGTTTCTCGAGACTGAACATGCCCAGTGTTTGTGTATGTGTGTGTTTTAAGATTTATTTAGACAACCTTACCTATGAGAAAAGGTTATCATTTTTGTCACTCTCCTCTGGACTCTCCATTTTGTCCACAACTTTCATAAAGTGTGATGCCCAGAATTGCACACAGTATCTAGCTGAGGCCTCACCAGGGCCAAGGATCATGGAACAATTGCCTCTCATGTCTTACATACAACAGTCCTGTTAATACACCCCAGAATCATATTAGCTTTTTTCACAACTGCATCACATTGATGACTTATTCAAGTTGTGATCCACTATAACCCCGAGATCCTTTTCAGCAGCACTACCACCTAGTCAGTTGTTCCCCACTTTGTAGTTGTGCGTTTGATTTTTTTTTTCTTCCTGAAGTGTACCAATTTGCACTTGTCCTTATTGAATTTCATCTTGTTGATTTCAAATCGATTCTCCAATTTGTCAAGATCATTTCGAATTCTAATCCTGTCCTCCATAGTGATTGCAACCCCTCCCAGCTTGTGATCCACAAATACTCTCCAATCCATTATCCAAGTCATTAATGAAAATGTTGAATAGTACTGGACCAAAGACTGCCCCCTGTGATACTCCACCAGACATGCCCTCCCAGTTTGACAGCAAATAGTTGATAACTACTCTTTGAGTACAGTCTTTCACCCACCTTAACAGTAATTTCACCTAGACCACATTTTCCTAGTTTCTTAGTTATGGGAATGTCATATGTGACTGTGTGAAAAGCCATAACAAAATTAAAATGCAGCATGTCTACTGCTTCCCCCCTACCCATTAGGCCAGGAACTCTGTCAAAGAAGGATGTTAGGTTGGTTTGGCATCATTTGTTCTTGACAAATCCATGCTGACTATTCCTTATTAACCCGTTATCCTCTAGGTGCTTACAAATTGATTAATAATTGGTTCCAGTATCTTTCCAGGCATTGAAGTTAGGTTGATCAGTCTATAATTCCCCAGATCCACTCTTTTCTTTTTAAATATAGGTACTATACTTGCCCTTCTTCAGTCTTCTGGAACCTCACCCGTCCTCCAGGAGTTTTCAAAGATAATTGCTAATGTTTCCATGATTGCTTCAGTATCCTAAGTTCTTAGAATGAATTTTATCAGGACCTTCCAATTTGAACACATCCAACTCATGTAAATAGTCTTTAACCTGTTCTTTCACTATTTTGACTTGTATTCTTTCCCCCTGGTTGTTAATGGTAATCGTGTTACATATCTGGTCACCATTAAACTTTTTGGTGAAGACTGAAGCAAAACAGGCATCAAACACCTCAGCCATCTTGATAGCATAAAGGAAAGCTAATAACTGATGACACTAGTGGACCTACACTTTACTTCATGTTTCTCTTGCTCCTAATGTATTTAATGATCATTCAATTGATAACAAATATGATTTATTGACATAGTATCCAACCCATCTGAGGATCTAATAGATGAAGAGGAATAGCTAATGTTGGAGCAGAAACTGCCTGACACAGTGGAAGGAGCAAGAGAGTTCAACATGAACTGGTCATATGGAATAGAAAAGCAGAATCCATTTTCATCAGGAAGTACCAGGTTATTATAATAACCAGTACTGTATCACAGTAAGAATGATCTAACTAGGTAATGTTAAAGGTACCACGTGGAAGAAGTGGTGCCTCTTTTTAAATACACTTCAGTAGGCCAAATGTAAGATTTTTGGCCAGAATTCTAATTAACATCTACTTATAGTCAAATTTTCATACAGCTCCCCTGCCAAATGATGGACAAGAGGTTGGAGACAAGGGCTTGGAGAGATCTAATTCTGGCTCTCAGGAAAAGGGAGGATTAATGTTTGTGAGAACACCTCAATAATCCTCTCCTGAATCATCATCTCCCCCTTGTCTCAATTCCCCTCCTGACTAATACCCTATGTTGATTGTCATCTTTTCTCAGCATTTGAAAGCACTTTTTCCTCCCCATGTTTGATTGAGTGAGTTAAGGAATAAGGAGAACTAAGACAGCCTTTATAAAAACTACATATCAGAGTCAAAAAATTTCTGAAGAGTCACTGAGAATTGGGAAGGTACCAAAAGACTGGAACAAAACAAATGCATATTTTAAGCAAAGGCTAAAAAGTAGTAATTACTAACTTATAAGTCTAACGTCCCTGCTTAATAAAAAGAGCAAACATTAAAAGAAAATAAACATCTAGCAGATAATAGATCCATGAACAGTACGTGACAAGGGTTTATAAAGCATAAATCTTGACAGAAAACTCTTGCACTCTAAAGATAGAATTTAAATATCAGTGGATGAACGACAAGTGATTGATCCAGTACATTTGGATTTTAGTAAAATATTGCACTACTTATTTCCTATAATACACTGAAATCTTCTACATAATAAAAGCATGGTAATTACTAGTATAATGTCATTTTCTGTTTCAAACAATTCTTTTAAAGAAAAATAAAAAGTTTAAAAGCAAACAAAAGTACCAATGTGAACTATCTCAGATGACTGTAGTAAGAAATGGCTAGCCAACTACAAAAGCAGTTTCTCCTCCCTTGGTGTTCACACCTCAACTGCCAGAAGAGGGCCTCACCCTCCCTGATTAAGCTTACCTCGTTATCTCTAGCCTGAATCTTCCCTGCACATTTATATCTGCCCCTGGACATTTCCACTGCTTGCATCCGAGGAAGTGGGTATTCACCCACGAAAGCTTATGCTTCAATACCTCTGTTAGTCTATAAGGTACCACAGGACCCTTTGTCGCTTGTAGTAAGAAAGAATAACTCATTTTGTGTGATCTTTGGAACCCAACTGTGGCCCAGAAAATAAGCCTTCTTAATGTTCTTATCACACTATTTCTTGCTAACATGCTTCTCTAAATCACATTCAGGATATAGTGTGCTTAGATTTTCAGAAAGCCTTTGACAAGGTCCCTCAACAAAGGCTCTTAAGCAAAGTAAGCTGTCATGGGATAAGAGGGAAGGTCCTCTCATGGATTGGTAACTGGTTAGATAGGAAACAAAGGGTAGGAATAAATGGTCTGTTTTCAGAATGGAGAGAGATAAGTAGTGGTGTTCCCCAGAGGTCTGTACTGGAACCAGTCCTATTCAACATATTCATAAATGATCAGGAAAAAGGGGTAGACAGTGAGGTGGCAAAATTTGCAGATGATACAAAACTACTCAAGATAGTTAAGCCCCAAGCAGATTCCAAAGAGCTACAAAAGGATCTTACAAAACTGGGTGACTGGGCAACAAAATAGCAGATGAAATTCAATGTTGATAAATACAAAGTAATGCACATGGGAAAACATAATCCCAACTATACATATAAAATGATGGGGTCTAAATTAGTTGTTACCACTTTAAAAAAAACAGAGATCTTGGAGTCATTGTGGATAGTTCACTGAAAACATCCACTCAATGTGCAGCGGCAGTCAAAAAAGCGAACAGAATGTTGGGAATCATTAAGAAAGGGATAGATAAGACAGAAAATTCCATATTGCCTCTATATAAATCCATAGTATGCCCACATCTTGAATACTCAAGATATGTTGGGCTTGGAAAAGTTTCGGAAAAGGGCAACAAAAATTAGGGGTATGGAACGGCTGCCATATGAGGAGAGATGTATAAGACTGGGACTTTTCATCTTGGGAAAGAGACGACTTGGGGGACATGATAGAGGTCTATAAAATCATGACTGGTGTGGAGAAATAAAATAAGGAAGAGTTATTTACTCCTTCTCATAACACAAGAACTAGGGGTCACCCAATAGGCAGCAAGTATAAAAACAAACAAAAGAAAGTATTTTTTCACACAATGCACAGTCAACATGTGGAACTCCTTGCCGGAGGATGTTGTGAAGGCCAAGAATATAGCAGTGTTCAAAAAAGAACTAGATAAATTCATGGAGGATAAGTCCATCAATGGCTATTATCCAGGATGGGCAGGGATAGTGTCCCTAGCCTCTATTTGCCAGAAGCTGGGAATGGGCGACAGAGGATGGATCACTTGATGATTACCTGTTCTCTTCATTCCCTCTGGGGCACCTTGCATTGGCCACTGTCGGAAGACAGGATACTGAGCTAGACTGACCTTTGGTCTGACCCAGTATGGCCATTCTTATGTAAAAATCATGACTTTCCCATTTGGCTGTTTTGTTTTTTTCAAGAAAAACAAATCAGCCTCATTCAAGATCACAAGACCTAATGACGGAAGAGTCCCATCTCCCTGCCGGAACAAGATTGTTGTCTATAGCACACTTTCTAACATTTTGACCAGATTTTAGCCTACCAAGCAACAAAGATCTTATTAGACTTTGGAATAGTCTCTCTTCAGTAATTTTTCCATGATATTCAGCCAAAAGATCAGGTCATCCCTCTCCATCCCAACCAGCACTGGGTCCTTGCCATGGGTTATGTCTTGCCTTGACTCACTACTACTTTCTGGTTTCATGGATTTCTGCTTGCATCTTTTCATTCCCAACATGTTACTGCTAAGATCTTTTTCCTTACTAACAGTAAATTCCTAGTTGACTCCTTAGACAGAGTATTTTATAGTACATAGTTACTAAAATCTTCACTCGTACCTCATGGGGAAGAAATACTCATAAAAAAAAATGATCTATGAATATATGGAACAATTATATGTATAATTCTTGGTCTACACACAGAACCAATGACCTAATTTCTGATACCCAATCATTCAGCTATTTTGTACAGTAACAGCTCAGATTATTTTCTGCTCTGGTAAAAACGCAAACCATGAGTCTATACCATATTCCACTAGTGTATTTTATCATTAGTTAGCTTGCAACGTTAACACTACTCAGAACACACATATCCCATATAGTGTTAATGACAAGCCCATAAACTTAAATTAACAAGAAAAACAAAGTGTTCAACTCTGACTTTTAAAACATCCAATTGGCAACAAAACAACCTAGATACATGCAAAAAAAATTGACATTTCCAGCTATTCTGACAATTACTGAAGATAATCAAACAAAATTAAAATGACATATAATATATTAAAATCTAAAGAACTAAGGTTTTTAAAAATTGTTTGGATTCTTATCTTGCATGTATGAACAGGTTTATTCACCATGAAAAATAACTGCACCAAGACCCCTATCTTTCCAACTGATCCATATGGGCAAACCTCTGTGCTTACATGGAGCCCCAGTGAATTCACCAGTGCTTCATGCCAACAGTGTTTCATGCCAACACGGGAGTCTACCGGCACGGCAGTGATACATTTACTGGATTGGAGCCTAAATTACCACTTTGTGTCACCCAGTGAATCTTGTGCTATCTATGTTTTAGACTAACTCCTTGCAGCAGAGACTGTCAGTTTCCCATCTTTACATATTTACTGTTAACTCATTTCTTTTTGAAAATAAGAAAGAAAAACTTGTAGCACCTTAGAGACTAACAAATTTATTTCAGCATAAGCTTTCGTGGGTTAGTACCCACTTCATCGGATCCGATGAAGTGGGTACTAACCCACGAAAGCTTATTCTGAAATAAATTTGTTAGTCTCTAAGGTGCTACAAGTTTTTCTTTCTTATTTTCATTTTGCTGACACAGACTAACACGGCTACTACACTGAAACCTATCATTTCTTTTTATCATTTAATGAGATTTCAAATCCACAGACTTCTTAATTTCTCATATTTATATTACTAAACAAGCTGTAAAAGAGAAAATTCGTTAGATTATAGCATTTCATATATGCTATACGTTTCGGACGAACGTGGAGAAGAAAGGCAAGAGTGCGAGAAGAATGGTAGACGTGTTGTGATCGGCGCAGTCTTAACGACAGCTGAAGTCCGATCGATCCAGGTGATATATGCTATAACATATATGAGCAAACTTTTTGGCCTGAGGGACACATCTGGGTGGGGAAATTGCATGCAGGGCCATGAATGTAGGGCTGGGCAGGGGATTGGTGTGTGGGAGGGGGTGCGGTGTGCAGGAAGGGGGAGATGCGGTGTGCAGGGCAAGAGGTTGGGGCAGAGGAGGGATGCAGGGTATACGAGGGGGCTCGGAGCAGGGGGTTGGAGTACATATATTTGGGCCAAGAAGTTAATATGCACCAAACAGTACATATATTTGGGCCAAGAAGTTAATATATGCCAAGACCTGAACGGAGAACTCTCGCGAAGGATTCGGGCAGGATGGTGTGCGTTTAATTCCATCAAGGACGTCCTCAAAGGAAAAATTGACAAGACCAAACGTAAAAATATTTTCAATTCAGCAGTGCTGCCAGCCATGCTGTATTGCAGTGAAACGTGGGCACTGACGAAGAGAGAAGAGCAACGGCTGTTGGTAGCTGAAAGGGCAATGGAACGAGCTATGTTGGGAATCTCCCTTCTGGATCGTATACCAAATGAAATAATCAGAGAACGCAGCGGTGTGAAAGATATTGTCGTGGAAAGCAGACATAACAAGATGTGATGGGCGGGCCACACAGCACGGCTCATGGATAACAGGTGGACAGCAATCATTGCTGAGTGGTACCCGCGAGAACAGAAAAGACCCCCCGGTCGGCCTCCAAGAAGATGGGAAGATGACATCGTTAAACGTTTCGGACGAACATGGAGAAGAAAGGCAAGAGTGCGAGAAGAATGGCAGACGTGTTGTGATCGGCGCAGTCTTAACGACAGCTGAAGTCCGATCGATCCAGGTGATCCAGGTGATATATGCTATAACATATATGAGCAAACTTTTTGGCCTGACGGTCACATCTGGGTGGGGAAATTGCATGCAGGGCCATGAATGTAGGGCTGGGCAGGGGATTGGGGTGTGGGAGGGGGTGCGGTGTGCAGGGCAAGAGGTTGGGGCAGAGGAGGGATGCAGGGTATACGAGCGGGCTCGGAGCAGGGGGTTGGAGTGCAGGAGGGGGTACAGAGTGCGAGGTGCAAGGAGGGGTGCGGGGTGCAGGAGGGGACTCAAGGCAGGGGGTTGGGGGCTCAAGGCAGGGGGTTGGGGTGCAGGAGTGGTGCGGGGTGCAACAGGGGGCTCAGGGCAGGGGGTTCAGGTACAGGAGAAGTTCAGGGTGCAGCAGGGGGCTCAGGGCAGGGGGTTGAGGTGCAGGAGGGGTGCGAGGTGCTGGAGGGGGCTCAGGGCAGGGGGTTGGGGTGCAGCAGGGGCTTGGGGTGGCAGCGGCACGCACCAGGGCAGGCTCCCTGCCTGCCCTAGCCCCGCGCCGCTCCAGCACCATATCCCTGTGGCCCCTGGGGGAGGCGGGGACAGAGGGGTCCGCATGCTGCCCTCGCCTGCAGGTACCTCCCCCAAAGCTCCCAGTGGCCACAATTCCCCGTTCCCGGCCAATGGGAGCTGCGGGGGGGCAGTGCCTGCAGGCGAGGGCAGTGCACCGAGCCCTCTGTCCCCTCCCCACGGGGCGGCAGCGACATGGTGCCGGCCGCTTCCGGGAGCAGCGTGGGGCCCGCCACGGGGATGGCAATTCCACAGGCCGGAGCCAAAGCCCTGACGGGCCATCGTTTGCCCACCCCTGTGCTATAATCTATGAATTCACTTCAAGGGCTCCTTCAAATGACATGGTCTCTATAATGTAAACACATGTTGAACCCTTTTAAAAATGTATATTAACCTAATAGGTGATAACGTTCTTGAAGTTGATCCAATACAAGATATTACCTCACCCATCTTGTCTCTCCAGTATTTTAGACATTTAAAAAGCATCTACCCAGTAAATCAATAATTACTTTTACTTTTTTATACGGTCTTTGGATTTGAAGAGCAATTCCCTTTCCCCTTGCTATGTTGTCTTTCCACCTGCGCTGCTTATTATTATTTTTTTTAAATGTCTGCAATATGGCATGAGGGGGGATTATTTTGCGGGAGGTTACCAGCATGGGTAAGCAGGTTTGACAAGAGAGTTATACCTTGCATCAAGACCATGTTTGTCTTTGCACATTAATGATAATGAAAAAAAAACCATTAGAAGACAGATGCTCTAGCGTGGCTGACAGCCGTGTTTGTTCATGATTGTAGTGTCCCATGGGCTGTTCATTAAATTTGTGCTTGTGCATGGGCGAGTGGGTGGGGTGGAGGGGTGTAAATGAAAATTCCCAGCAGAGGGTTGAGGGGGGAGGGAAGGGTATAAATGATAAATCTCTGCTGGGGTGGGGGGGGGAAGGTGAAAGAGTGTAAATGTCAATTCCCTACACGGATGTGGTGGAGGGGTGTAATGACCAGTCACTGCACAGGGTGAGGGGTGTAAATGGACCAAGGACGGGAAGCGCTCTGCCCTACACACACGGCCCCCCAGCGCTGAGGGAGCAGGAGGGACAGAGCCCGCGGGCGGTGTCTCTCCCTGACAGTCTCACCGCCGCCCTGCCCAGCCCAGGCAGCGAGGAGCCGCGCGCCCGCAGGCAGAGGGCGGCACACGGGGCCGGGACGTTACCCCCGCCCGCACAGCGGCCCCGCCCGAGGTCTCGGCAGTGTCCGGCCCCAGACAGGGCAGAGCGGGCAGCCGCCGCCGCCGCCGCCGAGGGGGTCAAGGCGGCTCCGTCGCGCCCTTTGTGTGACAGCTCCGCGCTCCCCCGCTGCTTACCCCTTAGCCGGCGGGACGCGGCCCCTGCGGGCGGCCCCTCCGGTCCCGGGAGTTTCTGCCGAGGCGGCGGCTGGCTCCGGTCCGCGGGCGGTGGCAGCGCCAAGGGCTCTTCACCTGCGCCCGGCGGCAGCAGCGGCGGCCATCTTGCCTTCTCCTCGTCCCCCCCCCCCCTTCCTCGGAGCCGGTCACGTGGGCCCTCCCGTCGCCTTGGCCCTGGGCACAGGACGGGAGGCGGCTGACCTCGCCGTTAGTGCCGGACTCGGACGGGCGAGGTTCGAACCGCCGCGGGGACAGCGGGATCCCAGCAGCCTCCCCGTCTCCGCCTCAGCATCCCGCGGCTGAGAAACCGGCCCGGCGGAGCCCGGGTCGGAGTTCTGCGCCACTGCTGGCCTCAGGCTGCACCCACCGGGCCTTGGCCGCTGCTCCCTGAGCAGAGCGGCGGGATTTACCCGGCCCGGCTGCGAAATGTTCCCCGCCTAAGCGGGCCCAACACCGGTCCGGGTCCGGGAGCCGTGTCGTTTGGCTGCTGAGAGGGCTAGTAAGATAAGCGAGTTGTGTGTGTGCTGGCAGCAGGCGGGCTGAGACGCTGCCCGAGCCCTGACCACTGTGCCGTTGGGTGATTGTCAGAAGTTATTTTAACGAACGGGCTCTTCCGCCGCACGCCTCTCGCCGTGGTGTCTGGGGCTAGAGGAGTCCCTGCAGCAGAGACTGTGACTGCAATCTTGTCTCAACACCAGCTGGTGCTACAGGACTGAATATAGCCAATCAACTTGTGAAACCCCCCCGATAGCGGATCTGAGCATGTATAAATACAGACATGATTACTTTTTTTTAAAAATCACTTGGAAAGAAAGCTGCAGTCGTTGTGCTCAGCTCATCAATCTACGTTCACAAGGAAGATGCTCCTTAGTGTGAATACATTTCAATGAGCTTGAACTCAAACAGTTTAAGAGCAACAGCAATTGTTATTTCTGAGCTTTTAGCTAGCAGCAGCCATCTGGGAAGTGAGGTGCAGCTAAGGGTTCACAAACAAAGTCAAGATAACCGGCTCCCTGTGCTGAAGAGCGTCAGTGCCAGGTCATGATTCTTGAAACACCCACAAGAGTTTATCCACATAAGTAGTTCCATTAGTGTACCCTCTCTCTTGTGTTAACCTCCTGAGCTTTATGGAGTTTCAAACATTTCCCAGACATAATTAGCTTTTTTCACAATTCAAAGTGTTCCATTGTTTGTCTGCATCTAAGTAGCTGGAGGACTTGGTGATGCTAGGCGGAAAGTTATTAATTTTAGCCTTCTGCATGTTTTATTTCTCCCTTATGTAGTTTATCAAAAATATTGCTTCTAAAATCATCTCCAACTTCACGACCCTCCCCCCCACACACACTTTTCAAGTCTCTTTACAAGGTTCCAATCTTTTTCCAATTTGTCCTCCTCTTCTAGGTTCTCCACAACTTTGTCCTACCTATATATATTTTCTGATCTCTTTTGCTCTCAATACTCCTCCAGTCCTGTCTCACTTTTATGCTATCACCTACTCTTGGAACAGCCGTCCCTTGTCTCACACAGAGGCTCCATTGAAGTCAATGCCAGACTTCCACTGAATACCAGCGGGGCCAGGATTTCAACCCTAATTTCAGTGGGGCCAGGATTTCAACCAGTATTTCAACATCCTTCTTCAAATCCATTTTTTTTGGTAAAACCTTTAAACGCTAATCTCAACAGATGTCCCAACATCATCTTGAATTTGTTATGTCATCCAGTGTACATTTGTCTGAGCTAGACTGCTAGCTGCTCAGGCTGAGGATGTTTTCAGAATTTGTAAAGTGCCATTTACCATACCTTTGTTGTTGGCGTCCGTTAGTCTGAAGAGATGATGGATATGCGCCCATGGGGAACGTTTAGTTGATGGTTGTGCAGCGTCTATTGTGGCTATAGAGCCCCACACGAGAGTGGCAGTCTCGATTGCATTTGCTGCATTTGAAGGCGGTGTCAACTGTGGGTTGGAGCCGCTGCTTCCTTTTTTGTTGAACCCCCTTTTCCTCGGCAAGCTGCCGCAGCTTGTCTTCGCCAGATTTCAGTCCAGTGGTCAGAGCGTGTCTCCATCTGCATCTGTCCTGGGCGAGCTCTTCCCAGCTGTTGATGTCGATTTGAACAGTCTTCAGGTCCCTCTTACAGACATCCTTGAAGCGAAGGTGGGGCTGTCCTGTAGCTCTGTTTCCAGAGGCAAGTTCAGCATACAACAGGTCTTTGGGGATCTGTCCATCTTCCATACGACTTAGATGACCAAGCCATCTGAGGCGGCGTTGACGGAGGAGAGTGAACATGCTGGAGATCTTGACACGTTCCAGCACCTCGTTGTTCGTCATTCGATCACTCCAAGTGATCCCGAGTATGCGACGGAGGCAGCGCATGTGGAAGGCGTTCAGTCTCTTTTCTTGCAAAGCGTAGAGAGTCCAAGTTTCGCTGGCGTAGAGAAGAGTGTTTAGCACACATGCGCAGTACACAGCGACCTTTGTGTTGATGGTCAGCATGTTGTTGTTCCATACTCTCTGTGACAAACTGGCCAAAATTGTGAAGGCCTTGCCGATTCTACAGTTGATCTCAGGGTCCAGTGAGAGGTTGTCCATGATGGTAGATCCGAGATAGGTGAACTGACTGACCACCTCTAGCACATAGTCATTGATGGCAATGCTTGGATGTTCTGCATCCTGGGCCATAACTTTGGTCTTCTGAAGACTAATTGTCAACCCGAACTCTTCGCAAGCTCTGGAAAAACGGTCAATCAGTCAAAACGGTCAATACCTTTATGGTGTTTATAAACATAGTATGATAAATATTAATGCTTGTAAACTAGTGCAGTGGGGGATATGGGCCACAAAAACCTGAAAAATGATTTCACAAATTCACAAGTGTTATTGCAAGTGAGCTATACATCTTTCACAGGACCTTGTGAAAGATGTATAGCTCACTTGCAATAACACGATCTTAACCATCCTGTAAAAAAACCACCCCAGCAAAAAACAAAACAAAAACCCACCCTTTTCAGAGCTTGAAAATTAAACAGTTTAAATGTTTGGCATCTATCTAGTCCCTTCAAACAAGAGGCCAAGATGTTAAATAATGATGAAAATATTAAAGAAACCAAACACCCCTCTCCAATCCCAACCAGAGCTGATAAATGGTTGGATCCAATAAAATAACCCTTACAACACAAGCACACTACGCCGTGGCTGGCAGGAAAATCCCAGAGCACAAACAATGGCAACAAAATCAATCAGTCTCATGAATCTCACAAACAAAAATGGATGTTTCATTTCTTACCCCTGTCCTTGAGATGCATTTGCTTTGTCTCAGTTTGGAACTGTTCTGTTGCTCACACACGCATCCTGGAGATGAATGCATGGCTGCACAGATGGTGTCAGCAGGAGGGCTTTGGCTTCCTTGACCAGGGATGCTGTTCTGGCAATGAGGATTGCTGGCAAGAGATGGGATCCACCTAAGAATGGGAAGACCATCTTCCCATAGGTCTCAAGGCTGATTCCCCACTCTGGCATTTTGAGTGCAGAAGGTGGGGGGCCCACAAGGACTCTAATAATTAATACTTGCCACTCCAGGCTTGTATTAAACTCCCAAGGTTACAGCTTTTCTCTGACCTTGGATTGGTAGATGCTGCCACCACTCAAGTGCAGAAACCCTTTGAGAGACTTGGAAGGCTCACTTGGAAATTCCTCCCTGTGGGGTACCCTCAAGCCCTTTCACGCCTCCCCCCTCCAGGAATTCAGCTGTTGCCACCAGCTAATTAAACAAGTGCACAAACTCCAATTCTGTTCTTAAAAAAAGTAAATTTTATTAATAAAAAAAGAAGAAAATACAGCTGGGAACTTAGACTTTTTGCTAGATTTAAAATGAAGGGGTGGAGCTCCCTTTTATGGACACCCAGACAGCTATAAAATCCCTCTTAGTAGCTGTTCTCTAATTGCTCTACTTGTAAAAGGTTAAAAAGTCTGACTTTTCCTGTTCTCCTTTTATTTTATTTAGCTCATTTTGGGACTCAACAATTTGCACTGTTTGAGTCAACATTGAGAGCAACTATGTATCAGCTTCTGCTTTTAAATTAGCTAACTTCATCCTTACATTCCCTTTTGCTGTCAATTTTGAGGTTACTTGCTTGGCCAAGTAGTGGTCTCCGGGTATGATTACAACCCCAGCCACACCTGAGTTGGTAATTTTCCTCAAAACCTACAAACTGCTGCTAGCCCTTCAAAATCTCACTTCTGCATGATCACCCTATCCCCTTTTTTTAATTTAAAACTTTACTATTAATCCTTAATCTCTCATACTCTACTCATTTCACTTTTTCATCTCTTGGAATAAAGCCTGCCTACCTCCAGCCTCTTGCTGTAAGCGCCCGACCCTGTTCTCTGAGTTTGCGGGATAAGGTCTGCCTCCCTAGCCTCTGTTTGCCAGAAGCTGGGACTGGGCGACAGAGAATGGATCACTTGATTACCTGTTCTGTTCATTCCCTCTGGGGTACCTGGCATTGGCCACTGTTGGAAGACAGGATACTGGGCTAGATGGACCTTTGGTCTGACCCAATATGGCCATTCTTATGTTCTTTCAAAGCCTTCCTATCCTCGGTGTCTGACCCCAGAATCTGCCTTCCTTAAGCCTTATGTGCCTGATTCTGTTTCCCGTCGGTCTGATTGCCCTCCTTCTGGCCTGAAAACATTTACCTAGGCTTTTTCACTTTGACTCAAATGACTTTTACTAGGTGAAAATCTGGGTTGCGATCCTTGCTTTGCACCTACAATTCTATCTTCTAAATCTAACCCACAACACTATACCTGCCGCGATCTTGATCTTGACTGCAGCTACTTACTGAGTTATGACAACCCCTGCGTTCTGAGTATGATGGCTCAAACTAATAAACTGCTCAGCTGTTTATTAGTTTCTCCACCACTGGAAATTTTTGAGAGTAGGTTAGACAAACACCTGCCAAGGATGATCTAGATAATACTTAGTCCTGCCATGAGTGCAGGGGACTGGACTAGAAGACTTCTTGATGTCCCTTCCAATCCTACAATTCTATAAATGCTGGGGATGGAGAGGGTGTGGAAAATTACAATAGAATCATAGGAGCAACAATGGGGATAACAGTGGGGAATTTGCTCAACATCATAAATATCTATACATAAATGCAAGGCATATGGGGACTAAACAAAAACAACTGGAAGTATTAGTCTATAAGCTAAATTATTACTTAATTGGCATCACAGATGCCATACTTGGTGGGATAAATCTCATGACTGGAGTATTGGTATAGAGGGATATAGCTTATTCCGGGAGGACATGCGGGGGGAAAGGGAGGTGTTCCACTTTACATCAAGAATGTACACAATTGTTCTGAGGACCAGAAGGAGATCAAACAAACCAGTTGAAAGTCTCCAGATGAAGATAAAAAGGCGGGGGGGGAAATAAACATGATGTTATGGTAATGATCTACTACAGATCACCAAATCAGGTAGAGGTGGATGAGGCATTTCTAGAACAAATAAAAGCTATAGCTCAGATTTTGTTTAAACCTTTTATAATTTTTGTTACTCTCTTCTGGACTCTTCAATTTTTGTCCACAGCTCTGCACCTGAGGCCTTATCAGTGCCAAGTAGTGTGGAACAATAACCTCCCATGTATTACATATGACACTCCTGTTAATGCATTGCAGAATGATATTAGCCTTTTTTGCAACTGCATCACACTGTTGGCTCATTTTCAATTTATGATCCATTATAACCCCAGATCCTGTTCAGCAGTACTACTGCTTAGCCGGTTATTCCCCATTTTGTAGTTGTACATTTGATTTTTCCTTCCTAATGAAACATATTTTGCATTTGTCTTTATTGAATTTCATCTTGTCAATTTCAGATCAGTTCTCCAAGTTGTCAAGGTCCTTTCAAATTCTAATCCTGTCCTCCAAAGTGCTTGCAACCCCTCCAAGCTTCGTGTCATGTGCATATACTCCTCACTCCATTACCAAGTTATTAATGAAAATAATAGTACTGGACCGAGGACTGGAGGACCTGACAAGATATGTGCCCCCAGTTTGACAGCAAATGATTGATAACTACTTTTTGAGTAGTCTTTTGACCAGTTTTGCACCTACCTTATAATAATTTCATTTAGACCACACTTCCCTAGTTTGTTTACAAGAATGTCATGCGACTGTGTCAAAAGCCTACTAAAAAAAAATCAAGATACTTCTTCATGTCTACTGTTTCCCTCCTATCTGCTAGTCCAGGAACCCTGTGAAAAAAGGACATTAGATTGGTTTAGCATGACTGGTTTTTGACAAATCCATGCTGGCTATTCCTTATAATCCTATTACCCTCCAGGTGTTTACAAATTAAACAAATATGGTCTGCCTACAAATATATAAACTAAGTCCTGTGTTCCTATGCCTGTAGTTGGACTTCATTATTCATAGAATCATAGAATCATAGAATCTCAGGGTTGGAAGGGACCTCAGGAGGTCATCTAGTCCAACCCCCTGCTCAAAGCAGGACCAAACCCAATTAGATCATCCCAGCCAGGGCTTTGTCAAGCCTGACCTTAAAAACATCTAAGGAAGGAGATTCCACCACCTCCCTAGGTAACCCATTCCAGTGCTTCACCACCCTACTAGTGAAAAAGTTTTTCCTAATATCCAACCTAAACCTCCCCCTCTGCAACTTGAGACCATTACTCCTTGTTCTGTCATCTTCTACCACTGAGAACAGTCTAGATCCATCCTCTTTGGAACCCCCTTTCAGGTAGTTGAAAGCAGCTATCAAATCCCCCCTCATTCTTCTCTTCTGCAGGCTAAACAATCCCAGTTCCCTCAGCCTCTCCTCATAAGTCATGTGCTCGAGCCCCCTAATCATTTTTGTTGCCCTCCGTTGGACTCTTTCCAATTTATCCACATCCTTCTTGTAGCGTGGGGCCCAAAACTGGACACAGTACTCCAAATGAGGCCTCACCAGTGCCGAATAGAGGGGAATAATCACGTCCCTCGATCTGCTGGAAATGCCCCTACTTATACAGCCCAAAATGCCGTTAGCCTTCTTGGCAACAAGGGCACACTGTTGACTCATATTCAGCTTTTCGTCCACCGTAACCCCTAGGTCCTTTTCTGCAGAACTGCTGCCCAGCCATTCGGTCCCTAGTCTGTAGCAGTGCATGGGATTCTTCCGTCCTAAGTGCAGGACTCTGCACTTGTCCTTGTTGAACCTCATCAGATTTCTTTTGGCCCAATCCTCTAATTTGTCTAGGTCCCTCTGTATCCTGTCCCTACCCTCCAGCGTATCAACCACTCCTCCCAGTTTAGTGTCATCTGCAAACTTGCTAAGGGTGCAGTCCACACCATCCTCCAGATCGTTGATGAAGATATTGAACAAAACCGGCCCTAGCACCGACCCTTGGGGCACTCCACTTGATACCGGCTGCCAGCTAGACATGGAGCCATTGATCACTACCCGTTGAGCACGACCATCCAGCCAGTTTTCTATCCACCTTACCGTGCATTCATCCAGCCCATACTTCCTTAACTTGCTGGCAAGAACACTGTGGGAGTCTAAGTTGGAAACAGTACGGCTTCGGGGAGTATCAATGGTACTGCTCATTTTGTACAACATATATTGGCAAAGACCAACATTTGTCCAAGTCTGCTTTAAATATTGTTAGCCAACAAAGACAAGGTAAATCCTAATACCAGAGCAAAAACTGCTGAAGCTCTGATGCATGAGAGATGCATTTTAACAATCCTATTTCTTTGGGGTGGGTGAACCAAATAAGCAGTTTGTTAAACAATATGAATGTTGAGCTATTTGAGTGAGGCTATTTCCAAATATCAAGCTGAAAATATTTGGGTTGTTGCATGTTCAGGAATGTATCCACCTAAGTGGGTTGAGAGGGAGATTTAGAAGTCTTGTGAGATTGTCATCCAATTAGTCAGTGGCTGGATTTGGGGCAGCCTTACAAAATTCTGCTCACCCACTCATTGTTTGGGGTAGTTACTATACACACACACAATTATATTTACATGTCTGTAAAATTATTTTTTAGAGCAGAGGTGGGTGAACTACAAGCCCGCGGGCCACATCTGGCGGGACCGTCCTGCCTGGCCTTTGAGCTCCTGGCTGGGGAAGCTAGTCCCCAGCCCCTCCCCTGCTGTCCTCCTTCCCCCGCAGTCTCAGCTCATTGTGCCACCAGCGCTCTGGCCGGCAGGGCTGCGAGCTCCTGCCGGGTAGTGCGGCAGTGTGGCTGGCTCCAGCCGGGCAGAGTAGCTGCTAGTCCTGCTGCTGCTCTGAGTGGCATGGTGAGCGGGGAGCTTGCACAGAGCTCTTACTCACGTCTGGGAAACTTGGTGTCACAGCTAACTTACGGAACAAGTTATTTAGCACAAGTAGTTAACACACATTGTAAGATGCAGTGTTGTTGTAGCTGTGTTGATCCCAGGATATTGAAGGACAAGGTGGGTGAAGTAATACCTTTTATTGGACTAATTTCTGTTCATGAGAAAGAGAAGCTTCTCTTTACACAGAGCTCTTCTTCGGGTAAGTTTCCCACATCTGAAGAAGAGCTCTGTGTAAGCTTGAAAACTTCTCTCTCCCACCATCAAAAGTCGGTCCAAAAATATATATTACCTCACCCACCTTGTCTCTCACATACTGTAAGAGACCATTCTAGGTGAAATGATCAGTTAACACCTCTGCTGTCACGGGACAATAAAAAGGGGGTGGGGGCTTGTGTGTTACAGATTGTTGTAATGAGCCATAAATCCAGTGAATTAATTCAAGAGCACAGTGATTGTCTTATTTCACCCACATGTGAAGGATATTTCACTCTACTATTCTGGGTTCAACATATCTACAACAATACTGAAAACAATTTTTTGTGGGGTCATTTTCACTAATCCCCACACAGCAAATGACAGGTCAGTTGATTTTGTGCCTGGTAAATTTTCATGACAGCTTTGCAAAGTCAATTTAGGCTCAGTCATATAGCTCAATTATTTTGAAGTCATTCCTAACTCATTTGGGGTACTGGCTGGAAGAAGTGTTTCTGTGCCCTGTAGTCTCACTATTGTGAAATTTGAAGACACCATAAAACCAAAATGTTTATATATAAATATTATATATACCCACACAGTGTTCCTTTCTTCTCTGCCTGTTATTGTGATCCTGCTACCACGATCTAGTCATGTGCCATGTCCACTCAGTGCTGCCTGAATCCCTCTGCCATTACCTCCTCCTGAAGGATACACAGACGCTTGGTGAAAAAACTCAGTTCTTTCTCACTATTTCTGTGAGGCTGGTGTTGATGCCATCCTAACTGGTCATCATAGCTCACATTTTACCCCCTATTAGTTCCATTATAGTTTTTTTCCATATCCAATATTCCTAAAATCGATATCTCTTAATATTCAGTTTGAATTAAATTATTTGGAGGCTCTTCATCTATCCCTACTATTCCTTAATTATTATTTTTAACATTGTTAGATAGTCTAACTGTAGTGTTGAATAGTTCAGGTATCAGAGGTGTGATCCTCTGGTGAAGAAAGCATTTCTTTTTTAGCAAAGGGTCTACTTAGCTTGTTAGATCTCATGGTTTGCTGCAATGCATTGAATAATTTTACTACTTAGCAGTTATTTAAGACACCAATAAAATTAGCAGAACAAATTCAAGGTTTCTTTAAACTACTGTTTAATCAGATTTTAAAGACACAAATTAGAAAACATTTATAGGCAAGTTAAAAACACCTTTAAAACATAACAGCTTGCTACCTGTGCAGCAATGCTGAGACAAATTAGAAATGAGTAATTATTAAAATATCACATCACAGTGTAACTAACACAGTGGTATTTTAATTTACCATACACCAAGATCTAGGTTTATGGATCTGTTGAAAAATAACACTTTTTAAAAAATATATATTTTGGAATAATAAAAATGAAATTCACGGACAATGCATTATATTCTGAACCAGAAAAGGCAAGTTGAGGAATACTCGTAACTATCCACTTTTAGGCGTATTTTCTCAACTCTATGTGTGGGTATTTGAGTGCATAACTACTTCTGCACTGAGGTAAATAATATACCCTTGAATGTGTAACCAAGACAGGAAAGAACTAAATTTCATATTTTAGATTCTTAAATTGAATAATTTATTATATCTTATATTGTTTGAATAATGCTATGTTCACCCATTTTGACTTAAACTAGTTTCCATTCAATACATTTGGAATTTTCTTTTCTAACTGATCTAGAATACTCTTGAGGTCTGGAATGTAAAAATAACTACCTAGTCACTACTTAATCATATGACACCATTTGTCACTCTAAGACATGTCAGAAGACTCTTCATAGAAATAGTCAATATCACTGGACAAGAAAATGTGTATGAAATGAGAAACTTGTTAAAAAAAAAAGTTAAGAGAACTGAAACACATAAAAAGGCAAAAAAGAAACGTGTAGGCAAATATCCTTTTCTTTAACCCATTGTCACAAAATGTTGCTGCACTAAAAATATGCAATGCCATACTGTTTTGACATCTCCAGTACTGGGCACTCTTTTTCATTAAGCTGTGATTGTAATGTGTTGGACATACAAACCCTTTTCAGGGTTTGGAAGAAAGAGAGTTAAAATCATAACCCCGGATGAACCAATGATGTCTGCTCACATTGTAAATTTTGGTAAGAACTCTACCATGAATCCAAGTTGGATGATTCTTCCTGACTCAGTCTAGTTCCTATGCCAGGTCAACATCTCAGTGAATGAAACCTCTTTCTCCAAAATCTCCTTTCCTTATTCACCTCCCTTCTCTGATGGAGCAATCGGAAATGGGTCCATTTGAAAGCAGCCCTACATTGTTTTCCATTCAAATAATTTGGCTATGTGAAGTCAAATTTTGTGTTCAAAGACTGGCTGCAGGCAATCTTTAAGTGGAGATTGTTTTGAAACTTCAGCTGAGACCTTTACTTTGCATTTGGATTCTGGTTTAACAGTTATGTTTTCACTTTAGGATACTGGTCAGGAAATCATTTTTGCCACAGCCCAGTCGAGTCCTTTCATACATTTTATTCAGACCTTAGTGTGACTGACATTCTGAGGTTTAATTGATCTTTTCTTTGAAGTAGCAGCATAAAAACAGAACTTAATTCAATGGTGTATAACATATGATCTGAGGGGAGAAACTAGTTTTGTGTAAATAGTTATACAGACACTTACACATGGTTATGCACACCACAGACTATAAGTTTCTCGGTCCAGAGAGTTGCATTTTCACAATTTTATAAGGATATACATATTAAAAATTATGAAAATGTCATTTAAAAAATTTTAAAATACTAAACCAGGCCTAATCCATTGGAGACTAATAGCCTGAAGAAAGGTACCAGAGGATGAACTGGCCAACTTACATTTATTGGCTTACTTTTGCACACTTCTGTAACCAAAATGCTTCCAAAAGAATTTTTAAAATACTGTTAAAGGGAATACAAATAGGCTTGAAATGCAGGTTTTGGTAACCAAAGAAATGCAAAAATCTAATCTGAAATCAATGAAATTAAAAGATTAAAAAGTAATTTTAGTTTACTTTATTAATCATCCCTTGCAGTTTTTCTGTTTGAAACACTGCATCATTGGGGAAGGCCCCAATTTAGAAGTGCACTTAAGTACCTGCTTAAGTTCACCCTTATTCAGCACAGATCTTAGGCATATTCTTCACCTCAAGCAAACCGTTATTAAGACCCATTGACTTCAGTTGGACTTAAGCAAATACCTAAGTGCCGTGCTGAATAAGGATGGGGTTTAGGACATATCTGAGGCTAAACATGTACTTAAATGCTGTATTCAACTGGAATCTTAATGCATGAGAACTATGGATGTAAAATATTTTCAATTACATTTGAAAACTTCACATTTCATTGTGATTTTGTAAAATTGGTTAATTTTCAGGAAAAAAAGGGCAAAATTTCAATTTTTAATTTGAAAACATCTATTTTTAGGCAAAAACCTTGACGTTTTCAAGGCTGATTTCACATAACCCCAATGAGAATTATAAAAATTAAACAGACCAGGGTAGTTACAAAACTAAGTTTAACAAACATTGTAATTGTTGATGAGGAAATTACATGGTACTTTTAAACTTTATGTTTTAATCTAAGGCCAGGTTTTTAAAGTTAGGCGTAGGCCCATATTCAGATACTTGCATGCACACATGGAGAAGAGGTAGCCATATGTGTATACTGATATACAGTTTGCACACATGGGGTGACATTTGGGCCCCAATGAAGTCAATGGGAGTTTTGCCATTAACTTCAAAGAGGCCAGGATTTCACCCATGATATCTTAGTACCTAGGTTTGTCTTTACTTAACAGTTGTACCAGTGTAACTATATCAGTATTATTAATATGGTATAATTCTTTCCCCAGTGTGGATGCAGTTAAACTGATATAAAGGTTTTTATACTGGTATGGCTTATTCGCCTAGGGGCAGAGGAATAAACTATTGTGGTATAAGCACTTTTATATAAACTAGCAAGTATATATAGGAATCCACACTAGGTGTTATACCATATATGTATTTTGGTAAAATAGCCACACCGTTAACCAAAATGCTTATACAAAATCTGTGTGTAGACCACGGCACATGAAATTATTTATATGCACCTCTCTTTGAAAATCATCTCTTTAAGCTGTTATTTGAAACATAGACCAGACTATTTTTAAAGAAAATACCTTTTCACATGTCCCTTTAAAAAAACTTTACCTGTGCTGAAATCTTGTATGATAAGTATCAGCTGAAGGAATGTCTATGGCTGAATAAAACAGGATTGATATGCATTTTTAAAACTAACAGATCTTTCACTATAGTGACAGTAGTAGGCACCACTCAAACTATTGTTCTTTATATTTCTTTTCTTCAATGAATGCATAAGTGTACAATGGTAAAAATAATTAGTGAACAGTTACTATGAGGGATACTACATTTAAAAATGAGCATTAGCTCTTCATTAAGTGCCCAGAAGAACTGTCCTCAATATGCAACTGTCTACAAAGCACCATTACATTACAAACAAAGATGAGTTATATTTAGCCCTCATAAAAATGTTTAATTGGAATCCAATATAATCCTTCATCTAATGTGTATATGAAGCGGTAAATAAAATGAGACTTAATATTTAAAAGCAGGTTACTTCTGTATCTGATAAACTTCAAATTTCTTCTTAAAGAAGTAAAATAGTAATCTAAAATGATTATATAAGCCTTTAAAGTGAAATACTGTACTTAAATATTTCTTATCTGAATAATCTTTAAATAATTAAATGTACTGAGGGCTGCTCTTGAACTTAATTCATAAACAGAATTTGGTGCAGTATTTTTAATTTTTTATAGCAAAGCAAGTAACAAAAAGCAGAGAAAGCAACAGTATAAAGCATGAAGGCTGAATGCTGCCCTGAGATAAACATACACAACTCCCATTGCAATCAATAGGAGGTACTCTCATCTAAGAGCAGAATTTAGCCCTATGTATTTTCATGTACACAAATGAGCATATTACAAAGAGATAAAATTCTAAGGGAGCTAATTCTATCCAAGATTAATGAGATTCATTGTCTTTTGTTTCTTATGCAGCAATGGCAACATTTGTGGAATTCAAAATTCCAAATTGGAATCAAGAGTGATAAATATGACATTAAATGCAGAAGCAGACAGCTATATCCAATTTAAAGCTAGGAATCTTATAGGCAGTGCTCAATTGATGCATGTACCTAGTTGATTAGCTATCTATCCTCCCTCATATCCAAGTGTTAAATGAGACTATATCTATGCCAATTCCCCAGGAAGTTAAGGGCCAGCACAAATTGTATTTGCATCAGAAGCCTGCTTAATTCTGTGAGTGCTTTCTTCTACAGGATATTCACTCTTGTTACTGCAAATGCACAACTAATGGCAAATGCCTCTTTAAATGTGCTGATGTCTACTGGCATGCATATCAAAAGAAAATATCAGATTACTAAGGGAGAAGGAGACATTTTGGTTTGAGGCTATGAAATATACATTGTATTGCATTGGCATCCTGGCAAATCTGTTTGCATATGTAATGCTTATACGTGTTGCTATGTAAATGAAGTGCCAGATTAGACTCTATGCCATTTGGGAGAGGGCACGGGCTCTGAAGTAGGGGACCCAGCTCAATAACAACAGAAAGGGACAAACCAAAAGAAGCTGAGACGTGTGTACAATGTTGACTAGTCTCCTGTTTAGTCTGATATCCTTTCAGAAAGAGAAAATGCAAGCGATGTTACAGATTTATGGGTAAGATCCTTACCTCCTTTTGTGTGAAATAAGATAGATCAGCCTGCCCTTAGCCATATACAATGTGAAAAGATAGATGTGTTTGGGAAAAGCATGTTATGATAACCATAGCCCAGTGGATGGAGTGGTCTGTTTGCGTAACCATAGTAGGAGTTTGCAAATCTGTTCATTTTCATTTAAGAGTGATCATTTTCAATTACACGGACTGCCAGTATCCAAGCCATTTTTGAAGTGCAGAGTTAACTGCTTTATGTCTACACTGCAATATGACCCCTGAGAGAGCTCTGGCTGGCCCAGATCAGCTCCCTCGGGCCTGCGGGTCTCAGGCTGTAGGACTATAAAATTGCAGGGTATATGTTCAGGCTTTGGCATCTTTACCCCTGGAGGGGTCTCAGAGCCCAGGCTCCAGCCTGACTCCGAACGTCTACACTGCAATTTTACAGCCCGCAGCCTGAGCCCCCTGAGTTGGAATTACCTTACCCAATGCCAGCCACAGGTCTTTTACTGCAGTGTCGATATACCCTGAGACACTGCAAGGGGATAAGGTCTCAGAGCCCGTGCTCCAGTCCAAGCCCGAACACCCACACTGCTATTTTTAGCCCTGCAGCTTGAGCCCCGGGAGTCTGAGTCAGCTACCTGGGCTCAAACTCGGTGCTGTGAGTTTTTTAATGTAGTGTAGACATATTCAGGGTATACTCAGTTCTGCCTAGCTGTGTGGATTGATGGACGTGTGCTAATATCCACATATAGGAGAAGCTTGTCTTCATCTTCCTTGGAATTTTGGAAAGAGTGCCAAAACCCAGATGCTGAACTTTCCAAGCAAGAAAAACATAATTCTGATCCAACTCAAGAGTAGGTTCTATGGAAACTGAGCTGAAGAAACCTTCTGACATTTAGATGACAAGAAGACTATATTTTTTCGTTAGTGTCCCTAAAAGCTGAAAACTGCCTTTTTTGTACTCATTCACAATATTCAGTCAACTAATGTGGTAAGATGCACAACCAAGAAGTTTTTAAGATCCAAAATATTAATCAAGAAATTTATTACTCACCTCATTTGCCTGTTATTGTTTGATAATAAGTTTCATTACTGTTGCTCTGGCATTTTTTGTATAAGTTTTAAAGTTAAAACAACATGTGGATAAACACAGTTTGCATTTACTAAAAATCATATGAAAATAATACAGAATATAAGCAAATAAAAACATAGCCCTTTAAACACATTTTTTCTCTAGCAGAGGCCATTACCACAATAAATGGTCTGTTACAGATATAATCACATTACTTTCTTGATATAATTTCAGAATGAAATATCAGTCTCACATTCCCAAACATTGCTTTCTCCCATAATCTTACCTAAAAGTGTAGTGTGAATTCTGCATCTGAAATCTTAATTAAAAAAAAAACAAAAAAACTTTTCTTAAAGTCCACAGGCATTTTGGGGTGAAGGGCCATGGATTATCAAGATGAAGCATACAGGGCCCGGTTGACATATGTTTTCATCTTTTGTTTTCTGTTAACTTGAGTTACAACCTCAAGGTAATCTGGCTATATTTATTTGATATTGTAAGCACCTTCAACTAACCATTTTATGTCTGAGAAACTGCAGAGTGACTTCTTAAAGATTAAAAAGTCACTATTTGTAAAATGTTTAAGTGCTAGAATAAGGAACTCTGGTAGCTAAGGGTAAGAAGCACTTTAACTAAAAGCCTGGTGGCTTGCACAGTGTCTTCATCTGTATTCTATTATGGCTGCCATTTTGTCTCTAGCTTCAAAGTCCACTTAGTGTTTTTAAAAACAACAAAATAAAATAAACCTAGAACAGCGCTATTAGCCCTGGAAAAAAAGGTAAATCTTTAGTTTTAAAAAAATCCTTTCAGAAGGGCTCTTTGTAATTAGACTCTCTTTATCAAACTAAGCTATAATTTGGCATTGGTAATGTTTACAGTTCCACAACGTACTGTAATAGTTTGAGATCTAAGAAAACCCTCCAAATACTGAGATGTTTATTGCAATACCTTTTTAAAGATTCACAACCTTCCAACAGTTTCCCATTTCATAGTCCTGTCTTTTTTTAAAGCAGCACCCAACATTATACAGTTTCCACATAATATTAAACATGAAATTACCACTTAGAAACAATATTTCAGTAGATAGAGGGTTTAAGGCAAGTCATTCATTTGGAAAAGTTAATTTCCATGTGTTAATTTAGACTGACACAGCTGTTTTCCACCCCATCAGTGCCTTGGGATACACAACGTACATTCAGCAAAGGGGCACACATCTGACCCTATGGACATACGTTGTAAGTCCTGAGTGCCCATTGAAATAATGGTAATATTTTCATATAAGGCATGACCCACAGGGACATGGCATAGGAGTGGTTAATTTGCTTTGTTTCCAGTCTTACTATTGTATGTGATATTCCCTAGGTAACAGCATTCTTTTCTTACTAAACACCTTTGCAAACAAATACAAACCCCTTTAAAAGGTGCTAAAAATGGGTTTTGAAAACATACAAAATATATTCATCATAGTATTTCCCAATCATTGCTTTAGTGCTGGATATCTGCAGGTTATTTCTTGTTTCTGATTGAAACTATTATTTGTTGTGGAATAATTGTTCTGTCCCAAAACATTTTCTTCTTCTTCTAGTTTTTTGGGCCATGAGGGCTTGATGCTTTCCTGCTCTATACTTCCTTTTTGAGTTCTTTTCAATGGCAATATCAACAACACTAAGATGCAGGCAATGTGAAGACAGAAATACCAGGAGCTAAACAAAGAAGAAGAAAAAAAATCATTAATCAGAACTTTGGCCACTATTATAGCTACTTTGAATACCTGACTGCCCTTACATAGGCAGTTTGCTGTATATATGATCTTTAGCAGCAAGGCATCAACATTTCCACTAGCATTCTTTCAAGTATCTTTTATTGTATTGGAGAGTGGAATGGGAATCAACAAGAAGTGAGATCTCTCCCAGTATATTTACTGCTAGAGTGTAAAGTAGACAATTCTGGAGTATTACCAGCTCCAAGGTAAAATGCTACATTTACCATAGCAAAATTTCATTTGTTGGTGACCCCCCACTCTGCTATAAGCTGTAATGGATATAACCCAGCTTTGTAGTCACACATGTCATTGGGTATTTGGGAAGTATGATATATTTTGATGTATTCCATACTCTGGCAAATGTACTATATTTAATTAATAAAAGAGAAACAGTAGAAACAAAAAATAAAGCAAAAGTGAAAAAATAATAACCTTGAGCAATGAGAGGTGAAGGGGAAGAATAACGATAGCAAAGAAACTTCAGTTCTAATTAGGTTATTAGACTCTCCAGTTGACCAACACCATAAACAGGTGTTAGAGCCCTGGTGCAGTTCTACTTATTCATTATAGTACAGTAGAACCTCAGAGTTACGAACACCAGAGTTATAAACTGACCAGTCAACTACACACCTCATTTGGAAGGTGGTACGCAATCAGGCGGTACCAGAGACCCCCCAGACAAACCCCCCAAAAATACAGTACTGCGTTAAATGTAATCTACTAAAAATATAAAGGGAAAGTTTAATTTTTTTTGACAAGGCAAGGAAACTGTTTCTGTGATTATTTCATTTAAATGAAGATGGTTAAAAGCAGCATTTTTCTTCCACATAGTAAAGGTTCAAAGCTGTATTAAGTCAATGTTCAGTTGTAAGCATTTAAAAGAACAACCATATTGTTTTGTTCAGCATTACAAACATTTCAGAGTTACAAACAACCTCCATTCCCGAAGTGTTTGTAACTCTGAGGTTCTACTGTAAGTGTGGCCTGATAACTCACCCATGGGTGGAAGGTTCAAAAGGCTTTCTTGGGAGAGGGAACTACAGGTGGTGTTTGGAGCATCCCCAGGGCAGCCAACTGCATAGACGATGCTTAGATTGAAGTTTATATTGTGTTATTTTTGGGTTGCAAATAAAGCCACACCCAAGGGTTGGGGTGAGTTTGGACACTAACTCAGGTTTCTGTGCTGCACTAAGGACAGGGTAGGGACTAAACCTGTTCATATCCACCATGTTTACTAGCTTTAACTACAGAAAATCCAATACTGGAATTAGAGATCTATCCAAATGTATTATAAGAATACCTTACTGCCAGACTGTGTACTGAATAGTTCCACATACTGTCATTATATATGTGTATGTACACACACTATATGGTATGTTAAACATCTGTGTCACTTTAAAACTGCAAACAAATAATGCAAAGAAAAAGAAGGGTTTTCCTGCTATATTTAAGAGCCTTCTGTGAAGCACTCTCTCTCTTTTGAAAAATATATACCTATTTACCCTTTTATGGCTGGTTATTCATGAGAGTTACTTTAGGCAGTGGTCACTTATTCCTGTTGTTCTGTGCCCCTTGACCCATTTTCTAATCTCAGATGTGCACTCTGAATGGCTCCTATTCCAGGAAATTCAATAGTGCACTTGTGCTCTGTGTACTTAAGGAACTAGGAAATTTGTTATTTACTTTGGTTTTTTTCAAACTGGGTGACAACCCACTTAGCTGCGAAGGTAGTGATCCAAATACTAAATTTTTATTCACTCAAAGGAGATCTCCTGCCACAAGAATAATTTAACTTGCCTCTGAATTCAGTGATTTTTTAAAAACCCGTAAAGTGTACTTACCTGTAAAACATGAAAGAGGGTTTTACAGAGAGCAGCACAAATGGCACAACTGTGTAACTTATTGCTACTTGAGTTGCTATCCATGTGATGACATCGTAACATAATTTAACAGGAGGAGATTCAACAAAGTGGTGTCTAATGTTGTTTCTCATCTAAAAAAAGCAGATAACAGTAAACAGTATTAGTAACTAAAACATTGTTATTGAGAGCTAGTTTTATTGTATTTTATTTATTCCATTGCCATGAAAGCCCTCAGGCACTCAAGACTTCATCTTATCTCCAGCCTCTTTCCTCTTCTCACTTTGTCCTCAAGGACACCTGGTGGGGAAAGGGTTTCACATACTTCATGCTGAGACAAGGAACCTATTGGAAAGAAGATTCCAATGCCACTCTATACATAAGTCAAAGGATTCATCCAAGAACACTGCAGCTGGTATATGTGCGTCCGAACCATACCCAGCATCCTTTGGCCTAGGGTACAGATAGCTTGCACACCCTGGCCTTTAGCTTACCATGCATTATCTGGCCTAAGAATTAGTATTAGAATTTAGTATTTCCAATGTATCCAATCTAATTTGAGACTTCTTGTCTGATTGAAACAGCCTTGTTTTACAGTGACATCTAATTTTCTGTAAATGTACATTTGTGAATAATATGAACATATTATACTTCAACAAAAGTCTCCTTATGGTAAGCCATTCCCATACACTCATTGACAGGATTACAGTCCAAAGCATCCTGTTAGATCTAAATGTAAGAAATTTTAACTGTGTATTTCAGAAGTCTCAATAATAGTTGAGTTAATAGTTGAGTATTAGTTAATATAACAAAATACGTACATAACCCATTCACACACAGCTCCGGTATGTTTCTTTGAGAACGTTGCGTAACCCAGGGACCTCTTGGTTGCCAACTTTCTACTCACACAAAACCAAACACCCTTGCCCCACCCCTTCTCTGAGGCCCTGAACCCTGCTTACTCCATCTGCCCGCCCCCATCGCTCGCTCTCCCCACCCTCACTCACTCGCTCATTTTCACCGGGCTGGGGCAGGGGGCTGAGGTGCGGGAGGGGGTAAGGGCTCTGGCTGGGGCTGTGGGCTCTGGGGTGGGGCCAGAAATGAGTTCAGGGTGTGGGAGGAGGCTCTGGGGTGGAGCCGAGGGGTTCAGAGTATGGGAGGGGGCTTGGGGTGCGGGTTCCGGGGTGGGGCCAGAAATGAGGAGCTCAAGGTGCGGGAGGGGGCTCCGGGCTGGGGCAGAGGTTTGGGGTGCAGAGGGGGTAAAGGTTCTGGCTGGGGGTGCGGGCTCTGGTGTGGGGCTGGGAATGAGGAATTTGGGGTGCAGGAGGGGGTGTTCGGAGGGCGGAAGGGGGATCAGGGCTGGGGCAGGGGGTTGGGGAGCGGGAGGGGGTCATGGGTGCAGGCTCTCACTGGCGCTTACCTCAGGCAGCTCCTAGAAACAGTGTAGGGATATTAAAGAAGGTACTGAAAGTGATTCCCACAATTTAAACCTCATAGCATTACCAAGTAAAAGATCTCTTGGATCCCTTGTTAAACTTACAAGCTACTGTCTGTGTAAACCATTGACTGTATCTGTTCTCAGAAAGATACTGTATTGCTATGAGAAACTTGCGAACAAGTTATTTGACTTTGTTCTTTATGCATGCTTTGTACCTAGAAACAGCATAGAAAGACCCCCACCCTCTTTAATTAAAGAGCAGAGAGTCTCAAATAAATTAGTACACACCCCGAAAGTGTTGAAGACAGTATGTCTGCTGATGAATGCTTGGTGTACATGAATGAATGAGCAGGGAGGTGCCAGCCTAGGAATTCAGTGACCATCGGCTGAAGGCGGCATCAAGTGGGAACGACCAGACAACCTCCCCTCCCCGCCCCCCGGAGGCAGCAACAGCATGATGAAGCAATTCCCATAGACTGACATAGGAATAAATCCCTATAAGAATGGCCTCTAAATACTGAGGACTTTGAGTCCCTGGTTCTGCTGCCAACCTCCAGGAGCATCAGATGAATCTGACAAGGACTCGGCTCCACCCTCATGCCCAGGTTACCTGGCCAGTAACTTGGCATGAGCAACTTTTAGGCTGGTAACTATGACATCTATGCAGAACCTGTGTGTGTGTGTGTGTGTGTGTGTGAATGAATGTGAAACTGAATGAAATGTTATAGCTATAACTGACTGCTTACTATGATTCTTTTTGTATTCACAATAAACGTGACATTCTGTCTTAGCCCCTTTAAAAAGATCCTGCTGGTTTTTATTTTATTGGTATAACAGCAGCGGCATGTCCCCTCTCCGACTCCTACGTGGAAGCGCAGCCAGGTGGGTTCTGCGCGCTGCCCCATCTGCAGGTGCCACCCCCGCAGCTCCCATTGGCCGTAGTTCCCGGCCAATGGGAGCTGAAGAGCTGGTGCTTGGGGCCCCCGGGCTGCCCCTATATGTAGGAGCCAGAAGGGGGGACATACCACTGCTTCCAAGAGCCATGCAGAGACATGGCAGGCAGGGAGCCTGCCTTAGCCCCACTGCGGTGTCGACCAGACTTTTAATGGCCCGGTCAGTGGTGCTGACCGGAGGCACCAGGGTAAGGGTTACGGGGTTTTGGGAGCAAAGGTATATTTAGGCTTGAGAGAAACCTGCTGTGAATTTTAAGTGTCTGTTCTGATCATGTTTAACAGCATAAGCGTAAGTAGAACTGTGCACGTGTAAAATTATAGAGTAATCATGTTTGGTGTTGTGCATGTGTAACAAATTTCAGAGAAATCATGTTTGTGAGTGTGGCAGGGTGGACTAGGTCCAGAGGCCCCCTGTTGGAGACCTCGTGGCCCTGTATCACCCTGTCCCAGAATAGAGCAGCGAGAAGTCCTCCAGGCAGTCTAGAGTGGCTGCAGAAGAGCAGCCAATCAGAGGGGCTACTGGAGCAACCAATAAGGGGCCAGAAAGGCCAGATAAAAGGCAAACAGCAGAGCAGAGCCTTCAGTGACTGTGGAGCTTGACAAGGGAGGACTGAGTACCTGGCCGATTAGATGAACAGTAGGACTGTGGATAGCTCACCAGACACAACAGAGCCCAGCGGAGACTGCCGAAGACCAGGTGCCTGGCTGGCTGGATAGAATAGCAGCAGAGCCGTCAAAAGGTCAGTGCGGGCAGGCTGACCCTGGGGACCTGAGCATAAAACCTGGCCAGACTAGATGAGGGTACTGAGATGGGCCTGGTCTGGTAGCAGACTGAGTCTAGGGAGGGCTGCTGAAAAGGACATAGGTTGAGAGGTGACTCGGTGTGCCTAGGGCAGCCCTCCCTGGAAATGCCAAGGTCAGGGCAGGCTGCAAAAGGGAGAGCAGATACTCCCAAGACTGGTGGGTAACGCTTAATTTAAAGTCACAAACTGTGCTTCTGATTCCCCCACACTAGTTATCAAGAAGCAAAAAAAGAAATCACACAGCCCCCTTATTGCATTCCAGTTCTCTGCTTACAATAAGCACCTAGGTGCAGTACAGTGAGAAGTTATTTAAAAAACTCTGCTCACATATACAAAATGTTCTTCTGACCCCAAAGTGTCAGCCACTTTACAAGGTCAGTATAGGTTTGGATATTACACAAAATACCATGCTGCTAGACAATCCTTTAGTGTCTAAAACTAAAGGTTTGTTATAAAGAAAAAAGAGAAGAAGAGAGATGGTAAAACAGTCACATACATACAAAGACTTCAAAGTCCATATTTCAGGTTCTTAGCAGTATGTGCGAGTTTGCTGGCTTGAAAGTCCCTCTGGAACACATCCACAGCTTGGATGGGTCATTCAGTCCTTTGTTCAGAGCTTTGTTTGTAGAAAGCTTACTCCAGAGGTAAGAAGCAGGACTGAAGACAAAATGGAGAAGATGCAGCTGCCTTTTATAGTCTTTTGCCATGCAGCTTGTATTTCCTTTGTTCCAAACACAAGCTGCCCAGCACATGGCCTGGAAGCCGTAGAATGCTGTCCATAGGCATGCCCCTGCATGTCTTGCTGAGTCATAAAGTGTATCCCCTGCCTTCTCTCAATGGGTCAGCTGTATAGCTGATGTCCCTTGATGGGCCATCAAAAAGGCTAGGCAGTGCTAATGCCAATCTGTCTGGGGGTGTCACCCACAGATGCACAGCACAAGTTTGGAACTACAGACATACCATACATGTAACTTACAATACAATGGTGATACAAACACAAACAAGATTATCATACCTGGCAAATTATAACACTTTGCAGATACCTTACACGGCATATTTGGCATAACTCATTGCAATTTTACAATATTGGTATTCATAATGTCTTAAAGTGTCCCACAAATTCTATGCAGCATCACAGAGGGTACCAAGATGGGCCCATGCTACGTGTCTGAAGAAGATAGTGCCTCTGGGAAGAAGCCTAAGAGCTATGGCCCCATACCAGGGCTGTGATAAGAACTTGGGACGATGTGGGGGACTGTGTGTGTGGCTCGGCGGGAGGGCTGAGCTGCTGAAGACCAGCTGAGAGAACCAGCAGCCGGGGGGTCCTCATAAGAGGCAGGTGGCATCCTGAGGTAAGACCAATAAGGAAAAGCAGGCTCAAACCTAACTGAGAGAAAGGGGGCTATCCATGAGAGGTGGGTGCCCCTCCCCATGAAAAGAACTGTTTTTGCAGCCACTGTCGGCCAGAGAAAAGGGGTCACGCACAAGAGGTGGGTGCTGACCCCGGTACAGTGAGAAAAAGAAAAGATGACTAACAATTATAAATAAGTGAGTGTAACAAAGGGAGGTTGAAGCTGTATTGTCTGGTGCTGGAGGTGACTGTGATGAGATCATCCTGATGAGTTTCCCATTCTTAAGTAACCAGTAACGGCTGAGTGTTTTGCCTTTAATAAAAATTTGTTAGACACATCTTGAGTAAGGGAATCACAAACCAACACTGAGGTCTGGTAGCTACATACTAATTTGCCAAAGACTATCAAAAAGTCTCTACTGAAAGCCTATTTCACACTGATAACCATAATCACTGTGAAATGTACGTACAGATATGTAAGGAATTATGTGTATATATACTGAACACTGGTTTTAAGGTATGTAAACATGTTCTATTCAGTCAAGTCAGACTGAGATTTGTGTACAGGACATAAAATGAGATAAACTAAGCAGTAGATCCTAAAACCTGATTTCCCCTTTTCCCCATTCTCATCCCCTCTCTCATATTCCTCCTCAACCTCTTCCTTTCTTCAGGTTCATTCCCCTTACACATGAGCATGCATTGTTTTTATCTCTCACATCATTAAAAATATCCATCCTGGACTTCACTTTCCTTTCCAACTATTGCCTGATCTTTCTTCTCCTCTTCATCTGACATGCTGGATAAAGTTTTCAAAACACTGAGGTGTCTAAGTCACTTTTGAAAATAGAATATAGGTGCCTAAGTGATATAGATGCCATTGAAAATTTTACTTGCAGTCTGTAATGGCCATCTGCAGTTGCTTTCCTTCAGTTCCCTTCTTGCCCTTCTCCAATCTGGCTTCTACCCTCTACAGTCCACCAAAACTGCTCTCCCCCAGATCTCTAATGACCTCCTCTTGATTAAATCTTGGGTTCTTTATCCTTGTCCACCTTAACCTCTTGGAGATTTGACACCGTCAACCAGTCCTGACTTCTTGAAATTTTGTTCTCCATAGACAGGGTCTCACCTGTTGGGTCCTCCTCCTTCTCCCCTCTGCTATTCTGAGGAGGCATCCCACAATTCTGTCATTAATCCACAAGTATGGCTCTATCAGTTTTATGCCACTAACTCACCTTTCTACAGATAAACTATCCTCCTCCTCCTAAGACAGTATATTTGTCTGCCTTTCTAATATTTCCCTATGGACATCCAATTGTCACCTTAATTTGAACATGGCCCAAACTGAGCTTTGCTCTTTCCTCTCAAGCCTTTCCCTTCTCCATCATTTTTCACATCACACATCTCCTAGTCACCTGGGCACTTAAACTAAGGGTCATTTTGACTGTCTTCTCTACACCCATCCATCCAAATTTTGTGTAAACTTTGCAGATTTTTCTACAGAATATCTAAGCTCCAACCTTTCTTCTTTCCACACTTTAACTCTCACCCAAACCCTCATCTCACATCTTGACTATGGGAACCTCCTCCCTAAGAGCACTCCAATGCCTGGGGGGCAAGGAGCTCACTGGTATCAGAAAGTGTGTTTCAGCTGGCCTGACCAGTTTAGTGTATCCCAGTTCACTTATGTCATACTTTGTATCTAATAGGTGTCGTGTAAGGTATAATTGAAAAAACAATAAATCAATGATCATTACTATTGCATTGTGCGTATATGATAAATCCCCAAAGGACTGTACAAATGTGAAGGAAATATGGGACTAAATTTGTCTGAACCAGATAAGTCTGGGGAGTGGGTAAATAGGTTTTTCCAGACAAAGAAAAGACCAATGCCTCTATCCAGGTGCAATCACAGACAATTAGCAATCACAGTCATTCATTGGCACATCAGAGGCTGCAAGGACAAGTCAATTTGCATTGTAGAAAGCACTAGCAGTGAAAAAGAAACATGGAACCTTCTCCATCATACTCCCCGGCACCTTTCCCCACAGCAGGGGCACTTGAACTTTGAGAAGGATACATTTAAAAGAGAGGGGCAAAGAACTGCTAGTGACAGTTAGCCTCAGAAGATAAAGGAACTGAGCACTTAGGACTTTGAGATCCTGAGCAAGGGGGTGGTCAGCCATCTTGCTGGAAGGAAGTGTGGTAAGAATCTTACCTTGAACCAAGACCATAGTTTTGTTAAATCTTAGTCATTAGAGCGTGTTTTTCACTTTTATTTGTTGGTAGTCATTTCTGACCTTAACCATCATACTTGAATTCACTTAAAACCACTTTCATTAAATAAAATGATTGTTTAATTGTCTTACTATTATTCTAAATCACCCAGTGATGTGTTTGACTTGAAGTGATTATTAACTTCAGTTAAAGCAACAAGCGGCTGTGCATTTGTCTCTTTACAGGAGCAATGGACCTTATTACACCTCTGAGTGTTCCAGGTGAGAGCTGGACATTTCAGGGCAGATAGTTTTGTGGAAATTCAGGACTGAGTGTGTGCTAGACTAGTAATAACCAAGAGTACTGGAGACCAGAGTGTGGCTGTGATGTAACAAACAGTCTCCTGGAGTCAGAATTGCTGAACAGGGCTGCTCAACACACAGACTTAGAGTGCATGCTTGTATGCTGACTGGGAGCATCCAGGCAGGGTGCTACAGCAGCAGAGCATTTTAAGGCACTGAGAGTACAAGACAAGCCATGACACAACCTCTCACTGGTCTGGGTTGAACTTTAAATTGTGGCATTCCCCACTCTTACTTTGACAAATGCCATCTTGTCCTTCTCAAGCCCATTCAAAACTCTGCTGCCAAGATCACATTCCTGGATTCTTGGTGTGACTAAACCATCCTCTCGTACCACCACTGACTCCCTTTTCTCCACAGCAAACACACAGCAACTACTCAAAAAAACCACCCCACAACAATCTTGAAAGCCCTTCATTGTTTAACCATACAATTCTAATAAAGAATGGAGGCACTGACTTGCATCTCGGCTGTGCCAATGATCCCGGCCCCCATCACTTAGTCCAGTTTTCTCTCAAGCACTTTTGTGTTTCTTCCAATGGGGCTCCTTCAGCATGAGGAGGAGCTCCTTTTAAAATACCATAAGGTAACTACACTGTTATCCTTCACATCCTTCCCCTCAAGACTCATCACCTCAGACGTGATGTCAACTAAACACTTGACGACTAGAGTTGGTGTCCTGAAACTGCTACTTACTATATCAAACAATGTCACTGTTGCTTTGTCCTCCCCATGCTCCCATTTCTCTGTTGTATGCATTTGCTATGTTTTTTTATTGCTTAGATGGTAAACTCTCTGAAGCAGGAATGGTTGTGTTTTTAATTCCCCCTCTTTCATTGTGTATGGGTAGTGAGTGCCTAGGTAGCACACAGTGGAGGCTTGATCTCTGGGGCCTCTATGGATCAACTAGAAAACTAGATCTATTGTCTACAGCCAAGTGCTGAGGTACAACGGTATTTGCTCCAACTCCTCAGACAGAGACCAACACCTACAAGATCTTCACCAAGCATTCTCAAAACTACGATACCCACACGAGGAAATAAGGAAACAGACCAACAGGGCCAGACATGTACCCAGAAGCCTCCTGCTGCGAGACAAGCCCAAGAAAGAAACCAACAGAACTCCTCTGGCCATCACTTACAGTCCTCAGCTAAAACCTCTCCAACGCATCATCAGTGATCTACAACCCATCCTGGACAACGATTCCTCACTTTCACAGGCCTTGGGAGGCAGGCCAGTCCTCGCCCACAGACAACCCCCCAACCTGTAGCATATTCTCACCAGCAACTACACGCCGCACCATAGTAACTCCAACTCAGGAACCAATCCATGCAACAAACCTCGATGCCAACTCTGCCCACATATCTACACCAGGGACATTGTAGGGTACCACGGAAGATTGTGTTACGGCATAGCAAGGGTGCTTTCGCTTTCTCACGCTGTCTCAGCGGGCCTGTCACTGTCGGTCAAGGCCTGCCCAGCTGCAGCTTGTTATGAATTAGTTAGAACTGCTTTGCATGGCCTTGAGCCAGGAAGTGAACACAGCCTGTGAAAAGCCCCTAATTAATTATGTATGAGATGCCTTTTATATAGTTGTATAAGCCTGCCCCGCTTTTGGACTCCTTGCCAGGCCGAGCTTCGGTGAGCTGGGTTCCCTGTCTCCGTGACAGCAACGCCAGGAGTCCCTGTTGCGGATGTGTCACTTCGCCTTCAATAAAGCCAATAACACACAGTGTGTGTGTGCCTCGTTCTTGCAGAGCACCCTGGGTAGGCCCGCAGCCTCCCACGAACGTAACAGACATCATCACAGGACCTAACCAGATCAGCCACACCATCACCGGTTCATTCACCTGCACATCCACCAATGTAATATACGCCATCATGTGCCAGCAGTGCCCCTCTGCTATGTACATCGGCCAAACTGGACAGTCCTTACGTAAAAGGATAAATGCACACAAATCAGATATTAGGAATGGCAATATACAAAAACCAGTAGGAGAACACTTCAATCTCCCTGGACACATGATAGCAGATTTAAAGGTAGCCATCCTGCAGCAAAAAAACTTCAGGACCAGACTTCAAAGAGAAACTGCTGAGCTTCAGTTCATTTGCAAATTTGACACCATCAGCTCAGGATTAAACAAAGACTGTGGATGGCTAGCCAACTACAAAAGCAGTTTCTTCTCCCTTGGTGTTCACACCTCAACTGCTAGAAGAGGGCCTCACCCTCCCTGACTGAACTAACCTCGTTATCTCTAGCCTGACTCTTGCCTGCATATTTATACCTGCCTCTGGATATTTCCACTGCATGCATCCGACAAAGTGGGTATTCACCCACAAAAGCTTATGCTCCAATACATCTGTTAGTCTATAAGGTGCCACAGGACTCTTGTTGCTTCTAGAAAACAAACGAGTACTGGGAATGACATTTAAAACAGTCTGGAAAAAAGTATGCGATTTTTAGTAAAACAAAATTCTAGTATCATAAGTTAGCTATAAAGTATCCATTAGATTATATAGTCCAGAACCTGCCCAACCACAATTGTCCTGTACATATATCTTGTGCTTTGAATAGCACAGTTTTACATTTTTCTATGGATTAGGCTTCCACCACTTCCTTTGGAAGATGATTATTCCAGTTTCTCTTTCCCAACATTTGTAGGTAATTACTTCCTCCTCTAGCCAAATTAAAAGAAATTTAGTTCTTTCAATCTTTCCTCATAAATTAATCCTGCCAGCCTGGTAGTTTATATAAATCACTCACTGCTTGCAGTGGAAGCATGTGAATAATGATAGACATACCAATAAGCTACTGCAATTTTTTTTGTGTGTACACGCAAGTATTTTGGACAATTTTTTAAGAGGAAGCTATTTGTTGATGACCTACTTAAGTACTCTGCAAACAAATGTATAACATACTAGATTTCTTGCCTGACCCTTTTTGAGGTTAATGATGTTTGGATTGATAGCCAATTGATCTGACTATGACAAGATTCTTACCCCAGAATCAGGCTACAGAGAAAATGTATGGAGATATGCCTATCTCATAGAACTGGAAGGACCTAAGGTCATCAAGTCCAGTCCCCTGCCTTTGCTAGCAGGACCAAGTACTGTCCCCTGACAGATTTTTGCCCCAGATCCCTAAATGGCCCCCTGAAGGATTGAACTCACAACCCTGGGTTTAGCAGGCCAATGCTCAAACCACTGAACTATCCCTCCCCCCAACACTACAGAGTTCAACACTACAGAGTAACACTACAGAGTTCAATATCTTGTGGGGAGTCTCAAGATGGATGACAAGGACACTCACACTGAGAGCAAAGTAAAACTTTAGATATTGTGATACAGCATGGCCAGGAGGCAGCAGGAGAGTGATCTAGGATGAGGAGAAGCCTTATTCCCTGTAGATTAATTAAAAGCACCTGAAACCAATTAGAGCACCTGAAGCCAGTCACCTGATAAAATCCCCCTGCTTCAATCAGCCAGAGGAGGAGCAGAGTGAGGAGGAGTTGGAGCAGAGTGGTTTGGTGGTGGAGCAGAGAGCAGTTTGGAGGAGCTGAATCAGAGTGGTTTGGTGGTGTAGCAGAGAGCAGTTTGGAGGAGCTGAATCAGAGTGGTTTGGTGGTGGAGCAGAGAACAGTTTGGAGGAGTGAAGCAGAGTGGATTGGTGGTGGAACAAAGAGCAGTTCGGAGGAAAGCGGAGGAGAGTTTTGAGAAGTGCTGCAGTGGGCTAAGAAGACCAAGATCCTAGGTAAAGGGACACCTGGCTTGTGCAGAGGGAAGGCAGGAAGCCCCACAAGCTGAAGGTCAGGAGAGGGAAGTAGCCCAGGGGAAAGAATCACTGGTACAAGTGGTTCACCTGCTATCATAGGGCCCCTGGGCTGGGACCCGGAGTAGAGGGCGGCCCTGGGTCCCTCCCTCTCCACTCCCCTTCCCTGGGATACTAGTAGGATAGCCCCAGTTCAGGGGCAAGAAATGGCACCCTGAAACCCCCCCACAAGAAGAGAAAGTGCGGGACCCATCATAGTAGTGCCGGCAATTTGCCACACGATCTTTATTGAAATAATGAACAAAGACAGAAAGGACCCAAGTCACATAAAAAGGTAGAGATAATACAATATTGGGGTTATCTGTGGTAGCATTCTTTGCATAACCTCTTAGAATTGCATACTCAAACCCTTCCTTGAGGACCTGGTGGTAAGAGACAAAGGGGTCAGCCCTGTCTCTGGTATGCCATAGTGTCTGATGGCCCAAGTTCCTCAATGAATGTGGTGAATTAGTGGTTAGGGACAAGTTCTTTTGGGGTCAAAATTATCTTTGACTTTGTGTGTGTGTGTGTGTGTGTGTGTGTTTGTTTTTTAATTTTATTGTTCAATAAAAGTAAATGAAGCAAAGTTTTACAAATCAAAAAATCTGATTCAAATGTTAATCACTCTGCCATTTTAAGGTTTTTTTTAAAAAAATAATCTTGAAAGCACTAGGCAGAAGCAAAAATTAAACTTTTTAGAAAAGTAGCCTTATGCATCTATGAAGTGGCCTTATTTGCTTCCCTGTGATATCTCAAAAGACAGCTGCAACAAAACATGTTCTTGTGAATTTGTAAATTACTTTACAGCCTGAGATCTTGAGTGTCATTTTAAGCCAATGTTAAATATTCATGTTTCAGTTACAATTCCCATGAAAAAGTGTGTGGTTATAAATTGTACATGCAGCATACTATTATGGCAATTATAACACATACTAAGGTCTAAATGCACAAACAGAGAGAAAAAGCACACAAAGTACATTTTAAAATGATTATTCTTTCATTGTCCAAAGAGCTGCTTCTTAATGACAGAGACATCCCTGGAGGCAGGAAGGGGTGCAGGGCACAGGCGCCAGCTTTTTCCTTTGCCCAGGGGTGCTCAACTCCTGCTCAGCCCCAGGCCTCATCTCCGCCCTGCCTCTTCCCACCCAGTTCCACCCCCTTCACCAAAACCCCACCCCACCTCTTTCCATCCTGCCTTTTCCCACCCAGTTTCGCCCCCTCCTCCCAAGCACGCCCCATCCCCGCTCCTCCTCCTCCCTCTCAGTGCCTCTTGCATGCCTCAGAACAGCTGATCGCGGCTGCTGGGAGGCACTGGGAGGGAGGGGAAGGAGTTGATCAGTGGGGCCGCTGGCAGGCGGGAGGCGCTGGTGGGGAGGAGGGAAACTAGCTGCTGATAGGTGCTGAGCAACTGCTAATTGTTTTCTCCAGGATCACCCACAGAGTTGCGCTTATGGCAGAGGGCATGAGAGAGCTCATTACAGCTGAGTTGGCCCAGCTGCAGGGTCAGTTACAGTAACATCCCTTAAGGACCTCACAAGAGTGGAAGATCAGTGTACTTTCATTCCATCCTACCCCACTCTCCTGTCACACCTCTTACCCTTGGTTGGAGGCTGAGACAGGAGGCTGCCTCCAAGTGAGTTTCCAACAAAAGAGTTTCCCTTCACAAGGGGTATTGCTTATCACCAGAATCCTGCCCCTTTGTGCCACCTGAGCAGTGCAACGGTATCACATCACAGTGAACAATCTGGCCGTAGGCATAGTGCCCTGTGCACATGACTCAAAAGAACTCCTAAACCCAAATCTTGGGATTATATACCAATTTCTTCCATGGTCTTAGAAAAGTCATGCAGCTCTGTTTCAGTCAATACTGAAATGAGATTAAGGCTTTCCTATCTCACAGGATTATGAAGATTGTTGAAGATGAAAACGTGCTATACAATTTCTACATATGATTATCATGATTGTCATATCCTGTTCAATGAAATGCCTTAGCATGTTTCCTCCCAACATCACACCCATCACTGAATTGTTCTGGAGTGTGGAGCCTGTGTAGAATAGGAAGATATGGTCCACTTCCTCTCCCACCCTCCAAAGATGCCATGTTTTAATGATGCAATAAAAAAATAAGGTGTTTTTTTTTTAAGTATATATATTATACATAAACCATTGTGCCTTTAATTTGTATGCATAACTACAACTGCATGTGAAAAATTCAAGTAACTATCTAAGTTACTTATATGGCTCTCATCAACATAGTACCTGAGTGCCTCACAATCTTAAGTTTTTATCCTCACAACCCCACTGTGAGGTAGGAAGTGCTATTATTCCATTTTACAGAAGGGAATAGAGGCACACAGAGGCTAAGTGACTTGACCAAGGTCACACAGGAAATTTGTGGTAGAATAGGGAATTAAATCCAGGTCTCCCCAAATCCTAAATTAGCATCCTGTCCACTGGGCCATCCTTCTGCTGTTCAAGCAAATGGTCAGTTATGCATCTACATGGCCATTTGTGCCAATCTGTAGTAAATCGAAGTGTAAATTAGATACAATTGTATAAGCAGTTTTAAAAAATCAGACAGGTTAGGATTTATAATCCAAGTTCTACAGAATTAGCTGTATAGAAATCTAGGTTATTTATACTTGAAAGGATTAGATTTTAATCAGTAAATGTCATTAATAAGGAATTGAGAGGAAGGTGGGGATCATAGAGAATCTGATCTTCACAGACCTAACAAGGGACAGTAAATAACTGACATGATAAAACACCTCAACCTGTTTTGGATAGTCAGTCAGTACTACTAAAATACTTGCACACAAACCCAAGTTCTATAAACTAGAGAGCTAAACATAACCGTGAGAAAGATGAAATATGACAGTGAGGGGTGCGCCACCAGAGAATGGAGTGTTGCGATTCGTGCCAGGGACCTGTTCATGGGCCTTGCCTGGGGCTCTAGCTTTTGTATCAGCCTGGCTGAAAAGTGCGAAAATCCACCTCTCTAGTGGCAGGAAAGGGGAAGGGAATTTATGTCTATATACTGCATCTCCAGAGGCTCCTGACTGTTGTTAGGAAAGGGGCCCCAGCTGTAAAATTGGACAATAATGCTAACCCACGTTTGTAAAATGCTTTGAGATCTATGGAGGAAGGTATTACATGTTTTAGTAGGAGGAGGAGTCGTCTGATAAACTGAAGCTCCAGCTCGCACTAGCAGTTGGAAGGTGCAAAGAGTCTTCTGTTCCATCTCTGTCTCCCCTTCACAGCCTCTTGCCTGCTCTGATGGCAAAGAGGTCTCTGTTACTGTATCCCTCCCTGCTCAGCCTCCATTTTTGGGGTCCTCTTCCTCCTTGATTAACTCTAGTACCTACTTTCCCAAGCAGCACTGTGACACTGACAAATTTCTTTACAGGTTTACTTCTTTAGTTTCTGGGTTTATTTTTCTGGATCCACTGGGTTCTGAATAGCAGCAGTAAAACCGACCAGATTCTTATTAACTGGTCACTCTGCTGTTGCTTGGCAGAACTCTGAGCAGAAAATGTACTAGAGACGTTTGTCTGCTGGCTGAGGAGAACACTGCTTTACTTTAATATCTTTACAAAAGTACCAAACACAAGTTTATTTTAAAATGATTATTACATTCTACAGAAATTGTTAGCTTAGGCCTCCAAATCCTAAGGAAAGATTCCTCCTCCTCACTGGCAAGTAAGTAACTTTTTAATGTCACTTTTAACTATATCCATTCACATCACAGTAATATTGCACAAGATAGTCAGTGCAGCTTGAGAACTTCACATGAAAGATGTGCTACAAATGCACTAACAGCAATGTAATCCTTCCTCTCTTGTCTTTCCTCCCTTCCACTCATCACTCCCACTGCTGTTACATCTAAAAAATAGATTAAACTTTTTGGGCCCAAGCTTGTGTCTGAGTTTCCCTTGTGATGCACACATCTTTGGGCACTGTAGCATAGTCACTTTGCTTTTACAAAACTACTTACTCGTTAAAATACATGGTTGGTACTTACGGCTCGTGCTGCTAATGTCATTAGTACTCCTGTTAAAAATGTTAAATAATATCCTGGGTACACACCATGCCAAATGGCTGAAAGGATGAAGGTCTGGATCGTAGGACTGAAGGAAGCTCGCTCATAGCATACTCTAACAAGTAAAGTAAATGTATTAAAGGCAAAAGGTATAAAGGGAGAGAAGATGATCAACAATAGTGCCAATAACCATTTAAAACCTAGCAAGCCATAGATTAAATAGCAGTTGCTATTTGATTACATAGTTCTATTGAATCTTGGACTTAAATATTAACATATTATGATTTACAGAAAATGCTGTAACTTTACTCTCAGCTTTGATACCAGATCTCAGTGCTACCACGTATGCTCCTTCACACTGGTGTGACACCACTCCTGAAAGGCTGAACTCTACTGGCTAGCTACTATAGCTGGATGGGAAATGCTTTACCAGTCCCATGAGAATTTTTGAGATTTAAAAAAAAAAAAAAAAAAAAAAGTTCCTATCCCAAACTGGGATGAAAATGTTCATGAATTAAAAATCTGAACAAATTCAGATTGGGTCAATTAAAATGTTTCATTGCAATAATTTTCAAAACATTTAGTTTCAATATTGACCTTTAGTTTCGTTAAGCTTTTTTTCATTACTATAAATTAACAATTTTGAAGTCATTATGACCCCAACTGGAGTTTTTCCAGAACAGGGAAAACACAGAAATGGGACATCTCAACAATTTCAATTTTTTTTTTTCAAAGTGGAAAACTTATTAAAACCAACCCTTTGCAGCAGTTTTGGTTTTGACAAATTGGCATTTTCTGATAAAGGTTTTGTTGAAAAATTCCCAACTAGCCCTAGTAGAGAGTATGTCTCTAGACCCTCAGCTATATGTGCGACTGCATCTTCATGCTGACTTCTCTGGCAATTAATTCTATGACATCATGAGTTTGGCTTACAAATAGGTGTTTACATTAGCAGATACAGTTTGATCTTCCCTGCAATAAAATTTAAATTATTAAACCCATTTCTGCTTTTCAGGGATGGAACCAATGTTTGGGGAGGAGGGTGTACATCCCTACACACACCCCTCTTGTAAGGAGAGCAAGTTTGAGGGATACACCTTACTCTCTGGAGGAGGCAGTTGAGGAGGTGGTTCCACTATGTGAACAGCAGGTTTACATTTGCTGGGAGCACTTTTCCTGTTATGAGCAGTGTTGGACTTGGAGAGAAGAGTTTGATTAGATAGAGCAACTACAAAGCCATAGAGCTCCTAGTAGCATGTATGCATTCCCTGATCACTGCACTAGATCTGGTATCACAGCAGGACTGTAATACTTGCACTGAGAATGAGTATCAATCTACTCTACAGGCTTTATTCCACATCTCCACCATACCATTGGAAAGGCACTGATAATTCAAGAGGCCAATCCAGCAGAATACATATGAATCAACCACATATTGCAGAAAACTGTAGTTATTGTCTTTACACAGGTTGTCTATTCAAAGATGCTAGTCATCTTTTGCATAGTGCCAAAACTTAGGAAAGACATCTTCACAACTAGAAGTTACTTCATAGAACAGGAATCTTATATAAATTAGCTTCTCCTGATAACCAACATCCTATTTCCTGGACCTGTGACTATTAAGCTTCTGCAGTCCGAAGTGTTTAGTAAAGGCATCTGTAAGGCTCCAAGATGGGGTCTACCCAGGCTGCCAGCTATTAATAAAGTTCATCTCATGAGGGGGAAATGGACCTGCCTCAATATAACTGCCAAGAAGGATGGGCGTTTTCTGCCTTCTATTCACTTAGCTGAAGTGGGATGTTTCATTTGGCTCTATATTAATCCACAACCATTTCAAGGAGGAACAGCAGGGAAGCATTAGCCCATTGGGAACCATCTCTTATTTCTGGCCAAGCCAGGGAACAATGAATCTGCCATTCACATGAGGGAACTGAAGACGACAATGTGCACACAGCATACTCTCTCAACAGCATTCCCATGTGGTTTAGAGCTTGCAGAGTAGTTTCTAAGAAGGGAGAGAGTGTAGACAGTTCCCATTCATAATACAGGGAAGATTCTGTGTCTGGGTAGCTAAAGAAGTTCATAGGGTCCTCCACAGTCCAGCAGCCAGAGGCAGATAACGCTATAATTAATGCATATCATCGATTATGCAGCTGCATTGGTTTAGGATCTCTAATAACAAGTATTCATACATTATTTTTAAAGTTAAGTAATAAAGAAACTTCAAAGTAGAAAAGTTTTCTTTTAAGAAATACAGTACCTTTTAAGCCAAAGAGCTGTTTGAATATTCCAGTTATCAAGAAACATCTTGAAACTTGTTGAAAACTGTAAAACCAAAACATTAATTATTTCTGCAAAACATAAAGACACCATATTAAAGAGTCATGCTGTATTTAAGAATAGTGTGATACACAAACCAAGTATTCTTTGGGGATGAGCTGAATAAGGACAGCAGGAATTTACTCAACCGCTCTATTATGAGCCTGCTTTTATTCCTTAATTTGTAACTCTACATTCATAATCACAAAAAAATCCCACAAGCTAGTTGGCTTGCAGAAGATATCCAAAATGTATGTGATTTGTCACTCCTTCCCCCAGAGATTGATTGTCACCTCTGATTTGTGACACCTTTGCAATCCTGAGAATAGAAAAAGTGTAAGACAATGTAATGCCTTTCAAATTTTCTACATGAGCACAATTTTATTTGAAAGAGCCATGAACACACCTCTATATGCTGGATTCTCAGATTTGATATTAAATCCCAGCGTGATGCTCCATTTTTGTCATATCCTCTAAAACCAAACCCTGCTGCATTATTAATTGCATCTGCTGCAATGAAACAAGAGAAAACAATTGACGTAAGTAGTTATAAATTACCTACATTACAAATAGTGTGCATCATATGACAAGTACTTTGTACACGTGATTTGTTGTATTAATGTACTTTTTGGCTGTATATTTAAATGTTTAGAAGCATCTAGAGTCACTGGATTAGGCACTTAACTATCAAGAGAAAAGAATAAGACAAATAAGGATATATGTTTGCAAACCAATTTATTTTCAATCTTAAAATATTTTTTATAAAAAAAGAAAAGCAAACAGGAATATAATACACCACCAGTTTCACAATGTAGGCATCTTCTCCTATCACAATCCATTTATTTCTACTTGGTTGGTTCTTTCTTTCTTTCAAAGAGAGGATACCTTTGCCTTCCAATATGCCTGTTTGATCAAACTGACAGAGGATCCCATTCAAGCTCACTGCAATGCATGGTATTAACTACCACCCAAAGAGAAGAGAAAAATTTGAATTTGATCAGTTCTATTTTGAATATGAACTGAACTCAATTTAAGATTACAAAGCACGGGCATATCCACCGGTTGCAGTGGTTTGAGAAAGTGTCCCAATGTTGAGATGCCTTCCTTCACTTATGAGGTATACATGAGCTGAATGTATAAACATAAAAATAAAATTGTCTCACTGCATGATGTTTCAGATGGCACACCAAAGTCTGCTCTAAATATGTGCCTGTTAAAAATCAATGGGGAAAAATCAATTACTGAGACATGATTTCTAATGTGTAGTCAAAATTTCTTCTAAAAGCACAAGTCCTGATATCAGGACAGCCCACAGGTCCTTTCTGATGATTCAGGGGGCCCCTGAAGAAACAGGAAGTAGGAGAAGTAAGAGTGGCTCTGAAGAGGCAATATAATCCAAGTACTCCTATAGAGCTGGCATAGCTGAGGTGGATTTGAGGATGAGCTCTTGCTGCATGAAGCATTTTCTAGGCAGCAAGTGTAATATATAGCCTCTGACAGCTAAATTCTTACTGCTTGCCTTGTCATGGTGCAGGTGTTTTTCACTGAAAGTGGGGACATAAAAGGCAGGTATCTGTTGCCTTATAACAAAATTGCTCCAGGCAGCTGGGACTCATTTGCAGTGGTACGCAGTCCACCTACAAGAAGGGATGCTGATTTCAAACCAAAAATGTCAGGCCTGAAAGCCAGTTGTAAACATTGTGCCTATCACACATGCTCTATGGGTCTTGGTCTTCAGGGAGTATACCAGTACAATGCTAGTACAACACTTACACCCCTGTAAGTGACTCACAACTGCTTCGCCTGATGGCTGTGGAAAATGGGAAAAGGCTACCACATTCTGGGTACATGTGGCTAAAGAAGTGAGACTATATTTGGCTTCCCTGAATACAGGAACAGTGCCTGGGAAATCAAGAGAACTAACTGAGATGTTGAAAAGAAGAGGAGTGCACATTGCCTGTATACAAGAGACAAAATTAAAGGGATTAAAATCCATGACCATCAGGGGAGGGTTACAAGATAATGTATCATGGTTCAGCAGCAAGGAGAAATGGAGTAGTAATAATCGTTGCAGAAATATTACAGGATAAGGTAGTGGACATCCAAAGGAAGAGTGACCAGCTGATGGAATTTAGAATAGTGCTGAGTAGAGAACAAATATTTAATGTTATTTGTGAATATACTGCAGGTTGGTTGTATGATTGAGGAGAAGGAGGAATTCCAGATAGTGCTGAACCAAGTGATAGGTGAAATACCATAAGCTAAATGCTTGATTATGGGAGCAGATCACAGCAGACATGTGGGAGAACACAGGGATGGGTACAATAATTGTCTCAGAGGATATGGGTTTGTAACCAGAAATGAAACTGGTGAGGGTAACATAGAGTTAACCAGAGCCCATGGCCTGATTGATGCCAATACATACTTTGTAAACAGGAGGAGCACTTAATTACTTACAAGAGTGGTGCCACCAGGCCCCAGATTGATTACTTCCTGACAAGAGGAAGTGATAGAAAAACCATGAGAATGTAAAGTGATCCTGGGAGAACAGATTGAGGGCAACATAGATTGCTTGTAATGGACTTCTGATTGAAAAGGCTAGTGGGGGACAAAAGACAAGTTGTGGAACAAAGGATAAAGTGGTGGAGGCTCGCAGATAGGGAAGTTAGTCTGAGATTTAAGGATGAGGTCCTTGGAGGTTGGACCATGACCAAATTAACCACACTCATACCAGGGAAGTTTGGGAGAAAATATCAAAACATATTATAGAAAATGTGCAAATGTGTGGCCAAATGAAAGGAGGGAAATGTCATGGCAACGAGACATGGTGATGATCCAACGATGTGCCAGAGGCAGTGAAGAAGGAAAAGTTTAAGCAACTTTTTTTTTTACAGAAAGTAAAAACGGAAAGTTCAGAGGAATGCAAGCTTGTAAAGATAACAACACAAAGAGCAGCTGCAGAAACTAAGGGTCAGATATTTAAAGACTTGTAAGCAGTACTACTGATGAAGGAAGGGGGAAAAGGATTATATAAATTAGCCAAGAATAGGCATAGAAGCATGTGCTTCTATAGAACTTGGGAACTGTAAAGTGTGTCAAAGATGAAAACGGAAGAGTACTGGTGGAAGATGGTGATATCACTAGGAGGTGGCAGCCATTTTATGAGAAGCTGCTCAGTGAAGACAATGTGAAGAAACCACTGAAGGAAGTATGTGCAAGAAGCAGCCTCACAAGACCTCTCATCATGGTGGAGACTCAGACAGTGTTCAAGGTTACAAAAATGGTAAGGCAGTGGGACCGGCCAACATACCAAATGAGCCATTTAAAGCATTAGACCATGAGAGAATGGTGACGATGAACTTTTTCAACTTAATTTTCTGCACTGGAAAAAGGCCAATGAGTGGAGGAAGAGCACATTGGTTCCTATCTTTAAGTGTAAAGGAGATGTGCAAGAAAACAGTACTTACCAACCCATCAAATTAATAAGTCACACTTTGAAATGGCTGGTAAGAATTATCGAGAAAAGACTTCGGGAGGCGGTGGAACATCAAATAAGCAACAACCAGTTCAGGTTTATGCAAGGAAGGTCAAACACAGGATACAGTGTTTTCAGCCCAAATATTAAGGAAGTACAAAGAGAAATGCAAGGGATTGCACTTAGTGTTTGTGGATTCAGAGAAGGCTTATGACAGAGTTCCTAGAGAACTGTTATGGTGATGCCTGTGGTCATGTAATCTGCAAGAGACATATGTTATTACTATCATGGACATGTATGAGAGTAGCACAACAGTAGTCAGAAGCAGCAGTGAATACAGTGAATCATTCACTGTGGGGTTAGGTCTGCATCAAGGATCAGCCGTAAACCCATTCCTAGTTCCAATTATAGACACATTGACGCAGGAGATTAGGAGAGAGACTCCATGGAGCATGGTTTTTGCTGACATGTTGTGCCATGAAGATTAATACAAACTGGACAGGGACCTAGAACAATAGAGGGCTACAATAGAAGAAAATGGCTTACAAAAGACAGAATACATGTAAAATTTAATTGAGAGGGACAATGAGGAATCAAAGTCAGATGGTATAGAGTTAAACTCTGAACCTCAGTTCAGTGTTGAGCCATGACGAGAATGTGGATGCAGATGTTAGCCGCTGCATGAAGAGCAGGTGGTGTAAATGTAGGGAGTTGATGGGGATTATATGTGCCAAGTACACTAAAGAGCAAAGTATAGAAGATCATGATTAGGCCAGCCAAGACATATGGGTCGAACACTGGTCAATGAGGAAGAGAGAAGAACACTACTTCATACTGCCAAAACAAGAATGCTCAGGTGGATGCTGGGTAAGAGAACAGCTGCTAAGCTATGCAATTAAATGATATGAGCTATGATGCAGGCAGCCTCCATTATGAAAAAGCTGAGATGGCCGGCTCACATGACATGGCAAGATGTGAGATACATTGGCCAGAGAGTACAAGAACTAGCAATCACAAGCCGAAGACCTAGATGCTGAAGGAAGACATGAAGGAGGTTGGCATCACCTTGGATGGCACATTTGACAAGAATGCTTAGAGATGAAGAACAAGAACCGCCGACCCAACTGACAGGACAAGGTAAAGGAAAAGAAGACTGGTTACAGCGGAATAACCTTCCTTTCTTCTTTGAAAAATTGCCTCTAACCTGTGTTAGTTCAGTATGAGTCTAGAATAAAACAAATATTATACAAATAAAAACAATATATTTAAGTTGCAATAGGAAATACAAATTTAGAAGACAGAACACTGGGAGTATACTACTATGCTGAAGTAAGTGTACTTTACATGATAGTGGAATATGCCTGAAATCCTTAACCTTTTTAGTCCCCTTTTCTTAACAGCTGTTCTAAGGCAACTAAACTTTCTTTAGTATCAGAGGGGTAACCGTGTTAGTCTGGATCTGTAGAAGCGACAAAGGGTCCTGTGGCACCTTATAGACTAACAGACGTACTGAAGCATAAGCTTTAATGGGTGAATACCCACTTCAGTATTCACCCACGAAAGCTTATGCTTCAATACCTCTGTTAGTCTATAAGGTGCCACAGGACCCTTTGTCGCTTAAACTTTCTTTGCGCACTAATCCATACCCATGATATCAGGCAACTCAGTGGGATACATTTTTTTCCCTTTTTCTCAGAGGCCACATATTAAAACTTTCCCCTTTTATATCTATTGTCACCATTTGCACAACACATTTCCTCCATCAGGGAGAGGCTATACATTTCACTCAGTTATTCAGCTGTCAAGGAAGTCTGACACCGCGTATCTAAGAGATTCTTCTGACCTCTTTCTGGCCCACATGACAAAATTTGTGATATTTTTAAAAAGTACCCTAACCTAATAATTTCTCATATTCTATTGCACCACCAGTGAACATTTATTAAATTAAATTTTGTAAATAAGGAAAAAACCTGCTGCTCTATTTGAGACCGTGCACAAGAAATATCAGCTTGCTACACTTTTTTAGGGTCAAGTTAGAAATACCAGAAAGTAACACCAATTCCATAATAACTTCCTAACTAAAGAAGCAAACAGTGCTGATAGCATACACATCAGTATTCATTTTAACATATTTGTAAAAGAGCTTTAGCATTTGCAAGGAATAAAAATAGATATAAAACCCAAAGCATTGCTCAGCAAAACACCAGTGTCATCATGCATTCTGCTCAGGCCCTTAGAGCAGTTACAAGGACGTAGCAGCAAAAGAGGGCAAGAACTAAATGAAGCACTGATCCAATAAAGTTTATGTCCTTCCATATTTTATCAAAGCCATACTGGTTCAGCTTTGCTAGCAAACGTAATACAGACAGAACCCGCTCTGAGGAGATACTCCAACAGTGCAAGTTTAGGCACTTTTCAGCTGGCTTCCATCCTTGACAGATGATAATACTGTGTTTTTAGGCACAATATTCCAAAGTATGTCATTCTTCAGCAAAACCTAGAATTATTCTGTACCCAGACAGGCTGAAAATACTTCATTCACTGAGCAGGAATTAAACTAGCAGCTGAAAGCGAGTCATGCTATTCTACTAAACACTTTACTGCACTGGTTTACCCTCAGTTTTCATGCAGAGTTATGCAACAAATATATAATATATAATCAAAAATATAATACATATTTCCATGGCACAAACTTCTGGAAGTTGAATATTTTTTCCCTAAATGACTTGGAAAGGAAAAATATTGTTTAAAATATAACATCCATTTAGTGCCTCAAACAAGGGCAATATATATCTATTCTGCTTTTAGCAGGTCATTAAAGTTTTTAATAAGTACAAGGTGAAATGTTTACCATCAATATAGGAAACAACTGCACTTTACATTGCAGTTATTGCTAACCATTTTACTATACACTACAATATATCCATATTGAGTTATGCAGTTTGTTCTTGCAGTTGGGCTACTCTAAAGAGGAATTTTTTTTTGTAACTGACTACAAGGAAGAGGTTTATAATGGATATAAATGGGTGTGAAAAGTAAAATACAGATGTCAAATTAAAATGCACTATGTAATTAAACTAGTTTTAAGGCCATTTTAAAGGGATAAAAATACTATTTCTCATTAAAAGATATCAAATATGTGTTTTATTGAGGTATCTATTCATCAGGCCCTGGAATCTAGTTTGCAAAATACACTTCTATGCTTAAATTTATGTTAATGGGCAACTATAAAATAAACCCATTAATTGTCCCTTGGCTAAAGTCTCAGTTCTAAAATTACTTCTTTCTAAGACCCCAAGAGGGCACTGTCACTTTTAAATTCATACCCAACGTACAGTACTTTTAACTGTAAAGAAAAGTATACAGATTTTTAGTTGCTTACCTAAAGTCCATGCAAAATAGTATTTGGGTCTGGCAGCCATTAGAGACACGTACAGGTAGATAATCCTCATAGGCAAAGATACTGTAGCTCTGAAGTTGTCATCAATGTTGTACTCCACAGGTAAAGTTTTTGTGACAGTCATATGAAATAATAAGGAGAGCCCACAGATTAATAGTTTCTGTGTCACAGCTATCTGAAAAGTGCAATATAGGAGAGTTTGTGAGCTTCATCTTTTTTATTAAGCTTCCTGAAACAAAAGTAATTGATAATCTTCCCTAAATAGGTGAACAAATGTATGTCACTTCCTGATAAACACATGCGATGAACTTTAAATTTGTAATGACATTTACAAGCTAAAGGGATAAGAGGAAAAGGAAATATTCCTGCCTGGATTATGCTATGACCATGCCTTCTTAAAGTAAGAATTGTTAAATCAAACTCTGACAACAAGTAAGTACCTTAAAAAATCTCTTGAATAAATGGGAACACCATTCATACTTTCAGCTTTTCATAATGGTATCAAGAATTATCTAAACTGATAAAAAATTAAGATGTCATTATCAAGATTATCAATGGGTCATTTGAGGTAGGTGCATATTTTTCACAGAACCCACAGACAGAGGCAAAGAGTCCCCTTCTCTGCTTTTAATGACATACCACTCAAACATCAATTGGAGTTTATTCAAGTCTATAAGTACTAGTATCTCCTTGTTTTCAGTTCCTTTTCAGTAACTTTTAGAAACACAAGATGTAAAATGTTGTCTAAGTCAATATATTAAGCACCACTGTTGAGGATGTTTCATAGTATTATATACAAGATTTGAAATTATAACAATTTCTAAATGTATTTAACTGGGATTTACAATGAAATCCTTCCCTCTGGTTTTATGAGGCCTTGTTTTCCAGCTAGAATGACCAAGGCAGAAGAAGGTCAAGTAACTCACCCAAGGACACACAGATTCTGACCCAGTATCCCTCAAAGCTCAGTCCTTTTTCTGTTGCCATTTTTTTAAAACGTAGATCAAGTTGCATTATAAAATGCACACAAGCATAGGTGCTGGAACTAGGAATGCTGGGGGTGCAGCAGCACCCCCGGGCTTGAAGTGGTCTCCATCATATACAGGGTTTACAGTTAGGTTCAATGGCTCTCAGCACCCCCACTATACAAATTGTTCCAGCACCCCTGCACATAATGAGTAACACATAACATTTGCTGTTTTAAATACATAGTTTGCTCTATATACCAAGGACAAAAGGTCCCATATGATGTGTAAGTTGCTGAAGTGTCTTTAATGTACTAAAGAAGCTAAATGTACTAAAGTGTCCATGGACAAGTTAATCATTGACAGCGCTGCAGTCATTTAGGCTCTACTTGTATTCAAAATTCTCCGTTTCTCTCAATAGTTTGAGACTAAAATACAGCTATACATTTACCATCATAATTCTAATAATATTAAACTTGCCAGGAAAATAATTCAATGTGGCCTGATTTTGGCTATAAAAGTGTTAGAACAGATAAAAGGTAGCTAGTTCCTTGTTCTCTCAACCATACTTCCAATCTTTTCCAATACTTTCAGAGACAATATCCTATTTCAAATATTGTGTAATTATACACACGAAGATCTAAAATAACAGGGTAACTTCACCATCACCATGAATGAAAATACTTCAAAAAATACAGTAATGAAGTGATCAGTATTGTTTTCCCAGCTTAGATATAACTGTCTCTCCTTCTTCCCATTCAACCACTCTGTTCTCTCCTGTGCCTTCTGTTCAAGTTGTTGTGTACCTTCTTGTGTGATGTGCAGAGTGACAGCAAAAGATTGCTATAATCCTCATATTTCACATGTCAACAGGCAGCACTTCAGAGATCAAGATTTTAGCAAGCTTTATTTTGCTGGTCTAACTGAAATGTATTAATAAGAGGCCTGATGAAGAATTCATCACATCCAATAATACACAAGTAATGCTGCTTCCAGGAGATGGAAAGAACTACTGCAATGGAGAATATAGTGGAAACTATTTATAACACCCAACAATTTTAAGACAAAAAAATCTTATCTGATACAACAATTTGTAGACCTTTACTGCATAAGAAAGTTAATAAAGATGATTTTGATGTAGGAAATTAATTAGGCAAGAGATAAACCAAACAGGTAACAGGATTTGAGAGCCATTCTTTAGCATAACAGGAAAGCACTATTAGAAGAATCCTTGTAATTTAGATTTTATTTTCTCTACAACACACTACCACACACAGATTTAATTTTCCTTTCTTTCAACCTTAACTCACAACTGGAGGTTAAAAGTGAGACTGTTCAGTTGGTAACAAGATCATATGTGGTAAATAAGGGGTTCAGTAAAACTATGAGGAAAATTATGTATGTCTGGTATAAAAAATACTTGCATACTTCAGAGACTCTATCTTGGGAAAAGATTTGGGGGAAGGAGGGGTCCATGTCGGATAATCATCTGAACATGAGCTTACAGTGCAATGTTATGGCCAAAAGAGCTAATGCAATCATTGGATGCATAAACGGGAATTTTGAATAGAAGTAAAGAGGTTATTTTACTTTTGAATATAGTTCTGTTGCAACCATTGCTGTAATACTGTGTCCAGTTTTAGTGTCCACAATTTGAAAAATATGTTAATAAATTGGGGAGAGTTGAGAGACGAGCCATGAAAATGATTAAACTATTGGAAAACATGCCTAACAGTGAGAGACTAAAGGAGTTCTTTTTGTTAAGCTAAATGGAACGAAGGTTAAGGGATGACTTGATCACACATGAGAGAAGGAACTGAAGGGGAACAAGGTGGCAGTGCCTTTATATAACTTTTAGGAGGGGCTACAAGGAGGTGCAGGGCATGTGCGCTGCCCCAAAACATAAAACTTCAGAAAACCCTCTGGCTCTGGCACACTGGGCATGGACATCTCTGAATGGAATACATGTGTGCAGCCACTTAAAGACGAATAGGTGCTCCACCCTCTTCATCCTCAAGTTGTTGTCTGTCTTTGACACAGTTGACCAGGCTCTTCATGACATTTTGTCTTCCTTTGACTTTCAGGATCCTGTCCTCTTCTGCTCATCCTCCTACTCACTCCTCTAATCTCTCCTTTCGCCAAGAGGATCCTTTTCATCCCCCCTCCAACTTTCTAGGAGGTTCCACATTTCTCCATTCTTGCCCCCCCCCCACTTCTTGTCTATCTCCACTTCATCTTTGGGCAGTCTCCTTTGTAAACATTTCAACTATCAACTCTATGCTGATCTCTCTCAGATCTCTCTCTCTCTCTGCTCTGGACCTGTCTCCTTCTGCCCAGACTAAGGCTCTGTCTACACTGTCACTTTCAGTGCTAAAACTTTTGCCATTCAGGGGTGTGAAAAACACACCCCTGGGTGACCAGTTTTAGTGCTGAAAAGCACCAGTATACACAGCACTTTATTGCCAGGAGCCGCACTCCCAGCCGCTTTTTATTTTGACCACATCACCCTCTCTGTGTTCTCCACCCTTTTAGCATATTAAATACACTACTAATCTTTGCTTTTAAGGTCATTCATGGCCTATCCCTACCTAATCATATATTATACACTACTGAAATGCTGATTGCTGCTTCTGTTCTTACCAGCTGGCCTTCACCCATTTACTACATTTTCAAAATAAGAACTTTCATACTCCTCCTTATGCTGCTCCTAATACATGGGACGAGCTCCCTGTAAACATCTGCAAAGCCACTTGATTGTTGTCCTTCAAATCCCTCCTTAAAGTCTCCTCCGCCATGAGGTCAGTGCATTATTCAGAGAAGGAATCTTCACTTACTCTTTCAAAGAAGCAGAAATCTGACCAACACTGAAGAAACCCATCATGGATACTTCAGTCCTAGCCAATTCCCAACCAGTATCAAACCTCTGATTCCTTACAAGCTCATAGCTAGCAAAAGGCGAACTACAAGCACATATAACTGAAGCTAACATTCTAAACATGATGCATTCCGGATTCAGGCCAGGACATGGAAATTGCTTTAGTGGCACTGATGGATTATCTCCTCCTGTCAACAGACCAAAGCAGTGCTTCACATTTTTGACCATGAGATATGACTGTATCATCTGAGAGGTGGCAGGGATCCAAGGTGATGCACTAAAATTATTTGGGTTCTTCCTGGATGGGCATATCCAACAAGTAGGACAGGAAACTGCACCTCCATTACTAGACCCCCTCATCTGTACAGTTCTACAAGGATCAGTTCTCTCTCTGGTCCTTTCCAACATCTACATGCAACCACTAGGTGAACTGGTCAGACAATATGGACTCAAGTGTCACCAATATGCATATGACACACCGCTCTACCTTCCCTTCAACACAGGTGATTGCTCCACTACAACCAAGATGGCCAGTGCTTGGATGAGACCAGATCATGAATGAAGAACAGCTGGCTGAAGCAAAGCCAAGGTGATGGTGGGCAGAATGGAAAGTATTTTGAAGAATTTTCAGCCATGATGCAGTCTCCTTTGGCAGAATGTTCACATCCACCATTGGTCAATTCAGTCTGTAGTCTAGGAGTATTCTTGGACTCCTCACTGACTCTATGCACTGGTTGGCTAGGAGTCTCCTTCCCATCCTGGTGAACAAAGACTTAGCCTCAGTTATTCATGCCTTCTTCACTTTTTGGCTGGCCTACAGCAGTGCTACATACTTGGGCCTGAAACCGTCAGCACTCAGAAAACTCCAACAACTACAAAATGTTACAGTGCAAAATAGGTTACTCAAATATTTGCGAACAAATCTTATCTGTCCTCCGCTCTCTACACTGGCTTCCCATAGAATTTAGAATCAATTTCAAGGTCTTGGTCCTTATCTTCAAAATGCTCATGGCTTGGGTCAAGGATACCTAAAAGGCCACATAACCATCAGGTCAAAGACTATGGTTCACAACTTTGCTCCTGTGGAGCGATGGAACTCTCAACAATAAAAGTAAAGCTTGTCTACGTGGGAGACAAAACCTTCTCCAGGACTGTCCAAGACTGTATTATGACCCCAGGAACTAAGGAACTTTACAAACCTACTACCTCTCACTCCAACTGGAAGCCACCTTGCTTTTTTTAACAAAAACACATAGCAACAGGTATGTTTATAAAATAATAATAATAATAATAAACCCTACCAAAACAATACATTCCACTGCGCACACTCCTCCTTCTGGGGAGAAGATGAAAGAACAAATGTGTCAGATATTAGTCATGTTGCTTAATGCGCTACTGGAAGGCAAGCTCAGATACCATGGTGATGAAGGTGGTATAAAAACCTATGTAGAACAGAGGCCAAGAATACTGGTTAAATACTTCAGACTTTCAGTATTTCAAATTTATAATCCTTAAAAAAATGTTAAGTACCCAAACCTGCAAAACTGCCATGTGATCCCTTTCCTCTAAGTGACTCTTAAATCCTTCATGTTGTCAAAGATTTAAGATTAGATTACTGAAGATATTGGCATATCTGCATAAACATTAATAGTGGCTCACATGAGCTCTTGCACTTTCTGGTGGTGAGAGAGACTGTAAGCAGAGGGAGCATTGAGGGAGTGTGGTTAGTGACTTTTACATGTCACAGAACTGTGAGAATTGTCTCAAAAGAGGTTTCAGAGCAAGGTAATGGAATGATTAAACAGAATTAAATCAACTGATTGGATAATTCAGCAGAAAAGCAGTTGGAGTCAGCAAGGTTTCTTCCTCAAGGGTTGGTGTTTATCAAGAAAATAAAATAATTATCAGAAAGTAAGCAGGAAAAAAACCTTTTTAATGTTCAATTCCATCCTGAGACTTCTCGGTGAGGAGCCTTAATTTCCCAAAAGTATTCTTCCCTTTGTCTCCCATTCAGCCACTCTTCTAGTCCTTCCCCTGAGTTCCTGTTCAAGGGAAGGGAAAAGCTGAATGGCATTAATCCCTTGTTCTCTGGGGATGTAAACAAAGGGCTGAATTTCCACAAGTTACTCACAATTATTCACACATGTTAGTACATGTGTAATTTACAGAAACAAATACCTAATCTATACACACAACCTATTTATTTGCACGTGCACACAGTCAGTGCAAATACATGGGCGCAAGTCCAAGTCATTTGTACTCACACAAATTTATGGACAGTTGTGATCACTTAACTTTGAAAATCCAATCTATAATTGAAAAACGGGCATTCACTCTTTACTCTAAGAGACAGTAGCTGTAATTTATGAATTGGTAACAATATTAATCCTTTACATTTGTATAGTGTTTTTCATTCAAGATCTCAAAGTGCTCTCACAACATTAATTAAGCTTCAACATCCTTCTGAGCTAAGTAACCTTACTTCTCAAATCAAATCAATATTTTTCTCTCCTATAGGCTGGACTCTGTCTTTCTTATTTTAAGCAATACTTGGTACCTCTATGGAGAATTTTAACTTTCTTTATTCTGGATAAGTGGGGAGACCTTGTCATAGAAGAAGGGTAGTGACTCCTTCAAGGAAAACAAACGTTCCTATTTCAAGAGGTGACTGCTAGGTAGTGGATGCTGTCTAATGTGAAATTTAGATAACATTGGGAGTTTTGCTGGAACTTAGTTCACTTCTTAAAATCCAAACCATAAACTATGAAGCTGGTGGTTTTGGTCTACAATTGTGAGAAAATGTGTCCAAAAATTATTCTGTTTAAATATTTTATTATTATATTTACACTGTATGTTTAGGATAAATGTCTAGGTAAGAAGATGACAACTTGTCATAATTTTATTATGTTTTTGCTCATTATGTTGATTTTTATGTTCATAATACTGTTTCATTGTTGTTCTTATGTATTATTTGTATGACAGTAAACCACAGAGATCCCCAGGCAGGTTCAGTGACCTATTATTCTAGCACTTTACAAACACAGGAGAAGACAGCCCCTGCCTCTAACAGAATCTGAGGTTAACGCATAGCATATAGATTTTGAATTAGTTTGTGTGAGAAGAATATTGACCCTCACCCAAGATCACAAAAGCTACAACTCAATTTCCTATATAAGTGTGCTTTTGAAAAATGTGATTTCACTTAAGAGTATCGGAATAACCAGTTCATGTTTTCAAGGTAGTCTGTCAAAGCATATAACAAGTAAAGTCCTTTCTAAAAGTTATAATTTCGATTTAGAGGAGGGCTGATGAGATGTTGCTATTAGCTTCTGCCATTTACAAATGTTTGTTAAACCTTCCACTTTAAAAAGTCTCTATATAACTGGAAAGCTGCTTTTTTCAGCATAAACTAGAAATACCCTTCTCTAAAAACATTTATCTGATCTATTAGTTACCTAAACACAAAGCAATTTAAGAGACCATATTTTGCTGGTCAGACACTGCCATAGCTTCATGGTGACAAAACATTACGTAAGTATCAATATCATACTTGAAAGAGGTTCAGTCATTCAAGTCAATGAATAAAATGTTGTAGTCCTTGGCCCTGATCTCCACAAAGTTTCAGTTTGCTATGATCTTTACTGCTCCAGTAACTGACTGACAACTGTCATATTAAGTAACAGACCAACCAAGCGGCATTCTCACAATTCTATTTCATTATGAATTTGGAAAAATGAGATCACCAAGCCTGACAAAAAAAAATCTGTTGGGCAATCTTGTTATCCTTTCAGCACCTAGGGCTTGATCCAAAGCCCACTGATGTCTATAGGAAGATTCTTGCTGACTTCATTGAGTTTTGGATCAGGCCTTAAGCAATTAAAACTTCCAGACAAACTTTGATACTTCTATTGGAATGGATTCATTTTTAAATCTTCTTGGGTGATACAAAAACAAAAATTAGTTCAGTAAACTAATGAACTATAATAAAGCTTACTACATTTGAGATTACTATACAATCAGTTAGTTAAAAACTGCAGGCAATTAGCAAGAGCTTCAATATCTAAAAATAGTCAGTCTAAGAAGAAGCCAAAAGCAGGGGGACTTTTTCCACAGGAATCCTGTATTTTAAGGATAGCTAATAGCTATAATAAAAGTAAACTTACGAAGATAGATATTAATTTCTGACTGTTGACACCACTTTGAGCACCAACAAATGATAGCTTGTAAAAAGGCATAACAGGAGGGAGATATGAAATAAATCATTTTAAAATGTTGACTAGATTCAGTTAACATGCAATTAACACAGTAAAATGCTAGACTAGATTCATGTCATGCACTTAACACAAGTGTAAAGGAGGAGGCTGGAATGAATATTTGATGTTATAGAAATAAAATTTGACAAGAAAGGAAGCTTATAGTAAATTTAGCTGAAAGATTCTTTCATCTAAGTTATTAACATTTGCTGATCTTCATTAAATTTCTTATTTTGATGGGTTACCTAATGATTTGTTTTTCTTTTAAAAATAAAATTAATATGAGAATCTAGGAAAATATCTTTAGATAAGCATTTTATTAAGATAACAGGATTGTAACATGAGTCATAACAAAACAATCAAGGTTGCAATTGATACAGCAAATGCAGTAAGCAAATATATAATCCACATTTTTTTCAAAAGCACGCAATACTCACTGGTGTTATAAAATGCAGCCAAATTTGTCTAACACCAGTTGGGAGATGAAATATCAGGAGCACAGACAGTTTATCTTAATCTTAACGTCAAAAAGCTAATGCAGCATAAATTACAAAAAAATAAAAAATAATAATAATAAAAAAAAATCAAGCACTGTATGAGCAACCCAATGTAATTGAAATTGCTTACCTGCAGCTAGAGTATTTTGAAGGTAGAATCCTTTATAGATCCACACATATATTGGCCTTGTGACCTTCAGATGCTTGAGAGCTTACTAGCAAGTTTATGTGGTAAAGTTTAGTACCACTTTGAGGCATATGCACAAGCATATCTACATCAGGCAAGCACATAGGCCTCACCTCACCCTCACTTCTCAACTACCTGCTCAGAAATAAGATTCAAAGTTAAGCAGGGAAAAGGTAAGTTGCAGGTGGATTTGGGGAGGCAATATATTTGGAGATCTCCATTTCTTTCACAATAACTTAAGTCTGTTCTCTGTTTGAGGTGATAACTGTATCTTGGACTAAAATTCAAATATGTGTACATATATACAGTCAGACAAATTAATGTGTAGGAGGAATGAAAAAAAGTTTCGCATCCTTAATGTGAAACTGATCAGTTTTTAAAAAAGGGTAATGTACAAAATGTCAGTAGGCATTGGTCTTAATTCAAATCATATGTGCATCTTTTGCAACAGATGATCAACAGGCCTTTCATCCATATGTGCCTGGACCCCCACTCTGATAAAGGAGCAAATAAAATGAGCATACCCTAATGTGCATGGATTCTGGGTGCAGTGTGGTATGATGATACAAGTATGTCATTGGTATTGCATCTGTACAACAAACAATCTGTTTACTTGTCCTTCATATGAATAAAGAAATGAAAAAAATTTAAGAATGAAAAAGTTCTTATAAACATGTTTAAGCTCTCTCTCCCCCAAGAAAGACCTGATCAGAGAGGGTTGTTACATGTAAATGTGCAGTTTTAGCCTGAAATACAGAAAGAAGCTAACAAAAAAGTTTAAGAGACTTTGAAGTAGCTTATAAATCTCCCATTCAATTTCCATGGACAAAATGAGTGCAGTTTTTCCCATTATTTCCGGCTCATTTTCAGAAGCAGTTCATGCAGACTAATGTGCTTGTAAGGAGGTGCACATGAACTGCTTCATCTGAAGGTAGTATTTTACCATATAAACTTATTAGGCAGCTCCAAGATTATTTACTTTTGTTCAGAAGACCCAACAGTGGGAATCTATGCAGAACACCTACCTTTCAGGAAAAAGAATTTTTTTTAAACAGAGAACTGTACCATTGAATAAACTCCAGATATATCTGAGAAGTTATGCCTGTAAATGAATAATGCAAACCAAGCTTTTCATGCAATGACTATATATATATATATATATATATGTATACATATATAGCAGCACTGCAAAAAATCATAGTTCTTACATTTGGTGAGGGATCTGTTTGTTCATATTTTACATCTTCTTTCCCATTTGCTTCAGACTGTGTCAGTTGGTATGATCTGCCTTCAATGAAAGTAATATAGTCTTTATAAGAGCATAACGGGCCTGCCAGGATACCCATGAAATTACAGTTGTAACTTAAATACTCCAGTAGACTTGGCATGCGTCTGTAATTCAAAGACAAGCAACTTGTGAGAGGTACTCTATGCCTTTAAAACAGTCCACTGTAGGAATAATCATTTATTTTATTATTTATTCTAATTCCAATTAAAACACATACAGTGAAGCACTCTAGTTACATTTTATAACTACAATTTAAAATATAAATGAATGTTTCTTCATCATTCTGTATTGAGCATTTCCAGACTGATTTGCCTACCTACAGGGACTTTCTCAAAGCCCAAAATCATACCGTCAGTTTTTAAGTAGATCTCCCCACTGTGATGAATGAGAAACTCTGCTTAAAAATCAATGATATAATATAACTGTGTAATTAGATAAAGGGCTCTTGTCAGTTTAAATTCAGTTTGTCTCTAGGGTACTAACAACTAAAGTTCACTGGAGTGAGAAACTGAAGGATCTTTCACGGTAGCACAGGTTTTATATATATAGTATATACATACGTATGTGCACAGGCACACACACACCCTTCTGCACCACCCTAAGTACAGTAATACTGTACTTAGACAAAAAAGCATACTTAAATAAAAATAGAACAGCTTTGGTCCTCTGTCAAAATTGTGGTAAAAATTCCTGAAATTGACAAAGAATTCCAAATGGTTTGTCTTATGGAAGTGACATGAAGAATAGAAAAATATTGAATAAAGGACGACATTTTCTACCTGCATGTCCTAACAGATGGTACAAAAAAGATATTTAAATAAATGAGAAGTGTCTGTAAAACCCCCACTTGGGATTTCTTTTCGAAAGGACATAGTTACAAGCATAAATGTCAACACCTCACATAAATTATAGGTCTTCCCATTCTGTAAGTTGGTATTTATTTCTCCCCTGATATTTTTTTTAAAAAAAGAGACGGGAGGCACTCAATTCTTCAGTAGCTCTCACTGAACCATTATTTTGGTGATAATAAAATGAGTAACAAAAAGAATTGTGATGTTCACTTAATCAGTTTTTGAAAAGCATACTATATACCAACTACTTCCCTAGGAACTGTTAACATAATCTTTCAGTAACTTAAAAAGTGCTGAGAATGATTTCTACTCCACACTCAAGTCATTTTGAACACTTCGATTCAATCAGGACTCAAATTTATGGTAACAGGAAGCCTAAAATCAATGCATCCAAATGAATGAATGCACTAGTTCACACTTTCCCTATGTACTTCATCAGTATGATTTTTCCAGTGTAGTAAACACCAGGATATGTTGACTTCTTGGTCTACTAGAGTTTAGGTCGCAGAACATCTAGTATTTAGACTTAAATTCAATTCCCAATTTCATTAACTTCCTGCACACACAAAATCTACATATTTCTAAATTATTCGTACAGCAAACATGGTGTGGCTATCACCAATGGAGGTAAGATAGGAATACTAAAACCTTATCCAAAATGAGACACACTGTCACCTGCAGTTAAATTCTCACTGGAATCTGTGACCAAATTTCCCAAAGACAGTTTTCCACCTGCTATTATTTCATTTATGCCACAGAAAAGTAATCTCTATATTTTTAATCAGCTCAAATTCCCTTAGTGCATAACTCAAGAGTTGGAGTGGTCAGCTGATCAAAACAGAGAATTCTGAAGAGTGTAAACATAATATAGCATACTCTTCTTTTACAGAAGATGCTGCTGAGGATCTGCCCCTGGCCTCAATCTCAGAATAGGTACCAGAAAGAGTAAAAAAATAAAAATTACTAACCTTTCCATAACTGTTTTTCGAGATGTATTGCACATGTCCACTCCACTGTAGGTGTGTGCATGCCCCAAGTACAGTCGATGGAAATTTTTCCCTCGGTGATACACATTGGGACGGCTTGGGCACCCTCTGGTGCTGCGTGCTCATAGTGCCAGTATACAGTGACCCTGTACCCCCAGTTTCTTCTTTCCGGACAACTCCGACATAGAGGGGGTGGGTCATGAAATGGACATGTGCAACACATCTCAAAGAACAACAGTTACAGAAAGGTTAGTAACCGTTTTTTCTTTTTCGAGTGCTTGCACATGTCCATTCCACTGTAGGTGACTCCCAAGCAGTTGCATAGAAGGTGGGATTGGAGTTCATGGACATGCTGACTGCAAAACAGCTCAGCCGAATCTGGCATCGTCCCTGGACTGTTGGCGTACTGAGCAGAGAATATATGCACTGATGACCAAGTCGCTGCTCTGCAAATATCCTGAATAGGGATGTGAGCTAAGAATGCCGTTGATTATGCCTGTGCTCTCGTGGAGTGGGCAGTCAGGATAGCTGGTGGCGGAACACCATCTGCTCGTAACATGTGCAAATGCACAATGTGATCCAAGACTAAATTTTCTGACCAGAGATGGGAAGACTTCATCCTGTCAGCTATCGCGATGAACAACTGGGTGGATTTATGGAATGGTTTGGTACTTTCTATGTAGAATGCTAGGGCATGTCTAACATCCAATGAGTGAAGCTGCTTGTTATTCTCTATTTGCATGTGGTTTCAGATAGAAAACAGGTAGGAAGCTTGTCTGATTGCTATGAAACTGGGAAATCACCTTTGGGAGGAAGGCAGGGTGAGGATGTAGCTGCACCTTGTCCTTAAAGAAGACTGTGTATGGAGGTTCTGATGTGAGGGCGCAGATCTCTGAGACCGTTCTAGCAGAAGTAATCGCCACTAAGAAAGCCGCCTTCCATGAAAGGTATAACAAGGATCACGTTGCCAACGGTTCAAATAGGGAACCCATACGTTTTGATAAGATTGGGTTTAGGTCCCATGGAGGGCCAGATTCTCGCACTTGGGGATATAGTCTTTCTAGGCCCTTGAGAAAACAGATATTACTGCAAAGTGAACCTTGATTGAGGAGATCTATAAACCTTCCTGTTTCAGGTGTAACAAGAACTCGAGAATGTCCTGAAGTCACAACCACGTGGGCGAGACTCTGTGTTGGGAAGCCCAGATGAAGAACTGCTTCCACTTTGAGAGGTAAGTAGCCCTGATGGATGGCTTCCTGCTACTTACTAGTGTACTGGGAGATTTTATTAGACCAGTAAAATGCCTGGACCACTATCAATAACTGGAATATCGATTGTCATGCTTATTGCCAAAAGCAGCTAAATCAGTAGGTCTTAGCAGGCTTCTGCAACAGCTTTAGCATATCTAGCAAGAAACCAGGAGGGGGCCCTGTGTCCTTTCTGATAGAATCTCTGTTGAAATTGCTGAGGTATGTGTTTTAGAAAAACAGGAAACTTATCTACATCTGCCCTTTGGGATGTGTTTGTCGGCCCTCAAGACATGCAGATTCTGCAAATACACATCTGTCTAATTAATGGTTTGAGGAAACCTCTTGCTTAAACTTTGAAATTGTTTACTTAACAAGACTTTTTTATTGATGTTATTGTTACACTAACCCAAATAAATAAGGAGAGAAAGTATGGGGTAGATGGATTCTTCAGGGACACTTCATGGACACAGCTTAGGGTCCCCAACAGCAACTGAAAAACTGGCCAATTGGACAGCTATCGTTGTACCACTCAAGGAGCCCTCCAGACTTCAGTAATTATTGATTTTTGGGGTGCCTTACTAACCTGTTGCAAATGTGTATAAGTGCTCGAGACTAAAATAAAGCGCAGCTTTAAGCGAAAGAACTCTTGTATTACACCCTTTGTGCCAGACACCTATCGGTCGGATGGCTGTGTCTTCAGTAATTTATTTCCTGCCTCTGCCTTGTCAAGAGTAATAGTTACCAAGAGCTTTTGGTTTTTAGAATCACAGTAACAATAGGACCTAACAAACCTGCTCCGAGCAAGCCAGCTCTCTGGGATTTAGCCATGGCATTTATTCCAGGCTGTCGAGTGGAGGGAGCTCAGCTTCAGGTGGAGCAGACGACCATGATGCTGAGAGATCAGGTCCAGATGTAGAGAGAGCGGGATCATAGCCACCATGGAGAGTCCTAGCAGTGTGGCGAACCAATGCTGACGTGGCCAAGCTGGAGTTCTTAGAATGACCCATGCCCGGTCCCTGTTGATCTTGAGCAGACCCTTGTGCATGAACGGGATAGGAGGGAAAGCGTAATACAGGTGACCTGTCCATGGGAGTAGGAAGGCATCTGTCAGCAATCCCAGGCTGAGACCTCGCAGGGAGCAGAACTGGTGACACTTCCTGTTGTGCCTTGTTGCAAACAGGTCTGCCCAGGGAGTCCCCAACTGCTGGAAAAAGTCTCTTGCAATGTCCAGGTGAAGGGACCACTTGTATGACTGGAAAAAGACCTGCTGAGGTGATCTTCCCACTCGTTCTGCACTCCTGAAAGGTGAGATGCCTCGAGGTGGATTGAATTAGCTATGCAGCACTCACATAGCTGAACTGCTTCTCGACATGGGGGGAAGAACAAACTCCTCCCTGCCTGTTGAGACAGAACATGGCTGCAGTGTTGTCTGTAAGAACCAATAAGCTCTTCCCCATAATGTGAGGCAGGAATGCTTGACAGGCCAGGTGAACTGCCCTAAGCTCTCTGACTTTTTAGTGAGAGCTCTTCCAGAGACCAAAGGCCTTCAGTCCTGAGGAGACCCAGGTGAGCTCCCCAGCCTAGCACTGATGCATCTGAGATTAGGGATATCAGTGGTTAGGGCCCTGAAAAGGGAATGCCCACACAAACTGCCAGGGGGTCCAGCCACCAGTTGAGGGAGGTGAGGACTGGGGAAGGTACTGTGAGATCAGAGTCCAGATGGTGGCGGTTTGGCAAGTACACCAAGGCCAGTCATGTCTGAAGGGGTCTCTGGTGTAGTCTTGTGTGCTGCACTACATACGTACATAAAGCCATGTGGCCCAAAAGCATCAGACAGTCCCAGGCTGTTGTAATTGGGTGGCCCTTGAAGTGTACTATCAGGGACATGATTGTCTGAAACTGACTTTCTGGGAGGAAAGCTCTGGCCTGGGTAGAATCAAGCACCACTCCAATAAACTCTATCTTCTGTACTGGAGTGAGGGTAGACTTTTTATTAGCAAGCCCAGGGCCTGGAATGTCGACTGGATGAGGAGGATGCTGGACTCTACCTGATCCCTAGACTGGCCTCTGACTAGCCAGTCATCCAGGTAGGGGTAGACTTGCACCCTCACCTCCTCAGGAAGGGTACCATTACCCCCATGGATTTTGTAAACACCCGTGGAGTTGCTGACAGGCCGAGTGGGAGTACCGCGAATTGGTAGCGCGTGTGGTTCATGAAGAATGTGAAGAACCTTCTGTGGCGTTGGAAGATCGATATATGGAAGTAAGTGTCTCTTAAATCGAGGGCAGCATACCAATCTCCAGGATCCAGGGAGGGAATAATAGAAGCCAGAGAGACTATGAGGAGCTTTAATTTCTTGAGATAGCTATTAAACTGGCACAAGTCTAGAATAGGTCTGAGACCGCCCTTGGCTTTCGGGATTAGGAAATAATGGGAGTAGAACCTGTTCTCCATTAGATTTTGTGGACCGTCTTTCAAAGCTCCCACCCAAAGAAGAGATTGAACCTTCTCGGGCAGAAGTTGCTCTTGAGAGGGGTCCCTGAAGAGGGACAGAGAGGGAGGGTGTAAAGGAGGGGTAGAAATGAATTGGAGACTATATCCCACTTCCACCATGCTCAGCACCCAATGGTCTGTAGTGATATGAGAGACTATGCACGGATGAAGTGGGATAGGCTGTCTGCAAATAAAGGGAAAGCAGGATCCAGAAACATGGAACCTGGTACATCATCCTCAAGCATCCCCTCAAAAGGCCTTTTTGGAGCCTCCTGGGTGTCTGGATGGGACAGACATTAACTCTGAGGTAGAAGGGGGTGGTGATCTATTCCTAAAGCCCTGCTCCTTTTCCTCTGTGGATCTTGATGGGCCGGTGGGGTGGAGTACCAGGAGGACTGCTGGGGTCTGTAGTACTTCCTTGAAGTTGCTAGGGTATACAATCCCAGGGACATAAGGGTCACCCTGGAGTCTGTCAGTCCATGACGTTTCATATCGGTCTGTTCTGAAAAGAGCTAAGCTCCCTAGAAGGGAAGGTCCTGGAGGGTTTGCTGGACCCTGTAGGAAGCCGGAGGACAGTAGCCATAAACTCCTATGCTTGGCTACCGTGGAAGCCTGGACCTGACCACCGAATCTGCTGCATCCAAGGCAGCTTGCGGAGAAGCCCCCGTTATGCATCTCCCCTCATCTACCAGCAAGAAGTACTCCAGCCTGGCCTCTTGCAGCAGCCAAGTCTCTGAACTTCAACATGGAGTCCCACATGTTTAAGTCATATCTGCGCAGAAGCACCTGCTGGTTAGGAATCCTGAGCTGCAGACCCCCAGTAGAGTAGACTTTTCTACTGAATAAGTCCAACTTTTTGGAGTCCTTTGTTTTAGGTGTTGCACCATGCAGACACTGCCTTTCCCTTTCATTGGCAGCAGATACCAACAGAGATCCTGGGGGCTGGGTGGGAAAGAGTGTACAAGAACTCATAACCCTGGGCAAGAACAAAGTATTTCCTCTTGACTCTCTTTGACCTAGGAGATACGGGGATTTGCAAAGAGACTTTCACAGGGTTCATGATGGCCTCAGTGAGAGACAGGGCTACTTTTGACGGGCCTGCCATGGCCAGAATGTCAACTAGACTATTGGAGAACTCCTTTACTGCCTCCTTCTGTAAGCCCAAATTTAAGGCCCCCCTTATCAGCAAATCCTGGTGGGCCTTATAGTCATAGTGGGAAGGCAACACACCCGCCCCTGACACAGCCTCATCTGGAGAGGAGGCCAGCACTGGCTGAGGGCACTCCTCTTCTCCTTCTGTGCTGACAGGATCCAGCAAACCCGGTTCCTGAAAGTTGGCATCAAGTTTGGTACCAGAATCCTGGTCAGATGCTGCCCAATGGGACGGAGGTGCCCGTCTCTTGGAGGCCACCGAATAAGAGTGTCTCGAATGGGGTCCGGGGATTGGAGGAAACCCCCACTGGTTCCAAAAGGGTCATGGCCCACTAGGCCAAGCACTCAATGGCATTACTGTGCCCTGGTCCACGGCACAGTAGAAATGACTGAAAGAATAGCAGGGGCGGCTCCTCGGACAAGAGGAGTGTTGACTCAACCTCTGATTCCAGCAATAATGAGCCTCCCTCCAGTGACCAGGAAAATGCAGTTCCCACCAGTGCTGGAGACCAGTGCCAGGGTGGGGAAGCCTGCGTTCGGGCCAGCATGGTCAGTTTTCCATTAGATGGTACTGTGGGCCCCGGAACCAAACCATAATTAGGGGCCACGTGCTCCTCCTGCCTTCCAGCACCAATACAACCAACTCCTATACTGCTGGTGACGCAAATACACTGGCAGCAGCAAATGCCTCCGGTGTGGATGGCACCGCAATAGCGTGGGTATCACACTGTCCATCGGGTGCTGATGGTTCATCTGGTACGAGACTCTATGGTTCTGACTGCTGCGATGCCGAGGCAGAGGAGTGGCCTGACTTAGGTCGCACTCCGCTCTGCTCCCCACGCCTGGCCTTTGGCATCAGGGAACATCCCCTCAGTTTCTTATGCCTCTTCCTCGGCACTGGGGATGGCGAATGGTGCTGGGAATCTTGCCTGGTGGAAGGAGCATTCTTCACCGACCCCAAAGTGCTCGGTGCAGAGTCCGACCGGCTCGGAGGAAGGTCTCAGCACCGCCTCTATAAGCAGGAACTTCAACCTGGCCTCCCGATCCTTCTTCGTACAAGGTTTAAAGTCCCTGCAAATCTGACAACAATCCCCGACGTGAGCCTCACTCAAGCACTTTAGGCAACTAGAGAGTGAGTCGCTCAGGGGCATAGCCTTGTTACAGGAGGCACAAGGCTGGAAGCCTGGTGACCGAGGCATGACTTGGCACCGGGTATAGACGAAATTCCGCTAAGGAACAGAGAAACACAAACTATACTAACGAAGACTAATTAACTAGTTACAACTACTACCTATAAAAACTATCAGAAAAATGAAGTCCACTGAGAAAGTTTGCCGAAGCAAGAAGCACAGTTCCAGCGACCGTCATGGGCGGTAAGAAGGAACTGAGGAGGCGCAGGGTTGGCAGGTCCCTTTAAACTGGCGCTATGAGTGCATGGCATTAGAGGGCACCCAAGCCACACCAATGGGTATCACTAAGGGAAAAATTTCCAGAAACTGTGCTCAGGGCATGTACACACCTACATTGGAATGGACATGTGCAAGCACTTGAAGTTTTGTACTCCATTCTTATGACAAATGTGGTCAGCATGAATATTCTGCAATAGAATGCCTTTCTTCCTTTTAGTTTTTCAAGACATCTTCCCACAATGCTATAACAAGAGGATTTCTCTTCTCTCATTTCATTTTGTGTGAGGGAAATAGTAAGGAATTGGAATTTATTTTTTTTAAAGTTGCTGGGGGTTTTTTTAGTCCAATTAGTCATGCCAGTAAGACTTCTGAGATAATAGGTACTAAAAAGAAAACTATTTCCGAAGAGCAGAAATTCTCCACTTATCTGATCTGTCCACCACAAAAATGGTCTTTACTTCAGATGTTAGATACTTAAATCCTTCAAAAGCTATACAACTACACTGTCAAATAGAGTTATCCAAAGCACTTGTGTACTCTTTGATTGGACAAACACTGGCATAAACTAGGGTACTGACATCTATTAACAAGTCTTCCAAATAAAGAAAGGAGAGAAAGAATCAAACTAAAAGTAATAAAAGAGAAATCTGAGAAAAGCATTTTGTTTCTTTGATGGCTGTAACTCACATGTACTATGCAGTTACCAATCACTTACTAAATAGAGTACATGCTTTTATTCATTGTCAAGAAAAAAACTTTAAGAAGAAATTGTCTGTTTTAGTAAAAGCCTTGTAAGTAAAATGTAAAGTCTATTTCAGTAGATACCTTCTAAGTGCAAAAAAACCCACATGAAATTAAATTACAGATATACTGTACATGCAATCTAAACCAGATCCAGCTAGATAACTGGACATCTTATGTATTAACTGCATCAGAGCTACAGAGTCTTCATAATCCATGCAAACCATCCAAAACAGAAACTAAACTCATAAGCATAGGAAAGCCTACCTTACAGCCAAGCATCTCTGTGATGGGGTCAATTCTTCTTCCTTTCGAAACATTCCTGTAGAAGAGTGAAGAAATACGCACTAGTTAACTATTTCTTTGCAAGAGATAATGGGGTTTCCTTGTGTCACAGTTCAGGGCAACTGTACCTGTATTCCCCCCCGGCCCCCGTGGTCACCCACTATATGCTCCCAGCTGCTCAGCCATCACCTCTTTTGCAGTGGTGCTGAAACTAGGGCTGCTGCTTGAAGTAGTAATAACGAACACCACATGCATGGTTTCCATTGTTTCCATCATTAGCACTCCCACTATAAAAACTGTTCCAGCACCTCTGCTCTCTTAGGCAGAGACTCACGTTCCGGGAGTTTACCAAGGATTTTAACAGGAGTTTACCAGGGAGTTTACCAGGCTGCAGAGTTTGCTGCCCACACTGTGATATTCCCAGCAAGCCAGACTGCCTAAACAGGTCAGCATCTACACTTTGCTTTCTCTCTAAGGGCTATCAACAGCTGTAATTGCCTGCAGTTACAAGTTACCATGCAGCTCTTTCTAAGCGAGCTCCTTTATTCTTAAGGTGAAAACATTACAGAGATTACCCCCACCCCCCAACTCCAAAAAGGGCTCTGGTATGAGTCAGTCCTTCAACCCTCACAACAGGGTTTTTCTGTGACTACAAGTTAATAACAGCCTTAGCTCAGAATCAGTCCATCTATGCATAGGTTAGTCTTTCCTTTATTACAGCTTGAGCTTTTGATCTTGAGACTCTGGAAACATATAATCAGTAGACAATGGTCCCCTCTTCAGGGTGTACCTTCAAAAAGCTGGGTTTTGCATAACTGGAAATGGGGAATTTGCATTCACCCCTGTTTAGAGATTCCCCAAGCAAACCATTTGACGCTGTTAGTCCCAAAAGTCCATTCTTGTCTAGCACATTGTTCAATATAGTCCTTTGAATTTCATAACACTTCCCAGGGTTCACAGCCTTTCCCTCCCCAAAGAGAAATTGCATACAATCCTGGCCCACAATCATACATAAACTATTCATTGAATACAGTGGTTTTCAACCTATGGTCTGTGGACCCCTGGGGGCGGAGGGGGGGGGGGTCTGCAGACTATGTTTAAGGAGTCCGCGAAAGGGTGTCGTTACTATAGAACAGTGGGTTTTAACATGTGGTCTGCGGATCCCTAGGGGTCCGTAGATATTGTCTAAGATTTCCAAAGGGGTCTGCCCCTCCATGTGAAATTTTTTAGGGGTCACAGATGAAAAACAGTTGAAAACCACTGATTTAATACAATGGGCCCCATAACACACTTAAACTTAATTCAATAAGGCCTCTGTGATGGGGCAGAGCGGCCCCACACTGATGCTGTAGGGGTTAACCCTTCCTTCCTGGTAGAGGAAGCCCTGCCCCGGAAGCCCTGCTGGGCATGCTCCAACTGGAGCCCAGGTATAAAAGCCTGCAGAGCGGCTCAGTCTGGGCTGACCGCCAGGGGGAAGGAAGCCCACTGCCAGCTCCGGAGGTGGGACAGCCAACGCCCCAGGATCCAGGGGCCAACCCTGCCGTGACACCCTCTGCACCCCGGACGGAGGCGGAGAGGACGAACCGGAGAACCCAGTCAACGGTAGGAAGTGACCCAGGGAGACTTTAGAAGCTGCAGCGTTAAAGCCGCACTGACGCTCGGCGTGTTGCGGGTGGATCCCCGCCGAGCTAATCACCAGGGGGAACCCCACTAATAGGTGAGCCCTGGGTCGGGACCCGGTGGAGAGGGCGGGCCCGGGTCCCCCTACTACTCCGGCCATTGGGCCGCACAGCCCTGAGCCTTGGGGCGAGTTGTCTGGACTCTGGCCGCTAGGCCACACTGCCCTGAGCCTTGGGGCGAGTTGTCTGGACTCTGGCCGCTGGGCCACACTGCCCTGGGCCTTGGGGCGAGTTGTCTGGACTCTGGCCACTGGGCCACACTGTCCTGAACCTCAGGGCGAGCTGTATGGACTCTGGCCGCTAGGCCGCACTGCCCTGAACCTCAGGGCGAGTTATATGGACTCTGGCCATGGGGCCACACTGCCCTGAACCTTGGGGCGAGGTATATGAACTCGGGCCGCTAGGCCACACTGCCCTGATACATGGGGCAAGTCACATGGACTTTGGCCATTAGGCCACAACCGGATGCCCTTAAAGGGGCGGGTGCAGGGACGTAAGAGTGGCGAGGCCCTGACACCTCAGCCCCTCCTGCCACAAAGGGGCGCTGCGGTGCCGGACCCGTCACAGCCTCCCAAAAATACTGCAGGAAACTGCAACATCTGTCACTCCTTGGTGATCCAATGTAGTTTCTCAGTTCCTCAAAAATCTTGTTAACTTGAGAGATCAGACCTAAACTCTGATCCGCATCCAGCAGTACATTATTACGCCATTACACTGCTCAAAACGGCTATTCATTACACATTTGGAGCACAAAATTGTTACAATCAGAGACAGATTAAGGCAATCCTGGACCCTAGATACACCATGACTAGTGCAGTACCACCCTTGCACTATGGTCTCACTCCAATTTCAAGTGGCAGTAAGACAGGGGCAGCATCATAGTCCCATTGAATCCCTTTTAGGAGCAACAACAGGTGTCCCCAGCCCTTTGAAGAAGCAATTGGCAATTCAGGGATCCTCCAATTCCACCTCAGTAACCAACGTATATATGTATGAGTGCTCAGACCCTCCTGCCACGCACAGTGTCCTTTAATGGTGATGTTGGCAGGGGGACTCCTGAGTAATGGATCTTGGTGTTAACATCCCACTAAGAAGCAAGGGCAGTTCACAGATCTCTGGGCTATGAGCTCAGGCTGTCTGTAGACCCAGACAGATATTGTTGCATCACAAACTTAATTCACATTTTCAAACTCTTCTTTGAAATTATGAGGGCTGGACACTTACTTTTTTAAAATGAAAGATCAAATTCTGTTGTCTCCATGTGACTCTAGGAGCAGGGGTTCTAAGAACAGGTCTGTAGTGGCTATGTCTTACTTTGGCTTTATTTAAAGTAGGGTCTTTACAACCACTTGCTCTACAGCCAAAATGCTTCTGAAATAAATGTAGTCAAACTTTACTAATTCTGGGTCACTGAGAACGAAAATGATGCTTAAAATTGTTGATTGGCTCTAGTTTTCAAGACATGCTACTGGGTCAGTATATACGACCCTTGACTTGGGAATGGCGGAGGATAAGTGAGTTATAAAGGGAAGGGATCTCAATTTAAACCAAAAATGACTAAAATACATCTTTGACTGGATCTATGAATAAATCTATGACTGGGTTTGGACAGTACTTGCTTTTTAGGCAAAACAATGAATGATGCAATCTGAAGCTGGTATTGCGTCATACATGATATGAATTGCATCATGTTATTCCTAGAAGTCATGGATGATGCAATCATAACGAAGCTTACATCACTCTGCTGAACAAATTGCCCTATATCAGCTCTAGAAATCATACAGTTTCGTGCTCTCTTATTTGTCAGTGTTTGATTTTGCATAGGGACACATTTCTGTTTACCCAAAGTGAGCAGAGATGCCTCGTACTTGTGTGAACAGTGCAGATAACTTCTGCTATGTTTGTGGTGAAGTGACTTTTGCATCACAAAAGCGCAGTATAACCACTATGGTTAAGAAAGCCTATCACCTTTATTTTGGCTGCAAAATTGGAGCTCAGGACAAGAAGTGGGCCCCACACATATGCTGCAACACTTGTGCAACAAATCTTCACCAGTGGTTGAACAGGAAAAGGAAATCTATGCCTTTTGCAGTGCCAATGATTTGGAGAGGGCCAACAGATCATAGCAGCAATTGTTACTTCTGCATGGTGCCTCCAGTTGGGAAAGGTGTGTCAAAGAAGAAAAAGTGGACTGTGCATTATCCAAACATTCCATCAGCTATACGCCCAGTACCCCATGGAGAAGGACTGCCGGTTCCTGATGCACCAGTATCATTCTCACTTGAGTCAGACGAGGAAGAGGATGAAACTTCTGGTCCTGAACCATCAATGTCACAGGACCCACATTTTCTCCCATCCTCCTCCTCTGAACCACACCTCATAACACAAGGTGAACTGAATGACCTTGTCAGGGATTTGGAACTACCCAAGAGTAAGGCAGAGCTTTTGGGCTCCAGACTACAGCAGTGGAATCTCCTGGCAGGTGATGGTAGGGTTTCCATCTTCCGTGACCGTCAAAAGGATCTTGTCCCATTCTTCTTCATGGAAGGTGATCTTGTAGCCTGCAACAACATCGATGGTGTGATGGCAGCCCTCAACATCGTTCACGATCCAGATGAGTGGAGACTGTTCATTGATTCATCGAAGACGAGTCTTAAAGCTGTTTTACTGCAGAATGGCAATGTTTTGCCATCAATTCCAGTTGGTCATGCAGTCCATATGAAGGAAACCTATGACAACATGAAACAACTTTTGAGGTGCATAAACTATGACCAACATCAGTGGCAGCTTTGTGGCGATTTGAAGGTTGTTGCTCTCTTGCTTGGTCTGCAGACTGGATACACAAAGTACTGCTGTTTTCTCTGCGAATGGGATAGCCGTGCAAGAGATTCCCACTACATCAAGAAAGACTGGCCACTCCGACAGTCATTGGAGCCTGGGAGGAAAAGTGTTCAGCATCCACCACTTGTTGAATCAAGGAAGATTTTGTTACCACCCTTACACATCAAGCTGGGTCTGATGAAGAACTTTGTCAAGGCCATTGACAAACCACAAGCAGCTTTCAAGTACCTCCGTGGAAAAATTTCCAAGGTTAAGTGAAGCTAAGATAAAGGAAGGTGTCTTTGTTGGTCCTGAGATTCGTGAACTTCTTCGAGATGATGCATTTGACCATGCACTGCGTGGCAAGGAAAAAAAGGCATGGAAAGCCTTCCAGTTAGTGGCAATACATTTTCTCGGAAACAACAAGGCAGACAACTACAGGTTGTTGGTGGAAAACCTCCTCAAGGCATACAAAAGCCTTGGTTGCAACATGTCACTAAAGATACATTGTTTGCACTCTCATCTAGATTTTTTTCCACCCAACTGCGGAGCAGTGAGCGACGAGCACGGCGAGCGATTTCACCAGGATATTGCAACAATGGAGAAACGCTATCAGGGCAAATGGAGCCCATCAATGCTTGCAGACTATTGCTGGACAGTGACAAGAGATGCTCCATTTAATGAATACAAGAGACAAGCCAAGAAGCACCGAGTAGACACTGAATAGGACTAAACTATGGACATAATCGTTTTTTGCCTTTTGTTTCATAATACATTTTATTTATATAACCCCTTTGCTGATTTTTGAAGTGTTACATAAACAGGACAGGTGAAATAGTATCATGTAAAGCAACCATAAACACATGAAAAGACCTAGGTTTACAATCTATGATTAAAACTCTACTATCTACACAATATACATAGACATAAAATGTAAAAACTTAAATATCTTAGAAACAGTAGCCAATCAGTTGTTTTAATTGTCATATTTGAATTCAGCACATCAAAATACATACTAAATAGCACATTTTATCTCTTAAGCAGACGACTTCTCAAAAATTGTAGACCAGTGTTATACGCATGGCTAATTCCACCACTGATCTCTGATGAAGGAGAGACCATTACTGGGGCAGTCTCTCACAGCCCCATTTCTTTCTTCTTAATAGATCTGTGAGAATAGCTTTTCTTGGTCCTGACCCTTCACACTAGAATGGGAAGCTGCCAAAGTCACTTCTTCCAGCATTCAAATGAAGAGCTGAAAGGAGTAGGGGTGGCCTCGCACAATCCTCACATCACCACTAAACAGGGGAACCAGCCAGGTGACACCTACTCTTTCGCACCATCACAATCTCACCTCACCCCTGTCCCCTGACACTACAGCAGAGACACAGGTGCTGCATCACACAGACCCACACTGGAACACAGCCATAGGAGGAGGTCTATTTCCCCAGATATGCTACATACAACAGCCCTTCAAGAATTCCTACTTCCATCTTCAAAAAGACATCCCTCCACCCATCCTCTCCCACTGGACTCCCCTGTTACCTTTGGACTTCAGAAGGGGTAGTGGCTTTTCCCTTTTCCCCTAGTCAGGCCTAATGGGGTTTGGCAGCCCTATCCACTACCTTCTTTACATCCTGAGGGAGTGCCAGATGGCCACTCCTCCCCAATCACTTCTTACATGTCACAGTCTTTCCCGGAGCCAAGTGTCTCCTGTCTGAAAAAAGATCTGTGGTGGAGGAAGGGGACTGGAAGTGCCTCTCAACCAACACACACCATACTGCAGCAGCAGGAGGGAACACATGCACAACACTTTAAAGTCACTCCATCAGTTCATGGCCTGAGATGCTATAAAATCTTTAGTGCAGAGGTCCCTAGCTAGGCGGGTGCTAGGGAACACCTGAAGGATTGTTCAGCACAATGGGGTCCTGTTCCATGACTGGGGCTCCTATGCACTTTTGCAATATAAATACATCTAAAATCCATGTCTACACTTCTGTTTCTCTTTAGCTCCTACACATTTCTTGATGAGTTTGGGTTTACTGTGCAATTTTGTATGTTATATAGAAATTGCAATATATTTAACAACCACATTTATTTTTGCATTCAAACACTGCTAATAGGAGTGTGGTGCATATGTCTCAAAGAAGTACAAATACAGTCTCACAGTGTTATGAATTCCCACACACTGCCTGTTTTGGCCTTTTTCCATTCGTTGCATGGCTCCTAATACAACATTCATGTTTGTACCCAAGTGATCTTATTCATTCAGTAAAAGAACCTCAACAGCAACCTCAGCCCAGGAACAGAGATCTAAGTAGTTTAGGGCCCAGTCCTGCAAGGTCTTACACACATGCTTAGCTTTATGCACAGGAATAGTCTCATTAAACTCCATGTGGCTACACATAGCATGAAGTTATGCATGTGCATAAGTGCTTGCAGGATCAAGACCCGACCCCTTTTCACTTATACCCCTTATTGACTGTACAACGACTGTTTGGTGAAACTATAGGAGGTAGCCAATCTTCGAAAGGTTAGGGTCATTCAGGAATTATCATCCTGGTCCCAAAATAGTTGGGATATAAACACAGAGCACTAGTCTGAAAGTCAGGAAAACTGGCTTCTATTCCCATGTCTGGCAGAGACCTGCTACGTGACCTTAGGCAAATCATTTCACTCTTCTGTGCCTCAGTTTTCCCATTAGTAAAGTAAGGATACTTCTTACCCTTCTTTGTAAAAGGATATTATAACTTTTACTAAGTTTTAACTTGGTCATTTCATAATGGGTGTTTGGATTTTGAAAATATTTTGATCCCCTTCAGGGGTTCACATCAGCATGACCGTGAAGCCATCACTGACAGATCCAATGTGAGCAACCTTGTCCCTCTCCAACGTGCAGCTGTTCAGCTGATTCACACAAAGCAGCTTCTTTTAAACCCGTGAACAAAGCACAGCAAAAGAAGCCGCATTAAGCACTCCTATCCTTTACGGCGCAGTCAGATTCACTTCCATGGCACTGCTAGGTTAGGAAACCAAACTTCTAATCAGGATTTTGTTTCCTGGTCTTTGATTTCCCATCACTGCAGCACAAAGAGATACTCACCAGCCTCCCATTTAGCCTGCTTGAAAGTTTTCACCTTTATGTGTTCAAAGAAATGTGGTGATACAGTCATTCAGAATAGTCACATTTCTAAAAAACAGTTAAACATAAGGAAATGTGGGGAGCATATCACAGGCTGAGCTGGACCTAAAAAGGATTTCAGTTTGAGGTGTTCAAATGGGTCTCCAACTACAGTCTACTTCTGATTTTCCAAAATCCTATTATCCAAACCTCTGTATTATGTGAATCCTTTCTTTCTCCCCCATGCTCGGATAATGCGGAAGTTTGGATAACAGAGCAGAGATCCCCGGCAGTGGGGGAGTCCATCCTGCTGCTGAATGGCTCCTGTGGCAGCCCAGGGAGCTCTATGCAGCTCTGATGTCATGGGAGTGAGTGATGGGGGCCATGACAGAGGACTCCCTGTGCTGCCGGTCCTGCCCTCACAATTATCCGAACCAAACCCATGTCTCCCATGCTCAGTGGTTGATTAGTCACTGGGGCCTGTGCCCAGAGGCCCCAGACAACTGGGAGGCCCAGAACAAATCTGATGCCGGGCGGGTGGAAGCTCGAAGCACTGGCTGCTGGCCGGGCAGGCAGGGAAGGGGAAGCCCCCACACCACGACCCTGCTCCCCAGCAGCAGCGCTGGGTGGGCAGGGGAAGCCCTTGGCAGCAGTGACAGGCGGGCAGGACGGGGGGAAGCCCCCACATCCTGGCAGCAGTGGTGGGTGAGGTATGGGAAGCCCCCACACTCTGTCCCTGCTCCCCAGCAGCAGCACCGGGCAGGTGGGGTGGGGGAAGCCCCCAGCACCCCCTGAGCCAGGCAAAAGCTGCGGGGTGGCGGGGGAAGCCGCCAGCACCCCCCAACCCTATCAGAAGGTGCGGGTCAGCGGAGGAAGCCCCCAGCACTCCCAATCCCCAGTAGCGTAGCCAAGGGGGGAGCAGTGGGAGCGGCCGCTCCCCCACTGAGCAGAAGTGATCTGCATCTTGAAGTCTTTAAACCATGATTTGAGGACTTCAGTAGCTGAGACATAGGTGAGAGGATTATTCCAGGAGTGGGTGGGAGAGATTCTGTGGCCTGCATTATGCAGGAGGTCAGACTAGATGATCATAACGGTCCCTTCTGACCTTAAAGTCTATGAGTCTATAAGTGGCGCCTTTTTGTGCTCAGTGAGCTGCCGGCAGAGCGGAGCATTTTTTTTGTTGCTCCGGCGTCTTTTGCTCCAGCGCTACCAGCAAAGCTAAAAAAAGCACTCACCCGCCGGTGCTCCAGCTGTTCAGCGGCACTTCCGTTGCGGGTCCTTCACTCGCTTCAGGTCTTTGGCGGCGGGTACCACCGAAGACCCGGAGCGAATGAAGGACCCGCCACCGAAGTGCCGCCGAACAGCTGGAGCGCCACCGGGTGAGTACAAGGGGAGGCGCCTTTTTTTAGCTCCGCTCCCCCCTGTGCTCTAAACCTGGCTACGCCACTGCCAACCCCGTCAGAAGCCATGTGGCTCATCTCCAGCAGAAGCCATGGGGTGGTGGGAGAAGCCCTAGCGCCCCAACCCTGGTCCCCTGCAGAAGTGCAGGGGGTGCCGGGGGGAAACCCCAACACCCAGACTCCCCTGCACCCCCAGGACTGGAGGAGCTCTCACTCCCCGTTGTGGCCAAAGGGCTGTGGCGTGGGGACAGAGCTTCTCCAGTCTTGGGGCCACAGTGGTGGGGGGGAAGCAGAAAGGAGCAAACAGGTTATGGGGGCCGCACTGAGGGCAGAATGGGGGGACCCTGGGTGGAACAGGGGTGGGCCCCAGGGAAGGGGCAAAAAGGGGCGGGGCTGCAGGCGGAAGAGGTGAGGAGGGGCCTCCCCACTTGCTCTGGTCCAGGGCCCCAGGAATCCTTAATCCACCTCTGCCCTTGCTATGTAGATAATCAGGAGTTTACTGTAAACTCAAATCCTTACTGTTTGTAAAATATTATACATTATAGTCCAAAAGAAGAGACAGGAGATAAGTTTTTGTTGTCATTATGGCATTGGCAGCAACAAAAGCAAACAGAACACAGATGTCAGTTGAATAAAATAGCACAGGCATGTATTGTAATCATGAAGTTACTCTTTTGAAAGTGAAACCTTAATGTCAATGGCATGATAGATGTTTGTTTTCATTTTAGGAGCACAGAGAGAGAATATTTTTTTTTACATATATTTGATGTATCATATAAAATTACACAGCAAAATGAGAAACATTTTGGCATAAAGAAGAATCAACTTTAACCCATGCTAACATTCATCCTTCTATACAACTACTCACATATCCACTCTCAGTCTCTCACTCAGCCCAATCTGTTACTTATTCATTTCCAGATTTTGTTATCTATTATTATTTTAGATCTTACACTCACCCCTACAGAATTTTAATCCTCCATTCTGCCATTTACTTTATATAGGAGATGCTTTTTAAAAAATCAGATCTCTGCCATTTTTTGTAGGCACCTTATTAAAATGAATTTATACTGAGTCTGTTATTCCTTTAAAGGAATAATATTCACACAACTTGCTATTCCAAATGGAGTTACTCAGACACTTCATCTTGAACACACTGGATTCGATAAAACCATAAAACAAATTTATTAACTACAAAGGTAGAGATTTTAAGTGAGTACAAGTAACAAAGCATAAAAGTTAGAAATGGTTACAAGGAAAGTAAAGATAAAACGCTTACTGATGCCTAACTTAAACTACATTAGATTTATAGCAAAATTTTCTCACCACATGCTTTCAGCCGTTTTAATGACCAAACTCTTTAGGTCAGGAGGATTTCTCCCAAGAGTCCAAAGGCTGTTTCTTTTCTCTCTTCAAGTATAGTGAATGTGATGGATGAGGGTGGGGCAGGTACCTGGGGTGTTTGTCCCTCCTTTTTATAGTTCCAGTCCCACTCTTGAAAAACATTTCCAGCTGAGACCCAAGAGACAGAAAGTCTACACGAAAGGATATTCCCTGCTGGTTTTTTCACCAGTTTGAATTTTCTTTGCCCTCCGCCCTCCTCTCCTGCCCCAGCCCTGCCGCTTTATGACTCTGTTTACTGCTTAAATGCAAAGTAAGGCAAGCACACATTCCTTCCTCTGTTTAGGACAGACCTTACTTCTGCCTGGGCAGGGCTGTGGGTTTGGAACTTGCATTAACATCATCATACTGGGAATCTCCACATACTATGTTGCCATAGAGCATAGATACATATTTAATCAGGACAATACTGGTTAGCAAAGGATGAGTTTTCAAATTATACCTTACAAGGCATACCTTATTATACATACATAATTACAAAAGTGTGTAGGGTGTGAACACAGAGGTATATTCTGCCACAATAAGCAGTTGATAAATAGTACTCGATAGTGTACTCAGGTCCCAATATAAGAGCAGAAGAATTACAACATTCCACCTGAGACCAGAAAGGGGACAAAGGTGCAGCTAGCCCCATAATTGTGACACATGTTCACCAGATATTTCTACATTACTTATTTAACTGCAAAGAACTGTACACCTTAATGAACACTTAGTGAGAAGTTTTCATGCTCGCCATCACACTTAATCAGCACGCCCATGTTTATTGCACAATGTACCCCAACATTTGTGCATTATGCAAATGAATTCAAAACAGCTCATTTCTTTAGCAAGATAAAGTTAGTAAATAAGACTTTCACTTGCTGCTAACCTTGATACTAAAATGATGAGTGTGAGGCTTCCCGGGATACCTACGGTTGTGAGGCACCTTGCTATCACCTGCCCTTAGCATGAGGAAGCCTTGTCTGTATCTGCCGGGGTCAGCTCCCCAACTCCACCAGCTATAGGCCACACATGCACTTCACTCTAGGCCTCGCAGGACCTGCTGTCATTCTACAGATTAACGAGTGGCACACTCCAAACCTCAAGCCCTCGGAGCATCTCCCTAGAGCGTCCAGCCCCTGGTCCGTGAGACACTCGCAGTATTCACAGATTTGCTGCTTCCAAAGAAATAGCACATTCCAGCTTACCAGTTCCATCTCAGATTACAGTTCCACTTAACACACAACACTTAGATATGTTTATAGTAAAATCATGTATACTTTTTTTAGCAAAGCATACGGATTCAAACAGTAGCAAGTGAACATATTGGAAACAAATGGTTACATATAAAATAAAATCATAACGGACATTCTAGAGCCTAGATTTAATTTACAAGACACTCTCATCTCTAACCAAGTATTGCTCACCCGAAGTCCTTGCAGCGCTTTGCAGCTAGGCTAGCTATGGCCTCCTTTCCTGAGACAAGCACAATGTTAGCTTGCATCCTAGGTGAAGGATTCCATGTGTTCCTCTGCATGCCAAGATATACCAGAACAATCCCTTGTCTTATTCATAAACAGAACACCCTCTTGCTGTTTATTTATTCCCATAGATTTCCTCTCTTGTACATTTTGCAATCTCTTATTTAGTCCCTGGCTAAGTACACAAATAGGCATGCCTGAGCATACAATGCCTGTTTAGGGTGACCAGACAGCAAGTGTGAAAAATCGGGACAGGAGGTAATAGGAACCTATATAAGAAAAAGCCCCAAATATCGGGACTATCCCTATAAAATCAGGACACCTTGTCAACCTATGCCTGTTACCTTCTGCCTGGAAGGAACATTTACAAAGTATGTCACCTCCAGTGGCCTGCCTTAATTCCATAACATTAAGAACATAATTTTCAGTATAGATACTTAACTTCCTAAATATTATCCATACATACATTTTGCAATGGTTACAACAACCAGTGGGCTACTAGCTCTCAGTAGAGACTTCATATGCCACCATTCAGTGAACTATTATGCAAATATCCAATCCGAGAGATCCCTGTAAAACCCTATTCATCCACTGTGCCCTCAGCCAGTTGGCAACAAGGGGTCACTGGATCACGACGAGTTCTTTAGAGTAACAAGTGACTCCAAAACCGTGGGTGTTTAGTAATCAAGATTATAGTTTGTGAAATCTATACTTTTGAATGTATTTTCCTCTGAAAGAGTTCAACTAACCACCACCCTCTCTGATCTATTGTACTGTACATACTTTGCATTCCTCCCCCTTGACTGAATAAGAGCTCAACTTCTCTTTTCCCCTATAAAACCATGGTATTGAAAGAAAGTGTAGTGAGTTGAAACATTCTGTGTCATCTCTCAGCCTGGAGCAAATGTTTGACTATTTTATAAATTTCAAAATTTAGAGGCAAGGTGGAGAGGAAAGTGTGAAAAGCTAATCTCTACATACCAGTGCAAATATGATACTGTTATAGTGGGGACCATTTAAAAAATTTACCTTTGCTGTTTTTGAGCAAAGAGAGGCCAAAGACAGAGTGAGAGAAAGTCACTGACAGAGTGACACAACAGAGTTTAAAATGCAGGGGAATTCCAGTGAATATCTTAACTTGAATCTTCTTAAATGAATCTGTGGAATTTTGGAATTCAAACTGTAATCTTTAAAATACATATTTTAAAAGGTACTGACTCGTTGTTAGCGCTGTAATAGATGTAAGAAAAGTTTACACAATCATCTCTTTGAATTAGACTCTTTGAAATCTAAGAGACTCTGAAGTGAAACAGTCATAGATGTGACACCAGTTAGGACTGAGTGAATGGGAGGGGCAAAGTCCTTGTGCTTTCCACTGATAAGGTATAAATACAGAACTACCCAGAGAGAGGTCCAATCAGTCATTGTCATTCTTCCCTCTCCCTCCTACATTGTCAACATTAGCTGTGTTCAATATAGATTTAAAGATACTAGAGGCCTATCCTTATGCATGTAAAAAGACATGCGAATCTAGGGGGTTGAAGCAATAACATTTAATTCCTGTAGTCTGATATTCTATGATTCAATAAATAAAATAAAATAAAATAAAAAATAAAATAAAATTAAAATGGAGCCAGACAACAGAGATTAGAGGACACCATTATAGAAGTTGGAAAATTTGACTTATAATTTGCAAAACAAACCCCAATTATTTTACAAATGCATTTATTTAAAAATGTTCTCACTGGACTAGTCTCATGAGATATACATCACATTTTCATGAATTTCCCAAGGGGAAACAATCACAGAGCTTATTCAAGCATACTTCAGTGTGACACAAACAATACAATGCACAACAGCTGAGGGGACGGGAGGAATAGCTCAGTGGTTTGAGCATTGGCCTGCTAAACCAGGGTTGTGAGTTCAATCCTTGAGGGGGCCATTTAGGGATCTGGGGCAAAAATTGGGGATTGATCCTGCTTTGAGCAGGGTGTTGGACTAGATGATCTCCTAAAGTCCCTTCCAGCCCTGATATTCTATGAAATAACAGAGGATTGTATAGCCATAATTTCAGCTCATTTTACACAAACAAGGCTTTTAAAAACAGGTTTAAGAAACTTCTGATCCACTGTTTCAATGGAACAGGTAGTTTACCCCAGCTGTTTGTGGCTATACTCCCAGAAGTCATCCTTTCAATATTTAATCTTGTCTCTAAGCATTTTAAAATTGATGAAAGTAGTTTGAGTGGAAGGCACATTGTCAGTCTTTTTCATGGTCCACACTACCATTCTTACTTCTCAAAGTGACCAAGAAATCAAACTAGCTCATAAAATAACCTGATACCAATAATTTCTTTCAGTCCCACCCTTAAGACTCACTTCTATATATTGTCACACACTGGGACAATTCAGCTCCTGTCAACTTTTCTCTAGCCATTTAAGACAATTGACATAATATAGTTCTGTTCATATTATATCTAATAAAAAATTAAAATTCACAGAGTCTTATACAAGATAATAAAACATAACATAGAGCATAATTAGGGAAAGGAGAAAAAAGTATAAAGTCTTTCTTCTCTACTTACTCCTTTTAATAAAAGTGGTATTTATGTCATCTAAAGTCACAGCAACTAGAGCCTGCTCTACCAATTTGCGAATCCAACACTGATCTCTGAATTTGGAGATTCTGTGTTGCTAACTTATTAGGGATCCATGCCCCAGCCCAACAGAGGATGAGAGCATGGCAGGCCAATCTTTTGGTGACATGTGGTATATTCTGAACAATAAGACTTATTTTCAGAGTTTGCATTCTGAGCAAGCTACCATGGTTTTTGCTGAATTGGTCCCTTAGCAAATATTTAAAGAACCAACAATTGAGTTACCAAAACAAATCTCTCCCACCGGTCCCCTCCCCCCCAAATGTGTAGTGGGATAATAAAATTCACAGCACAAACTCATGGTTTAATTTTCTGAACAAAATAAACCAAAGGGAAATTATAAAAAATACACTTGTGAAGAATTAAAGTCTAAATTCTTAAAGAATTAAGAATGCAGTTCAAAAAGTCTTACCATCATGAATCTCATAAGCCAGACTAGTGATCTTCTGTGTAATTATCATCATTGGGCTGTTACAAGGGAAAAAATAAAGATATTTTAAATAAGAATATCCATGTTTTAATTTCACATTTAAAATTGGGAATAGGTTAAACTAGCAATCCCCACTGGAAGAGGACAAAATGTCTAACAAATGGAACTTAGATCTGTAAAAGTTTCTTGGTCTTACGTTTACACAGTGAGGAGAAAATATTCCTTACATACAGCAGATCAGTCCACCAAAGAGCCAAGATCTATAACTGTCCAGGATTTAAGCAGTTTGGTAAAGCAATGCATATATTTTGCTGAATTGGGTCCTAAATTAAATACATAAGAGAAAATTTCCAGAAATTTAACTGAAGAAAATATAAATTCACTGGCCGAGGGCGGGGGGGGAGGATGTTATTTATTTATTATAAGAGGGCAAAGGGCACAGAAGACAATTTCTTTGTTATAAATTAGCAACATCAGCAGTATGCATAGGACAATAGCAATCCCTGAAGTGAATATATGGCTATAATTCACTTAAGAAGCTCAGCTGAAATCAAAACCCAGGGCAGCAGATCTCAAGAATTAATTTGGCCATATATTCACAACAAAAACATCTTTTTTAATAACATATAACTAACTTATAACATAACATATAACTAACATATAACTATAACATATAACTAACATATAACTGTATTTTGGCTATCTAAGGATATCTTGGTACATCTAGTTTTTCTGTATAAAGATTTTACTGTAAATACATTCCATTGACTAGTTGTAAAGCTTTTCCTCCCATATTCAAAAGAAAATACAACAAGCTGGAACTTTTAACTTAATAAACCACCTTTCATTTGTACGGGTGTCTAATGTTTAGAAAATTATTATTAAAAGGCAGAAGTATGTATTAATATACATACTTTTCCTCAGTTTACAACAGCTAGTTCTACACTTTCAAAGATGATCACATTACTAAAGAAGTTTGCTATAGTTCATGCTAATGTGATTTCTGAAGTCATATTGTAGGCATGTTACATAAACTATGCTGTTCTTGACCTTATCCTTACTATTTTTGTTTTGTTTTTACAGGCAAGTCGCATCTTAGGCGCATTTAACATGCGCGAATTCAGCTTTGCGCGGTCGGCAAAATAGAAAAAAAAAAGAAAAATAATTTAAAAACTGCATCTGTAGTGCGGGCGATTCCGCTCGCCATTCAACTCAATGAGTGTTTCACTATACGCGGTTTTCGCTTTACGCGCTAACCGCAGAACGGAACCCCCGCGTAAGATGAGACTTGCCTGTACTTTGGTTATTTATCCTTTTATTTATTCCAAGACAAAAAAACTACATGAATATAGAGTTAAGGTTGAAAGTACACATTGATAATTTAGGGTATGTCCATACTGCAGCTCAAGGTGTAGCTGCAGCATTAGTACACATGCCCACTCTAGCTTTACTCACATTAGCACAGCCAAAAATAGCAGTGTAGCAGCACAGGCTTCCGCAAACACACCTTGGACTACAGTATAGACATACCGTTACAGGTTTAAAAAAGCAAGTTACAGAGATGTTGCAGCTGTCATAAAACTAAACATTACAAACCCAGGAAATTCAGAGTTAAAGCACTACTGGTGATTATTCCTCCTCTGTTTATATACTTGAATGATTTGACTTTTAGCTGTTATATGCCCAGGAATGCCCTTCCAAAGAGCAGTAGGAATATGAAGTTAGCTGCTGCTTAGGTCATGGTGACTTAAGATTTAGTATACAGTCACAATCTCATACAGTAACCTACTCAGCTTCTACATTATGCCCAGTTTGTAGTACTTTTTAATCTGTGTTGTGTGTTCTGAACGATAGTATTTTTCTTATACTGTATTCTGTTGGTACTGACTATCTACTGAGCATTTCTAGTATGTCCATCACATGGTAGCTAGATGCCTACATGATTATGCCACCAATCCCCAAACAACTAAGAGTCTGGAAGGTAAACCACGTGTCAAATTAATGTTGCAATATATATGGGTATTTTCCTGCAACTGCCTGTTCCACTTTTTACAGAGTTGTGCCCCAGTTCGAGGCAGCATAGTCCGCAGTTCATTAGCCCTATCCATCACTGTGTAGCCCTGCCAGTAATTCTCGTGTTTTAGTAGGTCAAAGTGTTTACTGTGTATGAATTTTTTATTACTCTTTTAAAAAGTCTGTGCAGCTAGAACAGGGTTGGAAATTCACACACAGAGATACACACACACAAAAGGTAACAGGTTACAGAACAGGAACATGAGCAATTGTTTAAAGTCCCTGGCCTCCAAGTGACAAAATACAATAATTGCATAGAAACTACAAGAAATAATTGGACTAGGCAATTCTCTTCTATTAATTAAGGTTTTTTAAAAGACACAGACTACAATATATCTGTGCCTATGTCCAATGATAAGAGGAATTTCTCTTGTTTCAACGAAATATACTGGGCCTAAATTAATTTCTGATATAAATTCACTTATTTCAGTGGAGTTAAATCTGGAATTAATTTGGCCCATTCTGTTCTTTCACACTTCAAACTCTATTTGAGACTCTTATTAGTTGTACCAAGTAACATTAACAGCTGCTTTAGAGACTAAATAATTGATTACAAGGAAAAATTATAGGACTGCGTCTTCGGGGGAGGGATAGCTCAGTGGTTTGAGCATTGGCCTGCTAAACCCAGGATTGTGAGTTCAATCCTTGATGGGGCCATTTAGGGATCTGGGGCAAAAATCTGTCAGGGGACAGTACTTGGTCCTGCTAGTGAAGGCAGGGGACTGGACTTGATGACTTTTCAAGGTCCTTCCAGTTCTAAGAGATAGAAAAACCAATGGCTTAGGTATGTTTTTTGCCCATACGTGAATCTCAGTATTGCCAACCCCGAGCATTCATAACACAAGTCAGATCCCCCAAAGTTATAAGCTGCAAAGTTTTGTTTCCTGTCCTGCTTATGACAACTTCTTTTCATTTTTTGTTTTAGTACTATTTCTTGAAATAAAAGACTATCTACCTCTATGTTTTTCTGATGGAACATTCCACCAACTTACAAGTTCCCAGAAAACATATGTTGAACTATACAAGTTTCTGAATCTGGTAAAACTCAGTAAATCTTGAGTTTGAAATCAATGTGCTTCAAATTCCAACAGTTATCACAGTAGAATTCAGGATACAACAGCAGTCTCCAGCATTTCAGATACTACTGGAAGCTCTTGATAAGTTTTCACATTTTAATCAGAAGCTACTGTAAATAATTCAAATTATGCAAAAAAATGCTTGTCACTTTCCCGATTCCACTAGTATTCCCAAACCAGTACAGTATGGACTTGATCCAAAACCCATTGACTTCAATGGGAGGCTTTCACTGAGTTCACTGAGCTTTGGATGAGCACTTATATACTTCAAAGAAGTTATTTATATATGGTGGGCAAATGGCACTATTTGAACTATTTAGTATAAATTCTATATTTCCTGACAGAATTTTTCTAATATTAATACACTGTGTGCTACCTTTTGCTTTCTGACTTCAAGTCCAGAAATCTGGTAAGAAAAATAGCATAATAAATAATATCAACTAGCTCTTACATAGAGCTTTTCAGCAGTAGATCTCAAAGCAATTAAAGGAAGCCAGTGTCATAATCCCAATTCTCAGATGGGGAAACTGAGGCACACATCAGGAAAGTGGCCTGCTCAAGGTCACCCAAGAGGCCACCAACAGAACTGGGAACAGAACCCACGTCTCCTGAATCCCAATCCAGGGCTCCACTAGGGAATACGGCCTTCAATACTATCAACTTTTAAACTTTCACTTTTAAGTCAAATTAAAATTATGGGGTGAGGGATAGCTCAGTGGTTTGAGCATTGGCCTGCTAAACCCAGGTTTGTGAGTTCAATCCTTGAGGGGTCCATTTAGGGATCTGGGGCAAAAAAAATTTTGTCAGGGGATAGTACTTGGTCCTGCTAGTGAAGGCAGGAGACTGGACTCAATGACCTTTCAAGGTCCTTCCAGTTCTAGGAGATAGGCATATCTCCAAATATTATATTAGTAGTAGTAGTCATATGTAAATACTGTTGAATTAGTGCTTTTTAAAGCTGTGCCTTGCAAAAATTGATTTGCTGTAAAACCACTTATTGGATTTTTTTGCTGCCCAAAATATTGCAGATAGTGACAGAAACTTAGTGATTGAAATTCGAGTTATTTTATCATCCAACAATTTACTAAAGAGTAAATACAGTATCACATCAGACTAGCTCTACTACGTGTTGTTGTTGGGGTGGGGGGGAAATGGAGTATATAATTTTTTCTTACCCAGAAAAATCAGCAGAATATTGTCCATAATCAAAGATATAGACTCGAGTAATTTGGCACATAGTGAGGTATCCCAGAGCAAAAACAAAGCAATATCTGAAAAGGAAAAACAATTATATTTTATTTAGTTACTCCAAAAAGGCTATCAATCAATGAAAACATATTGCTTCAACATTCCAAGTCACTTGCAGTTTGTGTTTGAACTAAAAACATTCACATTTCATCTATTATGGCAGAGCAGTTAGTTACGTAAATTAAGTTTTTCATACATTTTTGGCAAGTATTACACAATTTCAGGTTTTAATGCACCCAAATTCTATATATAGTATCACAATACCATTAAAAAATTGCTATCCTATGACAAACATTGGTTCATTTTCCATAGGTGTGCAAAACATTGATACACAAACATTCTGTTAATTCACATATTAAACTCCTTCTCAGTGAAATTCCTTGATTCTACTACACTCAAAACCTGAGCACTGTACATCCACTGCAGCTGTTCTGGCAGGGATTAGAACAGGTAATTAACTTCTGTTTCAAACAAGCACATTAGTGCATTTATTGAAAAACAGTGCATTTATGTCTCAAATTAGAATTATAACAAACACATTTTACATAAATGTTGACACATTGTATGCGGTGGCATTGGAACAACTTTTATAGTAGGATTAGCGGGGGGGAGCTGCACAGTGATCTCCCACCTCTGTGCAGCATGGCCTGTGCTCCCCAATGCCATGCTGGAGTCTCCACATTTATCTGACAATAGCTTACAATCTTAAGCCTTGATCCTACAAACACTGCCATAAGTAGTCCCACTGTTACAACGGAACTAATCACAGGAGTAAAGTTAAGCATGCACATAAATGTTTGCAAGATTAGGGCTGTAGGCCGTGACACAGGTTCTAGATAGACATAGGGTTCTAACTGAAATCAAAATAATACATAGCATAACCAGGAAATTCAAAACAGAAGGGAGAGAACAGAAGAAATAGGGTAGCAATTAGATATTAGAGTGATGGACATTATAGTAAATCCTTAGATAGAATGTACACAGATTATACATGCTAAGTAACAAGGAAAAAATGGGTAAAAAAATTACATAAGGCACTCTGTAAACTTAAAGTTCACACTCTTGTCTGAAAACATTACCCACTATTGTTACAACACCTAAGGTTACAACCTACAAGAAAAGACAAAAATATTGTGCTGCAGGACTAGAGCAGGGGAAATTAAAGAGAAAACACAATTTATTTTTTTTTAAAAAGGACAATAAGAATTAGGGGAAAGCATAGTACCTGAAACACTTAACCAATATTTTAAAGTGACAAGATTTCAAGTTAATAGAATCCCTTTACTTAATCTAATCTATCATTTTAGGTACCCTAACATTTTACAATTCAATGAAGAACGTTGAATTATTTGTATATATAGTTAAATTATGTTATGATTACAAACAGGATAAATTAAATAATACAACATTTTTTTCTTTGAATTGTAAAGTGTTACCTACCTAAGCTGATATAGAAATTGTATATTTTATGGGTTGTTTCTATTAGTAAAGTTGGAGACAACATGACATAAAGCAACTAAGACAGGGGTGGGAAAACTTTTTGGCCCAAGGGCCACATTTGGGTATGGAAATTGTATGGCAGGCCATGAATGCTCACGAAATTGGGGGTTGGGGTACAGGAGGGGGTGAGGGCACCGTCTGCGGGTGTGGGCTCTGGGGTGAGGCCCAGAAATGATGAGTTCAGGGTGCAGGGAGGGCTCCGGCTGGGAGTGCAGTCTCTGGGGTAGGGCTGGAGATGAGGGGTTGGGGTGCAGGAGGGTGCTCCGGGCTGAGACCGAGGGGTTCAGAGGGCAGGAGAGGGATCAGGGCTGGGGCAGGGTTGGGGAGTGGGAGGAGGTCAGGAGTGCAGGCTCTGGGTAGCGCTTACCTGAAGCAGCTCCCGGAAGCAATGGCATGTCCCCCCGCCAGCTCCTACGCGGAGGCACAGCCAGGTGGCTCTGTGCACTGCCCTGTCCCCGCAGCTCCCAGAAGCAGTGTCATGTCCCCTCTCCAGCTGCTCCACAGTGGCGCGGCGCTGGCCAAGTGGCTCTGCACACTGCCCCATTCACAGGCGCTGCCTCTGCAGCTCCCATTGGCCGTGGTTCCCAGGCAATGGGAGCTGCAGGGGCAGTGGTTGGGGTGGGGGCAGCATGCAAAGCCCCTTGGCTGCCCCTACGTGTAGGAGCTCGAGGGGGGACATGCCACTGCTTCCAGGAGCCGCGCGAGCCACGGCATGCACGGAGTGGGGCAAGCTCCCGACCCTGCTCCCTGGCTGGATCGCCGGAGCAGGGCAAGCCCCAGATCCACTTCCCGGCGGGAGCTCGAGGGCCGGATTAAAACGTCTGGCGGCCCACAGGCCATAGCTTGCCCACCCCTTAACTAAGATAATAAATGGTATGAAGAGACCAATTAATTGACTTTAAACAAATAGGTAGCAACATGACACAAGTATTTAAACCATATAGAGATTTTTATAAAATTAAGCACTATCTAGTATTTAAGGTTGGCTGCATATACCAAAATTTAAACATATGTCAAGTAGTTAAGAGGAAGCATATTGTAGCCAATGATTTTAGTTTAGCCATTTATTGTGTGATGTTATGATTAAACAATATGTTATGCCATATATATTCATTGTATGTTAATTAGAGTTGATTTATAGGTTTATAAAAGAATAAGATTGATCAATATTTAGAGGAATTATGTAGTAGACATGAGTAAGACAAGCTGAAACACAAGAAACTGTGGGCCAAGGTCTGCAAGACTTTAGCTTAGCTATTTTAGACCTTTGAGACAAGAAATTTTGGCGTAAGTTAATGACCAAGAAATAACCCAAAAAATTATGGGAAAAGAAGTACCAACTGGTAATATCGTGAAAGTGTAGCTGGGAAAGTTAAATTATAAAATGCTGCAACAACAAATACTGTCTCTAACATGTGCCTTAAACGCAAGATAAAGATAGTACGTCAACGAGAACCTACACAGCCTATAGAATTCAGTGTCACTTGTGTTTCTAAGGGACACAGACCAATAAGAAAGATAGGGTTGAAACTTCCATGTACATGCACAGAATGTAGGTATAGACAGACTCACAGTATAAAAAAGGTGCCCAGAGCAGGAAAATTGAGCTTCCTATGGGAAACTCCAGCAGGAACCACTCCCATATTCATGATCAATCCATGAGCGGGCCAACAGACTCTAACACCATTTAGGAGGATGTGAATATGTCTGTAGGTATAACTGTTACATTTATTGGTTGGTCCAATAAAAAAATATTACCTCACCTCACCCACCTTGTCTCACCAATATCCTGAGGCTGAAACGGCTACAACTACACTGCATACAGCTCTCTTGTATGAAACTCCTAGTTTAAAACAGATAACTACACATTCCACCATTTCCCAGTTTCATGCTAACAAAGCACAGTATTCTTAGTTTTGATATACCAGAACAATCTGCTCAGACAAGAAAAGTATTTTCAGATAACCAACTGGACACATGCTAACCATCATAACCTGTGTGATAACATTTCTTGTGCAAATATCTGTATGCATTTTAAAATTGTAAATGACACCTATTGGTAATTAGACTGTAGGAATATATTGAAATAATGTCTAAATTTGGTAAACAATCGTCTAAAACAAAACTTACCTTCATACATATAGTACTGATCTTGCCTCAATATTGCTTATGTTACCTGAAAACTCAGTACAGTAACTCCTCGCTTAACGTTGTAGTTATGTTCCTGAAAAATGCTACTTTAAGCAAAACAATGTTAAGCGAATCCAATTTCCCCATAAGAATTAATGTAAATAGGGGGGTTAGGTTCCAGGGAAATATATATATATATATATATATATATATATATATATATATATATATATATATATATACAAAAACAGTATAAGTTTTAAACAAACAATTAATACTGTATACAGCAATGATGATTGTGAAGCTTGGTTGAGGTGGTGGAGTCAGAGGGTGGGATATTTCCCAGGGAATGCCTTGTTGCTAAACGATGAAATAGCATTCGGCGGAGCCCTCAAGGGTTAACACATTGTTGTTAATGAACCCTCACACTCTACAAGGCAGCACAAATGGAGGAAGGAGACAATAAATGCATGGCAGTGGCTGCAAACTGAAAGTGATGATGAACCCACACTACCCCACTCGAGCACACCACTCCCTCCACTTTCCAAAGTGCCGAGGGGGGGGGGGGGCATGTGTGTGAGAGACAGATGTGTCTCTGTGTGTGGGGTGTGTGTGTGTGTGCGTGTGTGTGTGTGAGAGAGAGAGACAGAGACACACACCGTGTGTGTGTGGGGGGGGTGAGACAGACACACACCCACACACGTGTGTGTGTGTGAGATAGAGACACACACCGTGTGTGTGTGTGTGAGTGAGAGAGAGAGACACGCACATTGCCCCTTTACATATGCTGACTCCACTCTAAGTACATTGCCTTTTTAAGCAGATCAGCAAGTTGAGACAGCAGCTGCTGACAGCAAGTTCCCTCCATCCTGAGTCCTGTCATGTCCCAGCCCGCTCTGTGGAGATGGGGTACAGGAGCGGGGGATGAGGGGGAAATGGGGGGAAAGACCCTGACATCAGCACCCCTCTCCCCCCACCCCCTGCACAGCAATTCCTGGGAGCAGCTCCAAGGCAGAGGGCAGAAGCAGCACACGGCAGTGGGGGGAGGGACAGCTGAACTGCCTGGCAATTGATAGCCTGCTGGGTGGCTGCCACACAGGGAACTTAGGGGAGCAGATGGGGAGCTGCCAGCCTACCCTGGTTCCAAGCCCCCACCAGCTAGCGCCAACGGGCTGTTCTTCCTGCAAGCAGTGGACAAAGCAGGCGGCTGCCAAACAACATTATAAGGGAGCATTGCGCAACTTTAAACGAGCATGTTCTCTAATAGATCAGTGACGTAACAACGAAACAACGTTAACCAGGAGGACATTAAGTGAGGAGTTACTGTATGTACCTATTTTCCCCACTAAATTAGTGAGTAATTCTAAACTGTACATTAATAGGAAAATAGTTCAAAACACAGGCATCAGCTTCTAATTTTCTCTGGGGGTGCTCAACCCCTGCTCCAGGCCCAGGCCCTTCCCCAAAGCCTCCACCCTGCCCACTTCTTCCCGCCCCCGCTCCACCCCCGGCCCAGCCCCCACTCCAACACTTCCCCAAAGGCCCCGCCCCCACCCCAACCTGCCTCCACCCCACTTCTTCCCTCCCCTTCCCCCGAGCATGCCCCATCCATGCTCCTCCCCCTCCCTCCCAACACCTCCTGCATGCTGCTGAACAGCTGTTTTTAGACCCTGCTTTCAAATTCACATGGCTGGAGGGGAAATGTCCTTTGGCTGACATTTTTTCTTTGCAGTTTATAGCTGAATTTTGTCATAGTTTAATTAAACTTCATTTAGTTTAGCTCTGAAAAACTCTACTCTCCTAAAGCAAGGAGTACTTTTGATAGGTGAGGAAAATATTTTAATCAGTTATGACAACGGGTGGACAAGGGGACTTTGTGCTAAGGATGGTAAATTTCTGGACAGATCTAAAGAGTTAATTTAGTTGTTGGAGTGTGTGAAAAAGATTTCTGATACTGGCTTTTAAATTGTTAAAATAAAGCTGCTCTAAAATGGACTTGCATAAGAATTCAAACAATCAGAAAGTTGCATCATAGTATCTGATCACTGTACATGAGGAAGTGGCCCAAACTCTAGTGAGCTAGTTAAAACTGTACTGACGGAAACATGGTGATAGTCTTGAACTTTCTGGTTAAATGAAAATTGGCTCATTAATGAAGGATGTGATGTCACTTAGTTGAGGCCTAATAGATCACTTTGAAGATGAAAAATGCTGTATAAGTACTAAGCAGCACTATCTTTCTTAGTAGTTAAAATCTTTTTTTTTTAACCATAAGGCACTGACTCCATGGGTGCTCCAGGGCTGGAGCACCCATGGAAAAAAATTAGCTGGTGCTTAGTACCCACCGACAGCCAAGCTCCTTTCCCTTCCCTGCACTCCCATGCACCTATGGCCCCCGCCGATCAACTCCTTCCCCTCCCTCCCAGCACCTTCCCCTGGCACCAGAACACCCAATTGAAAAGGGACCCTCCCCAGTCTGGTGAAAATGAGCAAGTGAGTGAGGGAGTGACGGAGGGAGGGAGGAGTGAGTGGGGCGGAGCCTCGAAGAAGTGGCAGGGCAAGAGTGTTTGGTTTTGTGCGATTAGAAAGTTGGCAACCCTACTCGGAATTAGAAATTACCTTCTCATCTACAACCGCTAAATGTGGGCTACCAGAAGGTAAAGTCAATGTTTATTTTACAGATAAATTTCAAGAAAAAACTGGCATGTGACTACTTATTCAACAATTCTACAAATTAAGTCTTTTATAATAAACAGTTAAGAGGCATATTAATTTAGAACATATCTGGGCAAACACATCTAGGATTATTTCACAAACATTTTTTTGTCAAGATAACCTGGTTTTATCTGTCAACTGAGTGCATCTACGTATATTAGTCAATCTAGTCCTGGCGAAGTTCCAATCATTCAGCACAGTAAAGCAAAGATAGGATTGACATGTGCAACAGTATTTTTAAATAGAAGGTACTGTATATCAGTAGGGACATAAATGATTGAAGAAGCTGTGATATATGTCTTATTAATTCTCTTATAAGTTTGCTGATATTTTTGTACTAGTCTCTCATATTAGGTTTTAGTGCCTTCCAAAGTTTATATTTCCCAAAGTACTGAACAGGTTATCAAGTAAATACACCATCCAAAGTTTTTAAATTGCATTATTACAAATTTTTTAAAAGCATAAACTTTGGACAATCTGTAACCCTCAGCAATACTCTACTACACATTAGTTGATGATCAAGGCAACTAATTTTATAGGGACTAGAAAATAAACTAAGATTTCCTTTCTCACTGCTACATATACGTATTGCACTATGAGATCATTGCTTGTTAATTCATTTGTCAAGTTACATTGGTTGAAAAAAATCTGAGTTTTTGATCTACAGACCTTTCCACAAAAATGCTCCAATCCTTTCAAATTACATGATTTTTTCTTTCATTGTTTCTGGCCACCTGAACAGAAATCTATCCATATTTTTCCATTCAACTTTTCCTTTGTATTGCTAAAAAGGCATATGTCACCCTTCATCAGGCAGAACTACATTAACACTGGTAGCTCTTGTGCACCCTGGAGAATGCAATGAAGAGCATACATTAGGGTTAAAGGAGAAGTGGAAAATCCTTTAGCAAACAGAAAGCAATGAAGAACTGATATTTTTAATAACAAATATTTTTAGTGAATTTCTAGCCCAAATGAAGTAAATAATTTTGCCATGGACTTTAACGAGACCAGATTTTCACTCACCCTTTGTTATTTGTAATTTTTCTTTCTTTCATGGATCAGTTTTGAAATTTATAATATATGTTCTATAAAATAAAGTCAAAATCAGAAAATGTTTTTATATTAACAGAATATAATGTTTCAATTGGCCCCAAATGAAGGTTTTTAAAAAATTTCATTTTGCAGAAAGTTTCAAAAAAAATTCTTTTGTTTTTATTTGGAATAAAGTTTCAAAATCACAGAATTCCCAGCAAAATGAAAATTCCAGTTCCCACACAGTTCTACATATATTACCGTTTTTTGAGTAGCCCTGTTTTATTAATTTTACTTGTTCATATACCAGACAGTGAAAAATCAATCTGTTTTAACAAGAATGAAACACTGACCCCCGAGAGAAAAAATATCCTGTCTGTTCAGAAGAAGGATTAGGGGAGGTGCTGCAATATTCTAAGACTTGGGCTTCTTGGCCAATATGGTGCTATAGAGCAGAGGTGTGTTTCTTCTTTCCTCACCATCTGAACAGCACCTGACAAAGTGAAACTGAGGGAGGAGGCAAGAGGAACAATATATAAGCACAATCCTCAACCATGGTTGGGACAGGAGAAGCATCCCTGGATGCATCTTGATATTCCCCCCTCCCCTCCCCCATGTGAAGAAAACACTAATCTCATTGCTAAATTTTCATGCGAACAGCTCTATCACCAGTTTACCTTCTCTCTCATAATGAAGAATATTGACCTATACAGATTTTACTTTGACTGTTTTATGGCCTGTTAAGGGCTGCTCTACACAGTGTGGAAATGTGCTCAATGGAATGTGATTTCTAAATCAGACTGAAGTGTTGTGCATTAATTAGTCCATGTAGACCCTGCTGGTAGTGCTGTTTGAAACAGTACTAAGTTAAAACAACGAGGAGTCCTTGTGGCACCTTAAGAGACTAACAAATTTATTTGGGCATAAGCTTTCGTGGGCTAAAACCCACTTCATCAGATGCATGGAGTAAAAAACACAGTAATAGGGTATGAATATACAGCAAATGAAAAGATGGGAGTTGCCTTACCAAGTTGGGAGGGGGGGCAGGTCAGTGCTAACAAGGCCAGTACAATTAGGGTGGATGTGGCCCATTCCCAACAGTTGACCAGAAGGTGCGAGTATTAACAGAGGGGAAATTATTTTCTGTAGTGACCCAGCCACTCCCAGTCTTTATTCAGGCCTAATTTGATGGTGTCAAGTTTGCAAATTAATTCCAGTTCTGCAGTTTCTCACTGAAGTCTGTTTTTGAAGGTTTTTTGTTGAAGAATTGCCACTTTTAAGTCTGTTATTGAGTGTCCAGGGAGACTGAAGTGCTCTCCTACTGGTTTTTGAATGTTACAATTCTTGATGTCTGATTTGTGTCCATTTATTCTTTTGCGTAGAGACTATCCGGTTTGACCAATGTACATGGCAGAGGGGCATTGCTGGTGTAGAAAGATGAGGCCCTGAAACATAAACCCTTGATATCAGAGGCCTGAGGCCTGAACTAAAGTAATGGTCAAGACTTTGCTAACATAAAGCAAAGTTAAACTGTGAGCCAGAGGCAGGCCCTGCTCACAGAAGCTGGCAAAGAAAGGGCTGATGTTGAAAAAATACACATACCTAAAAGGTACTTGGACACTAGATATATAAACATATGCCAGGATGATACCAGAAAACTCCGATACTTGCACATTACGCACACATAACAAAGAACAGGTTGACCCATTCTAAAGACGGGACAAAAAGGTAATATGATGGATAGAGTTGTTTTGTTTGAACCAACATGTGCAAGGTAAGAGGCGGCACCTTACTACGCAGACGGGTTGTACTTCAATATGTCAGGAGTGATGTGTAACTTGTTTGTACCTGTGTATAAGAATGCATCCCTGAGTGGATGTCTTTGTCTGGCCTAGAGGGCAGTGGAGAATCCCACCACTGACTGAGCTGGTCCATTGTCAGGGAGCACATATGTACTAACAGAACTGTAGACATCTGATCCGGGGAGCTAGAGACTGTGTTTCATTTGGCAATAAGCCTGGCCGGGTGCCTTCGTACCTTACCAGAGTCTGTGGTCATTGGGCAGTTCGCTCGAGATCTGCTGTGCCAGCTATCTGCGCAGAGCAGGGACTGCACACAGGGAGAACACACACACACGCAGCCGACTGTTATCAACATTGAAGAGCAGAGCACCACACTGGTGCTGTCTGACAACAGCTGGCACATGATGGTATATATCAAAATGGTAGATGTGCAGGTGAATGAACCCCTGATGGTGTAAGTTAAAACACACTAAGGAAACTTTAATGGGCACCAAAAGTGTCTACACAGACCAATTAATGTGTAACACGTTAGTGCGCTTTACCCCACCATGTAGACAAGCTCCCAAGTCTGTAAGCTATTAATCTTGCCCTGACGGATACAAGATGCATCTCCACCCATGAAAACAGAAGACTGGATTCTTTTTTCAGTAGGGCAGATTTTAACCCAAATTTTTGTTAAAGTATGCCACAGTAGAGGTGTTGCTAGTCATAATAGAATATGCTTTGTTATGACCAGGAAAAGGGTTTCCCTTCAAACATAACATACTGCTGCACATTTGGGAAATGGATACTGTTTTTCCTGGATCACTTTGGAGTTCAAATGGGTACACCATCCTTCCAGGCTAGCACCAAAAAGTCAAGACCATTTGCTTAATTTTACTATAGTATTGTCTTTGGATAATGTGTGTTTGAGTAACCATCATTGGAGGAGTCCAATGATTGATTCAGGGACCCAAACATTTAAAGGGGAGGGGCAAGAGCAGATTTGGTGGACGGGACAATAAATCTATTTAGTCCACCCTCATAATGGAGAGAAAAATAAACACAAACCACATCCTCCTTAGTAGAGGCAACCTGGCCTTTTGCTCCCCCATCCCAAGAGAGATGCTGCAATGCACTTCCATACCATAAAAGCCTTTCCATAAAGCCACTTGAAATATAGTTCCTTCTTACTGACAAACTAGTGGGTTGTGCCTAGGAATCCCCTCCAACTCTTAGGCCACGTCTACACTACAAACGTATATCAACTCAAGTTATGTTGGCATACAGCTGCCACAGTTAGTACATCGCTTGTGCGCATGCATACTTTGCTCCTTGTGTTGGCAGTGCATATACTCACCAGGAGTGCTTATATCGATGCAGAGTGCACTGCACCATGGGTAGGTATCCCAATGTACAACTCGCCACCATCCAGGGCAGCATCGTTTGGGTAGTTTTTCATGCTTGGTGGAGTTGTGCAGGGCTGACTGAGAATATGGGGTCAATTTCTCAAAATGCATTGTTCTCCATCCCATAATTCCATCTGCATCGCATACTTTTTGTGCCTTCTTTTCAAAATCCCACAAACCCACATGTCCCTCCTCGCTGTCCGCCATCTCTGAAAGAAGCATGGAGCCTGCTCAACTCTGCACCATTGTCATGAGCGTTGCAAGCAAAGGGCGCATTATCCAGCAGTATTTGCAGAGCTGTAAGAGCAGCCATGGGGAACATGAGGATTCCCTGGAGGCCAAATTACTGTGGGACATAGAAAGAAGCAATTCAAGGTTGGTGGCGTTCACGAAGCAGCTGGAGATGGTGGAGTGCCGGTTCTGGGACCGAGAAACAAGCACTGAGTGGTGGGATTCCACTGTAATGCAGGTTTGGGATGACAAACAGTGGCTGCAGAATTTTTGGATGTGGAAGGCTACATTCTTGGATCTGCGTGCCAAACTCACCCCTGCCCTCCAACACAGGGACACCAACATGAGAGCTACACTGACAGTGGAGAAGTGAGTGGCGATTGCATTGCACAAGTAAAAAAGAGTAATCAAAATATGTGTGCTGCTACACTGAGGGTTCCATCCCTGTAATTTCAAAGCAAACCGCATACTTATCCAAGGTTCCTTCTCCTGCATCAGGTCCATACGTGCTCAACTGGTAGGAATGGCAGGACTGCGGGGAAGTCAAAAACAGGTCCTGGCTCACTGCGCAGCAGGATCTTCCAGTCGTCTGTTCCCCTACTCCTACTCTTCCTCTTCCTCATCCACCTCCTCATCCTCGCTGTTCACAGCAGGGTCCTGTGACTCAGGCTCCTCGGAAGAATCCACGGTGCTCTTGGGAGTGTTGGTGGGGTCTCTGCCAAGGATGGCATGCAGCTCTTTGTAAAAGCGACAGGCATGCAGCTTGGCACCAGATTGATTGTTGGCCCTTCTGGCCTTCCGGTATGCCTGCCGCAGATCCTTTGCTTTCACACAGGACTGCTGCTGGTCCCCGTCGTAGCCCTTCTCCTGCATCCCATGTGCAATCTGCACATAGCTGTCCATGTTTCTATAGCTGGTTCAAAGAGGTGCCTGCACAGCCTCTTCTCCCCACAGGCCCAGGAGATCCAATATCTCCCATCTAGTCCAGGCAAGAGCACGTCTGGAACATGTAGCTGGCATGGTCAGCTGGGCAGTTGCACTCAACAACAGAGAGCTGCTAGGTCTGCTTGCCAAGCTGGGCAATCAGGAAAGGGAATTTCAAAAATACAAGGGGCTTTTAAGGGGGAGTGGGAGAGCTTTCAGTCTACATAGCCCTCGGACAGCAGAGTTCACAATGGTGACCAAAGCGGTCAGCATGGGCCTTGTGTGACAGTTACTGGAGGCCAGTAATGGTTGACATAAGTAAGGCAGTGTCTACCTAACTACATCGACCGTGACTCTACACCACTTGGGGGGGGGGGGGGGGGGAGTGTTATTAAGTCAACATAGCAGCGCACTTCCGCCAACAGGAACCAAATTTAAAGTAAAGACACATGCACAACTAGGTCAAAGTAAGCTGCCTTGTGTCAATCTAACTTTATAGCCTAGACTAAGGCCTTACTCTGCTTTTTTCTCCTCTCTCACTTCCTTTCCCTGTGTCTCTCAATCCCCTGCCCCTTCCTATACACAGTAGTAACACAATAAGTAGTAATAAAGACATGGTCCCTGCCCAGAAGACCTTATGTTGAGAAAAGCCTAGTGACATAAAAATGGTAGGGAAGAGTGATACAATAAAAAAAACACACAAGTTTCATACATATGTTCTTTTGCGTTATAAAAAAATATATATGTAAATTATGAACAACTTGTGGGATTCCTGCTCTTCCACCACTTTTCATGTATTGCTCACCTTCTTTGATTGTACATTCTTCAGGGCAAGGACCACATCTATGTCTATGGACAGCACCTAGCAAAATGGGGCTCCAAACCCAATCAGGGCACCTGGGCTCTACCAAAGTATAAACATTGCAACTAAATAACGTACTTTTCTTGTAGGGGGTAGGGGTGTCTTCATATTTTGTGTAATAGCAGGACAACTGTATAATATTCTGCCTGAAGAATGGTGGGCATATTTTCTACAGAACTTGTATTTGAAAGTGGATTTTATATCTATGTATTAAGATCCCCTTCTTCTGTTATATAAAGGCAACAGCATGAATCTTAATTTCTCTTTATGTACATTAAGTTATTCTACTTCAAAAGACAGCCTCTACCACAGTGTAATGTGAAATTGCTTTGATTTTTTTAGAAAATGTGGCTGAATAGCCTCAGCATAATTTGCTCATGCCAGTACCCCTAATGCTCTACTTCAGTGCCCAAAATGCTGCTGACTCTTCTACTGCGTGTGCCAATGCACATTTATTAGAAAACAAATTCTTGTCTCCAAGGGCAGAACTGAATATGTAGTAATATGCATACACATGAACTGTGTTAATTCTATTTATCATAACTAAATTTCATGGTTCAGATTATTAATAAAAGATATTTGAAAAATGTTTTGAGTACTTTATTTGTCACATATTTGTCTTCACCATATCTAAAGGAGAAAACACCCTATGTGCTCAAGACAATCAGCTCAACTGTAATGACAGTCTTCAAGCATAAATCAATACATATTCCAATAAATATTTATAATTTTGACTAATATTTTGTTTTCATGCCATGAGTCAATTAGCACCAACCAATGCTGGCTGCACTTCTGGGAGACACCTTTTAAAACCCCATGAGTCCTACCACTGATAGAATATTGAGATGCAGCAACTGTAGCCATTGAAGCAGGGAACAAGAATTCTGGAGAGCAAAGTGAATCAGCGGCAGAGTCAAGAAAAGAACTTGTGATCTTGGGCAAATCACAACCCTCTTTGTGCTTCAATTGATCAGTCTGTTAATTGAGGAAAATATTCATCTTCATAGAGGGTGAAGCTTCCCCTTAGGGAGACTAGCCCCCTGCCCCACCTCTTCCAGCTGAGACTCTGCCTCTTCCGGTCGAGGCCCCTCTGTAGCCCTCTGCTCTCAGCCCCCCATCATGGCCCCAGCCAGGGTAGAGGAGGGCGGCTGAGAGCTCGGCCGCTCCCCCACAAGGCCCCGGCTGGGATTGGGGGGGGGGGAGGAGGGTTAAGAGATCGGTCTCGGTCAGGATCGAGCTCTCAGCCTCGGCTGGGACTGCAAGAAGTGAGCTGTATAAGGCTTTTTCCAAGGTTCAGAAGAGCAATAGAAAGAGCTTATTCATTAAAACATTACTATGTGTAAATATAACCCTTATCTCTGAGATCACTAGAAATAAAGATAACAAACACAACAAGGAGTCCGGTGGCACCTTAAAGACTTAAAGATGCATCTGAAGAAGTGGGTTTTTTACCCACGAAAGCTTATGCCCAAATAAATCTGTTAGTCTTTAAGGTGCCACCGTACTCCTTCTTGTTTTTGTGGATACAGACTAACACGCCTACCCACTGATACTAGATAACAAACAGCCATGCCTATATTAGCATAAAATTGGATCTTAGAATTTAAAAAAAATAATAATAATTGCAGTATTTTAGTACTTCAGCAGTACTTAAATCAGCCTACACAGAAAAAAAAAATCCCCTATTCATTTTACAGAGTGTAGCATTTCTGAGGCATTATTCTCTGTTGACTTCAGAGATTGCCTTTGAATGGCAGATGTTTTCAACTGTTCCAACGGAGGTGAAGCATCATAATGGAGAACCGGAACCTGCCATTTTGTAATTCACAAAAATCTGCTCCTAGACTGGTGTGTGAAATAATCCTAGAATTTCGAAGCATTTTGCTCACACATATTTCTACCTACAGTATCTGCCTACCTGCTTACGCGACACCACCGCACCATAACAGCCAAGTGCTTTACTCTCTCTTCTTTAGTCACATGACATTTGAGTGGCACACACAGAAAATTGTAGTAGTCAAATAGTTACCCAGGAACATTCTCCATTGCAAACTAGTAGAGGGTTGAGAAACAGCTGGAGAGCCAGCTGGAGAGCAAGTCAGATATATTAGCCCACTCCTTTTGGGACCTCAGTATATTGGTCAATGAAAAACAAAACAGAAAATACTTATTCTGCAGGAATTTAAAAACTTAATACAAAATACATTATGTACACCCAACCTTACCTACAAAGATGAGACCACGCTCGCATAAAGACAGCATTTTAAAAAAATGTATCAAAGCTCTATCACCCCTACTGATTTGGCAAATCTGATCTAAAACTGGTATGGGGCACAATATCAAAAAGGTGTATGAGTAAAGAGTAACAAAGTTAATTTTTAAACATAATTTTGGCTCAACATGCCATAAGATCTTATATAAATACAGTGGAATAAATTCTCTGATAGCAAAACTCCACCAAAATCAAGCATTAACATTAAAAAAACAAAATCTTTTTAGCAAGTACCATCCTGTAAGACTAAAGTCAAAGCGAGCTGATATTTTTCCTTCACCTGCTCCTCACTGTGCTTTGGCCACACACCCACGTTAACACCCAGACACATTCCACTTATCACAGCTGTTGCCTTTTTCTGACTTAGGCGGGGATTCTCTCTCCTGCTGCTTGAATAGGAATCCCAGCTGACTCCCCTCCTGAATTCTAGTACTACCCACACTCTTCCCTCTGCATAGATACACAGCAGCCCTTTTGGGACAGAGGGAGAGTGCTGCTGCAATGTTAGGAGTGAGGGGGAAGGTTTACCAAAAGCCAGGGATAAAGTCAGCTGGAATTCAACTTCAGGCAACAGGAGAGACATTTTTTGCATGTGTGGAGGAGGGCAGCAGCTGTGAAATGTGTGGAATTTGACCTGCTGAGGTTGAGTGGGTTTGTGGCCAGAAATGTGCATTGAGGGAAGTGAAAAGATTAAAAGACATCCAACATACTGCAAAATGGAAGTTGCAAGATGGAAGTTCAGAGCTACTTACAGTAACAAAGTCTGAAACATCCACATGCACCACTTAACTCTTCTGTTATTTATGTTAAATGATGTATTCTTTTAATACATACCTATCTGTACAACGTGTTAACACAGTTGTGTTTTCCTTTAAACTGCATATTTGCAGAGACAAAATATTATCTATTCTAGGGAGATGTCTGCATCATAGGAATATCAATCTATGCTGGGCAAGTATGGAGTCACACTTAGTCATAGGAAGTGAGCTCTGTCAGCCTCTTAGCCAGGGGATTCCAATGAGACAGAAGAAAACTGTCAGTGACTCCATCCTGCAAGCTGGTCTTAAATGACACTACCAGATCCTGACAGAACGAGTTTCATTTTGAAGACCCCCCTTCCTATAGCATCACATTTTTTTTTCTGAGACAGAAGAAAAAGCATCAATTGGCTAAGTGTCCAGGTTTGAAATTTCCACGGACTGGTGAGGATCAGAGTGGAATAACTCGATGGTGAGCCTCTGACAAAACAGCCATTTGTGGTCAGTAGTAACTCTACTAATTTTCAGAAAAAGAATAAGAAAAGTCTGTGGAGGCACAAGTAGGCAGGACAACCGTTCCCCCTGCCCGGTATATAGATGAGAAACAAAATAAGGAAAGAACACAAACATTTTTCAATCCTATAGTTAATGTAACAAGCCCTTATGAATTTGCCCATCAAGACTAATATGACAATCAAAAATCATGTGGCTTACAGGGTTCGTTTATACTGCAAAAAACCCACCACCGAATCTCAGAGCCCAGGTCTACAACCTACAGCACTGAAAATAGCCATGTAGAAATACCCACTTAGTCCAGAACTTCGCCTTTGTAACACCCCTTCCCCACTCCAGGCTTCAAAGACCAAGCTCCAGCCTGAGCGGGAACATCTGCATGACTATTTTTAGTGCTGTAGTGCAAGCCCTGTGAGCGTGAGACTGTATATGTGAGCTTTGCAGGTTGTTTTGTGGGGTGGGGTTGTTTACAGTGTAGACACACCCACAGTCACACAAGCATCACGCATTAAACACAAGTACACACTTAATGATTCAAAGCATCATTTAACTTCTCTAGAAATTCATCAGTAAGCATATATGTTCACTGCAGAGTTAACTCAGGTTTTTACTCAGGAGTTGCCCCTAATCCTCCTCCCCTTAATTAGCGGGCTCATTTGGGGCTGTAGGGTAAAACACAGTGCTTCGTTCACACAAGCTGGTAAACAGCGCACTTTGCAATGAGAATGTAAACGTAATCACTGAGTGCTGATGGTCCTCCAATACTTTCCCCATAGTTTCCCTGTGTACCCACAAGGACATACAAGTTCTTCCACAATTCACTGGGAAAGAATTGCAGGACAAACAACAATGGGAGATGCCCTCAGGCATGGGTGTGTGCAGCACCAGTGAGGGGCATTTAAAGTGTCTGTATGTGGGACAGGGAGGAACAGGGATGAGGTGGGGTGGAAAGAGAAGCAGCACCACAGTGATGGGCCCCAGGAACTCACTGCACCTCCAGAGAGACTTTCCCAACCTCACTGACTGTCACTTCACTCCCTAATTCCCAAGAGAGTTTCCCAAACCCACTGTCATGTCACCCTGGCTCCAGAGGTACCCCAACACCACTGTCACTTCATCTCCAGCCTGAGGGACCTCCAGTCCCACTGAATATCACCACCCTCTCGGTCTCATATCCTCAGGGAGACACCCCTAATCCCAGAAATCCTGGACTCCAGAGAGACTCTCACTCAACCCCTCTGAATCTCAGTACACCGCAAACCCTATTCTTAGAGAAACCCAACCATACTGAACTTCACTAAACCTCCAAACACTCCCATCCCCATAACTCACAGGATGTGAATGAGGCCTGTTGCTTCATTTAAAAACAATAATAAATAAGTATAAATAGCTTAATGAGCTAAACATTGAATGTGATTATGTAATATATGTATAAAACATTATCAATTATCTGTATTAAGTGCATAAAGTTTTACTTTGTCTGGGGATATATTCCCCCCCCCCTTTTTTTTCCCCCAGACCATTGCCGATGAGGTCACAGAACTTGGGTAAGGCTTTGCAGTGTGGCTTCTCACAACCACATGCCCATTAGCCAAGTCAACTCTGTAGTGAAGCCACACCCCATAACCACAACACTGTCCCTTTACACTGAAGCTGCAATTGAAACAATTTTTAAAACAATTCACCAAACATAACGCCTACAATCAGAAAATCTTAAGTAGATGTTGTGATTGGTTGCTCCCTCTCCCTCCGGGGTGCCACCTGATATACTGGGGTACCACTGAACCCACCTATGCTACCAGCCTGGGTTCCCTTACACTTTTCTGCTGAGCCAGGCCCTTATGGAAGAGGCTGCATTTCCGTACATGAAGAAAATAAGTTTCAATTCTACAAACTGAAGCTCCTCCCTCACTCCCTCTCCTCCCCTCCACATTTACTTTTCCCTCTTTCCTACTATCATTCACTCCTGTTAGCCACGTTCATTATTGTCCCACATGGATTCTCTTTTCACACCTCATCCTGTCAATATGCATACACCAACCCCAGTCACTTAATTTCAAACTTGCTTGTGATTCTCCAAGTCTCTTCTTCTTTCTTCTCCCCCACCAATTTCCTATAACTGTCCTATCAAACTCCTCCTCCCACTTCCATTTCATTCTCCCCTAAATCAAATCAATTAAATTCTCCCACATCAAGAAACTGAGTTGACTCCATCCCGTCAAGTTCCCATTCCCATTCATTAAATTAATTCACATATTTACTTGATGTGTGGAATGCTCTCTTTGCAACCATAGTTATTTTAAAATTAATGTTTAGATTCTGCTTATTAACCTCATCAATCACATGACCAACCTAGTGGTGAGCTAAACAGTCTGTAATGTCTTAGGACTAGCTATGCTACTAATTGTGGATGCCTGGTGTCAAGGGGAAATTTATCTTTACTCCTGTGATCAAATCAACCCTTAAGCTTCTCTGTTAAACAGATTTGAGCTCCTGAGTCATTCTATAAGGCATGCTTTCCAATCCTTTCCAATCAATTATATATTTCAGACATAAGAGAGAAATATTTAGCTCATGGAATCAAGGACGTATTCACTACCTCATGGCTATTCACAACTTCCTTTATGACTTAACATGCCTATACTGTCCTCTGCTTCTGAAGACAAAAATACAACAAACAGGGTAAAAAGAGTGATGAGTGGAGGGAGAAGAGAGAATGAACAAGATCCATCTTGGGGAAGACAAGCAGGAGAGGAGAGAACAAGTTTAGTGCCCAAGATACCACTTTCAAGGTTACAAGTGGCAGTTTAGAAAACAGCACCACCCAAAGCCAAGATTAAAGATAACAGGGCACTACCTTTGCCACTCTCAGTGATAGGAATTAAGCTGTAACAATCCTAAACTTTTCAACTCTGTTTACTGTAGTATCTGTAGAAGCACCGCACACAACCTACAAGGAAGCTATGCTATATTAGTCATATCATCAGAATCTGAATGATAATAATAGATGCAGCAGCTATGCCAGCTTTAGCTACTAATAAATTAAAAACTGTGCCACTGCCAAAAAATAGCAGCATTCTCTTCAGTTATTTTTACTTATGCCAAAAAAGCAAGAGACGCCATTAGGGAATTATGACATGTTACAGTATGTCCTTGGGGGCAAGTTCACTGTTGTGACTAGATATGGATGAGCTCCACCTCTACCACTAACTTCCCTTTCTGGAATGACTTCAACAGTGAGGCAATAAAGCCTTTGAAAGCAAAAAATCTCCATTGACATAAGCAGCATAAGCAAGAATAAGCTGTTGGTGCATCTGCTGAAAACAATGATTGCAAGGTAGAGGACAGAGTGCAGATTATATCTATAAAAAACAATTACTCATCACTGTCCAGATCATCATGAAACTACTGCAAAAAGCACTGTTAAGCTAGAGCTGTGGCTGGGGAAGGGATTTTGACTATCAGAATTACCACAGCAAAACCCATAGCTTTGTGGTTTCTTTTGCTGACCTGCTGAACTATTTCATACAATGGTAATAAAATAAATAACTGAAATGAATGTTTATTGAATGCTGACAAACTAAAGGGTTGTTTGTTTTCTTTTTCAAGGCAGAAAGCCATATATAATCAAATAGAAAGGGCCAAGATTTTCCTCCCTGCCAATTCTCTCAGTGGGTTACTTGTAGGCTATTGCACAGTGGTGGACATCCATTTAATAGTATTAGGGCAAATGTAGCAAGAAAAGCTAATGATTGAAAACAGCATCTGACTGAGATGTAAGGCAGCTACTTCCAACACAAAAGCATTAAGAGATACTTGGGTGACATTCTTACATATTCACAGGCGAACCTAGAGCCTTAAAGGCAGTGCTCCTTTTCATATGTGGTAAGTGGGTGTGTTCCCTTCTCTGGAAGAACCAGACTAAAAGACTCCAACAGAATATTGCTCCCAAATGGACATGAGACTGTCTGACTGAGGAGTAAGCAAGTATTACATTTGGAACAGGGTTAAGGCAGAGAGAAAGCAGTAAGGAACAGCGTTAGAAGCATGACATGAAAAAATTGTTTAGTAAATTTAATTGAAACATACTAAGGGTCATGGTGGCTTCTCCACTGTTGATAAGTTATAAATCAGGATTGGATGTTTTTCTAGATGTGCTCTAGGAATTATTTTGGGGAAGTTCTATGGCCTGTGTTACACAGGAGGTCAGACTAGATGATCACAATGGTCCCTTCTGGCCTAGGAATCTATGACTCTATGAACTGAGAGTTTTGTTTTGCTGGAGGTATGAAGTTCAGGGAACTACAGAATAAGCTCTGGGTTGCATCTTGTCACAGTGAACAAGAACTAAGGTCATATTAAAAAAAATAGACACAGACGAAATGTCTACACATTTCTTTTAAAAAAGGAATTAACCCTCCTCGGGAGCCTAATCTTTCTGGCCTAGCTTCCAAATGGTCAATAGTTCAATAAGAATAAACTGAAAGCTCTCTCTGTCTGGAGGAAAATAGGTTCCAAGGTGAACTGGGTTATATTGGGTTTTAGCCCATGAAAGCTTATGCCCAAATACATTTGTTAGGCTCTAAGGTGCCACAAGGACTCCTCATTGTTTTTTGCTAATACAGACTAACGTGGCTACCACTCTAAAACCTGGGTTATATTGGTAGGAGTTATGGTGTAGCATCAGGAGGGGTGTAGTCTTATATATAAATAAGAACAGCGAGGCCTGAACATGTAATTTTATCCAACGGTAGACATTTTCTCCAGGTAATTGTGTGTAAATGTGATAAAGCACACCATGTTCATAGAACAGTACACACATGCCTATTGTGAACTTTTAAAACCAAAACAATTTTAACTACAAACGTAAATTGGCAGTAAAGGCTGAATGGATAATTTATAATTTCTCAAACAAATTTGTATCTGGAAAGGATAGATGATGCAAAAGAGATTGTGAGACATACTCTACAACAGTGGTCACCAACCACCCACAGATTGTGATCAACTGGTTGATCCTGGAGCCTCTGTCAGTCGATCGCGATCTCCAGACACTAAAAGTCCGGCGGCGCAGAGGGGCTAAGGCAAGCTCCCTGCCTGCCCCAGCCCCACGCCACTCCAGGAAGCAGCCAGCACGCCGCTGCAGCCCCTAAAGGAGGGCAAGGGTCTCCACGCGCTGCTCCTGCCTGCAAGCACCGCCCCCACAGATCCCATTGGCTGGGAACAGGGAACTGCAACCTGCCTCAGCCCAGCTGTGCCACCGCCCGGGAGCCGCCCGAGGTAAGTGCCGCATGGTGGGAGCCCACACCCCAACCCCCAGCCATGAGCCCCCTCCTGGAGCCAGCATCCCAAAGCCTCCTCCTACACCCCAACACTCTGCCCCAGCCAGGAGCCCCCTCCTGCACTTAAACTCCCTCCCAGAGCTTGCACCCCTCACCCTGTCCTGCACCCCAACCCCCTGCCCCAAGCTCAGCCCAGAGCCCCCTCCCACACTCCGAACCCCTCGGCCCCAGCCCAGAGCCCATACTGCCCCCCCCCCCCAGAGCCCATACCGCCCCCCCCCCACAAACCTCTGCCGCAGCCTGGTGAAAGTGAGTGAGGGTGGGGGACAGCGAGTGATGGAGGGAGAGGGGGATGGAGTGAGTAGGAGGCGGGGCTTTGGGGAAGGGGCAGGGCCTCGGGGAAGGGGCAGGGTAGATCCTGGGTTGCACTTAAATTTAAGAAGTGATCTTGTGCATAAAAAGATTGGAGACCACTGCTCTACAAGCACAGTTCTAAATCTTCTGCTTGTTTTCTTGCTCCCCAGAACACAATCTTGAGATATTTCAGCCCTAAAGGAACATATGAAAAATAGAGGTGAGAATGAGAGTGTCATCTCATCCTTAACTATAGCATTGCAGTGAAGACAGATTACAGAAAGTGCAAAAACACTTACATAAAATGTAATTAAAAATGTCACAGATTCATAAAAAGAGGATACTGAAAATTCTAATTAGAGATGTGATAGAGGAGCTCTTGAAAGAAATGAATATAGATAAAAGATGGTTTGCACTGGTTCTCAGAAAGTTGAGTTATGCTCAAAATATTCACTAAGATTCTGTTGAGGAAAACAAAAAAAAATAGACATCTAATCAAGGTAAATTTATGTCTAAAATCTTAAAATCCCAAAAGATATTCTGGAACTATTTAACCAATTCCCATTTTCCATACTGGATTAGACCCGTTGTTCATATAGTCCTGTCTGTTGTGTGACAACTGCTAGCATGGAATGACACAGAGGTAAGTTAAAGAACCCCACAGTAGGCAGATCTGGGATAATCAAGATCAAAAGGTGACTTGATCACAATGTATCAATAATTTATGGGGAGAAAATACCAGGTACCAAAGGGCTATTTAATCTATCAGGCAAAGGTGTAAGAAAAACCAATGGCTAGAATTTAAAATGAGACAAATTTAAGTTGGAAATAAGGCACATTTTTGAAACAATGAGGGTAATTAACAACTGGAACAAAGTAACTAATCCACCACTTCCCTTGGTATGTCTTGAGGTTTTCAAATCAAGACTGAATGCTTTTCTGGAGGATGTGCTTTAGCCAAACATAAATTACTGGGCTCAATACAAGAGGTATCTGGGTGAAGCTCTACGGTCTGTGTTATACAAGAAGTCAGATTAGATGATCTAATGGTCCCTCTTGTGTTAAAAGCCATTAATCCAATCTGCCTCCATGAAGGTTTCATCCTAATCCTGAATAGTTAGAGAGGGGTTTAAACCATCAAACATGATGTTTATGTAACTTCTAAAACTCTTAGTTTGCATTACCTCTTGTAACAGTACATGGATAACAAGAAAATCCAAACATCAATTCCTTCTTTGAATTCAAGTTCTTGAACTCAATGTGGCAATGATTTCTGTGATCTAAATGCATTTCCTTTTATCAGTTTTGAATGTACTAGCTTTCAATTTAATTTAATGTCCCCTTGTTCTTGTGTTGTGGCAAAGGGAGAATAGAAGAGCTCAAACTACTTTCTCTATACCATTCATTCATTATATATACTTTTAACTGTCTTTAAAGTCTCTTTTTTCTCTTTAACACCTCTTAATAGTCTCCTTTTCAACATAAAGAATCCCAATCTTTTCATATTCTCTTCACATGAAAGTTTTTTCATGCCCTTAATCATTCTCGGGCTTTTTCTGAATCCCCTTTCATTCTACAATATCCTTTCGGAGATGGGATGACCAGTACTGCACACAGTATTCTAGAAGAGGCCACACCATCCATTTGTGTAACTGCATTGCAATATTTTCCATCTTATTCTCCAATCCATAGCAATGCATCCTAGCATCCTGTTTGCTTTTACAAGTCTTCCCTGTGCTGTCCACGGTGATGCTCAGGGCACCCTTTCCTCAGGTAATCCAGTTAATTTAGAAGCCTGTAGGTTGTAAGAGTAGTTCAAATTTTCTCTCCCATGCACATTCCTTAGCATTTTTCAAAGATGAACTTCATCTGCTATCATGCTGCTCATTTACCTATCTTGATTAAGTCCCTCTGAAGTTCTTCACAGTCTTCCTTAGTCTTGACTAACCCAACAACTTCGTTGCATCTACAATTTTGTTGCCTTGCCGCTGAGCCCCCTTTCTAGATTATTAATTTATTTAATAACACTGGACTTAGTATGAACCATGAGGGCACCCCGCTACTAATCTTTTGTTATGAATTAAATTAGGATATTTATCTCTATTTGTTTCCTATCTCTCATATGCTTTTGAGTCCATGACAACACTTTGCCTCACTCCACAACTGCTGATATTTTTGGGTAGCCACTTGTGAGGGACCCTGTCAAAGGCCTTTCAAAAGTCTATATAAATTATGGTTGACCATTTCACCTTTTAGTAACTATTATAATGACATATTAAAAGATTTTTAGTACATTAATGAGACCATTTCCCTTTGCAGACACTATGCTAGTTAGGGTAAGAACCAAAACAGTATCTGTAAAGTCACTCAACACACACAGCATAGAGATATGAAGAACTACCCAAACACCAAAGAACATTATACTAAGTTGTAGCCATCCAGGGTATCAAGTGGAGTGCAACTAGTATTAATGCTACTTCTAATTTTGTTTGCTGCATACACTAACAAACCAGAAGGATCCATGCAGTAAGAAGTGAACTCTAAACAGCGAAAAACAACCAGAAAGAAGGTTAGTTAATATTAAAGAGAGCAACTAAATGCAGAATGATATGGAGAAGTTAGAACAACAAATGTGCAGGTAACTGGGGACACCTCTTCCCCCCAAAAAAACCATGACCAAGAAGAGAATACATTATCAAAAGTCATTCTACAAATGCCAAAAATCCGGAGAACTGTTCTAGTTCATTGCAGAGAATCCTAACAAAAAGTTTAACACAATTCTTAGAACGAGTAAATAAAGCACAGAAAAGAAAAATATTTTAGACAGCAACAGTTCTATCATAAGGCCATCCGGGGCAGTTCCCCCTGAGAAAAAGTGAGAAAATTAAACTGAAATGTAATAAATGTATCTTCATTACAGTTGTGCACTTATTCAAAACTGTTTACTATTTCAACTTCTCAGATGAATGGTATTTATGGGGGCATCTTCTCCAGTGACTCAGATTATATGCTGATGCTTCAGGTGAAGACTCCAAAGCAGTAACAGAACCACCTCAATTTTATACCACATTCATCACACTGGTATCTGAGCACTTCTTAAAGGTGACACTGTAACTTGGAGCAAATGGCCACAGCAGAAAATGAGAGTAATGTTTATGTGTCCTTAGATAACAAGTACACATATGGATAAGTAGGGCCCCACTTGAAATTGGGCCAGCAATGATATTTCAATACAGTGTGTAGGTGAGGCAACATCTGAAATATTTTTTTTTAAAATTTAGCCTATTAGAAATGTGATATTATCGAGATGGAGAAGCTACAGCGAAGGGCAAGTAATGACCAAGACTGTGGGAACTGGCAGAACAAAGCTGAAGAAAATTGATGGAAATAAAAAACACAGGCCATGCAATAAAGAACAGTTGGATCTTAAACCACACAGAAAGAACCCGATTTTCAGACAACTCAGATTTTTAATCTTCATTTCAGTCTGAGGGCCTAATATCCTGCAAAGTTTTTGCATATTGCACTAAGTATTCATTTATATTTAACCAACTATTTTAGCTACTAAGGGCTGGTCCACACTAACCCCCCGGGGTCGAACTAAGATACGCAACTTCAGCTACGTGAATAACGTAGCTGAAGTCGAAGTATCTTAGTTCGAACTAAACAGCACTTACCGCGGGTCCAGATGCGGCAGGCAGGCTCCCCCATCGACTCCTCTTACTCCTCGCGCGGAGCAGGAGTACCGGTGTCGACGGCGAGCACTTCTGGGATCGATTTATCGCGTCTCAATCGATCCCAGAAGATCAATTGCTACCCGCCGAATCAGGTCGGTAGTATAGACGTAGCCTAAGACTAAAAGTTATTAGTGTTTGCTATAGATAAGAGTAGCAAGGATCAGTCACATTGTGAAGGCAGGTAGTCAGTGGCTGACTTTTCTGTTTTTAAAGATTACTTCAATTTAGAACACAAGTGAGAATGAGACTGGCACTAGTGATTAGCAAAAATGTTTGTCTGAAGAAGGGAAATTACCCATGACCCCTTTAGTTCACAGATTAATATAGAAACCGGTATTGGATAAGATCCTTTGTAATAAGTCCCAGAAACTGGAGACAATAAAAGGAATACAAAATTTAAAGGAACAAACAGAGGAACTATTTTCATGCATATTAATGTGCATTTTAATCAATGTTATGTAATTTGAAACAAAGAAATAGCAGTAATTAATATTCTGTTATTACAAGGCAATCTGCCTAATGCTGAGTCTGAATGTGTGTTTGTGTATAAAAATGTATGATCTCAGCACTGACATCTGCTTGGCAGTAACAGTTATTAATAAGTGGTATTAATTAAAATACTTGTTTACAGCAAATTATTTCAGCAATAAAAAACAAAATGTGTATGATTCTTCAGAAGTAACCATAAAACCTAAAGCCCCTCATGAGGCCCAACGCTCAGGTGAACGTTAAACAGCAATATGGTAGACTGGGGAACATAACACCGGCTCAAACCCCAATTTTAACTGTATCCGTATGTGTATTTCCCTAATCTCACTTCCCAAATCGTACCAGAAAGCATAGAAGTTATCTTCTTCCCTCCTGATCCTTCTTTTAATGCAAATATTTGTTCTCTATTTCAAAGTCACCATTTAAATATTTTATTTTTTCCTGTGCTGTGACAACCTATGGAATCTGTCTATGTACAGCTTACAAATACTGGTTGATGTTATGAAGTTACAAAATTCTTGTATCATGGAATGTCTCAATGGGGATGTGGAGTTTTGCTGTAACAGCTCTAGCAAACTCCTCCCAGACCAAGTTACAACAATGGGTAATTAGACCTTTATTGGTCACCTATTAAGATGGAAGCACCTTTGGGCAATGGGTTGGCTGAAGCCTAGGGAAACCAGTTCATCATCTGCAGGAAGCTGGTGAAGTGGAAAATGGAAAATTTTTAGCAGCTGATCAAAAAAATCTAGGGTGTTGTTGCCAGCGTTTAAAAACTACAGCGGCTGTGTGAGTCAGTGAATACTCAAGGAAACAAGGATAAAACTTGGGCAGGAGAGAGGGGCAAGCTTTCATGGCAGGGGTGTTCTGTTAACTAAGGGACCACCCAAAGTAGAAAGTAAGGAAACTGACCTGAAAGTGAGAAAGAGGAAGAGAGACACCATAATTTTGAAGAGAAGCCATGTGCAGAAGAGGAAATCTGGACTCCCCAGAGGACTCTGCCCTAAGACCAAATAACTCTCCAGAGTGGTGAGGAAACTGAGGCAGGTAAATGTATGCAGGTGTGTGATTACTTTGTCTACATTTGTGTATTTCTGGTGATAACTAAAGAGTAACTATGTTTAGAATCCTGTCTCTGTGTCTATTTGCTTCCCTATCACATATACTTGAAGTGGTAAATTATAAACCTTTTTTTTTTTTAAAAAAGGACTTCAGGTGCTTTTCTCCTTTCAGTGGTAACTATTATTTGTCTCTTCTATATCTATGGCCATCACAAAGTTAGTCTCTGCCCAAAAAAAAGCCAGTTTCTTATCTGTAAAATGTATTTCTCCAACAAACATGGTCATTCTGTAACTTGAGTTTTTCTACAAGTGAAATTTAGGCAGGTGTGATTCAAAAACAGTTACTCATCTTCTCATAACTATGGTTCTTCAAGATGTGCTGCATATTCCCATTATACCCATGTCCTATGCACTGGTGCCAGAGAGTTTTCCCTAACAGTACCTGCCGGGGCAGCCCCACTCACACCCTGGCTCCTCATGCTCTGAACGGAGGGTATAAACGCCAGAGCCACCCTCCCCCTCCCCCACCCCCACTTCAGTTCCTTCACACCAAACGCTGATGGTACATCAGGGAAGAAGGATGGGTCATGTATGGACATAGGCAATACATCTTGAAGAACACCACTTACAAGAAGGTAAGTAAACGTATTTCTTCTTCGAGTGCTTTGTCTTCAGGGGTAGCCTTAGTCCAACCCTTAGGGCTTCTCTCATTCACCACCACCACAACTAATAAGCTAAACATGGGAAACAAATAAAATTGCTCAAACACCTGGAACATAATTAGATATTTACATTCTGTTCGTTTTGCTACAGGTGGAACAAAGGAAGGGTTTTGCCAGAGTGTTTTGGCCAGCTGCATAAAGGTCTCATTTATAGGCAACACCGCCTTTTCTGTCACAGTGGAATGGAGAATGTCAATGAGCTTGAGGATATTCTCTTCCACTAGTTCCATTTGAATGTTCCAAGAAGGTGCCATTCTCCTGAGGAGTTCTTTGATATGCCTTAAAGTCATCTGGCACCGGGGATGATGCCTCCAGTATCACAGCCTCACCAGGACCAGCTGCAGCTCCGGAGCACGTTGAGGTGAGTCCAGTACCAACTGTCACAGGTTTCTCAGTACCGGCAAGAGAAAGCTCCCCTGGGGGGGCAGGATCTACCCATACAACGTGTCAGTGAGGAAGATCTGACTGCTGGGGGCATCCCCCAGCGCATCAAATAGAGCCACAGAAGTGGCTGGTATGGTACCAGGCCCCAGGCATGTCTGGCGCAAGCGTCCCCATCCTATATACAGTGTAGTCAACTAAACAAAAACCAACCAAACAAACAAAAACACACACACACACACACATCAATGTTTTGGTCTGCACTGCAGCCTTTGGGACCTTTAAAGCTGTCAAATATGAAATTATGCAAAATAGTTGTGTTTTATTGTTTTTGTACTTATCTACATTTTTACTATATTACATGAAGAAAGTCAATATTCTCAAGAGAAAAAGCCCTGTCCTATAATGGATACTGTAAGATGGACTTCTCCTCCCTTCTATCAACAACTAATTTGAGGAGAGAAAAGAATTCCCAATAATAAAGCAGTGTTCAACTAATTCTTTAGACATAAAAGGATTTTGATAGCTTCCCCCCATTCAGACAATTTGAAGAAGAGAGGGACAACAATCCTACATATATTCCCATCCAGAAGGGTGCGTCTCATTATGTTTCCACTGCTTGCATCCGAAGAAGTGGGTATTCACCCACGAAAGCTTATGCTCCAATACCTCTGTTAGTCTATAAGGTGCCACACATAGGCGTGCGCAGCACATTTCATTAGGGTGTGCACCCAGGGAATTTTATTTATTTATTTTTTAAAGGCAAACATTTATTGAATACTCAGTCATAAAGGACATTAGTTTGTTTGATGAATAAAAATAAAGAAACTACAACTAAACTTAATTTTTTTTTAATTAACAACTAAACTTTACTTAAAAATACAAACTTAAAAAATGAGACACAAAATACCAAATTTTTACTGTAGTGATACCAGGCGTATACAAAGATAGTCAGTTTTCATGTATATGAGATTATATGAGAAATGAAAATGAGCTTGCTTTGGGATTTTACAAGGCACTTATATCATTTAAACACATTTGGTACCCTGAGTAATAATAACACTTCTTGCAAATCACATAAATAGCGATCTCATGGTTCCCTTCCTTCACCCCATTGCAAAGGCACAGGTGTTATTGCTGGCTGCCCTAGGGCTGCAGAAAACCCTAGGCTATGGGCAAAACATATGGAAAGAAGAGGATCAATGTATATACAGAGGGCTGAAGGGGGACTCCCATAGTGCATTAATTAACACTTAATAAATACATCAAAATTAAATATATTACAGAGATAAGAACCTGTAATAACAACTTTACTTCATGAGAAGCTCCAGAGAAAGAAGACCCAGGGAGAATAATGGTAGGGTGAATCCCAGGGAGACCAAAGGGGCTGGTAGAGGGAGCAGACAGAGAAAAAGGGTAGAGGCAGAATGGCTGGCCCAGTCTTCTGCATCTCCCCTGTGGATAGAGACACTGATCTCTATCACTGTAAGAGGGAACAATAGAATGGAATGCCCAGAAGAATGAACGACTTGAGGGCAATTTCCTGAAAGGACTCTTACCCTTGCAGAGCTTTTCTAGCTCTCTGACATTTACATTTCTACATAGGGTGGTTTGGCCCACAGAAATAAAAATCTGCACATCTTCCATGTGGTTTTGGACCAATGGAAAAAAACAGGTACAATTCAAGTGACTTAAAATTCTCTATGAAACTGAGTTAAAATAAATAAGCTTATGAACAATCAGAAAATATACTTCTCAAGTGAAACCTATAACTGGACTTCTTTGCAAAGAAATTGTAAGTTTTCTTACAGGAAAAGCCACAAACTGTCTGAAAAGGGAGAATAGATTAAATTACTTGCCTCAGTGAAATTAAATATCCAGAGAATTGCTGTGCCTGTGATGATGATGAGCGGAGTTTGCTCACCTATGGGGCCCCTCCCTGTGCTGTGGAGGCACTGGCACAGCTGGGCAGGTCTGCATCTGCAAGCAGGCCCCCTGCCTCAGGTGCAGCTCCCATTGGCCTTGGTGGCCAACAGTCTGGGAGCCTCCTGGCCAATGAGCTGGGGGGGGAAGTGGAAGATTGTAGGGGAGCTTGAGAGCAGGGGAGGTGGGAGGAGGGGAGCTGTCTCTGGAGACACAAAAGGGGGGCTCTCTGGAGAGGGGTGATGGGGGCACAGGGGCTGGTGGGAATCTTCGGGGGGGCAGAGGGTTGTGTGGGTCTCTGGGGGGGAGGGGTGATGGACAGAGCCAGCTGCAGCCTGGGTCTGGTCTGTGGGGTAAGGGAGTGTTACTATACCCCTCCCCACCCAGGAAGCCCTCTCTGTACTGTGTATTTTATGCCAGCCCCGGGGTGCCCATCACTGCTCCTTTCTCCTGCCCCCAGCTCCATCTGTTTGTCTGCCCCCTCTAGGGTGACCAGATGTCCCAATTTTATAGGGACAGTCCTGATTTTTGGGTCTTTTTCTTAAATTGGCTCCTATTACCCCCCACGCCCGTCTGATCGTGACAGATTCCTGCTCCTCTCTCTGTGTCTGCAGCTCCGTCCCTGCTAGGCAGGCGCGGTCAGGCAGCTCAGGCACTGCTCCCACCCCACCCCCCCCCAGCTCCCATTGGCCAGGTTCCTAGCCAATCGGCTGAGAACCGGGTCAGCCCTGGGAGGAGGCAGCGTGTGGAGCAGCCCTGCCTCTGCTACAGGGATGCCGGGAAGGGGGGCGCTGCTCCCGAGATGAGAGCCCCCCCCCGCCCCCGAACCGTGGAGCATGGGTTTGCTCCCTGTCCCCTCCTGACTGCTTCCGCCTACCATTCAACCCCCCGCACTCCCAACCATGCGTTTCAGCAGCGTTTGGCTCAGCCTGGAGCCAGGCGCTGCCCTGCAGTAGCAGGCAGCCCTGCCCCCTCCCCAACATTAGGGTGTGCACGTGCACCAGCAGCACATTGCGTGCGCACGCCTATGGTGCCACAGGACCCTTTGTCGCTTCTCATTATGTTGAGTCCAATGAAAAAAATATTTTGATAATGCTGGGGTTAAGCTTAGGCTGCGTTCTTGTGATGCCTGCTGGAGGAGGGGTTTGGGATGAAACCATCTTCAACCCAGCAGCTGCCATGCCATCCTCTTTGATTCTGCAACGATACTGTCCTGTTTGGAGAGGTGAAATCTCTAGTGGGAAGCTGGTAGCTGAACTTTTCTTTGTGGGAGGTAAGCTCTTGCAACAAGCAGGTAGAACCCATCTACATTGGAAATCTTTCTGTCCGACAGTGTCAAGGCACTCTCAAAAGATATTCTATCTGCCAAAAGCCTACTCTGAACCACTGCAGTCGAAACAGAAAACAGGAAGTGAGAACAAGGGAAGTTCCAGATGGCACAAAGGCAACACAATGGGTGAGATTTTCACCGCGACACTGGTCCCTTTATGCTGCATAAGAGCAGCACATAAAGGAGCTCTAAAAACCCCACTTTTAGATGAAGGAGGATTCCCCTGATGCAGCTGCTGAAGAAGACAAACTTAAGGCTGCCTTCTGAGAACTCCATCAAGTCCTAGTAAAGATGGCATGCTAAGACTGGGAGAAGTGTGCCAGAGGCAGGGCCATGGCATGTGGAGATTCAGCTAGCATGCCTGATACAGACAGCAGTGTGGACATTCCAAGCCGCACTGTGGTCCATTCCCAGGCAACCCAGGGAGGCGGCTGAAACTTAGAGGGACAATGTCAGCAACTAGGGGCCTGACTAACAAAAACCTTTCAATGTATATGTTTTACAAAATATTGCCACACATTTTCTACTGTCAGTCTCTTAGCTGCAAATTTCAGATCAGGAACATATTATGATTAATTTGCTTTGAATATTCCCAATGATTCCCTTTTTGAAATCTTAATTCATTTTTTTTTAAACATCTAAGACAAGATGATCTCATTCCAAGTGGACCCCTGTGCAGAGCCTCACTGAAGTCAGTGGAGGTCTGCCCACATGAAGCTCATAGCAGGAAGGGGACTTAAATTTGCTTTCAATTTTCTCCCTATGACACATGGTATGAAGTGTAATTTAATCTGAGCCACTTGTGTAAGATTGCTTTCTTTACTAAAAAAGCAAATCACTACAATGTTTATAGGGACAAAGTTGCTGGTTTACAATGTTGAACAGAATCCATAAATGACTAAGTTAAAGGTGGTTTTTTTTTAAATTGGAAAACTTTAAAAAAAAAAAAATAGCATGAATTGTTCCAGAGGTATTTGTGAAAGCTGTGACAAGACTAACATTGACGAAAGGTTCACAGAAGAATAGATAAACAGAATCCATATAACTACAGACACAACCAGAAGCTTTGGCTAACTCTTTATTTGAAAGGCTAATATTTAAAGAAATTAGGGGATATTAAATCAATAAAAACAGCAGGAGAAAGACAGTAGTTACTGTCCATAGTGTCTTTTATTTATTTATTTTGGAAAGGTACCCTTCAGACTACAGCTTCTTACTATACAGTTACTTCATTCAATTAAATGTTAGTTAACTAACAAGCTTTCAAATAACTATTAAACAGCCCTTTTAAAATGTATTTTTAAAAATCGTTTTGTGATAAAGTGGCATTCTAATGTAGGCATTATGGAGGGAGATTAGCATCTCATAGGACATTGAAGGCACTAAGCTTCAGTTGCTTGTAACTCAAAATAATGGACAGATGCATATAAATCTCAGTGTTAATGAGAATTATACATTTATGTGGTTGGAAACATTCAAACCTCTAGCAGAAGAGAGACCCCATGTAAAAAGTAAGACTAGATCTTGATTTTATTTATCCATCAAATTGGACGAAATCTCCTTGATATCATTTTCTGAAAGATGGTAGGTCAGATTAGATGTGGAGATTCAATTTTTTTAAAAAAAACTATAAACTTCCCACTGTTGCTCTCTCAGAACCCTTATTCATGTCTGAATAGAGATTAGCCTTTAAAGGAAACAGTTGTATCTAATCACTTATTTGTTTTTAAAAGAAGCACACAACAGTTCATGTATATATTTGAACTTTTCCTATCCTTTTCTTTCCCTAAGGCATATCACAAAGAAGGGAGTCCATTAATTATACCAACACTCTAGGTCAGGAGTACCTGCAGCATGCTAGTTTCACAAGGAGAGATACTCATTTATCATAACAGAGGGTGCACAATATGAAAAAAAATATTTTAAAGTGTCTGTGATTATAGAAAGGGTTTATTTTGAAATGTGGGTCAAATAGAGTAGAACCTCTATAATCCGTATTTTTCTAATCTGTACAAATTATAATCTTCACAAAAATGAGGCACTGTCCTCATTTTGCTGCAAACGTTTAAGAGGAGTCCCAATTTAGTGGTGTCTCTAAGACTAATTTTATAATACATACTAAATATTTATTAGCACATTATGAAATATGAAATTAAGACTAAAAGCTACAATTACAACAGTAAGTGAACAAAACACTTGTTATGCCTTGGTTTGATTTCGCAAGCTGTACAACACTCTGAACTCCAGTTGATGTCATTATTTGCGGGACCACTTTGTACCTTGCACAACTGGAGTCAACATTAATTGCCAAATTCAGTCACTCATATTCATAATCCAGTCACCAGCAATATTCTAGCATATGTTAATTTTTAAAGTGCATATATTACTTTTCTCCTCATTGTAAAGATAAACCTAGACATTTTTATTCCTGTATCCTTTAAAATGTAAGAAATTCAAGTACAGGTAGCTAAATGGAAAGAAATTTTTTAAACATGCAAAAGATTATTTGAGTCCAGCCTTCAGAGAAAATCATTCCTTATATTTCTTAAATTATATTTTCTCTGTGAGAGAAGTGTTAACACAAAAGTAGTATGATTAGAAATTAACACTTTTCAGGCCACAGCTAGAGTCCATCAACAAGATGTAGCCAATAATTTCTTGCCAGTCAGTCATTGGAACCCTGAAACTACAATTCTAAAGTGGTTAACTGCTTCAAACACTGAAAGTAAAGCTGTTTAATACAATGTATTTCTGCCCCACTGATGCTCACTCTAAAGAAGGGAACGTCAGAATGAATGTTCACATGATCTTGGTTTATTTACATCAGATATTTTAATGGCATCCTCAGTACCACTCCTACTATCCACTCTTCCCTGTTGAGATCATAAGAAGTAATCTCAACAGGGAAAAAGCTGAACTTGTTGCTGAAATCAAGCTGCTGTAATTTCAAAGAGCTATAATTCAAGAAAATCCCCAATGTGAGTATGATGAGAGAGGAGACAGTCAGGAGAACCCAGAAATGTCTGCCAGCCAAAAATGGGAGGAGGAGACAGACCCACCTTCATCCTCCTCCCCAAAATAAATATGCCTACTAATGTGGTCAGTATATCAATGATACAGGCAACATAAATAGGCAGTTTAGAATATCCTAGGGCTTGTCTGAACAAACAGCAACTAGCAGAGAAATTTCAGAATTATGAATTCTTCCAGAACATTATCTTTGATTGCATCATGAAATGAAGTATTTCTGGTATAACTGCTAGCACTGGTTGTATATGAAGAATAAGTTTGTTCCACCTCACTGTACTCTAGACTTAGAACTGCAGGAATCTATTTAAAATAAAGCCTTTTATCTGAAACAATCTCCACTTAGATCTGACACATCTTCCCACTAAGAACTATTAGCCTAAAAAAAGGTCATGGATTATCTCTCATTGCAGTTCATTTTATTCTTCCAGAAACTCAAATTTAATATTTATTTAAAAAAACTTTTACTAAATGAGTTTAACATTTAGGGAGAATCCAAAATATTTCTTTTTTAAAGTTTGTGAAAATATGAGATTTTAAGGAAATCAAGGGAGTTAAATCTTAGTTAAATCTTAATTGTGAAAAAACTAAGGTTTTGTATCCATTCACTGTAGTCAGTTATTTACAACATGACCTACTCTACTGAACACAGATGAAGAAGTCAGAAATTCAGTAGCAAGGTTAACACCAAGATTAAAGTGCAGATGTGCTTCTGCGTACTCATTCAGAGTACGCAGAAGTAAAGGGAAATCATGCCTCACCAAACTATTAGGATTCTTTGAGGGGGGTCAGCAAACCTGAACAAGGGTGATCCAGTGGGTACAGTGTATTTGGACTTTCAGAAAGCCTTTGACAAGGTCCTTCACCAAAGGTTCTTAAGCAAAGTAAGCAGTCATGGGATAAGAGGGACTCTCATGGATCAGTAACTGGTTAAAAGATAGGAAACAAAGGGTAAGAATACATGGTCAGTTTTCAGAATGGGGAGAGGTAAATAGTGGTGTCCCCCATTGATATGTACTGAGACCAGTACTGTTCAACATATTCATAAATGATCTGGAAAAGAGGGTAAACAGTGAGATGGTAAAATTTGCAGACGATACAAAATTACTCAAGATAGTTAAGTCCAAAACAGACTGCGAAGAGTTACAAAGGGATTGCACAAAATTGAGTGACTAGGCAACAAAATGGCAGATGACATTCAGTGTTGGTAAATGCAAAGTAATGCACATCAGAAAACAATGCCAACTATACATAAAAAATGATGGGATGAGTTGTTACCACTCAAGAAAGATCTTGAAGTCGCTGTGAATAGTTCTCTAAACACATCTGCTCAATGTGCAGCACTAGTCAAAAAGGCTAACAATGCTAGGAATCATTAGGAAAGGGATAGACAGTAAGACAGAAAATATCATAAGGCCACTATATAAATCCATGGTACTCCCACACCTTGAATATTGTGTGCATTATGGTATCTCAAAAAAGATACATCAGAATTGGAAAAAGGTATAGAGAAGGGCAACAAAAACGATTAAGCGTATGGAACAGCTTCCATACGAGGAGAGATTAAAAAGACTGGGACTTTTCAGTTTGGAAAAGAGATGACTAAGGGGTCATGCGATAGAGATCTATAAAATCATGAATGGTGTGGAGAAAGTGAATAAGGAAGCGTTATTTACTCCAATTCGTAACACAAGAACCAGGGATCACCCAATGAAATTAACAGGCAGTAGGTTTAAAACAAACATAAGGAAGTACTTCTTCGCACAATGCACAGTCAACCTGTCAAACTCAATGCAAGGGGATGTTGTGAAGGCCAAAACTATAAACAGGGTTCTAAAAAGAATTAGTTAAGTTCATGGGAGATAGGCCCATCAATGGCTATTAGCCAAGATGGTCAGAAATGCAACCCCATGTTCTGGGTGTCCCTAGCCTCTGACTGCCAGATGCTGGGACTGTACAACAGCAGATGGACCACTTGACAACTGCATGTTCTGTTCATTCCTTCTGAAGCACCTGGCACTGGCCACTGTTGGAAGACAGGATACTGGGCTAGATGGACTACCGGTCTGACCCAGTATGGCCATTCTTATGAAGTAACAACTTTGGTACAAAATCTGTAGAAAGTTACCTGGTAAGCGGCTGTTCTCAATAAATATCTTTTTTATAGCACTACTATAATTGTGGTTAAAGTGGCTTTTCTATTTCAGCACTGTTTTTCAGGCAGTTTTAACGTTCAGAAAACTTTTCCTTTAGAATGATGTTCTCTGTAACTGTTTTCTGCACAGATGGTAAGCTTCAGTAACTACTTTTCACAGCTGCTGCAGGAAGTAAAGCTCTTTCCACTTGGTCTCTTCTGACTGTGGCCACAGAGCATCAAAAGCACATGGAAGCCTTGTCCTTGTCTGGTTACGCTGGAGCTTCCTCTCTTCCTTCTTTTAATTCAGTCATATAATTTGTTTTATTTTCATTGGTTTTATTTCCTATGAGAATCTGGAAGAGATTTCAAGAAAGTGGAAAGGGGGGCAAAACTTTGGTACACTGTTGCTGCAGCACTTTTCTCTGATTGTAAGTCACTAGTCATGTATTCATAATATTCCCTCTTTCCTTGTTTATGTTTGAGGGCCGATTTTCCAGTGGATCCCATCGTAAGATTTTCCTAGTGTCTATGGGGAATTTTTCTCTTTTACTATGAATTTTGTGCTTCAGAAGACTTTGCTCTCTCATCCCACTAGCTTTCTTTCAAGAAATCAGAAAGTCAAGGAGGATGGAACAATAGAAAAATTCATGTTAGCTGACTTGATCACAACACCAAAAGGAACTAATGATGGAAGACATTTTTTGTGCTTTCCCATTTCTCTCCATTGCCTGTGCTAGACATTACTGCTTTTGAAACAACCCAATCTGTTGATCAGAGACCTACACCCTAAAACTGAAAGAACTGTTGCCTTCACTAGAAACAATTTGGCAGCTATTCCAACCACACATTCTATAGCTGATTTGATTAAAATGGATCTAATTTTGATTCAATCAAAAAGTGTATGTCTACACTGCAGCTGTTAGACACTGCAGCTTGCCCATGCCAGCTGACTCAGGCTTGCTGGGCTCAGGCTAAGGGGCTGTTTAATTGTTGGGTAGACATTTGGGCTCAGGTTGCAGCCTGAGCTTTGGGACCATCCCACCTCACAGGCTCCTAGACCCCAAACCAAGCCCAAACATCTACACCGCAATTAAGCAGCCGCTTAGCCTGAACCCCACACCCAGCACAGGCCTATTGCAGGTTTTTTAACTGCAGTGCAGACATACCTTAAGAAAACATTAAAGTTGTACAGGAGCAAAATGGGAGTACTAAACCTCTAGCAGAAGTTTTATTTAAAGATAATGCTCTTGTACATTGGAAAATTAAGTTTATGAAAAGCTTTACCTACAATTCTTATTAGTAGATTCTATCATCTGATAACTCCAGAAGGGGAAGAAATATTAATATAAATTATTTGTTTGTTGTATTCTCTTACAAAATGTGACCTTTACTACATACCCTAAATATGCAGTGTTGGTCCCAGGACATTAGAGAGACAAGGTGGGTGAGGAAATATCTTTTATTGGACCAACTTTTGTTGGTGAGAGACAAGGTTTCAAGTTTACACAGCGCTCTTCTTCATATCACCTATTATAGTCATGTTTTTGATCCCAGAGACGCACAAGTCATTGTAACTATTGCAGTTGAGATAGATGAGGCAAACTATTATTTAACTGGGCTACAGTTCCAAGGTACACAAAATACCTTTAGAACAGGGCTCTCAAACTCAATTTACCTTAGGGCCAGTGCCAGTCCTCAAATCCTCCCAGTGGGCAAATAATGTCACTGAAAATGGTGTTCAGAAAAGAAAATGTTTATATTGCATTTTTTATTTCAAATTTCTTAAAAATAACAAAAAAAAACTGTCATACAACTTTATACAACTCTTCGCCTGCCAGAAAGTTTTTAGTGTTTGCCAGACACCTGGCAATGCTTCAGTTCTGTAAGTTTGTTGATGTTTGGGCTCAGTGACTGAGCAGTTGAAACCTTCAAGATTGCAGCAAGGTGTGCATCAGATAGTTGTGTTCGATATTTTGACTTGTTTATATTCATTGTGGAAAAAAGTGACGCTGCCTCCATGGCTGACTCTGCCCGGCAACTAATTATGCTGCCTCCATGGCTGACTCTGCCCGGCAACTAGTGAAGGTATCTCTGGCCCTCTCCCCCAGCCAATGGGAGCTGCGGGGGGCGGCACCTGCAGCATACATTGGGTGTCTGTGTGTCTCTCCTCCACGGACCACAGATGGCCCTCGGGCCGGGACTTTGAGACCCCTGCTTTAGAACACGTAGGATGGTGGTTCTCAACTGTGGTCCACCGCTTCTTCAGGGAAAGCCCCTGGCGTGCACATCCCCTGGCCTGCACTGCGTCCCGCAGCCCCCATTGGCCTGGAGCAGCAAACTGCGGCCAGTGGGAGCCACAACCGGCTGCACCTGCGGATGCAGCAGGTCAACAAACCGGCCCAGTGCGCCAGGGGCTTTCCCTGAAGAAGCAGTGGACCACAGTTGAGAACCACCGATGTAGGAAGTCAAGGTGGGTGAGGTAATAGAAGCTGGTCCAATAAAAGGTATTACCTCATCCACTTTGTCTTGCTACATGTTCTAAAGGAATTTTGTGTACCTCGAAACTTTAGCCCAGTTGAATAGTTGTTTGCCTCATCTACCTCAGCTGCAATAGTTACAATGATGCATGCATCATTGGGACCAAAAACATGACTATAATAATTGATGAGGCACAGCAAGACAAAAATTTTAGGTTAAAACACCTATTTTTTCTGCAAATAGCAAAACAACTTAGTCTAACAAAAAGGCTAGTACTAGTCCTCAAATTTTTGTTACAGATTTTCAGGCTTCCTAGCGGTGTATGAAAAAACAGAAGCTTATTAAAGGGGGAGGGGGGAAAGACACCATTCCCCACCCCTCTTTTTTGTTTCTTTTTTTAAAAATACAACAACGTAAAAGTCTTCCTATTAAAACAATCTTAGACTGAAAGGAAGATGTATATTCTGAGAAGGAAATTTTGGATCGTTATGTAACCTGACTATGGATATTTGTCACCATTAATGGTAAACTGATTTAATATATTCATTTTAGTATATAAAATAAATAAGAACCTTTTGATCTGGTCTTTAAATTGCTTAGAGGTTTTCCTTTTTATCCTTATGGTGGTTTAGTGGACTTTTCACCTGGGTTTGGGATTTGAGCTCCTTGTAATTATTCAGATCTTGTAACACTTGTCTGCTTCCCCAAAACCAGATTTTATATACTACATAAAATACAGCTTTGTTCTAAGCTTCAAAAATGTGGCATGTGTCATATATAGGTCCTCCAAGAGGAATGCAAGCCTTAGTAAGACTGAAAAGCAATGGGTTTAGTAGAATAGTGACAGTACATTCTTAGTAGTACACTGTGCATGTGGCTCATTTCATTTTCTTTACCAATTTCACTACCATTAAGTGCAGTTTACTGACAAAAATACACAGCTGCATTTGTTTCAATTAGATACGCAGACTCACAATACACAGCAATACGGTTCTCACAGCCACCTCCAATCCTTAAAAAACCCACTTTGCAGTAAACATAAGTATTGATTAAAATTTATGACATTTCAATAAACGTTTTGGGGGAGCATGTTATGGTGGCTGTGGGCACAATAGCTTTGAATGTCATGAGTTTTTTATATTTAAATTTGAAAAAAATGTTATAGATTTTTTTAAATTGAATTAAATACTTTTGTGCTGAATATGATCAGTACCACATTTATCAGGAACAATTTGGATCCCTCCTGCCAAGAAGTATTTCCATGTTTAAACTTTCTGCACTGTGATAAGTCTTATTGAAGACAATGGGACTATTCACACACAGTATGAGTTGTCAAGCATGTAGAATTGAGCATTAGTAAGCAGTTATCAAAAGTTATCTTTTTTCTACAGCACTGAATTACTGTGTAACCTCTGACTGATTACTCCAAACACTTGGTAAGCTGCCATGCAACCAAAAACACTCCATGACACACATGCACATGCAGATCCATGCATCTGGGACTGGTTTGCTTCTAATACTGCTGAGATTCAGGCCATGAGCAATTGCCCTGAGACATTCTACAGGCTCTAGAAAAAGTTTGACTTTAAAGACTGGCAAATATGCAATTATTATATGCTTTTTACAATAACAAAAATCACAGCCTCACTTGTTTCTTCAGTCACTGTACCAGTACTCTGAAGATCATCAAGAACAATAGTTCTGGAAACTCAGAACAAGATAGCAGAAAAATGTTAAACAGAAAATTTGTTTTTCCAAGCTTCTCTGACCCACCCTTACCTTCATTTTAAAAATCTTTTAAAAAGTACTTAACCTAGATTTTTATCATTCTCTCCAACTTTTTATCAAAACTCAACAGGATGGAGAAAGCAACTTCCAGTCATTAGGTTTTACAAACTTACTCTAGAGACAAGTTTCTTGCTATAAATAATAATAAAATAATAATAATAATAATCCACTTATGCCCCTTCCACCATCCCTACATTTCTTTATCTTAGTGAGACCTGGCCCATAACTTTTACTCCTAAAAATAAAATCTAATGTTTTTTAACATGTTAAAAATATCTAAGGGACTGAGAAAACAATTATTTCAACTTTGTAAATACTGAGACTAGCCACCGTTTTTAGCCGCGTTATTCTAGTTTATTCACTCCTTGAACAGTTTGTACTGTACCAACTGCCCAGTTAGAAGCTGCAATATTTCCTGTATCTTAATCCTGTCAGGGATACTGGTAGATTGCACAAACCAGGATAGTGCTCAAATGATTTGTGATGTTTTCATAGTCATGGGGACACCCGGTTAAGGATGCACACTAACTAAGTGAACTGATTAGATGGATTCTTCTACTCAGAGAGTTGCTGAATAACTGTATATATTACTAATATTTCTATTTATAAATAAAAATCATTAAAAGGTTACAACTTTAAGTTTCCCAGATCTGCATTCAAACAAAATCCTTGGTTTTATAAATGGCTATTTCCAAGGATTCTCTCTTCAAAGCTGTAATGGGGACATTAAAAATAACTACTCAAGTACAACTATTCAGTTCAATATATGGATCCAAGGCGATTTCTTGCATATCTAAGGATATGTACTAGTGACAATAATCTCTAAAACAATGATGAAACTACAAAGTAAAATATTCTTATGCAGAAAAAATAAACTCAGGAAGCAGTTCACATGTACAAAACGGCAAATGAAGCACCAGGCAGAGCTCTAGAATTTAACTTATTCTATACCAATATGTTCAGGTCACAGATGCGCTTCAGCATTTTGTAAGTGGCAATTTTTTCTCTACAGAATCTTCCACCCAGAGTTAACCTTAACTTTTTTGGGGTAAGTCTGCAAAGCAACTGTCTCTGCCACACCCATCTACTAAGATCACACCATTATGCGTAGGTTCAACAAGAGGACTGCTTTCAGAGACTATTCTCTGGGGCATTCAGATTTGGCTTACTTATTTTATACATGAAGGCACAAACATGGTTCCCAGCTAGAGGATTTTTTATGGTCACTCTAGTGAATTTTAGCATCTGTATACAGCTTTACAAGCAATCAATATCCTCAACACCACTGTAAGGTAATGAAGTATTACTATTTTACATGGACAATGAGTCAAAAAAAGTAAGTGACAAAGACTGCAAAGAAAGTCCATGTTGAAGCTAGTATGGGAACACAGGAATACTTTGGTCTTCATGCCTACTCCTCTACATCATGCTGCCTCTCATACTATTGGGCTTGTCATTCCACCCCCATCCTTTGTTCAGAAGTAGAGCTAGCTGAGCTGTTCACTGCCAACAGAGAGGGAGTTTTCTGTAGCCCTAGTGGCACCCAGTTGGCATCACCACTGCCACCAGAAGGTTCTCAGATTCCTCCAAAATAAGAACAATTCTTTATGTTACACTAGCTGTGGTTCTTTAAGATGTATTGTCCAAGAGTGGAATCAATGTGGACATGTGCCCCATGAATGCAACATCAGATTCTTTTGACCAGCAGTGTCTTGTTGAGGCTACATCGGAGCTCTACACACCCTACACACACACGGACAGAACAGGCTCAATCATCCCTCAGTTCCTTCATTAACATGGAACTCCAGAGGATTAGGACTCTACAATAGTGGGGGAAAGGAGGACAAGTAATGGAAGCCACATGGACAACAAATCTAAAAACAGCTAGTATAAAGTAAGTAACAGCTCTTTGAGAGAGAGAGAGAGAGAGAGAGAGAGAAAGAAATTGATTGAGTTTGTCCATACGGATTCCCCTCTTGGTGACTAACAAGCCATTGCCTTTTTGCTTGGAGGCAGGTATTATGAGTCCTACTTAAAACAATTACTACAGAACAGCCCTACCAAAATGGACATACAACACTGGTCTACAAATTTTGAGAAGTCGTCTGCTTCAGAGATAAAATGTGCTATTTAGTATGTATTTTGATGTGCTGAATTCAAATATGACAATTAAAACAACTGATTGGCTACTGTTTCTAAGATATTTACGTTTTTACATTTTATGTCTATGTATATTGTGTAGATAGTAGAGTTTTCATCATAAATTGTAAACCTAGGTCTTTTCATGTGTTTATGGTTGCTTTACATGATACTATTTCACCTGTCCTGTTTATGTAACACTTTAAAAATCAGCAAAGGGGTTATATAAATAAAATTTATTATGAAACAAAAGGCAAAAAACGATTATGTCCATAGTTTAGTCCTATTCAGTGTCTACTCGGCGCTTCTTGGCTTGTCTCTTGTATTCATTAAATGGAGCATCTCTTGTCACTGTCCAGCAATAGTCTGCAAGCACTGATGGGCTCCATTTGCCCTGATAGCGTTTCTCCATTGTTGCAATGTCCTGGTGAAATCGCTCGCCGTGCTCGTCGCTCACTGCTCAGCAGTTGGGTGGAAAAAAATCTAGATGAGAGTGCAAAAAATTTAGTGACATGTTGCAATCAAGGCTTTTGTATGCCTTGAGGAGGTTTTCCACCAACAACCTGTAGTTGTCTGCCTTGTTGTTTCCGAGAAAATGTATTGCCACTAACTGGAAGGCTTTCCATGCCTTTTTTTCCTTGCCACACAGTGCATGGTCAAATGCATCATCTCGAAGAAGTTCACGAATCTCAGGACCAACAAAGACACCTTCCTTTATCTTAGCTTCACTTAACCTTGGAAATTTTTCCACGGAGGTACTTGAAAGCTGCTTGTGGTTTGTCAATGGCCTTGACAAAGTTCTTCATCAGACCCAGCTTGATGTGTAAGGGTGGTAACAAAATCTTCCTTGATTCAACAAGTGGTGGATGCTGAACACTTTTCCTCCCAGGCTCCAATGACTGTCGGAGTGGCCAATCTTTCTTGATGTAGTGGGAATCTCTTGCATGACCATCCCATTCGCAGAGAAAACAGCAGTACTTTGTGTATCCAGTCTGCAGACCAAGCAAGAGAGCAACAACCTTCAAATCGCCACAAAGCTGCCACTGATGTTGATCATAGTTTATGCACCTCAAAAGTTGTTTCATGTTGTCATAGGTTTCCTTCATATGGACTGCATGACCAACTGGAATTGATGGCAAAACATTGCCATTCTGCAGTAAAACAGCTTTAAGACTCGTCTTCGATGAATCAATGAACAGTCTCCACTCATCTGGATCGTGAACGATGTTGAGGGCTGCCATCACACCATCGATGTTGTTGCAGGCTACAAGATCACCTTCCATGAAGAAGAATGGGACAAGATCCTTTTGACGGTCACGGAAGATGGAAACCCTACCATCACCTGCCAGGAGATTCCACTGCTGTAGTCTGGAGCCCAAAAGCTCTGCCTTACTCTTGGGTAGTTCCAAATCCCTGACAAGGTCATCCAGTTCACCTTGTGTTATGAGGTGTGGTTCAGAGGAGGAGGATGGGAGAAAAGGTGGGTCCTGTGACATTGATGGTTCAGGACCAGAAGTTTCATCCTCTTCCTCTTCCTCGTCTGACTCAAGTGAGAATGATTCTGGTGCATCAGGAACCGGCAGTCCTTCTCCGTGGGGTACTGGGCGTATAGCTGATGGAATGTTTGGATAATGCACAGTCCACTTTTTCTTCTTTGACACACCTTTCCCAACTGGAGGCACCATGCAGAAGTAACAATTGCTGGTATGATCTGTTGGCTCTCTCCAAATCATTGGCACTGCAAAAGGCATAGATTTCCTTTTCCTGTTCAACCACTGGCGAAGATTTGTTGCACAAGTGTTGCAGCATATGTGTGAGGCCCACCTCTTGTCCTGAGCTCCAATTTTGCAGCCAAAATAAAGGTGATAGGCTTTCTTAACCATAATGGTTATACTGCGCTTTTGTGATGCAAAAGTCACTTCACCACAAACATAGCAGAAGTTATCTGCACTGTTCACACAAGTATGAGGCATCTCTGCTCACTTTGGCTAAACAGAAATGTGTCCCTTTGCAAAATCAAACACTGACAAATAAGAGAGCACGACACTGTATGATTTCTAGAGCTGATATAGGGCAATTTGTTCAGCAGAGTGATGTAAGCTTCGTTATGATTGCATCATCCATGACTTCTAGGAATAACATGATGCAATTCATATCATGTATGATGCAATACCAGCTTCAGATTGCATCATTCATTGTTTTGCCTAAAAAGCAAGTACTGTCCAAACCCAGTCATAGATTTATTCATAGATCCAGTCAAAGATGTATTTTAGTCATTTCTGGTTTAAATTGAGATCCCTTCCCTTTATAACTCACTTATCCTCCGCCATTCCCAAGTCAAGGCTCGTATATACTGACCCAATAGCCTGTCTTGAAAACTAGAGCCAATCAACAATTTTAAGCATCATTTTCATTCTCAGTGACCCAGAATTAGTAAAGTTTGACTATATTTATTTCAGAAGCATTTTGGCTGTAGAGCAGTGCAATCTGGAAGTCTCAACCAAAGAGCAGTGTCTTGTATATGTGTGGACTGAACGCCACATAGCTGCCTTACGAACATTAGAAATAGAGACATTTTTCAAACAAGCCGCAGAGGCTGCCTGAGCTCTAGGGAAATGAGCTCTAATGAGACTAGGAGGATCTAACATGGATAACCCCTACCATGTCCTTATACAGTTGGAGACCCACTTAGATAACTTCTGAGAGGATACTGCCTGACTCTTAACCCTATCAGCAAAGGCCACAAATAGTCTAGATGTGTCCCTGAATGATTCTGTTCTGTTCAAGTAGTATGACAATGCTCCAACTCCATCAAGTTTGTCAAGTTTAGCTTCCCCCAGGGTTAAGTGAGTCTTCGGGGAAGAAAACTAGGAGATGAATAGCTTGTTTCATACTCAATTCTGACAAAACTTTGGGCAGGAACTTGGTCTGGGAGTGACCTGTCCTTACAAAACACTGTGTAAGGGGGACCCACCATGAGGGTCTGAAATCTCCCTTACCCTACAAATTGATGTAATAACTACTAAGTAGGCAGTCTTCATCGATAAGTGATAAACGCAACAAGGTGCTAAGGGCTCAAAGGAGGTCTCAAGAGGGAGGAGGCTCCCAAACTGGGAGTAAAATATGAAAGAGGCACATATGCAATCTAAACACTGCACAGTGAGAAAACACTGTGTGGCCTGGATAGGAAGTTGATGTGTAGATATTGCTGCTAGAGGAATCCTTATGGAACCAACAAAAAGTCCAGACTGTTTCAGAGCTTGAGACTAGCCTAGTATTGTTGAAACGGGTATTGTTGACGAAGACAGCTGGTGCAGAGATGTCTAAAATAGAAAACCTCTTCCACTTGGCTTTATATGTAACCCTGCTTGAGGCTTTCCTGCTTTAGGAGAACATGCTGAACTTTAGCTCAACACTTTCTTTTGGTGGATGTCAGCCAGCCAGTTTCCAGGATACCAGACATATTGATGCTGGGCCCAGCTGTAGCATATGACTGTTCTGCGAGACTATGTCAGGCAGAGCAGGCAAAGTGATTTGGAGCTGCACTAAGAGGTCTGCCAGAGCCAAATATCAAAACTGTTTACACTGCAGCAATCATTGATTCCACATCTTGCTTCAAGAGTGGACATCTGGGGGAAAGCATAAATCCAACCTGATGTCCAAGAGATGAGAAAAGCAGGGAGCCTGAACTGGAACCCCCTCTGGCCCAGAAAAATTGGTATTTCTTGTTCTGGTCTGCAGCACATAGGTCTATTGATCAGCCACTCATGGTTGTCTGGGAACTGTCTGATGAATTTATCCACTAATGAGTTCTGAACACAGAAGATGCAGGGCCAGCAGCACGATAATGTGACAAATACAGTGAGTCCAGAAGCGAATGCCTCCTGACAAAGCTGAGATGACCTGGTCTCCTCCTTATCTGTTGACATAATGCATAGCTGGAGTTGTCTGCCAGCACTTGAATTGTCAATCACTGGAACAGAGAACAGAGGCAGAAAAGTTTTGCATGCCTGGGCAATGGTTGTGAAATTTAGGACATCTATTTGCAGACTAGTTTCCACAGGCCCCATGTTGATATAAACAACCTTTCTATGCCTGAGCAGAGATGTCCATCAGAGTCTTGGTAGGCAGAAGTGCAAAGAAGCAGGAGGGGCCTTTTTAAATGAGAAGGGAACTTTTTGTGGGACTGTGATCTCATGTCTATATGATGTCTGCTGGGTAGATATAGTTTGATTTCAACCATCCTTGCATGAGGTGGAGGTGAAGTCTGGCAAACCACCACACAGATGCATGGACCCATATATTCCAGACGTTTAAGGCATGCTCTTAGTGAGGTCTTTGGGTGAACACCCTTGAAGAGGGTGAATCAGGTCCACTATAGTTTGGAATCTTTCTCATTGAAGATAAGCTCTCAATGACCTGGACATCCAATGATCTCTACTCTATGCTTTAAGTCAGAATAAGTATAGATTCTTCTCTGATGACTTTGAGGCCCAGTGTGGTGAATGCTTTCAGATTATTTGAACTAAGTTGATCAGCTGTTGGGGCGATTTTCCTCACCTGTTGGCAGGATAAGAGTAGTCCTGGAACCGTTGGCTTCTTAAATGAGCCATATGACTGCCAAGTACTTGGTGAACATCCTCAGTGTGGAAAGACCAAAGGGCAGGACCCTGTACTCCTACTAGGAACCTGAGGCAGTTCCTATAAGCCAGATCTATTCTGTTGAGATGTCAAAGGTCCAGAATAGGACAGCAGCCCCTTTCTTTCCTTAAAATGAGGGCATAATGGGACTAAAACCCCTTGTCCCCTTTCTCTAAAGGTGCTTCTTCCAGTATGCAGAGATGCAGGTAAGAGTCCACCTCTTGCTACAAAAGTATTTTGTGAGAGGGACCATTGAAGAGGGATGAGAAAAGTGGGTGGGAGGCAAGAAGGGATTGGCATTGTGTGAAGTACCCATTGTGACAATCTCCAGAACCCAGTGGTCCACAGTGATCCCAATCTTGGCTTCAAGGGGGAAAAGAGAAAACAAGAAAGGCAGTTGCCAAAAGTGTGGGAGGAAAAGGGAACTAATCCCACAAAGGTTCTGCCGGGGTCTTGACTGTTGGGCAAAGCAAGCTGTTGAGAGGAAGACACTGAGTGCACCATAACTGAAAAAGAGGTGCCTGGGTTGCCTGTCTGCTTCTCACTCAGTGGCTTTGATACTGTCTGTAGCTATAATGGTCTGAAAGAGATGTACGCTGTCTGAAGGAGGTTTGAAGTCTGGTTTGCTTCATCCTGGGGGCTGGAGTGTTCAAGCCCAGGGGACACAAAGTGGCTCAACCGTCCTTTAATGAAATGAGGGCCTTGTTGGTTTTTGAGTTAAAGAGGTTTAAGCCCTTATTTGGACCTCCTTGGGGAGTCCCAATGACCAGGATGATTTTTGCATCAACACCAGTGTGTCCTGGGTACATACAGAAGTATCAGATGCATCCAAAGCAGCCTGCAGGAAATTCTAGCTCTCAGCTTTCCCTTTAGCATGGGGACTTTTAAATTCCCTATACTCTTGTGGGAATCTTTCCATAAACTGAGACACTTTGTCCCAGTTGCAGATAATCACACTTTGCCAACTAACACACACTTCTGGCAATGTGCACATGGAGACTGGCAGAGGCATAGACTTTTCTGAAAAACAGATCCACACTTAGCCCTGGTCTACACTACGAGTTTAGGTCGAATTTATTAGCGTTATTTCGATTGATCCGTGCACCCGTCCACACGACGAAGCCCTTAACATCGACTTCTAGGGCTCTTAAAATCGATCTCGCCACTCCACCCCCAACGAGGGGATTAGCGCTTAAAGCGATATTGCCGAATCGATGTAGGCTTAGTGAGGACGCAATTCGACGGTATTAGCCTCCTGGATCTATCCCACAGTGCAACATTTGACCGCTCTGGACAGCAGTCTGAGCTCCAATGCTCCGCCCAGGTAGACAGGAAAAGCCCCGCGAACTTTTGAATTTCATTTCCTGTTTGGCCAGCGTGGTGAGCTGCAGGTGAGTGCAGATCTCATCAGCAGAGGTGACCATGATGGAGTCCCAGAACCGAAGACGAGCTCCAGCATGGACCGATGGTGAAGTACGCGATCTGATCGCTGTATGGGGAGACGAAACCGTGCTAGCAGAGCTACGGTCCAAAAGAAGAAACGCCAATACATATGCCAAAGTCTCCAAGGGCATGCAGGACAGAGGCTACAACAGGGACGCGCAACAGTGCCGCGTGAAAATTAAGGAGCTCAGGCAAGCCTACCAAAAAACCAGAGATGCAAACAAACGCTCTGGGTCAGAGCCCCAGACATGCCGCTTCTATGATGAGCTGCATGCCATTCTAGGAGGTGCAGCCAGCACTGACCCACCCATGTGGTATGACTCCGTATGTGGATCATCAGAAACCACAGAGGAGCATGATGATGATAATGATGCTGAAAATAGCGCCCAGACACAGCAAGGAAGCGGAGAAGCCCTTTTCCCCGACAGCCAGGAACTCTTTGTCACCCTGGAGCCAGTACCCTACGAACCCACCCAAGGCGTGCTCGATGCAGGAGAAGGGACCTCTGGTGCCTCTGGTGAGTGTACCTCTGTTAATTAATACATGTTTTATAAGCAAGCGTGTTTAATGATCAATTCGCGGCCAGTACAGCTACAGCTACTGGAAAACTCTGTTAACATGTTCGGGGATGGAGCAGAAATCCTCCGGGGACATCTCCAGAAAGATCTCCTGGATGTACTCCCAAAGCCTCTGCAAAAGGTTTCTGGGGAGGGCAGCCTTATCCTGTGCTCCGTGGTAACACACTCTACCACGCCAGGCCAGTAGCACATAGTCTGGAATCATTGCTTTGCAAAGCATGGCGGCGTATGGTCCCGGTGTTTGCTGGCATTCAAGCAACATCCGTTCTTTATCTGTCTGTGTTATCCTCAGAAGAGCGATATCATTCATGGTCACCTGGTTGAAATAGGGGAATTTTATTAAGGGGGTATTCAGAGGGGCTCCGTCCCTGCTGGGCTGTTTGCCTGTGGCTGAACGGAAATCTTCCCCGCTGTGACCCACGCGGTGGGGGGAGGGGGAACAGCGAACATCTTGGATGTGTGTCTGTGTGTGTGTGTGGGGGGGGGTGTCGATTAGGTTCGCGCTGCACGTTAACCCAAAAACTGCCACCCCTCCCTTTTCAATTGCCAACCAGTTTTAAATTGCCAGCCCAAAGGCTATTTGTTATGGGAAATGAGGGGGTTGCTGTTTGAAAACATTCCCACGTTATGAAGGTTAAAGAAGCCTATAGACTGTGGCTTACCATGGCTGTGTGCAAGCTGAATTCTGTTGCCCGCCGGACCTGCTTGTGTGATCTCTCACACCAAACCGGCAGACCCTCAATATAACAGGCAAAGTGCAACCTTGGACCAAATGCACATGTGATATGTAATGTTTGGAGCATTGTTCTCTAATATGTGTCTTTTAAACTACTCCTCTCCCGTTTGTTTCCTCCCGCAGCTGCAAATGTTTCAACGCCACCCCCTTCATCACCGTCCCAGAGGCTAGCGAAGATTAGAAGTAAAAAAAAAAGGAATCGAGATGAAATGTTCTCAGAACTCATGGAATCCTCCCACACTGAAGCTGCCCAGCAGAATGCGTGGAGGCAGACACTGTCGGAGTCCAGGAAGGCAGATTTTGATCGCGCGGACAGGTGGCGTGATGAAGAGAGTAGGTGGCGTCAGCGTGCAGAGAGAAGGCAGGATGCAATTCTGAGGCTACTGGAGGATCAAACGGAAATCCTCCGGCTTATGGCTGAGGAAAGGCGTACGGTTCAGAAAAGGCCGCCTGAGCCCAGACCGCCGCTACAGCCCCTGTGTAACCAACAGCCCTCCTTCCCGAGTCCCATAACCTCATCCCCGAGACGCCCAAGAACGCGTTTGGGCGGCCTCCGTGCACCCAACCACTCAAGTCAAGAGAACAGTCCAAGCAAGAAAGGGCTGGCATTCAATAAGTTTTAAAGTGCTGTGTGTCCTTGTCCTTCCCTCATCCCCTCCTCCACCACCCATCCTGGTGCTTCCCTTCCTCCACCAGCTATCCCGGGAGACTGTGGCAGTTAGCCCCATAGTTCCCCCTCTTTGTTTTACGAATTAATAAAGAATGCATGATTTTTAAGCAACAATGACTTTATTTCCTCTGCGAGCGGTGATCGAGGAGGGGAGGGCAGGGCGGTTTGGGTAAAGGGAAGTAGAGTGAATGAAGGGGCGGGGCTTTTCATTACAGGGGAAAAACAGAACTTTCACACAGCATCCTGGCCATTCATGAAACTGGTTTTCAAAGCTTCCCTGATGCGCAACGCACCCTGCTGTACTCTTGTAATAGCCCTGGTGTCTGGCTGCACATAACCAGTGGCCAGGCGATTTGCCTCAACCTCCCACCCTGCCATAAACGTCTCCCCCTTACTCTCACAGATATTGTGGAGCGCACAGCAAGCAGTAATAATAATGGGAATATTGTTTTCGCTGAGATCTAACCTAGTCAATAAACTTCGCCAGCGAGCTTTTAAATGACCAAATGCACATTCCACCACCATTCTGCACTTGCTCAGCCTATAGTTCAAAAGGTCCTGACTACTGTCCAGGCTACCTGTGTATGGCTTCATGAGCCATGGCATTAAGGGGTAGGCTGGGTCCCCAAGGATAACTATTGGCATCTCAACATCCCCAACGGTTATTTTCTGGTCTGGGAAGAAAGTCCCTTGCTGCAGCAGCTGAAACAGACCAGAGTTCCTGAAGATGCGAGCGTCATGTACCTTTCCCGGCCATCCCACGTTGATGTTGGTGAAACGTCCCTTGTGATCCACCAGTGCTTGCAGCACTATTGAAAAGTAACCCTTTCGGTTTTTGTACTCGCTGGCTTGGTGGTCCGGTGCCAAGATAGGGATATGGGTTCCGTCTATCGCCCCACCACAGTTCGGGAACCCCATTGCTGCAAAGCCATCCAGTATGAGCTGCACATTTCCCAGACTCACAACCCTTGGTACCAGCAGCTTGGTGATCGCCCTGGCTACTTCCATCACAACAGCCCCCACTGTAGATTTTCCCACTCCGAATTGATTCGCGACTGACCGGTAGCTGTCTGGCGTTGCAAGCTTCCACAGGGCTATCGCCAGTCGCTTCTGTACTGTGAGGGCTGCTCTCATCTTGGTGTTCTTGCGCTTCAGGGCAGGGGAAAGCAACTCACAAAGTTCCATGGAAGTGCCCTTACGCATGCGAAAGTTTTGCAGCCACTGGGATTCATCCCAGACCTGCAGCACTATGTGGTCCCACCAGTCTGTGCTTGTTTCCCGGGCCCAGAATCGGCGTTCCACTGTATCAACAAGCCCCATTAACACCATGATGTCCACCTTGCGGGGGGGCCTTTTTTGAGAGAGGTCTGTGTCCATGTCCTCATCACTGTCCTCAGGGCGCTGCTGTCGCCTCCTCGCCTGCTGTAGCTCTAGCAGCTCCTGGTTCTCGTTCTCCATATACTCCTGGACAATGCGCGTGGTGTTCATAACGGCGAGAACAGCCGCGGTGATCTGATCGTGCTCCATGCTTTCCCTGGTATGCTGTTTGCAGGACAGCAGAGTGGCAGCAGAAGCAGCGGGTGGATAACAATGGAGTCAGCAATATGGCGCCCATATGAAAAAAGGCGCGAAAGGATTTTTTGCTCCCCCCTCAGTTGCTTTCACGGAGGGAGGGGGGAGCAAGGGTTAGGCTCATTTCCTTCTAGCTGCAGATGGTACAATATGCGGTGAGCAAGGAGGCGCCTTTCCTTCTAGCAGCAGATGGTACAATATGCTTGATATCCATCATCAGCTCCTGGCCCCCTCAAGGATTGAACTCGCAACCCCAGGTTTAGCGGGCCAACGCTCAGACCGCTGAGCTATCCCTCCGCCCGTGTTCCAGGCAGTACTGAATCTCCCTTAAACAAAACATAAAAAAGAGAATGACCAGAGTCACTCTGGTCACTCCCATTTATGTCCAAGTGCCCCCGGCCAGCCACACCACAGGCCGCCGGCCAGGAGCACACGAATACCAATCATATTGTACAATCTGCTGCGAGAAGGAAAGGAGCTTCTGCTGTATGGTCCCGCGACCACGACCATTTATGGCATATTGCACCATCTGCAGCTAGAAGGCAAGGAGCTTCTGCTGTGTAGTCCCGCGACTACCAGCCTCAGGCAGAATGGCCCCCTCAAGGATTGAACTCGCAACCCCGGGTTTAGCGGGCCAACGCTCAGAACGCTGAGCTATCCCTCTGCCCGTATTATAGTGTGACTGAATCCCCACTAGACCTAATGTCCAGGCATACACTGGAGATGTACGGTAATTGTGAGCTGAGCAGGCTTCCGTAGCAAACACGGAAACCCTGGAAAAAAGGCGCGAAAAATATTGCTTTCACGGAGGGAGGGAGGGAGGGATGACATGTACCCAGAACCACCAGCGACAATGTTTTCTGCCCCATCAGGCTTTGGGATCGCAACCCAGAATTCCAATGGGCGGCGGAGACTGCGGGAACTGTGGGATAGCTACCCGCAATGCAATGCTCCGAAAGTCGATGCTAGCCCCGCTACTGTGGACACAGTCAATCGACCTCATGGTCTTAACGCTCTTTAGTGGGGACACACACAATCGATTCCATAAATTCGGGTTTTAAAATATCGACTTCTATAAATTCGACCTAATTCTGTAGTTTAGACGTACCCTTAGTGTATGTCTACACTGTAAATACTACAGCGGCACTGCTGCACCTATACCGCTGTAGCACAGACACTAACAACTGGGACAGTAGGGGTTTTTCTGTCGCTGTAGTAAATCCCCCTCTCTGAGAGGTGGTAAGTAGGACAACAGAAGAACTCTTTTGCCGACCTATTTGTGTCTACAGTGGGGGTTAGGTCGACCAAACTATGTTGTGAAATTTTTCACATCCCTGAGTGATGTAGCTAGGTTGACTTAAGTTTTAGGTGTACACAAGGCCTTAGGATCCTTTTCCTTTACTGTTGTTTTAGGAGGTCCTTGCTGCTTGGCTCTTTCCTGAACAGCTGCCACAACAAGTTACCCTACAAATAACTACCATGGTGTTGGTCACCATGGGTACTGAGGTGCTGGGTACTGAAAGAGTCTGTACTTGAGAATCAGTGCAAGAGGAAAAGGTAGTCAGCAGATTTAGCCTGTACCACAGGCACTCTCGTCATAGCCAGTATCAAGGCATCAGAGGAACCCATCTTAGACCAACAACTGCCCTTCCGTGGTGGAACTTGAGACGAGTGTAACACATGGCAACTCCTGTGTCAAAGTTTCTGAGTGTTCCAGAGGAGGGAGACCTATGTCTCATCTCTGGTGGAATGGTTTCTACTCTTTCTTGAAGGGATCAACACATGGTTTGATGTTGACAAGTGGGGTCTTTTACACATCTCAGCTCTGGATGTCAGGATGGACTCATGGCTCATGGTGACTAACTGAGAGGGACTGGAGGGGGGACTGAGCCTTAGCTACTTTCCTTCTCTGTGTCCAAGGAGGCTTTCATGTAGCATTCCAGAAGAATTAATTTTAAGGAGGCATCATTAGCCTTCTGAGTCCACTTAGAAAAAGAATGGCAGACAGAGCCACAGTCAGGGATATGCCCTTCATCTAAACTACTAGGCACATAGAATATCCATCATGGAGTGGCAAAGTATCAAACCTTGAAGATTTAGCTTCCACCATCAAGGCTTGATTTCTGTACCTGGGAGTCCAAGCTTATACGAATGAAAACTAGGGCTGTCAGGTGATTTAAAAAACTTAATCGCGATTAATTGCACTGTTAAACAATCGAATATGATTTATTTAAATATTTTTGGATGTTTTCCACATTTTCAAATATATTGATTTCAATTATAACAGAATACAAAATGTACACTGCTTACTTTATATTTATTTTTTATTACAAATATTTGCACTATAAGACGAAATAGTATTTTTCAATTCACCTCATACAAGTACTGTAGTGAAATCTCTTTATCATGAAAGTTGAACTTACAAATGTAGACTTATGTACAAAAAATAACCATTCAAAAATAAAACAATGTAAAACTTTAGCGCCTACAAGTCCACTCAGTCCTATTTCTTGTTCAACCAATCGCTCAGACAAACAAGTTTGTTTACATTTGCAGGAGATAATGCTGAACGCTTCTTGTTCACAATGTCACTTCAAAGTGAGAACAGGTGTTCGCATGGCACTGTTGTAGCCGGTTTTGCAAGATATTTACATGCTAGATGCGCTAAAGATTCATATGTCCCTTCATGCTTCAACCACCATTCCAAAGGACATGCGTCCATGCTATTGACAGGTTCTGCTCAACAACAATCCAAAGCAGTGCAGACAGATGCATGTTCATTTTCTTCATCATGAGTCAAATGACACCAGCAGAAGGTTGATTTTCTTTTTTGGTGGTTCGGGTGCTGTAGTTTCCACATCGGAGTGTTGCACTTTTAAGACTTCTGAAAGCATGCACCACACCTCATCCCTCTCAGATTTTGGAAGGCACTTCAGATTCTTAAACCTTGGGTCTAGTGCTGTAGCTATCTTTAGAAATCTCACATTGATACCTTCTTTACTTTTTGTCAAATCTGCAGCAAAATTGATCTTAAAATGAACAACATGTGCTGAGTCATCATCCGAGACTACTATAACATGAAATATATGGCAGAATGCAGGTAAAATAGAGCCGGAGATGTACAGGAGTTCAGTCACAAATTTAATGAATGCATTACTTTTTTAACCAGTGTCATCAGCATGGAAGCAGGTCAATTGGAATGGTGGCTAAAGCATGAATGGGGCATACAAATGTTTAACATATCTGGCATGTAGATACCTTGCAATGCTGGCTACAAAAGTCACATGCGAATGCCTGTTCTCACTTTCTGATGACACTGTAAATAAGAAGCGGGCAGCATTATCTCCTGTAAATGAAAACAAACTTGTCTGTCTTAATGATTGACTGAATGAGAAGTAGGACTGCGTGGACTTGTAGGATCTAAAGTTTTTTTGTTTGTTTGTTTGTTTTTGGGAGTGCAGTTATGTAACACACAAAAAAATCTATATTTGTAAGTTGCACTTTCATGATAAAGAGATTGCTCCACAGAACTTGTATGAGGTGAACTGAAAAATACGGTTGTTGTTTTTTGTACAGTGCAAATATTTGTAAACAAAAATAATATAAAGTGAGCAGTGTAAACTTTGTATTCTGTGTTGTACTTGAAATCAATATATTTGAAAATGCAGAAAAACATCCAAAAATATTTAATTAATTTCAATTGGTATTCAGTTTAACAGTGTGATTAATAGCAATTCATGTTTTTAATCGCGATTACATTTTTAGTTAATTGCCTGAGTTAACGGTGATTAATCGACAGCCCTAGTAAAAACATAGTAAAAAATATTGTAAGCCAACAGGCAAACTAAAAGTTAACTACCTAATCATGAATGTTAATCACAACAGAGTCACAGAGAAGCAGGCAGACACTGCCAGACTTCCGTCTCGCTGTCTGTCACTGGTGATAAGAGGGAACTGAAGAACATTTGGTCCCACTCTGCCCTTTATGCCCTCAAGCGTGGAGTCATAAGGACATCTAGGCACAACCCCAATGGATACTTATGGCCAAAAGAATCTGCTCTTGTGAGCATAGCGTGCATGTTCACCAAGAGTGGAATCCCTGAGGAAAATCTCTCTCAAAGAAGCAGCAGCAAGGGATTCCAGGGGCCAACCCTATATTGCTGGAGTAGAATTATGAATAACCCTTGATCTGTATTAAAAGATCAATGGCAGACTTCTGACACTGCTAGACACAGTCTGCAGGAGGTGACTTATTGGTTAGACAAAGACGTTAATTTTAAGCCACATGGGTCAGGAAGGTATCTGCCCGGGTGTCCTGATGAAACTCAATTATAGACAGTTACATGCTACCTCCTTGAATTCCCCTGCTGTTTGTTCCCCTGCTGAAATAAATTTGTTAGTCTCTAAGGTGCCACAAGTATTCCTTTCTTATTTTTTTGGCTGACACAGACTAACACAGCTACTACACTGAAACCTGCTGTTTGAGAAACCCTGTGAAACAATACCAATATTTATGCAGTCATTCCACCTCACTCTTCTCTATTATGTATGTTTATAGAAACGTCTGCTCAATGGCTATCACAGAGGAAGTACAGCTGTTAACAGATATTAAATGGTTTGTTGATTGTTCATATGTCTTCACTTCACCGTTGGCAGTAGGAGAATCTATCACCTGAAGAAACAGAATCAAGTATTTGATTAGGATGTTCGTGAAGAGGTATCATTATAGCTAACCAGATAACTATTTCCGTCCTTGTCTTCCTGTATGTTTGCATTTTACAACAAACAAACAAACGTCATGACACAGCATCACAGCTCTGATAAGCTATTCCAAACAATGGATGCTGAATGCATAGTTCAGGAACAACTTTCTTGGAAACACTCCAAGGACACATAAGATGCTCTTGTTCCTGTGAAGATGAACTGGACTAAAACGAGGAACTGGAATGAACAGAACAAGCAGAAGAGTTCTATCTAGAGTCCATGTGGGGGGTTTTGTTTTGTTTCTTTTAAAAAACACTAATTTGTGGTGCTAGTCTTCCCTTTGTAACAGGGATGAAATTAACATCCCAACCCCTACAATTACTTCTACAACTGCCCATTCTGTGTACCTTTGGAGGAAGATGTTAATATTCATAAAAATATATCTGCTTCATGATACAGAACATCAATATGTATTACTTTCATAGGATTTTGGAGATTAATTGTTCCCTGTTAAACACACTACACTTGGATTGCAAGTCCTGTGTCCAGTTTCCTGTGAGTTTTTGGGCAAGTCTGTTAGACACTTATCTCAGCTTCCATTTTACAGGATAGGGATGCTGAGAGTATAAATACCTGGAACAGACCCTGTCAGGATCTATAAAAGTATGCATTGAGTAATAACACGTGGTGCCAACTACGGATTTAAAATTGTATTTTATGCTTTGGGGGGGGGGGGGTGTCAATTTGTTCCCAGTGGCAGTTTTACCCAGTTGGTAGCTGAAAGGGCAATGGAACGAGCTATGTTGGGAATCTCCCTTCTGGATCGTATACCAAATGAAATCATCAGAGAACGCAGCGGTGTGAAAGATATTGTCGTGGGAAGCAGACATAACAAGAGGCGATGGGCGGGCCACACAGCACGGCTCACGGATAACAGGTGGACCGCAATCATTGCTGAGTGGTACCCACGAGAACAGAAAAGACCCCCCCGGTCAGCCTCCAAGAAGATGAGACGATGACATCGTTAAACGTTTCGGACGAACGTGGAGAAGAAAGGCAAGAGCGCGAGAAGAATGGCAGACGTGCTGTGATTGGCGCAGTCTTAACGACAGCTGAAGTCCGATCGATCCAGGTGATCCAGGTGGTAGTTTTACTCCAGGGTGCCTTAGCATCTTTTTTGCTTAGATAATGTTTTTATTAATTAATTAGCACTTATACAGTGCTTTACATCATAAGAGTAATGTACAAACATTAACTAATTAATCTTTTCAATTGCACAGGTGAGTAAAAGTGCCAAAGAAGTGAATTGAGTTGCCCAAGGCCATGGAGTCAATGCAAAGCCAGAATCAGAGCTCAAGTTTCATTCAAAGTGTTTGTTCCAACTTGTTTATCAGAAGGTAGTTGTGATTTAAGCCTGGGAGTGGGGGAGGGTATTCTGAAAGAGGTAATACCATCTCACATACTTAAGTTAGGAGGCATCATACTTAGAGGATATGACATGATGTGGGTGGTGCTGAATCAGATAATGCTTTTGCTATATTATCTACAAAATGTGTGCTAATATCACCCTTACCTCCCAGCAGCTAGTGGTAAGAGGCAGGGTTAGGGGGAGCTGAACTTCTCACTAAAACTTTGTCCCTGGACCTTTCCGGTGAGGCCATTTGTAAATTCTTTAGACCCTAACAACAGAGGATTGCCTCTATCACTTAAGCTTTGCATTGACCAAAATAATTTTGCCACTGTGTGGACAGTAAAATTCTTAGCTGCTTATTTCTGGGGCAACTGAATCCACATTAGTCAGGTGAGCATCTCCCATGGTTGTCCTTGGATAGCTCCTTTATATTTAAGCACGACATGAGATTTTTCCAATAAAGTTGCAGAAGTCACTGCAACACTATACATCATTTTTAATCAGACTTGTAAAGCTGAAACTTTACAGGAATAGCCCATTTCAAAAACACAGGAATGAGCTCAGGATAATTCTTGCTTGAGTCTCCACAAAAGATCTTTTGAAAGCCAGAACTGTTGGGGCTCAACTGAACAATTTGATTAATATCACTAAACAATACAAAACAAAAAGGGTGCAACTGGTCACACCATGCACAAGTGGAATGTGCCTTTGCCTGATCTTGTCAGATATTCTGATTCAGACTGTTAAGCATTACCAAAAATCCAATTCCCATTAAAATGACAGTTCTTAGATGGGCAAGGTTTTAGGCCAGTTCTCATTTTATCAAACCATTCATCCCTATCTTATAAGAGGCATTTAAAAGGTTCAGTAAGTTATAAAGAACTTTGAAATGAAAAGCACTATATAAGTAACATTGATATTAATCATGAAAATCCTGACAACTGACATAAATTAGTTTAATAAAATAGCAGTAGACAGTGAATTTTTGCATGTGTTATGGTGCCACAGTAATAGGATCTACCACATCACAAAACAAGCTATCCACAGTAACAACACAGCTTTCAAAACAAGCTTTCAAACATTTGTTAATTTTGTAGTTCTAGATTTTATTAAGGTGAGGAAAAACTAACATTGGCGACAGTCAAGCAAAGAATTAAGATACAGAGGAAATTATACAATACATTACATTCTGAAATTCAACAGGACAATATTTCTATAACAAACCTATCCTACACGGAGACTGACCAATTAACCAGAGAGACAAGGTGGGTGAGACAATATCTTTTATTGGACCAACTTCTGTTGGTCAGAGAGAGAAGCTTTCGAGTTGTACAGAGCTCTTCTTCAGGTCTGGGAAAGGTACTCAGTGTCACAGCTAACTCCAAGGTGGAACAAATTGTTTAGCATAAGCAGTTAGCACATATGCTAAGGGACCATTGAAGATACAGTAGAGTGGCCTGTTACCCCTTCCTTTTGTCCTCTGACTGCAGAGGTGTTTAGTGGATTGCAGATTGTTGTAGTAAATCATAACACTAGTGTCTCTGATCAGATACTTGTCTCAAATATTTACACGACAATGGACAGATATCTAGCCCAAACACATTGCCAAACTCGTCCCTTTCATCCTCACCTACAACAATTTTACATTCAACAAACGCTTTGCCCAAACCATGAGTACAGCCATGGATACTAGGTTGGCTCCCAAATATGCCACCCTCTTCATGGGCCACCTAGAAGAAGAATTTCTGAACAAATGGACCATGAAACCAATGATATAGCTGAGATACACTGATGATATTTTCATCCTCTGGACAGACAACTTAAACGCCCTCATAGATTTCCACCACAACTGTAGTAGTAGGATTTTATGTTTGTATTTTGTATAATGTAAAATGAAGAATTAAGAATAATAATGTAGCATGTATTAAATGTATTAGCATATGATTTGACCATATTTTGCCAGCTTCCCTTTCTGAAAGCAGAAAGGACTGGCCTAATGGGCCATTGGTAAAGATGCATTAGCCAGAATTTGTGTCTGGAGCTGATTTTAAGGCATCTTGCCTGCATCGCAATTTAATGTTTCTGTTCAAATGCTCTGTGTAAATCAATCCTGTTTTGTGTGTGAACGAGGAATGTGTGTGTTAGAAGATAAGTGTGAAGGCCATCACTGGACCAGAAGTTCTAGGGAGGAACTGAGGACAGACGTAAAGGCGCCAGGAGACTGCAACACGCCCCTATCAAAATGTCAAAGGAGGGCAGATTGACAACTCTAAAGATGAGACAGGCACCTATCAATGGGGACAAAATAGCTGTAATCAAAACCAGCATGGGATAATTCCGTAAGAGATTTAATAAAAACTCAAAATAAATAATAAAAAGAATAATTTAAGAAAACTAGCACTCAAACGACAATTGTTTACAGCATGACGGTGCAAAAATCATTGGTCCCAATGAAGGAAAAATCACTATATAAACAGGGTGCCTTTTCATGAAACTTTTGTGTTCGTCCTGCCAAGACTTCCCCGGAGCATCGTGTCGCGACCGACAGAACCCAGCTCCTACCTACCCATGCATCAACCTACCTGGCCACTAAACTGATCCGGACTCTGGACTGGTAACTATAACATCGACTGGCGGGAGAGAGAGAGAGAGAGAGAGAGAGTGTGTGTGTGTGAGAGAGAGAGAGAGAGTGTGAGAGAGAGAGAATTGAATGCATATGCTAATTGTTTTATTTCCAAGAAATGCGGCGTATTGCCTTTTCCCCTGAAAAAGATCCTGTGTGCTTCTTATAAGAATAACACACCTTCAACCTCCACCATCCATCCATTAAAACTCTCTTTTGAACACTCCCATACTAATATCAGCTTCCTGGACCCTACAATCAGCTTCAACAATGGAACTCTACAGAGAACCATATGCAAGAAACCCACAGACCACCACACCTACCTTCATAGATCCAGTAACCACCCCAAACACACCAAGAAATCTGTTATCTACAGGAAGACACTCAGATACCACAGAATATACTCCAAAGAGAAAGTCCAGGATATATACTTAACACATGTAAAACCACCTTCACCAAACAAGGACACACCATCAGAGAAGTAGATCGCATCATGGAATGGGCCCCGCCCAAATACCATGAGAGAACCTGCTTCAATACAGAAATAAAACCGCCTCCAATTGCACACCCCTAGTTGTCATCTACCAACCCACATTGAAACCTACACAGGGTATGATCAAACTACACCCTATACTCAATGGGGACTCAACCTTAAAAAAATCTTTCCTGAACCCCCACTACTGGCCTTCAAACAATCCCCCAACTTCTCCAAGCTCATCATCAGAAGCAAGCTCCTCATAGGCCAGGACACTATCAGGAGAGCTCTCCCGTCGGCATAATAAATCCACCTCTGTGAGAGGTGGTAGCTATGTCAGTGGGAGAAGCTCTCCTGCTGACATAACGCTGTACAGATTGGCACTTAGGTCAGTGTAACTTACATCACTCAGGAGGGTGGCTTCACACCCCTGAGCAACGGTAAGTTATATCGAAGTAAATGGTAGTGTAGACCAGTGTTCCCTCTAATTTTTCCCACCCATGGGCGGAATGAATTTTGTTACGTGCACCAATATGAAGGTGATGTGTGACACATCACCTTCATATTGGTGCACATAAAATTCATGTGGTGGGGGTGGGGCCAAGGGGTTCGGAGTGTGGGAGGGGGCTCAGGGCTGGGGCAGAGGGTTGGGTGCAGGGGGTGAGAGCTCCGGCTGGGGTGTGGGCTCTGGGGTGGGGCTGGGGATGAGGGAGTTGGGGTGCAGGAGGGTGCTCCGCAGGGAGAGAGGACTCCCCCAGCTCTCTCTCCCCGCAGCAGCACCTGGGCTGGGGGGCGGGGAGGGAAGAGGCACCTCTCCCCGGCGCAGCAGATCCGGGGTTGGGGCCGCAGGACAGGCACCCCTCACCTGGCAGGTCCAGGCTGGGTTCGTGCCGGGGGAGGGGCACCGCAGCAGGTCTGGGCTGGGGCTCAGTTCAGGTCACCCCAGCTGCGGCTTGGTCCAGGCCTGGTGGGTTCAGGCCGACGTAAGGGTGCCCTGGCGGCAGCTGGGTTCGAGCTGGGGTAGGTGCGCCCCAGCCAGTCCGGGCGCCCCAGCCATGGCAGAGTCGTGGCCAGGGGAGGGGCGCCCCGGCCACGGCAGGTCCAGGCCACCCCGGCCACTAGGTTGGGAGCCAGGCTAGGTTGGGGCTGGGGAAGATGTGCCCCTCCCCCAGCCACAGCAGGTCCCCAGGCGGGTTACCTGAGCACCTGCACGGTGCAAAGAAGGCTGCTGCGTGGCCCTGCAGCTTACAGGGAATTTAGGTGTAAACCTGGCCTAACATAATAGGAAGCATTTACAAGCTTCCTAAAATACTTATCCTTGTTCTATTTAAAGTTGACACGTTTCACTTATGTCAGACTGAAGCACTACAATTATGTTAGGTACTGCTATTTTATCAAGTTTGTATTGTGGTAATGTTATTAGTAAAAAATGCCCCCAAAATTAAAATCCTTGTACATTCTTATATGGCAGAATGTCCTGAAATAATCCCTGTGGCTCACTAATCTGTCCAACATGGAACTCAGTCTATTAAATATCATTCCACAAAATAATTCACTATATTAGCTATATTTTCAGAGTTTGGCAGTCTTGTTTTCTAGTACCATTAATGCAAATTGATACCAGCATTCAAGTGACACCAGGAAAAATAAACTGATCCAAGAGAAAACAAACTTGATCAGACATTAAGCCTGAAGACTCCCTGAGGAAGTAGACTGTGCCAGACGTGGCTCAAAGAAAACAACCCAGCCAATCCCAAAATGGGCAACACAACAGGGAGGGAGAGTGATTCATGAGCTTGTTGTTCAAATTATATTTGATATATTTACGTTGTGCATTTGCATGTGATACACCTATTAATAAAGCATTATGATATTTACCCATTTAGTTATCATGTATTAGAATACCCACAGCTTCCTTAGTAATGCTACTTCTAGCCAACATTCTATTCTTTAGTTGTGTATCTAATTAGCACTTACTATGCAAATGACTTAATAACTATTTATTGCCTCTCTTTTATTGATTTCAACCCATTTCTGCAATTCAAGATCACAGTATATTTTAAACCTATCCTCCAAGGTATTTGTATATATATATATCCCAGATCAATACAATGTGTGAATTGATTGGTTACCACACACTCTATCTTCCAAATCATTAGAGAAAACATTCAGCATTATTGAGTACAGAAGAGTTCAAAGAACCACACAAATAACCATCAATAATGTCTAATTTGTTTTTAATCAGTTGAGTACTTATGAGTAGTGTCATGCACAATACCCATGTTTTTCTAGTTTTCATAGAAAAAGTACAGAGTGGAACTATATCAAACTCCTTGCTGAAGTCCAGGCAGAATACCAAATTCACCACCATAAAATTAATAGTAGGCAACAAAAGTTCGTTGGAAACAAAGAAAGACAAACTAATATATCTACTATTTGTGCACTAGATTTCTTGTTTCCTTTTAAGCTGCTTTATTAATTTTCCAGCAATTTACCCAATACTGCAATAAATCCCCCATATGCGCTTCCCACTCCTGTTTAAAGAAAAGGTATAGTGATTTCTCTTTTCCATTGCCCCCCTAACATACTTGTTTTCAATTATTACTTAAAAATAGTTTTCAGTGGTTCTAATATTTCTGTTTGTTCCTTCAGTACTCAGGTTCAATTTTGAACTCCGGTTCAATTCCATCTGATCTTACTGATTTCAAGATACTGAAGTTACATAGTTTCTTTAACCAGTTCCTGTCTCATTTTGCCTTCTGTCTTTAAGTATTTAATATTATCTTCTTTTAGTAAAAATTGACACAAAGCAAGGAAAATATTTTAGTTCCGCCTCCTAATCATTGGGCCTCAACTACAGTACATTTTTGGCTTTTTCATTTTTAAAGATTGCTCCTAAAATTTCAGAAAGAGACAACTAAGAAATGGTCTGAAGTAAATAGGATGAAATTCAATAAGGACAAATGCAAAGTACTCCATTTAGGAAGGAACAATCAGTTGCACACATACAAAATGGGAAATGACTGCCTAGAAAGGAGTATTGCGGAAAGGGATCTGAGGGTCATAGTGGACCACAAGCCAAATATGAGTCAACAGTGTAACGTGGTTGCAAAATAATTAAATAAAATCAAACATCACTCTGGGATGTATTAGCAGGAGTGTTGTAAGCAAGACACAAGAAGTAATTCTTCTGCTCTACTCTGCGCTGATTAGGCCTCAACTGGAGTATTGTGCTAAGTTCTGGGTGCCACATTTCAGGAAGGATGTGGACAAATTGGAAAGAGTCCAGAGAAGAGCAACAAAAATTACTGAAGATATAGAAAACACGACCTATGAGGGAAGATTGAAAAAATTGGGTTTGCTTAGTCTGGAAAAGAGAAGACTGAGGGGGGGAGGGGGGACATGATAACAGTTTTCAAGTACGTAAAAGGTTGTTACAAGGAGGAGGAAGAAAAATTGTTTTTCTTAACCTCTGAGGTTAGGACAAGAAGCAATGGGCTTAAATTGCAGCAAGGGAGGTTTAGGTTGGACATTAGGAAAAACTTCTTAACTGTCAGAGTGGTTAAGCACTGGAATAAATTGCATAAGGAGGTTGAGGAATCTCCATCATTGGAGATTTTTAAGAGCAGGTTAGACAAACACCTGTCAGGGATGGTCTAGATAATACTTAGTTCTGCCGTGAGTGCAGGGGACTGGACTAGATGACCTCTCAAGATCCCTTCCAGTCCTATGAATCTATGATTCCCAGTTCAGGAAAGCATCTCTGTTCAGGACAGCACTTAAGCACAAGTATGTGCTTAATTTACGTCGTAAGTGCTTTTCTGAATTGACACCATAGTGTTTTAATCATTTTCAAAAACACTTGCCCATCACTACTCCATATAACATCCTCCCACCAATGTGGGTCGCAACATTCCAAGCCATTAGATCAGTGGTCCTCAAACTTTTGTACTGGTAACCCCTTTCACATAGCAAGCCTCTGAGTGCGACCCCCCTAATAAATTAAAAACACTTTTTTATATATTTAACATCATTATAAATGCTGGAGACAAAGCGGGGTTTGGTGTGGTTGGCTGACAGCTCACGACCCCTCAGGTAATAACCTCATGACCCCCTGAGGGGTCCTGACCCCCAGTTTGAGAACCCCTGCATTAGACACTTCCTCTGTTATCCACTGTCTATTGTGCAGTAACTGTACTGCACATGAATTATGTTTTCAAGATAGCAACAGTAAGGAGGTCTAAGTTTCAGCTTTGTTCCTCCACAAAGCTATTTCATCTGCAAAATATTTCAGCTGACCATCCATAAGGGTTTGTTGTCATTTTCAAAAAAAAACACTATTTGAGGCTTTTATTACTGCTCCACTTTAATATGTTCTTAACTGTGACTTGATACATGTTCTTAGTCCAAGGGAACATGAATAACATTTTGAAAAGAAAAGTATCAAGCTTTTTATTACTTTTAAAATCACTTTTAAGAGCATGAAAACGTGGTTTTTGTTTGCTCCCACTTAAATTGCATTTTAAAAACCCAAACTTTGCCAGCACCTTATTTATTTTGTTCCCTTTCTTAATGAGAGACCTGCCACAACTGCAGTCAGTGGAAGTGTTCAAACTGAATAGCTTTTAGTATAAAAGAAAGGAATCTACCAGCATGGCCCTTGCATTTTCTGGAACTTGCTCCCTCCCACTTGGCCAGATTCAATAGGCTTGGATTTAGTGACTTCCTGGGCATAATGCAAAAGCCATTTCTTGGACAGAGTTTTGAGGGGAGGATAAGGGGACATTCCTGGGTGTTAGCTGAGCGAAAAAAGGCTTTTCTGGAATTTTTCATTTTTACCATCTGCTGGCTAAGGTAAATCACCATCTTCATTTAAATACCCAAGGCTGATGGAGTTAATTAATTTGTATGTATGCTGGTGGGTGGTTACTGTAAGTTTAATTGTAAGGCTTGCAGAACTTTATCTTTTTCTTGATTTGACATGGAAAAAAGGTCATGTAAAGGGATCCTTTGATATTTTCTAGATTTTATAAAATGACAACAACTTGTTCAGTACTCTAAGGACTGTGTGCTGAACCCAAAGCTTTTCTATTGAAGGCGAAATGCTGGGCCTATTGAAGTCAAAGCCAAAACTCTTATTGACTTCAATGGAGTCAGGATTTCACCCAAGATTTTTTAGGTGTAAATTTTTGTTTATTATTATAGCAGGGTTGAAAAAAAAAGGGATATTGTAACAATATTCCTCAAAAACAAAAGCTGTTGATAAAAGTGGGTACAGAATACTAAAGCAATCTCTGTCACACTAAAAAGGTTCAGTTAACCTAGAGAGATGTTAAATATAAACATTTTCAATATTTTGTCCTTTGAATTTTTTTGTTATATTAAAGCAGAGTTCTTTATTATAATATATTAATTTATTATCAGTGTCTAGATTTTATTGTCTGTGGGGCTAGTGATACAATTGTAATACAATTGTGGGGCTGGTGATACAATTGGGGGAGGGATAGCTCAGTGGTTTGAGTATTGGCCTGCTAAACTCAGGATTGTGAGTTCAATCCTTGAGGGGGCTATTTAGGGATCTGGGGCAAAAATCTGTCAGCAGACAGTACTTGGTCCTGCTAGTGAAGGCAGGGGACTGGACTCGATGACCTTTCAAGGTCCTTCCAGTTCTATGAGATAAGCATATCTCCATAATAACAGTTCAAAGAGAATTACAAAAAAAGTCTTCCAATTTTCTTCTTGGGGGAATAAAGTACCTCCTCCTAGAACAGGAGCTCTCATACTCATAGATCCTGGAACTAGGAGTGCTGCCACAGCCCCTGGCTTGAAGTAGTAACAACAACCCAAATACATGGATCCAGCCTTCAGTACCCCCGCTATAAAAATTGTTCAGCACCACTGCTCCTACTTATTGTAATGTAGATCCCATCTTAACAAAATTGCTCATGAACCACCTCGGCTTCAATCCATGATTGTGAATGGGAACAGCAATAGTCTGCACAGTCATAACATCTATCTGGTAACCACAACAATATCAGGAAGATATTCCATACATATTTAGCTGCCTTTTAATTAGTTTAGATTCTGGGAAAGTACAAACTAATTTTCCACCCAACTGAAGGACATTGCTCCCGTGAGAAAATCTAGAGTCTACAGAATTACTGGTGCACTAAAGTTTGGGTTGTACACATTTTTGTGTGGTGCAACTTAGAACTAGAGTTTTGAAAGTTTAGCCTTAAAATAATTATTAAATATAGTTTTCAAAACACAGCTTGATTAATTTAAAGTCACAGCACCAAAGAAATTCTACATGAAGGGAACAACACCATCCTTAGTATAGATTATCAAGGCAAGGTACTTGCCACACACAATATAAAGCAACATATACATCTGAGAATCCTGCCATTTCCTAAGGACAACACATAGAAGATAAAGATGGACAGCAACAGGATGAGTTGATTTTTTTTGTTTTAGTAGTTTAATGTCAGACATTAATACACATTTAAAATTAAATATATTCTACATCTAAATATACTATTGTCTGCAAACCAGCAGCTTAGACAAAAAATGAGATTTACGCACCTAGAGTCGCCTGCTCCCCAACCAGATACTTTGTGTGCAACACACACAACACTGTCGCAGAATGTAGTTATAGTTCCCATTCAGCAGCTTTACAACAGAAACTGAAATGATGCCGCCTGATGACCAACTCAGTAAGTCAAATGAAGCTTGTCTCAACTAAAAGTTACTCTGCATGAGAATATAAAAAAGTGCTTAACACCAACTTAGCAAATATTAATGGACACTGCCAAACTCAAATAAAGTCAAGTCTTTTCATCAAAGCACCAAGTGTATTACCCCCACCATTCCTAACAGCAGCACTGATTTAGTTCATTCACAATGGTGTACGACCAGAATTTTTAATCAAATCTTATTAGCAGTACTACTATGCCATAAGGATGCTGAAGAGGAATAAAAGTTTTATTGAATTCTCCTAGGTGCAACTTATGCTGCCACTTCATTTTGTAGGGCATCTGATTTATTTGACAGCAATAGTTTGTTGAGGTAATAAAGCATGCAACAGTGATACCATGACTCAGAGCTCATTTGCTTGTAGTCAAGTTCTTTGGCAACATGACAGGAGAGTAATGTGCCTTGCAGAAGTATCAGTAAATGTTCTGGCTTTCAAGGATTACTGAATAAATAGTGTCCAGAAAACATGACTTTTCTCTTCTAAAGTTGCTTGCAGTTTTCTCTTGCTTGATTAAAAGCACAGCTTTATTGATCCAGACACAGAAGCAAAATGAGGACAGACACATGGATGGGTATTAAGCAGCAGGCTGCAATTTTTATTAAACCTAAACACAGGAGAGGGGCACTATCTGCTGCCCATCACCCAAGCTATTCTATCCCAGGTGTTTAAGTGGTTCCAGTGTGGGGGTTACAAAGCATCTTCTACCACATAACCCGTGATTAGGTTAGGTTCTCCTCTGCCTGCTCCCCCATCCCAGGACTCGGCTCACTGAATCCTACCACCATCACACCCTATGAAGGGGACAGAGGGTGCAGAAAGGTAGTAACCTCAGCCTGCAAGGGCCACAAGCTCTTACCCTACCCCACAAGCCCAAGGCCCATCACCAAAATCCCAGATCTGCTTCTGTTGGAATGGAACCAAAAGAGGCTCCATACCATTCCTACTCCAGGTTAAATTATTTGAGCTGGGGAACAGTGGCAAATCACCATTCCTCACCCTATCTGGCCAGTGGATGCCAGATACTCCAATAAGATGGGGGTGAGGGGTGGGGAGAGGAGAGGAACTATCTGGTGTCCCCTCTGAGAGGATCTCCCTCCCTCCTGCTGGGGCTGTCCCCTTTCAGCACCGGCCCCTGTTGAGGCGGGTGGGTGGCATTTCTGGGTACTGTGCCAAAAGAAGTACCGTGAAGATGATGCACCAAAGACTAAGAGTGATATGCACTCAGTACAGTGGGTCAGATGGATTTCAGATACAGCCACTTTTCATTGCTCTTGACACTTACCTTTCCAAAAAGTGTTTCTGTTCATGGATGAACACAGTCTAAATACACATACAATTTGAGCACTATTTAAAATTTCTGAAAAGGTAGGAAGAAAAATTAGCTGCTTAGAGTTTAGAGTTTAGTGAACTAGGAAAACCCATTTTAAGTTAACATTTTAAATACTTTTAATTTACACCCACATCATAAAAAGAAATCTGGTAACTGTCACTTGCATTCTCTCAAGTATGACTATAGGATATTATACTGCATTTCTGGATATTTGCCTGCAATGTTATGAAGATGAGTATCCTTCTGGGGATTACTTGGCTTGAATGATATCAATTTAAGGTTAAGAAAGAGAGGAAACACCTAACAAATTTAAAGTATTTTCTCCTCTGCAAGAAAATACAACAACCAAAATTCATTCCAGCCACATGAAAATGACCAAAAAAGGAATGTGTCAATGTGGCAAAAACAAATATAAATAGTGATATAAGGCACTTAAAATATAAATGCTGGGAACAAAGATGACAAATTTAACACGAATGCTTAAAAAAAACAAATGAAATAATTGTCAAATTGAAGAAAGTTTCAACCAATAAGGATTTTTTTTCATATATTTTTTGAACAAATGAAAGAAAATATCTATTTAACCACTGAAAATTGAGAGCAGAGTGCTTTTATCCCAGTGGATAAGGAAATCAAGTTGTTCCCCTACTTTATTCCTGTCATTATGGTAGATATCCAAGTCAGCTCAGTTTCACAAGAATGATAACTAAGTGTCACAGATAACAAATGGTTATAAAAAGGCTACATGCATTTAATTTAAAAACAGTATGATGCTGTGGCCAAAAGAGCTAATGTGATCCTGGGATGCATAAACACAGGAATCTCGAGAGATTATGTCATCTCTATTTGGCACTGGTGTGACCTGCTGGAATACTGTGTCCAGTTTTGGAGTCCACAATTCAAGGAGGATGTTTATAAACTGGAGAGGGTTCAGAGAAGAGCCATGAGAATGATTAAAGAATTAGAAAACATGCCTTACAGCAATGGACTCAAAGAACTCCATCTATTTAGCTTAACAAAAAGAATAAGAATAAGGGGTGTCCTGGTCACAGTCTGCCAGCACCTACATGGGTAATCAATTTTTAATAATGGGCCCTTCAACTAACAGAGAAAGATATTGCATGATCCAATGGCTGGAAATTGAAGCAAGTCAAATTCAGACTGAAAAGAGGGCATAAATTTAACGGTGAGACTAATTCATAATTGGAGCAATTTACCAAGGGCCAAGGTGGGGCTCATCAGCCTTGGAAGGCAGCCCACCTAGGAGAAGGAAAACTCTGATTTAAAACCTCCGCTGCCTTGTGGCAATACCCACTCATGGGAAAGGCTAAGGGAGTCAACCCTGAAACCAAATCCAGTGTCGGAGTCCCGATGGCAGTCTGACATTGTCCTCAACGTCATTCCGGCAACTCCTGCGACGCCACTGGTGCCAAGTTGTATCGACATTGTCTTTCCCTTGGATCCATCAGTTGCATGGAGAGGGGGGTTCTGCTGCATGGGCAACAGCTGTTCCTCCATATCACCCTGCCCTGGCTTGCGCCCTGGAGAGGACACTCCAGCCCCCATGGGCGCATATCCATCATCTCTCGAGACTAACGGACGCCAACAACAACAACGGTGGACTCTCCATTACTGACAATGTTTAAATCAAGACAGGATGTTCTTCTAAAAGATCTGCTCTAGGAATTATTTTGGGGAAGTTCAATGGCCTGTGTTATACAGGAGGTCAGGCTAGATGATCACTTCTTGCCTTGGAATCTGTGAATCTAAACAAAGCACCAAGTCCAATCACCAGAATACATTTAGAAGAGTTAAAGGAAGTGAACAAAGTGGCTGACCCGTAGCAGATATTGTTGATACCTCACTTGTTTCAAGAGAAATTACTGACAATTATCAGGAAACTACTGCACAGCTATTTACTGGATCATGTGCTTTATTTCATATCAAGACCACCTGTGTATTCACATGATTATTCATGTGCAGGGTACAGGGTAGCTCTGCCTGTTGCTAGGCAGCACTTCCGTTCACAACACTAGGAGTAAACAGAGGAGTCTGGTAGAACTATATGATGCAAAAGGTAAACAAACATATAGAACAAATTATCAGAGAAGTCAAACAGTAGGGCATATAAATAAACCCCAGAGACAGATTTATTTCTAAAGACTAGGAGACTGAAAAGAATGAACAAGTAGTAACAGGACCAAAATGAATTTTTAGAGGTAGGCCTATGGAACAGAAAGGTCCTAAAATTTCTTATGCTTTTGAAAGGGAGATGTACTTTATATTACATAGGAATATGCAGGAAGCTAATATTTCTACAAGGATTGTATTTACACAGCACCACAGATATGCATGGCACTTTGCAATAAAACATGAAATGTCCCTATCCTGTTCATCAAGATCAAGATAGAAACGGCTTAGAGAGATAACAGTCACAGGGGAGAACAAGGATGGATGAAGGTCACAAAATAGTTAGCTGTATGCATAATATATGAAACATGTTACTTATTTTAAAATTGGTGCAGGAGTGGGGGGTCAGTGTTGAAAGTTAAATTGTAAGTGGGTTTAATGAGTGATTTGATTGAAACAAGGTGCAAAAGTTTAAAAGAATAGACACACTCAGTTCTCCTGTCCTGTAACACGCCACACCCAAATCATAGATCAGACTTGGAAGGGACCTTAGGAGGTCATCTAGTCCAACCCCCTGCTCAAAGCAGGACCAATCCCCAATTTTTGCCCCAGATCCCTAAATGGCCCCCTCAAGGATTGAACGCACAACCCTGGGTTTAGCAGGCCAATGCTCAAACCACTGAGCTATCCCTCCCTCCCCAAATAACCCGAGAGAACCTGCTTCAATATAGAAATAAAACCCCTTCTGAACACACACCCCTATTATCACCTACCACACCCCACTGGAATCCATACCAGGTATCATCAAACAACTACAACCCATACCTGATTGGGACCCTATCCTGAAATAAGTCTTTCCTGAACCTCCTTTTCTGGCCTTCAAACAGCCCCCCAACCTCACCAAGCTCAGCGTGATGCATGGCTACAAAGGGTTAAAAATCCTGCAAAATAAATAACCCTCAAAAGATACACAAAACCACAATTATCTCCCCAGGTATTTACATATGTATGAGTAGGGTGGACAATGTAATCAACAGTCCCTGTCTATGCTGTATTCTGATAATTCAGAGGTCAAAAGAATATCCTAGCATTTAAATGAACTGTAAATGCGGGATATCTCAGAATTTATCTCTCTTTGAAATGTACTGTGAATGGTGGAGGAAAAAGCAAATGGCCTTATGTTAATTCGTATAGCTAAGTACCAGTGAAGGACCTCCTTCAAAGTCATCCTAATTACCTTTTGTTCCCCCCTTCTCGCCCACCCCCCCACCCCGGGCAAAATCCCAACTTGTCAAAAGACATGAAATTGTATAAAAGATCCTTGGGTCCTTATTCTGTCATCTCAGATCTGCTTAGACTTCATCAGGGGAAATTTGAGTCGCAAGACTGAGGTCCCAGTTATGATGCTAAGCCCTCAATATGAGATTTGGACATTGGACTATGACCTATGAACTGAATACTAAAGGAACTCTTTGCAACTACAAAGCTCACCGTCTCTATTGTGAATCTGAACCTCAATAAATTAAACTCATGTCTGTATGTATATTGATCTTTTAACCATACTCTTTTGTTTTTTAATAAATTTTAGTTTAGTTAATAAGAACTGGCTGTAGCGTGTATTTGGGTAAAATCTGAAACATTCGTTAACCTGAGAGGTAATGTGTCCAATCCTTTGGGACTGGTAGAATCTTTTCTTTTATATGATGAAATAAGATTTACAAAAAATTTTATCATATTTTGGATACCTGGATGGAGGCCTGAGGCTGGATCACTTTAAGGGAATGGTGTTGTTTGGATTTCTGAGTAACCAGTAAGGTAATAAAGAAGCAGTTTTATGCTGGCTTGGTAAATTAAGTATTGGAATATCCACCAGCTTTTGGAGGGGTTTGGCTGCCTCATTCTTTGCAGTTCACCCTAATTGAGTGACCACAACTGGCCACCACTAGGACCCCGGTCACAATGGCGTAGTCATGCTTGGATACACATTACCACAGGTTGTGTTTTTGGATCAGAACCACACACTTGTCAAAATTTAATTTTGATATTGGAGAGTTTGAGGGTTAAAAATCAGTTACAGTGAGTGGTCCATGATCAAGATCCCGACAGAAAAAACCTGGAAGAATTGTGCTTACAGAGAGGGTTGTATTTTAAGCAAGAGGCCCTAGAGCAGGAACTGAAAAAGCTGTTACTTGCCCGTGATAAGGAAGCAAACCCAGCTAAAATGCTTGCAGTGAGAAACCAGCAGCTAGAACTTGAACAAAAGCAACAACAACAAAAAAAAGCTGATATGGAAGGAGAAGCTGCTGACAGAGGACGTCTGTGTTTTGAACATGAACAAGGTAGTAAGGAAAGCAATATTATTTTCAAGAGGTAAGTTTCAAGCCAGCAAATGTTTTGGTGACCACTGGAGAGATTTTAGGTGTACTTGCATCAATCTGGGTTGTTTTCTTTCTGCTTTTTCCAGGTATCTTGTAAGAAAATAGCCTAAAAACACCAAACTACCAAAATAATTGTCAATTTGTTGGGATCCTAGGAGCCCCATCCACCCTCATTATTATGTGAACTACCCCTAGCAAAAATTTTCACAGGTTGCCAACTAACTATTTGTAGACTGGGGGGGGAAACAAACAAAAACAAAGAAACAAAACCAAAGGAATAAACTGGCGGAGAAAAAGGCAGGGGGAAGAGAGAAAGGATCTGCAAAAAGGAGAAGGCAAGAGGCTGAGGAACTGACAAGAGGGGAAACTGGATAGATAGAACAGAGAGAGAGATATCTATCTGTGTGCAGAGAAAGTAGGATAGAATTGGGGGGAAGGTAACGGTAAGGGAAAATATTTAAAACGGAAATAAAAATCCATAACAGTTGAATTATGACTTGTTAGGTTTAGGAAGTTTAAAAATGTAGCTGGACTGAATCTATAGCTCACCAGAATATTTCCTATAGTTGAGTCAACCAACAAGCATTTCACTTTTGCCACACACCCACACTATTCTTACAACTACCGACAACAGAAATACAAAAAACAGCGTTGCAACCCTTATTTACTCAAGAACACTTACATGTATGACTAGTGTATTTATTTAGCCAACCATGTGGGGACTGAAAGTTTAATACCATTACTCACACATGTACATTTTGAAAAGAAGAGTTAGGTAACTCAAAAGCTGAGGTTGATACTTGTCCTTAACTCATGCCATTGGGCAGGTATATGAGAGAGCACAATAATTTTAAGAAAAAGATGGAGAGTCAGCCTTAGTTTTGTGAAATATTTTTATTTTGAAAACTGACAGACAGGTCTGCTGAAGTGATGACAGCGAGATAAAGGAATCTACGTAACTAGAGTGCAGTTCAAACACTAGGGCAGTGCAGTTTAATAAGGGAACGCTTCCAATGTTTTAAACTAACATCACTTTTGTATAAAACATGTGTGTAAAACAAGTAACATCCAAGATTACTTTAACTGAAAGATCAAAGAAGATATATTTTCCAGATTTCTAGTATGTGTAGTTGACAACAGTTGTGTGCAATCAGTTTCTTCTGTTTGTGCAGGTAGTTTACATAGCAACATAGAGAAATATCAATTTAAAATAGGAAATTGATTGAAGAAATACAAAAACTAACCAGGAGACTCAGGAGTAGGTGTAGCAGCTGAAACTACTACTTACTCCTTTTTTTTAAATTGATTCAGCTTCTAAATGGATTGTGTCATTTTAATATACCACATAAGTATAACTGAGAGGGAGGAGGGCATTAAAGAGACATCTTCGGACTTCCCACTAGAGCAAAAAAAGTCTCTTTCTTCAGCCAAGGTGTGTTGAGAGAGCAAAAGGATTACCTGTTTGTTCTTCAAGATTTCTTTATCTAAAACACCTCACTGCTGTTAGTTAGAAGCCTTCCCAAGGGAAAATAGGATTGTTGTCATTAGCCTTCCCACACAGGAACTCCTGCTGAGCCACTAACTCTTGATAATTAACTGCATGCAGACAGATTAAATGGTTCCATTCTGCTGAAATCCTGACAATTTTTTGGCAGAGGCAGAAAACCTCTCACAAATACTCTGTTTTGAGCTTTTCTTCTGAAACTCATTAGTTGATGTCTCAGGTCCTTGGAGACATGATTCCCTGCCATTCCATCTTCTTAGAAAGCAGAAAGTCCCTGGAATGTAACACTTTCCCTCCTTCCACCAGGCACAAGCCCAATGGCATTTCCATAGCTAGTTCCAGCTGATCAAAGCATTTCTAATCAGTAATACATAAGGATAAAATTTGTTTGCTGGATGAGTGGGGATGGGAAAAGTGAGTACAGCTTCTCATTCCTATGAAAGCTCTCCTCAACTCTTCTTCTTCCCTTTGTCCTTCTTTTTCCCCTCTTTCCCATCACAAGATCTGCCTTGCCAATTCCCTCCCCGCCCTGGCTCGCTGCTAACATTAGCTTCCTCTCATGCTGCAGAGCTTCTTTGACAGAAATCCCATGACTAGACTCACTTCCTCCACTACAAATTTGTTATCTTCCTAGCTAATGTGAAAGTAGAATGAATTATATTGTAATAATAGAATGGATTAAATAAATGCTGTATGTTCCTTTTAGGCCTTGGCTACACTTGTACATGTACAGCGCTGTGAATTAAACCCGTCTTCGTACAGCTGAGTAGGGAAAGCGCTGCAGCCTGTCCACACTGGCAGCTGCCAGCGCACTGACGTGGCTACATTTGCGGCACTTGCAGCGGCTTTGGGAGTGGTGCATTATGGGCAGGTATCCCACAGAACACCTCTTCCCATTCTGGCGCCGTGGGTTGTGGGAAGGGGGCGTGAGGTATGGTGCATTCTGGGTCCTGTCCCAACACCCCGTGATGCATCGCTTCGCATCCCAGCAATCCCAGTGTTTCCATCCACATTTGGCGCCATCTTTCAACTGTTTCTTTGTAGCATGATCTGTGCTCCATTTCGGTCAGCGGGAAATGGACCCCAAACTGTTGAGGAAAATACTGACGACGAGTCTCGCCAGCACATCACGTTTGGCAGTCGAGCTCTTCCTTAAGATCCACAGTGACAGCGAGGAGTCCAACGATGACATCGACTCGCGTAATGCATACGACATGAACTTGCTTGTATCAGAGGGGTAGCCGTGTTAGTCTGGATCTGTAGAAGCGACAAAGGGCCCTGTGGCACCTAATAGACTAACAGAGGTATTGGAGCATAAGCTTTCGTGGGTGAATACCCACTTCATCGGATGCAAGCAGTGGAAAAACTTGCTTGTAGCATTCATGGACCTGCTATGCACCGTGGAACGCCGCTTTTGGGATCGGGAAACCAGCACAGAGTGGTGGGATCACATTGTCATGCAAGTCTGGGATGACGAGCAGTGGGTGCAGAGCTTTCGGATGAGAAAAGCTACTTTCATGGGACTGTGTGACGAGCTCGCCCCCGCCCTGCGGCATAAGGACACGAGATTGAGAGCTGCCCTGACGGTGGAGAAGCGGGTGACTATTGCAATCTGGAAGCTTGCAACTCCAGACTGCTATCGATCGGTAGCGAACCAGTTTGGAGTGGGAAAGTCGACCGTTGGAATCGTGCTGATGCAAGTTTGCAAGGTCATTAATCGCATCCTGCTCAGAAGAACCGTGACTCCGGGTAACGTGCAAGAAATTGTGGCTGGCTTTGAACAAATGGGTTTCCCTAACTGCGGAGGGGCGATAGATGGGACGCATATTCCTATTCTGGCACCACCCCACCTAGCATCCGAGTACATTAATCGGAAGGGGTATTTCTCCATGGTTCTCCAGGCGCTTGTGGATCACCATGGCCATTTCATTGACATTAACGCAGGCTGGCCCGGAAAGGTCCGTGACGCAAGCATCTTTCGGAACACTGCCATATTCCGGAAGATGCAGTCCAGGACTTTTTTCCCAGACCGGAAGATCACGGTAGGGGAAACTGAAATGCCCACTGTGATCCTTGGAGACCCCGCTTACCCTTTAATGCCGTGGCTCATGAAACCCTACACAGGGAGCCTTGACACCAGCAAGGAACGGTTCAACTACAGGCTGAGCCGGTGCCAAATGACTGTGGAGTGTGCTTCTGGCCGTTTGAAGGGCCGCTGGCGATCTCTATATGGGAAGCTGGACTTGGACGAACACAGCATCCCCGCGGTTATATCCGTGTGCTGTACCCTCCATGATATTTGTGAAGGGAAGGGTGAAATGTTCACTCAGGCATGGACCTCAGAGGTTCAGCACCTGGAGGCTGAATTTGCACAGCCAGAGAGCAGGGGCCCAGCGTGGGGCTGCAAGGATTAGGGATGCCTCGAGGGAGCGATTTGAGGCTGAAAACCACCAGTAATGTCTGCTGCCCTGCACGGCCCTGAAGAGAAGTGGTTCCAATGGTATTAGGAATCTGTCTTTGCTAAGCTGATTTGTGTTTGCTAAGCTGACTTGCGTTGCCTGTTTCTTTCCTGGGCTAAAGTATCTTTTACTTTTTGCAATAATAAAGACTGTTTTCACATCCAAAGAATCCATTTATTAAAGAGAAAATATATGTATTAAAAAGAAACAACTGCTTGTGAAACAGAAAGGGCAAGGGGGTGGTGGGTGGTGTGGGAAACGGTTCAATCACAGGTTATGGTATGTCCTGCTCTCATACTCGGCCTTCCTGTCTGGAGTGCTGTGCAGTGAGTGCTGCACTTCAGGATGTCTATAATTCGGGATGGGGGTTGAGTGCAGTGGGTAAGGGTCATAGTTTCCAGGGCTGGGTGGTGAAGCTACAGGTGTTGGAGGCAGCTGGTGTGGGCGATAAGAACCTGGATGATAGGGGAGGTGGGCAGGAGGTGACATGGGGGCACAAGGCAAAGAGTTTTGGGACAATGGCTGCGGGGGGGGCGGGCGCGGTAGTGCTCCGCCTACATGGCGACGAGCGCCTGGATAGACTCCACTTGGCGCGCCATGATGCTAATCAGTTCCTTTGTGCTTTCCTGCCAGAGCTGCATGCTTTGCCGCCGGTGCAAAGCGTTTTCCTGGCAGAGCCTCCTTTCACTCTCCCTCCATTCCCGAGCCTTTTGATTCTCTTTAAGAGATTGGTTCATAACTTCCTGCAGCATGTCTTCTTTCGTTCTTCTGGGCCTCTTCCTGAGGCTTTGGAGTCTCTCAGTTGGTGATAAGACAGACGGCGGAGATCTCATGGTTGCATCTGTGAAGGCAAAATGCAACACTTAGAGGCAGCATTGTTTTATGCCGGACAGAGCAATGATTCCCCCACGCTTAAGGAGGGCACACACAGTCTCCAAAACAGCACAATTTTCCCGTCCCAAACAGAGCGCACAGAACCCACGAGAGCCCCAAAATGGTGAGTAAGCACAGGGTCAAGGGGCACTGATTGTTTCACGGACGTACTGTCCGGCGGGTTTCTGTGCCTTGGGGAGAGCCAACAGCTGCAGGGGGAACCTACACTGAACACTGTCCCCACATTTTCCACAGGAGTTTGTCCTGGAAGATATCTCGCTGCTGAGGGTGACCGGGGAAGCAAGGGAGGGTCTTCTACTGCAATGCAGCTTCTGCCCTGGCCCATATGCAGCTTGCCTGTGTGCAGCAATGGTCCCCCCGTCCCTCACGGCACAGTGGCACGGACACGTTAGCCTGACTGGGACAAGGACCATGGTGGCTCTCCCAATAAACCTGCGCAAGTGCATTGCCCACGCTCTGGCTGAGACTTTCGAAGAGATTACAGTGGCCGATTTCCGCGATGTGATAGACCACATCAATGCGCTCTTCCACATCTAGGCATGCATGCAGCCCAAACTCTCCTCGCCCAAGGACCCCACACTGAAAAAACTCCTTCCCGAAAAAAAAAGCTGCTTACCGCGAACCTGCTCTTCTCTTTCTCCTCCACCGCATACCGGTCGCTGCGACTGGCTCCCTTCCTCCTGGCTCGAGAAGCGCTCCTGACTGCATGCCCCCAGGGAGTCGGGGTGTCTCCCCCCAGCCCCAGCACCCTCACTCCTGCTTTCTTCAACCCCCTCCTCCTCCTCCTCCTGCTCTCCCGTGTTCACGGTGGTGCTCAGAACAGAGGTGGGGTCACCCCCAAGTATTGCATCCAGCTCTTTGTAGAATCGGCAGGTTGTGGGGGGAGCACCCGAGCGGCTGTTTGCTTCACGGGCTTTGCGGTACGCACTCCGCAGCTCCTTCACTTTTATCCTGCACTGCATTGCGTCCCGGTGATGGCCCCTTTCTATCATGGCCCTTGATATCTGGCTGAAAGTATCGAAATTCCTCCGGCTGGAGCGCAGCTGGGACTGGACAGCTTCCTCCCCCCAAACAGCGATGAGGTCCAGCACCTCGCCATTGTGCCATACTGGGGCTCGTCTGGCACATGGAGGAATGGTTACCTGGAAAGATGTGCCAAGAGCATTCCATGCCTGGCTGAGCAAACAGGAAGGGGATATTTAAAATTCCAAGGGAATTTAAAGGGTGGGACTGGCGGTTGGTCATCTGAGGCCACAGCAGTAGAGTTCTAATTGATGACCAGAGTGGCTAGAACAGGCATTGTGGCATACTTCCGAATACTTCTGGAGGCCAATAAGAGCGCATTGGGTGGCCACACTGGAGCCGCAGCACACCAGCCGCAGTGCAACAAACCTTATTCCTCTCGGGGAGGTGGAGTACCAGCAGCGGTGTACCTGTGGAGACGCAGCGCTGTACGCGCCTTGCAAGTGTAGGCAGTTTTATTGCGCTGTAACTCGTGAGTGCAGCCAAGGCCTTAGTAGAAGAAAGGAATGTTGAAATATAGTTGTCAGGAAGAGAAACATTAAAGTATGAGACAATGGGTCCACTTAAAGCTAATGGTGGGATATTAAAAGGAGATCGGTAACAGTTAGTAAGGAAATAAGATGTGTATGCCTAGCCCCAGGTAAACTTATCAGTTTCTGCTTCCTTTGTTATCTTGTTAAGTTTGCTCTCTCTTATCTGTATAAATAAGTTTAGTTTGAGTCTTGCATGTACTCACATGATCTGGGTGTATTAGCAGAGCGCTTTGCTAATAAACAGAGTGGTCTGACAAAATTGAGAGTCCTGAACCTGACTTTGACACTAACAACTACATTTCTCTAAATTAGTTGAATCTCACACCCACCTTTGACGCAGGGCCGGCTCTAGGCACCAGCCTAGGAAGCACATGCTTGGGGCGGCACATTATAAGGGGCGGCATTCAGACCGATCTTAGGGCAGCACATTCCGCTTTGGCCGTTTTTTGCTTCAGCGGCGCTCTGGCCACTTTTTTTTTTTTTTTTGCCTGGGGCGGCAAAAAAATCAGAGCTGGCCCTGCTTTGACTCACTCCTTAAACCCTCTTCTACCTCCTGCCTCCACTTTTCTCCCCACACAGGACCACCCCAAATTCTTCCGAGAGAACATTGATAAAATATGGTGTGACCTTCCCCCTCCCCTCAGTCTCCCTTCCCTTTCGACAACTCTCTAGGTCTCCTTCTCCCGTCACAGACACAAAGTTTATCATCTTTTTTCCACCTGTAACTCTCCACTTGCCCCAGTGACCCCATCTCATCTCCTGATGTCTCTCGTATCCACTCCCATTCCCTATCTTCTCCTACTCCTTAACCTCTCTTTCTTCACAAGTATGCTCTAGTCTTGCTCATCTTAAAAAATCTTGACCCCACTTGCCTTTCAGCTACCACCTCATTTCCCTTTCATCTCTACACTCCTTGAACATGCTGTTTACAATCCCTGTCCAGAGTTCCTCTGTTCCTCAGTTCCATTCCAGACCCCCTCCAATCTGGCTTTCCCCCTCTCTCACCCCACTGAAACCCCTCTCACCAAGGTCTCACCAGTGTCACTTCTGTGACCCTGTATCCCATATTCTTCATAGTGATATTATTATGATTACATAATTATGATATATTTTAACAAAATACATCATGTGAGATGTCATTGGAAAAGTTATGATTTGCTGAATATGATTATCCTATTTGTATGCATGTATCATTTTTGTATCTAAAGTTATGAATATTGACTATGTATCTGTATTTCAAATATAGTTACATCTGGGTAACGCCCACTAGACAAAATGCTTTTAGTCTAGATAGTGGGTGGGGAAGAGCCTATTCGGAGCAATGGGCCATTAGGCAAAAACAATAGGCCTTAGGAAAAGCTCATCTCCCAGCTGGTGTGCCTTCCTGAGAACACTCCAAATAGTCTCTGAGTAATGGCTGCTATAACTCTACAAGGACATGTGATCAGACCACATGATGCTGGACTCCATCTTGGCATGTCAGTATTTTTCCACAGACTGATCTGGGAACCAAGCTTTGAAACAAATGGTTCCTGCCATATGCAAAAGATATATAAGGCAGGGAGCGACATAATCTGGTGTTCTTCATTCCCCACACAAGACGACTCCTGGAAACACCTGAGGAACAAAGACTGAACTGGGGGAAATGCTGAACCCAGGCTAAAGGGATTTCTAGCCTGTGAATGAAACACCTGGGAATTCCAAGCAGTAAAGCAAGTGCAGCTTGCCCCTTAAGAATCCGCAGCCTTCTTATATCATCTCTTAGGGTGAGAATCTGCTATTCATATCCAATCTATTTAGTATATTAAGCTTGGTTTGTGTTTTTTGTTTATTTGCTAGGTAATCTGCTATCTGTTTGCTATCATTTACAATCTATCTTTTGTAGTTAATAAACTTGTTTTTGCTTTATCTAAAGCAGTGAGTTGGAGTGAAGTGTGTGGGAATCATAACTCTGGGGTATAGGCTATTGCATTTTCCTCTCCACTTTGAGGGAGGGGGCAAATTTTATGAGCTTATGCTGTACAGTTCCCTGTGAAGTGCAAGACGGTATAAGTTTGTGTTTATACTCCAGAGGGGATGCGTACCTGGGGAGCTGGGAGTAGCCTTAGCTGTAGCCTTTCTATCCAGGGGCTGGTCAGAGAGTCTCCATGTAACTGCAGCTGGCTGTGTCCCTACCTGCATGTATGATGGTGAAAGTGCAGGCTGGAGAGCTTTGCAGCTTTACAGTGTGAGAGGGAGCCCAGCCTGGTGGGTCAGGGGGCTCGGTGGTACTTCAATTCCAGGTGGTACCCTGGGGGGAACCCATCACAACCTCTTCCTAGCCAAAACTCAGAACCAGTACTCCATCCTCATTCTCTGTGACCTGTCAGCCACCTCCAACACCGTCAGCCAAGCTCCTCTTCTTGAAATCTTGTCCTCCCTTGGCTTCAATGACTGTCTTCTGGTTTTCCTCCCATCTCCCTAATTGCTACTTCAGCACATCTTTTAGAAGGTCTTCCTCCCTGTCAACTTTTTGGGAGAAAGGATTTCTCAGAACTGTCCTGGATCCACTTCTCTCCTCCCTTTACATCTTATCCGTCGGTAACCTCGTGCACAAACACAAATTCAACCACCATCTCTATGCTGACAATTTAGAGATTTACTTCCTTACTTCTCCTAACTAAAATCTAAGCCTGACTCTTGGACACCGCCTTGTGAACATCTGGTTATCAGTTCAAGCTCAACATGGCTAAAAACAATGTCTCATGTTCCTCTCTGCTCCCACTACCTCCTTTCTCTGCCACCATTGACAAAACTGCACCATCCTTCTCATCACTCAGATATGAAACCTGGATGTCATCTTCAATTCAGACTTCTCTTTCTGCTCTCATATCCAGACTATGTTTAAATCTTACTGATTCTTTCTGTGTAACATCTGTAAGAGAGGGTCTCTTATTCACCCACACAACTAAAAATCTTATCCAGACTCTTATCTCAACTATTGCAACATTCTTCTTTCTGGCCTTGCAAAATGTCATCTTGCCCCACTCATATGCATTCAGCATGCTGCTGCAAAGATCATTTTCCTAGGCCATCACTTTGACCACGTCACCTGTTTCTTCACATCTCTCCAGCAGTTCCCCCTTCTCTATTACATCTAATAGATAACGTGTCTTCACTTTCTACACCTTTCACAGTCTCTCAAATCACTTTAGAGATGTTGACTCCTGTCGCCAATCAGCCAAGGATACCAGCCTCCATCATCCACTTGTTAAATTTTCAAACAAGCACCCTTACGCTGTCTCCTGTGCTCCCCTCACACTTGGGAGGAGTGTCTAGTAAACATCTGTAAAGCTACCTCATTATCCTCCTTCTAAACCCTTAACGCTCTCCTTTTCCATGAAAGCTTGACAGCAGCTAGACTGCTGGTATGCTAAGACCACTTCTGATCAAGTTGACCAGCATTGTGTCATTGTTTCCTTGTCCTACTCCATCTGTCTGTATCCATCATCTGTTGCCTCTAGTATTATACTGTATGCTCTTTGGGGCAGGGACAAATCTTTTTTGTTCTTCATTTGTACAGTGCTTAGCACAATGGTCCTGGCACATGACTAGGGCTTCTAGGTGCTACAACAAGACACAAGTCCTTTTCCTAACAGAAAAAAATATTTTTCATACTTTATCATCCTAAAGACTGAACTCTATTTAATAGAGTCAAGTTAAAAAAAAACAAAAAAATGTATTCAGCAATAAACACAAATATTCCCAACTGCTATACCTGCTTAGTACACTAACATAGTGTTACTTCATAGTGTGTGTAATGCCACAGTAATCAGGTACTTATACTAAATTAAAAACGTCAACTAAACAGAACTACCCCATGTGGAGCCTCATTTAAGAGCCCCTACTGCCAACTTCTACTGCCAGTTATTCAAGTAGAAGCAATTATGTTGTCAGGAATAAGGGATAAAGAACTGACTTAATCAATCAATTAGTATGTTAATAAAGAGCTTTGAAGATGAAAACATTAAGTATCAATAAACACACACAACCACAATCCAATGATAATGCTTTGCATCATGCCCTGAAAGCACCACACATCAGATTTGGCCAGCTACAAGAGGGCAAGAGATAATCACTGAGATGGTGTACCTTTAAAAGATCCACAGCAAGACTAAGTGCGTTTATACCTTTTTAGGGGAAAATGAGATTGGTGTCTGGTTAATGGTATCAAAGGCTGCTGATAGATGTCAGAGGGTCACAATGACAAAAGAAAAACTGCTGAGCAGAGATCCAATTCACAGAGTCAATACTTTTTTTTTTTATAAAGAAGCCATCATATTGAAAGAGTCCAGATGACAGAGAAATCTGAATCTTAAAAGAGGAAGAACAGAAGGAACACTGGTGTCTGTACCAATATGTTGCTTCAGGGAGCACCAAAATCTTGACTTGCAAATTAATCCAAATATCTGAGGGACATAAGAGGAGGAGAATAACTGCAACTTGGGGGGACGTAGTAAGGCTATTTCAGATCTTTTTTCCTGTAAACTACAGTTAACTGGTAAAAGCTCCCCCACATTTACCACAGATCAAATGCCTGATGTTCAGGGGGAAAATCTTGTGTTTTTAGAAAGTATCTCCATCTTCTTCCTGGCAGCCAGAGGTTTATAGCCCTAGTCATCCTAGTCAGGTTCCTCAGTTATCTTTGTGAGATTCCTTGGGAGCTTTATAAGGCATTCAGTGAACTTTTCCCACCTATATATTATCACAGTTTGACCCTAACTTCACAATATCTGCTTTACACAAAAAGGTTTTGTTCCGTTTAACATGCTCCAAGAGGACAAGATTTCTAATGCTTTTCACCTTCTGCAGCTATTGGGATTTTTTTTTTTTTGGCATCTTGTTATCTCCTTAATCAAAGCTGGGAATGTTTGCTTGGCCCATTCTATATTTCACTCCAAGTATAAGTTAGGAAAAAAGAAATTTCACTCCCATCTTAGCCTTCACAGCCATTCAAATTATATTCTATCCTACAGTTAAACTTGTCTTTCATTGAGATTATGACATTTAGTGAAATTTGTCAGTCAAATGTTCAATAAAGCACCTCATGTAGCCTGCTAAGCGAGCTAGTTCAAATTGATGAACAAGGCTTTTGCTTATTCCAGCTTAACCTGACTTTAGGCCTTAAACAATTATTTTTTTCTGTGTACTCCAAGACTTTTAAAAATCTTTCATCGACTGTAATTTTGCTCTTCGAGCTGGGTAATATAATATTCTAATGCAAAATTTTAAAAAAGATTACAAGAAACAAACCTAGGAAAAATATTTTTATTCTGACCTACCTGCAGAAGTGTGTGCATCTAGACCACTATCTCCAGCCTCCTACTCCTTGTCTTTCTGAGCCTTTATCCACTTAAAAAAATTAACAGCCCACATGTTCCCCCCACACACACAATATCCACAATAAGAAAGCGATGCTGCAGGACTCCGATTTCATTCAATAATCAGCCCATTTGTACAGATTTCTCAGGTGCTGATTGTAGCTGTACTTCCACCATAAAAGGTGAAAAATAGGGATTTGCCAGAGGCTTTATTTGTAATCGGTTTAAAACAATAACAGAGCTCAAAAACACCACTCAAGCACCACTGCAAAGTGCCTAGTGTTCTGTTCAACCAACACTTCAGAATCCATACCTGATAAGTAACCTAGAACAGAGATTCTTGAACCATTGTCCATGAAGAGCGGGCACATTGTGTTGACACCTCTGCCTTACTTCCAGTTGTTAAATTGCATTAAAAGATAGCTAAAATATATTAACAACTTTTCTAGTAGTACTTTTCCACATAAGCAATTGCTGTAGTTCCACAATGAGGATACACAAGTCCTGAATGAGAGGTGTTCCATATGATAGTGAGTGGGAAGAAAGAGAGATAGTCTTATGGACTGCCTATTAAAACTCTCATTGTGCGGACCACTTTAACAATCCTCTGATCTAGAGACTGTGTGAAATGCTGGGGGAAAGTTTATATTATATATATTAACAACAATCAAGGTCTGCTAAAAACAAAACATATGAAATATGCACAGAAAAAATTGTGCATAGTCACTAGATATTTTGAACCTCTCAATAGTTTATAAATGCAGCTTATCTTTCTTTTTAAGTTATGAAAACAAATTGAGACGTATTGATAAAAAAAAAACAAATCCATGCAGTAAGCAGTTTAAAAATCATAAAGTCACTCTAATATAAATTAAAAACAGCCTAACCCTATGTTTTCAGCACCACAAGCAAGAGACCCACAATCTTACTAAGGCCACGTCTACACTACCTGCCGAATCAGCGGGTAGCGATCGATCTTTCAGGGATCAATTTTTCGCGTCTAGTGTAGATGTGATAAATCGATCCCCAATCGCTCTGCTGTCGACTCCGGTAATCCACTCTGGCAAGAGGCGGAAGCGGAGTCAACAGGGGACCGGCGGCAATCAACCCTGCAGCGTCCTCACAGCGTGGTAAGTCGATAGAGGTACGTCGACTTCAGCTACGTTATTCACGTAGCTGAAGTTGCGTACCTCACATCGATCCCCGTCCCTAGTGTGGACCAGGCCTTGGATTTTCAGCACAAAGCAGAACACAGGCTTCTCCTAATGACAGGTCTAAATAACATGGATCAGCATCAACCAACAGATTACCTTTTAACGAGACACCAGCTTTACCAATTTCTCATTAAAAAAAAAAAAAAAGTGCTCCCTGGACCTGTTCCTACTCCCACTCAAGACAATGACACAACATCCACTGATTTCAGCAGAGTAGTACTGCGCCCTTAAAGTTTGACTGCCGTTGACACTAAATTCCATTTCCGCACAGGCACATGCAGCTTATTTACTGACCATAAAACGAGTAATTATGCAGAAAAGAAACAGTTGCCTAGGAACCTCTTCTTCCTTTAACTGCCCTGATCAAGTCACCTGTGTCAGAACAGCTAATAGCTCTTTTCCAGCAGTGAACAAAGACACTTCCTTTTAAAAATCAAGCACCACGGGGGGCGGGGGGCGGAAGAATGTATATAACTCAGCAATAAAGCGCACTTCATACCATACAGCAAGACAGAGGAGTTCTGCAACATATGCAGAAAACTTACAATGACCTTACTGAGCCATTTGCCTTCTAAAACTTATTAATTCCAAAGGAATGTAGTTTCTTTTCAAAATAACGACTCAGTTTCAAGATTCATTGGTTCATCTAAGGGCCATCAACAAATATTACTACAATTTAGTCACCATCAATCCAGAAATTTGAGCTTTTGAATACTAGAACTTCTCAAAACATCAGTTTAACGCTTCAGCTTTTCTATTCTACCAATATAACATGATTTAAACGTAGCCAAGTAGAAATCCATAGATTAACATTTGATATCCAATCCTCAGTGTCTGAGGTAATGCTACAGATGGTTGGCTAAGGGAAACTACAAGTGTCTAGATAGCATGTGAGATTCAAAGTTCCCTGTTCTTAACAAATGCACTTCTCACTGCCGTTATCTAAAGACTTCAAGATTCATCCAGAGTGCACATTACCAAAGAAAGACTGAAAGCATTAAAGGCATGGGATCACAGTCAGCCCAGAGAGGATGCTCTCAAAGGGTGAATATATTCTGCATAAACCTACACAAACTCTGGGTAGTTAGACTGACTCTACTGACCTTCTTATCATGGTACAAATAAAAAACACTCCAATAAGAACAGGTAACTGAGCTGTAATTATCTGTCTCCATCAACAAGGCTAAACAAAAGTAGATACCTCTTGCAGATGCTGCTCCAGTTCACTAACAGAATGACCATTAAAGTGCAGCATGGGAAGCAGCATTGTTGGACTGCACTGGGGAGGACCAAAAGGTGTGGCTTCAACACCTGTGTTTCATCATCCATATTGGTGTTACACTAGCATAGACAACAGCACAGCAGGCAGAGGAAGCAGGCTTATCCTGAGAAGATAAAACTTGGACCAGTACTGAAAACAGTTGTACAACACCCAGGAGCATTTTTTAAATACAAGGGCATCTTATGTACATTAAAGGCTGAAAGCATTGGCAACAGAAGCAACTCCTTTTCTCCCCTATAGAGCATTACAGAATAAAAAACAACTTCTTGTTGCAGGAAGCCCATTAACTGAACTTCCACACTCCTGGGTGTTTAAAATCTCAACCATGGTGTTCCATTAATAGTTTTTTACCTTTAGCAGAAGCATAGGCATGAAATATGTCAATAATTCTAGACAACAAACAAGATGTGCAAGTATATTTCAGGTTTTAGCTTTAAATCTGTTATAGTACAGATGTTTTAGTACACTTAAAGGCTACCTACTCTAAGGTCCAAATACTGATTTCCACATGCAGACTGATGTAGTTTCTTGCCCTAACGCAGTGAAGATATTCCATCGCACTGGGCCAAATTTATCCTAGATTTAATTTACCACAACTCTGTTGATTTCAAGGGAGTTGTGCCTCCTTATGCTAAGGATTAACTTGATTCACTAGGGTGCATACAATTAAATTAAACATGGTAATTAAAATAAGAGGGTGCTGAAACAAAAATACTGATTGAATATTTTTCCATTAATCCTTCAGCATTTGTGCTAACTAAAAGGAAGCAATGTTTCCATACTAAAATAATTTATGTTTCCATTTATTTATTTCAAATTTATTCTCTTTGGGATTTACTGCAATTGACAGTTTTTTATGAACAAAAAAGATTAAGATGAAACATTAACTGCCTATTTCTTTTGTCCTTTGGCATCAGCTTTGAAAAAAAGACGATTTCATATGCAGAAATTAATATTTTTCATTAAAAGATAAAAGTTGCTGGTTATTATCTAAATTGTAATCTAGCAAACACCTGCACCTGTCATGCAGGAGATCAAGATTACTAAATCAAATATGGGTTTCTTCCTCCCACCACGGCAGTGGCAGAAAATGGTACAGGGTAGATGTATGCATCCCACAGTGGAAGGGAGAGTCTTGCTCTGCATGACATAACAACTGTTTTGGACATGTCATTGATCGGCTCTCAAGGGATCGCCATTCCGTCCCTTTGACATGAAAATTTCATAGCCATGATGAGTTGGGGCAAGAAACCAGAGTGTTGAACTTTGAGGAACCTTGGGGCTCTGACAGAGAAACCCCCTCCCTGTGTGGGGGTCGGGAGTAAGAAGGTGTAATAGGTTAATAGGGTGCCAGATTCTAAAATCCTGCAGAGAGTTTTTGCTGCTAAATCAAATTAGATGGATTCTGTTGACTCCAACATAGGAATATAAAGTGCACGTGCATGTGTGTGTATGTATCTCTCTCTCATGCACGCTCACACCCAATTCCCTAGGGAATTGAACACTTAGACTCTCCCTCAAAAATAATCTGGGGCAATTGAGAGACTTCAGCAGTACAAGACCAAAATTACATCTCCTTTCTGTTTCCCCTCCCTTGCTTTACCTGTGTTGTTTTTTTAAGTAACCCCTTTGGGGAATTAAGTCTCTTACTATGCATTTGTATGGGCCTAGTACAATGGGCCCTAAACTCAGATGGGGCCTGTATCTAATATATACATATAATTCATTTTAAAAATATCCTTTTTTGTTTGTTCCCTTTAAAGAAAAAAACAAAACACATGAATGCTATTACATAATTAGGTCTCTATTTTAGCTTTAAATTGCAGCAAAGGAGATTCAGGTTAGACATTGGCAAAACTTCCTCACTGTAATGGTAGTTAAGCACTGAAATAAATCACCTAAGGAGGTTGTGGAATCTCTGTCACTGGAGCTTTTTAAGAACAGTGTAGACAAATATCAGTCAGAGATGATGTAGATAATACTTAGTCCTGCCTCAGTGCAAAGATTGGACTAGATGACCTTTCAAGGTCCCTTCCAATCCTACATTTCTATGATTCTATTATTATCAGACTCAAATAGTGTCCTAATGTGAATACCTTTTCACGTGTTTCTTTTCCCTTTTTAAAAACAACAGAGCAAACAAAAAAACAATGGCATTTTAAATGAATTAATATTCACTTTCATCACACAAACCCTCTTCTCATCCCAGGATCTTTTCCTTCCATTAGCATTGAGAGTTATAAAATTGTATTAATATGGATTAATCATGTATTTGCAATCTAAGACAATTTATGATTAAGCAATGAGAAACATATTAACAGCTATACATTGAGAATTACAATGCTGCCTTAGGGTTTCTTTCTGCAGACAGTAAGTGGGATAAGCGTTTGGCATTTCAAACAGACAAAGCAGACAAAAAGGGCAGTGTTTTTCCCTGCAAACAAGCCATCTTTAGCACAATTCAAATACTGAAATGTTTTGATATTCTAATGCCAATAGCAATATGACATACTAGGCACAGTTACAAGATATAAACTGTGTCAGTAAGGGAAATGTATGCAGATATAAACCTTATTTGTTCTTATAAACAGCTATATAGCAACTTTCTAAATAACTGTTTATATTCTTCATTTAAATAACTTTAAATTTAAATAAAGAAACCTAATACTTACTTGTGCATATTTTCCACTCCTATTATGATCATGATATAGTAGGAAATTCCACTTTGTACAACAAAATGTAAGGCATACCTAGAAAAAATTATAATAGTCACTCCAGGCAATCATTTTTCATTACCAACAGTCTAGCACATACATATGTTTTCCTTACTTGAAATGAAAAGGTAGTTAGATTTTTAATCCATCAGTAGTTGTTACATGCTTAACAAGAAGATCACTTTTAAACCTACTTTAAGGTAGGTAACTGAAAAGCAAAAACCCCCCAACTTTTGCCCTTTACTATTTTCTTATAAAAGTATCTGTTTGAGGGTTTTTTTAATTCAAAATATCAGGTCCCTTATCCACTCTCTTTTACAGAGGACTTTGACATCTTTAAATGATCTGAACAGTTGTCTCACACAAGCCTATAACTTGAGTGGAGCTCTCCGTTATGTGAGGAAGAAGAGCATGCTAGCAGTTTGAGTTGTGAGAATTAGACTTCGCACATCATACACAAACAGTAGAGGGTGAAAGTAAAGTTCACTTTTTGCAGTTCACTTTTCACATAAAGGCAAAATATGATAATTGACATTCCACACGGACAGTCCTGAAGACTAATGTTCTACTTATCCAAAGAACCGGTACAGCATGGCAGCAACAATGTTTTCTTAGACGAGGGGTCGGCAATCTTCGGCACGCAGCCCATCAGGGCAGGGTTCCCAAACTTAGTTCGCGGCTTGTTCAGGGTAAGCCCCTGGCGGGCCGCGAGACGCTTTGTTTACCCGAGCATCCGCAGGTACGGCCACTCGCAGCTCCCAGTGGCTGCAGTTCACCATTCCCGGCCAATGGCAGCTGCAGGAAGCAGCGCAGGCCGGGCCACTGCCATCAAGTTATTTCAAACTGGCAACCAAATCACCATCAGTTGGTGAAGATTCAGTGATTAAAACAGTTTTGACTATCTGTACATTTCCCTCATTGTTTTTACAAATAAAGTGGTGGTAGAAAGTCATTTTTCAACAGGGAAGTAGGACACTGGCAACAAATTTCCCTCTTAAGTTTATTTTCTTAATAGTATTTGTGGCACTATGCCCCATATTCTTCATAGAAATATGTTTATGACATGAATATGGCATAACTAAGATGTATTTTATGCAAGATGGGTTATGTGAGATATCACTGGAAAGATTATGATTTACTGAATGCAATTATCTTATTTGTATGCATGTATCATTTCTGTATCTGAAGTTAAGAATATTAACTATGTAACAATTATTAAAGTGTTTACATCTGGGGAATGCCCAGCAGACAGAATGCAATCAATCAGTCTGGATGGGCCACTAGGGAAAAAAATAGGACTTTGAACATGCTGATCCCCCACCTTCCTGAGAAGTTTCCTGGGATGCTGCTTTGACACTGCAGGGTCATGTGATCATGTCACCTGGTACTGAATTCCATCTTGGATTACTAGTATTTTTTCACTGGGAGAGGGGAGGGAGAATCACACTGAGAGACAAAAGGATTCCCACCATATGTAAATCCTTTTTAAGGCAGTAAAGTGAGGTAATCAGGGTTGGTTCTTTACCAAATCCCCACTCAGGATGACTGCTGGAAACACCCAAGACTGATCTCGGGAAGAGAAGACCTGGACCCAGGCTAAAAGGTGTCTGGCCCATAAAAGGAATATCTGGAATTCTAAGCTGCAGGCAAGAAAAGTTTGTCTTCAAGAATCTCTGCAACCTGCTTAAAACGACATTTAGGGTGAGACATTACTACTTGTAGCCAGTAGAGCATTAAGTTTAGTTTACGTGTTTGCTTTATTTGCTCAGTAATCTACTTTGATCTGTTTGCTATTCCTTATAATCACTTAAAATCTGTTCTTTGTAGTTAATAAATTTGTTTTTGTTTTCTATAAACCAGTTTGTGCAATTCATAACTGGGGGGGAGGGCAAAAAGCTGTGCATATCTTCCTCCACATTGATTTTCATGAGTTTATGCTGTACAGATTTCTGTGCAGTGCAAAACAATACAATTTTGGGTTTACACTCCAGAGAGGGTGTGCACTTGAACGCTGGGCAATCCCCAAGCTGAGTCTTCCCACACAGAGCTGATCAGTGTCTGTGTCCTTTTGCAGACGGGTGTGGTCCTATCTGTGTGTGAATTAGAGGAGGCTTGAGGGCCTGACACAGCAAGACAGGGTGAGGGAGCCCAGGCTGGTGGAACAGGTGGGCTCAGTGGGACCCCAGTACATCAGGTGGCTCCCTGAAGGGGGGAGGGGAGGCAATGCGTCACAGTATTATCTATGATGAAAATGTGTTTGATCTTCACTAGGCAGACTCTCTCTCATTTTGGGATCATCTTAATCAAAAGAGATCAAATAGTTAAAATACCACTAATTTATTTGGAAATTTTCTTTCCCATACAAATACAGCCTAAAAATCAGATACTATTGCTAGTCACCTTCAGCTCAGTTATCACAGACACTTATAAGGCAGGTTTTCCTATAAATCTTGGGCATTCATTTCTTTCAAAAACTGCTTGGTCTTTTTGATATAAAAGCAGGTCCAATTCACATGGACCTCCATTATTACAAAAAGATCCTTGCATCAGCAGGAGCTAGCCTATTAGAGATATAAGAAGGTTAATATTCATATTGGCTTTGGTGTAACACTGTTGCAACTTTTTTTTAAAAGAAATGCTACACTGAATATTTTTTAAAAGAGTATTGTAAAGATGTTTTATCCACTGATCCGTCTCATTTTATGGTAATAAAAAGGAGGAAAAGCATTTCTTTAAAAAAAAAAGAAAAAAGAAAAAAAGCTAAAATCATCAATACTATTTTCTATTTCAAGTCCTTATTAGTTACAATGAATTCCATAACTATATTTTCTTTTTTAATTCAAAAGCTAAAGATCAGGAACAAGATTATGTATCTTCAAGAAACCCCAAAAATACTTTATTGTAAAAAGCACTCCTTGTGGTGGAATTGCAATCCATATTAGCAAGTTAACACTCAGTCTCTAAAAATATTAATTCTTTTATACAAGAAGAGAAAGGTAATACTAGCAGTGTGATTGATCTTTGAGTCATATGCAATTCAATTACAACAGCATTAAAATTAATATAAAACTATAAACCTAAATATTTTAATTAACCCATTTTAGCTATGTGCTAGGTACACTCTAAGGGTGCTTTAATATTTACTTTCAATATTGTCCACTGCTTGCATCCGAAGAAGTGGGTATTCACCCACGAAAGCTTATGCTTCAATACCTCTGTTAGTCTATAAGGTGCCACAGGACCCTTTGTCGCTTCTACAGATCCAGACTAACACGGCTACCCCTCTGATACTTTCAAAGAGGACACTATGATCTTTCTTCATACCCCAAATTATCATGCCAGTGTAATAAAGGTGATTTAAGAATCTGTGGAGTTCACTTGAGGAAAGCAGGTTATATTATTAATCAAGTATGTTCTTGGAGAATGGCAGATTCCAAACTATTCCCTGCATTTGCAGTTTCTGTGAGTGCAATTGGGGATTCAGGACAGGAAAAAAAAAAAAAAAAAGAGTTACTCCCTCTGGCGCTGGATTGACCATACACTGCCATCTATCAGACAACTGAATAGCAGGGGAGGAGGTTGGTAGATTTTATTACAGTGAAATTTGAGTGTACTAGAATTGTATTCATTTTAAAATGTAATTTGGCTTTTTGAGAGTCTTTGAATTTTATTGTAAACACTGTAGAAGATCATAGGTTAAGGTTCTCTCTAATCTGTATATAGGTGATGATATAACCAAAGAGATTTTTTATACTGTCTCCATTTGCAGGCAGGAATTATACCAAACTATTTGGACTGACAGAAAGGATCAAAGACCGAATAAAAAGTTTTTTCTCCTAAATTAAAAGAGGATTGATGTTTTTGGCTGAGATGAGAGGCAGCAGAAATTTGTTACCTAATATGCTTAAATTATTTCCTTGGAAAAAGATGAAGTTATTTTATTCATATTTAACTACTGGAAACTATCAGGATATGCATAAGACAAATCTCATATCCAGCATTTCAGATTGCAAATTATTTTAAAAATCTCTGAATTAAGGAGGAGATATTGTTTTTTTCTATTTTATTAAAGTTTTTGGGCTTCCTTTATAAAACTTTTATTTTCTAAAGCAAGATATAATTACTTAGGACCACATTCAGTGAAGCCAAGTCAAAACCAATGACACCCTAATTCATCAGTCTGGATGAATTTTGACTGATATTATTGCCTAATTTTTTTATGTTATTTCATTTCTCACCTGATTGCCAGTGAAGGGTTTCCACACATCTTCAGTTCTGTACTTACTGTGTAATTTTCTGTCTTCTAACAGTAAATTTTAGAAATCCAAATTTAGAAGGAACAATACATTTTCATTTATTTTTAAATACTCTTGTAACTTTTCCTCAAAGGAGAGGTGTGACTTATCTTTTTGTTATAAAAACACCATGTCACTGCACTATATGTTTTCTGTATTTGATAAAAGGAGAGTAAGTGTAGGGTTGCCAACTTTGGTTGGACAAATTCCTGGAGATTTCATAACAACATAATCTTTAATTAACGATTAATCTTTAATTCCTGGAGACTCTGGGACAATCCTGGAGGGTTGGCAACCCTAAGTGTACAGCATAATCCACATTTCTGGAATATTGGTATAGAAGGGTACAGCTTGCAAAGGAAGGACAGGCAGTGTAAAAAGGGAGGAGGTGTTGCCTTATATATTAAAAATGTATACAGTTGGAGTTTGGTTGAGATGGAAAAAGGAGACAGACTTGTTGAAAGTCTCTAGGTAAAGATAAAAGGGATAAAAAACAAGGGTGATGTCATGGTAGGGGTCTACTACAGACTACCTAACCAGGAAGAAGAGGTGGAGAAGGCTTTTTTTAAACAACTAACAAAGTCTTCCAAAGCACAGGACTTGGTGGTGGTGGAGGACTTCAACTACCCAGACATCTGTTGGGAAAATAACAGAGCAGAGCACAGATTATCCAACAAGTTCTTGGAATGTATTGGAGACATTTTTTTACTTCAGAGGTGGAGAAAGCTACTAGGGGAGAGGCTGTTTTAGATTTGATTTTGGCAAATAGGGAGGAACTGGTTGAGAATTTGAAAATGGAAGGCAGCTTAGGCGAAAGTGATCATGAAATGGTAGAGTTCACAATTCTAAGGAATGGTAGGAGGGGAAACAGCCCAATAAAGATAATGGATTTCAAGAATACAGATTTTAGCAAACTCAGGGAATTCTTAGGTAAGATTCCATGGGAAGCAAGTCTTAGAGGAAAAACAGTTCTCATAAACAATCTAGGGAAATATAACCTAGATGAAGCTACTATAACATGGGTGCATATCTGACTGGAAAACCTTTCCCAAAGAGTAGTTATCAGTGGTTCACAGCAAAGCTGGAAGAGTACTTCATTTAGGAAGGAACAATCAGTTGCACACATACAAAACAGAAAATGACTGCCTTGGAAGGAGTACTGTGGAAAAGGATCTGGGGGACATAGTGATCACAAGCTAAATATGAGTAAACAGTATAATACGGTTGCAAAAAAAGCAAACATCATTCTGGCATGTATTAGCAGGAGTATTTTAAGCAAGACACAAGAAGTAATTCTTCCGTTCTACTCTGCACTGATTAGGCTTCAACTGCAGAATTGTTCTGGGTGCCACATTTCATTTGTGGACAAATTGGAGAAAGTCCAGAGAAGAGCAACAAAAATGATTAAAGGTCTAAAAAACATGACCTATGAGGGAAGATTGAAAAAACTGGGTTTGTTTAGTCTGGAAAAGAGAAGACTGAGAGGGGACATTATAACAATTTTCAAATACATAAAAGGTTGTTTAGAGAGGCTGAGAGAGGAAACAAGGGGCGGCTCGCCGCGGCTGCCCGCTGCCTCCCCGCTCAGCGGCTGAGCTGCTGAGCGGGGAGACAAGGGGCGGCTCGCCGCAGCTGCCTGCTGGTGAGCAGGGAGGCAGGAGTCAGCCACGGCGAGCTGCCCCTTGCCTCCCCGCGGCTGCTGGCTCCACGCTCAGCGGCTGAACGGGGAGACAAGGGGCGGCTCGCCGAGGCTGCCCACTGCCTCCCCGCTCAGCAGCTGAGCTGGGAGACAAGGGGTGGCTCGCCGTGGCTGCCTGCTGCTGAGCGGGGAGGCAGGAGTCAGCCTTGGCAAGCCGCCCCTTACCTCCCCACGGCTACCTCCTGGCTCCACGCTCAGCGGCTGACCATGGAGCCGGGAGGCTGCCGAGCCGCCCCCTTGCCCCCCGGCTCCACGCTCAGCTCCCAGGGCCCGCGGGCTGGGGGAGAGATGGGGGCTGAGCTCCTGGGGGTAGGGGAGCTGGCTGGGGGGGGGTGGCAGCAGCGTTGGGAGGGGGGCGCAGGGCTGGTGCATGGAAGTTTTGCGCCCTAGGCTAAACTTCCTTGCACCGGCCCTGCGGACCATTAAAGTGCGCAGACCACTACTGCTTACTGGTAACGTTAACCAAGCCAGCAGGCCATAAGTGAGCCTATGATGCAGCCTTAGCATGACTGAGTCAGGAGGGGAGGGGTTTTGAACTACCACAAAAAGTACAGCTTGACCCAGAGTCCTTCCTGATAACATATCTGTTGAAATTGCTGAGGTATGCATTTAAGAAAAACAAGAAGCTTATCTATATGTGTCTTCAGGGATGTGTCTGTCAGGGACTCAAGGCATGTAAATTCTGCAAAAACACATCTGTCTAATTGATAATCAGAGGGAATTCTCTTGCTTCACCTTTGAAATTGCTTGCTTAACACGTTTTATTTGAGCGACGTGTTATTGTAATACTAATGAATAAATAAGGGAAGAAAGTTTGGGGTAGTTGGATTCTTCAGGGACTCTTCTTCTGGACACATCTTGGGGGTCTCACTGGCGGACACAAGATTGGCCATCGGAAGGTTGCTGCTGTGCCACTCGAGAGCCACACCCAGGTTCAGTAATTATTGAGGGTTGGGGGTGTTTTACTAACCTGTTGCGGATGTGTGTAAGTGCTTGACACTAAGTTAAGTATAGCTTTAAGTGAGAGCTCTCTTGTATTGTCCTGTTTGTGCCAGTCATCTATCAGTCGGACAGCCATGTCTCCATTGATTTATTGCCTGACACCACCTTGCACAGAGTAAAGCTACCAAGAGCTTTGGGTTGAAAGAACCACAGGTAACAAAGGCAGTTGTGGAATCTCCATCATTGGAGATTTTTAAGAGCAGGTTAGACAAATGCCTTTCAGGTATGGTCTAGATAATACTTAGCCCTGCTTTAAGTGAAGGAGACTGGACTAGATCACTTCTTGAGGTCCCTTCCAGACCTACACTTCCATGATTATGTGCATGTGTATAAATAATAAACTGCAAACGTATACACGTAAAACTGAAAGATAACATTAATTAAGAATAAGCCTAACTTTCTGATTTCCCGAATCTATAAGCAATGTCTGTAGCAAGCCGATGTTCAGGTACCTATGTGACTAAACTGAATATAGGGGCCACAACTGTAATTCAGAATTCAAAAATTATGCAAAGAGAAGGGGGAGGGGCATTAGCGCATCCTATCTTCTTAATGTTTTTAAAACGTTGCCAGAATATTTTAGTCAATTAAGAAAATGCCTTAGCTAATATATACTGGTGCCTCAAGAGAAAGTTGGACTAGCTGTTGTGCCACACACCAATTAAGCCAACTCTCTCTTATGTCATCCTAAACTAGCCTGGTAAGTACTGAGCCACACTGCACCGAAGCAACTAGATTATACAGTCTGTAGTGTAATTTACCTACATAAAAGTAAATGCATTTCTTGTATCGCCCCTACTGCTGTTCTGGCCAGTTACACCTTGAGTATATACAATGGTGAAGAGTGTGCCAGGAGAACCTATATAGAATATCATATATTGGGATATTCTAACAGCAGTCACAACTGAATCTTAAAAGATACCCGCCGGAGTCCACCTTCCTTCCAGGCCCTCCCTGGTGCCAAAGAAACAATCCATAGCAACAATTCTGTTCACCTCCCTTCTCCCATGGTATTCAGATTTGTAGTCAGTATTCAGCAAAAACAATGCAATCTAATTGATATTTTGAGATTAAGAGGTGGTATCTAGGCATGTAATTAATTTAGTATTGCCTCATAGCTAGGCTTGGAAGTACTAGTTTTATTGATAAGTGTTGGTAAACATTGATTTCACTGTACACACACACACACACACACACAAAAGTATGTCCATAAATGATAATCAAAATTTACAGACAAGCAAAGTAAGAAAAATACAGCTTGAGAATTTATCAGAGTTTGATTTCAGGATACTTATTTTGTCTATTTTGACCTGTGATGTTGACAGTTTGCATTTTAACAGTTATAGAGCTTTAACTTTTTTTAATCTCAAAGTCTATCATTAAATAATTTCCTGCAATTGTGAAAATTTAAATAAATAAAAAACAGAAAAAGTAAGACACTGATATTATCCTTTGAAGCTATAAAAATTTTACTTTCTGCCACACCTACTCAGAGCAGTATGTTACACAAATTTGTCACAAGTTGTAAAAGTTACAAAATTCGTTTTTATTTTAGCTCTTCCTCTCTCTCCTTCCAAAAACAGCTGCAAGAAACAATCCTTTGAAAAGACCTTCAGATAATTAAACAATGTGGCATTTAGAGTACTTTCCATCTCAGTTACATCGGATGGAGCCTATATTACTTTGTTTCTTTCTGTACATTTGTGTACAACAACCAAAAGAGAACACAGAAAAGTAGTAAATTTAACTGTAAAAAACTTTAGCAGCACTAAATACCAAAATGTATGTAACAAAACGCATGAAACAGTTGAAAAACAAGATAAAATGTTACTTACCATCCAAAACAAAAAAGTGCAAGATAAAGGCCTAAAAGCGTGGCAACAACATGTCTTATAAATGAGCTAGTTTTGCTTGAATGAAGGTATGTTCGAAACCAAATAGCCGCAAGCAAGGCAAAGAGTTGGCACACTACGAAGTTGACCTGCAGAGAAAAGACAATGGTTATTCTACACAATCATCAGATGCTTCCTTGCTTCCAAATCAAAAACCTCACCAACACCACCCACCTACTAATAAATAATATGACGAAAAGTACTATATTCAATCTATACCACTGAATTACTGAAGCATCTCACAATTTTAAAGAATTAATCTTCACATCACATTTCTAAAGGTAGGAAAGTCTATACCCATTTTACAGATGGAAAACTAAAAGGAACAGAGAGGCTGATTCATCAAGATTACAGAAGAAGTCTGTGACAGATCCAGAAACTGAACCAAAATAACATAAGTCCCAGACCAGTGCTTTAACCATAAAGCCATTCTTCTGCTTCTGATAACTCGACTTTATTTTTGGATTGGGGTATCATTTTTAGAACATTGCCTTCTTTAGTCTGAGACTAGAGCTGACCTCTGCTCCCATCAGGGCAGAGAACCTACTTTGATGGTCTGTCCTCAGATCTAAAAGAACCAGTTGAAGTTTTGGAGCTGAACAGAGGCAGTGTTGTGCAGCCAGATCCTCACATCAACAGCATGGCTGGATACTATGTTTATCTTATGTTCTTTGACTTCCTAAAGACCCCTCTCCTTTTACTGTGCTGTCCTCACAGGCAAGTTGACTTATGCTGTAATAAAGGTGACCTGCCATTCTTGTAAAGGTGAAATGATTAGGAAGGCACTGGAAACAGAAGTTACATTCTGAGTCAGACTGATTGTGGCATGAACAGTTTTCAAAGTCTTATGCCAAGGCTGGGATGAAGTGGTTCTCTTCCTCTTCATAGCAATCACAGAGTCTTGCCAGCAGAACTGTCTTGGACTATGGACAGCCTGATAAACTGAGTTCTCTTTACTCAGAATAGAATGTTTCTAACTGTCACAAGTTTTCCATCTATTTTGCAGATCAGATTATTCAGCTGATTATTCCAAATCTATTTTTATATCAGATGAACACTTTCAGGTTGGAGAGAACTGTGGTCTCTTCTCTATTTACATTTCCACACAAGTTATTCACTAGTTCTGTAGGTGTTTGGCTTGACAAATGCTTGACTTCAATCTGCAACCTGAAATTTGGACACGTGCCCCTCCTTTTCATAAAAATTGTTGAAGTTTACATTGATACACTGCTCTTACTGGCAGAGACTATTGTGCTTTCCTTCAAGAAAACATGGTACCAACATCAGACACATGAGAAACTGTTAAGCCATTTCACTTGTTGTTGACACTCTATAGTCTTCCTTTTGGGGGAAAATTATGGAATACGTTGCAGCACAACACAGCAACTGTGTACCCAGAGTCCTCAAACTTCCTTAACACCTTTCAGTTTGCTCTGGTCTTGTTGCTAGACAATCTCCTGGTGACATACACAGATCAAATATCCATGCAGACCCTCAGGTCTTCCAGAAAGCTGAGACTCAACTGAACATGGAAATCTTGTTGATATGCCATTGTATCTTGGCAGGAAATGACAGGGTGGCATTGGATTGGCTCATTTCTTTCCTCTCTGGGAAGCCGCAGAGGGCAGCATTGAGAGTCTGTTCATTTGCCCCAAGTTTCTCTCAAGAGTGGTACTGAAGGGTTCAGGTGCATCACCCTCCTCTCAACAATCAGCCAACAAAAGAAAGTCTGATCCACATCATCCATTATTTTATCTTACTTAAAAATACTTCATTTTAACTTTTCAACAGCTACTCAGCCTTCACTCCAACATCAGTGTCAGCTTCAATCACTGGCTTGTCTCTTTCACCCATAAGTGCCTCCATGCATTCTCCCATTAAATAGGGGAAGCCAACCCCACATCCATCTTCAAGTACCCCCTTAAAATTCATTTCAAAAGTGCCATCTAACAGCTAGGAAAGCAGTGACTAGTAACTACTGCTACCAATTTTACACAATTCATAGTCAAAGCTAGTTTTTGCTAAAACATTCTATTATTTTGTACCCTATTCTCTCTATTCACCCTCTTCCCCATCACCATGTCTTTGTTTCCTCCACCTGCACTGTCTTTAGACTCTAAGCTTTTTGGGGCAGGGACTGTCATGTACTATATGTTTGTACAGTACATAGCATAATGGGCCACTAACCTGGTTGAAGCCACTTGGCACCACGATAATATATATGTCAAATATTATTACTACATAAGAGTGGGTGGGTTGCAAAGCCATCTGTATTTTTGATGACATTTTGCTCTACATTTAGGTTTCTCCAGACCCAGAGAGTTGCTCAGTTTTTTCAGTCTGGCACAGAAAGATGCTTGAATTAAATCTGGTTGGCTCAAGATCAATCCAGATAAAACAGATTAAAGATGTTTCATAAAAACAGGCCTAACATGGATGCCTGGAATACCACACTAAACACTTCTGACAACAAAATACAAAGTTTGCAAGGACCCTGTATTTATGGCCATTCAGCCAGTTTTCAATCTATGACAGTGCATCTATTGAAAAACTAACCCAAATTAATTTAAGTAGAAATTGAATACCACCAGCTTCCTCTGTAACCCTCATTTAATCTGCATCACAGATTCCCCATTTTTACAAATGTGGACAATACCCACCTTTGTAAGTCACACTGAGGCCTTCAGATAAACTGTTATGTAAGTGCAAAGTTTATTATAGCTAAGATGTTCTAAAATTTGAATTTACATCTATTGCTTTGCTTCAATTCGTTTTTAACTGAACAAAGTCACACAAACTTGACTGCCATAATATGTTTTCTATAAAACCATATTAACATTATCCTGCAGATATTGTGTTCCCCTGCCATTTTCTATTTCATTATGTTAGTAGAGAAAGTAGTTAGAAGTTATGGGATAGTAGATTGCCAGGATCATATACACCTGTGCAACCCTCACTGCCCTAAATTATGTTATCAGCAACACCTGCACAACCCTAAATGAAGACAATAATGTTCAACAGGGTGCCAATTAAGGCCATAATCTGGCCTGCAGCATCTTCATTACTGGTGATGAAGCAAGAGAAACAATAGACAGAGCTTGACTGTCACAGCCCAGAATGAGTTTGCAATTCTGGAAACAAAAAAACAAACACTCTTTTTCTTGTAAAAGGAGGAAATCTTGTATGGAGTCATTGAAATACAACTCAAGTCCATAATAATTTTTTTATAGAGTAGAGCCAACCTGAGTAATTACAACAAATGAAAACACCAACATTCATCCTAGTTAATATCAAATTTGATGGAACTGAAACAGACACCACCCTGCACATCAAGATATTTTATTTGAGAATAGCATAGTAAGAGTGTAGGATTTCATACCTTTTCTCAGGACAGCAGAGCCCAAGCCTGCATCCATTCCACACGCGAACACTCCTACTAATGTCAACAGAAATTCCAAGCACAGAGTTGTAGGACTGTTACCAAAGTTATATTGTTGAACTTATTCCTTAAAAAATACCCAAAGACTCAGAAGTTCACAGTGAGCATTTTTAGCTGTACATGTCCTAAAGTCCACAAACATTCACATACATGCACACAAAAATGGAGTTAAGATGTGTACACAACCTTGTGTTTCCTTTCACCTGTTCATTACACATACCAAACTGCATCTTGTCTGACACTTAGATTACAGGTTTCAGAATGACAGCCGTGTTAGTCTGCACCAACAAAAACAATGAGGAGTCCTTGTGGTACCTTAGAGACTAACAAATTTATTTGGCATAAGCTTCCGTGGGCTAAAACCCACTTCATCAGATGCATGGAGAGTAGGCAGGTATAAATACATAGCACATAAAAAGATGGGAGTTGCCTTACCAAGTGGGGGAGTCAGTGCTAACGAGCCAATTCAATTAAGGTGGAAGTGGCCTATTCTCAACAGTTGACAAGAGGGGTGAATACCAAGAGAGGGAAAATCGCTTTTGTAGTGCTAATGAGGCCAATGCAATCAAGGTGGCCCATTTCAAACAGTTGACAAGAAGGTGTGAGTATCAGCCGAAGGAAATTAGTTTTTGTAGTGACCCATCCACTCCCAGTCTTTATTTAGGCCTAATTTGATGGTGTCCAGTTTGCAAATTAATTCCAGTTCTGTAGTTTCTCATTGGAATCTGTTTTTGACATTTTTTTGTTGAAGAATTGCCACTTTTAAGTCTGTTATTGAGTGTCCAAGGAGACTGAAGTGTTCCTCCTACTAGTTTTTGAATGTTATAATTCTTGATGTCTGACTTGTGTCCATTTATTCTTTTGCGTAGAGACTGCCTGGTTTGACTAATGTACATGGCAGAGGGGCACTGCTGGCACATGATGGCATATATCACATTGGTAGATGTGCAGGTGAACGAGCCCCTGATGGTGTGGCTGATGTGGTTAGTTCCTATGATGGTGTCCCTTGAATAGATATGCGGACAGAGTTGGCAACGGGCTTTGTTGCAGGGATTGGTTAGACAAGCTCTCCTGGGCACAGACTGTGTTTTTAAGGTACTTGTAGTTAATTATAGCATGTCTATGTTAAAAAGAATCTTAAGTTTGCAAAATCCAGCACTCAAAAGATAGGAAATGCCAGAATTATGGTTGCCTGTGCAACCTTAATTCACCCTTCTTGGGCATACACATTATGATACTCTCTTTAACTACACAATCAAATACTTCACCACCACCACCACCACCGAACCTCTGCCTCATTCAGTGAACAGTTAGTTTATTTACTGTTTCTTCCTTCTCTTTCTGTGTGTGACCTTAGGGACCTTATTTAAACACACATCACTCAACCCTCATTTTCAAGGAGCTCTCACCAGACTGAGTGCTGCACAAACAGTGAATTCACCTTCATAACACCCCTGTAAAATTAGGTGCTACTACCCCAATTTTACAGATGGGCATCTGAAGTACAGAGTAATTAAGACCAAAGTGTCTACTAATTTTGGATGCCCAACTTGAGACACCTAGGGCCTGATTTTTTCAGAGTACTTAGCATTTTTATTAACACTTTATATCTCAAAGCACAGTTCCAAATGTTGCATTCAGCACTTCTGCAAATCTGGCCACAGGTGTCTCGTGTTGGGCCAACTGTGAATGTTTTGGTTAAGTTGCATGCCCAGATCACTTAAGTACTCTGGCAGAGGCAGTGATAAATCCACTTCACTGCTCTAAAAAGATAAGTGATCATGTAATTAAAGACTACATCATAATGCATGCACTCAAGACAGCTCAATAATAGTTGCACGGGCAACCTTTATTCTAGCATCCTCTGACTTTTGAATGCTTGACTTCAAAAAACACATTTTTTAAAAAAATTAAGAACTTTTTTTATTTAAAAACCCAGAAATTCTGTCATGTGGAACCATACTGACACACAGACACACACAACTTAGGTCATTAGCAGGCTTTTGACCATTAGCACTACAGCACAAAACTCTACCACTTGAAGTAATGAATAACTAGTAGCATTACGAGGCTATTACCTTCAACTTGTACCAGGCACTAGAGCAGTAGTTTTCAACCTTTTTTTATTTGCAGACCCCTAAAAAAATGTCAAATGGCGGTGTGGACCCCTTTGGGATCTGTTGCTGTCATTTAAGTCAATGCAATTTTCCTCTCCAATGAAGTAGTCAGTTGATGAATTCATGACATGGCTGCAGATATTTGTGCATAGATGCTTAGAAATCAGGAGAACCACTGGTTTTCCATAGAATCGGATAAAACCACAAGTATGTCTTACTCCACTCAACGTTTTACATTTGTCCAGCATGAGTTGGAAGGAGGCATACATGAGGCCTGCTTCACAGAACATGCTATAAGAAAAAAGATATTTGAAGCTTTATAACAATTGGCTCTTGAAGAAAGGTGTCTGCAATCACTGTATTGGTATTTACACCCACTGTGTAAATCAGCAGTCCTTCTTCCAAAACAGAATTCATTGGATTTAATGTGGCAAATTTTTATGTCATTTGATCAAGCTCAGCGATGAACCAAGGATTTTCCTTACTGTACATGTCGCTGTTCTTGCAGAATACTTCACTGATCGTCACTGGCTTGCTCTGAAAGCTTCTCCCCAAGGATTAAATATATGGCGTAGGTTCTCAATCTGGAGGGTCACAGATGCCAGTGGGTTGCAAATACCCTGCCTTTCCTAGATTGTGGGGGTCCAGATATGGAAGAGATTGAACCAATTATTTAGACTAAATTCTTTGGAGAAAAAGACCATCTTGCCAGGTGTCTGAGCAGAGCTCAGCATGATGGGGACCCCTCCCCCCCAGCCACAGTTTGGATTTGGAGGCCCTACTTTAATCATAAAATAAAGATAAATAAATAAATAAAATAATTGTTTTTTAAAGATCTGCAGTCACCACCAGTCTTGCTCAACTTTACCAAGACTGGAAGCAGCTTCTTTTGTTCAACTAATAATAAACCCAATCATTTTAAAATAAATGTGTTGGCAGTCATCAGGACCACTAGCCAATCTCATTCACATTCTGAATGTTTCTTTTCCAGTATTTGCTGATTTTAGTCCAAAACAATATACAGAAAAAACAGACAATTTGTTAATTATATATTTCTATTTCTGTTTAACTTTTTCAATTTTTGGCAAATAATTCTTTAAGTATGCTGGGAACAAGTAATGGAGAATACGATCTAGGCACTAATAATCTGGTTTGTGCAATAAACGAGCATCAAATCCAATGAGCCTTTTAAATAGGCCTTACTAAGTCTTTATTCAAAATCACTGCAAGGAAAGAAAAAATGTATAACTAAGGATTTAAAATAATGTGTAATTTTGAGGAAAAGTAGATATATACATTCTCAGAGTGAGAACAAGCCAATATTCAGACTCATCGGGGAAGATGAGATTCAAGCAGAAGGTAATAACTCTGATCAGTAAGCCAATCTCTCAGTGACTCAGCATCATTGGTTCTCAGCAATCATTTGTGGCTCCATGCAGCTACCTAGACACAGAAACAGTCAAACCCTAGGAAACCGGTTTGGTATAAAAGTGTAATTGGAATAAGAATGCTGATGCTTTTTTAAAAACAATAATGAGACAAAAGAAAAACCATGACCTATGGTAGTGCTTTTTCTGAAAGGAAACTGGTTTGACCAGTTAAGGGCTGAGTAACTCAGATTGCAAATGAAAAGCATTTACAACTTCAATACACAAACGAGTCTGCGTTTAAAGGGTCAAGATGCATTTCCAAGCAAAGCATAATTTAGCTACTGAATTCACAGAGAGAAATGTGTTTCATCACCTACATAAACAAGTTATGGAATTTCACTGAGAAACAATATACTGAAAATTGTTAATTACATTTTGATCAGAGTAGTCAAATGGCCAGGGAAACAATTATGTATTTCTTAACAAATCACTCACTATTAGGCCTTATAGATATTAACTTATAGTAACTGAAAGACATGCTTTTTTAGGATTCCTTAATACTGTGATACAAATGAACTTTGTGGTACAAAAGCCTAACCCAAACTCAGTTTAATAGTCAAGAGTATGATACAAAGAAACAAAGAAAGACTTTGAGGGTATGTCTACAAAATAACTGGGACCATGCTTTCCAGCAAACGATAGATAGATTACTCCTGGGGGAATTCTGCACTACTGCACAAGTGCAGAATTCATGTGCTGAGCAGATTTTTTTCCGGCACAGAAAATAACTTCTGCTGGAAAGTTGCTGTAGGGCTGCTGTGGCACTAAAACAGAGCAGGTGTTCCCGAGCCAGCTCCAGCTGCTGATAGGGAAAAGAAGGCAGCACCTTGCCAGTGGGGCTAGGTCAGGAAGCCGGGGGTATGGAGGACAGACACTATGGGGCACATGGGATTGCTGGGGGGTCACAGACTGGGGTTCATAAGGGCTATTGGGGAAGGACAGACAGCAGCAGGGGCTGAATGGGAGTGGAGGTGCAGGGCCACATGGGGATGGGGGAGGGGTGCAGGGCCAAATGGGGACAGGGGAGGAGGTTGGTTGAGTGGGAGTGTAGGGCCACATAGGGACAGGGGGTTCAGGGGGTGGCTGAGTAGGTGCACAGGGATACATGGGGTGTCTGAGTGGGGATGTCTGAGTTGGGGGTGCAGGGACACATGGGGACAGGGGGCACATGAGCCTGACTGAATAGGAGAGGCTAGGACTCAGCCAGGATCTGCATGGAGAGGCTCCCTTACAATCCCTCCCCACTCCCCAAAAAAACCCGTTCCATACTTCTCCCACCCACACCCAGCAACCCTCAAGTTCACACCCGGGCTCCTTCCCAGAAATTACTTCCCTCTCCCTCAGCTCCTCCATTATCCCTGACTCCCCCAAGCCTTTGCACTGTTTCTGAGTGATGCAGGAAATACGGTTCTGTATTGTAGTTTAAATGAATTATTACTCAGAGTTCTGTATTAATATGCCTAGTAAGGAATCTATTTGTCAAAAACCATTTCCTGAATCTTTTTCATTGTCCATATTGTAACGGACATACTTGCTGACAGGTATTTTGAAATAAATTGCCAAAATAATTGAAACTGGTGTGATTATATGGTGTTATTTTGACAAATAAAATACGCAGAATTTTAAAATACTGTCCGCAGAATTTTTTTTTTTTTGGTGCAGTAATAGATGCTGTGACGGAGTAGAGAGTGAGATGGATTTGACCTGAGAGGCTTGCTGCATTGGGAAAGGCTGCATCGGGAATGCGAGACTTTACCTGAGGCTGTAACATGAGCCAGGACGGGGGTTGGGGAGGTGACACCTTTGGCTGGGAGAATGGTAAAAGGCGAGAGGAGGGACCCCGGGGGAGGGGAAGAGCCTGCTGGAGGTTTGGCTGGTTTTTTGTCAGTTTGGAGCTGGGTGGTGAAACGCAGGGAGCCCCAGAGCCGGGGTCTAAGCTCCCTGCCCCCCAGAAGGCCCCAGCTGAGGGGTCCTGGTCATACTTACAAGCTCTGTTTGGACTCTTTCCTGACAACCCTAATAAACCTTCTGTTCTACTGGCTGGCTGAGAGTCACATTGAATCCCGGGAAGAGGGGTGCAGGACCTGACTCCCCCACACTCCGTGGCAACTGGTGGCAGTGGTGGGATCTTCTGCACCCCATGAACGGCACTTCCTGCAGTAAGTGACTGGAGAGCAGTACAACGAAGGGGGATTGACGGGGAGCAGGTTGCTGAAGAGGCAGAGAGAAGTGGTTTCGGGGGGCGGAGGAGTTACGCTTAACCCTGAGGGGTGTGACCAGTGAGAAGGGCTGGCACACTAGGGGTTCCTCCTGGAAGCCGTGGGGGACAAGACCGCACAGGCCTGAGCGTGGCCAACAGGAAGATGTATGCTAAGCGCCGTAAGAACGACCTGGTGGAGCTGTGCAGGCAGAGGGGGCTGCGCATTGGGAAGTCCACCAAAGACCAGCTGATTGCGCAGCTGGAGGAGAAGGATCGCTTGGATGACCCGATCCCTGTCCCTGTGGGAAGCCGCCCGACAGACGCAGCATGGGCCCCAGGGCCTGACCTGGCTGGGAGGGGTCAGACTGCTGCCGAGGACATCCCAAGACCCCTCTTGCCTCTGCCCAGGGGAGAGGTTGGGGAAAGCCCAGCAAATACCAAGGGCACCTTGACCCCGGCGGCCAGCAGGGGATCTTCCCGGAGGAGCTCCCCATCCCAGCAGTGGAGGCAGCTGGATTGGGAGAGGGAGATAAAACTGAAAGAGCTCGAGTTGAGACAGCAGGAACTGAAGGAGGAGCGGGAAGAACGGGAAAAACGTCAGCATGAGGTGCAGGAGAAGGAGAAACAACGCCAGCATGAGGAGAAACAACGCCAGCATGAGCTGGAGCTGGCCAGGCTGAGGAGCAGTGAGGCCCCGGCTGTGGTGAGTGAGGGGGCACCCAAGACTGCAGGGAAGTTTGATCATAACTTCCTGGCCCGGCGTAAGGAAGGGGAAGACATAGACAGCTTCCTGGCAGCCTTTGAGAATGCCTGCAGGTTGCACAAGGTTGACCCTGCAGACAAGATCCAGTATCTCACCCCCTTACTAGACCCTGCAGGCCTGGACGTGTACGGCCGAATGAAAGAGACGGAGACTGGGGACTATGAACTGTTCAAAAAGGCCCTGCTCTGCGAGCTTGGGCTGACTCCCGAGATGTACCGTCAAAGGTTCCGGGATCAGCGAAAAACCCCTGAGATCACGTACCTACAACTGGCCAACCAGATACATGGATACGCCCGCAAGTGGACCGCTGGGGCCCAAACTATGGAGGACCTGCTCAAACTATTCATACTGGAACAGCTGTATGAACTGTGCCCATCAGACCTGAAGCTATGGTTGATGGACAAAAATCCAGGGAACCCGCAGCACGCAGGGCGGCTGGCCAACGAGTTCATGAACAGTCGGTCAAGGGGTGGCAGGGAGGAATCCCAAAGGAGCAGGCCCACCCTGAGGCAGCAAGAGAGGCAGCATGGGACCTCCCAAAGGGGAAATAGGGAGAACCCCCTCCCGAGGGGAACCTCCGACATCAGAACCAACCGACCTGCTCGAGGGGACCAACGGGACATGAGCTGCTATCACTGCGGCCAGAGGGGCCACTTACGGTCCCAATGCCCCAAGATCAGAGACAGACTGAGCAGACCAAACCCACACCGGGTTAACTGGGTAGGGACCCAGCCGGACGAGGGGCCGACAGCCCAGAAGAGGGGGGCTGGCAGCTTATCAACGGCTCCGGAGGGAGGAAGGCCCCAGACCAGCTCCTCGGGGGGGCTGGATGCTCCAGACTCAGGGTTCTCGGTTTATAGGGTGGGCGCGGGGCTGTCCCTTCGGAGAGAGTGCCTTGTTCCCCTGGAGATAGATGGGAGGAAGGTCACTGGATACTGGGATACAGGCGCGGAGATGACGCTGGCCCGGCCTGAGGTGGTGGCCCCAGATCGGGTGGTACCCAACACCTACCTGACCCTAACAGGGGTGGGCGGGACCCCGTTCAAGGTACCCGTGGCGAGGGTACACCTGAAATGGGGGGCCAAGGAGGGCCCCAAGGACATAGGGGTGCACCAGCATTTGCCCACTGAGGTACTGATGGGGGGGACCTAGAAGACTGGCCCAGTGAATCCTGGGATACCCTGGTCGTGACCCGTAGCCAGAGCCGGCAAGGGGCGCTACGCCCGGGCCTCGGAGAGGGTGCCTTGCACGGGGCGCAAGACCCTGGCCCAGTGGGGAGGGAGTACCCCAGGACCAGGCGCAGAGAGGCTGAGGCCTCAGACACAGACAGCACGAGGGAACAGGTTCCCATTCCCTCCCCAGCGGCTGAGTTCCAGGCCGAGTTACAGAGAGATCCCTCCTTGCGGAAGCTCAGGGACCTGGCCGACCGCAGGGAGGTACAGACCATGTGGAGAGGTTGCCAGGAGAGGTTCCTGTGGGAGAAGGGGTTCCTGTACCGGGAATGGGCTCCCCCCGGTGAGATGGAGACATGGGGGATCAGGAGGCAGCTGGTGGTCCCCCAGAAGTATCGCCGCAAGCTACTGTACCTGGCCCATGACATCCCTCTCGCAGGGCACCAGGGAATCCGGCGCACCAGGCAGAGGCTGCTACAGAACTTTTACTGGCCTGGGGTCTTTACAACTGTCCATCAGTACTGCCGGTCCTGTGACCCCTGTCAGCGGGTGGGGAAGGCTCGGGACAAGCGGAAAGCGGCTTTGAGGCCTTTGCCCATCATAGAGGAGCCCTTCCAGAGGGTGGCTATGGACATAGTGGGGCCTCTCAGCAAGACAACCCGGTCGGGGAAGAAATACATCCTGGTGGTGGTAGATTTCGCCACCCGCTACCCCGAGGCGGTGCCCTTATCCTCCATTGAAGCAGACACCGTGGCGGATGCGCTGCTGACCATTTTCAGCCGAGTGGGGTTCCCCAAGGAAGTCCTGACAGACCAAGGGTCCAACTTCATGTCGGCCCTGCTCCGGTGCTTGTGGGAGAAATGTGGGGTCCGGCACAGCTGGGCCTCAGCATATCATCCCCAGTCCAATGGGCTGGTGGAGAGGTTCAATGGGACGCTAAAGATGATGCTGAAAACCTTTATGAACCAGCACCCGCAGGACTGGGACAAGTACCTACTGCACCTGCTGTTCGCGTACAGGGAAGTGCCCCAGGAATCTACCGGATTCTCGCCCTTCGAACTGTTATATGGCAGAAGGGTAAGGGGGCCCCTGGACCTGATGAGAGACAAATGGGAGGGGGAGGCCGCCCCCGAGGGAGAGTCAGTGGTGGAGTATGTCCTGACCTTCCGAGAGAGACTTACTGAGCTCATGGGCCTGGCCAAGGGAAATCTGGCCAGAGCCCAGAGGAAGCAAAAGGCCTGGTATGACCGCACGGCGCGGGCCCGCGCCTACGCCACCAGGGATCAGGTGATGGTTCTCACCCCCGTGAGGAAAAACAAGCTGCAGGCCGCTTGGGAAGGCCCTTTCAAGGTTGTCAAGCAGCTAAATGAGGTAAATTATGTGGTGGAGCTGTCTAACCGGGCACACCACTGCCGGGTGTACCATGTCAATATGATGAAGCCATATTATGACAGGGGGAATGTGGTGCTGGCCGTGTGTGGACATTGGGAGGAGCAGGGAAGTGACCCTCTAGTAGATCTATTCCCTGAGACAGGAGCTGGTTCCTCCCAAGAAACAATCCCTGTCTCCGATCAGCTAACCCCTGCCCAGCAAGCTGAGATCAGAGGGGTGCTGCAACTGTACCGACAGCTGTTCTCCAACCAGCCTGGTCGCACTAATCTGACTGTCCACCGGGTGCAGACAGGATCGCACCAACCTATAAGATGCTCCCCCTTCCGAGTCACAGGGAAGACAGCTCGGGACCTGGAAAGAGAGGTCAAGGACATGCTGGCTTTGGGGGTGATCCAGCCGTCGTCCAGCCCTTGGGCCTCGCCGGTGGTGCTGGTCCCCAAAAAGGATGGATCAATCCGGTTCTGTGTGGACTATCGGAAGCTCAATGCCATCACTGTATCTGATGCCTACCCCATGCCCCGGCCGGACGAGCTCCTAGACAAGCTGGGAGGGGCTCGGTACCTTACCACCATGGATCTTACAAAGGGCTACTGGCAAGTGCCACTGGATGCAGATGCCCGGCTGAAATCTGCCTTCATTACCCCTCTGGGGCTCTACGAGTTCCTGACCCTGCCTTTCGGCCTCAAGGGAACGCCAGCCATCTTCCAGCGCCTGGTGGATCAGCTACTGAAGGGGATGGAGAGTTTCGCTGTGGCGTATATCGATGATATCTGTGTCTTTAGCCAGACCTGGGAGGACCATGTGTCCCAGGTTAAACAAGTGCTGGACCGACTCCGGGAGGCTGGGCTGACCATAAAAGCGGAGAAGTGCAAGGTGGGGATGGCTGAAGTGTCCTACCTGGGCCACCGGGTGGGGAGCGGCCGCCTAAAGCCAGAACCAGCCAAGGTGGAGGTGATCCAGGACTGGCCCGCTCCCCAAACTAAAAAGCAGGTCCAGGCCTTTATTGGGATGGCGGGGTACTATCGAAGATTTGTGCCCCACTTTAGTGCCATAGCCAACCCCATCACTGAGCTATGTAAGAAGGGGAAGCCAGACAAGGTGGTGTGGACCGAGGAGTGCCAGAGGGCTCTCTGTGCACTGAAGGAGGCTTTGATCAGGGGCCCGGTTCTGGCAAACCCAGACTTTGACAAGCCCTTTCTGGTGTTCACCGACGCTTCAGACATGGGACTGGGGGCGGTGTTAATGCAGGAGGATGAAACGGGGCAGAGACACCCCATCGTGTATTTAAGCAAGAAGCTGCTACCCCGAGAGCAGAATTATGCGGCCATCGAGAAGGAATGCCTGGCCATGGTGTGGGCCCTCAAGAAACTAGAGCCGTATCTATTTGGGCGACACTTCACCGTGTACACCGACCACTCTCCCCTGACCTGGCTACACCAGATGAAAGGGGCCAACGCCAAGCTCCTGAGGTGGAGCCTGCTCCTGCAGGATTACGACATGGACGTGGTCCATGTGAAGGGAAGTGCCAACCTGATAGCAGATGCATTGGCCCGGAGAGGGGGCCCTGAACTTCCCCAGGCCACTGGTCAGAGTGACCCAGCTCAGTTCAGTCTCGAAGGGGGGAGAGATGTGATGGAGTAGAGAGCGAGATGGATTTGACCTGAGAGGCTTGCTGCATTGGGAAAGGCTGCATCGGGAATGCGAGACTTTACCTGAGGCTGTAACATGAGCCAGGACGGGGGTTGGGGAGGTGACACCTTTGGCTGGGAGAATGGTAAAAGGCGAGAGGAGGGACCCCGGGGGAGGGGAAGAGCCTGCTGGAGGTTTGGCTGGTTTTTTGTCAGTTTGGAGCTGGGTGGTGAAACGCAGGGAGCCCCAGAGCCGGGGTCTAAGCTCCCTGCCCCCCAGAAGGCCCCAGCTGAGGGGTCCTGGTCATACTTACAAGCTCTGTTTGGACTCTTTCCTGACAACCCTAATAAACCTTCTGTTCTACTGGCTGGCTGAGAGTCACATTGAATCCCGGGAAGAGGGGTGCAGGACCTGACTCCCCCACACTCCGTGACAGATGCACACTCAAAATAGCAATATCTGTGGCCACAGTGGCTCAGGTTACCCGGGGGGAGGCAGGCAGGTTTGTACTTGTGTGGCTAGCTTAAGCCAATGCCAATGCCACCACAGCCATACTGCTATTTTTAGTGTGCTAGCTCAAGTAGATCTAGCATATCTGTCTACCGGTTCTGGAAAGCAGCCTCCCAGCTGCTAGGCAGACATACCCAAAGCGACTGAAAGGACAGCAAAATTTAAAAGAACTTCTTTTTTCAAAGTAGTATGAATCTGTCTGGAAGGAAAAAATTGTACTTACATAATTTTTAATTAACATTCACTTCTTTTTTTCTGTTTTATCCTTGCTTAGCAGCCTCTACATTAGGATTCTTTAAGCAACTGATTAATGTCACTTAAACCCTTTGCCAAACACTTTTCTACCTGTTTGTTTGGTTTTTTGGGCAGGCGTGGCAATGAGGAGGGAGGTACACTAACGATAATAAGTAGTAATAATTGCTAAGTCAGCACCCAAATACCCCAAAAGAACATGAGACATACAGAAATAAAACACTTTCCAACCGCACACCCCTACTTGTCACCCACTACCCCACACCGGAACCCATATGGGGAAATCAAACAACTACAATCTATATTCGATGGGGATCCTATCCTGAAAGAAATCTTTCCTGAACCCCCACGTCTAGCCTTCAAAACAACCCTCCAACCTCTACACTCTCATCATCTCCACAGACTAGGACACACCAACTCAAAGCAGCACCAGACCCTGCCAGAACAACAGATGCAAAACCTGCAGACATATCTCCACTGCTACAATGATCAATACCCCACATGACGTACCTTTCAAGATCCTTGTGTCCTACACATGTCTCTCACAGCATGTAGTGCACCGCATCCAGTGCATTAAATGCTCCAATAACAACTATGTGGGTGAAACCTGACAATCACTATGCTCTAGAATGAACTCACACAGGAAAAAGATTAAAAACACCCTATCACCTGTGGGTGAACATTTTTTTACAAAGTGATCATTCTATATCTGACCTATTAATCCTCATCCTCAAAGAAAACCTGCATAGCACTTTCAAAAGACGAGCCTGGGAGTTTAAATTCACAATTCTGCTAGACACTAATAATAATGAGTCTTAATAAAGAATCTGGATTTACGGCTTATTACAACAATCTGTAACCCACTAACCCTGCTTTTTGTCCTATGACTACAGGGGTATTAACAGGCCACATCATCTCGAATAGTCGCTTACAATATGTGCTAACTATTTATGCTAAACTATCTGTTTGTCACAGCTAAATGCAAGATAATTCTGAGTACATTTCCCAGACCTGAAAAAGAGCTCCGTATAGCTCAAAAGTTTGTTTCTCTCAAACAGAAGTTGGTCCTACCTTGTCTATCTAATATACTGGGACTATCTAATATAACATGGCATGAGTCAACTCCCAGTCATTTTAGTCTTGGAAGGATTAGATTTTTAATGAGTAAAATGTCAGTAAATGTCTATTTCACTGTGCACTCACAAACGAACAAAAAAATATTTCCCTCTATAGTAACAGAAGTTTACAGATATTATTAAGGGACGGTCACATAAACACCACCTTATACCAAAAACCTACCGACCGCTATGCCTACCTTCATGCCTCCAGCTTCCATCCTAGACACACCACACAGTCCATTGTCTACAGCCAAGTTCTTTTACTGTGTTACTGTGTAACACACACGATCCATTGTCTACAGCCAAGTGCTGAAGTACAACCGCATTTGCCCCAACCCCTCAGACAGAAACCAACACCTATAAGATCTTCACCAAGCATTCTTAAAACTACGATACCCACATGAGGAAGTAAGGAAACAGATCAACAGAGCCAGATGTGTACGCAGAAGCCTCCTTCTGCGGGACAAGCCCAACAGAACACCACTGGCTATCACCTACAGTCCCCAGCTAAAACCCCTCCAACGCACCATCAGTGATCTTCAACCCATCATGGACAACGATCCCTCACTTTCACAGGCCTTGGGAGGCAGGCCAGTCCTCGTCCACAGACAACCCGCCAACCTGAAGCATATTCTAACCAGCAACTATACACCACACCATAGTAACTCCAACTCAGGAACCAATCCATGCAACAAACCTCGATGCCAACGCTGCCCACTTATCTACACCAGCAACACCATCACAGGACCTAACCAGATCAGCCACACCATCACTGGTTCATTCACCTGCATATCTATAATATACGCTATCATGTGTCAACAATGCCCCTCTGCTATATACATTGACCAAACTGGACAGTCCCTACATAAAAGGATAAAAGGACACAAATCAGATATAAGGAATGGCAATATACAAAAACTTGTGGGAGAACACTTCAATCTCCCTGGACACACAATAGCAGATTTAAAGGTGGCCATCCTGCAGCAAAAAAATTTCAAGACCAGACTTCAAAGAGAAATTGCTGAGCTACAGTTTATTTGCAAATTTGACACCATCAGCTCAAGATTAAACAAAGACTATGAATGACTAGCCAACTACAAAAGCAGTTTCTCCTCTCTTGGTGTTCACACCTCCAGATCAGCTGCTAGCAGTGGACCTCATCTTCCCTGACTGCATTAACCCTGTTATCTCAAACCTGATTCTTGCCTGCATATTTATACCTGCCTCTGAAAATTTCCACCATACATGCGTCTGACGGAGTGGGTCTTCGCCCATGAAAGCTTATGCTCCAATATATCTGTTAGTCTATAAGGTGCTACAAGACTCTTTGTCGCTCTTGCAGATCCAGACTGACACGGCTACCCCTCTGATACTTAACAGGGTATAGATATTAACAAGTGCAGGCTTCCCAAAGTGATTTAAAGTTCCAATTTGTCAAGAACCAAAACAAGTATCCGCAGTTTATACTGGACTACTGTTCAAATAGGTAACGTCTTAATTCTTGCATCCAATTAAGCCACCTGCCAACTCTGTTCTTCCTATGTGTCCCCAATGTCTAACACATTTTAAATGGAGTAGGATTTTAAGTCAAAAGAGAATAGTCAAAAGGCAGGTTACAGCTAATTTGTTTGATAGAAAGCAGAACAAGGTAAAAAATTTAAGAATGTTCAAACATTTATGAGACCTCTGTTGGGGGCGGAGGGGAAGAGGGGAAAGGACATTTTAAGTCTGACAGAGTCCCCATATTTAAATGGATACAACTAGGACTTTTCTAAGAAAGCTTCCATTTCTTTTTAGAGCAGTTGATATACTACTTATTCAGACAAGAAAAAAAAAAAAAGACACCCATCAGAACTCTCCCTAATCTATTTTAGGTTCTCTGTTCCTTGCAAAGTAGGATGTGGATTAGAACCTACGCAAGTATATATGACCCTGTTTTCAATAAAGGACAGGTTGTTTGTGGTGCAGTTCTTTAAAAAACATTCAAGTTCAGAACTGGGGGACTGGGCAGAAAGTTAACACTCTTTTATGAATGGACGACTATTTTGCCCCTCAATCTTATGCTGTTCATTCATATAAATTGTCAGACAGCAAAGGTAATTGAAAAATAACTGTAAAAAAAGTAGTAAAACATGGGAGATAGGCAAACTCCTCATTCCTAGAGTTTCAAAGAGTTTTTATGTCCTCTCACTAATACAAAATAGAAGTATATACAGCTAATCGTGTTTTGCTTTTCCTCTTGCTGAATGATCAGTGTTGCTACTGAGCTTATATTAAAATACAATATTGTAATGCTTTTAATAGTGAGTTGGTAATTAACGGTAAGAGATAAGTAGGATATTACTACCGGGGGTATAACATTGATTGGGGTGTATTTCTTATTAGTTATAAATAGATCTATAGGTTAAGTAAAATGTAGAGGCTGATTAAGGCTGTAGTACAAGGCCTACAGGTTTCAGGCCTGCTAAGATATTTATCTTTGCCAAATAATGGCTCAGTCCTGAGAATACATCAACATGACTCAATGACCAATGAAAAACCTTGTACCATAAAATATGCTGTTACAGTAAATAGATGCGATGAGTGCTGATGTTTAGGGAAAATGTACTGCAATGTACCAGTCCAAATCATAATAAAGCCAGCTGTATCATTTGTGGGATTTTTGTAAAAATAGGGTGTTAGCAATATGCTAACTACAAGTTGCTATGGTGATTAATTGATGTAAATGTTAACAAACAAAGGAATTGATGACTTAGCCTATGTAAAAACAGGGCACCCGTGAATTAATGGGTACACTAAATTAGAAGTACAAACAAGAAAAAGAGGTGGAAATCTTCATGAAGAGGTATGAACCTCAGTGGGTATTAGCATATCTCATAAAAGGTGTCACTTGGCCTGTGCGTGAGGGAGGGACATACATCAGGAGATGCTGAACTGACCATCACCTGATGATCACCCAGGCTCTGGGGTTCCCAACATGGAAACGTGTAATGCAAGTATTAATGCTGGCCATTCATTATTATCTCACTTTCTTCTGTTATGGTTCTCTGACCGTGGCATTCATTATCTGCCTAATAAAATTATTAATAAATGGACGTGTCTTTCCTAAGGTGTTCCTAGAGTCTCTCAGGCTATGCCTACACTAGCACTTTTGCCGGTAAAACTTTTGTCGGTCAGGGGTTGTGTGGACAGCGCCATGTCAGGTGGGAGATGCTCTCCCGCCGAGCCGGCAGGAGAATTCTCTCATTGGCATAGAGCGGCTACAAGGGAGACCTTACAGTGGTGCAGCTGCAGCAGTGCAGCTTGCCGCTGTAAGATCTGTAGTGTAGACATAGCCTCACTCTAATGATAGTCCTGTGGGTGATTCTGACCTTATGGCTCTTCATACCGTTGCCAATTGAGAGCACAAACCTGCATCAACCATCACTGCAATGTAGAGTGTATACCATGATTTGACTAATCCCCATCAATTAGATTATAAAAGGCTACATCAGCTTACATTAAGGGCCAAGTGTTCAACAAACCTCTACGTTAGGCAAATCTATTTCGACATGCAAAACCTGCAACTACTGTTGTAAATCAAACAGTGACACTTGTGGACAGTTATTTAACTAGTGGGCAGAATCATATACAATTACAAGTTAATTATTGAAAGCTAGAGAAATAAAGTTATATTTTCAATACTCCTCAACATAATTGACTGTATGTTCAGATTATGAAGTGGCACATAGCCAGTCAACAGTTACATTTCTTATTCCCTGTAGTTCATAGATTACTTCTTATTCTATTTCCTCAGCCCACAACTTCATCAGTGACTACATTAAACAGTAAGTGTGAAACAGCTAAAACGTATCATGAAAAAAATATCAATGATGTTTATTTCATATTCTTTTCCTTCTTAGACTAGGCCTTGATGTGGAGGTTTGTCCAGATACTTTGTACTATACATGAATTCCATAAATATAGATTTACGCTACCCGATTAACATTGCATTTCTTTAAAAAAAGCTTAGTTATGTGTTTACATTGGGCAATATCCTACAAGTGAACTTTTCGAGCAAGCTGCCCCAACAGTTTCTATAAAACAATCTGCATGAAAAAGTCTAGCAGACCTGAATAAGTCTACCAAAGGAGTACATAAGTACCTACTTGGACCCTGAAGAAATTTAAAATTAAAGAAAATTGTCAGATCAAATTTGGCCCAAAGTTTAGGTTTTGTAAAATAAGTTTATACAAAATGTAGTATTTATAGAAAGCCTCTTTTTTCCTTTTTAAATCCTATGGGAAATTAACATTCCTCCTTCAATGTTTGCAATGTGAATATTGCCACACCCTACTAATGCATAAGAACCTGAAAGACAAACTCATCCAAGATACGTGTAGCAGCAAAAAGGTGTTAAGACACAATCATGATCCTAAAACGTAGAACCTGACTTGTCCTTTTCCCAACTCCATTATAGAGAGGCATTTTAATTATTCCCCTCCCTTGACTGACTACTGCTCTTCCCCATTACTGCCATCCCCTCATCTCTGGTCATCTCCTGTTCGTCCCAGCCCACTCACTTTCCATCTCCCTTAGTTGTCGCCTGCTTTCTGTTGGACTCTTTGCTAGCTCTGGACATCCAGGAAGTAACAGTGGCAAGAAATGCCTTCTTCCACCTTCAGATTAGGTATAAACCTCCAACAGACTATGAGATTCAGTATGAAAGCTACATAAATAATGTTACGTTGAATAGTTAACCACCCAAGAGGCAAGCAATGTCAACAGTGAAGCTCTACATGTAAATTAGCTGCACAAAAGGGAAAGTTATTGTTCCATATGCAACCCTAACTTTGCAATTTCCTGACTTTCAGATCCTTAACCATTCAGCATCTACATTCTCCTAATACAGTTATTTGTACTTATATTAAATGCTTTGTTACATGTTTAACTGTAATTATACATTAACTGCAGCTGCAGTCAAGGAGCCCTTCCAGTAACTAATTTAACACCTGGCAAATTTTATAGATGGCTTCACTTACTGAGTTATGTAGTGATATAGTTCTTATTTTATATTGAAAAGAAACCAAAATCCAGTTCTGTGAGAGCTGTAATTATATGAAGATTTTCCTATAAAACTTTTATCCTTTCCATACCAAGTCATTTATATTTTTTTTATTATTCATTTTGTCCTTGTAATTCTCAACAGGTTTGTTGTCTCAAAAAAAAATAGGGAAGCTCTCTAACAGCTAAGTTAAAAGGACATGATATTAAGTGGTCTAGGCAAAAGAAAAGAAATTGAGTGGTTTTACAAAAAAAATCTAATGGAAATGGGGTTTTTACACTTTCAATGAAAAAGAGCTTTTGTTGTTTTTATTATCGTTTCAACATTACATATAAATGCTTGCAATCCAAGTACTGAACAACTGTGCTAATGCACAGAAGCCATAGAAGGACGTGTACTAAATAGACTAGCTTCAGAAATTCACTTAAGATTGTGCCTGACATGCCCACACTCAGACAGCTTACTCAGGCTTGTCCATAAGAGCCTGCTCCATTGCTCTGCCCCCAACACAGACCCCATCTATTCTATTGTCAAATGTCATCCTTCTATTTATCCTTTTAAAATCATCTTGCTGGAGTATTTGTTCCCTGTTGATGAGATCTGTTTGTTAATCAGTCACACACACATTCCGGCAATAAATAGTTTATTTCCACCATCCTAGTGAAATGAAAAAAAAAAAAAAAACCACAGAAGCAGCAGAAAATTATTTAGAGTTGTTCTCCCCCCCACCCCCCCACACTGCCTTCACACACAATGACTTCAGTTTTCATAATCTAAGGTTTTAGTAACAGTATTTTTGAAATATGATTCTTAATCTATGTCCATATAATACCTTTAAAGACACATACTTGTTCATGTAGTTTAAGGCTAGACCCTTTATACAACTTGATGCCACAACTGGCAAGGGGTCATACACATCAGCTTTCCTGCACATTACCATAGATTCTGGCAAACCTACAAGCTGTACTCAGAACTTCAGCCCCCCTTTTACGGGTGCCACTCTTAATCCTTACTGCTTCTTTTAACGTAAAGAGACAGGAAGCCTTAAGATCAAAAGCTCAACAAACAGGTGGGTCAGAGAGACCAGAGACCTGTCTATACAGGAAATTTACCGGCATCTTATCACTAGAGTATTCTGCTATTGCTCCCTGTGTGGACACACTTATTCCAGAAAAAGGCACCCTTATTCTGGTATAGTTTATGTTGCTTAAACAAAACCAGAAAAAAGCACTTAAAGGATTTGTTTACATGGGAAAACTGACTGGCAGAACTATAGCTGTATAATTACACTAGTGTAGCGTAGCATTGTAACTCAGTATGGTAAACCTTAAGTTTCAAAAAGCTGAAGTCAAACCTCCAAAAATCATGACATTTTTTTAAAAAAATCATGGTTTTTGGGCCAAATAAAAATTATCTTGGTTTTGGTTTTCTTGATTTTTGAATTCCATTCCCACCCCCCCACGCTCCAATGCCACTGACAGTGACAATTTGTGTTGCCAACGCTTCCAAGTTTATTAAGGTGACTGGCTCCTGCTGCAAAGCTCTCACCCCTACATCAGTCCTTCCTCCTGCCCAGCAATTAATTCTGCCCCAACTCTCCATTATTCTACCCTCAACAGTTCTGCCCAGAACACACATCAATTCTGCCCCGCCCCCACACCTCACTTCCACTCCTCCTGAAGCTCTTCACTCCTCTCTCCCAGTCATGGTGTTGCAGGAAGGGAGAGAGACGAAGGGAAGAGAAACTGTCCATTTGGTCACAGGCATCCTGCAGGGATCAGTTCTTGATCCCATGCTATTTAACATTTTTATCAGTGACCTGGAAGAAAATATAAAATCATCACTGATAAAGTTTTCAGAGGACACAAAGATTGAAGGAGTAGTAAATAATGAAGAGGCCAGGTCATAGATAAAGAGTGATCTGGATGGCTTGGTAAGCTAGACTCAAGCAAACAATATGCATTTTAATATGGCCAACTATATATATAAAAATAAAGAACACAGGCCATACTTACAGGATGGGGGACTCCATCTTGGGAAGTAGTGACTCAACTAGATTTGGAGGTTGTGGTGCATCATCAGCTGAACATGAACTCCCAGACTTCCCTGCCCAATGCTAGAGCCAAGAGGTCTAATGCAATCCTTGGACACATACGTAGGGGAATCTCAAATAGGAGCAGAGAGATTATATTGTCTCTGTATTTTGCACTGATGCAGCCGATGCTGGGATACTGTGTCCAGCCCTGGTGCTCACAATTTAAGAGGGATACTGATAAATTGCACAACTTAAAATGAGTATGTTCTCTAATAGATCAACGACATAACAACGAAACAACGTTAACCAGGATGATGTTAAGTGAGAAGTTACTGTACTTAAAGTTGGATCCCCCTGAAATATTAATTCTCTCCCAGATTTTCTTTTTTAATTCTCACCCTTTCCACGCCTATCAGAAATGGCTGCAAAAACCCTCTGAACAAAAGTTAAAATAAAGCCCTGATATCTCTATGTATTGAAATTAATTCTGTAATTTTCAAGGCTTGAAAGTCCACTCAACAGTGGCCAATGAGAAGCTCTCCCAGACGAGTATGGGGACTTCCACTATCAATTTCTGCAGAATTTAAGTTTTTATTTTTAAGAGTTACATTTCTAGTCCCTAGATTGCAATTATAACTTTCCACATGCAGATCCTTATGCCTTATTTCATATATGACTTATGTCGAATTGTCTTCCCAAATCTGTAGAGAGAAAGCTCTGGTGATTTTGCCACTGCTCAGAATTTTGCCAAGCCACCACCAGAGTGAAATTAGCAAATCTCTGCTCAGGTTCTCTGCTGATATCCAAAACCCTTCGAGGAGCAGTGCAACTATCAAGAAACACATTAGCATTCTGAAGCAGCAACTTCAGTTAATCATGAGCAGGATGACTTAAAAACAGAGCCTTAGGGAGAGGTAGCGCAGTAGAAATCCCTCACCCTGATATCAGGGGGCTATGTATGGGGTTGGGGGGAAAGAAACAGAAAGCTCCTGACCCTCTAACAGCTAGAGAAGTTGGAACTTCAAATTTATAAAAATCCCAGATGTCACAGCTCAGGGGAAATGCATCTGTATTTCAACCACATGGTCCAACAAGGGCACCAAGTTTAGGCTCCCAGCCCCTCAGTCATCCATTCTGGGAGGAGACCCGTGACTCTCTCCCTCCTGATCAAGGTTTTTTCAGGCTGCATAATTCTCTGCCTACACTGTGAGTTCCCCAGCAAGTCAGAATGCCTTAATAGGTCAGAAGCTGTACTTTCTCTCCAAAGGCTATTGTGACAAACTAGGACTGTTGTTAATGTTTTCCCTGAGTACAGTGTGGGTGCCTCGGTTTCCCTATGCAGTGCTTGAGTATCTAGGTGGTGGGACAAGGGTGCATGATTGTTACAGAGGGGCCTGGACACAGAGAATGGCCGACACTCTAGCAACGGATGGCCCCGGCCCCTCCCCTGCAAAGGTGAGGGCTGAAGGTGTTGGAACAAAGGGATCAGGTGACCTCCTGGCCTGGGAAGGAGACAAAGGGAGAGGAGGGGCTGGACAGTTTTCAGTTTGGAGCTGGCTGGGGAACATGGAGGGAAGCGCAGACAGAATCTGGCCTCCCTGCCCCCCGTTTGGAGCTGTGGGGTAAAACACAGGGAGCCCCAGGCTGGGGTCTAAGCTCCCTGCCCCCCGGAAGGGCCCGACTGAGGCGTCCTGGTTGTACTGACAAGCTCTGTTTGGACTGTGTTCCTGGCATCTCTAATAAACCTTCTGTTCTACTGGCTGGCTGAGACTCCCAGTGAATACGGGGAAGAGGGGTGCAGGGCCGGACTCCCCTATACTCCGTGACAACTGGTGGCAGTGGTGGGATGTTCTGCACCCCAGGAACGGCGCTTCCTGCAGTAAGTAACTGGGGAGCAGTAGAACGAAGGGGGGCTAACGAGGACCAGGCGTGCTGAAGGCTCACAGAGGAGCGGTTTCGGGGAGCGGAGGAGCTACGCTTAACCCCTGGGAGTGTGTGACCAGCGAGAAGGACTGTGCAATGATGGGGTCCCCCTGGGGGCTGCGGTGAGCAGTCCCAGGGGCAGAGGAGCCTGCGGCTTGGCCCTGGGAGAGAGAAGGATTTTTGCAGTGACAGGGTTCCCCTGGGGGTGCCGTGAGTGGACCCAGGGGCGGAGGAGCTGCAGCTCGACCCTGGCAAAGAGGCGGTGACCTGGAGAAGGGCTGGCACACTTGGGGTTCATCCTGGAAACCGTGGGGAGCTAAGAGCACACAGGCCTGTGAATCCACAGCAACTTGGGAGCAGTGAAGTGATGGCATATCACCATCTCCTTAAAAGAAGCATTGTAACCCTGTGCAAAAAGATAGGGATATGCATTGGGAAGTTCACTAAAGCCCAGCTAATCGTGCAGCTGGAGGAGGATGACCATTCTAAGGAGCAGATTCCTGACCCCGATGGGGCTACAGCAGGATCTGGGAGCAGCTGGAGCAGTAGCCTGGCATCCCCAAGAGTCTGGTCCCCATCCAGACGGGGGTCTTCACGATCGGGTTCCCCAGCAGGGGATCGGAGACGGATGGGACTGGAGCTGAGTCCGAGAGAGCAAGAGGACTGTGAGAGACAGCGAGAGCCCAAGAGAGACCTACAGGAGAAGCAGCAGCAGCAGCATGAACTGGTGATGGTGGAACGGAGAGGCATAGGGGACTGGCCAGGGGTGAGTGGGAATAGACCCCGGGGTGTCAGTTCCGCAGGGAACCTCGATCCTAAATTGCTGCCCCTGGTTAAGGAGGGTGGGGATGTGGAGGCCCACCTCACTGCCTTTGAGCAGGCTGGTGATTTGAACCAGGGGAACCCTGCGGAAAGGCCCCGGGATCTAGCTCCTTTGCTGGGTCCCAAGGCCGTAAACTCCGACAGCCAGATGGGTGGGATGGTGGACGGACTTCTACCCCTGACCCCAACCCGTATGTCTGCGTGGAGTCTCCTGGGCTCAGGCCCTGTGGACCCCCAGTGGGAGCAGAAGGTGATGGTCAATGGAGAGACATTCCTGGGGTGGCGAGACCCCGGGACAGAGAGAACTGTGGTCAGGCCCCGGGTGGTGCACCCCCACCAGATGCTGAGGGGCTGTGTGACCTGGGTGAGGGTCCCAGGGATGGACCCATTCGCCCTGCCTATGGCCCAGATCCCTGTGCAGACCCAGGAGGGGTCGGGCTGGCTGGTGGTTGGGCTTCTTCAGGATATCGGCCGTGAGGCGCTGTTGGGGGGTGACTGTGTATCTTTGGGACAGGATCCAGGCCCTGGCCCTGTAACGGCCGAGGATTTGAATTTGAACCCAGGGAACCAATTGGCTAAGATGGAAATGGTCAGTGAAAATGCAAATGACCTGGCAGGCAGGGGGGGAGGAGCTGCCAGGCCCCGGTTACCTGCCTGCCTATAACCAGACCCCTAGGACGGGGTGGGACAAAGAAATGCTCCCCAACCCCCTGCACAATGGAGAGGGTGCTCACGCTGGCTCTGATGCAGAGAGCAAAGCAGCGAGCTCGCTGCCTGGCCCCACAGGGACAGCCTGGGCAGCGCTGAGCACGGGGGGAGTGGAGACCCCAGCTGAGTGGGGGGGACACACAGGCAGGGCAGGACGGCTGCCAACCAGGCTTGCCTGGTCCAGAGGTGCTGCCGGGAAGTGATTCCACAGCAGGGAGGGAGCCACCAGGGACAGGGCTCAGTGGGGCGGTGACCCCAGGCCCAGCCAGTGAGCTGCAGAAGGATCCCGCCTTGGAGAAGCTGAGGGAACTTGCTGGCCACAGCGCTGCAAACCCCCTTGGGGAAGGCTGCAGAGACAGATCCCTGTGGGAGAAGGGATTCCTGTGCCGGGAATGGGCTTCCCCAGGGGAAGTAGAACGGTGGGGAATCAGGAGGCAGCCGGTGGGGCCCCAGAAGTATCATCACCGGCTATTGTACCTGGCCCGGGGTAAGGGAGAAGATCCCTGGAGGTCCCTGCCCATCAGAGAGGAACCTTTCCAGAAGGGGGCTATGGATAGAGTGGGGGTCCCCAGCAAGGTCCTTACAGACCAGGGATCCGAGGTCATGTCAGCCCTGCTCCGGGGCGTGTGGGAGAAAGGTGGGGTCTGGCCCACCTGGGCCTCGGCATATCACCCACAGTCCACCGGGCAGGTGGAGAGATTTCAGGGGACTGTGAGGCTGATGCTGAGGACTTTTATAAATCAGCATCTGCAGGACTGGAACAAGTACCTGCCCCACTTGTGGCACAGGGAAGTACCCCAGGTATCCCCAGGGTGTTTCCCTGCCGAGCTGCTGTATGGGAGGAAAGTAAGGGGACCCCTAAAACCGGTAAAGGATGATTGGAAGGAGAGGGGGGAAGACCCCCTGGGGGATCTCTCCCCTGAGATGGGAGCCCATCCTCCCATCAGGTGTTCCCCATTCAGAGTAACTGGGAAAAGAGCCCAGAACCTGGAGAGAGAGGCCAAGGACATGCTGGCTTTAAAGGTGAACCAGTCATTCAACAGCACAAGGCTGGCCAAGGTGGAGGTGATCAGAGTTTGGCCTGTTCCCCAGAACAAGGTCCAGGCCTGTAGCGGGATGGCAGGGTACTACCAGAGGTTTGTACCCCCCTTTAGCCCCCTAGCTGCCCCCCTCACAGAGCTAGGTAAGAAGGGGAAGCCAGACAAGGCAGTCTGGACCAAGCAGGGCCAGAGGGCTCTCTGTGTGCTGAAGGAGGCTCTAATCCAGGGCCCAATAGATCGAGTAAACCCAGACCGGGCCAAGCCCTGTACAGTGTTCACCGAAGCCTCAGACACAGGGCTGGGCGCGGTGCTGATGCAGGCCCATGCTAAGGGGGAGAGACACCCCATCGGGTATCTGAGCAGGGAGCTGCTGCCCTGGAGGCAGAACGGTCCAGCCATAGAGAGAGAATGCCTGGCCATGGTGCAGGCCCTTAAGAAGCGGCAGCCGGATCTATTTGGGTGGCGCTTTACGGTGTATATTCACCACTCCGCCCCGACGTGGCTGCATCCAGGAAAAGGGGCTGATGCCGAGCGGCTGGTGACAGAGACACCTGGTCAGAGAGGGGACCAGATCAAGAGGGAGGCTCTTAACCAAGAGAGCCCAAAGTACAGCCCTCCAGACTGGAGCACTGGGAGAAGACCTGATCTCAGCTTGAACCCCAGGGGTTTTGGGATGGAAAAAGGGCACGGGCCGCATAAACCTTCCCACATGCAGCCTGCGGGTGAGCTAAGGGAGGACGTCGAACTGTAACGGCCTGGTGTAACCATGTTCGAACTTCCCCAGGTCACTGGCTAAAGTGACCCCGCTCAGTTCGGTCTCGAAGGGGGGAGAGATGTGACGAACTAGGACTGTTGTTAATGTTTTCCCTGAGTACTGTGTGGGTGCCTCGGTTTCCCTATGCAGTGCTTGAGTATCTAGGTGGTGGGACAAGGGTGCATGATTGTTACAGAGGGGCCTGGACACAGAGAATGGCCGACACTCTAGCAACGGATGGCCCCAGCCCCTCCCCTGCAAAGGTGAGGGCTGAAGGTGTTGGAACAAAGGGATCAGGTGACCTCCTGGCCTGGGAAGGAGACAAAGGGAGAGGAGGGGCTGGACAGTTTTCAGTTTGGAGCTGGCTGGGGAACATGGAGGGAAGCGCAGACAGAATCTGGCCTCCCTGCCCCCCGTTTGGAGCTGTGGGGTAAAACACAGGGAGCCCCAGGCTGAGGTCTAAGCTCCCTGCCCCCCGGAAGGGCCCGACTGAGGGGTCCTGGTTGTACTGACAAGCTCTGTTTGGACTGTGTTCCTGGCATCTCTAATAAACCTTCTGTTCTACTGGCTGGCTGAGACTTCCAGTGAATACGGGGAAGAGGGGTGCAGGGCCGGACTCCCCTATACTCCGTGACAGCTATGAACAACTGTAACTGCCAACAGTCACAAACTTTACCACACAGCTCTTTATAAGCAAGTACATTCATTCATAAGGTGAAGCACTACAGAGAAAAAAATATTAAAGACAACAGAAGAACCTACATGAACGATAAAAAGCTTACTAGAGGCCACCCCAACTCCAACCTCAGGCTCTGGTAGGTGTAAGTCCTTCAAAAGGCACAACAGGGTTTTCATCGTGGTTACAAGTTCATAACGGTCTCAGATTCAGAACCAGAACACCCATAAATAGTTCAGGCTTTCCTTTATACGGCTCAGGTCTTTGATGTTGGCCTTTGGTAAGAGGATCAGCAAACAACAGTCCACTCCATAGGGCATAGCTTCATAAGGCCGTGTTTTTGCATAACTAGCAGTGGGGAATTTGCAATCACTTCCCCCTAGATATTCCCCAGGAAAACAACACTTTTCGTTCCACAAGTCCATTCTTGTCTGGCACATTGTTCAATGTAGTTTTTTGAAACCCCAGGTCTGACATTTGTCACATCTCCCATCCTTGAGAGGTTCCATACAATCCCAGCCACACTCCTGAACCCCAACTCCCTGCCCTGGGACCCCTGCCACATCCCACACCCCTCCTCCATCCCAATCCCCTGCCCTGAGTCCCCTGCTGCACCCCAAACCCCTCCTGCACCCCAACTGCCTGCCCTGAGCCCCCTGCCGCACCCCAAACCCCTCCTGCACCCCAACTGCCTGCCCTGAGCCCCCTGCCGCATCCCACACCCCTCCTGCACCCCAACCCCCTGCCCTGAGGCCCCTGCGGGGCAGGGGCTCATGGAAGGGGTGGAGCGGGGGTGGGGGCAGCAAGGGGGATGTCAGTGATGCGGCCCGCGGGCCAATGTACTAGTCCTCATGTGGCCCTTGTGGTCATTTGAGCTTGAGATCCCTGGGCTAGTAGGTACTTGGTAAATTTTTCAAGCCTTGGCTGTAATGAGTGTTTTTTTAAGTAGTACCTCTAAATCCCTTTTAAAGCCTGGTCTACATGCATATTTTCATATAACAATTTTTGTAAAAATCATACCTTTAACTGACGTTTTAGGTTGTCTTCACAGACAAAAAATATTTTTATTTAAATTTATTTTAACGTAACACGTGTTAGCCATATTGCTGTAAGATTCTAGTGGAGACAAGACACAAGAGGTTTTTACTAAAGTATAGTTAGACGAAGTCAACATTATATACCCCCATCTGGGTTTAATCTGACCTAGCTACATCACTGTAAAAACTACAGAGCCTTGTCTCCACTATGATTTTTACAGCAAATAGTTAACACACATTACCTCTCTCACTGTAAAAACCCACCTTTTTTGGCAGTGAAGACACAGCCAAACTGGTACAACTCCCACCAAAAGGATTTGTGTAGCTTTAACTGTACCAGTATAAACAAGAAGCTCTTACTCCTTTTGTACTTCCTTGTTCAGCCAGATCTGCTTTTTATAATCCCTAGTGTTTGTACAATATTATTGAACGGCATACATAACCTTTGCACATACACCAATTTATCCGAACACTTTCTGTTTCCTTTTAGTCTTTTCCCTCCACTGCTCCATTTGATTACATCCAACATTCATGTTCTCTCCCTAATGAAACATATCCTTATGCATGTGTCTTGTGATGAGACTTGTCACACAAAAATCTCAGCTTTAAATTTTTTTTTAAATAAGTACTCCAATAAATACAACTTCTTACAGTTGTATAATTTCACAAAGCCTTGAACCCATACTCTAATCAACATTACTATTGCTTAAATCATGGCTAATGAAAATACACAGCAATTTTCCTTTGTATACATCTACATATCAACATTAATAGTCCATAGGGAAGGGCAATATAAAAATGATGGGGGAAGGGATTATTTTAATGTTCTTGTTACAGACCTTCTAAACTACACACACAGTTTTCATTGAAATTGCCCTGGAAGCTTCCATGTAGCTTGCTAGATAAGGGCAAGGTATTTTTTCCATAAAGCACCTATCTTACAGAAGCATCTGTTGCAGAACAGTAGAACAATACAGGTTATAATCCATATATTGATTAAGATTCTAGATCTTAAAGCCTTCCAGTCTTTTGGATAAATAATTTTAAATGATGCATCAGCAATATTTATAAAAACGAGTTTGAACAAGTGACCATATGACACAAAGTTATAATGAATGCCAACATCCTGGAATCATGCCACAAATGAGGAGTTATCTATTATTATTTGTTTTACAACATCCAAGTGAATTCTAGGTGCTTTACAGAAATAGAGAAGGCATCGTTCCTGCTTTAAGAGCTTAAAATCTAGAAATAAGAGAGTTTAAACACTAGGCCATATACTGCCCTTGCTACCAGTATGAGATGCATACTGAATCAACTGAAGTTCTACATAGTATCTAGCTCCTGGTGTCAGAATCACTAGAATTGCCTGCTTTTGGGAGCTTCTGTAACAGCCATATCTTTATATATATGTTTAGAAGCCACAGAATTAGGGTATTTTTAGCCTCTTGTATTCCTGGAGTAGAAAATTTTTTAAAAAAACTACAACTCTTTTTTCTAGAGAGTTTCCTTTCCTCAATATTTAGTCCCCACTGATTTTTACTTGTGAAGTTTGGTTTGGTGACACCCCTTAAATGTAAAACTCCCTCTGTGTACATATAATAGGAGTTCTTCTATTTTCCTTACCTTGCTTCCTTTATTTGCATACTATCACCTTAGAAACTTAGACGCTCTGCCCCAGATCAGCCTTTACACATTTGCACCATGGTTTTTATTAGTCTTCCTTCTAAAATTGTTTCTCTGCCCATACATAGGGTGACCAGATGTCCCGTTTTTAAAAGGGACAGTCCCATTTTTTTGGACTTTTTCGTATATAGGCGCCTATGACAGCCCACCCTGTCCTGTTTTTTCACAGTTGGTATCTGGTAACCCTACCCATACATCACAGTATCACTACATTTTTTATGAACATTACATATATATTTGTAAAAGTGTTTATCCTTGGAGTTAGAAGATCCAAGTTTTATTTCCATATCTTTCATAAACATACTATATGACCTTGGATAAGTCACTCAACCTGTACATTTCAGTTTCCCCATCCATAAGAAGGGTTAACACTTTCTACTTTACATGTGTTGAGAGACATTAGGTATCAGCTATTTACACATCCAGAGATAAAAGGCACTAGGGAAGTGCATTGCCCACGGGGATATATTAATTATTAAACATTTTGTTTATATAAACAGATGCATATATGCACAAAATAAATAATACATAAATGCAGAGTAAGCGTGTTCCATGAATTGCAGAAATTAACTAACACTTATGACACCCTTGGGAGGTCAAGTTAATATTATCCCCCCTTTCCAGCTGAAAAAAAAAAAAGAGAGGTTAAATGTCTTTCCCGAGGCCACCCAGAGGTAATTACACAGCCAGGAAAAGAACGTATGGGTCCCACCAGTCCCCTGGTATAACTACTAACCCACACGCACAGGGGTCAACTACCACCATAACAATTTGTAAATACACATATAACTATATGATGTACACAATTTTATTACAGATCTGTAATGCAGTTTAGAACAAGCGTTGCAATTAAAAATACCATCTGATGTATGCGTTTGTATTTATCAAAACACTGAGGCACACCATTTGCACCTGCACAAACAGCATTGTAGTCTCCTATTCTCATACCAGATGCATACCCATGTTCATCAGATCTTGCACACACACTAGTGTCAGAGATGGGTGGATGCAGGCACAAGCGTTCCTGCACACACACAAAGGGCTGAATTATGCACACAGGTACCCGGTGCCTGGGCACGCACGGGGGAAGGTGCTGGGGGCTGTCCACAGACACACACACACACACAGACGTGCCATGGGCTGCATGAGCGGGGAGGGTGCATGCAGGGACAGATGCCATGCCTAGGATGAGGAGGGGAGGGGTGGGGGGGGGGGAATGGGATGGCGTGGAGGGGGCTAAACCCAGCCAGCCCCCGCTCCCCACAGGAAACCGGGCAGGGTGGGCGCCTCCCCATCCTCACCTGGTCTATGGGCAGCCGCACGGCGTTGCTGAGGGGCTGCAGCAGCGTGGAGCCCGTGGTGCTGGTGGCCATGGCGAGGGCACCGCCCCCGGCCCGGGAGAACGGGCACTGGCCGGATAGAGGAGGAGGAGAAGCCGCTTTTCCCTCCCGTCTCCCCACGGCAGCGGCAGCGGGAAGAGCCCGAGCGACGTCGTGACAACAAGGGCCCGGAGGAGGCGGCGGGAGCGGCCCAGCCGCGGAGTGACAGTCCCCCTGCCCACTCCACATGCGGCCAAGCGGTTGAGTGACAGGCGGCGGCTCCCAATCCCCGCCCAGCAGGAGGGCGGGACAAAGCCACCAGTCGTCACCTCCCTCTCAGCGCCGATGGTGGGCGTGGCGGGCCCGGGTCTGGGGCGGTCGGGCTGGGTTAGGGACTGTCTGTAGTGACCCATGTCGCCTTCCGTCGGGGAGCGGCTGCGGAGCTGATAATGGAGGAGGGTCAACAGAACAGGGGGGCACGGCAATGCCGGGGGAAGGGTGATGAAGAGACCCCAGCGTGGGGCGGGGGGGGGGTGTAGCAATGGGATGGAGACCCCACCCCAGCATTGGAGAGGGGGCCCTGACAATGGGGAGGTAATGAGGCGAACCCAGCATTGGGGAGGGGAGGTGCTGGCTATGGGGGGAGGCGTTAATGAGGATGCCCCCGCATTGGAGGGGGGTGTACCGGAATGAGGAGGGCTGGCTATGGGGAAGCTTGTGCATTGGGAGTGGTACTGGCAATGGTGGGGTTAATGGGCCTCTACCAGCAATAGCAAAGTTAATGGGGGTCCCCAGCACAGAGCCGAAGGGACAGTAGATTAAGGAGAATACTTGGTAGGGTTGAACTGTGGAGGATATCAGCACTTGATGGAGCCAATTGAGGGGGACAAGTCTGGGAGTGCTGGGGCAGCAGCACTGGATAGAGCAGGGGTGGGCAAACTAGGGCCCCCGGGGGCTGCATCCAGCCCTTCAGATGTTTTAATCCGGCCCTCGAGCTCCTGCCAGGGAGCGGGTCTGGGGCTTGCTCGGCAGCAGTATGTCCCCCCTCCAGCTCCTACGCATACGGGCAGCCAGGGGGCTCCGCATGCTGCCCCCGCCCCAAGCGCTACCCCCCAGGCGGCACCTGCAGATGGGGCAGTGCACAGAGCTGCCTGGCTGTGCCTCTGCATAGGAGCTGGAGGGGGAACATGCCGGTGCTTCCCGAGCAGCTTGAGGTAAGCACCGCCCGGAGCCTGCACCCCTGACCCCCTCCTGGGTCCCAACCCCTTGCCCCAGCCCTGATCCCCCTCCCATCCTCTGAACCCTTCCCACCCTCCTGCACCCCCAGCCAGAGCCCGAAGCCCCCCACCTGCACCCCAGCCCAGAGCCCCCTCCCACACGCTGAACTCCTCATTTCTGGCCCCACTCTAGAGCCCGCACCCCCAGCCGGAGCCCTCACCACCTCCCTCACCCCAACCCCCAATTTTGTGAGCATTCATGGCCCACCATACAATTTCCATACCCAGATGTGGCCCTCTGGCCAAAAAGTTTGCCCACCCCTGAGATAGATGGTAGAACCTACCCTAAAGATTACATTAGTATCAGCACTTGGTTTGGTACCTTGACACAATGGGATGGGAAAAGCTGAGGAGCCACAGCATTAGAAAGGTTGAGAGTACTGGTCCCCACTGAAAAGGAAATGGCAATTGCCCGAGGGACCTAACTGCTACCCTGATAGTTATTGTCCAGAGTGGGCTAGGAAAATCACAGTGGGTGCTACTGTGGTGGAGGTTTGCAAAACTGTTTGTTGCAGGAGCATGTGGATGTGATAAAGGTGGACAAGGTACCTAGGGTGACCAAATGTCCCGATTTTATAGGGACAGTCCCGATTTTTGGGTCTTTTTCTTATATAGGCTCCTATTACCCCCTGTCCCGATTTTTCACATTTGCTGTCTGGTCACCCTAAAGGTACCAGATATTATTAAGGAATATAAAAAGCTGGCTGTTTCTAACAGTGCAGGAGCAATGTGACTATTCTTCTAACTCCTCTCAAATGCCCAAGAGTTTATGCACTCCACAGGAAGGAATATTGTTCTATGGTTATGCAGACATTAGTGGATCATTGTGGTAAGATTTTGGACGTTTACATGTTATACAATAGGCAAGCAAAGTGCACGGTAACAGAATTTTCAAAAAAAAGACTTGTAAAAAGATGGCAAAGGGGTCTATGTTCCCACTGAACAACACTGATATTAATAAAGTCTTCCTACAGAATAAAGTGTTATTCTACATACCCACTTTTATGCACTGCCAAAGAAGCTATTTCCTAAGAACAGTGGAGTCGCATCATACGCGCATTTAACTTATGTGAATTAAACTATATGCGCTCGGCGAAAAAAGAGAAAAATAACAATTTAAATACTATACCTGTAGTGCGGGTGATTCCACCCGCCATTCCACTCAATGAGAGTTTGACTATACGCAATTTTCACCTTACGCGCTGACTAGAATTTAACCCCCGCGTAAGATGCGACTCCTCTGTACGCAAACTTATTCACTTAGTAGTTTCAAGAAAGTAGTGGAATTTCCTTTTGGGATACTAAAAGCAAGATAGGTATGTCAACCTACGGTGACAGTTCAGTGACTAATATAGTGCTTGCATAAGTCAAGTGCATATATGTAAAACCAAGAATGATGTCTTTAGTGACCAGTGGAGCTAGAAGGCAGTGGGGCTTGCAGCAACCTATGCGCTACCGGACAGACACTCTAGCACTCAGGGTTGTTACATATATTAGAATAGTCTGTATTCATATGCGTACCTTTTTTACCTCTTGATACTCTGTTAGTGCTAGATTTAACCTTTAATACATAAGGAGATCTTTATTAATTATTTCATTCTCCTAATTTGTGTAATGAAGGAGTTTAAGGAGGAGTGTGCTGTTTTTATCTAGATCCTCCAATTATTGCTATGAAGTGGCTTTCAGTGACTTTACTGGAGCTCAGGGACTTATTCACAGTGAGTATCCAGTTGTCACTCAAAATTTGGTGATCAGTAAATCTAATAAGGTTCCTGTAAACTCATAATTGTTGGGGTATAGCTACAAAAGCATCAGTGTTTATCTGCAGCTCAAGCAAAAGAGTGACCTGTCTGGAACATCATAGCAAGAGTACTTCTGATGATATTACAAATTGACATCTGTGTATATTTATTGACACTCAATGGCCTGAATAATTTGAAGCTGTTGTTATTTTCTTCCCACTCTGACCATATGTTTTGGAGGACATAAAAGGTTAGAACACATGAGAAAATACAAATATTCTCTTCCTGCTTTTACAGAAGTTAATGTATCATTTTGCTTAATATTCAGCAGCTATGTGTGATTCAAAAAATGTCATCCAGGGACTACGGTGCACCATGACTAACTAGATTATTTCCAGCAACCGTAATGAAATGGTGAAACAGCTTTTAAGATTAGCATCAAAATAAGGATGAATTCAACAAACTGCAAAAGTAAAACTCTTAGGAAGTGAAGTGAAGCTGCCATAGAGTTTTCAGTGCCCTGTGTAGTCAAGCAACAACGATGAATGAACCTCTGAATTCTGTACAGTAGTATCATAGGTGTTCATTAATTCTTTGATTTGTGGATGCTTGACTTAAGCTCCAAATCTGCCATGTAGTGGCCTATGTTAAATTGTCTCCAGTCCTAGGGTTTCAGAGTTTCAGTTCACCATAAAGGACTTTTTTGGGGAGTCTATCATCACCCATTCTGCTAAAATGACATGTTCAGCGAGCTAAGTTTTGGTGATCATTGCCTCTTTTTGTTCTTTCGTGGATGTTCATGTTTGATGCTTTGTCTTCCCAGCAGGCCTTCACAATAGGACGGGGGTTCCCAAACTTGGTTCCCGGCTTGTTCGGGGTAAGCCCCAGCTTTTATATGCAGAAAACCAGTTGTAGCCCAAGCAGGCCATGGAGTTTTTATAGCTTATTGGGGGGGCCTCAGAAAGAAAAAGGTTGAGAACCCCTGATCTACACCACTCGCCCATCGCTGCAGGACTTTCTTAATGATACATGAATGCCTGTGTGTGAGGGGTTTGTTTTAAGTAAGACCACCATTGCACAAGGACAATCTCACTCTCTTGCCTGCTGGAATTGAAGGCCAGTGGCATGAAAGGTCACAATGACTGAGAACATCATTAGCTGCAGTGATAGTTGTTGATATCTTTTGTGCCTTGTCAGGCATTACATATTCTACAATATGCTGTTGGTCCAAGAGGTATCCCTCACCTGGTCTGCCAAAGCAGACTTAGTATGCTGGGAATAGGCATTTCCTCTCATGGCTACTCGCTACCTGGTTTAACTCGCCAGTGTCCCAGGATGTGGTCGCTATTGCATACTCGCAACTACTTGGAGCCACGGGTAAAAGCTGGATAACAAATGAGGACCAGTGAAAGAGAACCACTCAAAGAGTGTGATTGTCCTGATTTTCAGAGGTACTACCTCTCCTGGGATGTATAATCAAATAAGCCACTGATGGTTGCATGTTATTAAAAAAATACTATAATTCTGTTTACCTTATTCATAAAAGTAGTTAGTTTGAAGTCTTTGGGAGTACGTGCATTAGCAGAATGAGCATAATTTGATCCATAGTAAGAGAATCCCTTTATTTCTATACCACTCATCAATATAGTATCTGAGTATCTAATTGCAGAACCAAATTGCACAATGTTTTTTAGAGTAGTAACAAGACTTTTTAAAAGGTGTATAATAAGTTTGCTAGAACCAGAATACTTTGCTCTTTTAAGCATGTTCCTTTGTATTTGTGCTGCTCGTTGTATATCTGGAAACATGACTTCAGGCCACACGCACAATTACTGCAAAAATATACTCCATGACATCATATTGCCCAGAGATTAGTTCTTCTAAAAAGTATTAACAAGTTATGAGACTGTTTAAATATCATAATATTCACTGATACATATACCATATGGACAAAAGTGCCTACTGCTAATGTTTAACACTTAGGGAAAAATTTGTAAAACTTAATCCCTGATGTAACTCCATGAATTTTAATGGAGTTATACCAAGGATGAATTGACCCAACATGCCTACCTGGTTTTTGCATTCATATTTTACTTAATTCCTCCTGCAGCCTAAGGCAGATTCTATTGAGAAATTCATTTGGTCTTAAACTCATAGCTTTCAACGTATCTGATAACAAAGTACAAGCATTCACTGTAGACCCAAATATACCTTTGTCACACAAACTTGATCTGGTGTCACTGCTTATTATTGCTATAAATTAGTGATGATAAAAATTCTGAACTTTGAAACAGAAGTTACACAAAGTGTGAGGCAGATGCAGTCTGGTTTACAGAAATGAGGACAGGTTTGGAAGCCAAAAACACCTAAATTCTAATCCTACCTAAACTTTATACATGTGAATAATCCCATTAAAGTCAAAGGGAGCCCAGGTGTAAGTGTCTACAGGATTGAGACCTTAGTTTCTATTTTTTACTGGGATCCAGCTATTTAAAGCACAACTCTTTAGAAATCTTTAGTTAGAGATTTTGGGGTAAAGTTTCAAAAGGACTGCTTTAAAGACAGCTTTCGCTAACGCTGAGTCATTGTCTAGTGGCAATCAGTGTTGTTATTCTAGTACATGGAAACCTACAAAGGTGTTGATAGTTATTACATGATGCGTAAACTATTCATAGCAAATACTTTAGCCAATGAATGTAGCCCTTACTTCTTATTCTCAAATTTTCTTTGAGAAAACTCACCATGCCACAGCAAAAAGTGCCATTTTGAGAAGTATCTTAATAGCCTGTAATTTTAATATAAAAATAAATTTATACTCTTCTGTCACTATATGTGCTCTATCTGTACTCAGAAAGTATGAAAAGTATGTTTCAGCACCAAATTGGGCTGGGATCTTACAACAGGAGTTACAGGAATGTGTATTACAAGTCTCAAAACAATAGTGCCTTCCACCTAACCAGGGAAACTGGTTGTTCTGTTTGTGTGAAGTAAAAAGATAATCCCTTCCCCAAATAACTTACATTCTAGGTTCATAATAAGATACACCAGGTGTGACTGGCAGACAAGTTTTACAGTGAAACAAGCACATTCTGAATGAGAAAGAAATGTAACAATTTTCTATTTGTCTACCCATTGTCAGTGGACAGGGTTTTTGCAGACATCACAGCAGAAATTAGTTTTAAGGTGGGATTTGAAAGAAGATGGCTTTAGGATGTTTTTGAGGCATTTCCTGCGGGGGGGACGACATCAAGGTATCTGAGGTAGAAGCTGAGAACCTTGGTAGAGCAAAGGTGGCAGTTGACATCACAAAAAATCAGTAGAGCATGTAGGTATGGCAAGGCTAAATCCTGAAGGGACTTAAAGACATAAACAAATTGTGCGTTTGATTTAGGAGACAAGGGGGAACCAGTGGACTCATGAAAAGAGCGGACTAATGTGGTCAGTGATAAGCCTGGGAAATTTGGCTTTTGCTTTCAATCAAGTCCATGAGCATTAAATTCACTCTCAAATTGGGGAAAAGGGTATATATTTTTAAATTGTTTAAAACAGTTACGTATCCAGTTAGGAAAAAGATCTATGCACCAAAGGCCCTCATTGAAGAAAAGCTGTGTCACACAGAGAGAGATTTATGCTGATTGATTAATCCCAGGAAAATAAGTCTGTATAACACAAACCTCCGCCAATGTGCTACTATTATTATTATTTAACTTTCTACCATGCCATAGGTGTTCATTGGCATTTTACAGAAAAATATAAAGGCAAATCCAAACCCTAAAGAGATTACAATCACCCTGTGGGCCCAATCCAAGAAGGTTTTGAGTGCTTCCTGAAAACTGCATTTAGATCAGTGACAATTGAGGATGCTCGTCACTTTGCAGGAGCAGTCCTTAAATTTGACAGGATAGGATAACAAGGAAAGGCTATGGTGAGGACAAGGGTTACAACAGTGGAAGATTATGATACGCTTCATCATATACCCATCTTGTTCCTCTGTTTATATTACATGTACATATTTTAATTTAATTAGGGCTGTCAAGTGATTAAAAAAATTAATTGCAATTAATTGCACAATTAATCATGCTGTTAATAATAGAATGACATTTATTTAAATATTTTTGGATGTTTTCTACTTTTTCAAATATATTTATTTCAATTACAACAGAGACTACAAAGTGCTCACTTTATTTTTTATTACAAATATTTGCACTGTAAAAAACAAAAGAAATAGTATTTTTCAATTAACCTAATACCAGTACTGTAGTACAATCTCTTCATCATGAAAGTTGAACTTACAAATGTAGAATTATGTACAAAAAACCTGTATTCAAAAATAAAACAATGTAAAATTTTACAGCCTGCAAGTCCACTCAGCAGAAAAACTTCAGGCAAACCTCTCTCACCACCTGAATTTGTTTGGAAAATGAACAACAGATGGAGCACTTTTCCAGCAGTGGGCTTGTGCAAGCTATGTTTGGTGTTGTTGGATTATGGTAAAAGTTTAATAAATGCTCCAGTTCTAAACAGTAACTTGGTCTGAGAGTGTAACATAGTCAGATCCTGATATTCTTTCTACTTCTCTGATAGTGGAGTTAGCCTAAAAATACAAAATATGGTATCTCTTGCATTATTATTCTCATTTTTATATTTACCTTTATAATTTACTTAACTTTCCCACTGGACCACTAGATGATGATTGCTTTAGATGATTAATATTTCATACTAATCTCAATCTGTCTTTTAATTTTGCATTAGTAAATACGTTACTAATACATTCAGATACAGAGGGATTCAGCAATTATATTTATGGTCAGTTACAACCATTTTATAAAATAGTCTACTTATATTACATCTAATGTATTCAGTCTTTTTTCTATCCATATTCTGTCAGAGGGCAAATTGTCAATACTTGTATAAAAAGCTGTGAAAATAAGAAAGATATATTCAGAAGGTATCAAATATAGGTGATGTTTGTGAGAAGAGATGTAAGAGGAGGGAAAAGCCACTCATCCCGCATTTAGTGAGATGGGAAATATTTGTTGGTTCTAATCTGAACTTTAAATATATAATAATTATTATTTGTTGTGTTTATATATGCTGGCACTGTTTGCATGAAATAGCCCGGTTGGCAGGTGTTGATCCCTAGTGAAATAGTTAAGTGATTATGCTTATTTGCAAGGTAATTGGCTCATAACCCCACCTAGGATTAAAGAAGGTGGAAGCAACACTCTAGGGCTAGAAGTGATTGAGGTGTGTATTAAGAGTGACTAAATTGAGAGGTAGGAAATGTTTGAGTACTGCATAGAATGTCTGAGCTGACCTTTACCTTACCTCTACTGTTTTACTTAATTGTAATTAATTTTATTGTTAATAAAACAAAAGATCAAGAAGGAGTGAGTTATATTGGTTGGACTATGTTGTGGAGCAGGGTGGGACAGGCACCTGCTAAAAGTAATATTGTGTCTATTTTAAAGATTAGGAAACTTAAGCACAGAGAGTGTTACGTAGCAAGTGAGTGCTAGGGCTGGGAATAGGAACCCAAATAATATGTGAAACCCCAATCATGAGACCACACTTCCTCTTTGTAGATTTCTATCTTGAGATTTCTTGAGTTAAAAGTACATATTCAAATTGTGTTGTTAACTTTGCATGGAGTAGCACAACAGAGCTTCCAGCATGCTCTCTCAAAGCTATTTCTACATTTTAACCTTTTAAATTATCCTTAGTATTGTGTTTTCCTCTTTCATTGCCAATGCCCTGAAGTAGTCCCCTGGACTGAATAAAACATTATTCCATTATAAACATGATTCATGGGGTTTTTAAAAAATAATTTATTGCCACCTCACCATCATCATCACCACCAGCAGCAGCAGCAGCGGCATTAATTAATGCCACAATTTAACCACTCCAGTGTGAGGAAGAGGAGAAGGCCACTATAAAATTACAAAGCTTAATCAGTGGATTAGTTCCATTAAGAGTTTCCTTTTAAAAAGTAACCAGATACCTTTACTAGAGACTCTTCTAATACTGGATTGTAATATCTTCCCCTACACAACACACATACACAAGCTCTTCCCAACTCTCAAAATGAACCATAAAAACATGTTTGCAAGTTTAAAAGAGAGAAGTGAAAAAGCCAATAAATAAAATTAGATTTCAGAGAGAAAGGAAGATATAGCACCCTCACTGTGAGTGCTACTTAAAGGACAATTGTAGCCAGTTGAGAAGAGTATCCCAAGAAGCCCAACCAGTTTTGTTTGTTATTTTTGGAGAGAAGGAAAAAGTCACATACTGGAGCAGTACTAGTGTATGTCTTTCTGAGCAGCTACTTCTTTCTGGTTTATTTTGTGGCCCTAATGTTAAGTTACACTTACTTCCATGGAAATATTGTCTTGTGGTTCAGGGAAGGCACTCAGTCAGGACTGCTGGGTTCTATTCACAGCTCTGCTTTCTATTCATGGTGTGACCTTGAACAAGTCAGTCTCAAAAATTAACACAACTTCCTTACCTACTTTGTAGGTGTTACAAAGCTTAGGGCAGTGGTCCCCAACCTTTCTGTTGCAATAGCATATTCATGTTCCCAGAAGAGTGTGGCGGGCGCCGAACGATCAGCCGCCAAAATGCCGCCGAGAAGTGGCGTCATCGAGAAGCGTCGCTGCCAAAATGCCGCCGAGAAGCGGCGTCATCGAGAAGTGTCGCTGCCAAAATACCGCCAAGAAGCGGCGTCATCGAGAAGCGTCACCGCCAAAATGCCGCCGAGCAGCAGCGTCATCGAGAAGCGTCGCCGCCAAAATGCCGCCGAGAAGCAGCGGCATTTCGGCAGCAACACTTCTTGGCATTGCCGCTTCTCGGAGGTATTTCGGCGGCTGGTTGTCCAGCGGCCGCACTCCTCAGCGGCGGGTTGTCCGGCGGAAGCGCTCCCTTGTCAGTAGGCGAGCGCACATAAATGCCCCGGCGGGCGCCATGGCGCCCACGGGCACCACGTTGGGGACCACTGGCTTAGGGCTTGCTCCTGCTCTCATTGAAGTCAATTGAAGACTTCAATAGGATCATGAACAGCCATTTAGATAGTTAATATTTATAAAGTGCGTGGAGATTCTTAGGTGACAGATATTTTCATTTATTATTTGTATTACTGTAGCACCTAAGTGTATTAGTCATGGACCACTGGTTGGACCCCATTCTGCTGTACAAACACAAAGCAAAAAGATGGTCCCTGCCCCAAGAGGCATACAATCTAAGTATAAGACAAGAGACAACAGATGGGAAAGTATAAGTAAACAATGAGATGGTATTGGTCAGCATGCCAGGCAGCATCTCTGCACATAAGCAGCCTAAGTGTTGTCAAGCTTTTTGTAGGCATCATGGCAAAAAAGAGCTTTGAGGAGATATTTGGAGGAGTATAATGAGGTAGCTTTGTGGAGGTTTACAAGGAGCCCCTACTGAACATGTGGGCAGCATGGGAGAAAGCAAGAAGTTGTTGAAAATTTAACAAGTGGGCAGTAGAGTCCAGCATTATGAGCCAATCAGCTCGATAGTGAATAAGAGATGATTGGTAGGATGGGAATTGGGTATGAAGGGCCTTGAAAGGGAAGGCAAGCAGCTTGTGTTTGATGCAGTAGAGCAGGGGAATTCAGTGGAGGGATTCAAAGAGCGGGTAACATGGTAAGCAACAGGTTGGGAAAATTATCTTAGCAAAAGAAGTATCCTGAATGGATGTGAGTGAGACAAGATGGCATTTGTCAAGGCCAGAGGGAAGGATGTTGCAGTAATCCAGCCAGGAGATGATGAAAGTTTGGATGGGTTTTAGCTGGGTGGATGGATAGGAAAGGCTATATCTTAGAGATGTTATGCAGATGTTATATAAGTGCAATTAATATTATAATATGACCAGCAGGCATCTTAATTCACTTTTAAACATTTGTGTGTTTGTAGGATTAGGGCCTAACTATAAACAGACAAGTAACCCCATTGATTTTAATGGAATTATTCAAACATAAAGTTAAGCACATCGTTAGTGTGTATACTCCTCTTGGGGGGCAAGGGGAGGAGGGTTAACGCGAACTATAATATATGCTGTCACTGAGAGGAGAAAATACTTCTTAGAAGGGTACAATTATTAAAAAACACATTATTAGGGATGAAGATGTTAAATGCTTGAATCATCAAAAATATCCAGAGGACATCAATGGAATAATAGATAGACACAAGCAGAGAGTATTAAATACTGATCATTCAAGCATTCTTAGATATCAGCTTTTTCAAATTAATTGTCTTAATATAATTATGTCTTCCAGTGGTATTAAACAAGTTAGCTAATGTTGAAAAATAACATAGGTGACATACTTCATAGTAATTTTTCACACTGTAATTTGTTTCTATTACCCAGTAATTCCGATTAAAACTATTTCTAGTCATGTAGCTAATTTGTAGTTCTAGTTCCTTAGAACTTTCTTTAATAATAATTAATACTATTTAAATCTTGATCCTGGTCCCATCAAAATGAATAGGAGAATTACCATTGGCTCCAATAGGAGCAGGATTGGAACCTTTCAATGAAGAATTCAAATTTTCTGGGTACTTGCTGAGTAGGATACAGATAAGAGACCCTAAAAATGAACAGAACGAAAAAACAAGACTGTCAAACGATTAAAAAAATTAATCGTGTGATTAATTGCGCTGTAGTACTGTAGTACAATCTCTTCATCATGAAAGTTGAACGTACAAATGTCGAATTATGTACAAAAAGACTGCATTCAAAATTAAAACAATGTACAATTTTACAGCCTGCAAGTCCACTCAGTCCTACTTCTCGTTCAGCCAATCACTCAGACAAACAAGTTTAGTTACATTTGCAGGAGATAATGCTGCCCGCTTCTTGTTTACGTCACCAGAAAGTGAGAACAGGCATTTGCATGGCACTTTTGTAGCTGGCATTGCAAGATATTTACATGCCAGACATGCTAAACATTCAGATGCCCCTTCATGCTTCAACCACCATTCCAGGGGATATGCATCCATTCTGATCATGGGTTCTGCTCATTAAAGTGGTGCGGACTAACACATGTTCCTTTTCATTATCTGAGTCAGATGCCACCAGCAGAAGGTTGATTTTTCTTTTTTGGTGGTTCGGGTTCTGTAGTTTCCGCATCAGAGTGTTGCTCTTTTAAGACTTCTGAAAGCGTGCTCCACACCTCGTCCCTCTCTGATTTTGGAAGGGACTCCAGATTCTTAAATCTTGGTTCGAGTGCTGTAGCTATCTTTAGAAATATCACATTTGTATCTTCTTTGCGTTTTGTGACATCTGCAGTGAAAGTGTTCTTAAAATGAACAACATATGCTGGGTCATCATCCGAGACTGCTATAACATGAAATACATGGCAAAATGCTGGTAAAACAGAGCAGGGAACATACAATTCTACCACAAGGAGTTCAGTCACAAATGTAATTAACACATTTTTTAAAGAGCATCATCAGCATGGAAGCATGTCCTCTGGAATGGTAGCCGAAGCATGAAGAGGCATACAAATGTTTCGCATATCAGGCATGTAAATACCTTGCAATGCCGACTACAAAAGTGCCATGCAAATGCCTGTTCTCACTTTCTGGTGACATTGTAAATAAGAAGAGGGCAGCATTATCTCCTGTAAATGTAAGCAAACTTGTTTGTCTTAGCGATTGGCTGAGTAGGACTGAGTGGACTTGTAGGCTCTGAAGTTTTACATTGTTTTGTTTTTGAGTGCAGTTATGTAACAAACAAAAAATCTACACTTGTAAGTTGCACTTTCACAAAAAAGAGATTGCAGTACAGTACTTGTATGAGGTGAATTGAAAAATACTATTTATTTATCATTTTTACAGTGCAAATATTTGTAATAAAAAATAATACACTTAACTTTCAATTACAACACAGAATACAATATATATGAAAATGTAGAAAAACATCCAAAATATTTAATAAATTTCAATTGGTATTCTATTGCTTAAAAGTGCGATTAAAACTGCGATTAATTTTTTAATTGCAATTAATTTTTTTGAGTTAATCGCATGAGTTCATTGCGATTAATCAACAGCCCTAGAAAAGATCAGTTGTTCCTGTATCACAATAGCACGTGCCTCCACGGTGTATAGAAAACAGTAGGAAAGCCTACTGTCTGTGGCCTATAAAAATCTAAGGTCAAATGTAGCCCTTTCCTCGAGTTTGGATTTGTTGGTCATTAACAATAAATCATAAAACTCATCCCTAACTTTATTTTCAAGTCTGTCTATTCCTAGTAATCCTCTGATGAGAGACTCACGCCATTATATCCTGGTGGAGTTAAATTGCACCTGCCACAAGGAATGCTCAGAGTTACCGAGCAGCTTTACTCAAGATTCCCATGCCTGTTAACAGGGTGGATCAAAAGAAGAGCCCTGCATCTCAGCTGCCCTGTTATACTTGTGTTGGGATCAAATGGTCTGGGAGGACTGGCTGTGATCCTAACCTTGAAATGGAATGCTAAACTTTATGTGATGCATGGTCAGAGAGGGTTAAGCAGCTTGCAGGCTAATTGGCCCAGATTCAACCTTTAAGGACATATTGGTAGATAATGTTTGTGTTTTTGTGTGTTTACATATATATTGTTAGAAGTTATGATGTATTCTGATAATTCAGAGGTCAAAAGGAAATATTAACATTTAAATGAACTGTAAACATGCAATATGGCTGTATTCATCTCTTTTTGAAATGTATAGCAAATCACCTGCAAAGGTTGGGAAACAAGCATGCCTTATGTTACTCCGTGTATCTAATTATCAGTGATGCTTAGGAAATGGGTCTACTTCAAAGTCTCGATGATTGCCTATTGTTCACCTAAGGACTCCGAGCTGTCAAAGAAGGCCTGGACCTGTATAAAGATGTCTTGGGTCCTGATCCTTTTTGTCTCAGATCTGCTTGATGCTTCATGCAGGGAAAGCTTAAATCCCAAGACTCCAGTCCTATCTGGATCGCTGTCCATTGGGCTATAACCTATGGACTAATTCTAAAAGAACTCTTTTCAACTACAAAGCTCACCATCTCTACTATGAATCTGATCTCAGATCTGAACTTATGTCTGTATTTATATTGATATTTTAATCAATACACCCTCTCTTTTATTTTTTAATACATTTTAGTTTAGTTAATAAGAATTGGCTGTAAGCGTGTATTTGGGTAAGATCTGGAATATTCATTAACCTGGGAGGTAACGTTTCTGATCCTTTGGAATTGGTAGAACTTTTTATATGATGACTAAGATTTTCAGTAATCCTCATCATATTTGACTTGGATGTCTGAGTGGAGGCGTAAGGCTGGGTTAATTTAAGGGAACTGTGTTGTTGGGTTCTGGGTAACCAGTAAGGTGTTATAGAAGCTGTTTTATGCTGGCTTGGTAAATCTAAGTATTGGAATATCCACCAGCTTTGGGTATTGTCTGCCCCATTCTTTGCAGTTCACCCTATTTGAGTAACCTCAGTGAGGCTCCCTGGGACGCCGGTCACACTTTATTACATTGTTCAGCCATTAGATGACACTATGTGTAAAATACCATATTTAAATGAACCTCAGCTGTACCTGGCAAAGCATAATCAAGCTCTGAAGCCACTCTGTATCTGGTACAGAAGAACATTACATGGTATCATGAGTATACTAAGAACAGAAACAGAAGGAAAACAGCACGAAAAGTTGTGGACAAAAGGAACAGCAACAAAGGTTACGGGATCTCATCAACATGCCACTCTTCAGTGCCCCCAGACAACTTCAGCTTTGATAAACCTTCCCAATGGACAAAATGGAAGCAGTATTTTGCATGATTTTGAATTGCAAACAAACTCCACAAAGAAATTGGAAATCTAGGTATCTTCCCTAATTTATGATATGGGGAAACAGGCAGAGCATATATTTAAATCCTTTCACTTTATTGAAGACAGTCACAAAGATGACTTTGAAATGGTTCTGGGATTATGTTTGATACATACATTATACCTCAGAGAAATATTGTTTATGAAAGAGCATGTTTTCACCAGAGAATTCAAGAACAAGGGGAAAATGTTGAATGTTTTATAAGAGTTCTGCATACACTGGCTGAAAACTGATTTTTGAGAAGGCAAAATATGAAAATATCAGAGAGAGAGGCTGATTAGGGTTAACAAACAAAAATCATAGAAGATCAGGGTTGGAAGGGACTTTAGGAGATCATCTACTCTAACCCCCTTGCTCAAAGCAGGACCAATCCCCAATTTTTGTCCCAGATTACTAAATGGCCCGCTCAAGGATTGAACTCACAACCCTGGGTTTAGTAGGCCAATGCGCAAACCACTGAGCTATTCCTCCCCCCAATCCTTCACAGCAGCTATAACCATCAGATTTAGTCAAAGGACAGAACAAAAGGCAGGAGCAAACTGAAACCCCTGAAGCAGGGAGAGAGAAATCCAAGGCTAAGAGGGACAAATTCCAGCCTACATGCACAAGTTGTGGGAAAAAGTCATATCCCAAGAGATGGTGCATGTCCAGCCAGAGGCACGTGGTATAATACATGCATGAAATGTGGACATTTTGCAGTTGTTTGTCTCACCAAAGCAGTCAGGGAGTTGACTCATATTACTGACAATCAAGAGCCATTGTTTCTGAGATCTATCACTTGTGATGATCTGGAGCCTGCCTGGACTCAAATGTCAAACTCAAATGTGAAACTGTGGAATTATTAACTAGGGTTTGTAACCTGTCCTTTAAATCGGCTTCTGTGCCCAATGACTGGAAGATAGCTAATGTAACGCCAATATTTAAAAAGGGCTCTAGAGGTGATCCCAGCAATTACAGACCGGTAAGTCTAACATCCGTACCGGGCAAATTAGTTGAAACAATAGTAAAGAATAAAATTGTCAGGCACATAGAAGAACATAAATTGTTGGGCAAAAGTCAACATGGTTTCTGTAAAGGGTGTAGGGATATTAAACAAGATACTGACTGATTCCCCCAAGTGAAAATAACCCCCCATAACTTGTATAAAATCCAACAGCTTCACCAAGTAAAAAGATATCTTGGGTCTCCTGTTAAAACTTGTAAGTTTCTGTATGTACTAAACATTGATTGCATCTGTCTTTTGAAAGATACTTTTACTATGTAAAACTTACAAACAAGTTAATTGACTCTGCTCTTTAAGTGACCACTATGTTAACACCCCTGCCCTGAGCCTTAAGCCGTTAATTGACTCTGTACTTCAGGCAGTTTACTCTGCAATTGATACAATGTAAACAAATGCTATAAGGTGTTAAGTGACTTCCACTTCATTGTAACAAGCAAGGGCTCCTGGAAACAGACCCCCCACCCTCTGTGATTAAAGGGCCAGGAATCTCAAATGAATTAGCACACACCCCAAAAGTGGTGGAGACAGAAATTAAGATATAGAATGAATGTTGAGGAATGCATGATATACATGAATGGCTAGGGAGGTGCCAGCCTAGAAAGGGAGGATCCATCGGCTGAAGACAGGTTTTGGGTGGACTGATACAAGCCCCGGAGGGTAAAACTGGGATCCACCCCACCACCTGAAAGGATGAGAGAAACAAACTTTGAACAGCGAGGTGCCACCAGGAATGCCATCAGGGATGTGCCATCTGCTGATTGATTCAGCAACAGCATGATGAAGCAATTTCCATAGACTAACATAGGAAATAATTCCTATAAGAATGGCTTCCACACACTAAGGACTTTGAGTCTCCATTTCTGCTGCCAACCTACAGGAGCATCAGGTGCATCTGACACAGACTCGGCTCCATCCTCATGCCCAAGCTACCTGGCCAGTAACTTGGCATGAGCAACGTCTAGGCTGGTAACTATAACATCTATATAGAACTTGAATGAATGATTGCATGAATGAATATATATATATATAGTGATAGTAATAAGTAGTCAAACAAAGTTGTTTACTTTTATCTTTGCTTTATTATTATGTTCACAATAAATGTGGCTTTGTTGCCTTATTCCTCTTAAAAAGATCCTGCTGGTTTTTATTTTATTGGTATAACAAGGGAAATCATGCCTTACTAATCTATTAGAGTTCTTTGAAGAGGTCAACAAACATGTGGACAAGGGTGATCCAGTAGACATAACGAAAATAAGAAAGAAAAACTTGTAGCACCTTAGAGACTAACAAATTTATTTCAGCATAAGCTTTCGTGGGTTAGTACCCACTTCATTGGATGCATGGAATGAAACATACAGTACACAGATATTTATACAGTCAGAGAAACATGATAAGGTCGAGGTGCATAGACCAACCTTAAGAGGCGAATTAGTTGAGAGGAACCATAACAGCAGGGGAAGAAAAACCTTTGAAGTGATAAACATGATGGTCACACAGGTGTGAATGAGGATCGTTAACTTAAGGGAAATAGATTCAATTAACGTAATGGCTGAGCCATTCCAAATCTCTATTTAATCCGGACGCAATGCAACCTAGTTTGCATATCAATTCGAGTTCAATAGTTTCTCTTTGAAGTCTGCTTTTGGAGTTAATCTGTCGCAACACTGCTACCCTCAAGTCTGTCACTGAGTGATTAGGGAGGTTGAAGTGTTCTCCTACTGGTTTTTGAATGTTATGATTTCTGATGTCAGATTTATGTCCATTTATTCTTTTGCGTAGAGACTGTCCGGTTTGGCCAATGTACATGGCAGAGGGGCATTGCTGGCACGCCCAATCCTGGACGCCCCATCATCTCAGGCATTGGCACCCTAACAGCAGGATTGTCTGGCTATGTAGACTCTCTCCTCAGACCCTATGCTACCAGCACTCCCAGCTATCTTCGCGACACCACTGACTTCCTGAGGAAACTACAATCCATCGGTGATCTTCCAGACAACACCATCCTGGCCACTATGGATGTAGAAGCCCTCTACACTAACATTCCACACAACGATGGACTACAAGCTGTCAGGAACAGTATCCCCGATACTACCACGGCTAACCTGGTGGCCGAACTTTGTGATTTTGTCCTCACCCACAACTATTTCACATTTGGGGACAATATTTACCTTCAAGTCAGTGGCACTGCTATGGGTACCCGTATGGCCCCACAGTATGCCAACATTTTTATGGCTGACTTAGAACAACGCTTCCTCAGCTCTCGTCACCTAACACCCCTACTCTACTTGCGCTACATTGATGATATCTTCATCATTTGGACCCATGGAAAAGAAGCCCTTGAGGAATTCCACCATGATTTCAACAATTTCCATCCCACCATCAACCTCAGCCTAGACCAGTCCACACAAGCGGTCCATTTCCTAGACACCACTGTGCTAATAAGTAATGGTCACATAAACACCACCCTATACCGGAAAACTACTGACCGCTATACTTACCTACATGCTTCCAGCTTCCATCCTGGACACACCACACGATCCATTGTTTACAGCCAAGCTCTAAGATACAACCGCATTTGCTCCAATCCCTCAGACAGAGACAAACACCTACAAGATCTCTATCAAGCATTCTTACAACTACAATACCCACCTGCTGAAGTGAAAAAACAGATTGACAGGGCCAAAAGAGTACCCAGGAGTCACCTACTACAAGACAGGCCCAAAAAAGAAAATAACAGAACACCACTAGCCGTCACCTTTAGCCCCCAACTAAAACCTCTCCAGCGCATCATCAAAGATCTACAACCTATCCTAAAAGATGATCCCTCACTCTCACAGATCTTGGAGGACAGACCAATCCTTGCTTACAGACAGCCCCCCAACCTGAAGCAAATACTCACCAGCAACCACACACCATACAACAAAAACACCAACCCAGGAACCTATCCTTGCAACAAAGCCCGATGCCAACTCTGTCAACATATCGATTCAAGTGATACCATCACAGGGCCTAATCACATCCACCACGCCATCAGGGGCTCATTCACCTGCACATCTACCAATGTGATATATGCCATCATGTGCCAGCAATGCCCCTCTGCCATGTACATTGGCCAAACCGGACAGTCTCTACGCAAAAGAATAAATGGACATAAATCTGACATCAGAAATCATAACATTCAAAAACCAGTAGGAGAACACTTCAACCTCCCTAATCACTCAGTGACAGACTTGAGGGTAGCAGTGTTGCGACAGATTAACTCCAAAAGCAGACTTCAAAGAGAAACTATTGAACTCGAATTGATATGCAAACTAGGTTGCATTGCGTCCGGATTAAATAGAGATTTGGAATGGCTCAGCCATTACGTTAATTGAATCTATTTCCCTTAAGTTAACGATCCTCATTCACACCTGTGTGACCATCATGTTTATCACTTCAAAGGTTTTTCTTCCCCTGCTGTTATGGTTCCTCTCAACTAATTCGCCTCTTAAGGTTGGTCTATGCACCTCGACCTTATCATGTTTCTCTGACTGTATAAATATCTGTGTACTGTATGTTTCATTCCATGCATCCGATGAAGTGGGTACTAACCCACGAAAGCTTATGCTGAAATAAATTTGTTAGTCTCTAAGGTGCTACAAGTTTTTCTTTCTTATTTTCGTTTTGCTGACACAGACTAACACGGCTACTAGACTGAAACCAGTAGACATAGTGTACTTAGATTTCCAGAAAGCCTTTGACAAAGTCCCTCACCAAAGGCTCTTGCGTAAATTAAGTTGCCATGGCATAAGAGGGAAGATCCTTTCATGGATTGAGAACTGGTTAAAAAACAGGGAACAAAGGGTAGGAATAAATGGTAAATTTTCACAATGGAGAGGGGTAACTAGTGGTGTTCCCCAAGGGTCAGTCCTAGGACCAATCCTATTCAACTTATTCATAAATGATTTGGAAGAAGGGGTAAACAGTGAGGTGTCAAAGTTTGCAGATGATACTAAACTGCTCAAGATAGTTAAGACCAAAGCAGACTGAAGAACTACAAAAAGATCTCACAAAACTAAATGATGGGGCAATAAAATGGCAAATGAAATTTAATGTGGATAAATGTAAAGTAATGCACACTGGAAAAAATAACCCCAACTATACATAAAATATGATGGGGGCTAATTTAGCTACAACTAATCAGGAAAAAGATCTTGGAGTCATCGTGGGTAGTTGTCTACAGATGTCCATGCAGTGTGCAGCGGCAGTCAAAAAAGCAAACGGGATGTTAGGAATCATTAAAAAAGGAATAGAGAATAAGACGGAGAATATCTTACTGCCCTTATACAAATCCATAGTGCACCCACATCTTGAATACTGCGTACAATTGTGGTCTCCTCATCTCAAAAAGGATATACTGGCATTAGAAAAGGTTCAGAGAAGGGCAACTTAAAATGATTAGGGGTCTGGAACAGGTTCCATATGAGGAGAAATTAAAGAGGCTAGGACTTTTCAGCTTGGAAAAGAGGAGACTAAGGGGGGATATGATAGAGGTATATAAAATTATGAGTGGTGTGGAGGAAGTGAATAAGGAAAAGTTATTTACTTGTTCTCATAATAAAAGAACGGGTTTAAAACAAATAAAAGGAAGTTCTTCTTCACACAGCGCACAGTCAAGCTGTGGAACTCCTTGCCTGAGGAGACTGTGAAGGCTAGGACTATAACAGGGTTTAAAAGAGAACTGGATAAATTCATGGAGGTTAAGTCCATTAATGGCTATTAGCCAGAATGGGTAAGAAATGGTGTCCTTAGCCTCTGTTTGTCAGAGGGGGGTGATGGATGGCAGGAGAGAGATCACTTGATCATTACCTGTTGGGTCCACTCACTCCAGGTCACCTGGCATTGGCCACTGTCGGTGGACAGGATACTGGGCTGGATGGACCTTTGGTCTGACCCAGTACGGCCTTTCTTATGTTCTTATGGAGAGTAAAATTGAATATTAATTGCAAGACTGTTGATTTTAAAATTGACTCAGGATCTGCTATTGTGGGCAGTGACATCGAGTCTGCTTGGTAGGTGCCAGCAGAGACATACGGAAAACCCCAAAACCACAAGCTTACAGGTGTTCACTGACAGAGACAGCCAAATGCTCAATAACAACCCCTTATGTGGCAACAATGGTCATGAGCAAGGGTAAACATAAACAGGGGCAGGGAATTTAGCAGGGAAATTAGAGGGCATTTATTGGGCCGAGACCGAGGACCAGAACTGCCCACCTGGGGTGGAGGGTGATGATTACAATAAAAGGGAAATGCAAAATGATCTCAATGCTCATTCCTCGGGATGTGGGGGAGGTGAACGGATGCTACAGCTATGCTTCTGCAGAGTGTAGCTGAGCTTCTGCTACAATAAATTGAGCCGTAACTGAAGACTCCAGTCTCCATGTGTTCCTGTGTGTGTCCGTTGCTCATGTCTGAAGACATAGGATACCCCAACAGACATCACAGTCATCTCAGAAGGGGCTTTACAATCACCTTCAACCTTTCCCAGAGCTGAGGTCACTTGACGCAGCTCTAATTAGCTCTGGAGGTATTGTGAACTGCATGGGCCAGCTCATCACAGAAACAGCTTACACTCTGAATGCATAGCTTTTGTCTTTGTGATCAAAGAACCACAGACAAACAGCCTTTTCAGCCACTGTGTAGCAGTCGTCATGGGCCTACTGAGAAACTTGGAACATTTGGTGATACTGGACTTTTGAAAGGAGATCCAGTACAAATGCTGATCTATATAGTGTATACACACCTCCCAGGATTCCTATCCCATTATTCAATAAAGTGAAAATTGAGTTGAAGAGAATGGAACAGATTGTCTTAATTGAGAAAATCTGAGCCAACAGCATGGTGTGCTCCAATGGTACCAATTACAAAGAAAAATGGGAAAATATTAATCTGTGTGTCTCTTAAGAGACTTAATTAAACAGTTGTGAGAGAAAAATATATCCTCCCAAAACTGGATGACTTCCTCCCCAAAGTGAAAGGAGCTACAGTATTCTCCAAGCTAGATGCCTCAAGCAGATTCTGCCAAATTCCTGTAGCCAAAGTGCTAAACTGACAACATTTACCATGCCCTTTGGGAGATTTTGCTTTCAAAGATTACCTTTTGGGATTGCCAGTGCACCTGACATTTTCCAAAGAAAGATGATAGAATTGTTAAAGAAGACAAATGTTGTTGTTGTTTTCATGGATGATATTCTGATATATGGATCTTCGATGGAAGAACACAACAAAACCCTCAACAAAATCCTAAACCTAATCAGTCTGGACTGAAGCTAAACAAGGAAAAATGTGTTTTCTGCCTACCCCAAATCGTGTTTTTGAGACAGACAATAAACAAAGAGGGAGTTAGTCCTGGCCCTGGGAATGTAGAAGCAATTTGAGGATTGAATGCACCAGCTAATGTCCCAGAACTGAGACATATACTGGGAATGGGAAATTACCTTGGTTGATACCTACAAGACCTTTTTACAGTGACAAAACCACTGAATTAACTGTTAAAGTTCAACACAGATTCTCTATGGGTATATGGGTATTCGCTGCCTTCAAAAAGCTAAAAGCAATGGCCTCAACAGCTCCAGTTTTCAAATACTGTGTTGTGAACAAACTCATAACTGTCAGTGTGAATGCAAACAGCTGTAGCCTAGGTAGTGTAGTGTTGCAAAAATATGGCTCTGAGTGGAAGCCAGTTGCATTTTGTTCTCTCACACTTACAGAAGCAGAAAAACAATATGCTCAGATTGAAAAGGAGTGCCTGGCAAGTGTATGAGCATGTGAGAACTGTTAAAGATATCTGTGTGGACTGGATTTGTTTACACTGATAACAGACCATAAACCGCTTTTAACCCTCATCAACAGAAAAGACCTGGATCCAGCACCACTGAGAGGCCAACATCTGTTGATAAGGTTAATGTGATTAAACCCAATTGCCAAATATATGTTCTTTGGAAAAATCTGGTAGTAGCAGACATTCTGTCACAGAATCCAGCATTGCATTCAACTACCTGTGTGGTCAAAGATGACATAAAGGTGCATGTGGATGCTGTGGACATGTACAGACCAGTGTCCAAAAAGAGACTACTCCAACCACAAAAAGCAACCTCAAGAGACATGCAACTTCAGGAAGTTCTAAGTTACATTGGAACGTCTGGCCCAGGTATCTAAAGGTCACTAAGGAAGGGACAAGAGACTTTTTTGCAGTGCGCAGACAATTTAGTGAGCCAAATAGACTCATGATTAAAGGCAATTGCATCATAATTCCAAACAAAATGAAAGGAGAAATCATAAACCTCATCTATGAAGGCCACCGCGGATTAACTAAATGCTGTGTATGAGCCAACCAGTCAGTGTGGTCGCCGGACATCAGTAAAGACATAAAGAATAAAGTATCTGCATGTGGAAATGGCAGAACTAACAGATTAATATAACACAAAGAACCTTTAATAACAACACTTCTACCATACAAATCTTGAAAGAGACTAGTTGCAGATTTATGTGAATTCAGAAGACATCATTACCTGGTCATCGTGAACTGTTTTTCCAGGTATATAGAAATAATGTACTTGAAAGACATAACGTCTCAGTGTAATCGAGAAACTGAAGTGCACTTTTGCTCACTTCAGTATTTCAGAACAACTGAAGTGATGAGCAATGAACCACAATTCACTGCAGCAGAATTTAAGTCCTCCAAACAATAAGCCAACATTATCCACAAGCCAACTGAGAGGCTGAGAGAGCTGTTTAGACAACCAAGAAAATCCTACAGCAGGAAGATCCAGTCCTTGCTCTTCTGAGTTACAGATCAGCACCAATAGCAGCTATTGGATATAGTCCAGCACAATTCCTTATGGGAAGAATTCAGAACTACTGTTCCAACTTTGGAAAAGAGCCTATTTCCAAAGTGACCAGACATGAAGAGAGAGCCAAATTGGATGAAACAGCTAAGAGAGCTCAGGAAAACTTTTACAACAAACATCATTCATAGAACTGCCAGGTCTAGAACCTGGTGACTCTGTTAATGTCAAATTGGATGGAGAAAAAGAGTGAACAACTCCAGCTCCCTGTAAAAAAAAAAAAAAAAAAATTCAGCACCCAGATCATTTGTGATTGAGACCAACAGTGGAGAGTTCAACAGTAACCATCAACATCTACAGTTTCTTCCTCAGAACAATCAATGTAGCAAATTCTCTACAGATGTCAGATGCAGAACAAGAAGATGACAACTCCAGGATTCCAAACCAACGACAGCCAGTTGTTGCAACTAATGGACAGCCAGATGACCAAGTTGTTATGCATTTGAGTCATGTAACTAGAAAACCAGTACAATTCAGAGACACATAACAGACCGATCTGTACTTAACTTCAAAGACAGTGTGATAGTGATAGTGTGATACCATTAACATTAAATATTGTTAATGGTAGGAATGTAGAATTTAAAGGGAGAGATGTAATAAGCTGCATCATATTGTTCAGCCACTATATATCACTGTGTATAAAATAACTTATTTAAATGAACCTCAGCCATGCCTGGCAGAGCATTAAAGGATCTTATGATGACCACATCTGGTGCTCTATAGCCAGTCTATATCGGATACAGAAGAACATGACAAACCTCACCTGAGTAAAGGGGTAGGTTTGTTGCACTGTGTGACATTCCAATGCTAAGTTACTGTTTTTAAGCTTTGCACAATAATGTGTGCTGATCATTGAAACCCAAGACAGCACATTAGAAGATCAAGTCTTCTGCCTGATACTGGAACAAACTAAGGGGCCAATTGAAGGAGAAGTCGGTTCTGTTTCCTTAGCTGATATTTGAGTGGCATTTGTGCTGGACAAAGTGAGCCATCTGGTAATAGTGAAGGTCTGAAATGTTCCTGTCACAACATTCAAGGAATGTGGTAAGAGAAGAAAGACCACATGTTCCTATTTCCCCAGCTAGGACTGGAGACTTCCTGTAGCTTCCATTCCTGTTACCCTTACTATACACTCCCGTGCTTGAGCTGAGAATAATGTGTAAGTCATATATTGTGCTTTCTATATTTAGATTTCAAAACACTTTTCAAAGGAGGGTAAGTATCATTATCCCCATTTAGAAAGTGAGTTATAGAAAGGTGAAGTGATTTGCCCAAGCTCACATGCCAGGTCATAAATGTCTAATTCTTTTTTAATCTTACTAATGTCTTGGACGCAGTGATACCTTGTGGCAGAGAGTTCCACAGGTTAACTATGCACTCTATTAAGTATTTTTTTTCAGTTCTAAACTTCAGGCTTATACATCTGTATGAATAATGAGAACATCCACAGTTTCATTAGGTAGGATTAAAAATTGTTTTAAAAGGGATGTAAACCCTAGTGCTCTAGCACAGGCCATACACCAACCAATAATTATTGAAAGTTAGGAAAAAACTGGCCTTGTGGGCAGGTTATTCCATTATTGTTCACTACATGGGGGTTTCTGCTTTCCTCTGAAGCATCCAGAGTTGGCTATTGCCTGAGACAGAATGAGAAACTAGATAGACTATTTGTCTGATCAAATATGGCAATTTTTGTGTCAGTGGCAGAGCCAGGAATAGAACTCCTGTCTCTTGAATCCCACTCCAATGCCCTATCCACTTCATTATGCTGCAGGCAAGAGTGTGAATGGGTTCTGTGTGGCTTTCTCTGTCAGCATTTGGGAAACCTAGCTGGGGAGCACCCGTTGCTAGTTCTCTGCTTGTTCTTCCATTCCCAATCTCTAATCCAGCGTGGAGAGAGCCACACTGGATTGGTTGGAGTATGCCATTCCATCAAAATTGAAATGTTTCACAAAAATCAGGTCAATTTCTAGAGAATTTCATTTAGGAAGAAAACCGGAAGAAAATTTGCACAATGATGAAACATACTATTTTGACATTGTTGGAACAAATGCTTACTGGTTAACCAGTTGGTTACTGCTTACTGGTTAACCAGTTGACCAGTTAACATTCAAACAGATAGGAACAGACAGGCACAGCCTAGATGCTGCAGAAATGAAAAAAAAACTGTCCTGCAAACCACCTTGCTTCTTGTGGGACAATGGTCCTTGGAAAAATCTCTTAATTCAGTACCCCCAGCTGTGCACTCTGGTTAACACAGAGCAAATGGGGCTGTATGTTGCTACTTAATTTCCTTTATTTAGTTAGTTTTATTTTGAAAAGCAGTATTCATCTTTCTCAATGTAAGCAGGTAAGTTTGCGGCCCATTGCATCCATTTTATAGATGGATAAAATGAAGCATGACATTAAGTGATCCAAGAATACAGCCTAGGACTCATAAATCCTAGGTCCCTTCTCTAGCCATTCATCACATTGCCTCTTATAATTTAGGATTGATAATGACATTTCTAGAACAATTACTTAGAGTTAACATTTCCTTTTGCTATATCTGCCTCAAATTTGTGTAATAAGGGAACTTTTACTAAAGAGTGTTCTCTGACAGTAATCTTAGCAGCATCACATCTTTCTCATGCATGCCCCAGTGTTATGACTGAACTGTAAGACCCCTGTTTTAATTCAGTGAACCAGACTTTTAAGAATTTTTTTCACTAATGCATACAATTTGATCTACATGTCCCATTTTGTTCCCATATTAATTCACTGTGGGATATAAAACCAAGCTTCCTTATCTAATTTCAACCAGTATCTGTCATCTCTTACTCCTTGCCTAGTACCTCTGCCCATTTTCAGTTTCAGATGAGACCATGCCTTGCTACGATCAGGATTAGATCTCATACCTTTTTGTTCTATGTGTCCAGTTGAATTTCATCAGGTTTGTGACAGCTATGACAATTTCCTGCAATAGCCTCGAAAGACCTTATTATATTAAGTTTATGGATTATTATGGGCCAGGAATGTGTGTAACCTCTTGGTGGGGAGGGGGAGAGAAGATGAGACAGATGTAAGTGCTGGGAGTTCAAAGAACTATAGTGAAAATATGCCAGACAAGTATGAACTTTTGGGATGGTAAGTGTTAATCCTTAGGGAGAGTTTATGAAAATCCCCAACTCCAACTGGGTAAAAACCCAGCCTTTTGAAGATATGCCCTAAGGAGGGGTCATTGTCTGTCTGCTGATTACCTATTCAGAAGGCCGAGATCAAAGGCCTAAGCGGTATAAAGAAACCGTTAATCTACCCAGTCTGGGTTCTGATTCTAGATCTAAGGCCTTGTCTACACTGCCACTTTACAGCACTGAAACTTTCTCGCTCAGGGGTGTGAAAAAACACCCCTCTGAGTGCTGAAAGTTTCAGCGCTGTAAAGTGGCAGTATAGACAATGCAACAGCGCTGGGAGCTCTCTCCCAGTGCTGGTGCTGCGACTACACAGCCACATTAAAGTGCTGCTGTGGCAGCGCTTTAACGTTGTTAGTGAAGACATACCCTATGATAGATATAAACTTCTAACTGGAAAAAAATCCATCTGTAGGTTTTGAAGGACTGAAACCTACCAGAGCCCTAGGTTTGAGTTGGGTGTGACCACTGATAAGCTTTTTAGCATGTGTGTGAGTTCTTTTATTGTTTTAATGTTTTCTCTGTAATGTTTTTATCTTACAATTGAATGTGTTTGCTTAGAAGGAGTTGTGTGGTAACTTATGATTGCAGATAAGACTCTGGTCATAGCCCTCAGAGAAAAAGCAAAGTGCAAGTGCTGGCCTTTCAGGCAGTCTGGCTTGCTGGGGATATCACAGTGTAAGGCAGGGAGCTGTGCAGCCTTAAAATCCCTGGTCAGGAGGGAGTGAGATGTGGGTCTTTGCCCAAGAGAGGTGACAGCTGGGAGCCGGTAGCTTAAAGTGAGTGCCCTTGGTGGACCATGAAGAGGGAGTACACATGCAGTTTCCTTGAAACTCTGACTGTTTGTTAGCTTTCCAGTCAGGGAATTCTAGCTCCAGGACTGCTAGTGTTTTTAGACCTCGCAGTTTTGATTTGTGTCTGATTTGTGTCCATTTATCCTTTTGCGGGACACCATCACAGGACCTAACCAGATCAGCCACACCATCACCGGTTCATTCACCTGCACATCCACCAATGTAATATACGCCATAATGTACCAGCAATGCCCCTCTGCTATGTACATTGGCCAAACTGGACAGTCCTTACACAAAAGGATAAATGGACACAAATCAGATATAAGGAATGGCAATATACAAAAGCCTGTAGGAGAACACTTCAATCTCCCTGGACACACAATTGCAGACCTAAAGGTAGCCATCCTGCAGCAAAAAAACTTCAGGACCAGACTCCAAAGAGAAACTGTAGAGCTTCAGTTCATTTGCAAATTTGACACCATCAGCTCAGGATTAAACAAAGATTATGAATGGCTAGCCAACTACAAAAGCAGTTTCTCCTCCCTTGGTATTCACACCTCAACTGCTAGAAGAGGGCCTCACCCTCCCTGTTTGAGCTAACCTCGTTATCTCTAGCCTGACTCTTCCCTGCACATTTATATCTGCCCCTGGACATTTCACTGCTTGCATCCGATGAAGTGGGTATTCACCCACGAAAGCTTATGCTCCAATACCTCTGTTAGTCTATAAAGTGCCACAGGACCCTTTGTCGCTTCTACAAATTAAAAGGTACAGTGACTCAGTGAAATCCCTGCAAGCTGCATTGACACTTTTTGAAGACACCATAATAGAGGCCCAACGTAAATGTATACCCCCAAATTAAAAAACACAGTAAAGTGATGGTGTCCCTGGTATAGATATGTGGGAAAAGTTGGCATCGAGGTTTGTTGCATGGATTGGTTACTGAGTTAGAGTTATTATGGTGCAGTGTGTAGTTGCTGGTGAGAATATGCTTCAGGTTGGCGGGTTGTCTGTGAGCGAGGACTGGTCTGCCTCCCAAAGCCTGTGAAAGTGAGGGGTCGTTGTCCAGGATGGGTTGTAGATCACCGAAGATCTGCCGGAGAGGTTTTAGCTGAGGACTGTAAGTGATGGCCAGTGGAGTTCTGTTGGTTTCTTTCTTCGGCTTGTCTTGCAGCAAGAGGCTTCTGGGTACATGTCTGGCCCTGTTGATCTGTTTCCTTATTTCCTCATGCGGGTATCGTAGTTTTGAGAATGCTTGGTGAAGATCTTGTAGGTGTTGATCTCTGTCTGAGGAGCTGGAGCAAATACGGTTGTACCTCAGCGCTTGGCTGTAGACAATGGATCGTGTGTGTCACACAGTAACACAGTAAAAGAACTAAAAAAGAGCCACCATGGTTTAACAACCATGTAAAAGAAGCAGTGAGAGATAAAAAGGCATCTTTTAAAAAGTGAAAGTCAAATCCTAGTGAGGTAAATAGAAAGAAGCATAAACACTGCCAAATTAAGTGTAAAAATATAATAAGAAAAGCCAAAAAGGAGTTTGAAGAACAGCTAGCCAAAAACTCAAAAGGTAATAACAAAATGTTTTTAAGTACATCAGAAGCAGGAAGCCTGCTAACCAACCAATGGGGTTGAACCTGAACGATCGAGATAAAAAAGGAGCACTTAAAGATGATAAAGTCATTGCAGAGAAACTAAATGAATTCTTTGCTTCAGTCTTCATGGCTGAGGATGTTAGGGAGATTCCCAAACCTGAGCCATCCTTTGTAGGTGACAAATCTGAGGAATTAGCACAGATTGAAGTGTCATTAGAGTAGGTTTTGGAATTAACTGATAAACTTAACAGTAACAAGTCATTGGGGCCAGATGGCATTCACCCAAGAGTTCTAAAAGAACTCAAATGTGAAATTGCGGAACTATTAACTATGGTTTGTAACCTATCCTTTAAATCAGCTCTTATACCGAATGCCTGGAAGATAGCTAATGTAACGCCAATATTTAAAAAGGGCTCAAGAGGTGATCCCAGCAATTACAGATCAGTAAATCTAACGTCAGTTCCGGGCAAATTAGTTGAAACAATAATAAAGAATAAAATTGTCAGACACATAGAAGAACATAAATTGGTGGGCAAAAGTCAACATGGTTTCTGTAAAGGGAAATCATGTCTTACTAATCTATTAGAGTTCTTTGAAGGGGTCAACAAACATGTGGACAAGGGAGATCCAGTGGACATAGGGTACTTAGATTTCCAGAAAGCCTTTGACAAGGTCCCTCACCAAAGGCTCTTACATAAATTAAGTTGTCATGGGATAAGAGGGAAGATCCTTTCATGAACTGAGAACTGGTTAAAAGACAGGGAACAAAGGGTAGGAATAAATGGTAAATTTTCAGAATGGGGAGGGGTTACTAGTGGTGTTCCCCAAGGGTCAGTCTAGGACCAATCCTATTCAATTTATTCATAAATGATCTGGAGAAAGGGGTAAACAGTGAGGTGGCAAAGTTTGCAGACAATACTAAACTGCTCAAGATAGTTAAGACCAAAGCAGACTGTGAAGAACTTCAAAAAGATCTCACAAAACTAAGTGATTGTGCAACAAAATGGCAAATGAAATTTAATTTGGATACATGTAAAGTAATGCACACTGGAAAAAATAACCCCAACTATACATACAATATGATGGGGGCTAATTTAGCTACAACTAATCAGGAAAGAGATCTTGGAATCACTGTGGATAGTTCTCTGAAGATATCCACGCAGTGTGCAGCGGTAGTCAAAAAAGCAAACGGGATGTTAGGAATCATTAAAAAAGGAATAGAGAATAAGATGGAGAATATCTTATTGCCCTTATATAAATCCATGGTACACCCACATCTTGAATACTTGCATACAGATGTGGTCTCCTCATCTCAAAAAGGATATACTGGCATTAGAAAAGGTTCAGAGAAGGGCAACTAAAATGATTAGGGGTTTGGAACGGGTCCCATATGAGGAGAAATTAAAGAGCCTATGACTTTTCAGCTTGGAAAAGAGGAGACTAAGGTGGGGATATGATAGAGGTATATAAAATCATGAGTGGTGTGGAGAAAGTGAATAAGGAAAAGTTATTTATTTGTTCCCATAATATAAGAACTAGGGGCCACCAAATGAAATTAATGGGCAGCAGGTTTAAAACAAACAAAGGAAGTCCTTCTCACACAGCGCACAGTCAACCTGTGGAACTCCTTGCCTGAGGAGGTTGTGAAGGCTAGGACTATAACAGGGTTTAAAAGAGAACTAGATAAATTCATGGAGGTTAAGCCCATTAATGGCTATTAGCCAGGATGGGTAACGAATGGTGTCCCTAGCCTCTGTTTGTCAAAGGGTGGAAATGGATGTCAGGAGAGAGATCACTTGATCATTACCTGTTAGGTTCACTCCCTCTGGGGCACCTGGCATTGGCCACTGTCGGCAGACAGGATACTGGTCTGGATGAACCTTTGGTCTGACCCAGTATGGCCATTCTTATGTTCTTATGACACGAGCCAGAGCACAGAGAGGAATGGCACTAACGAGTTACATGTTTAGTTCCCTACTAAAGGAAAACAATCAGGGTACAGCGATAAAAAGCAGTTATTACGTAATCAAGTCCATAGCCTTGTCAGTACAGGATTATCCCCTATTGTACTTTCAGTAGGATTCTGTCAGTTCTAAATGTGTCAAGTCATTGGGGGAGGGGGTGTCATCGTTTCCCTTGGGAGATTATTTCACAAACTAAGAGCTATTTTCCTCATATTCAAACTAGGTTTTTCCTGTTATCCCTAATTATGCTCCTTTTTATTATTATTCTCCCTCTGGGCGACAGGGGATGGATCAACTTGATGATTACCTGTTCTGTTCATTTCCTCTGGAGCACCTGACATTGGCCACTGTCGGGAGACAGGATACTGGGCTGGATGGACCTTTTGGTCTGACCCAGTATGGCTTTTCTTATGTTCTTATTAGGGCAGTTGATTAATTGCAATTAACTCAGGTGATTAACTCAAAAAAATTAACTGCGATTAAAAACATTAATCGCAATGTTAAACAATAGCATACCAATTGAAATTTATTAAATATTTTGGATGTTTTTCTACATTTTCAAATGTATTGATTTATATTACAACACAGAATACAAAGTGTACAGTGCTCACTTTATATTATTTTTATTACAAATATTTACACTAAAATGATAAACAAAAGAAATACTATTTTTAATTCACCTCATACAAGTACTGTAGTGCAATCTCTTTATCGTGAAAGTGTTACTTACAAATGTAGATTATTATTTTTTTGGTTACATAACTGCACTCAAAAACAAAACAGTGTAAAATTTTAGCGCCTACAAGTCCACTCAGTCCTACTTCTTGTTCAGCCAATTGCTAAGACAAACTAATTTGTTTACATTTATGGGGGATACTGCTGACTGCTTCTTATTTACAATGTCACCTGAAAGTGTGAACAGGCATTCGTATGGTACTTTTGTAGCTGGCGTTGCAAGGTATTTACATGCCAGATATGCTAAACATTCATATGCTGCGCCTTCATGCTTCAGCCACCATTCCAGAGGACATGCTTCCATGCTGATGATGCTTGTTAAAAAAAAAGTGTTAATTAAATTTGTGACTGAACTCCTTGGAGGAGAATTGTAAGTCTCCTGTTCTGTTTTACCCACATTCTGCCATGTATTTCATGTCATAGCAGTCTTGGATGATGACCCAGCACGTGTTCGTTTTAAGAACACATTCACAGCAGATTTGACAAAACGCAAAGATACCAATGTGAGATTTCTAAAAATAGCTACAGCACTCGACCCAAGGTTTAAGAATCTGAAGTGCCTTCCAAAATCAGAGGGGGACAAGGTGTGGAGAATGCTTTCAGATGTCTTAAAAGAGCAACACTCCGATGTGGAAACTACAGAACCCGAACCACCAAAAAAAGAAAATCAACCTTCTGCTGGTGGTATCTGACTCAGATGATGAAAATGAACATGCATCGGTCCACTCTGCTTTGGATCATTATCGAGCAGAATCCGTCATCAGCATGGACACGTCTTCTGGAATGGTGGTTAAAGCATGAAGGGACATATGAATCTCTAGCACATCTGGCACATAAATATCTTGTGATGCCGGCTACAACAGTGCCATGCAGAAGCCTGTTCTCACTTTCAGGTGACATTGTAAACAAGACATGGGCAGCATTATCTCCTGCAAATTGTAACCAAACTTGTTTGTCTGAGCGATTGGCTGAAGTAGGACTTAGTGGACTTGTAGGTTCTAAAGTTTTACATTGTTTTATTTTTGAATGCAGTTATATTTTGTACATAATTTTTACATATGTAAGTTCAACTTTCATTATAAAGAGATTGCACTACAGTACTTGTATTAGGTTGTACTAAAAATAAATATAAAATAAGCATGTATACTTCATATTCTGTGTTCTAATTGAAATCAATATATTTGAAAATGTAGAAAACATCCAAAAATATTTAAATAAATGGTATTCTATTATTGTTTAACAGTGCGATTAATCGCACGATTGTTTTAATTGCACGATTAATTGTTTTAATTGCTTGACAGCCCTAGTTCTTATGTTTACACCTTTCATAATGCTTGTACTGTTACTATGGTCCACATCAGCACCACCTCACCTCCTTAAATTACAAGAAATAAACATTTTAAATTAATACAATAAACTTGACTAAAAATTAACAGAAACAACACCTTTCTACTGAAGAGACTGGGGCTCTGAGGTTGGGAGGAAAGGGAAACCAATCAAGAGTCAGAGATGCAGTGTTGCCCATTTGAGATAGGGCAGGATCCAACAAACTGGGAAAGATTACTTTCTAAAGAGAACTGATAGTGTAGATGCACATTAAAATAAAGGACCGTATAGGAGTGGGAGGTATTAATTTGTTTTGTTATACCACATGGAAACTACACCAATTAATCAAAGTACTGGACTGGTCACAGTTTTCCTGGATTGGTGAGAGGAAGATTGTGTGGGAATTGTAGAATGGTACATAATGTTTAGGGTGATCATATGTCCCATTTTGGCTGGGACAGTACCCTTGTTAAGCCCTGTCCCGGACATGCCAAATTTTTTGAAAAAAACGGGCATTTGTCCCGTTTGCTCTTGCTAACTGATCACTTGGCAAGAGCAAATGAACAAATGCCCAGTTTACCAAAAAAGTTGGTTGCACCCCCAAGGGGGGCTCAGAGCATGGAGGAATGTTGGAGGGGGGTGCAATGCGAGGTGCCGGGCAATGGGGCTCAGGGGGTCAGACTCAGGTGGCGTGGAGCTCGGGGTGGGGGGCTCAGCCCCAGCCCCAGACAGCATGGGGTTCAGTAGGGTCAGCCCTAGCCCTGGATGGCATGGAGTTTGGGGTCAGCCCCAGCATTGGCCTGCTAAACCCGGGGTTGTGAGTTCAATCCTTGAGGGGGCCATTTAGAGATCTGGGGCAAAAATCTGTCAGGGGACAGTACTTGGTCCTGCTAGTGAAGGCAGGGTTCTGGACTTCATGACCTTTCAAGGTCCTTCCAGTTCTATGAGATAGGCCCCAGCTGCGGGCAGCATTGGGCTCGGGCACTCAGCCCCAGCTCCGGGTGGCGGGTTGGGAGGCAGCTGTAGCGAGCACTGCGCATGGGGGGTGGGGAGTTGGTGTGTGGTTCGGGCGAGCCCTGGCCCTCCCATTTTTACTTTAGGAAATATGGTCAACCTAATAGTGTCACTTGATTGAAACCCCTCTGGCTGACTGAGATTGAGTGTTGCCTTGGCAGTTTCTGAAAGGAGTCCAGCCTTCTTTAGCTGGAAGGATGGTGGCTGTGAGGGTGAGAGGTGAAAAGTACAAAAGCAGGACAAAAATGGAAGGCTCCTTAGGCTATGACCCGCCAAATAAATCTGTAAGTGAAACTGCCATGATAGCTATGTTTGTTTGCTGTGTTGTAGCCATGTTGGTAGGTGAAGAAGAGCTCCATGTAGCTTAAGAGCTTCTCTTTCACCAACAGAAGTTGGTCCCATAAAAGATATTACCTCACCCACCTTGACTCTGTGATAGTTATATCTCTGTATAAAACAGCTTCATTGAGGCATGGCGTGATCATGTAGATACAAAACAGAGTTTGTCAGACTCCTGTCTGTGTGTGTCCCCTTTGCAACTAGATGGGGTCTGCAGAATTGCTAGGAGATGGTAGCTTGCATCAGAAAGGAGCATGCATAATTCAGCATAATCAGCTTCTGTGTTAGCATGATGCCCTGCTTGAAAAAAAGGGCACAATACAGTATTTCTTATGAGCAAAACATCAGCACCCTGCAGTGCGACACTAGTTTAATCCACAGAGGAATCATGTTTTTCCATCCTGCGAGGCAAGTGCATGAAGTTTGCCAAGACAAGGTCCAGGAGCTTGGTCATTGGATACAACTAATTAAAGTTTGATTTACCAAAACTGCTACTTTAAAACTGTTAGGCTCTCAGTCTCATGTCTTCCTATGCTTTGATTTTGCTTTCCGTACTTTACATAATCTGTCTGTTTCAATAGACACTAGAGCCTGATTCCTCTTTTTCAGTGGTGTAAATCCAGAGTAATTCCACTGATGTCAGTGGTTTCACAGGTGTGAGAAGAGAATCAAGCCCTGCTGTTTAATATCATTCCAGTAAAATCCCATTGAAGTCAATGTGATTTCATGGTATTATAGAACAGAGAGCTAAAGTCTTTTCTCACTTATTATGTTGTGGAAACCCACATCTATTTAGACCCAAGATGCAAAGTCCAAAGCATGTCCGGACCAAGCATGTTGGTTATGCTCAACATAGTAATAAATGGCTTCAAATTGCCAAACATTCTATCTTATCCTAAGGATACAATACAGCACTTTACAACACTGATAATTTATATAAACTTAAAATACAACAGACCATTAATCGGAAATATTGAACATTGCCACTTTGTATTGACAATGGTGATTCTGTACTAGAAGGAAAGTTCCCATTCAAACTTCTTTATATAGTCACCCATGTCAAAGTCTTAACTCATGACTGCCTAGAGGAGTTGACATTATCTAACTAACAATGTATTGCACATTAAAGTCCTCAGAGCAGAGGTCAGATGCAGCCTTTGGCCAATTAAGAGGAGGATGGTGACATCTGTTGACAAGCAGTGCTAGAAACTATGGCATCAACAAAATGATGATCCCAAGGGACTTACTATAGAGTATAGACCTTCATCCTGAGAGATCACTGACTCCACAGAGCCAGAGGTATTGACATTATGGTTTATTATACCACTACAACCTTTAGTAAAAAATTTCCATCAGTATATATGTTTATATTCCTAGGTAAGGGTAGATAGGATTTAATTAAATCACATACTTATTGTCTATAGGATTGATTAATCTATTCCATGCCTACTCTGGTGTAGGATTTAAACAGATCCTGTGTCATCATTGTGTAATAAGGGATTTCTGCTGTGGTTTTTAAGACCCTGCAAACTAGTACTCATGCAAGTAACTTAAGCATGTGATTAGCAGGGGCGGCTCTATGAATTTTGCCACCCCAAGCACGGAACTCAGGCGGCGTTTGGCGGCACACCTGCAGGCGGTCCCTGGTCCCGCGGATTTGGTGGCATTTCTGCGGGCGGTCCACCGGTCCCACGCCATCGGCGTCCCCATCGCCGAAGCTGCAGGACCGGTGGACCATCCACAGAAACGCCGCCGAAGGCTGCCTGACTGCCGCCCTCTCAGCGACTGTCACGCTGTCCCCCACGGCTTGCCACCCCAGGCATGCGCTTCCTGCAAGGAAAACTGGACGATTCTCCATCACTTTACTCACATTTCCATTCCTTATCTTAAGGTAAATCTGCTAATTCCTTAGTAATAGGACTTCTATCACTTACACTTTGCTCCTCAATTTGTTCTGCTCTGGCACAATCGCTACTGCCTAAAGCCCGGGCTCTGTTATTCTGTTTCAGATATTTTCCCATGAAATTTGCCCCTTGGTGCAAACTAGATTGCAATTGAGCTTTTCACTTCCTAAACTGAGCTCCTGAAGGCTTCTTTGGGGACATCTTTTATTTTCTATGGGAGAAGACGGACCGTATTAGGGAGAGCAAAAGTCTATGTTCTGCAGTCTTAGAAAGTCATAAAACATTGTGTTAAGCATGGCAAAAGTAGTAACAGTATTTCTTTTATGTTGTTGGGTATATAGGGGTTTGATAAATATCTCTGGCATCTCATTAAATACATCCTTTGTTAATTGCTACTTACACCCTTCTAGTCTTAAAACACAAGTACACTTTCATAATTGCACAATAAAACAATGGCATAATATTGCAGCTAGGCTCTCACTTCACTTCACTTTGTTCTTATAGCTCACTGACTGGTGACGTCCCACCCCACATATACCCATGAGGGCATGGCTGACAACATTCTAAGAAGTTCAAAGAAAATGTAGTTTTCAGAAAGTCTGGAAGATTCTACAAAGGTCCAGAACATTCTAGGAGGTTAGTGAAAAATGAATCCACATATGGAATACCTGAAACATTTTGTTTTCCCTTTTGTTGCTAACAACAAAAACAGCACTCTGACACCGGCACCCCTCAATCTTGTGAATGTAGATCAGCACTGAGAATCAGGAGTCATGAGTTTCTGGTTCTGCAGCTGATTTTCTGATTTTCTGTGTGAGATTGGACAAGTTAACTAACATAACATAAGAACAGTCATACTGGGTCAGACCAATGGTCTCTCTATCCCAGTATCCTGTCTTCTGACAATGGCCAATTCCAGGTGCTTCACAGGGAATGAACAGAACAGGTAATCATCAAGTGACCCATCCCCTGTTGCCCATTCCCAGCTTCTGGCAAACAGAGGCTAGGGACACTTCAGTGTATGGTTTGCATCCCTGCCCATCCTGGCTAATAGCCATTAATGGCTAAGTTCCCTGTAAGCTCAGCCACGCAGCAACCTATTAAATGCTGCGCAGGTACTCAGGAAACCCAGCCCCGGCGCACCTGCTGGGGACAGGCGCCCCTCCTCTCGCCTCAACCTAGCCCGGCCCCCGACCTGCTGCGGCTGGGGGACAAGTGCCCAGCCCCCAACCTGCCACAGTCGGGGGACAGGCATCCTTCTCCCAGCCCAAACCCAGCCCGGCCGCTGACCTGCCGTGGCCAGGGCACAGGTGCCTATCCCACGGCCCCAACCCTGGAGCTGCCGTGGTGGGGAGAGGAGCCTTTCCCCACCCCAGCCCAGTTGTGACACATCACCTCCATATTGGTGCACATAACAAAATTCATTCCATACATGTGTTGGAAAAATTAGAGGAAACACTGATTGACGGACCTATCCTCCATGAACTTATCAGGTTCTTTTTTTAATAAGGGATTACAAACATTTTTTCAAGGGAAGATGTGCATATATTTGTTGGAAGTGTTTAGAAGTAAGGTAAGTAGATTGTGTTCGTGTCTGAACTTTTCAGTGGGCAATAGATAGCTTGCCAAGATATTATCTAAATAGATTTAGATCTGTTCCTATTTTCTTCCTGTATCAGGTATCTGTTTCTAGTATGGCTGGAGGTATCGTGGGCCAAAACCTGTCTCTGGTAAAGAAATGAACCCTCTAGCAAGTACTGTCCACCTCACCTGGCTCCAGACCATAACAATCCCGATATTATGAGGGCCAAACCCCAGCTTCAGAGGTCCCTACTTTTTTATATTACCAATTCTACCATGATACTCCTGAGAAATAAAAAGAGGCGATAACTGTTCTAGAAAAACTTTTTCATATAGCGCAAAAGAGGATCACACAGGAAACACTTACAGAGATCTCCATAAACCAAATATGGAGCTTTTCACCAAAATGGAGGAAAGGCACTAGAAAGAGCTAGCATTAGATAAACAGTTAAATGTACAAGAAATAGTGCAATGTTCATTACAAGATTATATACAGATATTATTATATATCTTGCCATCTTGGGGCCATAAAATATTCACTGACAAAAGAATCTTGAAAGACAGTACCTTTAAGCATATTCATTAATACTTTTGTACAATAAGTTATTTCTGGACAAGTAATATGAACATAGTAAGAAAGATACCTTCTTATCCTGGGGTGGCATTTTTGCCTCAGAAAGTGATTCTGGGTATTAACCACCCATATTTGTGATAAAAAATAGTAAATATGCTATTATTTTCTGGAAAGGACAGTATTCTGTAGCAAAAACCTGGAAGCACCTTTGCTGCAGTTGTAATGACTTGATGAAAAAAGTTTAATTGAGCACCTTCCATTCTGTCTGGACTCCATTTCTGGGTTTCACATCAAAATAACTAATTTCTCTCAAATTCATTTGCATTTCAGCTTGGTAAGTCATGCCAGTTCCTATTGTTTTTAGCTGATCTCTATTACTTTAAAGGGCCACTATCAGGCTGAAATCTAGTCAGTTTAAAAAAATGAATTAAAAGTATTTTCAGGTACTGCACAGGTCACTCAATCCCCCTGCTAATTGTTGTATGTTAGAATCACATTTTCGTATTTTCTTAAAATATTTTTCTCGCCTTCGTTCACACAGAGAAAGTATCTACACAAACAAAAGTAGGAACTGATTGACAATACATAGGAAAGTGAAACTGATAACCAAAAAAGTTGTTAAAAGCACAAAGTAAAACTGAAACAAGATTTATCTTTTTGCTCTAATTGTGTTTAATTATAGTAATCTTAGATGTTAGACAACAGTTGATAAGACATTTTCAGACAGAAGTGGGATTAAAACAATCTCACTATAGTTAGTTTGTTTTTTAGTTGTCAAGCATTCATTGTTAAATTGCTAAATTAACCTCAAATGCATTAAGTGAAAAAATGCAACCTTGTTTCACTTCATTAAATATCTCTAGTATGATTCTTCTAATCACTGTTTCAAGCGTATATTGCTGCAGCACACATCTTGAAAAACCACAATAGCAGGTGATACTAGTACATGGCAGTGTGTACCCACATATATGAGACTAGAATCAAGCCTATACATTTTATTTATACTATAGTGCCAACAGACTTGAAATTCAACCATTGAATGGCTGAAACTCAAGCAGAAGCCTATCTTGCTGGCTTGAAGTTCTGGTGGTGTCAACAGAACTTCAGATTACAATATCTTTTCAAATTCTATAAGTCATCTATTTGAGTTACGTGTAAGCAAAAAGCATCTTTAATGTACTTAGTGTGGGAAGAGTGTCTCATCTTTTCATAAGTCAAAAGTGGAGGAACAGATTTTGATCAAATTTTAAAAAGTTCTCTCTAAGCTAAGAACAAGTAGGAAAAAATTTCAGGCCAGAATGTGAAATTTTCAGAATGTCACTTAGGGACAGTAATTAAAGTCCTGGCATAATTTTAAATACAGAAGGAGCTACCAGAGCAGTTGCTATGAGAAAAATAAACTTGAATGATAAATTATTAGAAGTTAGCACTGTATATATGTTGTGGGGCTGATTTTAGAATCAGAGGAGAAAAAGAAAATATTTAACTTGACTCTTAAATAGGCAAACAATAAAATCTACTGTATGAGTAATCATTAAACAGCTGCAGAATTTATTTTTGCCACCAAGAGGCACTGCTGTATAACTTCATTGAGACATCACCATTCAGTTTAGCGAGATAGAATAGCAATAAAGCGGATGTATATAGTTTTTGTGCTCGTAAATGTATGGGTTATCATCTTTAGTGGATCTGATTGATTTAGAGCCACACTATTTTAAAACAAAGAAAATATCAGTTTCAAATGAAACCTCAAAATATATTGTATAAAGTGCTGCTGCATTGTCTTTGTGAGATGTTCTACATATCCATCAGATCAGTTACAGAAAGTTACATCATAGATTAGTATTCTAAGAAAGTATTTAAAAAATATATGTGACAGGGTGCCACCCGAGAGCACAGACCCTCATGGCTTTGCAGGCACACCACCATCAGTCCCTCTTGCTTTTCACAAGTAACTTAAAGTAATATTCCCCTTCCAAGGATCCAATTTATTAGATCTGTATAAATATAGTTCTTCGAGTGGTGGCAGAGATGTATTCCACTCGGGTATATGCATACCCAGCACACCTAAGCCAGAGAACTTCGCTTAGCAGTACCTGCAGTCTCACAGCCTCTGGCCCTTGTAGCCCCTCTCATGGCTATATAAGGGCAGCACTGCACCAACCCCTACCCCTCCCACACTTCCTTCCCACCACTTGTGGCTTGAGTGGGAGCCGTCAGTGTGGTCTTAACCTCATGTTCATTATCACAACGTTTCTGAGGAGTGTTCTATAAATAATTTAGTAATACCTTAAGGGTTAGTTTAGTGTAATGTAATTATTAGAGTTTAGCCAGGGGTAATGACTTCTCTGGATTTCAAACATTGTCCATTGGGGTTGCTATACCTATTAGTAACCCCCACACTTAATGTTTATTGTGCCTTCAGGAAGGGAACATTAAGGTTAGGTGCTCTATTTGCAAGTTTTTTAAGAACAGAGTGGAGGTGGCATGGGACTTGTATTTGAAGCAGCACTTTGTGGAGCAGGCCATGAGGCCCACTTCATCACCACCAGGGAGTGCCGCTGATCACCCGGAAGGCTTCCTGAGCAATGCAGACTGCAGCTCTACATCTGGACTCAGATTGATCACCCAAGAGAAAGAGGGATTGTTCCCCTTCTTCTGGTCTTTTGGGGAAAAGAACCCATAAGACAGACCAGGGCTGCTCCAGAGTCCGAACAGATTCGTCCTCCCCATCTAGGAGGCGTGTGGACTGGCACCATGATTCTTTTGGTACACAGGATAGAGCCAGGCTGTCAACCACCTTGCTGGTACTGAGGCCTGATCAATTAGACTCCATACCATCAATGCTGGTACCACCCCTGGAGGGACCACTGAATCTGGTATCGACTATAATGATGTCAGTATCGACTGTCTCCACACTGCTGATGTATCAGGCAGCAGTGGACTTACTGTGCCAGTCTGTTCCTGACTTGCCACTCATTCAAGAGGATTTGTCTGTGGTGGCCTCATCTTTGGTGCCATTGGTGCCCCTTGCACTGGTGACTGACTTTTTGGTGTGGTCACTATCATCTGTGCTGCTTTATACCCAGGGCCTTAGATTTTCATCAGCCTCCTGCCCACACAGATACTATCTTCATACCAACAATAATTCCAGCACTGTCTACATCTGCAGATCTGGTACCAACTTCATCTTAGGCACCAATGCCTGCTTTGGTATCATATGTGATTATGGTGCCTTCTACTGTTCCATTGTTGGTGCCAATGAGCCCATCATTTTGGACTGTGGATGATGTGAGCTGTTTGTTAGCTTTGCCTGGTACAGCTTGTTAGTAAGAAATGTTTTGTTGGTATTGTTTAAATGTGTTTAATTAGCTGTTTTAATAGTGTGTATAAGGTAAAGGTTATGTAAATCACTGGTTTTAATGAAATCCAATATGGAGTATATCATCTGTGACTCTCGGACTCCATCTCTGTAAGCAGGCTAGCTTACTGTTAAAAAGACACTGGATTTCCCTGGCTCAAACCGGACTGAACCAGTTTTTCCCGCCAAAAAGGCTATATAAGGACTTGCTCAGCACCTGGGCAGAGCTGTCCATTCCAGCGGCAGCACGTGCACGATCGGGTCTTCCTAACACTCCAGAGCTAGAGAGAAGAGTACCATCTATCCTGCAGCGAGGTTAAGGAAGGAGAGGCCTGTCCTCACTATCCCTGCCACAGCAAACTGAATCCATTTTACCTCTGGAGGGTCCTGCTTTCCTGGTGTCCTTCATCCCGGAGGGTCTCCCTGCCTGCAACAAAATCCAACAGTCGTCAGGACTCCCCAGTAGTCCTCCTCGAAGGCTCCAAATCAGCCGGAGAGTAGAAGGTCCTGGGCTTCGCCTCTGTATGCTGTGTCCACTGCACCTAAATCATAGGAAAAGGTTTCTGTTTTGGGGTTTTATTTATTGTTTCTCTGAATACCAAGGGAGGTTTTGTGGGTCTGAGCTTCAAGCTTCTAAAGCCAGTCACTGAATCACTGTATGGTTAAGTTTGAGTTTCTTCCCTTCATTTTTTCCAGTTCTCTGTACCTTTACCCTTAATATACTTACCTGTTGTACCATATTACCTTGTCTTTTCTTCATTTTAATTACATCACACAGGGAGGGAGGGACACCCTTATTGTAAGCTAAATCCACTGGTGACAGATCCAGGAGGGAGCCCAGTCTGCTCTTCTGAGAAAAGGGGCTTTCCTTTTCTATCTTCCCCCCAACCCATTTCTCTAGTACTTTCTCTCTGAAGCGTTACCTTACTCCCCTTAGGGTAACAAGCTCCTCCTCTACCACTGGGCTACTTAGCCCAGGGCTACACTAGGGGAGGGGGTCGATCTACGATACGCAACTTCAGCTACGTGAATAGCGTAGCTGAAGTCGGCGTATCGTAATCGACTTACCTGGCCATGAGGACGGCAGCGAGTCGATCGCTGCCGCTCCCCCGTCGACTCCGCTTCCGCCTTTCGATGAGGTGGATTGCCGGAGCCAACGGGGAGCGCGATCGGGGATCGATTAATCGCGTCTTAACGAGACGCGAAAAATCGATCCCCGATAGATCGATTGCTACCCGCCGATGTGGCGGGTAGTGAAGACCTGCCCTTAGAAGGATCTTCAGGATCAAATGCAGCGATGTCTCCCTCTCCTTCACTTTGGCAGTATCACTCTCAGAGGTTGTCGAGGCCGCCTTGGGATCACCAGATACCAGGATCAGTACTGCTTCTGCAGTAGGGACAAAGCTTCCTGGCCTAGCTCCTACTGGCCACTAGTGTCATACCCTTACACACAGTGGCCTCTTTGGAATTCCTGGGAAACTCCTCAGTTGGCAAGGTCCCAATCATCCACTGTCTCTCTGCCTGAGCCACCTGTGCTACAGACAGTGACTCCCGGGGCGGAGGGAGGGGCACGGCGGAAAGGGAGGCTCCTTCTGACCTGGTACAACCTGAACCCTTGATGTGGTCAGATGTTCTACTACAAGAGATTCTGGTGGTTCCACTTCCCTCTTCTTCCTCTTCACGCGGTGCCTGAGTCTTCATCTTCAATACCAGAGATTTTAAATGCTATTAAGACCTCCTGAGACAAATCACGTCGTTGTTGGGTATTCAAGCTGAATTTGTTCAGGAGAACACCCCTAAATTAGTGGATAGTCTCAATCCTCAGCTCCCTGGAGAATCACTGTCCTTATAAATGAAGCAATATTGGAGCCTGCTAAATCTCTGTGAAATACCCCAGTGATTATAATGCCTCATGTCGAAGCATACTGACAAGAGATATTATGTCCCCATGCATGGTTTTGAGTGTTTTTGCTCACATCCACTGCCTAATGCCCTGGTTGTGGCAGCAGCAAATGAGAGAGTGCAGCAGGGGAGGTATAAATCTAAATCTATATATAAGGGCATTGCACCCACCTCTTGGAAGCGCCCCTTCTGGTTGGGTGTGTCTGCGGTCTTTAATCAGTCCCGGCCCTGGTATCGGGCCATACCTCCAGGGGTTCCTCCCTGGAGACACTGTCTTACTGCAGCCCTCCATAGGCTCAGTCCTTAGTCCCAGCAGCCAGCCAGGCGCTCTCTGTTGCTCCCCCAGTCCCTGCCAGCACTGGGCTCTGTGGTTCTGCCACTCTTCAACCAGCCAGGAACAAAGTTCTCACTCCTCCAGTTCCAGGCAGCAACTGACTGACTCTGGCCCTGCAGATCCTTTTATGTGGGCCTGCTGGGCCCTGATTGGCTGCTCCCTGCAGCCTCCCTTATTGGCTGCTTCCCCACAGCTTCCCTCATTGGCTACTTGGAGGACTTCTCTTCTGCTCCTCTCTGGCACGGGGTTCACCTTATCACACTAACCTAAGGGCAAAACCTAGTTCACCCCGTCACACTAATCTAAAGGCGAAAAGTCTAAAATATTAGATTTGATGGGGAGGAAACTTGATTCAACCTCCTCACTATAAATGCACATTGCCAACCTGCAAACATTATTAGCTAAATATGACTTTGTAAATTGGGACAAGTTTACAAATAAATTACCAGAATCCTCCAGAGAGGTACACGGCTCTTCCCTTTGGCCCATCATCAGCCCCACATGTCTTTATTAAATGTATGACAATGGTAGCACCCTATCTCAGGAGGTGGGGAATTCATGTATTCTTGTTCCTAGATGACTGACTACTCAGACATAGATCCAAGGAACATGTCCACAGTCATGTCCAGTTTACACTGGACCTCTTCAGTTGACTGTGTAAGGGACTGGGGCATAGGCAGTCTGGCTTAGCAGTCACAGCTGGGCTGAGGTCTGCCCACCAGGGATGGGAATCACCACGCTGGAGTTGGAGGAGTCACAAGTCCCATAAACAGGAGTCAGGTTCAGAGTCAGTTTAGAGTCAGAGACTGGAGATCAGAGATAATACCAGGTTAGAATTGAGAGGCAGGCATCAGGGTCAGAGTTAGAACAGATTCAGAGACCGGAAATGAGACAAGGGAAAATCTGGCATTGCAGTAGGCCAAAGTCTGTATGGTTGCCCAGACAACGTCCTGGGGCAACCCCTGGGGTTAATTAGGATCACTTGGCCAATCAGAGGGCCCTAGGGTCCTGTCACTCTGGGTCTCTTGGGCAATACTTCCTGCAGTGCCTACTCTCCACAGTGCACCCTGGCTGTACCACTACACAGCCTCCTGATGGCACTGTAGGACTATCAGCTGCCCCCGGCTCTGCACACCTGGGTTATAGTCCCTGGGTCCTTACTGACTGAGGCTGGTTTTGAACCAAGCAAAATTGACTGGAATCCCACTAAATCAAATTCATTGGGACCCTACTAGACTTTATAATTTTGGGGTTTTTTCTCCTGTATTAGTGATTCCAGACAGTTTGGTGCCTTTTTTAGCTTTCTAGTTGCATCCTTCAATCACCATCCATGTATACTTGAAGTTACTGGACTATATGGCTTCATGCACTTATGTGGTTCAGCATGCAAGGTTATAACTTCATCCTCTTCAGTCATGGTTGAAGTTGGTCTATTGCCCAAGTTGCCAGTCATTGGACAAGCTTGCCCAAGTGCCATAAGAACATAAGAATGGCCATACTGGGTCAGACCAAAAGTCCATCTAGCCCAGTATCCTGTCTTCCAACAGTGGCCAATGCTAATTGCCTCCAGAATTACTGGACTTGCTATCACTTGCTATAGTGGAGAGAAAAGATCAATGTGTGCCAAGAAGTCCCCTATGTCTGTCCTCCACCAACTAGTCACCAATTCCTCCACAATAGGTTGGGGAGTATATATAGGGATGCTAAAGATTCAGGGTTTGTGGTTGGACTAGGAAGTATCCTGTCATATCAACGTACTGGCACTTTGGGCCATTTGCAATGTGTGTCAGCCTTCTGGGATCAGTTCAGGGGAGCAGTGGTTCACTGACAATACCACTCAGTGTATGGTGTGAACAAGCAGGAAGGAGCCAGCTCCAACCTGCTTTGCCAGGAGACAAAGGTTTGGCACTTCTGCATTGAGGAAGACATGCCCACAGCGGCATACTTACTGGCTCTCAAAACCAGTTGGCCAACTGTCTCCAGAGAACTTTCTCAAACAATTATGAAAGATCTGTAAAGAGCAGCTTGGTGAAGTCCATTTTCAGGGAATGGGGCATCTGGTGAGTTGACTTATTTGCAACAAAGGACAACAGGAAAGGTCATAAGTTTTGTTCCTGAGCGGGACTCAGCCGAGCATCCCTAATCAATGCCTTCCATCTGAACTGGGGATCGGACCTAATGTATACCTTTCCTCCATCTCTCTCATCTCTCAGGTTATCCTCAAACTGAAGTTGGACCCTGCCAAACTGATACATATTGCACCAGCCTGGCTGAGACAACACTGGCTCTCTGACCTTCTCAGTCTGTCTCCTCAATCTTCCAAACCTCTTCCTCTCCTTCCCAACTTGCTGACTCAGCACCCCAGCCAGGTTGTTCATCCAGCGTTGAACAGCCTACACCTCATGGCATGGATGGAACATGGCCAGATGAGGAGGAAGGGCAATGGTTGGAAGCGGCTTAGAAGATCCTGCTTAATCATAGAAAGCCATCTATTAGGTCTACTAGAAAACCATCTATGAGGTCCTAAGTGGAAATGTTTTTTCTTTGGTTGACATTGAAGGGAATTCAACCCATTTTGGCTTGTATTCAGGACATTTTGGATGACCTGCTATATTTGAAGTCTTCTGGGCTAACTATTGGGGGTTCACTTGGTGGTGGTCTCAGCACTCCATTCTCCCATCCAAATAAAGTTGATTTTCTCAAACACCATAGTAGTGAGATTTCTGAAGGGCATTGTCCACTTGTTTTCTCCTGTAGTGGAAATGGTTCCATTGTGGGACCTTAACTGTGCTAGCTGCCCTTGTGGGTCCTCTATTTGAGCCAATAGCAATCTGTTTCTCCACTCCCAGAAGACAGGCTTTCTTATGGCTATAATGTCCATAAGAAGAGTCAGCAAGTTACAAGCCTTAATGGCAGAACCTCCATATACTCAGTTCCTCAAAGACAAAGTGTTCTGAAAACCACATCCAAAGTTTTTGTTTAAGGTGGTTTTGTAGTTTTGATTTAAGCAAGTTATTTACTTGCTTTTATACTTCCCTAAACCACATTAAAAATCCAGATGAGCAGCATCTCCATATGTTATATGCGAGGCAGTGCCTGCGTTTTGTCTGGAAAGGGCTAAACCATTTCATTCATTACTTCGGCTTTTTGTCTTCTGTGTGGACTGGATGAAAGGTCATCTGGTTTCCACAAAGGCGATTTCCAGATGGATAACTTTCTGAATTACCATCGCTTATGGAGTTGCTTGGGCTATATTCCCACAGTCATTATGGGCTCATTGCATGAGAATCAAAGCAACATCCATCACATTTCTCAGTGATGTTTCAATATTGGACATTTGTAGGGCTGCTACCTGGTCTTTCATACATACTTTTGCCCAACATTATGTGATTATCGCAGCATCTAGGTTGGATGCCAACTGTGGGAAGGCACTTCTGAAGTCATTGTTTACATAGACTCCAAGCCTCACCTCCTATGAATATTGCTTGTGAGTCACCTGAGTGAAATACACTTCTGCACCACTAAAAGAAGAAAAGGCGGTTACCTGTATTGTAACTGTTGTTCTTCAAGATGTGGGTGCAGACATGTATTCCACAACCCACCCTCTGTCCGCTCTACATCTGAGGCTCTAGACTTGGATTCTGGTGCAAAGAAATGAGGGGGGACCGGGATGCTGCCACCCCTATATAGCGTTGGGAGGGAATACAAGGGCCAGAGGGCAGAAGTGCCACCCCAAAAGGTACTGCTAAGCAGAGTTCTCTGACTTTGGTCCACTGGGCACATGCCCATCTGAGTGGAATACTCGTCTGCACCCACATCTCAAAGAACAACAGTTACGATACAGGTAAGTAACTGTCTTTTTCTTTTGGACCCTCAGGCCCAAACCCTTCCCCCTAGCTAAGGAATTCCACAGCCTTTCTTTCTGGGGCCATGCAGTGGTTCATAACAGCCCTGCTTCATAGAGCCTTATCTGTCCCTCAAAGTCAGCTAACAACTGGGTTTTTTACTTTTCCCAGATCACCACCTGGTCTTCATTTATCAGTATGTCTGCTGCTCTCTTAACGTGTCTTCCTTAAACTGGCCATGTCCTTGGAAAAGGGTTGGCTGGCCCCAAGCCTGCGTATTCTTTAAAGGCCAACACCTCCCCATTAAGATATACAAGATGATTAACAGTAAATTCTAGTAATTGAGTTTGTTTTGATTAATACACTTGTAGTACATGTGAAAATAGAGCGCAGAGCCACACAATAATGATCCCATCACACCCCAGCATCTGATCAGATTCTTCAATGCAATTGTCCTGATTGTACTAAGGGTTAGTTGAGGAATGGTAGAACTTGGTCATATTTTTAAAAAGTTCTTAACTCCAAATCCTCTTAACTCCTATATTTCTAAAAAGTTATAGAAAGGGACAGAATTTGGTCAGAAAAGTGTTCAGATACTGTTTAGAAATAAATAAATATTGGTATCACAAAGTTTAGGCTATTTCTATTCTATATCTGATAACCTCAGGCTCCCCATCAAATACTAGATTATATTCAGGTTTTGCTCTCAGTGAGCAGGGTCTGGATGATCTCAGTAACCAAGGTAAAATTTGTAGGAGCAGGGGACAGATCTCTCTTGGTGGCTGAGCCACTGTTATGGAACTTGTTTTCATAACAGATTAGAATGACCGTAAATCTCATTATCTTCAGGTCAAAAATGTAAGACTCATCTTTTCACCATAGCTTTACCATAATAATTGCTTCCCAGAAAGAGTAATTAAGTGAACAGAAGATGGTGAGAGAATGGAGGGAGAGAGCCCCAGCCATCAAAAGTGTTTAGTCTACCTGACCTTATGTAATTGTTTTTAAATTCATGGATACCGTGGTGCTGAATGCAGGATAGATTGGTTAGGTCAGTGGTTTCCAATCTGTCATCGATGGAGCACTTGCTGCTGGTCTACAGAAAGCTGCTGGACAGTGCTTTCCTCCTTGTTTCCAGCAACAAATTGCATTAAAAGAAGAAAATGAAAATACATAACTGGTTCCTAATATTACTTTTTCATGTAAGCAATCATTCTAGTTGTCACAGGGATGTTATTTATGAAAAGGAGATGTCCACACTATAAAATCCCTCTTCGGGGGAGATTTATGGGGGCTTGTTCATGCAATGTAAAATCCCACTTAACAGGGGAGCAATGGAGCAGCCATGATGGGAGGAGATCTTAGATGCATCAGTTCTACAGAGACTGACAGGAACCTGTAGAGACAGTTGGCAGAACAGACACAACAGGCATTAATGTCTTTTGCCTCCTGGGGATCTCCCAAGATCCAGACTCATCTTGGGGAGGGGAATCCAGAGACTTAAGAGGTACAAACTCTCAGCAAACCACTTCTCCTGAAGAATTCAGGGTAAACTTTATGGGTTTAAACGTGGAGCAAGCAAGGAATTGTAGAACTTTAGTGGTCCATCCTATGTGCACATGAAACTCTCTGGATTAAATTAAGTTGGATTCAAGTGTGGAAGTTTGTTACAATCACTACCCATGCATTTTTCCTATTCAAAATCCAAATTAACTATTTTAAAAAGGTCTTTGTGAAGGTAATTCTTTATTTCTAACATATTTATAAACTGTAAGCAACCAAAGGTGGGTGAGATTGTGTGTGCAACAGCTCCTGTAGCTACAGCTCTTCTTAGCCAGCTGCCTGAGGCAGGAACAAACCTTTCAAATGTAAAATAACAAAGGAGGAATTAATGGTCACACCCACTTCAGTCTTTGCCATTTCCACCTACTCTCTAGATTATTTAACAATTAAAATAGTGGGGAGGATGCTGCTACTTCTGTGATCAATGTCACTGGAACTATAAAGCAAAACACCTCCTATAGAACAGCATAATGTCTGATTGTATTGTGAGTCAAAGAAAACCAGTGTTACTAATGAGTGCCATAAGGGGCCCAATTTCCATTCATCCTGCAGTAAACAAAGTGATAAACACATTGTAAAGATATTGTACCAACCTCCCACCACCACCACCTCTGCACTGGACACAGGTGCTGGTAGATGTCTTAAGGTAATGAGCCTGCAGCTATTTTTCTTCAGATCTGGCATAGACCCTCTTTGCTTACATGGATCCAGAAGCCCCTGACGCAAAGACCCAACTGCACACAGAGGAGTTCTGAGACCATTTATATAAAAGAATATTAGGCAAGGGAATGGTACCAGTCAACAGGCCGTAAGGGGATGGGGGTCTTAAGGGAATTCAAGAATAATGAAACAATAGCACAATCCCTTCCCCCACCTCCGGAGGTGGCCCAAACCCTTCCTCACTACCGGAAGCTTTTTATCCCACCAGTGGTGCAAAGAGAATGGGGATGCCCGAGCCTGATGAGGTAGCTGCTCAGTATAGACTTCTAACCTAGTGGGGTATATTGCTTTTCGGCCTTCACCTTCCCTTGGGACACACATGAGTCTGAATCTAAAGTGTTCATCACCAGCCCCATTCTAGCAGTGTCCATCACAGTACTGTTCCTCAGGCTCAGGTAGCCCCACATCCAGAGCAACATAGTCCTTTTTCCTTCCACTGAGGACACACACATTTCTGCCAAGGTGGAACTCACATCTTCCCTGGCTCCTCCCAACTGTCCTGAAATCCTCTGGCTTCTTGCCTTTTTTGGCCATTGATCCTCCAAGAGTTGGCTGCTCACACTTAGGCGCCATCTGATGGCTTATTACAATATTCATAAAGTTTAAGACCAGAAAGGACCATTCATCCAGTCTGTATATCACAGACCTTAGAATTTCACCCAGTTGTCCCTGTATTGAGCCCAATAATCTGTGTTTCACTAAAACGTAAGTGCTGGTGCTGATTTTTTTAAAACCAGAATGTTTAAGTTATACTAAGTCAAATGACTAACAAAAATCTATTACATTTACCTTTGTCAACCAAACTTGTAGTTTCAAAGAATGAAATAAGATTTGTTTGACAAGACCTATTTTCCAAAAAGCCTTGTTGACAGGCATTAATTATATTTTAGTCCTTTAATTCTTTATCAGTTGAATCCTGTATCAGCTTTTCCATTATTTTGCCTAGGATTGATGTCAGGTTAACCAACCTACAGTTACTGAGGTTATACTGCTTGCATTTTTTGAAGATCAGTACAGTCTTCTGGAATTTCTCTAATTTTCCAAAATTTATTGTAAATTAACACCAGTGGGCCACATATCTCCTAAGATAGCTCTTTTAGGACTCTTGGGTGCAAGTTATACTGTGCTGCTGATTTAAAAATGTTTCTCTTTAATAGACATTGTTTACCATCCTCTTTAGTTATTAATGGACTGGAAAGTGCTTCATAAGCCTTGTGTGATGCAAGTACATCAGCCTCCTTCTTTCCAAATACAGAAATATTTATTGAACGTCTGTCTTTTCTGCATCATTAAGTTTTACCATCTCCATCTAATGAGCCTATACAATTATCAAGATTTCTTTTTTCCCTAATATTAGTGTAAAAGCTCCTAGATATTGTCCTTAGCCTTACCAGCCATGGATTGCGCCTGATGTCTTTAGCTTTCCTTAAAAATTTTCTACACTTCATAATTTCTAATTTATTTTGATTGCCATTTATTTCCCTTTTTCCATTTGTTACGTTACTTTTTTATTTCTAATTGCTGCCTTCACATTGCCACTGAAACAGGATGGGTTTTTAGCCAAAGTTGTCTTCTTTCTTGATTGTAGAATAGTGTGTCTTTTTGGCTACCTAATAAACTCTTCTTAAAGAACTTCCCATTTACATTCATATTTTTCCATCTAAATTTTCCCTCCCAAATCAGTATTTCACTCTTAAATTTGCTCAGCTTTGGGAAATTAGCCCTTCTGAAAAACCAACAAATATATATATATATAGTAATTGAGCATTATGGTGCATTAGCTCCCCTATATCTGATTGGAAAAACAATCCAAAGCTAAAGCATAAGTAGAACTGTGTTTTTTGCAAATACAGTAACTCCTCACTTAACGTTGTAGTTATGTTCCTGAAAAATGCGACTTTAAGCGAAACGATGTTAAACTAATCCAATTTCCCCATAAGAATTAATGTAAATGAGGGGGCTAAGTTCCAGGGAAATGTTTTTCACCAGACAATATATATATATATATATATATGTATATATATATACACACACACACACACACACTGTAAGTTTTAAACAAACAATTGAATACTGGTACACAGCGATGATGATAGTGAAGCTTGGTTGAGGTAGAGGAGTCAGAGGGTGGGATATTTCCCAGGGAATGTCTTACTGGTAAATTAACTAAGTAGTTGGCTGAGCCCCTCAAGCATTAACTCTCACACTCTACAAGCCCTGTTTGTTTCAGAGATAGAGATGCGCATTTCCAATTAGGTATCAATAGTGGGGTAGGGTGACCAGATGTCCCGATTTTATAGGGACAGTCCCGATTTTTGGGTCTTTTTCTTATATAGGCTCCTATTACCTCCCACCCCCTGTGCCGATTTTTCACATTTGCTGTCTGGTCACCCTAGGGTCAGACGTACACTTCCTTGTTAATTAGATCAGCAAGCCCGCAGCTGCAGCTTCTGCCTAAGGCAGCAGCGCCCTCCCTCGTGTGTCCCCACTGCTCGATGGAAGATGGGGTAAGCGAGATGCAGGAGCAGGGGGACATTAGCCCCCCTTTTCTTCCCCGCCCCCCCTCCCCCCAGCAAGCAGGCACTCTGACATTAGCTTCCCTCTTCTTTCCCTCCTCCGCACACAGCAAGCAGGCAGGAGTCTCGGGGAGCAGCACATGGCAGCGGGGGAAGGGGCAGCTGAACTGCCACAGTTGATAGCCTGCAAACGACATTAGAAGGGAGCATTTCACAACTTTAAACGAGCATGTTCCCTAATTGATCAGCAACTTAACAACGAAACAACGTTAACCGGGGCGACTTTAAGTGAGAAGTTACTGTACAAAATAATATGAAAAACAATGTATACAATGAACAAAAATGAAAAAGTCACTTTGCAGCGGCAGCTCCTGTCCTGTGAGATTGAGCCTGGCTCCCTGCTCCACGCATGGGAGCACGGGGTTGCAACACCACTCAGTTTTGGTCCAGCCATCCCTCCAACATCATGATTGGGGGGGGGGGGGTAGGAGGGGCAGCTGGGTCAAATTGGAGTGAATGGCATTGCAACCTGGCACACTGGGTCACAGCGCTGCTCACTCAGTTGTGGCCTGGCTACCCATTGGTCATCATGACTGGAGGGTGGCTGGGCCAAACATAAGTGATGTTGTGACCCTGTGTGCCAGGTCGCAATGCCCAGAGTGGGGAGACAGGCACAGACTCACAGGAAAGGAGCCGCCATTGCTGGGTGAGTGCAGGGTAGATTCGCTCAGCAACACCTGCATTTCCCTCCCCCTCCCCACACACACAAGGCAAAACTTTAGCATATGGGGGGAAATGAATAAGACAAAATAACCAAAAAAATCCTGAAAAAAATTGAAATATTGTAAAAAGTAAAAAATCAATTCACAAGGTTCTAAGCATACACACCAATTCGCCAGGGACTCCTTCCCAGTGGATCTATAGTTGTCAACCCTCGTAACCTGCTTCCCAACAAAATTATATTAGCCTGAGGATCTGATTAACATTCCTATTCATCTAACATAAACTCCTACATTTATGACAAACTGTATACACTGAGTGCTGTTCCAGAGGCAATTTATGCTTGCTCAAGTTGCAATTTCTCCATCAACACACTAGTAGTTGCTGAAATGTCCCGTTTCAAGTTCATATAGTTTATACAAACTCCCTCCATGTTCGTTGATGCTCTTTAAACTTCTTATAACAATCCATTATACAATGCAAAGTCACTTCAAAAACTGTTGTTCTCCAGCATGTTGGAATAGCAGTATAGATCTTCCATTACTGCCTTCTTGTTTCAGCAACAATGGTGGGGCCTTTGTGTATGGCTGAGCTAAGTCTGCGCCTTCTTGATCAAACAGCTGCATTTCTGATTATTGTACTCTGGGATCAAGTATCCTTATAACATACTATTTGCTTTCAATCCCTTTTATTTATTGCCTCTTTCAGCACAGATGTATTTCACTAAGTTGATAACATAAGCATGCTTGATTGCAAACATTAGCCTCATTTCTTCACTTTATCACTAAACTAAAATAAATCAATATGAATGCGACCCCCTTCTATCCCTAAGGATCGCACATTAGATAAAATCTGTCATTAAGGTTTATAATATTTAGCCCAATGCTGTATAACTTATAATAGACTTCCCTTTTATACATATAACTTTATTTAATCACAGTGGTTGATACAATGTGGTTCCCTATTTTTCCCACTACTGTATCTGGCAACATAATATGGTATCTTAATATTTGAAACCTACATTTCAATTCATTCATTCACATTCAGAGAAAAAAGGAAGTTTCTTCAGCTGCACTCTTGTGAAAGGCTTCAGAAACTATGAGTTTCCTTGGACTGTTTGGAAAATCTGACGAAAGCTTGCTGCTAGATTTTGAGTGTTTTATTCTCTCCGCTCTCTGTCCCATATCTGTTCTAGAATTCAGAATTTTGGGGCCTCAGTCATTACAAGGACAATTAGAATTGCCAATTATTTTTCTGTGCAATTTGTATGTAGGAATCTCACCAAAAATAGTTATTTGTTTCCTGGGGCACTTTAGCTTTTGTTTTATTTCAGGAACTCTTAATGAAATAAAATGAATAAAATCTCCAGATTTTCTTTGAAATGTGTTTTCTCTACATTTGTATAAGTATTTTCCACCACAGAAAATTATATTAGCAAAAGGGCACCAAATTGAATGCTTCAATATTTATATTTTAAGAAGTTCGGATAAATCTGCTTTTCCATATAGGAGTTGAATCCTTGATAAGGGAAAAGCCTGCCAGTGCATCACCATCACTGCCAGCTTAAGAATTTTTATGCATTCATCAATATAAAGAGTTTGGTAAAAAGGGTTTCCAATTATAATTAATTGATGACTTGAAGATTGTATTTGTGCAACCACTCTGCTTTCCCATGAGCTTTGGCTTTAAGTGCATCCCAGCAATAACATTAACCATGTCCATCTTTTGGTTTATTGTCCAAGTTCATTCACTCTTTCCATTTCGGTATCTACCATGGAATTCAGAATTAAACAGTTCTATTTAAAGGAACAACAAAGAAAGCTTTCTGCATTAGTTAACGGCACTACTTGTGCTGCATATATTAAAATAAATCCATCAATAGCCTGCAATATTTCAAATGTTTACACATATTTTAATCCTAAATGATGAAAACATCCCTTTAAATTCCAAGTGCTGCAAGCCAGCAGCTACATAATAGTAAGTGATCTAAAGGAGAAAGGTAAGGTAAAAAGGAGAAAACAAGGAACTTATCTGTTCTAAAGCCAATTTGAATACAGAATGTAGTGAGGAAAATTATATTTCAGCCAGTGTTTAATGCAGCACTGAGACAGTAACAGTGTGTGAACCATGGTTAGGCAAGGCAAAACTCTTCCCAGAGGTAACTCCTCTGAAACCAATAGGGTTACTCTGTGGATGATGTTTTTTATAATACCCGTTGTGACAGACCCAGACAAGTGGGATACAGAAATCTCATAGAAGGCAAATATACTGGCCATTGGATTAATAGTTTTCTGTTCCCTGAGTGACCAGAGGAGGGGCTGCACTAGAACAAGCAGGAACTTTCTGGAACCAATTTAAGGCAGGCAGGCTAATTAGGACACCTGGCGCCAATTAAGAACCTGCTAGAATCATTTAAGACAGGCAGGCTAATCAGGGCACCTGGGTTTAAAAAGGAGCTCACTTTAATTTGTGGTGTGGCATGCGAGGAGCTGGGAGCAAGAGGCACACAAGGAGTTGAGAGGGAGAAGAGTTGAAGGACTGAGGAGTACAAGCATCAGCAGACCATCAGGAGGAAGGTCCTGCAGTAAGCATAAAGAAGGTGTTGGGAGGAGGCCATGGGGAAGTAGTCCAGGAAGTTGTAGCTGTCACGCAGCTGTTACAGGAAACCCTATAGACAACTGCAATCCACAGGGCCCTGGGCTGGAACCCGGAGTAGAGGGCAGGCCCGGGTTCCCCCCAAACCTCCCAACTCCTGATCAGACACAGGAGGAATTTGACTGTGGGTTCTACCAGAGGGGAAGATCTCTGAGGTGATCAAAATCCGCCAATAAGCGCAGGACTCACCAAGGTAGAGGAGGAACTTTGTCACACCGTGGACCCTAAAGTTTACTATCTGATAGAAAATCAATATCCTCTTATTTATTTGGAGCAATATTGGTCCTGCTGCCATAGGCCTTGCAGGTTCTGTACTCCCAAAGAAAGCCAATTTGAAGAGAGATGCCTCCCACCCCCACCAATCGTTCTTTTGTGCTATATAGTGGTGTAATCCTGAAAAGTTTCAAGGAGTGTTTTGTCTTATGATGAGGGCTCTTAACTGCCACTGAGGTCAATAGGAATTGAAAGTGCTTAGCACTTCCAGAACTGGATCCCTGCTGAGGGACTTCTTCTCAAAAGAGCATTTTAAAAGAGCTGACAAAGAGTTCTGTGGCACCTTATAGACTAACAGATGTATTGGAGCATAAGCTTTCATGGGTGAATACCCACTTCTTCGGATGCATGCAGTGGAAATGCATCCGAAGAAGTGGGTATTCACCCACGAAAGCTTATGCTCCAATACGTCTGTTAGTCTATAAGGTGCCACAGAACTCTTTGTCGCTTCTACAGATCCAGACTAACACGGCTATCCCTCTGATACTTTAAAAGAGCTGAATCTCAACCTGAGTAAACCAGTGACGTGAATGAACATCGCCATCCTGAAGTGCCTGTTATGCCCTCCTCCTCCACTTAAATCCAGAGGTCATGAAACTACCAAAAAGTATGGGTCTGATCCTATAGTCCTAATCACATAACAAACCTCTTAACAGGATAAAACCTTTAATTTAGAACGATAGTGAGTAAGGGCTGCAGGATTGTGCGCCCACATGTGTGTAGAATTTTTAAAGATATATTTAAGTCCATTGCATCGCTGCAATAAAATGATGAATTGTGGCATGCCTCCCACAACACTGCATCCAAGTTTACTTTTCCACTGAGAAAACTATGAATGATTAAAAAAAAGCTATTTAAGAGTCAGCAAGAGCTTAAGGCCCAGCAGCTGGTAGTGGCACTTGTGGCAATCCAATTCCTCCTCAAAGCAATGTCCTGTCCAGAATCTCCCATTGTACAGAATCCTACAGAGATTCACAATCAGAAATTGAAAATGCCCCTGATATGCATCTGCAGATTAAACCCTGAACAGGAAATGGAATTGTAATAAAATCCACCGAAAAAACCCAAACAAAAAGCCAAACTCCCCCCACGATATTCACTGTGTGGCATTTATTGATATTGATGAATATGTCCAAGACTATTTGGTGACTTTGCAATCAAAGGATGATTTGGGGCACAATTAAAATAATTAATTAAAAAAACTCATACCTAATACAGAGATGGTATTGTAGATAATTCCCCTTCCATTTACAATTGCACTATCCCCCCTCCCAGTACCAACTGCATAACATCAATGTGGCAATTACAGAAATTGTTTTAAATGGAAAAAGTAATATTAAGAAAATGCTTGATGTATTCTAGCTGTTTTTAACATGATTTAGCAGCAAGAAACAAGTAGGGTAGCCAGCACCATGTCAGCTGCCCCCTTTTCCACAGACTTGCAGTGGTTCATGGCTCAGAGTTAGAGTTCTACTGGTCTAGTCGATTGGGAGCTGAGCTGGGAGCTGACTTTTCATCCTTTTTATGCCACTGTCTTGTTTGGTCTTGAGCAAATCACTTAACCTCTCTGCTTGGGATAACAACTCATACAGGATGTTGTGAGGATTAAGGGCCTAATCCTTTATTCCTGGCTCATCCAGAACTCCTATTTAACTTCAATGGGAGCTTTAGATTTTTGGGGAATGCAGGACAAACAAGCAATATTACCAACCCTAAGCATTCAAAAATCATGAATCAGGCCCCCGAAATCACAGTGTTAGAGAGCTTTCCCTTCACCCTCTCCCCTGGTTCTTGTCACACAAACAGCACGGAGCAAAAGACCAGAAGTCCAAAGTGCAAACAGTGCGATGTTTATTGGGGTTAGTTTTTAAGCAAGCATATTTCAAAGCCCTTTACACCAGTCAAGCTTATTTCTATAAGCCGATAGAGTCTGTTCCCCAGTGTTCTGTTCCCAGCTCTGATGCCGCAGAGTGTTTACCCCATGTCCACCTTCCGAGTTCTGACGCCGCAGTTTTACCCCGTGTCCCCCTTCCCAGCTCTGATGCTGCAGAGTGTTTACCCCATGTACACCTTCCGAACTCTGACGCCGCAGAGTGTTTACCCCATGTCCCCCTTCCCAGCTCTGACACAACAGAGCGTTTACCCTGTGTCCCCCTTCCCAGCTCTGACACAACAGAGCGTTTACCCTGTGTCCTCCTTCCCAGCTCTGAAGCCACAGAGTGTTTACCCCATGTCTCCCTTCCCAGCTCTGACACTGCAGAACATTTACCCCATGTCCCCTTCCCAGCTCTGATGCCACAGAGCCTTGCCTGTGCCCCTGTTCCGTGTTCCCTATTCCCGTTCCCCCCCTTAGCAAGTGATTCCAATTTCCCTTCCACTTCCTGTTTAACCGCAGTTTATTTAGCAATATTCTTAGCTATAACTTAACCAATTATTTTACTGAAATTTAACTAACCAATCCTAACATATTCTAACATAATTCTCTAACCAATTATATTTCACTACCATAATTAACTTACACCTAGCAAAATGAATTATACAGAAAACAGAAACAATTAGAGAACCAGACAGATTAGCAATAGAAAAGAGGGGGCCATAAAGATAAAACAATGCAGAAATGAGGGTTTTACACCACAACCATTGATAAGTGATTTCTTGCCAGACAGGATGCTATCAAACTAAGTTTTCTTTAACCATCTTAAGATCTGTTTCTTTATCTGGTGGTGATGCCTTCTGGATTTTGAAACTTTAGGGTACATTCTGGTCGTGGTTTCAAGATTTCTTCATAACCAGGAAGGCTAGTAGCTTTTTTTAAATCTCAGCCATCATTTTTTTTCTTACATAATCACTTACCTCCAGGTTCTGGGATCAAGAAGAACACCTGTCATGAGTCTCAAGATAAAAATCACAAGAGTTGGCATCAGTGCAACATATTACTAATAGTACTTTAGTGACCTTGGATGTGGACAGTTCTCTTTAAGCCATCATTCAACATGACTCCACCACAAAATCTGGAAATCTAATCAGTTCAAATTTAAACACATTTTGGCAACAGGCAGCTTTATGTGTCCATAGTGATTCATCCCCAAAGCACACCATGTCTGCTCCTCCCTGCAGTTGATAAAATAAAAGGAATCTTATTTACCTAATTGTTTTTTGAAAGGATGATGTGGTTTTCTTCTATGCTTCTTGAAAAAGTGATATAGGCTCCTTAACATCCACCTGGACAGTCAAATAGCACCAGAAGTGACCTCACTCTCTAAATCTGGGGCACCAAAACAAGTTAAAATAAAGATTCACCTTGTTGACCTGATTAAAGTCTGAAGAGTAGGAAATGGGGACATATACTTGTTATGAAATTTTGAAAATGTGTGTCTTGAAGAGAGTTGAGGTGACTGATGGATGGCGGATGAGGTGGATTTATTCTTAATCTTGTGATTATAGCATAATTTAAAGATGTTGTTGCCAGGTTAATTAAAACTCACTGAGGTGAAGGTATGGCTACACTATGGGGACTATGCCGACCTAGCTGCATTGCTGTAGTGTAGATACAGCCTACAATGTAGGAAGGTGTAGTAAGGCGGTGGGGGTCCCCGCCACCCCAGAGAGAGATGAGCCCCTCTGGACACCAGAGTAGGCGGAGCCAGGAAGCGCTGAGCCCACCCCCGCAGAGGATCAGGTGTGGCACAGGAAGTATAAAGGCCCGACCCCAGAGCTCACTGGGAGGGCAGCCGCTGTGGAGGCCAGATGCCTCCGGCCTACTGCCCAGTTGGGAAACCTCAGTGACCTGCAGCTGACCCAAGGTCTGGCTGGGCCTGCCCCAGGCCAGCTACCCGGAGGAGTTGCCGAGCCTGCCCCCGGCCAGCTACCCAGAGGAGTTGCCAGGCTTGCCCCAGGCCAGCTACCCAGAGGAGTTGCCAGGCCTGCCCCAGGCCAGCTACCCAGAGGAGTTGCCAAGCTTGCCCAGTGCCAGCTATCCCGAGGAACCCAGGGTGCTGGACCCCCCGAGGATACCACCCTGACCCAGGTACCTCAAGAGGGGGAGTCTGGAAGTAGCCCGGAGGTAGCCGACCCAAGTCTGGCTGTGCCACTGCCAGAACCCATGTCAGTGTGTTGCAGCCAGGATCCCCACTGACGCAGCAGTGGACGCAGTGGAGTGGGCGGGCCTGCGTCCCCTCTGCCACCCAACTCATGGATGGCAGTCTTCGGCACCATAGCTATGCCACTGTATCCCCATAGTGTAGATGCAGACTACGGTCGTAGAAGGGGCTTTTCCATCTCTGTAGGAACTCCAGCTCCCCAAGCGACAGTAGCTAGGTTGATGGAAGCATTTTTCTTCCAACCTTGCTGCATCTACATTGGGGGTTAGGTTGGCATAGCTATGTTGGTCAGGAGCATAGGTTCTGGAACTAAGGGTGCTGGGGGTGTTTATACAGTGTTTAAAGTTTGGTTCAATGACTCTCAGCAACCCCACTATAAAAATTGTTCTAGCTCCCCTGGTCAAGAGGGTGGATTTTTCACACCCCTGACCAGAATAGCTATATTGACCTAAGCTTTAAGTGTAGACTAGGCCTGAGCTTCTGCTTTCTCCCTTTGCCTGCACAAGCAGGTTGCTGGATAGAACAAGTTTTTCCAGTATTCCTGCGGTAATCTGTGTCCCTCCCTATCCATAATAAAACTACTCATTGCATGTGTATGGTGTTCAGCAGTACTGTGTATATGAGAACACAACTCTCAATGGTCATGGAAATGTATAGATTTATAGAGTCAAAAATTCCAAAGCATTGGGAGTAATGTTCCAGAAAGAGCAATGAAATCACTAAGCCAATAAGGGGTGAGCTTAAAAAAAATGCTTGATATTGTTAAGAAATCTGTATTTAATATATTTCAGGCATTCTGGACAATATTACATTTGGAGTTGCATGGAACTTATGCTGCACACCAGAATTTTATTTTAAATGCACCACCAATTGCATTTTTGAGGGGATTAGATTAGATATGCGAAAGCATTGTGCAAATCCTTTTGTGCTTCACTAAGTATCAGAGTCCTGATTCTGCAAAAGAGGGCAAAGAACAGATATGTCTAAGTAACTTCCTGCAGAAGTTATCAACCACTCCCCTCAGTATTGCTAAGTAAGAAAGTATGAGTGTGGCATTGGCATTATTTGACTTAAAAGCATGAGATGACTCAGCTATTATTCCACAAACCAATCCTGCTTCCCTGCAACCATTCACATTTGCTGGATTCTGGGGAAAAATACAGTTTTGTTCTGGCTCTGGTGCGTGCAATGGAGAACTCTGAGAAGGGTGACCAGACATCCCGATAAAATCGGGACCGTCCCGATTTTTCATCTTTTGTCCCGCGTCCTGACCGATGCTTGGTCGGGACGCCTTTTGTCCCGATTTCCGGTCTTCTTCCGTTTTTTTTTTCCTCAACAACTTCGGGCAGGAAGTCCCGATTTTCGGGTCTTCTCATCTGGTCACCCTATCGGAACATATCTTGAGTGGTGTATTCTTTCTCACATTCACTGTGAAGTATAAACCCAGACTATAGTTAGTAGTCTTGGTTACTCTAATTCAGAACAAGGTCTCTGGAATCCCTGTAACCAAATAATATTAGACAACTTCCCATGGTGGGTCAGCCACAAACACCATTTATTACCCGTGCACACCCTTATGGCCATGGCGCCTCTGCGGTGCCCAGCTAACAATTCCTCCCCTTTTTAGGGTGCTCTCATTACATTCACATCAAACAAACAATCTCACAGGCCCTTCTGATCAGACTTTTATTCTATTTTCATTTTTCCAATATAGCAAACCAAATCTGAAAACGACAACTCAGTGATTAACCCTGCTGCTCTTAAGCTCTTACCTCAGGAGTCTCTCATCCATAGCTTACTGCCAGGCATCCTATCTCTGAGAGTCTCAACCATTCTCATAACCCCCTTCACTGCAGATTTCTGCATAGAGAGTACACTTATAAAGTTTGCGGATGATACCAAGCTGGGATAATAACAGAGCTCTATAACTGTATATAACAGAGCGAGGACTAACACCGGGCCTTCCAAATAGGAGAGATACCCATGGAGCATGATTTCCATTGGATTTAATACACGTAGGCCCTGTCTTGGTGGACAAAAAGAGAGTGTTCTTCCCGTGATGTTTGCTCAGTGAGTTACTTTAACATAATTGAAAAGCCCCATCAAGATGCAGACTAATATGCCTGCAGCCATGTTAGCTGGCTGTGTTTTAACCTAGTGAGGAGTATGGTGAATCAGGGGAACTACCCACCAGCACAGAAGGGGTTAAGGAGAACCTTTGGGTCCAGCTAGCCACGCCCCAACATAACAGCCAGTGTCAGACCTGGAGGGGGGTTTAGGGCTGACTGGTGAAGAGGCAGGAGCTGAAGGCAGTTATTTAGAAGCAAGTGCTGGTTCCCTAGCCAAGAGGAGACTGTAAAAAAACTCCTGGCACCAGAGATAACTGAGTGCTCCCCAGAGACATTGTGGGGCTTGCCCTCACCGGCTTGTGGCTGCCCTGCCCGAAGGAACCTGGGACCCTACAAAGTGCTCCCCTGGACACAAGAGGGAATCCTACAGGAAGCAAGTCACCTGATAGATTGAACTAGAGTGGCCATGCCGCAAGATGAGTGGACTGGTAGGAAGTAGACCAGAGCAATGGATTCTGACTCCCCTTTGAGAGGGACACCAACCCCCCTGCTCAGGAGTTGACATATACAGGGTCCTGGGCTGGGGCCTGGTGGAAAGGGAGGTCCCTACTCCTCTTCAGCCTTAAAGGCTGAGACCACTCTGCCGGCTGAGAGCCAGGCAATCTAACCACTAGGCTGCCTGGCCACCCAGACCCTGTTTCAGAGTCTTGGCTAAACACAGTGAGTTAATATGGCTTCAGATGTGTTAGTCTGCATCTTGACAGGGATTGTCTATCCTGTTAAGCTAATATGACTGAAAAACACAGCCTTTTTGCCCATCAAGACAGGACTATATAAAAGTTTGATAGGTTGAGCTATGACCATACAGTATTTGGCTAGAATGTAAATGACCGTGTAGCACTGTATCACTCACATAGGGAGCTCAATGAATGGATACACATGCCAAATTTAGCAGCAGAATTGTATAGAGTATAAAAAGTACTCGATATATAATATGTATAGATGCACCAACTTTTTACGTTTCCTTTCCCCCCCACTTATGGCAGAATCAAAGCACTACAGAGTGTCTCGCTTTCAAAAGGTTTACAAGTCCTTATGCCCTACTCATCTGGGAATAGGTCCTTCTATTCTGCATGACTCCTTGATTTGCCAGCTGATCATGGGTTACTAGAGAAAATACGAGGAAGAACCTTCTTTGGTTTTCTAATAAACTATTCTTTGGGAATATTGCATTTTCACACACACTCGCCATTCAAGAATGCTTTAAAAAGTTAGATTAAAAAGATCAGATAGGGAGACAGTGTCAAATACTGTAGGACATATTTGAGAGTGGGCTTATTTTCAATTCATTCTAGTTAGTCCATGCATCTGTTTGTTTTTCAGGTTTGTTCACTCTGGTGTTGAGAAAAGAACATTTGTGAAATTCTGGGTGAGAAGAAGCAACACCACTTTTGATGGCTTGCTACTCAGATGCTGCAGAGGCTCAAACCAGTAATACCATATGTCTGAAATTCCACTGAATTTAGCACCAAGGTTCTGGGTAAATGTCCAAACCTTTTTTCAAGTTGTTGTGAGCATCTACTGACAACCAGTGTATTACATCAGGGGTCTCAAACACGCAGCCCGCGGGCCGCATGTGGCCCGCGGAGTTATTTCCTGCAGCCCGCCATAGGTGCTAAATTCACTGGCAGCCAAGCTTCAAACATTACTGAGTGTTTATATTTTATTAAACCCCCTCTTTGCATTACAGTTTAAAAAAAGTTAATACATTGACTTTTAATAGAATACTATATTACTCTTCATTTTTTTCATTTTTGACTATACTTTTGTATCATTGTATGAAAAGGTTTCAGTAATGCGGCCCTCAGGCCAATTTACTAGTTCTCATGTGGCCCTCGTGGTAATTTGAGTTTGAGATCCCTGTATTACATTATGATCCAAAATGTCCAGGAAGGCAGAAATCTAAAGGACACCTACAAAGAATTTTTCTACATTTCAAAAGGTAATTTTGGTACTCGCTGTTTCAACTTTCCCGTGGAAGGTTGAGTTTGAAAAATCTGTTTGCTACTAGAACATGATTTGTGGATACATTTTTAACAAAGAATTTTATTTTAGAAAAAAGACATTTCTTTTCAAGAAAAAAACCACAAAGAATTTCATGGAGCTTCCAAACAATTATAAGGGATGTTGGGTGTCAGAAAATTAAATTATGTGAAAATCAAATAAAATTCGTATAGAAATCATTTCTTACACTCTGACCCTTTAATCCTGGATGCATTATCACTTTATTGTGGTGCTCTTTTTCAGTTAGATCTTGTCTCAGCTAGTAAAGGGGAACAAATCCTTAAGGAGAAAAAGAACATTACTAATAATTGTGCCAGAATTAACTAGTGGCATTTCATGAGAAAATTGGCTGAGAAGATTAAAAGGGCTTTATTAAAAATGGCTACTGGAGATCCTAGGAGCTAAAAAATTAATGAGTTTTTAGTGTTTGAAAGTGCTAGATCTTATGTTAAGAAGTCTGGAGGGTGACAACTCACAATAACTTTTACTAATTCTCCTACTTCCTTTGCTTTAAGGAGAAATGTCCCAGGAGCTGTGAAACCTTGGAAAAATTCTAAAATAATGTGTTACGTAGCTTTATTGGTTGCCTTACTAAACAGGAGTTGGCCTGGCTGTCAGTAGCTTTTGCTTCATAAAATGTGTCTTTAGATTAGACTTTTGGCAGTTATTTTATTAGTAAGGTTATTGAGCGATGGTTGACTTTATTGGGCCTGAGAATAATCTTATATTAAATGATTATTTCTTCTTTCAGGCAGTAACATCGGAATTTCCCAAACTCTTCTATCTTTAACAAGTTGAGATGATGTCTCCAGCTTTCTGGCAGATAGGCTTGACACATAATTGTATATGTAAATTAATAGGTTCATGTGATGGGGCATAAGAACATCCCCCATACAATCTGCTCATAGATGTCCACATTTCTACAGATGGTCCATGGCTGTGCTTGCACAGTCTCTTCTCTTTGCAGGCCCAGGAGATCCCATATCTCTTGTCTACTCCAAGCCAGAGCACCATGGCTGGAATGTGTAGCCAGCATAGTCATCTTGGCAGTTGTGCAGCTCTCCTTGACTTAAATGAGAATTTAAGTGGCAGGCCCTAAATTAGGAATTTAGAATATAATAGGATGATAAATGTTATTTTAAAGAAACATTGACATCAGTATTTGAGCTTAAGTAGCATGTAAATGATTGAATATGATACAAAGACCTATCTGGAACACTTACTACTTTAACATCATTGATCTGCATATCAAAAAATTCAGTGTGACTGCCACTTTAAAAAGCATGTGAAACTAACTATTGTAGGGGACATACAAAAACATTCTCCTTCCTTAGGCCTGGTCTACACTAGGGTTGGGGGGACGACCTAAGATATGCAACTTCAGCTACGCAAATAGCGTAGCTGAAGTCGACGTATCTTAGCTCGACTTACCTGGTCGTCGTCACATCGGCGATTCGACCGCTGCCGCTCCCCCGTCAACTCCGCTTCCACCTCTTGCAGAGGTGGAGTTCTGGAGTCGACGGGGAGCACGCTCGGGGATCGATTTATCGCATCTACACTAGATGCAATAAATCAATCCCCGATAGATTGATCACTACCCGCCGATCCAGCGGGTAGTGTAGACGTACCCTTAGAAGCAAAAGCACTAATGGTGTTGCTGACAATAGGAGGTTGGAAAACATTTATTAATGATGGGGTTTCTAATTTTTAGTCGTATATCACTAAATTAGTAGCTTTTTTTCTTTATAAAGATGAAAGGAAGGGAGGGGGTTAAACGACCAAGTAGTAAATATTGTAACTGAAAATGTAGTCAGTGTGGTTTCATTTTTTTAGTTCTGCTATGAAGTAACTATATTAGTTTCCTACAATTAGAGTAAGAATTTGATATGTGTACAAATAAGTTGTATTCAAAGCAGAGATCGCTGAGAGCAGACTTCAGATCCAAATGCTCCTGGACATGTACTGCATCTGTCACCATGACAGGAGTCCAAGCAACCACAAAGTAATAAGAAGGATTCACCAGCAGGTGAAGAGGACTTTAAAAAGTTAGTTTTAAATTATGTCTTGGTTGAATGCCCCCTGCAACCTAGTTTGAAGGGAAGTTAGACCGGAACTCAGGGCCTTCTCTCTGTTTATATTACTGCTTTGGCAGTTCACTTTCATGCATGAAATATTGAAAGATCATGGATTCCAGGATCTCTCTGAATAAATATATATATATATATATATGTGCATTCAAGTAAATATTAATTACTTTAGACAGCAGAAATGTTACCAGGTCATAATAAATGCAGGGCCTATTCAGTGCCTTTTCTCTCAGGCAGTTATTTCAGCAGTAGGGTCTGCTTCAAAATGTCTATAAATAACATATATTCCTCATTCATTTGGACGGTTTTTTGGAGCCACTGCTGCTAGAACACACTGGGAGGGGCTTGGGATCTAGAACACCACTCCAGAGAGTCTCAGGAGAAATACTATCAGGGGTTCCTACTGATGACATCTTACGGGTAAGAGGGAGGCTTACGTCCTTCCTATCAGTCTTTAAATTCCCTGTTCCTTTAAGATAGCAACAGAAAGGGCCAAGAGCTGCTACTCTCAGTAGGTCCCACCCTCCTGAGCTGCTTGCAGTACTTGATTTGACTCTCTTAGGCAATGATAACAATCAAATAAAAGCATTCAAATCTCGGCATTCAAATCTCTCCTTTGAAACATACTTGTTATGCCAAGTTTCTTCCCTGCCTTCTGCCCCAAAGATATCTGGACTTTGAGCTGGAGTATATGATGTGTATAAACTGCATTGGTTGATTGAGATTGCCTGGGCTTGTTCGGGCAATGCTACCAGAGGTGCAGCTGCAGGAAGCCCTGAGTCAGCCAGGGCTCGCCCCAGAAGGGACAGATTGAAATATTGAAAGTGTGATGCTTATTGCTCATGCTCCAGTGCCATATGGTGCAGAGCACAAGCAGCTTCATGCTGAGTCACAGCTCTATGTTGATAAATAAGATGAACCCCTTGTGGGATCTGACATCTTCCCTCTATTGATTCTGCTCTCATCCTGTTTTATAGGACACCTCTTCACTACTCCTCTCACAGGCGCCGGCTTGCTCTTTGCCCCGGGGTTGCTCAACCCTTGCTCTGCCCCAGGCCCCACCCCCACTCCACCCCTTCCCCCAAGCCTCCACCCCCACTACACCTCTTCCCGCCTCCACTCCAGCCCAGGCCCTAACCCCACTCCACCCTTTCCCCCACGTCCTGCCCCTGCACCACCCCCACCCAGTTCTGCCCCTTCCCCCAAACATGCCCAGACACCTCACCTCCCTCTCCGCACAGTGCCTCCTGTATAGTGCAGAACAACTACTTAATAAATAATAATTTCCTTTTCACTGGAATTTTCCATTGCACAATGTGTTTATTTCAATGCATGTTTACTATTGTTTTCCCTAAAACTCCTACCTCACCATCAGCGTGAAGAAATTCAATGCAAAAAACTATGGTAATGCAATGTGGTGGTTGAGAATTTAAACTCCTAAGTCAGGAAAATCAAACCAGCTATAATTATATTGTAGCTCAGCTGTGTTGCACATAGTTGGCCCAATCCCGCATAAAGTAGAAGTCAGGGGATTTCCTGTGTTATTTATCTTGTGTTATATATGTTTCGGACATTACACTACATTCAGACATGTGAGAGACTGTTGTAGCCAAAATGCAAATAGTATAGGTGACAAGGAGGAGGGGGCATGGATCTTAAGCGTGGTAACTCATAACTGCTGGAAATTACAACTGTTCATAGCCTTCAAAAAGAAACCAAAGCGTAGACGCTGGCCTGTTTAGGCAGTCTGGCTTGCTGGAGATATTAGTGATATATATTAGTCAGGGAACTGTGCAGCCTGGGAAAACCCTGGTCAGGAGGGAGAGAGAGACAGGTCTCCACCCAAAAGAGGTGATGGCTGAGGAGCTAGGAGACTAAAGTGGATGCCCTTGAAGGACCACCTGTATATCCTAGTTGCCTTGAACTGTGATATACAGGTTTGGGGCCTGCAAAAGTGACTGTAAGCCACCTTTGTGGGCCTCCCTCAAGTTACCCAGTGCTCCAGTCAGTTGATTCTAAGGGTATGTCTACACTTACCATTTAAAGCGCAAAACGTCCCTTTTTTGCACTAAAACTGCAGGAGCGTCTACACTTGTTAATGACTTTTTGCGGTGAAACTCAGAAGTTTCACTGCAAAAAGAAAATCACCTTCACGAGAGGCATACAGCTCTTTCTGCTGTTCTTTTTGCGCTGCTGTGAAAGTGAAGACACATTCTAGCAGTGTAAACTCCTTTTGGCCTCCAGAGGATATCCCACAGTTCCAAAAGCAACCACGCTGGCCAGCATCTCCGCTACTCTGACGCACGGACATCCGCTCCTCCTCCTGTAAGCCCCGGAAAGTTTGAAGCTCCCTTTCCCTTTGTTTGTAGATGTGGTGGGGAAAGCAGCCAGACAGTAGGAGGTTTTAAAAAAAATACCACAGAAGAAACAAGGAAGTAATGGGGCTCCTGAGACATGAAGCAGGGCAGCACGGGGCACTGAGCGCCTTCCGCTCACCCCACCTATCAAGAGAGCTGCACTGTGGGATAGCTGCCCTACAGCACTGCTCTCATCAGCGATGGAAGTGCTGGTAGTGTAAACACTCTCTGATGCCTGAGGAATTGAGTGAGTAAACAAACCAGCGCTTTTCTTTCACCGGTTCCCTGTCACCAGTGAAACTTACAGCGCAAAAACTCTGTAAGTGTAGACATACCCTAAGGTTCTTTCCCTTATGTAGTCATTTACCTCTATGTAAAATACATGTAAAACTCTGCCATCACTGCATGTGAGTGGAGAATTTTGATTTGTGTCCCCTTACTAAAACTCAGTGGAGGTGTTTTGGTTGGCTAGCTCCCAGTACCAAAAGGGGAAGGGTCGATGGGAAATCAGGACCCTGAGACTGACAGTCCCCAGAAACAATGGGGAGAGGCCAATGCTCCAGGTCAGCCTGATTGACAGGGTGGGCAAGCTAATCAGGGAGTCAGGAGGCCAGGGGGTCCTGTCTTCTGTGTGAGCTGGAATTGCCTGGGTCAGACAGACTGGGTCTGAGCTAAGGAGAGAGCAGGGCAGACATGTCAAACCTGCAGAAAAAATGCAGAAATTGGGCTTGGTTTTGGCTTAATTGGCTTGTGAGTTGCTTGTTGGCTAGCTTTTGGCTTGTAGCTTGTTGCTTCTTCTTTTTTTTTTTTTTGATCGGCTCCCAGCAAGCAGGGGCAAGGGAGGGGAGAGAGAGGTGCATAGCAGGCCTACCACAGTCCCAGACTGCACGCCAGGGGGATCTAGTCACATAGAGTGTTGGGGTTTTTAGGGATTGGCTTGTTTTGGCCTTGTTTTGAAATGGGATTAGTTTGATTTTTGGCTTATTGTGAAAGTTGGGATGCTTATTTACCGTGTGAAAGTTGGCAACTGTAGAGCAGGGGCCCAAGCTGTGCTGGGAGCAGAGTCACAGAAGCAGCCCAGAGAGCAGACCTACACTGGGAGGAGAGCTGTAGCAACCAGAGCCAGAGGAGCCAGAGAAGTATCCCAGGGAGCTGGAGGCAGAGCAGCAGCAGCAGCCGTGCTGAGGCAAAGTGGTGGAGCTGGGGCTTGGAGCAATCCGGAGCCGACTGCAGTGAGCGAGGGGAACTCTGAGCAGCTGGCCGAGCGCAGGGAGATGCCCCCAGCCAAGATGCCTGGCAGGCCAGACTTGGAGGGGGATCATAACCCTGACAGGGTGGGAGCAATGCTGGGAAGAAGGGTCCTGCCACCTAAAGCCTGAGGGCGTGTGGCCACCGCCAAAGCAAGTATCCGGCCCACAGCATCCCTGCAGCACTGCCAGGGCCTGAGAAGGAGGCCTGGGACTTGGGAGGAAAGACTGAACTTCTCTTACATTCCAGAGATTGCTAGTTGTGATGTCCCTGTGCCACAGAGCGGGGTTATGTGTTTTCCTTTAACCTTTTGCGTTTTTTCCCTACAATTTATTAAACATCAATCAATTAAAAACATATTTGCTTTGAACTGTCTGTAATGATCAGTGGGTCAGGGAAGCATCCAGTGCATAGAGAGCACCCTGGAGTTGGGACACCCTATCCCCTACCCTAAGTGACCATGACAGGTTTGGGGGTTGAATCCCCCAGGAATCCTGGGCCCAACCTTGTTGGGGTTACAAGGACTCTGCCACACAGCAGAGTGGAAGGGAAGCCCTCCAAGTCTGGCAGGCCTCTGGATAAAGGAAGTGGGAGAAAGGACTCAGATCCTTTCGCTAGCCCAGCATTTCCCAAACTTTTTGGCTACAGAACACTTATTTTTTAGCGGCTAGCCCATTTCACCAGGGTAGTGTATAAGCCAGGAAAGTTCCCCACAATAGCGGCACCATTCCCCCGCTTACATTTGGTAGTGCTCTATACCTGCTCTAGGAGATAAATATATTAATGAATGAGGTCTCTCAACACCCTTGCGTAGTTGATAATTATCCCCATTGTACTGATGGAGAAACTAAAGCATAGAGAGGAGAAATATCTTAAGCAAAGACACTTGGTCAGACAGTAGCAGAACTGAGGCTCTAATTCCGGTACGGGCATTTGAGTACTACTGCAAAGAAATAATAAATTATAATAACCAGGAACAGATCTCACATCTGTGGATTCATACTCACTCTCAAAGTTTGCCAGAGTGTGGTTCTTCAGAAGGAATGAATCAACATGGTACATACATCAGAATGGAAGACAGGAACCAGGGCTGTTCTTACCCATAGGCAAAGTACGCAGCTGCGTAGGGCACCAAATTTCCTGGGGCCCTGCGCAGCTGCGTGCTGCTTCAGCCCCTGCTCCGGCTCTTCCCCAGGGCCCCTACCCCTGCCCCGCCTCTTCCCGCCCCTGCTCCGCCCCAGCTCTGCCCCCACTCCCCTGAGCTCTGCAGCAGGGCTGGGCCTGCACTCACCGACTGTAAGAAGAGCAGTGACCTGGCCCCAGCCGCGCCGCCGGTGAGTGCTTGGAGGGTGGTTCCCCTCTGCCCCCCAAGCCAGCCCCGCCCCTCTGTGGAGGCCTGGGGCTAGCCCCCACACTCCTGCCCCGCAGAGGTCTGGGGCCCCACACACACACACCCGCAGGGGGGCTGCATAGGGCCCCAGAATAGCTAGGGACGGCCCCTGACTGAAAGATTATAAGCAAATAATTCATATAGGCTTTCATAGAAAATCTAAGATGAGGACAGTGGAAGGTTAAGCACCAGTAAGATGTCATTGTATGTAAATGAAAGTGGAGAGCACTGAGTTAAGTCAGCTGATTATTTATCTCTTATTAAACTTCACTTGACTATCTGTCTGAGGGATACATAAATGCTAATGTGACCCTGTGGAGAAAGTATTCTTGAAAGCATAATAAATTTGAATAGTAGATAGATATCCTAGAAATAAATTCTCAGGGCAATGCTAAAATGGCACTTATGACAATACCACTTAGACATTAGAAACATTACAATAATTGGTTTCATGTAAAACAGATAGTTAAAGACATTGGATTAGTTCCCAGGAGCATGCTAGAATTCATATCTGAGATGAGTTCTTTAATTGAATGCATCTTGGAATAGGTATAACAGCATAAACCATATATAGTATGTCACAAACCTTAACAATTATGGCTACATTTCATTTTGCCACCATCCTGTCCCTTCTAAGTATCTTAAAGGTACAGAAGCTAATCTATTTGTTTAAATTATGCTTTTATACTCTGTGAGGCAGGAATCCCACCTTCATGAGTTTTCCTGCAAAAAAACTAGCACAGTACTGGAGCAATATAAATAATAAATATATTATGCATTTATAAAGAATTTATCAATGTGATGCATATTTAAAATATGTGCACTTTAAATTTTCTTTATATTGTAAGGGAATAACATTTTTTCTACTTCCTGTGGAACATATTTCACATTTTATTGTATAGGAATATGAATTCTAACCCTGCTTTCTGCATTCTCAAATTTGTTCCACTGGACTAGGTTACAAGACTAATTCTTAAGGATTTCTCCCCCACATTTTCCATTTTAACTGTCCTCTTAGAAGCTGGGAAATATTTTGCACCTACATTTTTTGTCCTTTTCCTATTTGATTAGTAGTAATCTTACTTTGTGTTTTGAAAAAAACAGAAATTAAGAGGCCTGATTCTCCACTAATTTCCACTGTTTGTAATGTAAAACACTAACAGCAGTGAGAGTGGAGACTTCTGATATGGTAAGTTCTTGCACTCACTTTGTATTGGTATACATTTAAATATAAATCCATAGATATTAAGTCAGAAGGGATCATTATGATTATCTGTTCTACTTCTTGCAACAAGGCCAGTAACAAGGTGCAACATGTCTATCATTGCCCAACAACAATTGCAAATTGTGAAGGGCATTATCATAAAAGGAGAGCTTTGAAAATAAAAGGCCAAATGCAATGAAATAAAAGGCCAAATGCAATAAAATAAAAAATATTACCATGAAAATGTAAGAAAATATTAAGATGCGAATAAACATCTTTTTTTAAAAAGTGACAAAAGAAAGATTGTGATTTCCTTGGGATAGTATATTAAATCCAGAGATTGACTTGTTGTAACATGATTATTGAGCTAATTCTTGTTGATAGGTTATAAAGATGAAGTTATCCAGTATCTTGAATTTAGTCTACTAGTTTCCTGACACTTAAAAGAACGTTTTCAATGTTTTAGGTGCAAAATCTGAGCTACTTTTAAATGTTACCATGTGAATTGATCAAGGGGTTGGACTAGATGACCTCCTGAGGTCCCTTCCAACCCTGAGATTCTATGATTCTATGATTTTCTAGAGTCTCATCTTTTATTTTTTTTAAATCGATTACTCCATTCCTGCAGAAAAAAATAGACAGTAAGACCAACAATTTCATATTAAGATGCCTGAAGTTGGCTCCTAAGTAAGTGGCTAAGGAACTACAACACTCATTTACTTCTTTGGGAGCTGTAGGGACTCAGTTCCTTTGAAAATATCTGAAACTATATTTTAAGGTGTCTATATTTGCATTTAGATGCCTAATGTTGTGTGCCTGTGTTTGAAACCATTACCCTAAGTTTTTATGTATCACTGAAAAAGGATGGTCAAATCTTGCTCACCTTATTCACCCACTCCTACTCCAATTCAAGAAAGTGGGTCTACTTGTGTGAATAAAGCAAGTTGGATTTGGATAAATGTTTTGTGCTGGCTCCTCAGCCGGTGTACACCAGCAGCTTGGTACCAAAAAGGTTAAGGTTTTTATTAATGTATTAGGAAAAGTTAACAATGAATAAATAAACTGGGCTTAGAGAGTTACAATCTCCCTCCTGGTCTGTCTGCTCCTCCAGGGAGAGAGTAAAATGTACCAGGTCTATACCCAGCACAAGATTCATTTTCTGACATGCCAGTCATTTGTGGGCATGCTGGGGACTTAGAGTGAAGTCTCCACCCACTCTCAACCCATTTCCACCCACTTGTGTTGGGGGATGGAGTATAGTGGCTCCCTGGAACATAGTTCCCGTCTTGTACTGCTACTCATCATGCAGGTCACCAAAGCAAGGGAGTAAAGGGCGTTTTATGCCTCTTGCTCACTTGTGCACTGTGCAAACCAGGCCACAATTTGGCCCCCAATGAGCATTCAGTAGTTAACACACTTTTCAAAATTTCCAAACATAAAACACATGTTAATATTCAGATCAAACAACAAAAGCAACTTTTTAAGGGCATAAACTTACTAGCTACCATGCCTCAAGCAACATGCTGTGCTGTGCTTTGTTTCTCTTCTTTTTTAACAATACAGTTATAAGGAAACCTAGAAAAGATGGTATTCTTGTATATTAAGGGATGAAATATCTATTACTGAATGAAAAGGGCATTAAATCTTTTTGGATTATAAGTATTGTGGAGAATATTGGAGCCAAGTTTTGAGATAGCCTCTCTCCTACTGTCATTTTTTCCATTACTAGTATGTCATTTTTTCCATTACTAATGTCTCTCTTGTCCTGGTTATCCAGGCTTTAACATTAGGTTGTTCTCTCTTTTTCCACTAGGAATCTATGGTATATTATGCAGCTACCCAGAGTTGGGTAATCAGTTTACCTCCCTTTGACACTGTTTACCGACTAGACTGGTAATCCCAGAAGACTATCAGAGCCTATGGGAAAGTTAATACAGCTACTGCTCTGATCCAAAAGGGTTGGATTTCGTGGCATCCTCACCAAAGATGGAAGACTCACCACATTCACCAATTGATTTTTCCATAAATCTTACAAAGTTTGCAAGAGGTCAAATATCACTGATAGCAAATGAAAGGGGATTCTGGAATGATTCTCTTATATCTTATGTACATGTTCACGTCATTATGGGCTTTTCCAACATTAATTACCACTGACAATGCTGACAGTGTGAATTTGGGATCTGGCTGAAATTTATCCATGGCAGTCTTACTTCTTACTGTTGAATGACGAGATCTCAATTGTTTATCTACACAGAACTTAGTAGGGAAGTGGATCCTGAGTAGATCTGGTGCAACAAGTATGTTTAAAAAAAAGACCCTTTGGATTTCAGGCCACCATTTGTTGTCATTCATATTATAACTGAGTGTTTACTTTGCGGGCACACAAATCTGATCAATTCGGCTAGGCACACACAAAACTGATTGAGGGGGCGAGGTGCACATAATACCTTCTCCATCTTTCTCTTAGATTTTATCCTACAAAACAGAAGGGCTCCTGCACAGCTGCTGACATATTAGGATTCATGTGCAGCGTCTGAAAGGTAAAATATTTTCCATCATCAGCTACACTTTTGTCCCCAACTGATCCCCCAATTAAACATTATAAAACACAAACTTTGGTGGCTAGTAATTAGGATTGCTGCACACAAACCCACAAAGGCAAGGAAATGAAAAGTTAAGCCACCTAAGAGTGCATACACTCTATTCCTCCTCCCACAAACACACACCGTACTATTATACAACTACCATACACTAAAGACCACATGCTGCAACCTTACTCTGCACCCTTAGAGATGTCAGCTTTCTCTCACCCTCTTAACTGCCTTGCTGCACACACCCCTTTACCAAACTATCCTCTCCCACCCCAACCAATTAGTAGATCAGCTTTGAGGGAAAACAATCTGGTAAAGGGGGGACTGTGCAAAAAGGCAGCAGACAGACTTAAGGTTGTAGTGCTAAAACAGAGCAGACTGCACCATAGATATCAGTAGTAACAAATAATACTATGGTATACTTAAAATTCACAACCAGTGCTTAATTTGTGCCAGGGCTTTCCAGGGCTGAGCCCTCAGCATCTCTAGGCTTGGCAGTTCATAGCCCTGACATCTCTGGGTTTGCTGAATCAGTTATGAATGTAAAAAACTTGCTTGAGCCCCAGCACCTAATTTCTTGAGCCCTGGCACCTCTTTCATTACAAATTAAGCACTGCCCACAACCAATGCTGATAGCATGCAGGCCCACTGAAACTGAAGCCCCCTAGATTTTCAAAAGCCAGGACCCAGCTGTGGCATCAATAGACTACCCAGTAGGAGGCCACATAGGCAGAGACCCTACACACAGGCTCTGAGGCACAAAGGCCAGAAAAAGAATGCTGAAAGATCAAGCTCTATAAGGCAATACCTCATTTATCTTGGTACTGAAAATAATGATTTCTGGGAGAATAACAGGAGGGGGAAAGGAGTCAAGGAAAGCTGGCTGTATTTTAAAGAATCCTTATTGAGATTGCAGGAACAAACCATCCCGATGTGTAGAAGGAAAAGTAAATATGGCAGGCGACCAGCTTGGCTTAACAGTGAAATCCTTGCTCGTTTTAAACACAAAAAAGCAGCTTACAAGAAGTGGAAGATTGGACAAATGACCAGGGAGGAGTATAAAAATATTGCTCAGGCATGCAGGAGTGAAATTAGGAAGGCCAAATCACACTTGGAGTAGCAGCTAGCCAGAGATGTTAGGAGTAACAAGAAGGGTTTCTTCAGGTATGTTAGCAACAAGAAGAAAGTCAAGAAAAGTGTGGGCCCCTTACTGAATGAGGGAGGGAACCTAGTGACAGAGGATGTGGAGAAAGCTAGTGTACTCAATGCTTTTTTTGCCTCTGTCTTCACAGACAATGTCAGCTCCCAGACGGCTGCACTCCGCAGCACGGTATGGGGAGGAGGTGACCAGCCCTCTGTGGAGAAAGAAGTAGTTCAGGACTATTTAGAAAAGCTGGACGAGCACAAGTCCATGGGGCTGGATGCACTGCATCCGAGGGTGCTAAAGGAGTTGGCCGATGTGATTGCAGAGCCATTGGCCATTATCTTTGAAAAATCATGGCAATCAGGGGAGGTCCCGGATGACTGGAAAAAAGCTAATGTAATGCCCATCTTTAAAAAAGGGAAGAAGGAAGATCCGGGGAACTACAGGCCAGTCAGTCTCACCTCAGTCCCTGGAAAAATCATGGAACAGGTCCTTCAAGGAATCAATTCTGAACCACTTAAAGGAGAAGAAAGTGATCAGGAACAGTCAGCATGGATTCACCAAGGGGAAGTCATGCATGACTAACCTAATTGCCTTCTATGATGAGATAACTGGCTCTGTGGATGAGGGGAAAGCAGTGGATGTGCTATTCCTTGACTTTAGCAAAGCTTTTGATACAGTCTCCCACAGTATTCTTGCCAGCAAGATAAAGAAATATGGGCTGGATGAATGTACTGTAAGGTGGATAGAAAACTGGCTAGATGGTCGAGCTCAACGGGTAGTGATCAATGGCTCCATGTCTAGTTGGCAGCCGGTATCAAGCGAAGTGCTCCACGGGTCAGTCCTGGGGCCGGTTTTGTTCAATATCTTCATTAACGATCTGGAGGATGGTGTAGACTGGACCCTTAGCAAGTTTGCAGATGACACTAAACTGAGAGGAGTGGTTGATACGCTGGAGGGTAGGGATAGGATACAGAGGCACCTAGACAAATTAGAGGATTGGGCCAAAAGAAATATGATGAGGTTCAACAAGGACAAGTGCAGAGTCCTGCACTTAGGACGGAAGAATCCCATGTACTGCTACAGACTAGGGACCGAATGGCTGGGCAGCAGTTCTGCAGAAAAGGACCTAGGGGTTACAGTGGACGAAAAGCTGAATATGAGTCAACAGTGTGTCCTTGTTGCCAAGAAGGCTAACGGCATTTTGGGTTGTATAAGTAGGGGCATTTCCAGCAGATCGAGGGACGTGATCATTCCCCTCTATTTGGCACTGGTGAGGCCTCATTTGGAGTACTGTGTCCAGTTTTGGGCCCCACACTACAAGAAGGATGTGGATAAATTGGAAAGAGTCCAGCGGAGGGCAACAAAAATGATTAGGGACTGGAGCACATGACTTATGAGGAGAGGCTGAGGGAACTGGGATTGTTTAGCCTGCAGAAGAGAAGAATGAGGGGGGATTTGATAGCTGCTTTCAGCTACCTGAAAGGGGGTTCCAAAGAGGATGGATCTAGACTGTTCTCAGTGGTAGAAGATGACAGAACAAGGAGTAATGGTCTCAAGTTGCAGAGGGGGAGGTTTAGGTTGGATATTAGGAAAAACTTTTTCACCAGTAGGGTGGTGAAGAACTGGAATGGGTTACCTAGGGAGGTGGTGGAATCTCCTTCCTTAGAGGTTTATAAGGTCAGGCTTGACAAAGCCCTGGCTGGGATGATTTAGTTGGGGTTGGTCCTGCTTTGAGCAGGGGGTTGGACTAGATGACCTCCTGAGGTCCCTTCCAACCCTGAGATTCTATGAGTCTATGAGTGCAGGGCTTGGCCAGACTGTATTAACCATCAACCATTGGCCAGACAGGGCTCGGACAAAAGTATGTACATAGCAGTGCACCAAATATTGTAAAAACTACACATGGACCTATTCTCCTTTACAACAGTCAGAAGCAGAGAAGCCAGACTGCAAAGGAAGCACTAGTGCTCCCAGTCACATTAGAGGTCATGGGAGCATCCTTTGATGCCAAAGAGCCATGTTCCAGAGTAGGTAGTGAAGCTCCTGTTTTATCTTAAAGCATGAATCACCTCTTTCTAGGGAGGTGCCAGAGCACCCTAATCATGCTGAGATGCCAGTGCAACAGGGTCCACAGGTGTCAGTCATTCCAAAGCTGTGCTGCACCAATCCCTGACAAGGTAACTCATTTTTAAGGTATGTATGTGCTATAATCATTTTCAAGATATTGCGGTGCCAACCAAGGCGAAATATTGGACCACTCAGAAACTCCAGCTCTAAATAGAAGCATCAGATTAACTACAGTGTGAGTACCCTATGAGATGTGAAGGCCTGTTTCGGGTTGCCAAAGCTCACTCTAAGACCTTGTCTCAAGTGCCAATGCTTGCAGTGTGCTTAGCCCAGGGCTGTCCCTAACAGGCTGCGGGGCCGAGGGTGGAAGTGATAGATTTGTCTCTTTCAGGACCGACTGCGCCGGCTAATCACATCGGCCCATGGGCCCCCCAAAGCACTGGGCCCAGAGTGATTGCCCTGATTCGCCCTACCCAAGGGACAGCTCTGGCTTAGCCTCACTTTAATAGTGTGCTTCAAACAATGGCTTCAGCCAGAGGGAGCTCCTAGACCATCTGTGGCAAACAAATAACTGGTAGTTGATAGTACCACTGGCATGTACCATTCACATTACAGGGTTGGACTCCCCTCTCCCCCCATTGATATGTGATGGGGAGCTGCCTTAAAAACTCATTGGCTTGACTCCTGAAGGAGGCTTGATTCCTAGATAGTAACCATAACACTTTTCAAATGTAACTACTCTGACAAAATTAGTAGTCTGAGCTGGTCCACTTTTTGACCTTATGTTGGGTTCACCTCCAACAGGTATGTATATTTTAAAGAAATAATACATCTGCTGATCTTGTGAATCATAGTAGTTTGGCGGTGAAATGGTATTTCCCTCTAATCTCCAAGAATCCACTAGTTTGATCAAAGACGCTGTTTAAGTTCTTCAGAAAGGTGTTTACATGGAGCCAAAGTCTGCCTTCAGTTAATAGCATACATATGTAACTCCCACTAATGTCAATAGTAGATGCATGCGTTTTCACTACTCAGTGCAGACACAGTCTCTAGACTCTATTCTTAATTTGGGGCGCCCAGAGGTAACCTAAAACAGAATAAATACAAGGGTGGGCAAAACCCCCCACAATATTTCTTCACACTATCAAAAATTATAAGAAAAAAGTAATGAGGAAAAACTGTGCATAACCTTGAGACCAAAAAATGATGCACCAGGAGAGCAATATACTGAGGCAATCTGGTACCAAATCAGCAATGGACAATAATGATACATGACTACAGAAGAAAAAACGTTTTATATACTACTGAGCAGTACTGGGCAGCTGCTTGATGTATCAGGAATGAAACCCCAAGTATACCAAGTAGCTCACCAAGTTCTCCTCCTTCCTAATTTCTCCTTCAGCATATGCTTCAGAAGATCCTCCTCTTACCCTCTCAAATTTTCTGTGGGGGATCTGTCTTTGGTCCCTGTCTCTTCTCCTTCTCCATACCTTCTCTCCAGACCTGTCTCCTGTCCAAATGAAAATCTTGGCCTGTCTCTTGCACATTTCCTCATTGATGTCTAACCATCAGCCAAGCACAATATGGATAAACCAGAGCTCTTAATATTCCCCCAAGCTTTCCCCACTATCTCCTTTCTTCATCACTGTAGCACTACCACCATCTTGCATATTATGCAGGTCTGTTACCTTGATGTCATCTTTGACTCGGACCTGTCTCTAGGTCCTTGCATCTAAGCAGGGCCGGCTCTAGCTTTTTTGCTGCCCCAAGCACCAAACCGCCGAAGCAAAAAAAAAAACCACCCATGAAATGTGCCACCCCAGGAATGGAAGGAATGCTGCCCCTGCAGATGTGCCGCCCCAAGCACCTGCTTCCTTTGTTGGTGCCTGGAGCCGGCCCTGCATCTAAGCTATGTCTAAACCTTGCAGATTCTTTCTGCCTAACTCATTGCTAAGATATGGCCTTTCCTATTCATCCACACAACTAAAACTTTTGTCCAGGCTTTCATCATCTCATGTCTCAATTACTACAATATCCTTCTCTCTGGCCTTGACAAATGCAGTCTTACCCTGCTCATATCCATTCAGAATGCTGCTGCAAAGATCATTTTCCTAGCTGGTTACTTGGACCCTATCACCCGACTCTTTGCATCCCTCCACTGTCTCCCCTTTTTCTACCACATCAAACATAAGCTACTCAGCTTCATTTTCAAGGCCCTTCACAGTCTAGCCCCACGCTACCTATTGTCTCTCATTCACTACTGAGATGTTAACTCCTGCCTCTGATCAGCCCATGATGCCAGCTTCCACTGCCCCCTTGTTAAATTTTCAAACATGCACCTTCATGCTTTCTCTCATGCTGTCCCTTACTCTGGAGAGGAGCAACCAATAAACAACTGTGATGGAGAGACTGCCGATACTCATCAAGTCCTCGGATTGCTACCCCTTCCTGCTTCTCCACATGGGCACCAATGAAACTGCCAAGAATGACCTTGAGCGGATCACTGCAGACTAAGTGGCTCTGGGAAGAAGGATAAAGGAGTTTGAGGCGCAAGTGGTGTTCTCGTCCATCCTCCCTGTGGAAGGAAAAGGCCCGGGTAGAGACCGTCGAATCGTGGAAGTCAATGAATGACTATGGAGGTGGTGTCTGAGATAAGGCTTTGGATTCTTTGACCATGGGATGGTGTTCCAAGAAGAAGGAGTGCTAGGCAGAGACAGGCTCCACCTAACAAAGAGAGGGAAGAGCATCTTTGCAAGCAGGCTGGCTATCTTAGTGAGGAGGGCTTTAAACTAGGTTCACTGGGAGAAGGAGACCAAAGCCCTGAGGTAGGTGTGGAAGTGGGATACAGGGAGGAAGCACGAGCAGGAGAGCGCAAGAGGGGAAGACTCATACTGAGAAAGCAGGATGATCAGCGAATTATTTTAAGTGCCTATACACAAATGCAAGAAGCCTGGGAAACAAGCAGGGAGAACTGGAAGTCCTGGCACAGTCAAGGAATTATGATGTGATTGGAATAGCAGAGACTTGGTGGGATAACTCACATGACTGGAGAACTGTCATGGGTGGATATAAACTGTTCAGGAAGGACAGGCAGGGAAGAAAAGTTGGGGGAGTTGCATTGTATGTAAGAGAGCAGTATGACTGCTCAGAACTCCAGTATGAAACTGCAGAAAAACCTGAGAGTCTCTGGATTAAGTTTAGAAGTGTGAGCACCAAGGGTAATGTCGTGGTGGGAGTCTGCTCTGCTGCAAAATCCTACCTCAGCGCCTCAACGTGGTGCAGCGGTGATCCTGGCCGTCTGACAGCTATGGTAGTGGGGCGTATGCCCTGCTAGGTTTTACCATGCTACAAAGGTGTCGGACTATTCAATCCAGGGAGGAGAGTTGCTCTCTCAGAGGAAAGAGCGCTTTTCCTTCTCCTTAGAGGTTGAAGGCTAGCTAAGCTTGAGGAGGTACGCATGCCTGCCCACCTAGCCAGTGGGATGGCTTGAAGTTAACGGCTAAAACAACACGATTAAATGCACGTTCTACAGTGGCGGAGCGGAAATTGAGCGACAAGAGGTTGCTAAAAATGTCAGGTGCAAGGCCAACATGGAAAAGGACAATCCTCGCTGTGTGTACTTACAATTGTAGGTCACTGGCAAAGGAGGAAACTTTAAACCATCTGATGGAGGAGAAGAAAAGGATAAAATGCGATATTCTCGGTGTCTGCGAAACCCGACGAAAGAAGGAGTTGGATGTCAACTGGAAGGATGGAAGTGCTGTGAGGCTCGGAAAGGGAGATGGCGCTAGAAATGTTGGAGGATTCGGATTTATCGTCAATAAAGATTGGTCTTCGAAAGTCATATCATGCCAGCTAACATCATCACGTATTGGTGTGCTGCATGTTCAGATGGAGTCAAAAGCTACCCTCAAGGTCATCCAGGCCTACGCTCCCACAAGTGCAAGTGAGGATGAAGAAGTGGAAGAATTCTACCGAGAGCTTGAAAGAGCTCTCGTGCAAAAGTCCACTTACACTGTCACGATGGGAGATTTCAATGCCAAGGTCGGGCAAGGGAAAGCTGGCGAAAAGTTCATAGGGAGATACGGCAGCGGCAAAAGGAATGAAAGAGGAGAGAGGCTGGTAGCGATGGCAGAAATGAAAGAACTGTACGTGGCAAACACCTGGTACAAAAAGAAGATCTCAAGAAGGTGGACATGGATCGCACCAAACGCGAAGAGTAAGAATGAAATCGACTATATTTTAGTCAATAAAAGGTGCATCGTTCAAGACGTCTCTGTGGTGCAGCCATTCAACACCAGCAGTGACCATCGCCTGCTTAGAGCGAAGTTGATTTTTGACGAAGCGGTGGAAAAGAAGGCGTTACAGATGGCAAACAGGAAACAGCAGCGGAAGACATTCGATGAAGCAAAGCTGAAAAAAGCGATTTCTGGGTTTGACTGGAGCCAGATGGAAAAGTGTGATGAGGACTATAGGATCTTTGCTGACAAGTTGAGATGTTGCATAAAAGCAGCTGAAATTAAAAAGCTGAAGAAGGCGAAGGGAAGAATCTCGAATGAAACGAAAAGCTTGTTGGAGAAGCGGAGAAACATGAAAAGGAGCTCGGATAACAACCTCGAGTACTCCATTCTGTGCAAGCTTATACAGCGAAAACTGAAGGATGACTTCAAGAACTTCCGGAAAGAAAAGCTCCTTAAAACAGCTGAATCACACAAGAGCCTCAGGACATGCAAGCGGGAATTGACGCAGTATAGATTGAGCGTAACAGCATTGAAGAAAAAGGATGGAGAGACAGTAATCGACAGAGCAGGGATGGAGGAGGTCTGCAAGGACTTCTATACAGAACTGTTCAAATCAAGAATCAACGTCCCCCTCCCAACCCTTGAAGAGTCAGAAGAACGCGTTCCCCCCAATAATCGTCAGCGAATTACGAAGCACACTACACCAGATAAAGAAGGGAAAAGCTCCAGGCAAAGATGGAATAATGTCAGAAATGATTTATGCAGGAGGCGAAAAACTTTGGAAAGCCCTCGCTTTAAGATTCAGTCGGTATCTTGAAGAAGGAAAACTACCACCAAGCTGGAAGGAGTCGAATACCATCTTGCTGCACAAGAAGGGTGATCGAGAAAATCTTAAGAACTACCGCCCTATATGCCTGCTCTCTCACATCTACAAGCTCTTTACAAAGGTGATAACGAATCGACTTTCGCAGAGTCTGGATGAACAACAGCCGAGAGAGCAGGCAGGGTTTCGAAGAAATTTCAGTACAATCGACCATATATTTACCCTTAGCCAGCTCCTAGAAAGAGCGAGGGAATACAAACTCCTGCTGTGCATTGCTTTTGTCGACTATGAAAAGGCCTTTGATAGCGTTGAGTTTAACGCAATATTAAAGGCGCTCGCAGAGCAGGGCATTAACACGCATTAACATGCAGTAGTTTGTTGAAGGAAGCGAATACTGGATGTACAACAGACATTACTCTCCTTGAAACTCCCCTCCGCATCCCAATCGAGAAAGGCGTAAAGCAAGGAGATACAATTTCACCGAAACTATTCACCGCCTGCCTCGAAATGGTTATGAACAAGATCAATTGGAGGAGTGGTGTCAACATAAACGGAGAGAGATGATCTCATCTCAGATTTGCAGATGACATTGTACATTGGCCGAAAGCACCAACCAACTGCAGAGCATGCTACGAAGACTCGACAAGAAAAGTAGTCAGGTCGGCCTGAAAATGAACCGCTGCAAAACAAAATATATGCGATCAGATGTCTTACGAAAAGCCCGAATAATGGTAACAGGAGAAGACATCGAAGAAGTGGAACAGTTCATATATTTGGGCCAAGAAGTTAATATGTGCCAAGACCTGAACGGAGAACTCTCGCGAAGGATTCGGGCAGGATGGTGTGCGTTTAATTCCATCAACGACGTCCTCAAAGGAAAAATTGACAAGATCAAACGTAAAAATATTTTCAATTCAGCAGTGCTGCCAGCCAGGCTGTATGGCAGTGAAACGTGGGCACTGACGAAGAGAGAAGAGCAACGGCTGTTGGTAGCTGAAAGGGCAATGGAACAAGCTATGTTGGGAATCTCCCTTCTGGATCGTATACCAAATGAAATCATCAGAGAACGCAGCGGTGTGAAAGATATTGTTGTGGAAAGCAGACATAACAAGAGGCGATGGGCGGGCCACACAGCACGGTTCACGGATAACAGGTGGACCGCAATCATTGCTGAGTGGTACCCGCGAGAACAGAAAAGACCCCCCGGTCGGCCTCCAAGAAGATGGGAAGATGACATCGTTAAACGTTTCGGACGAACGTGGAGAAGAAAGGCAAGAGTGCGAGAAGAATGGCAGACGTGTTGTGATCGGCGCAGTCTTAATGACAGCTGAAGTCCGATCGATCCAGGTGATCCAGGTGGGAGTCTGCTATAGACCACCAGACCAGGGGGATGAGGTGGACGAGGCTTTCTTTTGGCAACTAACAGAAGTTACTAGATCACAGGCCCTGGTTCTCATGGGGGACTTCAATCACCCCGATATCTGCTGGGAGAGCAATACAGCAGTGCACAGACAATCCAGATAGTAGCGTAGCCGGGGGGGAGCAGGGGAAGCGGCCGCTCCCCCTGTGAAGAGAAGCGGTGCTAAGGCGCTGCCCGAGCCCCGCTGTGCAGGGCCAGCTCTAACTGTTTGGCCGCCCCAAGCAAAAAAAAAAAAAACCCACCCCAAGCGCCGCCCCACCGAAACATAAACAAAACAAAACAACACCCACCCACCCACGGAACCCACCCCCAGTGTTGCGCTGCAACAACTCCCTCCCCCCACCAGTGCCTCTCCCTGCCGGAGCGCCGAGGGAGGGCGGCCAGCCCGGCCCAGGCCCCGCTCTCCCGGCCGCAGCCGGAGCTCCGTGGCCAGGGCGGCCAGCCCGGCCCGGGCCCTGCACTCCCAGAGCTCCGTGGGGACGGAGGCCAGCCCGGCCCGGGCCCCACTCTCCCGGAGCTCCGCGGGGAGGGCGGCCAGTCCGGCCCGGACCCCGCTCTCCCGGCCGCGGCTGGAGCTCGGTGGCCAGCCCGGCCCAGGCCCCACTCTCCCGGAGCTCCTCAGGGAGGGCGGCCAGCCCGGCCTGGGCCCCGCTCTCCCGGAGCTCCGCAGCCAGGGCGGCCAGCCCGGCCCAGGCCCCGCTCTCCCGGAGCTCCGCGGCCAGGGCGGCCAGCCCGGCCCGGGCCCCGCTCTCCCGGAGCTCCGTGGCCAGCCCAGCCCCGGCCCACTCTCCCAGCCGGGCGCAACATTTTAAAAACAAAACAAACAAAAACCCTGAGCGCCGCGCCCCCTAAGGTGCCGCCCCAAGCACATGCTTTTTAGGCTGGTGCCTGGAGCCGGCCCTGCTGCTGCCGGAGCCGGGCTTGGGGGTACTTTAAAAGGCCCGCGGCTCCTGCCGCTGCCGGACCCGGGCTGCGGGGGGGGGGGGGGGGGGTGCGCTTTAAAAGGCCGCCACTCCCGCCGCTCCCCGGCCCTTTAAAGCGCCCCCCTCCAACCTTGCTGCAGGACCCGGGCTGGGGGGCGCTTTAAAAGGCCCGCGGCTCCTGCCGCTGCGGGGAGCTACGGGCCTTTTAAAGTGCCCAGCACCGCTGCCGGAGCTGGGCTTGGGCAGGGATTTAAAAGGCCCGGGGGCTCCGCAGCGGCTGGAGCCCCGGGCCCTTTAAAGTGCCGCCGGGGTGAGTACAGGGGGAGCGGCGCCTTTTTATAGCGCCGCTGCTCCCCCTGTGCTCTAAACCTGGCTACGCCACTGAATCCAGGAAGTTTTTGGAAAGTGTAAGGGACAATTTCCTGGTTCAAGTGCTAGAGGAACCAACTAGGGACAGAGCTCTTCTTGACCGGCTGCTCACAAACAGGGAAGAATTAGTAGGGGAAGCAAAAGTGGATGGGAACCTGAGAGGCAGTGACCATGAGATGGTCGAGTTCAGGATCCTGACACAAGGAAGAATGGAGAGCAGCAGAATACGGACCCTGGACTTCAGAAAAGCAGACTTTGACTTCCTCAGGGAAATGATGGGCAGGATCCCCTGGGAGAATAACATGAGGGGGAAAGGAGTCCAGGAGAACAGGTTGTATTTTAAAGAATCCTTAATGAGGTTGCAGGAACAAACCATCCCGATGTGTAGAAAGAATACTAAATATGGCAGGCAGCCAGCTTGGCTTAACAGTGAAATCCTTGCTGATCTTAAACACGAAAAAGAAGCTTACAAGAAGTGGAAGATAGGACAAATGACCAGGGAGGAATATAAAAATATTGCTCAGGCATGCAGGAGTGAAATCAGGAAGGCCAAATCACACCTGGAGTTGCAGCTAGCAAGGGATGCTAAGAGTAACAAGAAGAGTTTCTACAGGTATGTTAGCAACAAGAAGAAATTCAAGGAAAGTGTGGGCCCCTTACTGAATGGGGGAGGCAATCTAGTGACAGAAGATGTGGAAAAAGCTAATGTACTCAATGTTTTTTTTGCCTCTGTCTTCACGAACAAGGTCAGCTCCCAGACTGCTTCACTAGGCAGCACAGCCTGGGGAGGAGGTGACCAGCCCTCTGTGGAGAAAGAAGTGGTTCAGAACTACTTAGAAAAGCTGGACAAGCACAAGTCCATGGGGCTGGATGCACTGCATCCGAGGGTGCTAAAGGAGTTGGCCGATGTGATTGCAGAGCCATTGGCCATTATCTTTAAAAATTAATGGCGATGGGGGAGGTCCCAGATGACTGGAAAAAGGCTAAAGTAGTGCCCATCTTTAAAAAAAGGAAAGAAGGATCGAGGGAACTACAGGCCAGTCAGTCTCACCTCAGTCCCTGGAAAAATCATGGAACAGGTCCTCAAGGAATCAATTCTGAACCACTTAGAGGAGAGGAAAGTGATCAGGAACAGTCAGCATGGATTCACCAAGGGCAAGTCATGCCTGACTAACCTAATTGCCTTCTATGATGAGATAACTGGCTCTGTGGATGAGGGGAAAGCAGTGGACGTGTTATTCCTTGACTTTAGCAAAGCTTTTGATGCGGTCTCCCACAGTGTTCTTGCCAGCAAGTTAAAGAAGTATGGGCTGGATGAATGGACTATAAGGTGGATAGAAAGCTGGCTAAATCATCTGGCTCAACGGGTAGTGATCAATGGCTCCATGTCTAGTTGCCAGCCGGTATCAAGCGAAGTGCCCCAAGGGTCGGTGCTGGGGCCGGTTTTGTTCAATATCTTCATTAACAATCTGGAGGATGGTGTAGACTGGACCCTTAGCAAGTTTGCAGATGACACTAAACTGGGAGGAGTGGTTGATACACTGGAGGGTAGGAATAGGATACAGAGGGACCTAGACAAATTAGAGGATTGGGCCAAAAGAAATATGATGAGGTTCAACAAGGACAAGTGCAGAGTCCTGCACTTGGGATGGAAGAATCCCATGCACTGCTATAGACTAGGGACCGAATGGCTGGGCAGCAGTTCTGCAGAAAAGGACCTAGGGGTTACGGTGGACAAAAAGCTGAATATGAGTCAACAGTGTGCCCTTGTTGCCAAGAAGGCTAATGGCATTTTGGGTTGTATAAGATGGGGCATTTCCAGCAGATCGAGGGACGTGATCATTCCCCTCTATTTGGCACTGGTGAGGCCTCATTTGGAGTACTGTGTCCAGTTTTGGGCCCCACACTACAAGAAGGATGTGGATAAATTGGAAAGAGTCCAGCGGAGGGCAACAAAAATGATTAGGGGCTGGAGCACATGACTTATGAGGAGAGGCTGAGGGAACTGGGATTGTTTAGCCTGCAGAAGAGAAGAATGAGGGGGGATATGATAGCTGCTTTCAACTACCAGAAAGGGGGTTCCAAAGAGGATGGATCTAGACTGTTCTCAGTGGTAGAAGATGACAGAACAAGGAGTAATGGTCTCAAGTTGCAGAGGGGGAGGTTTAGGTTGGATATTAGGAAAAACTTTTTCACCAGTAGAGTGGTGAAGAACTGGAATGGGTTACCTAGGGAGGTGGTGGAATCTCCTTCCTTAGAGGTTTTTAAGGTCAGGCTTGACAAAGCCGTGGCTGGGATGATTTAGTTGGGGTTGGTCCTGCTTTGAGCAGGGGGTTGGACTAGATGACCTCCTGAGGTCCCTTCCAACCCTGAGATTCTATGATTCTTTGGAACTCCCTTTCAGGTACTTGAAAGCAGCTATCAAATCCCCCTCATTCTTCTGTCCCCAGGCCAAGCTTCTCCCCAGCTCCAAAAATGTTGCCACGCCCAGTCTTTTGCACGAAGGTTCATTTTTTAACATAGGTTAGTTAGTGAACAAACAGAAAACAGTCTTTTAACTTAATCCTTGGCCCCAGGCTTCAGGGCCATCCCTCCCAGGGGTCTCTGGCACTCCAGCTCCTGGCAGCTTCCCACCCCCTGTCAGCTGAGGCGCTCCTCTCTTCTTAGAGCAACAGATCCAGGGCTGCTTCCAGCCCTCTTTAATTGGCTGAATTGGGCTCACCTTCTCTGGTTCCAGGAAATGGCCTTAGTCGATTCACAGGGACCAGCCATTCTGTGACACCCATCTTGTGGAATATGACATGATCGTTTAAAAATCGCAGTGTTCCTATTGAGTTTTAATAATACTGTGGGTGTAAGGATCACTCATTACTATGAATTGACTTAAAAACAAAGATGTCATATTATCATTATTTTTAGTACTAGTAGTAAACATTTATTATAGTACAGTGCAAAAGGCCCCAGGTATGATTGGGTCTCCATTGTTCTGGGTATTCTATAAATATAAATAAGAGACAATCTATGACCCACAGGATTTACAATCTAATGCCCCAGTCCTGTAAAGATTTACATGCATTCTTAAGTTTATACACTGACTTGTCCCAGGACTACCCGCAGTGAGTAAAATTAACTATGTATGTAAGTCTTTGCAGGACTGGGGCTTTTGCAAGGGCACAGCTCAGTGCAACAAAATAAATCTACTCACAGGATTGCAGGTTGGGAACTTGCTGTGGTTATTAAACTGCATCACAACAAAATGGGGGGAAAACTCCCACTGACTAAAACAGGAAGTAAGGGAGGGGTGGATCCTGGCTCTATCCTACAATACGGTGGGTACCCTATCATAACCGCTTTGCTGCAAAGGTCTATAAGACACAAAACAAATGAAGACGTTTGGGGTTAGAACTTATGAGCGAATGAATATGGTGAAGAATTGTTTTTGATTTTAAATGAGGGGTAAAGGTAGGGCAAAGCATGGCTGGCTTGGGGAAGTTAGTAAGTGTAAAGGAGTTATTAAGAGTAAGGGAGAAGGGAAAAGGAAAAAGGTAGAGGGATGGTCCCAGTCCATCACCTGCTTTGCCATCATCAGCATGGGATATGCTGTTGAAGACTCTTTCTTGTTATGTTAAAGGAAAAAATAGTACGAGTTCAATTGTCTCCTTTGCTAACGAAAGCTAATGTAAGGGGACTGTTATCCCCTTACTAACATTCAGAGCTCCCAGGGGCAATGGGGAGAGGCCAATGCTCCAGGTCAGCTCTGATTGACAGGGCGGGCAGGCGAATCAGGGAGTCAGGAGGATCCCGTCCTCCGTGTGAGCTGAAGTTGCCTGAGTCGGAGTGAGTGGTGCTGAGCTTAGGAGAGGGCAGAGGCCAGAGCTGAGCTGGGCCATATCCGGAGGGGCCAGAAAAGCAGCCCAGTGAGACAGACCTGCCCTGGGAGCAGAGGTGCAGCCCAGGGAGACAGACCTGCCCTGGGGGGAGAAGCTGCAGCAGCCAGAGCGGCCAGGGCAGCAGCCCAGGGGGCTGGAGGCAGAGCAGCAGCAGCAGCCGTGCTGAGGCAGAGGAGCTGGAGCTGAGGCAGAGCGGTGGAGCTGGGGCTGGAGCAGTCCGGAGCCGGGTGTGGTGAGCAGCTGGGGAGAGCGAGGGGAACCCTGGGCAGTGGGTCCAGCGCAGGGAGAGGCCTCAGCCAAGAGGCCCTGCAGGCCAGACGTGCAGGGGGATCTAAACCCCGACAGGGCGGGGGCGACGCTGGGAAGAAGGGTCCTGCCACCCAGAGCCTGCGAGCGTGTGGCCACCGCCAGAACAAGTGTCCGAGCCACAGCGTCCCTGCAGCACAGCCAGGGCCTGAGAAGGAGCCTGGGACTTGCAAAGGAACAGACTGAACTGCCCTGACATTGCAGAGAAACTGTTGTGATGTTCCCTGCCACAGAGCGGGGTGATGTGTTTTCATTAGCCTTTCCCATTTTTCCTTATTTCTGTTAAAAATTAATTGTTAATTAAATAATTTGCATTTGCTTTGAATTGTATGCAGTGATCAGTGGGTCAGGGAAGCATCCTGTTCAGAGAGAGTACCCCGGAGTGGGGACACCCTAGCCCCTGACCTAGGTGACCACAGCAAGGTTGGGGGTCGAGCCCCCCAGGAATCCTGGGCCCAGCCTTGTTGGGGTTACGAGGACTCTGCCAGACAGGAGAGTGCAAGGGGAGTCCTCGAGGGCAGGGAGGCCTCTGGGGTAAAGGAGGTGGGAGCAAGGACTGAGATCCTTCCGCTAGCCCATTTCACCAGGGTAGTGCAGAGACGAGGAAAGTTCCCCACAATAGCGGGACTATTCCCCCGCTTACACTAAAATGGGTTCAGAAAGAGGTAATACCCCATTGGCCCCACATTTATTTACTTGGATTTTTTACAAACTACAATAGTGCCCGTCTAATGTTCTGGACACCTGTGATGACTTTTAAAAATACACTAATAAATAATCAGTAATAATGACACAAAAATGAATGGAAGAGCGAGAAGATCGTAGAACAAAACACAGACTTCCGAAACCCTGGGCTAATAGGCTGGGAAAAGCCCTGAGAGCCTTTGGACGGACAGAAATGTAGTTAATTTATGCTGTAGGTACTATTTCCATATTTTATCACACAAGCTTTATGCCCATCTAACTGCCCTTTTGCAACCGTCTAACTAGTTGAGTATATTACAGAAGTACTGTTTGTGACTCCGTAGTTAAAGGTGAGTTTTCTGCCCATTTTACAACATGTACTCTTTGAGTACAGAATGAAATTTCTAAGAATTTACAAATAAATGTTTGAGTTAAAATTATTTTTTAAATGGGCCCCTTAAGAAATTTAGCATTTATTGATTTCTTTGACCCTATTGACACCATGCAATAAACATACAATTATGATTAAGGCATTTTAACCTTCATGATCTTAGATTAGATTAAACTGATTGTTAAAGATAGAATAGTTTTCGCTTATGCTTTTTCCTCATGGCAACAATACAAGGCTGAGTTAAGGTTCTGTGGGTGTCTTAATTGTATTTCCATAACTTAATGTTTAGCTTTCTTTAATCTGAACTGTGAATTTCTTGGATTTGTAGTGCTTGTTTCTGGGATATTTACAAAATTGTTGTAATGTACTTAACCATTACATTATTGATGTACTGTATGCATGTACTCTGGCCTGATTTCATTTTAACATAGATATTTTTATCTCAGATTTACAGGTATAATTTATTGCATTATTCTTGTACAGGTACAATTTATTGCATTTCCCCCCCCCCAGTGTGTGATGCCAGAGCACGGTTGTGTGGTGGCCTCCCACAGCATGTGACCAGGGAGGGGTGTTTAGTGGCCTCCACTAGTGTGCCATGAGGGAGGACAGGAGTGTGTAGTGGCCTTTCCTCATGTGTTATTGGGAGGGGTGTGTGGCAGTTTCCCCAGTGTGATGTGGGGGAGAGGACGGGTGTGTAGTGGCTTCCCCCCACTGTGTGATAGGGAGGGGATGGGTTTGTGGTGAGGTGACCTCCCTCAGCGTGTGATTACAAAGCGATGTGTAGCAGTTCTCTCCCAGCTTGTGTGGTGGGGAGAGAGCGTCCCCACTGTCTGTGCTGCCGGTGGGGAGGGGTGTGTGGTGGCCTCCCCACTGTCTGTGCTGCCGGTGGGGAGGGGTGTGTGGTGGCCTCCCCACTGTCTGTGCTGCCGGTGGGGAGGGGTGTGTGGTGGCCTCCCCACTGTCTGCGCTGCCGGTGGGGAGGGGCGTGCGGCGGCCTCCCCACTGCTGCGCTGACCGGGGGGAGGGGTGCGGCTGCGGGGAATTTCCTTGTGCGGACGCAGGAGAGAACAACACACGCCAGACGGCTGTGGGGTGTGAGCAGGGCGCTGCCGCCGCCGCCGGTTGCTGAGCAATGTAAGCGGGGTGCCCCCTCCCCTTTCCTCCCTCGGAGCCGCCCGCCCCGCGTCCCCGCCCCGCCCCGCCCCGCCATGCCGGACCAGATCTCCGTGTCGGAATTCGTGTCCGAGACCAATGAGGATTACAAGTCGCCCACCGCCTCCAACTTCACCACGCGGATGGCTCAGTGCAGGAACACGGTGGCGGCCATCGAGGAGGTGAGAGCCGGGGGCGGCTCGGGCGGGGAGGGGCCGCAGAGCCCCTCCGGCCTGGCGCCGCGCGCTGCCCGCCGCGGCGGGGAACAAGGCGCTCGCAGCTGCCTGCTCAGACTGCCTGGGAAAGCGCCCGTCGGCTGCTGGGAGAGGGGAGCGCCGGGCTGGCCCGGGGCTTAATCTCCTCCCCGGACCTACCTCCGCCGGCGGGGGGGGCGCTGCGGCTCCAAGGCTCGGCTCCCCTCCGCTGTGGCTCTCTTCCCTCCGGCCCCTAGAGGCTCAGCCCCCTTCCTGTGTCCCCCTCAGCCTGCTATACAGGGCGTTTTGCCCCTTTTTCGACCCCCCCCCCCGGTTTGCAATACTCCTGGGGAGGGGAGCTGTGCCTGTCTCATGGAGGGAGGTTTTTTGTTAAAAAAAAATTGAAAATCCTATAGCAAAATCCTCCCTCACCTGAGGGAGTCCCTAAAAGCTGAGGAGGGAGTCTTTTCCCTCCCCGTTGAAAGGAGAGTTGGGACAGGTCTGAGCACAGTTAGAGCCCATCCTGTCTCTTGTTAGCCTGTGTGTAACAAAATAAAGCGTTTCTGCCTATTTTGATTGTAGTAGCAGCCTCTCTGAATTAACTTGTGAACAAAATAATCTTGTTTGCTATGTAGAGTAATTTGTTCCATCTACCTGTTCCATCAATTGTACTGTGTGTCTGTTTGGTTTTGCTTATTCGGCGGTATGTTTATGTTAAAAAAATCTATTAAACTTTTAAACAAAAATCTTGAGAGTTGCTCGGTTTGAAGTGTCCCTCTCCACAAAAAATGCCACGAGCTATCAATTATATAAGTATCTTAAGTATGTGAACAAAACAGAGCGTTTGTTGTTTAAATGCCCTTTTCAAGATTTTCCTGTTTTGCCAGTCCCTAAACCCTTGACTTTGAATTTAAAATAGTCTGCATGGAAGGAATTACTGTTTTGTTCCTGAAGTAATTTTGCTCTCCAGGCAAACTTATTCTTAAACGCCTGTATTTAATTATACCTTTAAGGCAGATTTTAAGGTCAGCAATTAAATATCAGTGGCAATGTTTTTCAGAATATTTATAAATGTGACGGGCTTTTTTTCTGCCTAAAATTTAGTAAACACAAATGAACAGTTAGTGGAATTATTTAGGTCTAAAGCAAGTAACTGTAAGTAGTGTTGTCAGATCTCCTGGTTTTATCACAAGTCTCATATTTTATTTATATATTTTTAAAAGCCAGATCTCTTGGAACTATACGATTATGTGAGAATCTCAACTGTAAATTTTTTAAAGAGTGAGTTTCTAGCCTTCCCAATTGTTGAGAAAAAAATTGAAAATGTGAACCATTAACGATAGGAAGGCAAGTAAAAAGAATCCAAAATATAGTATTTTAAAAAATGTCATGATTTTTAAGACCATCTCAGGTGTTGGGCACCCCAAATTTGTGACTTTAGCAGGTGTAGTTGGCTGTACTGATGTACTCAGTTCATTCTCTTCAGGGCCCCCGCCCCCCCCCCCCCAATAACAATGTTATTGAAAACTTCACTGTTATTTACAATCAGGAGAATGCTGTACATATAAACTTGAACATGTTTGGTTCCTGTTTTATTTAATCTGGCTAACAGCTGTTTGTTTTAGGTCAGACCAATGTTACATTGCTGGTTGGTTTCAAAGAAACACAATCAGTTTGTTATATCTCAATTTGCATCTTTAGTGGTTGCAGGTATGTGACAAATCTTTAGAGAAGCCTGGCAAAATGGCCATGAAAATTTACTAGCTCAGGCAAAAAATCTGCTAATGTATTCTGTATGATAATGAATACAACCAATATTTTACAGGTCTGTCAAAAATACTTACCCAGGGTGAGTAGAATTTTACAAGTCTGCATTAGAGGTTGTATTGGCAGTCACTCTGCTTATTCACTGTCATTAATTTCTTTAGCAATTTTGGCAAAACATCAGCAATAGATTGTTCCTACTGAGATCCTGAAATTAATTAAATGGAGTACTCCTTTTACAAAATTAAATGGAGTACTCCTTTTAAAAAAAATTCTCAAGAATTAAAGGACATTATTCATAGGTTTAAATCTATAAAATCTGGGTTCATATTCATTTTTTTGACATTCATATCGTTCATGCTTGGTGGTCTGTCTGGTTTTTCAGGTTAAAGATGTTGCTTTGGTAAAAAGCTGTCTATAGGTTGCCTAATAGAGAAAACAACACTTTTTTCTAGAGGTTTGATAGAAGCTAGTATATCAGCTTGATGCAAAACAACGCTTAGTAAATGCTTATGGTTGAAAAGGTAAAGTAAATGTGACAAATGTGTTCAGATTTCACTAACGCAGATACCATAGATTTGAAACCTCAGTATATATGTTTTCAGTGTGTAATGTGCTAACTAAACTACAGTATACAGCAGGGATCGGCAACCTTTGGCACACGGCCCGCCAGGGTAAGCCCCATGGCGGGCTGGGCCGGTTTGTTTACCTGCCGCGTCCGCAGGTTCGGCCGATCGCAGCTCCCACTGGCCGCGGTTCGCCGCTTCGGGCCAATGGGGGCTGTGGGAAGCAGCGGCCAGTGGACGCGGCAGGTAAACAAACCGGCCCGGCCCACCAGGGGGCTTACCTTGGCGGGCTGCGTGCCAAAGGTTGCCAATCCCTGGCATACAATATGGTACTAAAATCTAGGAAATCTGGTTATGTACCTATGTAAAGTTTAAGAATGTAGTATTTGAAAACGGGGGTTGGTAAAAGGAATACTGTTCAGACTACTGGGTAGTGTTTGGATTTCAGCTAATAAATGGACACAAAAGAACTATGGTAGTTTGCCAACTGAACACTTACAAAACTGGTGGATTGTAGAATAGTTGTGGTTCCATTTTACTCCTATCTGCTAATTATCTGATTTTAAACTTCATTAATGACTGAGCCTTCCCTTTAAAAGTTTCTTTTGAAGGTGAGGTGGGAGCAGTTTTCTAGCTTCTGCCAGTGAGTAGATCAGAAAAAATGCTGGACAGTTTGCAGAAATCATTAAACTGAAAGCCTGCTCCCCTTTTTACTTCCCTTCCGGACTATTTGTACTGTTATTTTAGTACCAGAATCTGATCAGTGTTTGCTGCTGCTAGTAGAAAGAGAGTTCTTGGAACAGACAAAAATGTCAGTATTGTTGTACAAGATAAGTGATTCCACCATTCCTGCAATTTTTTCATTCTTAGGATGCTGTCCTGAGAGGTGCTGAGCATCTGCAGCTCCCACTGAAATCAATTTGCAAGTGTGCAGCGCTGCTCGGGATCAGGCACTTTATATGCAAAGATTAGAAAGCATGATATGTAGTAATAGGTAAATTTAAACAAGTTTTAAATTGGTGTCTGCTAGCTCAGCTCAGGGTCATAGGTTTGGGGGAGGGGATGTTCAAAATCAGTAATCTAGTTTAAAAAAAGATTAACATTTGTAAGCTTACTATTTCTAGTATAGGTTCCAGATGCCCATATTGTAGCAGGGCCTACAGATGTGAAATGACTTTTTAATGCTGTGTGCATTCAGTAGCAAAAGCCTGACTTTACCATTGCTATTGCTAAGAACATGTTTCTCTCTTTTTTACATTGTGACTTAAATAATAATAATAAAAAAGACCCATCAGCTGTAGTGAATTCTGTGAGATGCCACTAATCATGGGGGGTCATGAAAATGTTTAGAAACTGTTATTCCATAAACTGATTGTGATAGCTAGAATCCATGTATGTGTTTTGTGAATGGATTTAAAAAAAAGTTGGATAGCTAAGGCCGGTAGTGAAATCTGTAAGAACCAAATACTTAATAAAAAAATATTTATTATATTTATTATCGTAGTGCCTTGGGACCAAGTGAGAACAGGGCCCCCATTGTGCTAGGGGCTGTACACACAGAACAGTAGATAGTCCCTGCTCCAGAAAGCTTTCCATCTAAATGAGTGCAGTAAGTGCTCCAAGTGCAAGGCGTACTTCTTCAACCTTGCTTTCTCTAACTTATAAACATGTAGCAACATGCATATCACTAACGAACAAACAAAACCCTACCAAAACAAAATACTCTACTGCACATACAATTCTCCTCCTGGGGAGAGGATGAAAGAATAGTCCACACATAGCAGATGTTAATTACGTCATTTAATGCGCAACTGGAAGATGCTCAGATACTGTGTGATTAGTACAGTAAAAAAAACCTATAGAAAACAAGTAGACAGAACAAACTAAGGGTAGAGAAAAGGAGCATAACACATAAGCAGTGAACAATGTGATGTGGCAAATGTTACATTAGTTACATGGATTTTTATTTAAAAAATAAAATTTATGGTTGTGTGTGCATGCATCTACAAATTCCTGGATTGTGGAGTTTAAAATCTGAGAAATTAGTGTGATAAACATTACATAAAAGGCAAATTATGGCTTAAAATTCTGTCTATGATATGAGTGTCCTATTTCCTAGAGTGCAGAATATTTTAATTTTATTTTTGTTTCTTTAAATCTCTTGTTGGATTATTTCTGATGGATTATGTGAATTAAATACATAAGTTTTAGAGGAAGCCGGTTGTATCAAGCACCTGTGTCTAGTTTAGCCTCAGAACTAAATTTAAATAGTGGTGTGGGTATTGATGTTTTTCCTCATCTCCACCATTTCCTCTTAAAGTTTGGTTCTAGTCGAAAATGGCATTGTGGAGATTCCACGATTATTGTGTCTCAATGATTCCATAACTGCCAGCCCCGCAACCTCACCCTGGGTGCTCTCAGTCACAATATGTTTTTTTCCTCATTATCCGCCGTAATAAAGGTTTTGCAGACCAAAATTGAGTTTTAGTGTATGAAGTGAATGATCTACAGCAACCCCACTGCCTTCAGTGGGTTTGGAAAGGTGTAACTGATTGATTGAAACTTGGTAAATAACAGTAATGCACAAAAAGGAATAGAATTCAGCTTGCTCTCTCTTAGCTGTTGAAGCTTTGGATGACTAATGAGTAAAAAGCAGTACAGTACAATTTTATGTCAGTAAAGAGACATGACCCTGAATACGCATGCAGTATCTTTATGATGTCTATTTAAATTTGTAAGCTCTTTGGGGCAGGGACTAGAAATCTGTCTTTTTATATCTCTGTGAAGTGCCTAGTTCACTTTTGGGAGCTGTATAAATAATCTGAGTGAGAAGGAGCCATTTTCTACTACTTTCCAAAGTATAAGAATACTTGCGTCTCTTGATGCATTGTGGAAAACTTTAAAACCTTCTTTTTTTTTATATTTAGTTTTTAATAAAAACATATTTGCGCACTATGCTGTTCCTTTCAAAACATATTTGTGCATTTTCTCCCCTTATTACTGGATATAGCTTCATAAATTCATCATATTTTTAAATGCTTCTCTTCTGGAGTTATAAACCTCTGACATTTTCCCCAGCAACGTCAGACGACAATCATCATGGTACAAACAGGAATATGTCTTCAAATAGCAGTGTTTATTTGGGGGTGGGGGGTGGGTGTCATGAAGGAATAAGCTGGAGTAGTGTATGAAGTTTTCTGGCTTAAATTCTAGGACTTCAGCTGAAGAGCTGTGTCAGAGGACAGAATTTAGCCCTTAAATATGGACTGAAAACCTTTTGTAGTGTGGAGGATGTGTAGGCAGTCAAACTTAATAAGTCATCTAGGTTCACTATGAAACTTGTTTTAGTGGGATGTCCCACCAGTGATACTAAACTCTCCACCATCAACCTTACCCTCTCCGTCTCTCGCGCCCCCCCCCTCCAAAAAATAGGGCGGTGTATAATTTCCAGAGAATCATGCTGCAACATGATTCAACCTTTCCCCATCTCTCTTGCTACTTCTCAGTGGCAGAATTAGCTTTTCTAGACTCAGTATATTTTTTGTTTTCAACTAACATGAGCAGATGTCTAATTCTTCATCTTCATTTTTCTCTTTTCTGTTCCTACCATGTTGTTATTAGTGGCAACAGGGAGCCTAAATATGTAAGTGTCTACAATAGAATGGTGCTCCTGCTGATGTAAGTCGCCAACTACATCGACTTAATAACTCTTCCTGTGTGAGAGGCATAGCCCTTAGGTCGATGTATTTAGGGGTGACGCAGTGTCTGTCTAGACACTACATTACTTGCATCACCTGTTGGCTGACAGCCCAGAGTACTGCCACGGGGACTGATAGCTCGGATCCTTTCTGCTGCTTCCCGGTGAGGGATTGAGGAGGAAGGAGAGCCCAAGCCTGACAGCTGCCAGGGCTTGGGCTCTCCTCCCCCATCATCGGGAGGTGGCTGGGCTCGGGCTCTCCTTCTCCCTGCCCCAATTTCCCACTGGGAGGCATCAGTGGGGTTCCTGGTTGTCAGCCCTGGCAGCGGAGCTCACAGCAGGAGCTTTCCCCCTGTCCTGGGGCTGACTGCCTGAGCCCTAGAGACTCAGTTTCATAGCAGGGAGCCTACAAGCTGTGAAATTGAATTTTTAGAATAACGGCCATACTGGGTCAGACCAAATGTCCATCTAGCCCAGTATCCTGTCTTCCAACAGTGGCCAATGCCAGGTGCTTCAGAGGGAATGAACAGCAGATAATCATCAAGTGAGCCATCCCCTATCGTCCATTCCCATCTTCTTGCAAACAGAAGCTAGGGACACCATCCCTGCCAATCCTGGCTAATGGCCATTGAACGACCTGTCCTCCATGAATTTATCTCGTTCTTTTTGGAACCCAGTTATAGTTTTGTCCTTTACCACATCCTCTGGCAATGAGTTCCACAGGTTGACTGTGCACTGTGTGAAGAAATACTTCCTTTTGTTTGTGTTAAATCTGTTGCCTATTTCATTTGGTGACCTCTAGTTCTTGTGTTACGAGAAGGAGTAAATAACACTCTTATTTACTTTCTCCTCACCAGTCATGATTTTATAGACCTCTATCATATCCCCTCTTAGTCGTCTCTTTTCCAAGCTGAAAAGTCCCAGTTTTATTAATCTCTTTTCATATGGAAGCTGTTCCATACCCCTGATCATTTTTGTTGCTATTTTCTGAACCTTTTCCAATTCCAATATATCTTTTTTGAGATGAGGCAACCACATCTTCACGCAGTATTCAAGATGTGGGCGTACCATGGGTTTATATAGCGGGAATATGATATTTTCTGTCTTATTATCTATCCTTTTCTTAATGATTCCCAACATTCTATTAGCTTTTTTGACTGCCACTGCACATTGAGTGGATGTTTTCAGAGAACTATCCATAAATGATAGTTTCTTGAGTGGTAACAGCTAATTTAGACCCCATCATTTTATATGTATAGTTGGGATTATGTTTTCCAATGTTCATTACTTTGCATTTATCAACATTGGCCAACAAAATGGCAGATGAATTTCAGTCATCCAGTTTTGAGAGATCCTTCTGTAGCTCTTCGCAGTCTGCCTTAACTATCTTGAATAGTTTTGTATCATCTGCAGATCTTGCCATCTTGCTGTTTACCCCTTTTTCCAGATAATTTATGAATATGTTGAATAGGACTGGTCCCAGTACAGATCCCTGGGGACACCACTGTTTACCTCTCTCCATTCTGAAAACTGACCTTTTATTCCTACCCTTTGTTTCCTATCTTTTAACCAGTTAGTGATCCCTGAGAGGACCTTCCTTCGTATCCCATGACAGCCTACTTTGCTTGAGAGCCTTTGGTGAGGGACCTTGTCAAAGGCTTTCTGAAAATCTAAGTACACTGTACCCAGTGGATCGGATCCCCCTTGTCCACATGCTTTTTCACCCCTCCCCCCCAAAAACAAAATTCTAGAAGATTGATGAGGCATGATTTCCCTTTAAATAAAGCATGTGGACTCTTCCCCCAACAAATCATGTTCATCTATGTATCTGATAATTCTGTTCTTTACTATAGTTTCAACCAATTTGCCTGGTATTGAAGTTAGGCTTACCGGCCTACAATTGCCAGGATCACCTCTGAAGCCTTTTAAAAAAAAAATTGGCGTCACATTAGCTATCCTCTAGTCATCTGGTACAGACGCTGATTTAAATGGTAGGTTACATACCACAGTTTAGTAGTTCTGCAATTTCACATTTGAGTTCCTTCAGAACTACTGGGTGAATGCCATCTGGTGCTGGTGACTTATTACTGTTTATCATTTTCTTCTAAAATCTCCTCTAATGACACCTCAGTCTGGGACAGTTTCTCAGATTTGTCACCTAAAAAGAATGGCTCAGGTTTGGGAATCTCCCTCACATCCTCAGCCGTGAACACCAATGTAAAGATTTCATTTCGTTTTTCTGCAATGGCCTTATCATTCTTGAGTGCTCCTTTAGCACCTCAATCATCCAGTGGCCCCCCTGGTTGTTTCGCAGGCTTCCTGCTTCTGATGTACTTAAACATTTTTTTGCTATTACTTTTTGAGTCTTTGGCTAGCTGTTCTTCAAATTCTTTTTTGGCCTTCCCAATTATATTTTTACACTTCATTTGCCAGGATTTATGCTCCTTTCTATTTTCCTCTCTAGGATTTAACGTCCACTTTTTAAAGGATGCCTTTTTGCCTCTCACTGCTTCTTTTACTTTGTTGTTTAGCCACGGTGTCACTTTTTTGGTTCTCTTACTATGTTTTTTAATTTGGGGTATACATTTAAGTTGAGCCTCTATTATGGTGTCTTTACAAGGGATTTTACTTTTTGCAGTGTACCTTTTCATTTCTGTTTAACTTCCTCATTTTTGTGTAGTTCCCTTTTCTGAAATTAAATGCTACTATGGTGGGCTGTTGTGGTGTTTTCCCTGCCACAGGGATGTTAAATTTAATTATATTATGGTCACTATTACCAAGCGGTCCAGCTATATTCACCTCTTGGAGCTGATCCTGTGCTCCCCTTAGGACTAAATCAAGAATTGCCTCTCCTCTTGTGGGTTCCAGGACTAGCTGCTCCAAAAAGCAGTAATTTAAGGTGTCAAGAATCATAGAATATTAGGGTTGGAAGAGACCTCAGGAGGTCATCTAATCCAATTCCCTGCTCAAAGCAGGGCGAACGCCAACTAAATCATCCCAGCCAGGGCTTTGTCAAGCTGGGCCTTAAAACCCCCTAAGAATGGAGGTTCCACCACCTCCTGAGGTAACCCATTCCAATGCTTCACCACCCTCCTAGTGAAATAGTTTTTCCTAATATCCAACCTAGACCTCCCACACTGCAACTTGAGACCATTACTCCTTGTTCTGTCATCTGGTACCACTGAAAACAGCCTACCTCCATCCTCTTTGGAACCTCCCTTCAGGTAGTTGAAGGCTGCTATCAAATCCCCCCCTCACTCTTCTCTTCTGCAGACTAAATAACCCCAGTTCCCTCAGCCTCTCCTCGTAAGTCAACTTTATCTCTGCATCCCATCCTGAGGTGAAATCCCCCATTATTATTGAGTTTTTTATTTTTATAGGCTTCTCATATCCCTGAGCATTTCGCAGTCACTATCACCATCCTGGTCAGGTGGTCGGTAGTATATCTCTACTGCTGTATTCTTATTATTCAACCATGGAATTACTATCCATAGTGATTCTATGGTACAGTTTGGTTCATTTAAGATTTTTACTTCATTTGACTCGGTTTTCTTTCACATATAGTGCTACTCCCCCAGCAGCATTTTTTTGTCAGTTTCATGGCTGCTGTTATTTCACTTTTGGTCTCTGGCTCCAGTTGTCAGCCCCAGAGACGCCAGCTGTGAGCCCTAAATTGGGCTGATTGATCTGGTGTGGGGGGTGGGAGTCTCCAGCTGTGAGCCTCCTGCCGGCTGACAGCCAGAGCCAGAAAGGCAATGTGAAATAATAGTAGCTGTGAAACTCCAGAATGTCAATTTCACTTCGGGTAGTCTCCCTGCTGTGAAATTGAGCGGCTTGCTGGGGTCACAGCTCTGATGTCAGTCCTGAAGCGGGTGGGCTCCAGCTATGAGCCCTGCGTGGCTGTCAGTGCCTCACATTACGTCTGTCAGTGCCCCACTTCAGTAAGTGAAAGCGCTTCTGGTGAAGATGTGCACCACCGGCTGAAGGAGGGTAGTGTGGAGACCAACAGCCGATTTAATTACTGAGGTGACTATAGGTCGACCTAATGTGGTAACCTAATTCTGTAGTGTAGAGAGGCCCTCACTCCTCAAGTGAGTAGGTGCTGAGGAAATTTTTCAAATTCTGTGTCTCTGTGCATACTTATTGATTCTTTCAATTACACAGAAATGTTTACCATGGAATATTTGTGCTGTGTGGCCAAATCTTACAAATCTCTCTCTTAGCCGTTACGGTTTTTCTTGTAAACTTTCACAGTTATGTTATCAATTGTAGCATCTAAGTTTAAATCAACAAAAAAAGCCAGGAGTTAAGCGTGAACGCTGAAACTCTGTTTTTAAGCCACAGTGTTGTCTGGGGTGGAATTGCAATATTTTATATAAAACCACCTAGTGTTCATAGGCCCTTCTTTTACCCCTAACTAAAGATCAGATTATCAGTATAATTTCAGCCTGAAGTCTATAATTCTGTCTAGCATTGTGTTAAGTGTGTATTTGAATACCTCAAAGCAGCAGACATGATTATAATTGAACTAATCAATTTTACGTTCCTGAAAGTTTTGTTGTACATTCAGATGGCATAGAGTGAAATAAGGAAGTCCTGAAGCTAAGTGAACTTTCATATGGGTTGTTCTCTGGTTCTATAACTTCGTGTCTGTTGGTAGTGAAGACTTTCTGACAAAATACAGTTCTAGTGAAATTTCTAATCTATTTTAAGGGAGGCTATGTAGGAAACAAATGCATTTGCTAATCATTTTAAGCCCTTGCAATCAAACAGAATTACCTTTTGAACAAAGGCATAGGAGTGGAAATTTCCTTAGCACATGCTAAATAGAACCTGTTCCGTTGTTAGCTACAAGGCGTGCAATGTAGAATTTTGCAATGCATGTATGAAATATATATTTTATCAATTCATTTTTCCTTTACAGTACTGTAGGTGTATGTTACAAAACAATACAAATTGAAAATGAAGTTTTCCCACGCCTTGAGCTCTGTGTAGACTTGATATTAGCAATGCCGAAGGGACTGGTTTAGAATCAGAGAAGCAATGAAATTGTAAATATTCTGTAAACTGCATTTTGTTTTGCTTGGGTCACTGTAATGTTTAACTGTATTGTTCTTGATTATATAATGTGGACAGCATGCTTCCCTTGTCTATATTCTCAGTTGCTTTAGTATTAAATGTGTAAGTAATTCAATGCCTTCTGTTTATCTTAGGTATCTATTTTAGGTACTTAAGATTCTGCACTGATGGGCGTCATATGAGCACCACACAATCTATAATGTATTTATCCTCACAGCATTCCTGTGAGGTATGGAAGTAGTTTATTCCCTTTTTATTGGTAGGAAACTGAGGCACAGAGAGGCTAAGGTGACTTGCCTGAGGTCGCACTGCAGGAAAAACAAGATTTGATTTTGTAATAGTAGTATATATTAATTATCCCTCAAGTGGATGGACAACCTGGTTTCAGAGTTGCTGTAGAATATACAAATAATTACAGGGGTTAAAAAAATCATTTGCCAGTTCTATAATGGCCTGTGGGAAGCTTTCCAGGGGGAGCATGGTTGCCTTACACCTTTAATTCCACTGTAGTTAAAGCTGTTCACATTCCACAAGAATTTCAGACCAGTATTTTCAGGGGTCACCTCTGATTTTGATTGCTTCTGTTTTTGGGTGCCCACCTAGGGACGATATGCCGTAAGGAGTCTCCAGTTCGGCACCCGAAATCAGTGGCCTTGTATGAAAAATTTTCTGTATGCTTTCATTTAAAAAACACCCCCTTTCGAAATGGGAATTAATGTGGTGTTACTTTCCTGGGTTTGTACGCAGGGAGCTCCAGTGCTTTTTCTACCTGTCATAGCTTGTCATCAGCAGAGTGAAATTAACAAGATTCCTCTTCCTGTATAGTAGCCAAGGGAGAAGGAGGATCTTAAAATATATCGAACACTTATTTGCCAGAAGCTGAGCTAATCTTAAATTTATACTGACTACATTGTTTATCTTTCATTAACTATGCTGTAATGTAAGGATTTAATTATTTGTTATAAAAGTGTTTGTATTAACATTGAAAGCCCATTTCAGAATTTTTCAGAAGTAGAACACTGTCCTATTAATGATGGTGGGGAAAATAGAATCAAAACTATAACATACCATCTGGTAGCTACCATATATGATAGAAGTAGTAAAATTTTACAGCATTGGACCAAAATTGTTTTTAAACATTCATGATTTAGCTAGTAGGAGACCTAGCAAGTGAAACGGATAGGTTTATTTTATTTTGTAAGATGAATGAAGCTGAAAAAGTAAACAAACAGGTCATTGGGTGGAAAATGAGGATTTTAGTTTTTTCAGTTGTAAAAATCTAATCTATTACTGGTACAGTAAATAAGGACATCTGTTTCTTAACCCACCACCAGCTCCCTATCCCAGCAGTTTAACCTGATGATGATGTACTTTTAAAAAGAAAGGTAAAATCTAAATAATTACTTTACCTCTGCTTATACTAGTTTCTGACAGATGATTCAGCTTTTCTCTAAATAATACTTGTTAGAGCTGTTCTGTTTGGCAGAATGTCTCCTTTTTTTGCTCTTTTCCTCGCTTCCTGAAATGAAGCCTGGAGGATAAAAATACCATGGTTAGCGTAAATCCAGTGATGGAGGGATTTCTGTTCTTTTTGTTGTCTCCCTTCAGTGTGGTAGCTTCATATGTGCATGATGAAGATGTCTCTTAGTGCAGATTACTATTACTTACTTCCGTTAAAATAGCTCCCAGAGACCTCAGTCAGGTGCAAGACCCAGTTGTGTTAGGGATGTAAAAACACATCTCTTGCTATCTGCTTTTAAACCCAGATGTAAGGTGGGTTTAACAAAGAAATGGAGGAAATGGGAAGAAAGATGGTAACAGCGATAGGAACATGTGGCTGCGCAGAATAGCTTGATTTGATTGACATATATGGTTAGTCATATTGATGTTATGTCCTGCTGATTTAAACCATGAGAAATAAGCTGTAGATATGGTCAAATATCAGGAGCTGATTTGTGTAAAATCAGTTTGTAACTGTACTTCCTTTGTTTATAGGTCAACTTTTGTCTACAAACAATAGAAGTAACAACCTACACTCTGTGCCCTTTTGGAGAACTGAGTGTATTACAGTAAAAAATGTTCACGGTGTTTGTTGATCTGAATACAGCTAACTCTCACAATGCAGATGGTGTTTAACTATTCCACAAGTGACATATGTTTTGTTCTTCCACACTTAATAAGATGAAGGAATTGGCTCCAGTCAGCTTTACTGTCTAAATCCCATACATATCTTCCAAATTACAAAGAACAGTTTGTTACATAGACAGCGATGAGCTTTATCATAAAATCATATTTAAATAGACAGTTTTAAATAATTAACTTATTTCCCCCCCAAAAAACTTAAGGCATTCTCTAAAAGATGCCTACTAGAATGAGATTCTTCCATGGTAGGGTAAAATCTTCACTGGCTTCATTGACTTCAGTGCGGTTACACCAGTGTTTGACCCAAATGGTGTGATCAAGAGTCCAGTGAAGTCAAAGGAAAGACTCCTGTTGATTTAATTGGGCTTTGCATCAGGCCTCAAGAAGCCCAACAGATGTAATAAAGAACAATGCAATTCAGGACAAACTCAAATGGTGTATGGTCTGTCAAGACTGTCTCTGGCAGACTCAAAAGCAGATGGCAACAAGGACATTTTGGTGGCTTGTCTTTTGTAGAGAGTAAAAAGTGGATTCCAGAGCCACTGAATTAATTCTTACTCAAAATAATATATTTGTTTGAATATAAAGATATGGGTAAAGGAGTATGAGTCCTCTAGTGTATTTCAAGGACTGTGAATGTCTGCAAAGTGACTGACTTCCTGGGTGCTATATAAACAAATAAATGTTAACTAATAATTCCCAAACAAAAGTCAGTCAACTCCTAAACAATAAATGGACCCTATGTTCTTCCATATAGGTTGGTTGGCTTGGGCTATGATGGGGTGCCAAAGGGACTAAATCCTAAAAAAAAAAATAAAAAAAATAAAAAAAGAGAGCGCTGAACTGAGAATGCCCTGCTATCAGTCATAGGATTCACGTTTAGGAAGTGGAAGTAAAAGCAAGAGCATGTTAGCCAATCTTAACTTCTCATAGAACTGGTGCAAGGCTTTAAAAGTGATCCCCAGCAGCCAGAAGTGAACAGAAAGCCAGTGAAGAGGAAAGGCTGCATATTGATGACTGGAAAGAATCTGAGTGGACAAGATGATGATTTTTACTTGGGTATTTTGAATCTGTTTTTTATTGTCACAGTTCTGTGAACGAAGTCTCATACAGTCACTATCTTTCTGTGCTTGATAAGGATTTTGTTTTTATGAACATTATTTTCTTCAGTAATTAAGTATAATGTGTGTGTATGTATATGTGTATATTGTGCTAACAATTTAGGAACTAATGAAACATAAGGTAACAAAGGTAGTGTTTTATTTCATTGGCATATAAATGCTTCATGGAAAAATAAACTTTTTTTGTTTTTGTTTTCAAGACTATATACAATGTAAGATGCTCCAGAATTATTATGTTGCTGATGACAACCATGCTTAAAATCAGCTCATCTCATATCTTGAAGTAGGTTGCTGTAATTTTGATGGTGAAGTTATGAAAGAAGGAGAAAATTATGGATTGTATCCTGCCTATATGACAACTGAGTAATGTACATAAATTGGCATGTTTGGGGGAAAATTTGCTTTGAAATGAGCGGCCTCAACTTTGTGTGTGTGTGTGTGTGTGTGTCTCTCTCAGATATTCAGAAGTTTTAATTGTCAAAAAATGGTTTGTTTATTTTAGCGTACATAAATATCAATTGCATTTCTCACCTTTTTTCTGTAAGGGAGCAAGGTGGAAACTTAAGAAGTAATTTGTATGCATTACTTTTCCATTCAGGACACAATAGCATCATGTAGTGACTTGCATGGAATGACTAAGACTTCCTAACCTTTAAACCTCTGGCTCTTGATTTTCTTTTCTTGGTGCAAGTGGCTTTCTAAAGAGTGTATGCTTAGTGATTAATTTGTTGAGAAGAGCCAGTAATGTACTTATGCTAAGGTGTGGATGTGTGCATGCACGCGCATGAGAGAGATGAATGCAACAAACAGCAGTTTTATGTATTCAAACTGATTCTCATCTTTTGCCCTTTATCTTTTTAAAATAGTTAAATACAAAGTAAAAACAATAATAAAATTACAACTTACTGTAATTTAATAAAATGTCTTAAATAATAATGAGAAAGAAAAGATGAGTGAGGTAATATCTTTTATTGGACCAACTTCTGTTGGAGGGAAGAGACAAGCTTTTGAGCTACATACAGCTCTCTCTCCTTCAGAGACCTGAAAGCTTGTCTCTTTCTCCAGCAGATGTTGGTACAATAAAATAATAATAAAAGATACTATCTCACCCACTTCGTGTGTCTCATAGCTAGGGTGACCAGATGTCCTGATATTTAACTTTGTCCCATGTTCCAATCGATGTATGATCGGAGCGCCATTTGTCCTGATATTGTATGATTGCCACGCGACGGTGTCCGGTTGGCACGGGGCTGGCAGGCTCCCTACCCGGCTCCATGCAGCTCCCTGGAAGTGGCGACATCTACCTCTGGGTCCTAGGTGCAGGGATGGCCAGGGGGACTCTGTGTGCTGCCCCCGCCATGAGCGCCTATTTGCAGCTCCCATTGGCCAGGAATCGCGGCCAGTGTGAGTTGTGGGGGCGGCACTTGCGGACGAGGCAGCGCGCAGAGCCACCTGGCCACGCCTCCGCCTAGGACCCAGAGGGAGATGTCGCCACTTCTGGGGAGCCACTTGAGGTAAGTGCCAGCCCGCATCCCTTCCCGCACCAAAACTCCCTCCGGAGTCAGCATCCTGAACCCTCCCTCATGCCCCTGCCCTGGCCCTGAAACCCCTGTGCCCCCTTGTAGCAGGGCTGGATCCGGGACCCAGCATCCCCCACTGAACCATGGCTTGCGGTGGGGGCCGGAGCTGGGGCAGTGCGCTCCCGACCAGCTTGAGGCGGGGCTGTGGCTGGGGGCTGCTGTTGGGGCCGTGTGTCCCTGACCTGCAGCTTCCTCAGGCTATGCGCCTCCCTCCCCCATGGCTCCAGTGGGGGCTGTGAGCCTGTGACTCTCTTTTTGCCGCCCCACTCCCTCTCCATGTGTCCTGATATTTTATTCTTGCTATCTGGTCACCCTGCTCATATCCTGGGACTAACATGGCAACAGTGCTTAAGTTAATAATTACTCAGGTGATTTGTTGCTTCACGTGGTCTCACGTGTGTAGAAAATAATCAAAATAGGGATGTGAAACTTTCCAAATGTGCAGCCCAGTGGAATCCTAAACAGTACATGTGGAATCGTTCATCTTTTATATTGTGTCAATTTAACCCTATGTATAAGGCTTCTGAGGGTTGATATTGGGCTGAAAAACTATGTGGGAGAATGCTTTTTGGGATCCTTGTGATCTCATGACCAGCTATATTTTCTAAGGATTTTTTGGGGGATAGTTGAATACATAGTAAGCAAATTTGTTTAATTATTTAGATTCCAGGATAATAGGAACTTTAGTTTAGACCAGGGGTTCCCAAACTTGGTTCGCAGCTTGTTCAGGGTAAGCCCCTGGCGGGCTGTGAGACACTTTGTTTACCTGGGCGTCCGCAGGTACGGCCGCTCGCAGCTCCCAGTGGCCGCGGTTTACTGTTCCCGGCCAATGGGAGCTGTGGGAAGCAGTGGCCTGGCCTGTGCCGCTTCCCGCAGCTCCCATTGGCCAGGAACAGCAAACCACGGCCACTGGGAGCTGAAAGCGGCAGTACCTGCGGACACTCTGGTAAACAAAGTGTCTCGCGGCCCACGAGGGGCTTACCCTGAACAAGCTGCGAACCAAGTTTGGGAACCCCAGGGTTAGACCAAAGGGTGCCCCTCCAAAGCTCTGTGCGTCCTTGACATATCTTCAAAAACATAAATAACGGGAGTTACAAAACAAATTTTCCAGAGCAGCAACATTACCCCTTCCTACCATGTGTGATGTAGTCACCATTAATGTGACCAGTAGAACTTTTAAACCCTAACCACACTTTTCTGCCAGATAGACCAGGGCCACAAAAATACTGTCTTTGCATTTTACCCACAAGTTCAACAAACACAGACAATTTTATACCTTGGGGAGAGAGCATTCGTGAGGAAAGGGCCCTTGCATAAGAGAGCTCTGCCTTCAGCTCCATCCCTTTTTATTATGAGCAGGATGAAGCTTCATGGTCTCTCTCTACTAACTGCAACTGAGGCAGTAGAGAGAACGAGTCTCAAACATGCAGATCTGAGGCTTAAACCTTGCTTACACCGGGAAATTGACCATCATATCTATTCCAGAATAGCTCCCTGGGTGACATTCTGCTCTGGAATAAAAGTCATTTTTATTTCAGAATAATTTATCCTAATGAAGTACGTATTCTAAAGTAGCTTATTCTGCAATAGCTATGCCAGTGAATTTCACCATGTAAAAAAGGCTTTACTTCAATGAGTGAGTAAGGGCTGCAGAACATTGTCCTTGGTGCTTATCCCTGTTTGTACATAGCAGTTGGTCAGTGGGCAAGTGCTGGGGGAGATTTTAGGAGTAGAAGGGGGAGCCTGTACCTAAGAGGAAGAAGAGAACACAGTTGGGGGGTGGGAAGGCAGGAGAGAGAGAAGGGGATGCTGGAATCAGACAGGGAAGGTAACTCAGGAAAATATAACCCATGCTCTTTGATGGATAAGAGTGTGTAGTAAAACCAGGAAGGGAAAGAAAATATAACAAAAGTAAGAGAAATGTAGTACATAGGGCTTTTTGAAAATTGCTGGGTGAATTATTTGATGAATCTGAACGTTATTTGACGACTGATTTGATAAATACATTGTAATAATTGACCAGCCCTGTAGTTTGTCAAATACAAGTCAGCAACTGTTATTAAAAGAACAGTACAAATGGTTGAATGTTATATTTTTGACTAGTCATAGCAATCAGTTTAATTTTTAATGAATTTTAATACAGAATTGATTGACAATATATTTCAACTAAATGAAGTCCACAACGGTTTTAAAGGGATGTGATTTTGTGGAGTGTGATCTTGAGGTGTGTGGGGGGATGGGAGGGGGGCAGGCAAGGGAGATAATCATAGGTATTTTTTTACCTTGATGTGTAGGCCGCCTTGGTCTAGTGGGTGTTGGATATGTTTTGTAAACCCTGATCTATTGTTGATGGGGAACATTCCGTTTTAGGCTTGAAGTAGGGTTGCCAACTTTCTAATTGCACAAACCGAACACCCTTGCCTTGCCCCACCCCGTCCCTTCTCTGAGGCCCCACCCCTCACTCCACTCCCTCCTCCCTCAGTTCCTCGCTCTCCCCCTCCCTCCCTCACTTTCACTGGGCTGGGGCAGGGGGTTGGAGTGCGGGAGGAGGTGCGGGCTCCGAGTTGGGGCCAGAAATGAGGGGTTCAGGGTGCTGGAGGGGGCTCTGGGCTGGGGCCAAGGGGTTTGGAGTGTGGAATTGGGCTCAGGGCTAGGGCAGGGGGTTGGGGTGTGGGAGGCGGTGTGGGGTGCAGGCTCTGGGAGGAGGCTCAGGGCTGGGGCAGGGACTTGGGGTGCAGGAGGGGGTTTGGTGTGTGGGCTCCAGGAGGGAGTTTGGGTGCAGGAGGAGGCTCAGGGCTGGGGCAGGGAGTTGGGGTGGGGGTGGTGATGTGTGAGTGGGTTCTGACTTGGTGCAGGCTCTGGCCGGGCGGCACTTAGCTCAGAAGGAGGCGCAGCCAGGCGGCTCTGCCTGTGCCCGCAGGCACTGCCCGAGCAGCTCCCATTGGCCGTGGTTCTCAGCCAATGGGAGCTGCGGAGCCGGCACTGGTGGCGGTGGGAGCAGCGCGCACCAGAAATTGGTGACTGCCTCTTTTACCAAGTAGATTTCCTATTATCCCGACACTTAAAGTACATTCCTTCTTGGACAAATAGTAATTGCCAAGTCTTTCACTCGGGGTTTTCTATGTTCCATTATCATGTATTCTGTGGAAATTATAGTAGTTGCAACATTGCTATATTGTGAAGAATTTGGGTTGTCTGTGTTTTGACTATAGTTGGCAAAATTCCTTTCCCTAACAGCTGCTTCTGTCGCCTGGTTTACTTGTACTCCACCATCTGGTTGTATCCATCTGTTGTCCCTTCTCTTATACTTAGATTTTAAGCCATTAGGGGAAAGGGACAGCTCTTTGTTCTGTGTTTGTACAGTGCCTAGCCCAATAGGGTCCTGGTTTATGATTAGGGCCCCTACATGCTACGATAATACAGAAAATAAATAGTAATGCTAGACAAAAGTGTACAGATTTTCTATTCAGTAGTGAGTTCACATTATCTCAGAGGTATTCATCAAAAGGGCAAGAAGATTTTGTTTTCCTGGAAGGAGTGTTGAAGAATATTCAATACTTTAGTCTCTTTTATTATTTAGTTGTATTTATTTTATTAAGTGACCTTTTTATAAACAAGACCAGCCCTAATTATAGAGATTTAATTCTGCTCATTCTTCCCACTAATCACGTAAAACCTTGCCAGTGTCCATTTGCCTTCTGGAAAGGTGGGGGAGGGATAGCTCAGTGGTTTGAGCATTGGCTTGCTAAACCCAGGGTTGTGAGTTCAATCCTTGAGGGGGCCATTTAAGGATCTGGGGCAAAAATTGGGGATTGGTCCTGCTTTGAACAGGGGGTTGGACTAGATGACCTCCTAAGGTCCCTTCTAACCCTGATATTCTATGATTCAGGTTGCCTCTTTCTTGCTCAGCCATATGCAGCAAACTGTGTGTTCCTTACTTGCCCAAATGTCTTGGAACCTGTCAAGTACGTAAAGGATCTACAGTTATCAAAATGGTCAGATATTTTTCTGGCAGTTATTAACATTCAGAATGGGAGTAGTATTTGTTTTAAGATGTAACTGTTTGGATCTGTGTCTGTATTAGGCTAGAGTAGATAGTTTTATTTATGGATATTTTAAAAATATAGTAGGAAGAAAAAAGTCATGATAATGTTATTGGTCCATTGCTAGATGGAAATGGTAAAATCATCAATAATGGGGCAGTAGTGTTCAATAAATATTTCTGTTCTGTATGTGAGGAAAAAACAGATGATATAATCTCATCTTTCCATTCCCTTAGTCCCTCTGTAGGATATTAAACAGAAGCTACTAAAGTTAGATATCTTTAAATCAGAGGGTCCAGATAACTTGCTTCCAAGAGTTTTAAAAGAGCTGGTTGAGAGGCTTGCTTGACTGGTAATGTTGATTTTTCAGTAAGTCTTGAAGCACTGGGAAGTTCCAGAAGAAAGCTAATGTTGTGGCAGTTTAAAAAAAAAAAAAAGGTAAATGGGCTGACCTGGGTAAATATAGGCCTGTCAGCCTGACATTGATTCCAGGCAAGATAATGGAGCAGCTGCTATGGGACTTGATTAATGAAGAATTAAAGGAGGGTAATGTAATGGAAATTAGCATGGGTTTATGGAAAACAGATCCTGTCAAGCTAACTTGATACTTTTTAATGAGATTACAAGTTTGGTTGATAAAATACTTAGTCTTCTGTAAGACATTTGACTTGGTACTGCACTGTATTTTGTTTTAAAAACCTAGAACAATATAAAATTAACATGACACATTAAATGGATTAAAAACTGGCTAATTGATAGGTCTCAAAATGTAATTGTAAACAGAGAATTATCGAGCAGGTGTGTTTAAAGTGGGGCCCCACAGGGATCAGTTCTTGGCTCTACTCTATTTAACATCTTTATGAATGACCTGGAAGGAAACATGAAATCCTCACTGATAAACTTTGTAGATAACACACAAACTGGGGGAGTGATAAACAATGAAGAAGATAGGTGATTGATTCAGAATTATCTTGAATGCTTGGTAAGATGGATGCAAGCTAACAATATGTGTTTTTAATACAGCTAAATGTATACATCTAGGAACAAAAAATGTTGGCCATGCTTAAGGATAGGGGATGTTGTCCTGGGAAGCAGTGACTTTGAAAAAGATTTGGTGGTCGTGGTGGATAATCAGCTGAGCGTGAGCTCCTAGTGCGATGCTGTGGCCAAAAGAGCTAATGTGACCTGGGATATATAAATAGGGGAATCCCTTGAGTGGAGTAGAGAGGTTATTCTACCTCTATATTTGACACTGGTGCGAGTGCTGCTGCAATATTGTGTCCAGTTCTGGCGTCCACAATTCAAAAAGGATGTTGATAAATTGAAGAGGGTTCAGAGAAGAACATGGGAATGATTAAAGGTTTAGAAAGCATGCCTTATAGCAGGGATTGGCTACCTTTGGTACATGGCCCGTCAGGGAAATCTGCAGGCAGGCCGGAACGGTTTGTTTATCTGCAGCGTCCGCAGGTTTACCAGTCGCAGCTCCCACTGGCCGCAGTTTGCCGTTCCAGGCCAATGGGGGCTGTGGGAAGCGACGGCCAGCATATCCCTCGGCCTGTGCCGCTTCCCGCGGCCCCCATTGGCCTGTAATGGTGAATCATGTCCAGTGGGAGCTGCGATCGGCTGAACCTGCGGATGCTGCAGGTAAACAAACCGTCCTGGACCGCCAGCGGATTTCCCTGACATGCCAAAGGTTGCCAATCCCTGCCTTATAGTGATAGACTCATGGAACTCAATCTATTTAGTTTAACAAAGAGAAGGTTAGGGGATGACTTGATTAGTCTAAAGTATCCATGGGAAACAAATATTTAATAATGGACCCTTCAATCTTGCAGAGAAAGGTATAACATAACCCAGTGACTGGAAGTTGAAGCTAAACAAATTTGGACTGGAAATAAGGCATAAATCCGTCACGGTGAGAGTAATTAACAACTGGAATAATTAACCTAGAGTCATGGTGGATTCTCCATCCATGACATTTATTAAATCAAGATTTGATGCTTTAAAAAAAAATGTATAGGAATTATTTTTGGGGCCTGTGTTATTCAGGAAGTCACACTAGATCACAATGGCCCTTGGTGGCTTTGGAATCTGTGAATCTATTAATATATTTGAAATACATACTCTTATATACAGCACAAGTGGGATCCCAGCTTGAGGATTCCAGTTCAAGTGACTTAGTGTACGTCTATACTTACTTCCTGGTTCGGGGGGAAGAAATCGATCTTCTGGGATCGATTTATTGCGTCTTGTCTAGACGCGATAAATCTTGTCTAGATGCGATAAATCGATCCCGGAAGTGCTCGCTGTCGACACCGGTACTCCTGCTCTGCGGGAGGAGTACGCGGAGTTGACGGGGGAGCCTGCCTGCCCCGTCTGGACCCGTGGTAAGTACCTTTTAGTTCGAACTAAGATACTTCGACTTCAGCTACGTTATTCATGTAGCTGAAGTTGGGTATCTTAGTTCGACCCAGGGGGTTAGTGTGGACCAGCCCTTAGACTTGAATTGCTAAATTGCCATTGCTTCCTTAGGATCGCTAGACCTATAGATTGTTGGTAGTTTCAAGATTCTTTAGTTGTTAAGCATCAATCGATTTGTGAGTGTTTGTGTTTCCCAACAGCTCTGAATCCTTCTACACAATAGGAAATAGACCCATACAGGCTTTTTTATGAGAAAATGCCCTAATAGACCATGATCTATAAAACAGATGTGGAGCAACGTTGCAGCCAGCATCAGTAAAACCGGGACTGATTGATAGTTTTGACTCTGAACAGTATGGTTCATCTTATTGTTCAGAGTCGGAAAGCATTGCAGTGGTTAACAGTGGAAATTGGCTTATGGAACCAAGTCCATTTAGTTTGCCAATGTGAGGATAAAAAGGCTGCCCACTAGTCAATGGTATCTTAGTAACTCCAACTATTTTTACAGGGCTGTACGTTTTGAAATAAGTTAGGTTAACAAAAAGAAAATCCTCTTTTGTTACTTTCTCTCCGATATACTCATTGGTGAAATTCCTTTTGTTAAATCATATTCAGTAAAGCTGAACTTGTTAAAGCTGGTGACAGCAATCCGAATCGGTTGTGTTTTATATTCAAAGCACATAAACGACATCAGTGAAATGTTACAGTTTTGAATTTCGTAAGTTGTCAGTTTAAAATTCTCAATTTATTGTTCCCATGGCACCCCTTGCACATATGTAACACCTTATCTTTCTGAATACCTTGTTAAATTTATGTCCTAAAATACATTTGCAGTGTGTCTGATCTATGGTTGCTCTTGGAACTATCGCTTTTAGGTGTGGCTAATTAACAATAACCAATTTGATTTCTAGTCAGTTTAAAAAAGAGTAAAAATAGTTTCACATACTAAACCTCCCTCATACCAGTTGTGTGTGGCTTTACAATCATGTTTTCTTTCTTTAAATGGCTTTTGTCTCCTGTTGCTGTGTGAAGGACCCACACAAACAAAGGGGGAAACTGACCAATTGAACATGCAGTAAGAAATATTAAATCTTCAGTAGACAGAGAACTGTCAAATGCACAATTCCAGTCTCTTTCAACTACAGCAGGCCTGCACAACTCATAAAGCGGCGAGGGCCATATTACTCCAAAGAAAACAGCTGAGGGCCGAAACCCCCCGGCCCTGCGGAAACACCCCCCCCCCCCTTCCTCCAGCGCCGCCCGCCCCGCGGAAACAACCCTTCCCTCCCCAGCGCTGGGGTGTGGAAGCCTGTAGAGGGGGAAAGAAACAGCGTGCATAGGGTGACCAGATCACAGCAGTAAAATAGGACCTGCCCCATTCCCGCTCGGCCCCACCATCACAGCACTCTTCTTTGCTAGAAGTAGTAAGATCTTTCCCTCACTTTGTATTCAATTGCCCTGTTGAATAAATGAGGTGTGAATGAGGAAGGCATGGAAGGCAGGCACCTCCAGACAGCTGCAACCCTTGGAGAGGGGATGGGAACCAGACCAAGGACAATCAAACTTGTCAAGTGGGCTGACTAGAGAAGAGCAGACATACTGACAGCCTCGGGGGTTAGAAGCAAACACCGTCCTTTGGGAACACCCTCTTTGCATCATTGGGACAACCCCCAGCCCAGAGACAAGCAGCAAAAAGGACCAACGGACACAGTCCCAGATTTTGGGCCTCACAGTGAGCCCACCTACTCCCCCCCCCCCCTCCCCCGTGGGCTGCACAGTGAGCCCACGCGGGCTGCATGCGGCTCCTGTTGTGCAGGCCTGAACTACAGGAATCTTAGATGTTTCTTATACCAATAGTAAATAAAACAATTTTCACACAGAAGTGTAATTTTTTTTTATTTTTATTTTTTTAAGATTGATGTCCCCTTAACTGAAATTAGTAAAGCACCTTGATCAGGTAAATTGATATGTGTGAAGATAATTAATTATCTGATTTATTTTTTGTACGTTGTTGCTCCAATACAGCATTTAAGTATGAAAAAGTTGAATTTCAAAAGAACAGAAATAAAACCAAAATGACCATGTGCAGAAATAAACATGCTGATTCTAGACAGCAAGTTTCTCAAAACACTGATGTCTAGATGTACTAAAGAAGCCTCAAATAGATTCAGAAATAGAAATAAATTAGCTTGGGAAGTAGCCTCCCACTATTAGTAGTGGAAACTCCATTCTTCATCATGTAAAACTAGATTGGGCTCAAGACTTTATTTCTTAAGTATACGGAAATCTTCTGCACTGGCTGGAGGATGGACAAGAATGTCTCTTTTTAACCTGGAATTTCTGTGATTAGTGCAGCAGTTGTATTACAGTAGAACTGGCAATATTTGCTGTAAATTAACATGCAGTATATTTACTGATTTTTAGAAAATCAGAGTTGTATTTACTGCAGTTATTTCTAGTAAGAGGCAAGTAGAAGTGTTCATGTACAGAAGCTGAGTGGGAGTAAGAAAATAATTTATTTGGCTAGCCTAGAAATTTTGTGCTAAAATAAATAGATTGTAAAATAAACAACTTTGCAATAGTGAAATTTTAGTACATGATTCAAAACTAGACACGTCAGTTATGAGGATAAAAGGACCCTGTCATAAAAACTATATAGCTACCTTTCTTCCAGTTCAAAGAATTGATTTAGCATTTTAAATTAGTGAACATGAATGCCAGAGGATGTAACATCAGAAGCCATTTTAAATTTCATTGCTTCTGACACAGTGTTGGAGGAGTCCGAAGAGAGAAACTGAATGAAAGGAAAATTGAGAGCATGTTGGTGCGTGTATGTATGTGTGTAGATGTAGCATATTTTAAAAAATAGAAATACAGAATTGAAGTTGAAATGTACAAAAAAGCTGGAACTTTCTGTAAAATGATTAGCAGGTGCTGAAAAATGTGCAGATAGGAGGAAGAGCGAATAGGAAGAACCATCCTAAATAAAGAAAGAGATAATATTTTTAACACAAGAAAAGATAAACATAAATACAACAATCCCATTTAAAATGATAAAGGGCCTGATTCATCAACATGTTGTTCCAGTTTTACAATAGAATAATACCTCTGAAATCACTGGAGTAAAGTAGTGGTGAATCAGGCCTAGGGGCAGTAGTCAAACAAACAAACAAAAAAGACCAAAAATAGTAAGGAAAGTATTGTAAAAGTGACTAAATTGCTGTGTTTGATGCGCATAGTGGGTTTTTTTTTTGTTTTGTTTTTTTGCAGTCACTATTAATCAGTCTGTAGGCATACATAACCAGCAGGGTTTCAGCATAATCTAAACATTTTACATATACCTCAAAGAACACAACACAACATGTATATGTTATCATGACAGTTTGGCATGCATCTTGTTAAAAACAGTATTTTTATTTCAAGTGTATAAGATAAACACAAACACAGCACCACTGATATGCTGTATATGTTATGCCATAGATCCTTTCAATTCCAAACTCCAACTATTTATTGATGATGAGGGATGAAAATGGGATACTGAATCCAGGCTGCATTCACATTTTTCATTCTGCTGCGTAGATTTGGACTGGATTATCCAAGAGAGTGGTAGCAGAGCCACATCAACAGATACGTCTTCTCAGAATGATTTTAACTTGTTTCACTCACTGAAGTTCTCTAGGCACATGGAGATAGGCAGTCTGCAACCTCAGTGTTTATCTACTACTGTAAGGAGAATTATACAAATACCTAGATGTATAGAACCTGCAAAATGGGCATATACTCATTATGACTAGTGAGCATGCACTAAGCAAGTCGTGTGGTGTTAAGAATTCACTTTGACTAGTGTTTGGTCAAAATCTAAGTTTGCTGACCTTCAAAGCATGCTTCAAAGACTTTTCTCTACTTCATGAGCTGAATGAGTCCCACATAAGACTTACCTTTTGAACATCACTGTTCATTTTTATTCCTATACTCAGTATTTTTAAATAATTAGAAATGACCTCAGAGACTGATTGGTATGTGTTTTTTGGTTTATAAATTAAATAAAAATGATTAACAGTAGGATAACTGTAAACAGTGGGTCAGATTGATTGGTGCAGTTTCATTAGTCGATTGACTTAAGCCAGGATGAATTTGGCACAATATTTTTGTAGAAAATCTCATGGTAGCCTGATCTTGGTTTAAGAGTATATATAATAAAACTGGTGGTTTGTAATACTATTCTTCAGTGATATCTGTGGGTACTTAACCGCTTCTGAAAACCAGACCCCAAGTCTCTGCACTTTCAATATGTTTTGCTTCGTTTTGATGAGCACAAGTTCTTCTGCTTCTGTATCCCAGAAAAACTGCAGGCTTCACTTTATTTCACTATATTTCCCCTTCAGTTTTGCAGGTAATAGGTTTGCTGCCTTCGTTTCTTCCTTTGAAAGACATTTGTTATGGGTATTGGAGAATTGTGAATACAATTTTAATGTGAATTTTATGTTGTCATGGTGAAAACTTTGTATAGTAATAAACAGTGAAAGACCAAGTCATTGTATTGTTGAAATATCTGCTATCTCTTTTGTTTAGCAAGGCAGTCAGAAAGTTCCTGTGGTCAGAAGTGCAATTAATAAACTAAATTATCTTGAAAACCAAAATTAATTGTCATTTTTAATCTTGTTGCTAGAGAAGTGACATTGGTTCTTCATCAGCATCGAAGTATAGGGTGTATTGAAAATGTTTCCATCATCTTTAATAATGATGTAACATAGGAAGAATAGCTTTACTGTGTGAACATTTTCAGTTCTTTTGGCATATTAAACTTATAGTAACACTATATGAAAACTGACTTAACTGTGGTGTTGATCACCAACGGAAGAGGGAAGGAAGGAAAGTCTCTGTGGCAAGGAGCAGCAAAACAGACTGCTGATGGGTTTTTTTTTTAAAATGTTTTTATTTAATCATTACAAAATAGAGTTGGCCAAAATGGTAATAAGTAGGACATTAACATTTGCCCCAATATATAACTCAGCCAAGGGCTGTTTTGTAATGTGCATTTAATATTTATTCATATTTTTTGTTTTAGGCTCTCGATGTTGACCGAACAGTTCTTTATAAAATGAAGAAATCAGTGAAAGCTATAAATATATCTGGGCTGGGTAAGTACATTATAATTCTGTATGGTCAATTTCTCTGAAAACTGCTTTGCATTTGAAGCAAGAAGACTTAAATACACTGGTCTGTTTACTGAATTGGGAATTTCTGATACAAGCAGTGTTGAAGTGAGGCACACAAACAAATATATTTTAGACCGTGATCCTGTCCTGGCAGTGAGAGAACTAGATTATTTAATGCCTTAGATTTGTTTCCCCTCCTCATCTCTAATTGCTATGAACTGCAGAATGAGAACAAAGCCAATGAACTACAGTCTTCTATGAAACAAAAATATTTTCACCTGTCAAGGAAGATAAAAATTCAAAGAAATATTTGTGTGTGCATTGTATATACATATTTATAAAAATAATTTGATATATGAATATATATATATATATATTTTTAAAATGCACGCAGAAATTTTTACTGTGTTTTTATTTTCCTTGACAGATGATGAGAATTTTCTGTTTTTTGGTGGGTGGCCAGCCATAAAAAAAGGAAGTAATAAGCTTTATAATATAATCATAGAAACATAGGGCTGGAAGGGACCTCAAGTCCAGACCTCGTGCTGAGGCAGTACCAAGTCTACCCATAGACCATCCCTGACAAGTGTAAGTCTAACCTGTTCATGAAAACCTCCAAAAACGGGGATTCCACAACCTCCCTGGTAATCTATTTCAGTACTTACCAATCCTTGTAGTAAAAGAATATTTTACCTAATGTGTAACCTAAATCTTCGTTGCTCCAGATTAAGGCTTTAGTACTTCTTGTCCTGCCTTTAGAGGATGTGGAAAACAATTATCACCACCCTCTTTATAGGAGCCCGTAATATATTTGAAGACTGTTAACAAGCCCCCCCCCCCTCACCTCCTCAGTCTTCATTTCTCATGACTAAACATGCTCAGTTTTTCTTAACCTTGCTTATAGATCAGGTTTTCTAAGTCTTTTATCCTTTTTGTTGGTCTCCTCTGGACTCCCTCCAATTTTTCCACATCTTTCTTAAAATGTGATGCCCAGAACGGGACACAGTACTCCTGCTCAGGCCTCAGCAGTGCTGAGTAGAACAGGACAGTACTTGATGTGTCTTACTTACAACACGCTGTTAATACACTGCAGAATATTAGACTTTTTTGCAACTGCATCCCACTGTTGGCGTCTATTCAATTTGTGCTCCACTATAACCCCCAGTTCCTTTTCTGCAGTATTACCAATTAGTCAATTAGCCAATTAGCCAATTAGTCCCCATTTTATAGTTGTGCATTTGTTTTTCTTCTTTCAAAGTGTAGTAATTTGCACTTATCTTTATTGAAACCTAAACCTAATTTCCCCAATATTAATTTCCCCCAACTGTTACACCTTCTTGTCAACTGTCTGAAATGGGCCACTCTCATTACCACTTCAAACGTTATTTTTCCTCCCTTGGTATCCTGCTGTCAATTGAATTGTCTCGATAGACTGACCTCACACTTGGTAAGGCAACTCACATCTTTTCATGTATTTATACCTGCTCCTGTATTTTCCACTCCATGCATCTGATGAAGTGGGTTCTAGCCCATGAAAGCTTATGCCCAAATAAATTTGTTAGTCTCTAAGGTGCCACAAGGACTCCTCGTTGTTTTTGCTGATACAGACTAACATGGCTACCACTCTGAAATCTGTACTCTTTGAGTGTGGTGGTGTTTTTTTTAACCAATTTTGTACCCACCTTATAATAACTTAATCTAGACCATGTTTCCTTAGTTTGCTTATCTAAAAGTTGTGTGTGACATTTAGCCCTCCTAAAATTAAGATGCATCAGTCATGGATCCACAGCTCCAGTGTTCTGGAACAGTCCCTGGGAGTACCCCTTTAGTGTGCCAGACCCCTTGAGGTATCGCTCTTTCACTAGAGTAAGCCACTTGGCTTCACCGTCTCCTTGGACCTAGCCTCAAAGCCTTCAGCACCCCTGCTTCGCACCATGAGCTCTCTTCAACGAGTCCACCTGAAAGAGACTTATACACCCAAAGAAAGTGAGCCATGCACCCCCACCCTCAGCATCTGCAGTGACTCTCAGCCACAGCGTTGTAAAAGCAGTAGTGTTTATGACGGGGTGGATTTGATTTAAATCAAATTGATTTAAATCACTAGTCAGGAAGACTCGATTTAATCATGGATTTTTGCATAAAAGTGCGTTCTTGGTGGTGGTTATAACCTTAATACATATTCTTCACAATTCAGAGATAGATGTAGGTTTCATTTTTAGAAGGTACACACTATACATTTTTAAGTGATTTATTTTGAAAACTTTTCAGATTAGTTTTACAGCTATATCAGAAAATGAATGATTGTTTGGTTATTTCATTTACCAAAGGTAGTTGAAGCAGATATTTATGAAGTCATTGGGAGGTGAACTATCTCCAGTTCAACAGGTTAATCATTAATATGTGGAGGATTTTCTTGCCATGCTGTATTATGAGGAGAACATCACCAGACAGACATTTAAATTGTTTTATTTAATTAAAACAACAACATTATGTTTTCTGGATTTTTTTTCTTTGGCAACAAATATATAATATTTGGGTTGGATAGGGGGTGGGATTCCGAGGGGGCGGTTTGGGGCATGGGGTCCTGGGAGGGAGCGGTCAGGGGACAAGGAGCAGGGGTGGTTGGATGGGTTGGGGGCTTTCAGGGGGGCAGTCGGGACGAGAAGTGGAAGGGGGCGGATAGGGGGCAGGGGCCAGGCTGTTTGGGGAGGCACAGCCTTCCCTACCCGGCCCCCCATACAGTTTCGCACCCTGATGTGGCCCTTGGGCCAAAAAGTTTGCCCACCCCTGTTTTAGACTGAGCACTGAGTCCCATTGGGTAGATAGAAAGATTAACCTAAATAATCTATGCAGAAGCCCCTGGAACCTCATAAGATTGGGTCCCTAATCCATGAACTATTGGAACTCATTTACAAAATTTTTCTTAAACATTACATGAATATATTGTCTCATACTATAGAATTAGAATTTATAATCCCTATTCCCTGATGAGACATCTTTGAGCTATAATAATTCTTAATTAAAACTATATTTAGATAATTTTTTTCCTCAAAGCATTTTATCCAAAAAATCCGATTTAAATAAAAAAAAAATCTGATCTTTATCCATTCTGATTTATGAGATATCTGGAAGACAGCATAAAAAGTCCTTGATTAGCAGAGAGAAAAGAAAGTGACAGCATGATCCATTCTGGCTACCCAAAGCCCCAGCCAAGCAGTGTCCACCCTTGGTTCCTGCTTTGTCCCTCTGTACTCTTTGTTCAAATTCCCTGGGCCAGTCCCACCTGGTCCCTCCTTAGTCCTTTGTTGTCCAGCTGATCAAACATGGCTGGCTTACTGCAAAGGGGGTGGGTGTGGTCGTTAGTTGCTAGGTAGTAAACGTCCCAGTATTTGGTTTGCCGCTGTCTTCATGGACTCTCCAATGACTGGGTAGGCCGCAGACAGCCAGGCATCAGTCTCACCTGCGTGGTAGCCTGCCAGAGAGTAAACAGCCCTTTTCCACCCACTAGGTGACAATGCAGCATATGATGGAAACTGAGGCACACGCAATATTCATAGAAATATTTATAGAAAATTCCCACTCCGTCATAGTGTCATGTCTACTGCTTCCTCCCTGTGCGCTAGGCCAGTTACCCTGTCAGAAGGAAATGGTTTGGTTTGGCATGATTTTTTTCATGACAAATCCTTGCTGGCTATTACTTATCACCTTATTTTCTTCTAGGTGCATACAAATTGATTATTTTAATAATTAGTTTATCTGTGATGCCATAAGGCTTTATGGAAATATGCTTATGAATGTGTATATATATATATGACGTAACTGGAATACATTTTATGTAAGATATCTCTGTAAAGGTTATGATCTACTGAATCTGTTCCTCCTATTTGTATGCATGTATCATTTTGGTGTTCGAAGTTATGAATATTGGCTGTGTATTTGCTAGATATCTAAGTAGCCTTAGAAAAGCTTTTGGTCAGCTTCTTGAGAAAGGAATGTGCAAGTTAAGTGCCCAATCAAGAAACACTTAATGAACAATGGATCTTGGGAGGCTCCAATCCCATAAGAAGTCTACCTGAGGACATTCAAGGTAGCATGTGAACAATGGCTGCTACCTGTAAGTTCTGAGTCATGCATGGACATGTGACTTGCCCCTGTGACTCCAAATCTCCAATTTGTAGCTGGATTTTACACAGGGGGTGGGGGGTGTCCACCCACAAGAGAGAGTCTATTTAAACCCCTGGGAGCCCTCTCCATTTTGGTCTTCAGCTGGCTCAAGAGAGAGCCTCTCCACCCCCAAGGATACCTGAAAGAAACTGGAACAAAGGATAGTAACTACAGGGGGTGTGAGTGACTGCTGGACCCAGACTAGAAGGAGACTACTCTGTAAAAGGAAGCTTACTGGAACATCTCTGAGGGTGAGATTTTATGTGTATTCAATTGTCTTACTGTATTAGGCGTGTTTTATTTTATTTTGCTTCGTAATTCGCTTTGTTCTGTCTGTTACTACTTGGAACCACTTAAATCCTACTTTCTGTATTTAATAAAATCACTTCTTCGAGTGCTTGCTCATATGTATTCCAATTAGGTGTGCGCGCGCGGCGTGCACAATCGTCGGAAGATTTTACCCTAGCAACACTCGGTGGGCCGGCTGGCGCCCCCTGGAGTGGCGCCGTTACGGTGCCTGATATATACCCCAGCCGGCCCAGCGCCCTCTCAGTTCCTTCTTACCGCCCGTGACGGTCGTTGGAACTGTGGAGAGCAGCTCGCTGATCTCCACCTCCCTAGCATACTTAGCACTCGTTTATCTTGTAGATAGTTTTTAAGTACTTCTTAAGTAGTTGTTAATAGTTTACTGATAGTTCTTTTATTGTAGTTAGTGTAAATAGTATCGGGAGATAAGGGGCTTCTCCCCTGTCTCCCTCCCGGTACCGGGCCAATGCCTGGCTCTCCGGGATTCAAACCTTGCTCGGCCTGTCAGAAGCCGATGCCCACGGGGGATCCCCATGACTCCTGTTTAAAGTGCCTCGGGGAGTCCCATCTTCCGGACAGGTGCCGAATTTGCAAGGCTTTTAAGCCGCGGACCAAGAAGGAGCAGGACTTTCGTTTAAAGCAGCTCCTCTTGGAGGCCTCGCTCAGCCCGATGTCGGCCCCGCACCGGAACCCGGTGCTGACCCCGGCGGGCTCGTCATCGACAGCACCGGAACGCCCGAGCTCTGGGAAAGAGCCCCGGCACCGTACACCTCAGGCCGGGACCTCTCAGAGGCATTGCTCTCTGTCACCGAGAGCGAGGAAGTCGGGTCCTGGACCAGCACCGACTCCGGCGCTGCTGCCCCCGCAGCCTGTTCAGGACCGCGCCAAGTCCATTGTGGCGCCAGCACCATTGACTCCGGTACCGCAAGGACTGTCGAGCTCGGTGCCTGTGGCTCAGATATCTATGCCACCTACTCCGGCTCCGCAAAGGCCGTCGAGTCCGGCACCGCTACCAATACCGGCACCGACCCTGCCGACTCCGGCACCCCAGAGGCCGTTGAGCGCAGGACAGCCTTCTAAGGCTCCGGTACCGACGACTCCGGCCTCACAAGGCCCGTTGAGCTCGGTGACCGTCAGCTCCCCGGTGCACACCGTGGTAGAGCTTCCACTGCCGTCCACTCCGGACACCTTCTCGGCAGCACGGGACCTGATTGCTATGACTGATCCAGCACCAACCTCATCCTCGGTACCGCCATTGCGGATCGTCACATCCCGCAGCAAACCGGCCATGTTACGCCCGGTGCCGCATGCGGAGACCAGCCAACAGCAGTCGGGTTCTCCTCGGCACCGCTTGCAGTCCCGGCGCCGGTCATCATCCCGGCACCGGTCGTACTCGCGGTACTGTTCCAGGTCGCCCTCCAGGCGGCGGTATGACGACTCCCGGTACCGCTCCCAGTCCCGCGGCCGCTCACCGCGTAGATCTCCGGACGATTGACATCATTATCGTTCGCCGAGACGTTCCTGATCCAGGTCGGGTTTCCGGTACCGCAGCAACCGCCGGTACCGTTCCAGGTCTCGGTACCGATCGAGATCCCGGTACCGATCCCCGGCACCTCGACATACCATGGCCACGCAGACTGCTCTTCAAGGTTACTCTGCACCGCCTTGGCCTTCTCGCTCCGTCTCCCACTCTTCTAGAGCCGGTAGCGACCTTTATGCTGAGGATCACACGGTTGGTGAACAGGGCCACTGGCCGGATGTTGGACAGGAGCCATCTCAAGTCCAGGGGCAATGGCCCTTCTGGACCCCTATGGCATACCATCAAGCCCAAGGGGTCCCATCTAGAGCCTCCCACTCGGCCCAATCCGAGCCCAGAGCACCAGAGGTGACGGTATCCCGCCCTCCCCCGGAAGTCTCTGAGCCGCCACAGTCATCGGTCGTGGTCCCAGACCTGGAGGCCCCGACCTTGGACTCCTCAGCGGTTCCCCACCAGGACCCCTCCCAGGATCCCCTGGCTCAAGGTCTATCGTCCTCCTCCTCTCCCGACGAGGCAGTGGCGGGAGCGTCATCTTCCGGGCCTCCTACTATCGATCTCCGGGACCATCAAGACCTGCTACGCAGATTGGCCCTTAACATGAATCTGCAGATAGAGGAGGTACCAGAACTTGAGGACCCGGTGGTGGACATTCTGACAACTGACGCCCCCACCAGGGTAGCCCTCCCGTTCGTCCGCACGATATTGGCCAACGCCACGTCTATCTGGCAGTCCCCAGCCTCGATACCCCCCACTGCCAGGGGTGTAGAGAGGAAGTATATGGCGCCTCCAAGAGATTTCCAGTATCTCTATACTCACCCCCCCCCCCACCCGGTGCTCCTTAGTGGTTCAGTCGGTCAACGAGAGGGAGAGGAATCGCCAACAGGCCCCCGCCCCAAAGTCCAAGGACGCCAAGCGCCTAGACTTATTTGGGAGAAAGATCTACTCGGGGGGGGGCCTACAGCTCAGAGCTGCGAACCAGCAGGCGCTCCTGAGCCGTTACGGCTATAACACCTGGGTCTCCATGGAGAAATTCAAAGAACTTATACCTCCGGAGTCCAGGCAGGAGTATAAAGCGTTTGTCGAGGAGGGTAAGAAGGTGGCCAGGACGTCGTTGCGGGCTTCTCTTGATATCGCCGACTCGGCTGCCAGAACTATCGCCTCAGGAGTCGCCATGCGCTGTATCTCCTGGCTCCAATCCTCCACCCTCCCCACGGAGGTCCAACACACTATTCAGGACCTACCGTTTGAAGGTCGGGGTCTGTTCTCTGAAAAAACTGACCCGAGGCTGCAGACCCTTAAAGATGGTCGAACCATCATCCGCACGCTGGGGATGCATACCCCTGCAACGCAGCGCAGACCCTTCCGGCCCTTCGGGCAACGTCCCTACTTTACACCCGCACTACGGCAGGACTTCTCTAGGAGACTGCGTGGTCAAGGGGGCAGGAGGCAACAGTCCGGTCGGCAGACTGGTCAGAGGTAGGGCCCCCACAAACCATCGTCGGGGCCCAAACAAAATTTTTGAAGGGACGCTCGAGGCCGGAGTACCAGTTTCAGTCGATCCTCTCCCCCTGTTCCGAGACCGCCTTTCCCATTTCTCCCGTGCGTGGTCGAATATCACCACAGACCGCTGGGTCCTACGCATGGTGGAAAGCAGATACCACTTGCAGTTTGTCTCCCCCCCCCCCCCCCCTCCCTGTCCCTCTTCAGGGACCCTTCTCACGAGCAACTCCTAATTCAGGAGATACAATCGCTCCTCTCCGCTGGAGCGGTAGAGGAGGTTCCGAGGGAGCTCAGGGGCAGGGGTTTCTACTCCCGTTATTTCCTAATCCCCAAGTCGAAAGGGGGGCTGCGTCCTATCTTGGACTTGCGGGGGCTCAACAAATTTATGGTAAAGTTGAAGTTCCGTATGCTCTCCCTGGGCTCCATTATCCCCTCTATGGATCATGGAGACTGGTACGCCGCCCTCGACATGAAGGACGCGTATTTTCATATTGCATTTTACCCACCTCACAGACGCTTCCTCCGCTTCGTGGTGGGCCAGAGACACTTTCAATTTACGGTTCTGCCCTTCGGCCTCTCAATGGCACCAAGGGATTTTACAAAATGTATGGCAGTGGTAGCAGCTGCCCTTCGTCGTCAAAGAGTTCAGGTGTTCCCCTACCTCGACGACTGGCTTATCCGCGGCAACTCCAGCAGCCAAGTCCAGTCGCACATTCGGACGGCCATGAGCATGTTCAAGCAGCTCGGCCTCCTCCTGAACGTAGAAAAGTCCACTTTGGAACCAACCCAGAGGTTAGACTTTATAGGGGCAGTACTGGACTCCACTCTCGCCCGGGCGTTTCTTCCAGAGGCTTGCTTTCAGGCCCTTATAACCATCATACGCAGCCTTCAGAGCTTCCCAACGTCGACGGCCCGCTGCTGCCTCAGCCTCCTCGGTCACATAGCGTCCTGCACTTTTGTGACAGCTCACGCCAGGTTGCGCCTCCGACCCCTCCAGGCATGGCTCTCCTCAGTATACCAGCCGCGCAGAGACAGCTTGGACCTGCTTTTGACGGTACCATCACAGGTCCTGGCCTCCCTCAACTGGTGGCTAGACCCCAGGAAGGTGCTAGAAGGTGTTCCATTCCATCCACCTCAGCCATCCCTAGCCTTAACCACGGATGCGTCATTGCTCGGCTGGGGAGCCCATTTACAGAACCTCCAAACACAGGGCCTGTGGTCGGAGCAGGAAATGACCCTGCACATCAATGTCAGGGAACTGCGAGCGGTACGCCTTGCCTGCCAAGCCTTCGCCCAGCATTTACAAGGTCGTTGTGTCACCATCCTTACAGACAACACAACGGCCATGCATTACATCAACAGACGAGGGGCACGCTCCTCCCTGCTCTGCCGAGAAGCGATTCATCTGTGGGACTTTTGCATAGCCCACTCCATTCACCTGGTAGCCTCTTTTCTCCCAGGGGTCCAGAACACCTTGGCGGACCGACTGAGCAGGTCCTTCCAGACTCACGAGTGGTCCATTCGACCGGACGTTATCCACTCTGTCTGTCTTCCGGAAGTGGGGATTTCCCCACATAGACCTATTCGCGACTCACGAGAACCGGAAATGCCACGCGTTCTGCTCACTCCAGGGTCGCTCCCCAGGCTCCCTGACAGACGCTTTTCTCCTGCCTTGGACGGACCACCTGTCCTATGCCTTCCCGCCAGTTCCACTGGTCCAAAGAGTCCTGCTCAAATTGAGCAGGGACAGGGGCCGCTTAATCCTGATCGCTCCGGCGTGGCCCAGGCAGCACTGGTACACCACTCTCCTGGAGCTCTCGGTGTCCGCCCCGATCACTCTTCCATTGTGGCCGGACCTGATTACGCAACAGCACGGCAGGCTCCATCATCCCGACCTGCACTCTCTCCATCTAACAGCGTGGCTGCTGCATGGCTGAACCCGTCCGAGCTATGTTGTTCCAGCCCAGTCCAACAGGTTTTACTGAGCAGCAGGAAGCCGTCTACCAGGTCCACCTACTCAGCCAAGTGGAAACGGTTTTCCTTTTGGTGCGGCCCTCGGGGTCTTAACCCCTTGCAGGTGCCGATACATTCCATTCTAGACTACCTCCTGTCCCTAAAGGAGCAGGGTCTGGCCCTTTCGTCGCTAAAAGTCCACCTCGTGGCAATTTCGGCTTTTCACCCTGGCGACAGTGGGCTTTCGATCTTTTCCAACCCCATGGTTAGCAGATTCCTCAAGGGGTTAGAGCGGCTACACCCATTGGTTCGCCGCCCGGTCCCCACCTGGGACCTCAACCTCGTCATCACTAGGCTCATGGGGGCCCCATTCGAGCCTATGGCCACGTGCCCCCTTCTGTACCTCTCCTGGAAGACGGCCTTCCTTGTAGCCATCACCTCGGCAAGGCGCGTCTCTGAGCTCAGAGCGCTTACTTCGGAACCCCCTTACACGGTGTTCCACAAGGACAAGGTACAGCTGCGACCACACCCGGCCTTCCTGCCCAAGGTAGTGTCAGCCTTTCATATTAACCAAGACATTTTTCTACCGGTCTTCTACCCAAAGCCCCATGCCTCTCAAAGGGAGCAGCAACTCCATTCCTTGGACGTCTGTAGGGCCCTCGCCTTCTACATCGAGCGAACAAAGCCCTTTCGGAAAACGACTCAGCTGTTCGTCGCCGTGGCGGACCGGATGAAAGGTCTCCCGGTCTCTTCCCAACGCATCTCCTCCTGGATCACATCATGCATACGGACATGCTATGACTTGGCAGGTGTTCCCACCATGTACCCTACTGCCCACTCCACCCGAGCTCAAGCCTCGTCCTCTGCCTTCTTGGCACACATACCAATTCAAGAGATATGTAGGGCAGCAACTTGGTCATCGGTACACACCTTTGCCTCTCATTATGCCATAGTACAACATTCCAGGGAGGACGCCGCTTTTGGTTCGGCGGTCCTACGCTCTGCAGTATCACAATCCGACCCCACCTCCTAGGAAAGGCTTGGGAGTCATCTAATTGGAATACATATGAGCAAGCACTCGAAGAAGAAGAGACGGTTACTCACCGTAGTAACTGTTGTTCTTCGAGATGTGTTGCTCATATCTATTCCAAACCCGCCCTCCATCCTCACTGTCGGACTAGCCGGCAAGAAGGAACTGAGAGGGCGCTGGGCCGGCTGGGGTATATATCAGGCACCGTAGCGGCGCCACTCCAGGGGGCGCCAGCCGGCCCACCGAGTGTTGCTAGGGTAAAATCTTCCGACGATTGTGCACGCAGCGCGCGCACACCTAATTGGAATAGATATGAGCAACACATCTCGAAGAACAACAGTTACTACGGTGAGTAACCGTCTCATTTTACTTATCGATTAATCCAGAGTATGTATTAATACCTGTGGGGGCAAACAGCTGTGCACATCTCTCTATCAGTGTTATAGAGGGCGAACAATTTGAGTTTACCCTGTATATGCTTTATGCAGGGTAAAATGGATTTATTTGGGGTTTGGACCCCATTGCGAGTAGGGCATCTGAATGTTAAAGACAGGAACACTTCTTAAGCTGCTTTCAATTAAGCCTATAGCTGTTGGGGGACGTGGTTCAGACCTGGGTCTGGGTTTGCAGCAGGCTAGCTGGTCTGGCTCAAACCAGGCAGGGCGCTGAAGTCCCAAGCTTCCAGGGCAGGAAAGCAGGGGCAGAAGTAGTCTTGGCACATAAGTTGGCAGCCCCCAGGGGGTTTCCTTGATCCAACCCGTCATATTCTCATCCTGAAGTTCACAGCAACTTGAGCTGGAAAAGTCCTATATTAATATATATCCACACTAGATATGGCTGGAAAGCCACCCATACTGTGATCTATGCCCTGGGTGGTGTGCTGTCTGTAAGAAGTAAAGAGTAACTTGAAATTGATAGTATCAGAGGGGTAGCCGTGTTAGTCTGGATCTGTAGAAGCTACAAAGAGTCCTGTGGCACCTTACAGACTAACAGACGTATTGGAGCATAAGCTTTCGTGGGTGAATACCCATTTCGTCGGATGCCCACTTCGTCGGATCATTTCCACTGCATGCATCCGACGAAGTGGGTATTCACCCACGAAAGCTTATGCTCCAATACATCTGTTAGTCTGTAAGGTGCCACAGGACTCTTTGTAGCTTCTTGAAATTGATATATGTTTAGTATAACTCATACTCGCTCAGTCAGGAGGAGACTCCCTCTTGAGTCAACTAACAGAATTGCCACCTGTGACGGAGTAGGGAGTGAGGTGGATTTGACCTGGGAGGCTTGCGGGGGAGGTTCCCTGGGACAGGCTGCATTGGGAATGGGAGACTTTACCTAGGGCTGTAACATGAGCCAGGAGGAGGGTGGGGAGGTGACACCTTTGGCTGGGAGAATGGACACAGGTGAGAGGAGGGGCCCCGGGGGAGGGGAAGAGAGGCTGCTGGAGGGTTTGTCTGGGTAGTTTCAGTTTGGAGCTGGGTGGTGAAACGCAGGGAGCCCCAGGGCTGGGGTCTAAGCTCCCTGCCCCCCAGAAGGGCCCAGCTGAGGGGTCCTGGTCATACTTACAAGCTCTGTTTGGACTGTTTCCTGGCAACCCTAATAAACCTTCTGTTCTACTGGCTGGCTGAGAGTCGCATTGAATCCGGAGAAGGGGGGTGCAGGACCTGACTCCCCCACACTCCGTGACACCACCTTTGGACCATGAAGGTCTTGATTTGAGACTCAGTGAGGGTAATGTTATTTAGTACTTAGATTACCATAGGCCCCTATCGTGATCAGGACCCTGTTGTGCTAGGCAGTGTACAGACACCTATAAAGAAACAGCGCTGATGTGAAGAGCTCACAGTTCATCAAGAATGATTTATGAATGGTGATGGGAGAGGAATGAATATAATAAAAATAATATGTATTATAGGCGGGGCTGGTAGCACCGTCTGTTATTAAGGTTGCCCAGCACTTCCCATTATTAGACCTCATTTTCAGTTGCTTGTAATGGCCAAATTTTAATAGTTTGGGGTGAAATTTTCTATGCTGGTGTCTGCTTCAAGATGAATGTTTTGGGGGAGAATTTTTTTAATTGTTTAACACTTTTCCATTATAGGATTCTTTTGCATTTTTTGAGAAGTTTTAACACCTCCATTGTTTGCAGTGGGCCTTTGAAATCATCAGGGAGAAAGCCTTAGGCTAAAGATTTGTCTTTACTTTGTCCAATGAAATTCTGTTTGGGTGTGGCTACAAGATAAACTACTCAAATTGCTATTTTCCTAATGTGGCTTGTGTTCTTAGGGAAATTTGGGGAATATGTCCAAATAATAACTGAACATGAACCTTCTTCTCCAAGGCCAGGCTCATGTTACTGTTACACTCACCCCCACCACACTCTGCACTAAGAACACCTGGGAGCATCTATATGTAAGCGGGGGAATAGTCCCGCTATTGTGGGGAACTTTCCTCGTCTCTGCACTACCCTGGTGAAATGGGCTAGCGGAAGGATCTGAGTCCTCGCTCCCACCTCCTTTACCCAGAGGCCTCCCTGCCCTCGAGGACTCCCCTTGCACTCTTCTGTCTGGCAGAGTCCTCGTAACCCCAACAAGGCTGGGCCCAGGATTCCTGGGGGGCTCGACCCCCAACCTTGCTGTGGTCACCTAGGTCAGGGGCTAGGGTGTCCCCACTCCGGGGTACTCTCTCTGAACAGGATGCTTCCCTGACCCACTGATCACTGCATACAATTCAAAGCAAATGCAAATTATTTAATTAACAATTAATTTTTAACAGAAATAAGGAAAAATGGGAAAGGCTAATGAAAACACATCACCCCGCTCTGTGGCAGGGAACATCACAACAGTGTCTCTGAAATGTCAGGGCAGCTCAGTCTGTTCCTGTGTAAGTCCCAGGCTCCTTCTCAGGCCCTGGCTGTGCTGCAGGGACACTGTGGCTTGGACACTTGTTCTGGCGGTGGCCACACGCTCGCAGGCTCTGGGTGGCAGGACCCTTCTTCCCAGCATCGCCCCCGCCCTATCGGGGTTTAGATTCCCCTGCAAGTCTGGCCTGCAGGGCCCCTTGGCTGAGGCGTCTCCCTGCGCTGGGCCCACTGCCCAGGGTCCCCCTCGCTCTCCCCAGCTGCTCACCGCACCCGGCTCCGGACTGCTCCAGCCCAACCGCTCTGCCTGAGCTCCAGCTCCTCTGCCTCAGCTCTGCTGCTGCTGCTCGGCCTCCAGCCCCCTGGGCTGCTGCCCTGGCCCCTCTGGCTCTGGCTGCTGCAGCTTCTCCCCCCAGGGCAGGTCTGTGTCTCTGGACTGCACCTCTGCTCCCAGGGCAGGTCTCTCTCTGGGCTGCACCTCTGCTCCCAGGGCAGGTCTGTGTCTCTGGGCTGCTTTTCTGGCCCCTCCAGATCTGGCTCAGCTCTGGCCTCTGGCCTCTGCCCTCTCCTCAGCTCAGCCCCACTCACTCTGACTCAGGCAACTTCAGCTCACACGGAGGACGGGATCCACCCTGACCTCCTGACTCCCTGATTCGCCTGCCCGCCCTGTCAATCAGAGCTGACCTGGAGCATTGGCCTCTCCCCATTGCCCCTGGGGACTGTCAGTCCCATCGACGCTTTCCCTGTTGGTACTGGGAGCTAGCAATCAAAACACCCCCACTGAATGTTAGTAAGGGGATAACAGTCCCCTTACATATAGCGGGGAGAGAGGAGGGAAGCCTCTCCTCCAAACCACACTTCTCTTTGGACCTGGCATCCCTAATTCTGGGATCCGGGGAATGGGGAAGGAGAAGAAAGAGAACCAACATACATCTGGATCCATCCATAGTGCCAGTGCCTCGTTCTCCTCCCTCTCTTGCTGCCAGCTAATGTACTTTGCTTAAGTGTTAGAAGTCTGAACCTTCAGCGTTGCAGCACAAGATTCAAACCTTGCTGATATTGCATGTTGGGTGGATATGTACAGTTACACATAATAGAATTTATTTTTCTCTTTTTAAAAAAACAAGGAAATTATATACAAAATAACATAGTTTTGTTAATAAGGTTGAAAGTTAGGAAATGCCCGAATTAATGTTGTCTGCGATCTTAATCCAGCCCTCTTGTATGTATGCATTATGCTTTACACTTTAATTACATGATTACATACTGTTTTTTCCCCACAGGACCTGTTCCTCATTCAATATACAGGATAGATGCACAAGAGGGCAAAATTAAGGCTGTAGTGGCAACTGTAAATCAGGTGCTTCCTAGTTTTAGAGTGCTTGACTTTGCAACCTAAATAATGTTCTTTAACATAGTTTATTTTGTATGTATAAAATATAAAGTACTAGCTTCATCATTATAAAAGGAGGTGACAGGATAGCTCAGCTCAGAATCTTTTCAGTTTTTAAAAGTCGTGCACTTCTGTCCAGTCAGCTTAACATCAATTAACTATGTTTTAAACACATTCAGGTAGGTTAGGCTCAAACTTTGTAATAGGCTAAATACTGAAAAAGCCAGTAAGTGTGTGTGTGTTTTGGTGTCTAAGCCCAGGGCTACACTAGGGGAGGGGGTCGAGCTACGATACGCAGCTTCAGCTACGTGAATAGCGTAGCTGAAGTCGGCGTATCGTAATCGACTTACCTGGCCATGAGGACGGCGGCGAGTCGATCGCTGCCGCTCCCGCGTCGACTCCGCTTCCGCCTTTCGATGAGGTGGATTTCCGGAGCCGACGGGGAGCGCGATCGGGGATCGATTAATCATGTCTAAACGAGACGCGAAAAATCGATCCCCGATAGATCGATTGCTACCCGCCGATCCGGCAGGTAGTGAAGACAAGACCTAAGGTTAGACACATAAGTGGTAGACCTAACCAGTTAGTAGACTGGATACTAAATTAGTGTGTTCGTGTGTTTCATTTAAAGAATGTCAAGTTTTCTGTTTTGGATAATATGTATGGCTTCAATGTTTGAGGAATGAACACGCTTGTGAAGTGAATCACATAATATGTGTTTTGGTCTTCATTTCACTATCCCTTTGTGAACTTTCTGGCTAATTTTATTTCCAGGGTTTTTATCTCCCAGGAAACAGAGTGGGATTTCTCGGGTGGGGAAAATCATTGCGCTTTTTACAGATCTAGAGCAAGACACATGCCAGTGTTTTTAATCAAAGAACATAAACTAAATTTACTACTGAAGAATTATTTTGGTGCATAATCTAACAAACTTGATTTTTTAAAGAAGTATTTATTAATTTTGAGTGTATCAAGTAGACATGTAAAGTAAGTTAATAAAGAGATTGTTCATCTGAAAGTTTGGAGTTTTGTTTTAGCCAGTTGTAACTTTCAGTAATTTGTTCATGTAGCTATTGGAATTAATTTTGTGTTTGCTCTTTTGAAGCTCATGTGGAAAATGAAGAACAGTACACTCAAGCATTGGAGAAATTTGGAGGCAACTGTGTCTGTAGGGATGATCCAGATTTGGGAACAGCGTTTTTAAAATTTTCTGTGTTTACAAAGGAGTTGACTGCTCTCTTCAAAAATTTGGTAAGAAATGGTCTAGAATAAAACATTGTTATGACTGGAACTATGTTAGGAAGAATTATGTATAGATGGTTCAGTTATATTTAGTTCACGAATAAAACCACAACAGTTGTTCCTGTTGAAGAAAATTCAGTGTTTTGGAGACTAGTATTTCTGATCTCCCTGAGAATGTCTGTAATCTTTGACTTTGAAACCAGAGTGGCTGCTGATCCACTCTGGTTCCAAGCCCCCACCAACTAGCTGCAACGGGCTGCTCTTCCTGCAAGCAGTGGACAAAGCAGGCGGCTGCCAAATGACGTTATAAGGGACCATTGCACAGCTTTGAACAAGCATGTTCCCTAATTGATCAGCAACGAAACAATGTTAACCGTGACGACTTTAAGTGAGGAGTTACTGTACTGATACTAGTAAAAGAATTAATTACCACAATTACAAAATGGTGTTTGGTTATGTGTAAATAATAAGAATAATAGTGTAGCTTTTATATACTACTTTTCATCCAAAGGTCTGAGTCTCCTTTACAAAGGAAGTATCTGTACGCTGTGTGTGACCTGATCAGATTATTTTAAGGTCATTATGAGACTTGGTTGTAGGAGAGTAATTTCATCATCAGATTCATCTTCCTCTAAGCAAAACGAAAAGCAGTGTTTCTAAACCTTGTTGCTCTGTTCTGGCTTCTCACTGTCTATTTTTCTTGCTTCAGTTCATATAGATCAGCAATGCACATGTGATGAGTCAGCAGCAAAGTCTTTCATTCTTCTCATTTTATGGTTCTAATTTTCCCTACTGGCTGAGTGCCACATTTTCTCACATACAGAAAATTAGTGACTCCTCCTCTTGTCTCATTATGTTATCTTATATCAGGGGAGACTCAACGGATTCCAGCAGGTAGGCCCTCTCTCCACTCTTCCTCTACTGCAGGTTGGTGAGGCATGCGTCCCAATGGACAGCTCCTTTCTTTCTCCTGATGTGCTCCACCTTTCTGAGGTTTGAAGTTGTTTGCATCCTGCTGATTGCAAAACAAGAACTGAAGAAAGACAGACACCCTTTGTTATCTGAGTTTCAGATACTAGTAGGGAAAGTTTAAACTCTCCCCCCCAAAAAACTGTTAAATGTCCAAGCATGAAAAAACACATAAACACTAAGGTTTTTTGAAAATCACTTATTTATAAACATGAACTTCTTGGACAGTATTTCTTTAATTTTTCCAGCGAGAAATTCATACCACTTGAATAAATTGTTCACCCTTCTGGAAGTATTCTACTTTGAAAATCATCTTCAAAAGAGCTTGGATACAAGTCATTTTCTAAGTGGAAATTACAAGGGACTGTCTCTAAGGAGTGCTGTATTCTGAAGAGACTTTGGATTCTTCTTTATTATTATTTAATTATTGATATCTGTTTTATTTATACAATACAACATCATAGCTGTGCATAATGCACATTTCATGTTTCTTTAGACTGTTGTAAACTATACTGACCTGAATGTTTTACACACCTGGAATGTCAGATTGAAGTCCTTTTCAGTACCTCCTTCCCCCATCCATGCTCTCTCTTCCCCCGCCCCCAGAAAAATACCCTTTTAGTCTGTCTCCTCACTCACTGAATTATGTACAGTACGAAGAGATTTTGAAGCATTCTGCATCAAAAACGAATGCATTGACATTAACTTGGCACCCACTGTGATTCAGTTGTAAAGAGTTTTTTATGTTTTATGCCATACAAGCTGCTGCTGCAAGCCATCTTTTTAATCACTTATGTTTTTTATTTCCATAAGGCACTTTTAAAAGATTTCATGCTAGCAGAATGAGTAGCGATATTCAGGGGAGAGAGGACATGCCCAGACTGGAACAGATGACAAAGCTATTAACACTAGCGTAACTTGAGGCCTAGTGTTAAGCTTTACCTTGTTATTTATTTTGAATTTTCTTGATTTTTGATTGGAGAGCTATTGTGTTCTGTCAGCTTAACATCTGGGTTACATTTTGGGGGCTGCAGTTCTAAAATGTTTCAGTTAAAAAGGGAGAGATTTCCTTTAAATCGTTCCTTCATGTCATATGAATCTACTTTAAAGATGGTCTGCTTTCACAGCTTTTAATTCTTTTTCTCTTCTGATGGAGAAGACCGGTGGCACCTTAAAGACTAACAGATTTATTTGGGCATAAACTTATTTGGGCATAAACTTTCAGATGCATCTGAATGTATTTTTTTTTACCCATGAAAGCTTATGCCTAAATAAATCTGTTAGTCTTTAAGGTGCCACCGGACTCCTTGTTGTTTTTGTAACAGACTACCACGGCTACCCCTCTGATACTTGATGGAGAAGGTTTCCCAAAGTACACACTTTGCCATCATGACTTTAATCTTTTCATGGTCATATCCAGGCATCTGGATTTTTAAACCTTTCAGTTCCTTACATCAGAAACTCTGTTTCTGGTATCTTGTGACTCAACTATAGAGTGGCCAACTTGAAGTTGAGGCCTTGGTATAGCTTTGATTGGGAGCAAACTAATTATGTGTGTATCTGGCTGGATTCCTTTTGTATGTGCATTTTAAAATAGCTATTGAAGCTATAAGACTATATTTTTTGGAGAACTCAATTTTCAGGTGCTTTGGTTCTTCATGTTTGGAGACTAGCTGTAAAAGCTGTGGTGGCATTTCTAGAGAGGTTCTGAATTGCACATTAATATGCATTATTCCCTTAAAATTATCAGCTTTTTACATTTTCCAATACCCACGGAAGCGTATGCTCCAATACGTCTGTTAGTCTATAAGGTGCCACAGGACTCTTTGTCGCTTCTACAGATCCAGACTAACATGGCTACCCCTCTGACACAGATAATCATAGGAGAGCTGTATCTACTGGCTTCTGTATTATAACTCCAGTATACTGTTATAAAGTTTCCTTGAGCTTTCTCTAGGTCAGAAGTGGTCTTTAAGAAGTCCACTTGATGTTTCTTTTGATTCTGATAACCTCATAGACTATAAGGTCAGAAGGGACCATTATGATCATCTAGTCTGACCTCCTGCACAATGCAGGCCACAGAATCTCACCCACCCACTGCTGGAATAATCCTCTCACCTATGTCTCAGCTATTGAAGTCCTCAAATCATGGTTTAAAGACTTCAAGATGCAGAGAATCCTCCAGTAAGTGACCTGTGCCCCATGCTGCAGAGGAAGGCGAAAAACCTCCAGGGCCTCTGCCAATCTACCCTGGAGGAAAATTCCTTCCTGACCCCAAATATGGCGATCAGCTGAACCCCGAGCATGTGGGCAAGACTCACCAGTCAGACACCCAGGAAAAAGTTCTCTGTAGTAACTTCTCACAACCTAGGTGAGGCATTTTTCAGAAAGGAACACTATCTTTCTTGGCATACACAGTGTTGTTCCTTGGTGGTATTTTTCATCAATAGCTTGTTTGGCATTCATTCAGTTAGAATAATAGCATCAATGGTGTGTTTAGGTCTGTGTGTGGGATGTTTTTGTGGCAGTCACTTGGACTCCCTATGTGATTAAGTGTCAGGTGGTATGGTATGAGTTTGAATATCAGAAATATTAGGATAGGAAAAAGGCCAGTTCTTCTTCGAGTGGTTGCTCATATCTATTCCAGTTAGGTGTGCGCGGGCGCGCGTGCACGGACGTCGGAAAACTTTTACCCTAGCAGCTACCCGTCGGGCCGGCTGGGGAGCCCCCTGGAGTGGCGCCGAAATGGTGCTCTATATAGTGCCCTGCTGGCCCGACCCCCCTCCAGTTCCTTCTTACCGCCCGTGACGGTCGTTGGAACAGTGGTTCTCTTGTTCGCAAGTGCTCCACTACTCTCTAGCTATCTGTGTTAATAGTTTTTCATTGTTATAGTAATAGTTTAGTGTTTAGTTCTTATTGTTATTGTGATTAGTGTAGTTATAGTTCTAGTAATTAGTTTCTATAGTTAGCGGGCTCCTCCCGAGCCCTCCGAGCATAGGGCATGCCTTCACAGGGATTCAAGTCGTGCGGATCCTGTAACAGGCCCATGCCCACCGGGGACCCCCACGACTCCTGTCTTCGGTGTCTGGGTGAGTCCCACACAGCGGACAAATGCAAGCTGTGTAAGTCCTTCAAGCCCCGCACCAGAAAGGGGAGACAGAAATCCGCCTAAGACAGTTGTTAATGGAGGCGGCACTCTGCCCTTCTCAAGGTGCGGACTCCAGCGCCTCGATGCGGCAGCCCGTACGCTGGCAACGGGTATCTCTATGCGGAGGAGCGCGTGGCTTCAGTCATCTGGTCTGCCAGCCGAGGTCCAGAACACTATCCAGGACCTACCCTTTGATGGCAAGGGACTTTTTGCTGACCAGACTGACTCCCGGTTGCATAACCTCAAGGACACTAGAAACACCATTAAGTCCTTGGGTATGCACACCGTGGCTACGCTCAGGAAGCCGTTCAAACCTCAACCCTTCTAACAGCGTTCCTTCCCATTTCGACCAAGACAGGACTTCTCCCGAAGGAGACCCAGTTTTACTCGCCGCAAGCCTTCCCGTCCTTCCCAAGGACAAAACAGAGGCCAGCAGAAACCATCGCAGGGCGCGAAGCGTCCATTTTGATGGGACCTTCGAGGACGACTTACCAGTGCCGCAGAGTCCAGCCTCTCTCCCCTTCTTGGATCGTCTGTCCCGTTTCTACCATGCCTGGTCCCGTATTACATCAGACCGGTGGGTCTTACGGACGGTAGAGGCGGGATATTCTATCCACTTCCACTCTATCCCTCCCTCCCACCCACCCCCCTCATCCCTCTTCAGGGATCCTTCTCACGAGGAACTCCTCTATCAAGAGGTACAAGCGCTCCTTGAAATAGGAGCTGTGGAGGAGGTGCCTCAAGAATTCAGGGGGAAGGGGTTCTATTCCCGATACTTCCTAGTCCCCAAGGCCAAAGGGGGTCTACGACCATTCTGGACCTAAGGAACCTCAACAAGTACATCGTCAACCTGAAGTTCCGTATGGTCTCCTTGGCCACCATCATCCCCTCTCTGGACCCGGGGGACTGGTATGCCGCCCTCGATATGAAAGATGCATATTTCCATATCTCCATCACACCAGCTCACAGACGCTTCCTTCGGTTTGTCTTCTGCAAGACACACTACCAGTTCACAGCACTCCCTTTCGGTCTGTGTACGGCTCCCCGTGTCTTCACGAAATGCATGGCAGTAGTAGCCGTGTTTTTCCACCGCCACCACGTCCACGTGTTCCCGTACCGCGACGACTGGCTAGTTCGAGGCCGGTCCCGCCAACAGGTGCAAGCACACGTGCAGATGGTCATGGATACCTTTTCTTACCTTGGTATCATTGTGAACACCAGCAAGTCAGTGCTGGAACCGACTCAGTCCATCCAGTTCATCGGAGCAATCCTCGATGCAACCAGAGCACATGCGTTCCTCCCAGAGCCTCGTCGTCTGGCTCTCGTGGATTTGATCACCAATCTCCGCCGGTTTCCCACCACGACGGCAAGGCAATGTCTCAGGTTGCTGGGCCACATGGCGTCCTGCACGTACGTAGTCCAGCACGCCCGGTTACGGCTTCGTCCTCTACAAGCGTGGCTAGCTTCCGTCTACCGACCAGGCCGCAACAACTTGGACATGGTCATCACAGTTCCAGCTCACACGTTGGATTCCCTGCAGTGGTGGCTAGATCCACTGACGTTAGGCGAAGGAGTTCCATTTCAACCACTCCTCCCCTCCCTAACGCTAGTGACAGATGCATCGGCGCTGGGTTGGGGCACTCGCCTCGGACAGTTAACAACGCAGGGCATGTGGCAACAGCACGAGCTCGATCTCCACATCAACATCAAGGAGCTCAGGGCAATTCGTCTGGCGTGCCAAGCTTTCCTGCCTCACCTACGGGACCGCTGCGTAGAGGTTCTCACAGACAATACAACAGCCATGTTCTACCTGAAGAAGCAGGGCAGAGCCCGGTCATCACCATTGTGCCGCGAAGGCCTTCTCCTGTGGGACCTCTGCTTAGCCCATTCCGTCTCTCTCCAGGCGTCTTACCTCCCTGGAGTCCAGAATGTCCTGGCAGACAAGCTGAGCAGACGCTTCCTGGTCCACGAATGGTCCATACACCCGGACGTGATCCATTCAATCTTCCGCACCTGGGGTTTTCCCCAGCTCGACCTGTTCGCCTCCCGAGCCAACAGGAAGTGCCCAAACTTCTGCTCCTTCAGAGGACACGGCTCGGGCTCCCTTGCGGACGCCTTCACGATCTTGTGGTTACATCACCTGCTCTACGCGTTCCCGCCTTTCCCGCTGATCCACAAAGTCATCCTCAAGATTTGCAGGGACAAGGCGGACGTCATATTAGTAGCCCCTGCCTGGGCACGGCAGTGCTGGTACCCCACCCTGCTGGACCTGTCAATACAGCCCCCCATTCCTCTCCCAATCAGCCACGATCTTATCTCCCAAGATCACGGTCGTCTTCTCCATCCAGACCTCCACTCGTTGCATCTGACAGCGTGGAGAATTCATGGCTGAACCGGTCAGAGATGGCTTGCTCAGATCCAGTTAGACGGGTACTCCTTGAGAGTCACAAGCCCTGTACAAGACTCAAGTACGAGGCAAAGTGGAAAAGGTTCTCTGTCTGGTGCGCCCAACAGCAGATATCTCCACACCTTGCCCCTGTGCCGTCTATTCTGGATTGTGTATTACATCTCAAGGACAACCACCTTGCACTTGGATCCCTGAAGGTCCATCTTGCTGCCATCTCGGCTTTCCACCCAGGAGCAGAGGGCCGCTCAATATTCACGCACCCCACGGTGCGTCGTTTCCTCAAGGGCTTGGAAAAGGTTCACCCTTCAACGAAGTCACCTGTTCCAGCATGGGACCTCAATCTCGTCCTTTCTCGACTCACAGGTCCTCCGTTTGAGCCTATGGCTTCCTGCTTCCTCCTTTACCTGTCATGGAAGGTTGCTTTCCTCGTGGCTATCACCTCAGCCAGACAGGTATCCGAGTTGAAGGCTCTCCTGTGCGACCCGCCATATACCATCTTTCATAAGGACAAGGTTCAGCTTCGTCCTCACCCGTCCTTCCTTCCAAAGGTGGTCTCGTGCTTCCACATGTCACAGGACATTTTCCTGCCTGTTTTCTTTCCTAAGCCGCATGCCAACTCCAATGAACAACAGCTGCATTCCTTAGATGTCAGGAGAGCGCTTGCCTTCTTCATAGAACGTACAAGTCCGTTCCGTAAGACCCCTCAGCTCTTCGTCGCTGTTGCGGAACGTATGAAAGGCGCACCGGTCTCTTCGCAGCGCATATCATCGTGGATTACAGCCTGCATCTGTGTCTGCTACGACCTGGCGAAGGTGCCTCCGCCGCTAGTCACGGCCCACTCTACCAGGGCGCAGGCTTCCTCGGCGGCTTTCCTGGCTAACGTCCCTCTTCAGGAGATCTGCAGGGCCGCAACCTGGGCATCGGTGCACACTTTCACATCGCACTACGCCATCACCCATCATTCCCGTGATGATGCGGCCTTCGGTAGCGCTATCCTTCAAGCTGCTTTACCGTAACTCCGAACCCGCCTCCAAGGTAAGGCTTGGGATTCACCTAACTGGAATAGATATGAGCAACCACTCGAAGAAGAAGAAAAGGTTACTCACCTTTGTAACCGGTGTTCTTCGAGATGTGTTGCTCATATCTATTCCATTCCCCCACACCTTCCCCACTGTCGGAGTAGCCGGCAAGAAGGAACTGGAGGGGGGGTCGGGCCGGCAGGGCACTATATAGAGCGCCATTTCGGCGCCACTCCAGGGGGCTCCCCAGCCGTCCCGACGGGTAGCTGCTAGGGTAAAAGTTTTCCGACGTCCATGCACGTGCTCGCGCGCACACCTAACTGGAATAGATATGAGCAACACATCTCGAAGAACACGGGTTACAAAGGTGAGTAACCTTTTCTTAACCCAACATGCCTACTCTTTACAAGTTTTTCTTTTAATCCTATTCTTTTTACTGTGCCATGGAAAAAAACCACTATAATTGCATATCTCCTTTGTCTGTTTCTCCCTGGAAAAAAGATCTAATTTGTGCAGGTCTCTACCTTCTACTTTAGAAACAAAGTAGCTTTTTAACAACTCTGTGCTTTGTTTCTCTCCCCGCTCCCACTCCTGATTCCTCAATATACTCTCCCTCCTCCTAAGTATCCAGTGGCCTTTTTATCCTTAGTCTGTTGTGTTTATTAATTTTGTTTCTCTTTGTAAATTCAGTGCTCATAAAAAGTGCTGGATTGCAAGCACTGGGATCTGAAATCTTCAGAGGAGAAGCTTCCATACGACAAGTAATTTAAAAATGCTAGGGTTATAAATATACAAAGGAGAAAAGTAAGAGTCAGTGTTTTTGCTACATATTTTGGCTAATCAGGTGCTCCTGTTTACCTTTTCCATAATACAAAAGCAAGAGAGCACTCATTGAATTTAAAAGGTAACATGTTTAAAACTGATCAAAGGAAAGGCTGTTGTAAAGTGTATATAATTAACTTATGACACTTGCTGCCCTGCAAGATACTGAAACAAAACGCTTAAGCCCCCCCCCCCCCGCCCCCAAATCCCCAACTTTAAATTCAGGTCCTGTACTTGCAAATGTGCATAGCTTTACAGGTGTGAGTAGTCTGCTTAATGTCAATGGGACTGCTCACATATGTAAAGTTAAGCATGTGTGTAAGTCTTTGCAGGATTGGGTCTGATTCTCCACATTATTAAAAATTCATAATTCCATTTATTTAAATGACGTTACTCCTGATCTCACTGGTATATGTGGGCAGAGAACTTGCTAAAGGATCATATGATACTACACTGATGGATGCTTTTAAAATGTGCATCATTATTTTTTATTTGAAAGATCAGCATGTCAAGGTGTCAAGTGAGGTATGTGATTGTGATGACTGATCTTTATTTTCAGCATCTCAACACAATGTACTGAAGAAGTTGCAAGCACTAGTGAAAACAGAGGAATGATATGAAAGGTCCTAGGAATCAGAAATTAAAATGAAATTCAACTTGGAAAAACCTGGACATCAGTAATGATGAGTGTTCTGGGGGAGGAGGTTTATTATAGAGAGCAAGTTAAGACATGGTCTTGCAATGGGGTATGATAACAAAAAGGTGAGTGCATTTCTGGGCTCCCTATGTAGAGCAGAGAGGTAGTAATCCCTCTTTATATGACTCTGGTGCAACTGCATCTGGAATATTATATTAATGTCTTTGCGAGGAAGAAACTGACAAACTGAAGGGGGTTCCGAAGAGAATAACAAATCATCAGGCTCTGAATCTGGCGATTTATGAAGAAAGATTAAAAGAGTTAAACATGTATACTTTGTCTAAAACATAACTAAGAGATGTGGAAGAAAAAATACAGTAGTTACCAGATAGTTGAATTATGTCAATGGCAAAGAAGGAGAGGAAATTGGGGTCCAAGTAGAAGCAAAACTTGCTAATGGTAAAATTTTTTAGGCTAAGCAAAAGTATCCCAAGGGAAGTGGTGGAAGCCTATCATTTAGACATTTAAACTTTGAGTGGACAAAATATTAGAAAATATGCTGTAGGGAACTATCGGCCATTGGCCAGGGTGATGGACTAGATTACTTAAAAGTGCTTTTTCTTCTCTTAACATCTAGAATTGTAATTCTCACGCTTTTGAGCATAAATTGATAGCTCTAGTCAGGAAGAAATTTTCCCTTGTAGTATTTCACTTAGGTGCATAGGGGGGTTTTGCATCTTCAAAAATGTACTAGAGGTGGCAAGCCATTGGTCTGTTTTGACATAGCCATGCCTATGTTCCCTGAGAAATCTTGGTAAGGTACCATGTGATTTATTTTTTTAAATAAAAGACTTTCATCTTGGTTGATTTTCTTCAATGCTTTTTCTTTTACTGTATAATTAATAACTTTTAAAAATTCCAAGGTCAGGCACACAAATGATCTTACTTACCTTGACAGTGGTGTAATATTTCATTGTTGTTCATTTCCTGTTGATGTTAATTGGCTTTGTGCTGCTAAAAACCTGCAATACTAGGAAACCTATTTTAAATTTTTCAATCAAATAGTGCTTATCTTTAGAGAAAAGGAAGTTACTTATGCAGTGTAATACATTAAGCTATACTAGCAGTCATTAATGAACACCCATGTGCTTTGGTGTGTGAGAGCACTCAGCCATTGGCCTATCAACACACCAACAGTAGAGAAGTGGTTTAATAACCTCAAATTATAAAACATTTTTTATTTTCAATTAAATTTAAAAATTTTAAAAGCACATTTAGCGTATCCCTGTTTGTGTATCTAAATGGTTTTTCAGCAAAAAGTAATAGACATTTTTTATTAGGATGTGTGGTTTTTTTTTTTTTTTTTAATTAAACAAAAACTATTGAAAGTAGTGCAGGCATTAAGGTTTTGCAGTCCTGTTTTGAGTAAACCTCTACTTTAACTAAATAGATGGGTTACCCAATTAAGGAGTTCAGGATTTGGCCCTATGATTTTAAATTAGTTTAGTCCTTTTTCCCTGTGCAAATGTTGGCTTGGCTGTTACATCTAGTATGGCTTCTGGCAGCTGAGTGTTTGATAAAATAAACATTCTTCTGCCTGCCACTTTTCTCCCCCCTCCCAACCTTTTCCAATTTGTGAACGTTAATTTACTACCCTATCTATGTCATCTTATCTTGTTGGAAGCTGTCAGAGGGAAAACTGTGTGGCTGCCAATGCAGCAGTTTTAGAAGTGGAAACCAGGTCAGTATTTTTTTTTTTTTTTTTTAAGTGGAAGTTGCCAGCCAGTCAAGCAGTGGCACAGACAGCTGCAGCGGCACTGGAGCCAGCAAACAGAGCTGTAAATAGGGGAGTTTGAGTGAGAGTTTGTAAGGGGAATTTGAGGGGAAGACTAGGAGAACCAGGCAGAGGAACAGACAGGCTAGTGAAGGGAGTGTGTGGTGTTCTAGCAATGTTGTGGTGCTCGTGGGGGTTTTGTTTTGCTGTGGGTGGTGGTGTTTTGGTTTGGTTTGTGTTTCCTGGACTAATAGGACTTATGTGGGAAGGCTATGACTTATACAGAGGCAGCAGTGATAGTGACCCAAGCAGTGGAATACACATTGAAGATGCCTGGATGTGGCAGCTGCAGTATGTACGTGATACTGGAGGGGGTACCTGAAAAGAGTTTCGTCTGCCTGATAGAGCTGATGGAAGAAAAGATCCGAGGATTGGAGATGCAGGTGGAAACTCTGGTTGAGTTTAGAAGGGGGTTCGAGCAGATGATAGAGCAAAGACATGAGGAGGCTGAAGGAAAAGGCTCAGACTTGCAGATGGAAGCAGGACCAAAGAACTCTGAGGTCAGACTACTGGGTGAGGAAAGTGGATAGTGGAAGCATGTGACTAAGGCTAGGTCTTCACTACCCGCTAGATCGGAGGGTAGAGATCAATCTTTCGGGGATCAATTTATCGCGTCTCATCTAGATGCGATAAATCGATCCCTGAAAGCGCTCCCTGTCGACTCTGGTACTCCAGCTTGTGAGAGGTGCAAGTGGAGTCATCGGGGGAGCGGCAGCAGTCAACTCCCCAACGTGAGGACGGCCAGGTAAATTGATCTAAGATATGCCGACTTCAGCTACGCATAGCTGAAGTTGCGTATCTTAGATTGACACTGACACACACACACACACACACACACACACACGCCCCCCCCCCCCCCCGCTAGTGTAGACCAGGGCTAAGAGAACCAGGCAGAGGAAAAGATGGGCTAGCTAAGGAGAAATAGAGCTCAGGAACAGCGGAGTTGGAAAATGAAGAAGGGGCACAGCAGGTGGTCATTGAAGAGGGGAGGGCAAGGAAGAAGAGAAGAGCAGCTAGTCCTATAGGAAGAGGGGAAGAGTCAATGGAGATAAAATATGACCCCCAGGAGGATATAGGATGGGTTGCAGAGGATTGCAAGGGAGAATAGGAATCGAGAGGACTTGCAGCCAGAGGGAACATGGGATAGACCGGAGAATCGCACCATCACCAGGAATAGGCAGGTCTACATGATTGGGGACTCCTTACTGAGAAGAATAGACAGGCCTGTAACTAGAGCTGATCCAGAGAACAGAAGGGTGTGCTGTCTGGTGGGTGCTAAGATACAGGATGTGGACCTGAGGCTGAAGAGGATCCTAACGGGAGCGGGAAAGAATCCACTGATTGTCCTTCATGTGAGGATGGATAATAATAATAATAGGGTTCAGATTTTCCTGGATTTGATAGCTGATGGATTCCTTAACCAAGTTGTTGCTGAACCATTAGATTTGGTTTTGGTGAGTAGTGAGGATCTCATAGAAGAAGTGGTTGTAGGGGACAACCTTGCTTCGAGCGATCATGAGCTAATTCAGTTCAAACTGAATGGAAGGATAAACAAAAATGGATCTGTGACTAGGGTTTTTGATTTCAAAAGGGCTAACATTTAAAAAATAAGGAAATTAGGGAAGTGGATTGGGCTGAAGAACTTGTGGACCTAAAGGCGGAGGAGACCTGGAATTACTTTAAGTCAAAGTTGCAGAAACTATCAGAAGCCTGCATCCCAAGAAAGAGGAAAAAATTCATAGGCAGGAGTTGTAGACCAAGCTGGATGAGCAAGCATCTCAGAGAGGTGATTACGAAAAAGCAGAAAGCCTACAAGGAGTGGAAGATGGGAGGGATTAGCAAGGAAAGCTACCTTATTGAGGTCAGAACATGTAGAGATAAAACGAGAAAGGCCAAAAGCCATGTAGAGTTGGACCTTGCAAAGGGAATTAAACCCAATAGTAAAAGGTTCTATAGCCATATAAATAAGAAGAAAACAAAGAAAGAAGTGGGACCATTAAACACTGAGGATGGAGTGGAGGTTAAGGATAATCTAGGCATGGCCCAATATCTAAACAAATACTTTGGCTCAGTCTTTAATGAGGCTAATGAGGAGCTTAGGGATAATGGCAGGATGACAAATGGGAATGAGGATATGGAGGTAATTACCACCACATCTGAGGTAGAAGCCAAACTCAAATAGTTTAATGGGACTAAATCGGGGGGCCCAGATAATCTTCATCCAAGAATATTAAAGGAACTGGCACATGAAATTGCAAGCCCATTAGCAAGATTTTTTAATGAATCTGTAAACTCAGGGGTTATACTGTATGACTGGAGAATTGCTGACATAGTTCGTATTTTTAAGAAAGGGAGAAAAAAGGTGATCCGTGTAACTGCAAGCCTGTTAGTTTGTCATATGTAGTTTGCAAGGTCTGAAAATTTTTTGAAGGAGAAAGTAGTTAAGGACATTGAGGTCAATGGTAATTGGGATAAAATACAACATGGTTTTACAAAAGGTAGATCGTGCCAAACCAACCTGATCTCCTTATTTGAGAAGGTAACTGATTTTTTTAGACAAAGGAAATGCAGTGGATCTAAATTACCTCGATTTCAGTAAGGCATTTGATATGGTTCCACATGGGGAATTATTAGTTAAATTGGAAAAGATGGGGATCAATATGAAAACTGAGAGGTGGATAAGGAACTGGTTAAAGGGGAGACTACAAGGGGTCATACTGAAAGGTGAACTGTCAGGCTGGAGGGAGGTTACTAGTGGAGTTCCTGAGGGATCGGTTTTGGGACCAATCTTATTTAATCTTTGGGATCTGAGTTACTACAGAGAATTCTTTCCTGGGTGTTTGGCTGGTGAGACTTGCCCACATGCTCAGGGTTTAGCTGATTGCCATATTTGGGGTCGGGAAGGAATTTTCCTCCAGGGCAGATTGGCAGAGGTCCTGGGTTTTTTTCACCTTTCTCTGCAGCATGGGGCGTGGGTCACTTGCTGGAGGATTCTCTGGATGATTCTCTGCACTTTGAAGTCTTTAAACCATGATTTGAGGACTTCAATAGCTCAGACATAGGTTAGAGGTTTATTACAGGAGTGAGTGGGAGAGATTCTGTGGCCTGCGTTGTGCAGGAGGTCAGACTAGACCATCATAATGGTCCCTTCTGACCTTAAAGTCTATGACTCTATGACTGATCTTGCAACATCTCTGAAGCACTCTCAGACCTCAGTGTGTTTCTCCTTTCCCAACAACTTTTAAAAAGTTATAGATCAAAATGTAGAGGCAACATATTGGCATTTGTTGGGCAATTATATACTTTTGTGTACATTTTAGGATGATCTGGAATGGGAGAAGCAGCAAAGGAATGCTTCTTTACTGTGCTAAAACGGAGATGTGTTTAGATAAAACTGTTTAAAAAAGCTATTCTAACAGAAACAATAAAGAAAATTTAAGATTTCTCTCCTGCATTCCAGCTTTTGATTTATGGATATGAACTAACATGATTTATTTGTTTTTAGGTCTAAACAATGCATACATTTAATACTTCACATCTACTAGCCAATATACATTTAAATTTATTTTACAAAAATAAGTTAAAGAGAAATGTAAGGGGTACGACAAATAGTAAATAATATAAATATAACCAGTTAAAAAACAAAATATTGGAGGAATACGATTAAGTCAAACATTAATACTTTCAAAAAGAAACCCTATTTTATAGTTTTTAATTTGTTTCAAAGTCTTTAACTAGAAATACTTGCATATCTATTATCTCTTCTAAAGTGCTTACATCCATTGTACCTAAGCACTGCTCATGAAAGCAGTCAGAACTGTCCTGAAGGGCAGTCAGTGTTCTGTTGTGCTCTTTGTTTAAATGTTGGCTTCTTCTACGAGTTGTTTCTGTTCATATTCACTGAAGAATACAGTGGTGAGAGGGTGAATCTGGTAGGGGGCTCTGGGCTGAGCCTGGGGCAGGGGGTTGAGGTCCAGTAGGGGGTGAGGGGTGCATGCTCTGGGAGGGAGTTTGGGTGCAGGACGGGGCTCTGGACTGGGACAGAGTGTTGGGGTGCAGGAGGGGATGTGGGCTCTGGGAGGGAGTTTGGTTGCTGGAGGAGGTACAGGATGCTGGCTCTGGGAAGGGGGCAGAGTGTTGGGGTACAGGAGGGGGTGCAAGTGCTGGCTCTGGGAGGGGGGGTGAAGGCTGAGGCTTGGGGTGCAGGAGGGAGTTCGGGGTGCTGGCTCTGGGAGCGGGTGTAGGGGTGGGTGTTGGGGTGCAGTCTCCTGCTGGGCAGCACTTATCTCCAGCGGTTCCCAGTCAGCGGTGCAGGGTGGCTGCCACTAAGGCAGGCTCCCTGCCTACCTCGGCTCCATGCCACTCCTGGAAAGCGCCAACGCGTCCCTATTGCCCCTGGGTGGGGCAGGTGGCATGTGGCTCTGCACTCTGCCCCTTTTAGCAAGTGCCGCCCCTGCAGCTCCCATTGGCCACAGCTCCCCATTTCCGGCCAATGGAAGCTGCTGGGGCGGTGCTTACAGGCGGGAGCAGCGTGTGAAGGGGGCTGTTCTGGCCGCTTCTGGGAGTGGAGTGGGGCCAGGGCAGGCAGAGAGCCTGTCTTAGCAGCAGCCCGCTGCGCAACCGGAGATTGCAATCGACTGGGAGATCCTCCAGGATCGTCCAGTCGATCATGAGCGACCGGTTGGTGACCACTGGTTTAGACTATGAAAGCATAGCTTGCTAGGTTGGATGTAGGATGATCATATTTCATAGGATAAAATCCTAACAAAAATATGAGATTTCTCTGGTAGCCTTTCTCTGTCTCTTTTTTTCCTTGTGAAGTCTTCAGCAGTATCCAGGGTTCGTGTTCATCACATTTCTCCATTTATCCCTTAAGGGTTTGTCTGGGTTGCAGAATTGTTCAAGTGATGGTCCCTTTTGTATTCCCGTGTGAGTTATGCATGCGCACTGTATGTCTGGATCTGGAGAATTTGAAAGTATTGTCCATTGGTACGCACGTACACCCTAGCTTACATCGTGCCTACGTCTAAGGGGATAAAGGCTGGAGTGGGCCGACCACGTTTCCAGTGCCTTCTCACTGCCACATGGTCTGGGTCGGAACCTTCAGTGTTCACAGCTTTGGTGTCATTCTACAAAATAAGAATTACCTAGTTTGTAAATAGTTTAAATTGTTTTAATAGCTTTTAGACTTTAGAGATTTATTAGTCTCTATTAGTCATCTTTTAGTGTTAGATTAGGCTCCCAAGGCGACTCCTCCCCCTCCCCCTCATACGCCCCGTATCCCATTCGGGCAGGGCTGGTGCAAGGATATTTCACGCCCTAGGCGAAACTTTCGCCTTGCGCCCCCCCTCCGGCCTGGGGAGCCCTGCGGCAGCTCCCTGCCCCCCCTGCCCTGTGGCGCCCACCCCGCGGCAGCTCCCCGCCCCCCTGTGTGCCCTGTGGCAGCTCCTCGCCCCCCCTGCGGCAGCTCCTCGCCCCCCCTCTGCCCAGGGAGGCCCCCCGCCCCCGCGGCAGCTCCCCGCCTCCCCTCTGTCCGGGGAGCCACCGCTGTGGCAGCTCCCCGCCCCAGCTGACTCTGCTCCGCCGCCGCTACACTTTTCCCGCCTCCTAGTCTTGCGGTGCCAATCAACTGTTTGGTGCGGCAAGCCTGGGAGGGGAGGAGAATTAGAGCAGGGGCGGCGTGCTCGGGAGAGGAGGCGGAGCGGAGGTGAGCTGGGGCGGGGAGCGGTTCCCCTTTGCTCCGCCCCCCCTCCCCCGTTACTTGCTGCAGGCGGCCCTCCCCGCGCCCTCCTGCCCCAGCTCACCTCCACTCCACTTCCTCCCCTGAGCACGCTTTTTGGCACCCCTAACCACTTGGTGCCCTAGGCGACCACCCAATTTGCCTAGTGGTTGCACCGGCCCTGCATTCGGGTACCAAACTATACCCAGGACAGCAGGCTTCAAACTCTGTGCATCCTGCCCGCGATTCTTCTTAATCAATGATGCCCATCAGCGCTGTCTGTACTGCCTTGGGGAAGCCCACATTGCAGTGAGGTGTGGTATCTGCTGATTGTTCCCCAGCGTACCTGATAAGGGCGGGAACTTCGTCTCCACAAATACCTCATGGTGAAGGCCATGAGGCTCCAATTGGACCCAGGCCAGGGACATCCCTTCCCCCCCTCAATTATGTCTGCATGATTCAGCAAGCAGTGAGCCTCCTGCTACAAAGTCCAACTCTGGTGTGGGAGAATCTACCTTCACAGACCTCACGTGGCGGGGGACTGTCTCATCAGAAAGCACTCTCATAAGCACGAGACTAAGTCTTCCTGTAAATCTACTTCAGTAAGGGTGGATTAGACTGTAAGAAAGCCCATCAGTTCGGCCCATGAGGATTTAGGCTGTCCTAAATCCCAGAGGCACAAGAAAGCCCATAAATGGGTTCCATTCGTACCGGACAGAGTTCTGTCGGTACCATCATCACTGACTCCTCCCAAACCCCAGGATCTATCAGCACTAAGTCCAATCACTGTCATCTTTGAGTACCATCCTCCTCGCTGGGTCTGATGGCTTGAACAAGTAGAACCCCTCTTACATCAGAGAGAGATGAATCCGTTGCCATCCCTTGGGACATTTTCGCTTTCCCAGATTTGGAATCTCCTCCTCCATCTGTCTCCAAGGAGATATCATCTCCAAGGGAATCACTTGTCCCAGCTGCAGAATACATCTCTCCACCAACAGCACATTTGGTACCGTCACTGGAACTGGAATCAGCCTTCTTTTCATTGGGAGATTGTGAACCACCTGATTAACCTTTCTTCCACGACCCTCTATGTCCTCCACCACCCAAAAGACCTGCACCAGTTTGGGACCAACGTCCACCTCCTCTGACTCGGAGCTGCTGGTACCCCATGCCATGGGAACACCCGTGACCAGCTATTGACTCCCCCATTGGCTCTACTGTGGGCCTTGAGACAGTACCTCGCTGCAGAGTCTATCCAATATGCCACAAAGTGACCTTTTGCCTCCCCTCTAAGGGAAGGCTCAGATCTGCCCCCAGATCCGACAGAGGAGGAACATAATGCTATGGATCCGGCAGTTCCACCGGGGCCAGCAAGATTACCATCATCATCCCCGGACGAAGCAGTGACTCCAACATCTCCTCCTCTCTTCTCCTTCCCTCTCTCCCACTGATAACTTCAGGCAGTTCCAGGACCTTTTCCGCAGAGTTGCTGGGGAGCTTCAGATTCCTTTTGAGGAGATCCAGGACTCCCAACACAAACTCTTAGACATCCTCCATTTATCAGGACCCAGCAGTATAACTCTTCCCATTAATGAAGCCATACTGAAGCCAGCTAGGACAGTTTGGCCCACCTACGTTCCTGCCCCCAAAAGAGCGGAGAAGTGTTATTATGTGGCAGTCAAAGGAGCGGAATTTTTGTTCTCTTACGCAGCTCCCAACTCACTGGTAGTCCATGCTGCTTCTGACAGGGCTAGGCAGCAACATCCCTGGTCTATTCCTGCTGATAAAAATGACATACACATGGATCTGCTGGGAAGAAAGGTCTTAACATGCACCCTCCATTTCATGATAGTCAATAACCAGATTCTGATGGCATAGTTCAGGAAACCATATTCAGCCAAGTTTGTGGAGTTTACAGCTTTCTGCAACAGAATAAAGCTGATTTTCAAGTTCTGATAGACTAAGACAAACGGATAGCTAGGACCACTCTCCAATCTGCAGTTGATGCTGCTGATACTTTCTCTAGAGCTATGGCTACTGCCATCACCATGAGCAAGGGGTCATGGCTCCATGTGTCAGGGTTCCCTAGGAAGATAACACAGAATTTGGTAAATCACACTTCTTCAGCCAGAAGATGGATCCCTCCATACCCTGAAGGACTGCAGGGCTATCCTCTGCTTGCTGGGATATACACGCCTGCCCCAGAAGCAAGTTTCACTGCTCATCGGTCAGATCTAGACATGTGGTTCAGCAGTTTTTCCATCAGAGGCCCTATGAACCACCACATGAGAGACAAAGGGTTCAGAAGTTCCGCTTCCCTACACCCTCTGCAACAGGCTCTGTGTGTCAGTCTCAGTACCCAGCTCAATGTTATTTTTGATGGGAACTTGAGAGCTGTGAAACACTAAGCCCAGCACCTCCTGACCCCGACATGCTATTTGGGGGGGTCATCCAGCACTCTTTTTCAGCACCTGGAGTGCAGTAACAATGGACAAGTGGGTGCTGAATGTCATCCACTGTAGCTATATGATAGTTTGCATCCCTACCTCCTTGAACACTCCCCCTCTCTTGCCCCCACTTGGGGACCACTGTCATGAGAGTATTCTCAAAGAAGAGGTGAACTCCTTACTGCAGCGAGGATCGATAGAACATGTCCCTCAATACCAACGGAGAGGGTTTTTCTGTACTTACTTTCCCAAAAAGAAAGGCGATTGGTCTCCAATCTCAGCCTTTGCTGTCTCAGCTGCTTCATTTGTAAACTCAGGTATCACATGGTCACAATTAGAAACCCATCTTTAGAAGAGGGCATGTGGTTTACGGCTCTTGATGTAAAGGATGTTCATCCTGCCCACAGACACTTCCTCAGATTCATAGTGGGCTCCGACCATTTTCAGTACAGAGTACTCCCTTCGGAATAGCAATTGTCCCCAGAGTATTTACAAAGATATTACCAAGGTAGTAGCAGATTATGTCAGACATTGTGGTCTCATTGTCTTCCCCTACCTGAACAACTAGCATCCTGTCTGCAAGTCCCGCCAGGAAGATTGTGCATCAACTTCCATGATGCTACATCTCCTCTGCTCGCTGGGAGTCAGCATAAACATGGAAAAATGTGTTCTCATGCCTCGCCCAATCTCTGGCTTCATCTGGGCAAGAGAATACTTGCCCCAGGACAGGTTCTAGGCCATGAACCGTATCATACCTCATATCACAAACAACCCTCGAGTACCAGTCAAGTAATGTCTCTCTCTTTGGTCATATGGCCTCATGCACCTGCATCACCCAGTTTCCAAGACTCCACCTTTGTTGCCTTTGAACATGGCTGCAGTTGGTTAATGTTGTGTCTCCCCTGCTGTGGTGGACAAATCCTCATCAGGTATGCATGGGCATCCCCTTTCACCCTTCCTCTCCGGACAAGACCATTGTTAGGACACATTCCTATTATATTGAGGAGCCCACATGAACATACACACTGCATAAGGTACCTGGACATCTTGAGAGTTCAGGATGCACATCAGTATTCTGGAGTTGCAAGCAGTCTTATCTTCTACATCAGCAAGTTGGGAGGAGTGAGATCCACCTTCCTGTGTTCAGAAGCAGTCAGCCTCTGGAACAGGTGCATCAGTAATTGAATCACCCTATCAGCAGCCTACCTTTCGGAGAAGCAAAATCTGCTTGCAGATTCCCTCAGCAGACATTTTGCAGTCAACCATGAGTGAGAGAACTCGACGACTTGGTACGGTGCAATATTTTCAATCTATGGGAGCCCCAATCAGGGATCTGTTTGCCTCTCAAGCAAACAGAAAATGCACCACATTTTGCTCCAGAGAAGCCCTTGGTTGCCACTCCCAGAGTGATGCTCTGTTTCTTCCTTGGTCAAACCAGTTCAACTATGCCTTCCCTCTGCTACCGCTGCCATGAGTTCCACGTAAAATCTGTCAGGACAGAGCAGGGGTCATCCTGATCCTGGGCCCTTCTAGCCCAGACAATTCTGGTTTCTCAACCTCCTAAGCATGTCATCTCGACTCCAATCATCCTTCTAACATTTCCCGAGCCCCTGACCCAGTGGAAAGGGAAGATGAGGCACCTCGATCCATGTCCTCTCCACCTCTGGGTTTGGTATTTGGATGGGGCATCATCCTTAGAACATTCATGCTCCACAGTCATGAGAGACATCTTCTCTAATAGCAGAAAGGACTCTACTAGAAAATGTTGCCTAATTAATTGGAAGTGCTTTTCTTCTTGGGCTTATCAAAGTGGCATTTTCTAGAAACTACAGATATGCTTCTCATCTTGGACTGGGTCCTATCTTTGAAGACATCAGGTTTGTCCATCAGCTCCTTCTGAGTCCAGTTGGTGGCGATCAGTTCATACCATCCACCTTCTTAGGACTATTTGATCTTTGCACGTCCTCAGAGCAGTAAATTCTGGAGTGGAAAGGCCTAATAAGTACCTTCCCCCCATATTCAGAAGCCTACTCCCCAGTGGGACCTAAACTTTGTTCTTTCCGTACTCACAAAGACCCCCTTTGAACCTTTTAGTTCTTCTTTGAGTGCTTGTTCATGTCCATTCCAACCAGGTGAACAACTGTTACGAGAAGGTGAGTAACTGTTTCTTTTCTTGCTTCATGTCTCTCCTTTCCATGAAGGTTGCTTTTCTTGTAACCATCACCCCAGCTAAAGGGGTTGGCAAACTTGGAGCGATGATGGCAGATCCTCTGTTCGCTATGTTCCATAAGGATAAGGTTTCCTTGTGTCTACATCCCAAATTCAGCCCCAACTAGTTTTGGAATTTCACAATAACCAATTGATTAACTAACCTGTGTGCTCTTCTTCCCAAAACCACATGCTTCCACAGAGGAACGAAGACTCCACTCCCTCGACATTCGGTGGGCCTTGGCCTTTTACCTGCAGGGAACAAAACCAATCAGGAAATCCCTGAGACTTATCATCATAGCTGAACAAGTCAGAGGGCATGTCATCTCCACCCAGAGAATCTCCAAATGGATCTGTGTTTGCATTCTACTCTATCAGCTGTTGAACCTCCTCTCCCATCTGTCGTTGTATACGAGTCATTCCACCAGAGAGTAAGCAACAACTGTGGCATCTCTTCAGGAGGTACTTCTCCTGGATATCTGTAAAGCAGCCACATGAGGCTCCATTCACGCGTTTGCCAGACATCTTTAGGCTTGAGGGTATAGTCAGATCTCCAGGCCTAATTACTTTTTGGCCTCTCTTCTGAGGCTTATATCAATAAGTGTCAAGTGTGTCGATTATGATGGGTTTTTTTGTTTTTGTTTTTTTTTTAACATGCATAGCTGCCCTCTGAGGACAGTATTGGGACTGCTGAGATCATTTCACTTAAGCCACCAACGAGCCATTAGGTGGTAACTCTTGATATGTACTGTTCTGGGCTGGAAATGAATCCCTTCTCTGCAATTAAACTGCTTTAGACTCCTTCTTGAGGTTCCTGTTTGCATCTTCCTCTTTCTGGCTGTGGAAAACTAGATGGGACTCTCATGAGAGACTGTTAGCACTGCTTAAGTGACTGTAAGATTTATATTAGGTGGTATAAAGGTCTTTGTATATACTGAGCACTTTTGAAAATCCCACCCACTGTACACATTTCTGTGCATTGCCTGGTTTCTGTGGGTGGAGGATTGGGGTGGGGAAATCTTCCCTTAAAATATTCTTCATATGTTAACATAAATTAATCTTTTTCATTGATGCAATTCTGTTACACCATCTATTACTCTCAATGCAATATGTATATTTGTACTAAGTTGAAATTTAACATAGTGTCCACAGCTTGAACATTGTGCCTGAATCATATGATGAGATTAAACCTTTATAGAGGTTTATTGGTTTCTGCTACCCATGGTTATACAGCATTATTTCTTGCTTTAGTTATGTTGTTTAATCAAAATGTTATGTGACTGTTGCTAAAGGTATGGTATTTAAATCCAAAATTGTGCTGTCTTTTGTCCTCTCTTTCTAAGTGAAATGATTTCCCCCCTGTGATATTTTGCTTATTCTTAAATGTTATGTCATCATAAAATCTTTAGTACCTTTTCCAAAATTAATATTTTTCTATTTCTATTTATTTTCTATTTAAAAATAAATTGTTCTTGCATACTTTTTTGAAAACCTACCCCTTTAAGAATGCATGTTACGTATATTATATATCCAAATAGAAGTCTTCAAAGGGCTAGATTCTGCCTCCTTTATGTTGAATTTTACCTTACACTGTTAGTATTCCCAGCAATATAAATAGGATTTACTGCAACATAAGGCACTAATCAACATGAGTAAGGGCGACAGTCTGACGTTAATTTGATAATCTATAAGGTTGTTCATCTATAAGGTACTAATAAATACTTGCTAAACAGTATTAGGAAGAGAAATTAAAACTCTTCAAGTATTTGAGTGAAGCCAAAGAATGTACATTTTTCATTATAGCCTGTTAAAAATCTTTAACTAAAGTGTAACTTTAATTTTTGTTACAGATTCAGAATATGAACAACATAATCACTTTCCCATTGGACAGTTTGCTTAAGGGAGACCTAAAAGGAGTAAAAGGGGTATGGTAATCATTTATTTCTGTTTTTATAAAGTTATTTTTGGTACAAATACATATAGCTAATGTACTAATTTAATTTTAGTTGAGAAAATACATATGCTAGTATACTACTTCACTACCCAGTAACTAAGGAATGCCCTTGACGTCAGTTGTGAACCGAGTTACTTCTTTGCCCTTGTGGGTTAGCTATAGTACAATGTGTAGTTAACTACAAAACCAAAGGACAAAGTTCCTTCAGAAGGTATAATAATCTTGAAGCTATGGTAGAAGATTGCAAGGATTGTACAGAGCTCAGATAAAATACGTGGATAGAGATAGAGATTACTATTAACATTATATAGCATTGTAAGCTTATTTGTAGCTTTACACGGGAGTAGGTGAAACTTTTTGTTTAGCATGAATAAATATAGAATTTAAACCAGTAGCTGAAAAATCCAAGTTTTTCCACTGCTTGCATCCGAAGAAGTGGGTATTCACCCACGAAAGCTTACGCTCCAATACCTCTGTTAGTCTATAAGGTGCCACAGGACCCTTTGTCGCTTCTAGCTGGAAAATGTTATAATAATATCTTGTGGATGCGTCCTGCCTGAGGTAATAACTGTGTCCCGAGTTGAATAAACTTAGAACCCTAATGCTGATGCGTTTTTGTAACAAATTTCCAATGGCCTAGGAGTTTTTTTAGCTTAGGGTCTGGTTATTACTGAACAATGAGGAAGCAACTGGAAGCAATTGTTCTGAAAATTTTAAATTAAAGGAGGGAAAAAAACCCGCAAATTCTGCAAAATAGGCTGTAAACTGCAGAAAGGTAAAATGCTTCTTTAAAAAAAAAAATAGACAAAAATGTTCAGACCCTTTATCCTTCTTATAGTTATCTCAACTTTTCCTCCCTCTTTTACCTTTTTCTAACCCATTCCTGCACTACAGGTCAGTAACTGCAGCATATTTTTGTTTTTTTCATAACTGAATTGAGAAAGAGATCCAAGGTCCCAATCCTGCAAAGACTTAGCAAGTGTTTTAACCTTACACATTGTGTGTAGTCCGTCCAACTGACAATGGAACTACTCACAGTACATAAAGTTAAGCATGTGCATGAGTCCGCAGAATCAGGGCGTTAGTGTGGGGACAAGAGACTTTCTTGCCTGTAGGAGGGGGTAGGAAAGGCATGGGAAGGAGAAGAGAAAAATAAGTCAAAGGGACTCAGGATTTTTTTTTTTTAATTCTTCCTCTTTTTTCTTGTGTTAAGACACTTTTTTGTTTGCTTTGTGGGATTTTTTTCTTCATATAAAATTGAGATTTTCTGCTGAAGGAAGAGAGAAGCTAAGAAGGCATTTTTATTGCCAGCAGAAAACTTGCGTATTCAAAGTACAAGAGCCAGTCAGAGTGAGGAAGTTTGAGTAGTCTCAATGCAATTTTATATATATGTAGTATAATTATACAAATTGTGATACCAACAAACCAAGTACAGGAAACTGTATAACTGGGGTTAAAAAACAGTGCAGTTTTGTTTTGGTAACAGTACAGTATCCCTGTATTCTTGACTGTCTGAGACCATTCCATTTCAGTGTAATATTTGGGTATGTTTAATAATTTTAAATCATTTGATTTTTATTTTCACAACTAACCTGCACAAACAAATGAGACCCAGGATTCATATAGTTCAGGATATTGTGCATGACAGCACACTGTACAAATCAGTACATTGCTTTTCAGGTTTTAAATGCCTCACTTTTGATTTTGTGTTTGTTCAAGTGCAAAAGCAGTTTATTACAATGCACTTTGTTGTATACGTTGGTTCTGTTAATGTTATAAACAGGTTAAAAAAAAGAGGAGGGAGTAGAAATGCAGCAGAGTAAAAAAGAAAATATTGTCTTTGTTCTATGATGGTTTGAAAGTGCTATGCTGATGGTTTCCTAAGCAGTCCTCTAAACATTTATGCAAGGGAGTAGCATTACTCATATGAGTAGTGTCATTGATGCTAAGTATTTGGAGGACTGGGCCCTTAGTCTTTACAGTGCTGTTGCCTTGGTCTGTGGCTTAAGTGAATAGTTATGAATATGGGTTTCATAAATAATTGTTTTAAGGAAGTATGCGGTTCCTGCTATGTATTGTCAGTTTTTTTTCTAATTTTGATAGTTAATGTTATTTGATCTATAGTGGGCTGATCTCTCTAATTGTGTAATATTAAACTCTGTACTGTTGTTTTTATTTTTAACACTATCTTAATAAAATTCTTAAACTTCAATCACCGAGCACATTAGATGCTAATAAAACAATTGAATGCCTTGTAAAAATAAGCACTTATCCAAGTTATCTTGTGCTCAAAGCCAAATCCTCTAGTTTGCTCTTTTTGAAGTCCAGGGAAATTCTGCATCTGAGTTAATGTAGGATGCAGGATTTGGGCCAGTAGGGCCCAATCATATTCCCACTGAAGTCAAATGACTAAGTCTTTACTAAAGACTTGACTGTACCGTTTAGGCAAAGACTTTCAGGTGGCGCAGAGCTGAATTGCCTCAAGGGCAGTTCTAGAGGCCAAATGCCTTTCTGAGCTATACAGCGTGCAGGGGGAGCATGCACACTGCCACATGTTTTTGAAGGATGCACCATAATCTGTTCCCCATGCACACTTGCATGCAGCTATGCACTCCTGGAGTAGTAGTTAGGAAGTAGTCCTCACACACAGGGCCGGCTCCAGGCACCAGCCGACCAAGCACGTGCTTGGGGCGGCACCTTCTGCGGCCAATTTTGGGGTGGCGCCGGGAGGCGCTCCGGCCGGGAGGAGAGCGGGGCCGCGGGCCTGCCGCCCTCCCCCCGGCGCTCTGGCCAGGAGAGTTGCTCGGGCGGGTTGTTGCAGTGCAACATTGGGGGCTGGGGGAGGGTTGTTTGGGGCGGGGCAGCGCTTGGGTTTTTTTTTTTTCTTTTTTTGCTTGGGGCGGCAGAAAAGTTAGAGCCGGCCCTGCTTACACACATCTGAGCTCTTTTTGCCCAGTTCTTATGTGAGCTGCACAAAGGGGGATGAGGAGAGGCTCCTTGTTTCCTGTCAGTCCTGTACTGAGCACCCACCAACAGCGCCTGGGCCTGGGTGATTAGATCTACTGTGTTTTTTTTAGCAAATACATAGCCATGTTTAATGTGTTTTTCCTACGTTGACAGGATCTGAAAAAACCTTTTGATAAGGCTTGGAAGGACTACGAAACAAAAGTGTATGTATTTCCTTTTTAATTAAAATGTAGAGTATATTTTGAAATGTAGACGTGGTGGTGGTTTATATTATTGTAACACCTTGAGGCCCCATCTGACATCCTGAGCATAATTTTTTTCAAGGCATGGCCACAATACTGATCTATGGAAAAATTCTTTTAGAATTCTGTAGTTGATAATATAATTTATGAATTAAGTTAACTGTCATTTATTGTGCTATGGCAATGATGGTTAAAAATTTGCGTTTCATTTTTGATAAGCTTGTGTGCTTAGTGTTCCCATTAGAGAGCAGTCATAACCAGTCCACATTTATTACCCCCCTTCACTGCATATGGGGAGAGGAACTGTTCTTTGGGTGCCTCCTGGTGTTGAGTTGTGGAATCTTCTAGAGAACAATGTCCACTGGGGTCCACTTGCCCCCTTTCTCCCGTCCCTGGTGGAGAGGGTTCTGAGGGTCTGAAAGAGTAAGTGGCCCCAATCTCCCTTTAATTCCTTCTTTAAACTGCTGAAGGTCCAGTGAACTTGGATTGCATATAGTGTCCTTAGCATTTCTGTCGTTTTTTATTTTCCTGCCTCCTTCTGCCTTTTCATGGACCATTTTCAGTTTAGTTGGTTAGATTGTTGGTCATTTTATACAGTTTCTTCACTTAGAATAACAAAGAAGGTGCGAGTCTGGCATGGCTGAGTCTGAGCAGTCCACAGAAGTGGGAAGGCTGCCTCTTGCGCCCCTATTGATGATTGTGAGGTGGGACAGGACTTCACAGGCCCAGTCAACTAAATCTGGAAATATGTAAGTCCAGCATCAACTCTGGACATCTGCTAGCCTAAGTGGCTCTGTGCCTGGCTTAATTATGTCCTTCTCCCTTTCTAATGTGACTGGGCCTGGCAGTGAAGTTCTGGCAGTTAACTTGTCACTGAGGTTTCCGGACCCCTTTGGGGTGATGTCATTTGGTGCTGACATCCCATCATTGCTGATATGACACTGAGATTGACCTTGTACAGTGCTGATATTCCAACACTATGGGCATCCCCAGATCCATCCAATGGCTATTATCCAGCGCCATGAACCCTGGTGATCCACTTGATGAAATGGTCTGATGCATGTTGTACATTAGAGAGACAGGGTGGGTGAGGTAATATCTTTTTTTGGACCAACTTCTGTTGGTGTGAGAGAGAGAGAAGCTTTCAAGCCACACAGAATTGTGTCTGAGTTGAAAACTTGTCTCTCTCACCACAAAAGTTGGTCCAGTAAATGTGTTGCCTCACCCACCGAGTCTCTCTAATATTCTGGGACTGATGTGGCTACATTTACACTGCGTGTTGTCCTTGGTAGTAGTATCATTCCCACTACTGTCTGTGTTGTCAGAATCTGGTGCCAAGATTTTGATACTGTTCACAGGTATACCATGTGCTTGAAGTGAATCAGTATCAATATAACTGGAGTTAGGTCCCCAGATCCTTTTGGGTCAGCTGAGTCAAGTGCTGTGGATCTGGCACAATTTACTTCCTTGATGTGGCACTAAAGTTGACCTTAGTTGACTTTTTTTGTATCCAACTGAAAAGGCCATAAGATCCTTCTGAGTCAACATAACTCAGTGCCTAGCCTCCAGCTCTTTTATCTTGGGTAAACCATTTGTTAAAGTGATTTAGTGCCTAGTATCAATGATACCTAGGTCGGTGGATTTGCCCAAGTCGTTGGATCCAGTGCCAGCGCAACTGACTTCTCTGATGTGCCACTTACTAAAGGGGTGTCGTACTTTATTTCAGCATCACCAAGGTTGCCTGATTTGTCATGGGTAGCTGAGTTTGAGCCCCAATATCCAGCACCCTTGATTTTCTGGCACCATCAACTCTATACTGAACAGTCCAATATTGAGTATCCAGCAACACAGGGTCAGAGAATCTGATGCCGTGACACTGTGTAACATAAGTGGTTCACAGATGGACTGAGTCTGGTTCTGAGAACCTGGAACCATTCATTTTGGTTTTTATAGGTGGCACCATAGACTCCAAATGATCAGGAGACTACTGAGTTGGCACCCCTAAATGTTGGCATTGTGCCCCAGAGTTTCTACACTGGTCAGATGCTTAGTTACACGTATACTCTGTTCAGAGATGGTGGTTTACTCCCAGAGTCCTCATTCATAGCTGATTGAGGCTCTAGGCATTCCTTTTGTGGGAGTCCCTCCAGATGAAATCAGTAGAACTGACAAATTTTCAGGCTGACAGTTCTGAGGAGGACCCAGAATGGCCCAATTCTTCAACCAAGTTCCCTAAACAAGGTGTTCTTGAGTGCCAAGACATCCTTGGTTCTGAAATCTTGAAAAAAACTTTTCCCATGCTGAGACTGAGGTAGCTCCAGTGCCTATGATGTCTCCTTCAGTATCACACCACTTATTCGTTCTGAGAGTGACTCAGACCTCAAAGCTGGTGCTGATTACCTGATTTTGAAACTGTCCAAGGCTGTTACTGCCTAGAGACATCTAGGTTTCAAATTCTAGTCTCAATGCTTTATTTTGGAAGTCAGGCTATAAAGAGCTTCCCTAAACTCCACTCTTATATTGTGATGGTGGATCACTACATCTGAATGCTTCTCCGACTTATGTACAATCAGTTATATATTGATATCCCCCAAGCTTCAAGAAGCAACAGTTTAAAACAAATAAATACATCAACAATAAAAAAAATTGTTGGCAGCCACTGCTGGGACCACACTGCGTTGGTAGCAAAGGACTCAATTCAAGTTGAATTGGGCCTTCTGATGCCATGTGTCTGATGCTTTAGTTCTAGAGTCTATTCTACTGCAGTGCCAGAAAGACTTTGGATTTTCATCCTCAATTTGAACATTACAGGCTGTTTGTTTCAGGTGCAGCTCAAAAGTGTTTTCATGTTGTTTTAAATTTACCTGAGCTTGAATCCGCAGGTAGTGACAATGCCCAGTGTGAAAGCAATTCAACTTGTACATTTGGGATTCTCAACTGAGATGGAAAACACCAGTTGCTTGGAATTGTTGGTTTGCAGTGCTATTCCTTGCTCGCTCAGAACATGAAAATTGTTATCTACATGGTGACACTGGTATCATATTGCCTCTTTCTACAGGACTAGCTCCAACTCTGTATTATTAGTCCATCTAATCAGGGGTATCCACAAGATTCTTTCCTATTTAAGCAGCACAGTGTTTTTGCTATCCTGACATGATTGTTTCAGACATCAGGGCATTCATACATTCATGTTTGTATCTAGACTTTGGTCCACAGACAGGTTCCTTTTACACTGTAACTGTGAGTTACCTTTATCCAGGTTACATCTGTGGCCTCCTTAAGACTGATTACAAAGGAACTATCCCATCTTGGCACTACTTGTACCTGAGCCACTTATGTCTCAGGTCATTCAAGATACCGAAGTTGAAGCTAACATGTGCTTGTCAGGGAATTCCTTTCTCTTCTCCCTTTCCTTCTACAGTAATATTTCCAGGTGGTGGCTTGGGATCTGCACCATGTTCTCCAGCCATTTCCAGGCTTGTGAATTCTGTAGGATTCTGGAGTTGAAAACTATGTGTTTGGTCTACAAGATTCTCTCTTTCCCTTTGACCAAGACCAAAGACTGATTTGCTGAAGGGGGAAGGGAAACTATGTACAGGCAAATTCTTTGAACTGTGTTCTTGTACAACTGCGCAAATATCTTAGCTAGCTCTTGCACTCTTTTGTCTTCCCAGGTGTTCATTCTTCTGACTATATTGGTAGGTATTCAGCTAATCCAAAGACAGCAGTTTTCATAGAATTTACAAAGCTGCTATTTGAAGCTCTGTATGTACTTGAAGCAAAGATTTGTCCCTGAGTGAGGTCTGATCTGGGAGAGAGCGAAATTGTGGACTCTTCTAATACTTTCTTGATTTGCCATCCAGAGGTGATGCCTGTTTGCGCAGTTTTGCAGTTCTTGTTCACCTATAAATTCTCAGCCCACCATTCCAGTGTGCTGTGCTACTCATTAATCTCCCGCAAGTGGGAATACACAGAGACATGTAAAAGAAGAAGGAGGTTGTTCTTCAAGTGTGTCACCTCTACATATTCTTCACATTTCTACACACCTTTCCCCATCATTTTTTGGAGTCTCATCTAAAGAATTCCAAAATTGGGGAAGGAACTGAAAGGAAGTTGGAACTCCTCCTCCCTTTTACACCATTGTATTCTTCATAAGGGGAGCGTGAAGGAGGGGCAAGTGGCCCCAATAGACACTGCTTTCTAGAAGATTCTACATCAAGGAGGTGCCATTCCCACCAATTTTAATATGTATAGATTACACTCTCTTGAAGACCAATAGTTACTGGTAAACAAACCTCTATCTTCACTCAGTGTCGTTAGGAAACTTCTCATGTAGCCTTATAAATTGCAAGTATTTTGTTTTAAATGTAAATTATTTAAAACCAGTTCCTTTTTCTTACCTGTCTGGCCCCGAGTTCAGTGTTCTTATGGGCTGATGATATCTCTAATACATGATAGTGGAACTGGTCAAATTATGGCTGTTTGGCTAGACCTGGTTAGTGTGGAGCATAGGCTCTTTTTTATTTCCCCCCCCTTCTTACATTCTCATTGCTTCTCCCATGTGCTTACACACTAACAGCAGACATGCAGAGGGAACATATGGAGAAGGAATGCATGTGTTAGAAAAACTGCTCAGACTTCTAGCCGGGAGACCATATTTAACAAAGTGGTGAGCCAGCTCTCGCCCACACATGTCAGTTTGATCAGCCCTGTTGTGGTGTATTAGATGTTAATGATGTGATATCAGCTCTTGCACTGTGGATTTGCTGTAGTGTGGTTATTTACTCGTTGATTTGTATTGTGGTAGTGCCTCCAATTTTACAGGCACGTTTCAGACATCTCATAAAACACAGTTCCTGTCTCCCAAAGAGTGCTGTGCCTAAGAAATTGATTTTAAACTATTTTTAGTTTTTAGAAAGCATTTATTTATTGCTTTGTAAGGCAGTGGATACGTCTGTGTTAGTTCTGTGCTAGCAGCTCTACTGCTACAAAAGTAAAAACAATGAAAGCAGATGATCTGTTTCGATTATGGCTAGTTGGTGCCCTCCTCTCATCTGCTAACCCTCCCATTCAATTTCGAAATCTACAAATGAATTAAGTACACTCTTCACTACACATATTAAATACTCTTGCAAATAAACAGAACAGTTGTTTGAATGTTATTGTGAATACAGGAATCAGTTAAGTCAGTTAAGGTGCATTACTTCAATGTAAAGAAACATGCACACTGATGGAGGCATATATCCACACAATGTTTCTGCACCATTTTAAGTCAGTGGGAGAAGGAATAGGTTGTTACTGCACACCTAAATCTGTAAAGCGAATAAATGTTGCATGTGTATATATAATGCTCTTTCCATTTGGGTAAATTCACTTAACAACTATTTTTTTTTTTTTTTTTTTCAAAAATGACAAAACTCAAACTGTTAAAACCATTTGAGTTCTGGAATGTGAAAGTATCTGAGGCCATGTCTATACTTACTAGGGATCGACGCTGCTGTGATCGATGCAGTGGGGGTCGATTAGAGTGTCTAGTGAAGACCTGCTAAATCTACCACAGGGTGCAGGAGGGGTTTGGGGTGCGGGCTCCGGCCCGGTGCCGTTTACCTGGAGCAGGTCTGAGGTGGCAGTGGCACTGTGCTGCTCAGGCAGGCTCCCTGCCTGCCGGGGCCCCACGCCGCTCCTGGAAGCAGCCGGCACCATGTCCCTGTGGCCCTGTGGGGAGGGGGGAGGAGGAAGAGCAGAGGGCTTCACGTGCTGCCCTCAGCTGTGGGTTCCACATCTGAAGCTCCCATTATCCAGAGAAATCAATCCTGTCGCCGGTAGAAAAATTAGAATTTATTGGAGTAGTCCTGAATTTTATGAAGGCCAAGGCCTTCCAGCCGTGGTTGCAATTTCAGACATTGTGTGCCATTGCTCTAGACTTAAAGGCACATTGTGGCACTACAGCACAGAACTCCCTAAACATCTAGGACACAAAACAGCATGTACTTACCTAGTGCAGTATTCCAGAAAGTTACAAGTTTGGTTAGTATTGGTATATTCACCAATCTCTCATCAGACAGCTGCAGCGGCGCAGGAGCCAGGAGACAGAGCTGTAAACAGGGGAGTTTGGGGGGAAGACTAGGAGCACCAGGCAGAGGAACAGACAGGCTAGTGAAGGAGAAATAGAGCTCAGGAACAGGTTTGTGGAGTTGGAAAATGAAGACGGGGCACAGCAGGTGGTCACTGAAGATGGGAGGGCAAGGAAGAAGAGCAACTAGTCCTATAGGAAAAGGAGAAGAGTCAATGGAGATAAAATATGAGCCCCAGGAGGATACAGGATAGGTTGCAGAGGATTGCAAGGGAGAATAGGAATCGAGAGGACTTGCAGCCAGAGGGAACAGGGGACTGACCGGAGAATCGCACTATCACCAGGAAAAGGCAGATCTACGTGACTGAGAAGAACTGACAGTCCTGTAACCAGAGCTGATCCAGAGAAAGAAGGGTGTGCTGTCTGCCGGGTGCTAAGATATGGGATGTGGACCTGAGGCTGAAGAGGATCCTAACGGGAGCGGGAAAGAATCCGCTGATTGTCCTTCATGTAGGAACAAATGATACGGCTAGATTCTCGCTGGAGCATATGAAGGGAGACTATGCCAGGCTGGGGAAGACGCTTAAGAAAATTGAAGCTCAGGTGATCTTCAGTGGGATTCTGCCTGTTCCTAAAGAAGGGTAACAAAGGTGTGACAAGATTATGATGATCAACAGATGGCTCAGGCAGTGGTGATATAAGGAGGGCTTTGGGATGCATGGCCACTGGGAGGCATTCCTGGACAGAGGATTGTTCTCTTGGGATGGACTTCACTTGAGTACGGAGGGAAATAGACTTCTAGGATGGAGGGTAGCACAACTGATTAAGAGAACTTTAAACTAGGAATTTGGGGGAGATAGTTGGGAGATGTCCAGGTAATCTCCACGCCGGATTTTAACATTGAGAGGGAAGAAAACGAAGTAAGAAACGATACAGCCATGGGTAGGACAATGGACATAAGGGGGAAGGGCAGTGTAGATACCAGTCTAATAGGTGATACTGGTGGTAGAATGTCTCTGCCTAATCGGGTAAAGAATGTGAGCGAGGCCAAACAGCAAAAATTAAGATGTTTGTACACCAATGCGAGGAGCCTAGGTAACAAAATGGAGGAACTAGAGCTACTGGTGCAGGAAGTGAAACCAGATTTATAGGGATAACCAAAACATGGTGGAATAGTAATCATGACTGGAGTATAGGTATTAAGGGTATGGAAAGACAGAAATAAAGGCAAAGGCGGTGGAGTGGCATTGTAGATCAGTGATGAGGTAGACTATAAAGAAATAAGAAGTGACGGAATGGATAAGACCGAGTCTGTCTGGGCAAAAATCACACTGGGGAAGAAAGCTACTAGAGCCTCCCCTGGTATAGTGCTTGGGGTGTGCTATAGACCACCAGGATCTGATTTTGATATGGATAGAGACCTCTTTAATGTTTTTAATGAAGTAAATACTAATGGGAATTGTGTGATCATGGGAGACTTTAACTTCCCAGATATAGACTGGAGGACAAGTGCTAGTAATAATAATAGGGCTCAGATTTTCTTAGATGTAATAGCTGATGGATTCCTTCACAAAGTAGTTGCTGAACCAGCAAGAGGGGATGCCATTTTACATTTGGTTTTGGTGAGTAGTGAGGACCTCATAGAAGAAATGGTTGTAGGGGACAACCTTGCTTCAAGTGATCATGAGCTAATTTAGTTCAAACTGAATGGAAGGATAAGCATTTTTTTTTATTTCAAAAGGGCTAACTTTAAAAAATTAAGGAAATTAGTTAGGGACGTGGATTGGGCTGAAGAACTTGTGGATCTAAAGGCGGAGGAGACCTGGAATTACTTCAAGTCAAAGTTGCAGAAACAATCAGAAGCCTGCATCCCAAGAAAGGGGGAAAAAATTCATAGGCAGGAGTTGTAGACCAAGCTGGATGAGCAAGCATCTTAGAGAGGTGATTAAGAAAAAGCAGACCGCCTACAAGGAGTGGAAGATGGGAGGGATCAGCATGGAAAGCTACCTTATTGAGGTCAGAACATGTAGGGATAAAGTAAGAAAGGCTAAAAGCCATGTAGAGTTGGACCTTGCAAAGGGAATTAAACCCAATAGTAAAAGATTCTATAGCCATATAAATAAGAAAACAAAGAAAGAAGTGGGACCGTTAAACTCTGAGGATGGAGTGGAGGTTAAGGATAATCTAGGCATGGCCCAATATCTAAACAAATACTTTACCTCGGTTTTTAATGAGGAGCTTAGGGATAATGGCAGGATGACAAATGGGAATGAGGATATGGGGGTAGATATTACCACATCTGAGGTAGAAGCCAAACTCGAACAGCTTAATGGGACTAAATCAGGGGAGGTCCAGATAATCTTCATCCAAGAATATTAAAGGAACTGGCACATGAAATTGCAAGCCCATTAGCAAGAATTTGTAATGAATCTGTAAACTCAGGGGTTATACTATATGACTGGAGAATTGCTGACATAGTTCGTATTTTTAAGAAAGGGAGAAAAAAGGTGATCCAGGTAACTGCAAGCCTGTTAGTTCGACATCTGTAGTATGCAAGGCCTTGGAAAATTTTTTGAAGGAGAAAGTAGTTAAGGACTTTGAGGTCAGTGGTAATTGGGATAAAATACAACATGGTTTTACAAAAGGTAGATCGTGCCAAACCAACCTGATCTCCTTATTTGAGAAGGTAACTGATTTTTTTAGACAAAGGAAATGCAGTGGATCTAAATTACCTCGATTTCAGTAAGGCATTTGATACGGTTCCACATAGGGAATTATTAGTTAAATTGGAAAAGATGGGGATCAATATGAAAATTGAGAGGTGGATAAGGAACTGGTTAAAGGGGAGACTACAAGGGGTCATACTGAAAGGTGAACTGTCAGGCTGGAGGGAGGTTACTAGTGGAGTTCCTGAGGGATCGGTTTTGGGACCAATCTTATTTAATCTTTTTATTACTGACCTTGGCACAAAAAGTTGGAGTGTGCTAATAAAGTTTGCAGATGACATAAAGCTGGGAGGTATTGCCAGTACAGAGAAGGACTGGGATATCATACAGAAAGATCTGAATGACCTTGTAAACTGGAGTAACAGTAATAGGATGAAATTTAATAGTGAAAAGTGCAAGGTCATGCATTTAGGGATTAATAACAAGAATTTTAGTTATAAATTGGGGACGCATCAGTTGGAAGTAAGAGAGGAGGAGAAGGACCTCGAAGTATTGGTTGATCACAGGATGACTATGAGCCGCCAAAGTGATATGTCTGTGAAAAAAGCTAATGGGGTCTTGGGATGTATCAGGCGAGGTATTTTCAGTAGAGATAAGGAGGTGTACCGTTATAAAAGGCACTGGTGAGACCTCATCTGAAATACTGTGTGCAGTTCTGGTCTCCCATGTTTAAGAAGGATGAATTCAAACTGGAACAGGTACAGAGAAGAGTCACTAGGATGATCCGAGGAATGGAAAACCTGTCTTATGAAAGGAGACTCAAAGAGCTTGGCTTGTTTAGCCTAACCAAAAGAAGGTTGAGGGGAGATATGATTGCTCTCTATAAATATATCAGAGGGATAAATACCAGGGAGAGAGAGGAATTATTTCAGCTCAGTACCAATGTGGACACAAGAACAAATGGATATAAACTGGCCATCAGGAAGTTTAGACTTGAAATTAGACGAAGGTTTCTAACCATCAGAGGAGTGAAGTTCTGGAACAGCCTTCCAAGGGAAGCAGTGAGGGCAAAAGACATATCTGGCTTCAAATTTAAGCTTGATAAATTTATGGAGGGGATGGTTTGATGGATAGCCTAATTTTGGCAATTAATTGATCTTTGACTATTGGCAGTAAATATACCCAGTAGCCTGTGATGGGATGCTAGATGGGGTGGGATCTGAGTTACTACAGAGAATTCTGGCTGGTGAGTCTTGCCCACATGCTCACGGTTTCGCTGATTGCCATATTTGGGGTCAGGAAGGAATTTTCCTCCAAGGCAGATTCCAGAGGCCCTGTGGTTTTTCCGCCTTTCTCTGCAACGTGGGGCATTGGTGCTGGAGGATTCTCTGCACCTTGAAGTCTTTAAACCATGATTTGAGGACTTCAGTAGTCCAGACATAGTTTAGGGGTTGCTACAGGAATGGGTGGGTGAGATTCTGTGGCCAGCGTTGTGCTGGAGGTCAGACTAGACCATCATAATGGTCCCTTCTGACCTGAAAGTCTATGAGTCTATATGGACATGGTGGTCCAGGAACCAAATCAGGTCTTGTGTTGCGTGGACTGGTGGACAGAACCCTCCAGTGTTTGTGTTGGACTTCACTTTGCTGCTCCAAAACAGAAGCTCACCTTAGGTTCAGATGCATTGGAACTAGATTGGGGGCGGGGGGGGGGGGGGGGATCGCTTTGGTGTCCTGATGACACAAGCTCTTTGGTCTGCCTAGAAGCTAAAGCTACATATAAATTTAAGGAAATTGTGAGACGTCCATTTGGCTTGTATAGTGTTTCTTCCATACACTGAACAAAATAATTTGTTGGTGCTAACAGACAATAGAGCAGCCAGGTTTTATGTGAATAAACAAGAAGCCCGATCAATGCAGTTGTGCTAAGAAGCAATTCTCCTTGATGATTTCCACATCACCACCTGGATCCACCTTCCAGGGATGCAGAATGTTCTGGCAGGCCACCTAAGCAGGTTGTTTATCATTCACCATGAGTGATCCCTTTGTCCAGATATTGCCAGATAAATTATCCAGCTCTGGGGAACTCCCACAGAAGCAACAGAGGCCAACAGAACATGTCATCAGTTTTATTCCCAAGCCGGGGTATATCCTGGGATCTTTAACAAATGCCTTCCTATTATCATGATCAAATGGCCTGCTGTATGCCTCCCCTGTGGTTCCGCTCCTGCCCAAAATCAAACAAGACCAGGCTCACCTTATACTCATAGCTCCAGCGTGGCCCCATCAGTACTGACTTTCAGCTTCAGTAGCCGTATTGGTCAGATCTCCACTGTCACTCCTGCTAGACACAGACATGGTCTCCTAGGACCATGACAACCTTCTACATCCCAACCTGGATGTAGTCTGCAGGCCCTCCACCTGATGGTCTGGATGCTTCATGGCTGATGTAGTTGGAAGGGGTTGACTTTTAAGGGAGTACAGGAAGTGCTTCTGAATAGTAGAAAGCCTTTGACTAGGGGTATTTACCTGTTTAAATAGAAAAGATGCTCCATCTACTCCTGCCAAAAAGGCATTTCCATGGCCCAGACTGTTATCCAGCATATATTGAACAATCTCTTGTTCCTGAAATAACAATGGTTAACTGTTAGTTCCATCAAAGTACACCTGGTGGCTGTGTTGGCTTTCCACCCTCCTGTTGACAACTGCTCACTCTTCTCCCATCCTATGTGATTTTTGAAAGGTCTGGATAGATTATATCCATAGGTACAGGACCCTGTCTCCACGTGGAACGTGAATCTAGTTCGAGCAAAGTTGATGGGTTCTCCCTTTGAGCCATTGGTGACCTGTTTTCTGCTAGACCTTTCAATGAAAGTGGCTATTTAGTTGCCATTACCTCAGCCAGGAGAGGTGAGGGAATGGTGAGCTCTAGTATCATAATCTCCCTGTATGGTCTTCTGTAGAGAGTTTTGCCCTCAACTGAAGTTTCTTATTGAAGAGGTTTCCAGTTTTCACATTAACCAAGCAATTTATTTACCGATCTTTTTTCCAAAGCCTCATGCCCATAAATATGAGGAAAAGCTCTACATTCTAGGTGATAGAAGAGCTTTTGCTTTTTATCTAAACCGGGCTAATCATTTAGGTCTTTGGTGGAATTGTTCATCGCAATTGTAGACAGAATGAAAGGCTGTCCAGCGTCCACCCAAACAGTCTCTTCTTGGATATCCACTTGTTTTCGGTTATGCTACCAGCTGACAGATGTGACGCCCCGGAGAAAAGTGTTGGCACAGTCAAACAGGTCTTAGATAGCTTCTACGGCCTTTCCCATCTTGGACATTTGCAAGGTGGCAACCTGGTCATCATGCCATACGTCTGCCTTTCACTATGTCATCTCTCAGCAATTCAGAGGCAATGTCCGGTTTGGATGAGTAATCCTCTGTTCCCTATTCAAGTAGACTCCGAGCCAACCTCCAGTTTGTACTGCTTGTGAGACCTACAGTGGAATGGACATGTGCAATCACTCAAAGAAAAAACAGTTACTAATCTTTTTCTGTGATTGTTGTTCTTCTAGGTGTGTTGCGCATGTCCATTCCATGATCCATTGTCCTTCCCCTCTCTATTGGAGTCTATCCAGTAGGAAGGAACAGATGGGTGCCAGGACAAGTTCTGCCATTTACACCTGCGTGTAGTAGCGTGGGGTAGCAGACAGCGCTCAAGTTGCTCCGATGGGTACCACTGAGGGGAAAATCTGACAACTGGGCACGCACACACCTACAGTGGAACATGTGTAACACATCCTGAAGAACAAGTTACAGTAATAGGTTAGTTAAAGGTTTCTGTTTTCAATATTGTACAGTGGTCACACTTCAAACATTTCTTCCATTTTGAGCACGATTCCCTTTTCTTAAAATGGGAAACGCCACTGCATAGATCTTTGAATATTATGGAGGAAGAAGGGGAAAGATTTGGACATGACTACTTATATGTGCAGGACAAGCGAGGGACAGGCTGAAGATGACTTCTAGATTGTGAGTTTGGGGGGTGGAGGTGTCAATAGTGATAGAAAATACAAGGAGAGGAACTTTTTGAACTTTAAGTAGAGAGCAAGTCATACAAGAGGATATGTTGGAGAGTCAGACTGAAATGTGAAACTGGTTTGATGGGGACCTGTCAGTGATGGAAAGGTATAACACAAGTTTTATAAAAGGAAATAGCCTTTGAAATACTAGTGATGGTGTATCTTCAACTGTATTACAAAAATAATCTACCTTTTTAAAATGTGGTCTTTAGAGGTTAGAATGGATGTCCATGTTTGTTGCAATATCTTATCTGCTCTAGTTTTTCATAAATTCACATCCATGTCAGTGTCAGAATGGAAGAACAATTCACTCCTTTGAAATAGTGATTTTTTTCTATGTAAAAGCCTTTAAGTAGTGACCTGCTGTTTCTCATATTTGAGCTCTAAAAGGCAAAATAAGCTTTTCAAGAGTATTAGAAGTCCTGGTTATCTAATTATCTAACTTTGACTCTGAAACTAGGAAAACATATGCAAAAATAGTGACATACTGTGAAAACTGGATAAGACATATCTATCTACATAGCTACTTTTTCATTATAGGCCTTCATCTTGCCCTTTCACACAGAGTGGTTCTTTTCTTGTCTGCTATGCAGATCTGCACTCATTTTAGATTAGTCTTACCCCGCTGTTCCCTGAATGGGTTGCAGTGTGTTGATTTTAAGCTAAGTGCAAATGTCTACATGTGCATGTGCAGAGGTTGTAAGCATGGTAGCTGTGCAAACACCTACCTCTTTGTTGTGGTCAGTTGATTGTGACAGTGTGTAAAGTTTGGGTTTTTTGTGTGTGTAAAGTTTCCCCTCCCTCCATCTGATAAACTAGAATGAACTACAAAATATTTTGTTATGGCATTAAACAGTTTTTCTGTTGTGTTTTGGGGTTATTACCCTTGTGTTTCTTTCTAAAATATAATTGGGGGTTATTACCCTTGTGTTTCTTTCTAAAATGTAATTGCTTCATTGCCTGGATAGTTTCGTATAATTGATCTTCTTGGAAAACCTAGGTTCAAGTTTTGGGCTGTGAGAGCAAACCAGATGCCAGTAGTTGTTGATGTAGACCTGATCACATTTCAATTAATTCAGTTCTCTCATTATTTCCCATGGGCTACTGTTGATATTGAGAGATTTAAAAAAGTTTTTTGAATACTTTCTCTCATGTTTGAAGTTTTGAAACCCACCCATCTGGTTTCCCTTGTTGGCAGCAGCTTGCCTATGGAAGGTAACTCTGCCTACAGTGCCAAAAAAGAAAGGATAGCCGATTTCACTATCTTTTGTGAATTCTTTGCATCAATCCTTTCCATTTGTTCTTCATAACTGGTGCCTGGTTAATCTTTTGTGCCTGGCATCTGGTTTCTTTGGGTAGATCTCTTTGTAGCATTGCTGATATTATTCGCTTTTTCTTATTATTGCATAGGCCATCGCCATTTGTGATGCTGATATTTTTAGCACTTAAAATGATGGAGTCTTCATTTTGTTAGTTTACTTCCACATCATCTGGTCCTGGTATTTACACTGATAAAAAGGATCATCCAGCAAAAGCTTAAAAACAATGGACCTAGAGATAAGCTCTGTTACTGCTAAGTAACAGTAATGGGACAGGAATGCAGACTTTTCCTTGGCACCCCTCTGATTTCTTCCCCGATGCCTGTATAGGATCATTCCTATCCATGACCTTGACCTGTGTGATTTTGTCTCCTTGAAGTTTCATGGAGTTTTTCACCTATGCATTTAGCATCACAGCTCTATCTGGCTCCAGAAAAGTTCTGGAGTTAGCTTTTGATTTATGTAAATGATTGTGCAGGATGTATATCCCCTGGAGAGGTTAGATGGCCTGCTGGCTTAGGGGAATGGCTCCCCCTTCTGAAGCTAGAAGTCGTGCATTCAAATGTGACTGTAGTGGGAGGAGTAAAAATTGCTGTGCCTTTATATTTTACAAGGCCTTCCGACCTTGAAATCTATCATCTGTGAAAGAGGGAGTTTTTCTTAGGCTATCCCTTCATTCCTGGAAAACTTCATAGGCTGAAAGTCTTCAAAATGCTAGCTGGATATGTCCAGGGCTACTGGAAAATTGCAAGGAATTTGTTTTATTTGATTTACCAATAAGGAGGGTGTAGTGGGGATTAAATATTTGTGTTCCAGAACATTTCTCATTGGCAAGGTTGATGGAAAGATTAATTCTGGTATATCCCCTGGTTGCTTGGGGCTAAAGATGAGACCCTTAGTCATTCTCTTGAGAGAAGATGTAAGTACAGTGCTTATTGATGACTGGAAGTTCTAAAGACATGCAAGTCATTTTACACTAAGTTCAGGTTCTCCGTTTAGAGTAACATTAAAACCATGTAGTGAGAAAATACTGTAATTCTTACTCCAATATAGAAGAACCCATATTACACATAGATTTCAGAAAACTGGCAGAAACCTTCAGAGGATCAAGGCACCTGGTTTAGCAGACTTTAAAATCTGCAACACAGCCAGCTGGCCGGCATCCCCAGTGCCAGCTGGCTCAGCAGCAGAAGAGATGGCAGCTGTGCTTTGGGCTTCAGGAACCCTGCACACAGAGAGAGAGCCATGCTGACAGGGGAAGCTCTGAAAATCTAGTGACACAATTAAGCTCTGTTAACCAAGATTAGTCAGTTGGGATTATGCATTAATTTGAATCATAAATGTGTCTTCTCTCTCAACGAGATAACTGTATCTTCCTACCATTTTTTTTTGAGTTCCCGTGTCAGTCACTCGTGTTAGCATGATTGGATTAGAGTCGACTTCTATCACAGCAAGTCATTGGCTGTTTCTTGGTCACTATCAAATTTCAAATGAAATAGAAATTGGAAGTAATCTAAAACTTGCAGGACTACAAGGGTACATGTAGTGTACTTGATTTAGCTGTTCTTTTCCACATAGTACGAAAATAGAGAAAGAGAAAAAGGAGCATGCTAAGCTACATGGAATGATCCGTACAGAAATAAGTGGAGCTGAAATTGCAGAAGAGATGGAGAAAGAAAGACGGTTCTTCCAGCTTCAGATGTGCGAGGTAAGGTTTAACATAGAATACAATTGTTCTATTAATATTCTTAAAAAGGAAATTTGAGAAAAGATAGATTCTGTGTTATGACAGCTGTTGCATTCAAAGGAAACTTGAAGTTCATTATTGGACTCAGGATATTAAACTTCTTCACCCTGGCACACTAACTTCAACAAGGAATCTACATTCTCTGCTATTTCACATACTAATAAATCACCCTGCCTCGTTCAATACATTATTCACAGATAAAATGAAACAGTTAGTCTTCACACTACCACTACACCCCAAATTATTTAGTGTTTAGGCTATTTGTGGCAGCGGTGTAATATGAAAATCTCAGTTCCACATCATTGGACTGGTATTGAAAAACAAACAGCCATTAGTAATGGACTTTTTCTTTCAGATTCTTCATGATAGTAATAATGTAATAATGATTGGTTGTAATTGTGTAGCATTTGATGTACCGCTCCCACCCTTTTTGGTTTCACGTTACAGGGAGCCAGACTTTAAGACCTGCTTAGAAAATTGAGCCTTTCTACTGACACACACTAGATCAGGGGTGGCCAAAACTGACCCACTGAGCCGCATACAATAATCTTCAGAAGTTTGAGAGCCTGGATGCGCCTGCCGGGGTTTGGGGCTTCAGCCCCATTCCTGCTGAAGCTCTAAGCCCTGGCAGGTATGCCTAGTGGGGCTGAAGTCCTGAGACCCCCTTCCCCACTGGTCAGAAGCCCCTATCTCACCAACCTGCTGCAAGGCAGAGGTCCTGAGCTCCTCCTCCCCCAGTCTGGTAGATGGAGAAGGAGGAGATGTTGGAGACTCTGCAAGCCACACTTTAACTGTAAAAGAGCTGCATGCAGCTCATGAGCCACGGTTTGGCCACCCCTGCTCTAGATTTTAGTGTTGGTTGGAGCTAATTGATTCCACATGCTGGTGTGACTCAGTAGCCACTGCACTGAATTACTAATGTACGGTTTTAATACCTGAGCATGTGGCGATTTATTAGAAAAGCTCTGTCTTCTATACAGAGTCTAAGGGCTTATGTACATTGGCAAATTTCTGCATAGTAAAGCAGCTTTTTGCGCTCAAACTGCAGACATGTGCACACTGCCAAGCCACTTTGTGCACAGAAACTCCTCAGTTACAGCGCTGCAAAAAAACCACCTTGATGAGAGTCATAAGGCTATTTGTGCAGAGGCTCCAGCGCTCTATTGCCAGTATAGACACTTCATTGCTTTCTGCACTGTAATTGGCCTCCGGAGCTAGTCCCATAATGCCTCGAGTGATCGCTCTGCTCATTGTTTTGAACTCGGCTGCTCTGGAAACATGCACCCCTCCCCTTTCAAAACACCGTTTGACAGCCATTGTGTGCTGTGCTGATCTTCTCCAGGACACAAAGCAAACCATTATTGTGGAATGCTCATGTTCTTGAACACAGAGGCAGAGGTGTGTGTCTGTGTGTGTGTGTGAGAGAGAGAGTGCTGTGCAGAGAGCCCAGGGAGGGAGGCGGGGGCTGATGTTGGGTTTCCCCCTCCCCCTGTCTCAGGACTGGTTGCTTCCTGCTGCTGTCTGAACTTACAAGACAGCATGCTGACACACTCTCTGTCCCCCCAAAACACACTGTCTCTCCCCCCCACCCCCACCCCCACCCACATGTCACATACTCTCTCCCCACCTCCCACTTTGGTTGAAAAGCAGCTGGCAACGTAGTTAGGATGTCCAGGGAACAATGGGATTGGGAACCTTGCATTATGTGATGCTGTGCCTGTCACATGAGGCATTGAAAACCCTTCCCAAAGTACCCTAGAGCCAGTTGCATAGTGGGATAGCTACCACAATGCACTGCTGTATTTGCCATTGCAAGAGGTGCCAATGTGGATACTGTCCAGCATTACAAGGAGCACGATGTGGACACGCAACTGTGGTTTAATTACAGTGTTTTAATAAAAGTGATATAACTTGTGGCTCAGAAATTTTCCAGTGTAGACATACCCTGGAAAACCGAGACTGAGTTTTTCAAAGCTGGCAAAGGGATTTGGACAGCCATTCATTTTAAAAGGGAAATAGGTGTCCAGATCCTCTGGACAGCTTTGAAAATCCCACTTGAAAAATTTGCTGTTTTTCCACTTTTCCTCAAGCCCTCACCAGTTCTGTGTAGGAGAGGCTCAAATACTGTGAAGATGAGCACAGCATAAGAACCTACTGTATAGGATAATGTTCCTGATGTTGCTGCAACAGTGAAAAATTTTAGGAAGAAAGGATAGTGTAGATGAGATCAAGCTTGGGGCTTTTGAGTTTTGTTGAATCTCTTCACTTTAAAAAAAGCTGAACGTATTTTGTATGAAGCTGGTTGGATGCTTTCATCCGTTCAATGCTTCATTTGAACAAGCACAATAAAATGAAGCACTGAAGGCTGTGCTTGAGTATTCAGTCATACGGAAAGGATTAAATAGATTCCATAGCCATATCCTGTAGACAGTAACGTTCCATGGTTCATGATCTTGAATAGGTAAGGAAGAAGAAATAAATTAAATAAACCTATACCACTTTGAAGCTTTCATTTTGCAAGATATAATATATTCAGTTTCTCCAGTTCATAGAATATCAGGGTTGGAAGGGACCTTAGAAGGTCATCTAGTCCAACCCCCTGCTCAAAGCAGGACCAATCCCCAATTTTTGTCCCATATCCCTAAATGGCCCCCTCAAGGATTGAACTCACAACCCTGGGTTTAGCAGGCCAATGCTCAAGCCACTGAGCTATCCTTCCCCCCAATGCTAGTTGTGACATTTCAGTTTCATTTTAGTGATACTTCAAAAATTCCTACAGAATTTTTGCAGCCCTTATTATAGCTTGTTTTCTTTTGCTGTGCAATAAAACCCTTATTTTTTTCTGTAATGAAGCACTGCATTTTGTGTGTGCATTTCTTGCTTCTCTGGAGTTCCTTCCTTCCCAGTCTGTGGTTTTTTGTTTGTTTGTTTGTTTGTTTGTTTGTTTTTTTAAAGAAATGTCAGAGAAGCAGCAGCTCAACTGTTACAAGAAGTGCTCTGTGTGGTTGTAAAGTTCAGCATCGCCAGTTCTCACAAATGTATTATGGGTGACATGATTTGACCCCTACTTTACAGAAGCTCACGATGATTTGAAATGCTGCAGCCTTCGCATGATTTTGAAGAAACAAAATGAAAGAGATACCCTTTCCTAAAATGCCTTAAGGCTTAGAGGAAGGTGCATTAAACTGCAAGCCCAGAGACCATGAGTTTTTGGTCCTAGCTCATCCACTGAATGAAGTTGATATTTCTGTGCCCTTCATAACCTTATTTTGAGTCAAGGTTTCATAACTTGTGGGAATAACTATCATTTGCCAGTTTCACAGAGAAGATAGAACTAAGAGCTTGCAAGAGGTCACTTCAGTCAGAGCTACGAATAGAACCTAGCATTCTGATATAATAGAGTTTTGTCATCCACTGTCACGCTCTTTCAGAAGGAACATGTCAGTTTAGGTGCTTGTATATAACCGTGTAGATCTGTGTCATACTGTAGCTGCTAGATTACACGTAAAGATTTATGACTGCTACTGATATGTTTACGAATGGGGTTGCCTGTGGTCAGAGGTGATTGGGTTCAATGACTCAGAAAATCCCTACTAGTCCTATGTTCCTACTGTTTCCATGTTAAGAGATCTAGGATCTTGACTTCAGTGGGGCCAGGATTTCACCTGTGGTTCTTTAGCTCAAGAGGTAGAGGCTCATGTTTTAACATCCAAAGATCCTGTGTTTCACTCCCACAGATTACCCAAACAGGGTTATTTTTACATTTGGCTATGCTGTCTGTAACCACTAGACCACAATCTGCTCCCAGAGCCAGGAATAGAAAGCAAGAATCCTGATTGTGACCACTGTTTTTCTGCTGTCTCAAACACTTGTGTAACCCACTGACAATGTATATGTTGTGCTTTCCTGGAGGAGCTGATGGAAAGGAAAACAGTGTGCTTTCTCTTACTTGTTAATCCTGTAGCTGAGGTGGATTTGAAGGCTATGGGGTCAAACCATGCTGATAACATGGGGAGGGGGGGCTGAGGAAAAATACATATATATTAATTTTAACATAAGGATCCTGGAATAATCACTGGAATGATATGTTACAAAACATACTAGCACAACATCTAAATTCACGTTTAAATATTCATTTTACTGTTGCATTTTTATTTGTATTTGGCTAATGAGAACTGTCCAGTTAAGAATAGGTATTGCAGACTTAGTGTGTTTCAGACTAAGCAAAGTGTGGGAGATTTTGCCTGTGTGTCCAGAGAGTGGAAGACCCTGCCTTCAGAAAGTCAGAATTTGATTAGTTAAATGTATCTTTCCAATAAGCAAGCCTTGTGCCTTGGGGCATTGTTAATGTGATAGAACCTTTCACCTGTAGGTCACCAGTTTGAATCCCGCCCTACTCAGCAGAGATTAAAAGTTATTTTCATGTAATGGATGTTTGGTGGCCCCTCCATGAGGTGACTTTAGGGCAGTGGTTCTCAAACTTTTATACTGGTGACTCCTTTCACATAGTAAGCCTCTGAGTGTGACCCCCCCGAATAAATTAAAAATACTTTTTAATATATTTAACACTATTATAAATGCTGGAGGCAAAGCGGGGTTTGGAGTGGAGGCTGACAGCTTGCGACCTATGACTCCCTGCTTTAGGGAGTCATAGTTCCAGCTCCCACATCAGACTCGCCACCATCCTTTGCACCAAACTGTAAGCTCTTCAGGGCAGGGGGCATCTCTTATTATGTGTTTGTATAGTGCCCAGCACAATGGGCCCATGATCTTGGTTGAGTCTCTAGTAAGTGCTCCTCCCAGAGGATCCAACATCACCATGCTCACTATAACTTTGTGAGAGCTGGCAATGCTAAAATTGTCTCACACACACAATGCAGATGGACAGGGGAATGCAAAAATCAGAAGACGGACCAAAAACCGCGTTCCCCCTCTCTTCCTATTTCATGATTTGTGATTGGGGTTGGCAATACTGAAAATCCCTTCTGGCATACGAACATGTTTATTGCCAGATACATCTGTCTTGGGCCTGCACCATGGCTGGCTTGACTGTGAATGTGCATCTAGATGCCACTGTTTGGTTACAGGATAATTTCCTGAAGGCACTCCAGGCCTCCCTCATGCTTCTTGTGATCTGACTTTTAGTAGTCCTCAAGAGTTAAAGGGCAAAGGTTTGAGTTAACAACAGACAAGTATCCTAACTGGATATCAAGACTTGGGATTGACACCAGTTGTTTGAGGTTTGGTTGATGCCCTGAGGTCTCTCTTCCACGTGGTCAAAATTTTTTCAGTTTTTCGAAATCTGCTGCTTGTTAAAGCTTGTTGAAATATAATTGAAAATAATTTTAAAATTACTATTCCTATAAATCACAAAATATGAAAAAGTAATTGATATTTCATTAATTTTACTTCTGTGAATTACTGTTTTAACAGTACCTTCTGAAAGTTAATGAAATCAAGATTAAAAAAGGAGTTGACTTGCTTCAGAATCTGATCAAGTATTTTCATGCACAGTGCAAGTAAGTTTTATGTTTCTTTGTTTCAAAAGATTCTACAATTACAATATTTTGCATTTTCATGGAAACTGGTAGCGGCAATAACTTTTCCAAAAATATTTTTCTGTGTCTTCAAAATAGATCTAAGACTCAGCTGAACATGTTTCACTGCAGACTTTTGACATACTGATTTGGTCTAATATATCAGTTACTGGTTTGTTGCTATATTATTTAATATGAAATGAGGTGTTAGATTGAGCTAATACTGTGGCATGTTGTTGTCTGCACCACAAAATCACCACACGATCATTTGTCATGTTTAGTAATCTGTCCATGGAAGGTAGCGAGACGGATTGGCCTGCTGGCTTTGAAATCTTTCTGAGTGTATCTATCAATGAGCAAAGTCAGTTCTGTTCTCTCTAAAAATTCATTAGGTAAGCAATAGCGTAAAAGTGTGTTGAGAGAACGGCTTTACTTTATTTCTAGCTGAATGGAGAACTTCAATAATGAGAAACTCAGAAACCCTCATTAGACTGCAGGATACTGGGACTTGTTTTACTCTATTTGTTTTTGACAGATTGATAATATAGCAATAAACTCATTATTCTGAAGTGTGAACGACATTATCAACCTGTTTAGATCCATAAACATCCATCTTAAAAGAATACCATCAGGTTGTATAAAAGTAAATTTTCTTTGCTGTACTACTAGTAATACTCAAAAATCACTTTCATTATTTTAATTATTGATAATCTTTGTCATTCATCTATTTTATGCATTCCATTGAGCTTGGGCAATGAAAATAATTATTTTCCCATGTGGCTCACAATGCTGCTATATTTGTGTTGCAAACACTGCAGAGTAATATTTAATGTAAACAAACTGTGTGCGTGTGTTTGCTGTATTTTTTAATCATGAAAATGTTAAAAATGTTCAGAATGTTTTTATTTAATTTAAAAAGTACTGGAATAGATAGGATAAGGGAACATGATCATAGTTATTCGAATTGTCTGTGCACATGCATATTCAGGCCACACATACTTATCAAATGCTTGGCCATAAGTGATTGCTTGGGTCCGTGTGAGAAGCTGAGGGATCTTCCTTTCTATGGGAAGCTTCCATCAGATCCTGAGACACTGGCCTTTAAAAGTCATGATGTTTTTATGTGCAGAAGAACCGTCAGTGTTCTAAAACTGGGGCGTATGTGGGGTGGGGTGCCGGGGAAGAGATTGCAAAAAGTTTTCCTCTTTTTGAGCAGGTTGATTTTTAAATTGATGTCAGGGTATTTTTAAGCTGTTCAGAGAGCTGGAATGTTAGAATGAGTTTGCAAGATGATGGATTAGTGGGTTGAGAGCAGGTGAATTGGTCGAAAGTGCATGAAATGAATGTATCCTGTGGCCTTGCAGTTTGTTGCATTTTCATAGTTTGTCGCATGGCTATCACCTCAGTGTATATGGAGTCTGTGTATATACATTTACCAGCTTCTACCATGTCTCTTTTCTTCAATGAAGTGTTTTTAACAGAAGAGAACAAAATAGCTTGAGCATTTGAAATTAATTCTAACAATACTATTTCCTTTCTGAAAAAAAATTTTTGTTTAAGTTTCTTCCAGGATGGACTGAAAGCAGTTGAAAGTCTCAAGCCTTCAATTGAAACACTCTCAACTGATCTTCACACAGTAAGTAGCAGTCTGCCATATTGCTTTTTCAAATGTTGTGTTTATTAAAGAAATCTAATCTTTTTGATTCAGACTTATTGAGTAGAGTTTTGAGTAGATTATAAAACTATTATTGTTGTTTGTATTGCTGTAGTGTGTGGCAATACTGGTCATAGACCAGGTCCATATTGTAGTAGGTGCAGTACAAACAGAGAACAAAAAGAGAGTCTCTGTCCCAAAGAACTTACAGTCTAAGTATAAGACAAAGCAGATGGAGACAGACACACAGGAGAGTACAGGTAAACAGTGAGACAATGTGAGAGAGCATGGTAGGCAGTGGTCTCAGCACACCAGCAGCCAAACCATTGTTAAGTTTTTTGTAGGCATATGGGTAACGGAACTTATCGTTTCTCTTTTGTATTTTCATTCTTGTTGATCATTTGTCAGGAAATCTGAACCAGTTAAGCAACAAGCTGTAAATAACTGTGTTAATATAAATAGTAACACATTAATTTTTAACCTCTGTCGTGTCTGCGTCTGTACTCTAGATTAAACAAGCACAGGATGAGGAAAGGAAACAACTAATACAGCTTAGAGATATTTTAAAATCAGCACTCCAGGTTGAGCAGAAAGAGGTGAGCATATAAGGTGATTTAACTTTGAAATACCCATTGTAAATACACTTCTAATTTACTATTAGTATTTGAAGTACAAACAATTATTTATACCAGCAATATAAATCTATTCTTTGTTTTTGGTTAAGTTATTAATCTTTGTCTTGATGCTGATGTTAAGTGCTTCTGACAATTTTTTTTAAAGGAAGGAATCCTTGCAGACTTTTAGTGAGAGTTTTTGCAAAAGGACTTCCCTGCTTGTTTCTTTCTAGTATTGTAAAACGTTTGAGTAGTTTGGGCAGTGCCGTGAACTGTAGATGAGTGGTTCTTTTTCAAACTGAGAACGAAAGCACTTTGATATCAATAAGACCTAGGCAGTAAAGAGTGTATCTAGTAAATGTAGTCTCAAATACCAGTAAGATTACTTTTAACGAATATAAATCCAAACCCCCAGATGCCTCATCTACAACCATAACAATGGAGCTGGAAGTTCTGCTGCAATACCTCACCTCTCAAAGATGTCAGTCTGAGTCACTTAAACTGTTCAGTCAATTAAATTATTCATCTGATTAGTACAAATGCAGTCCTCTGAGTTTCAACCAGGATTTCTCAGTCAGGTTCTAAACATACTGAGGGAGCTTCAGCCTGCAACCTATGGTTTGAACCCATACCTCTTGTGGCTGATTATCATCTAGCCTGGAATATTTGGTTTACCATTGGCGGAGATCATCATTGCTTTCCCTTGTTTAGACAGAGTGGCACTTTTCTTCTTTCAAGTAATTGTTGGATCTGTCACAGTTCAGGGCAACTTCACCTGTATCCCCTCTCCTTGGTCCACCAAGGACACCCACTGTAGGCTCCTGGCTCCTCAGCCATCACCTCTCATGGGCAGAGACCTGTCTCTCTCTGCCTCCTGACCAGTGTTTTTCCAGGCTGCACACCTCCCTGCCCGCACTGTGATATTCCCAGCAAGCCAGACTGCCTAAGCAGGCCAGTGTCTGCACTTTGGTATGTCAGGCGTAATTGCCCACAGTTATAAGTTACCACGCGGCTCTTTCTAAGCAAGCATATTTATTCTTTAAGTGAAAACATTACAGAGAAAACGTATTAAAAATAATAAAGGAACCTACACATATGCTAAAAAGCTGAGCCAAGATCACCCCAGCTCCGGGCTCCGGAAGGTGTCATTCCTGAAGAATTGGGGCCCCCTTGGCTGGACGGTCCTGTATGTTTGCTGGATCAGAAAGGAGGCCCTAAATCCGTTTAAACGCCAACTATTTATCCCAAAGTCCCTTCTTTGTCTGTTGGTCTCTGGAGGATCCAGTTTGAACTAGTATATGCAAGTGCACCCAAGAGAGGGGCATACAACCTGGCTGATTTGCCTTAATCAGCACCTACTGTTTTTAATTTGTAGTTTAGTTTTAGTTTAGCTATGGCAGCCCTTCTCCATGGAATACACCATGATCATACATAAACCATTCATTTAAAACAATGGACCCCAAAGATACTTAAACTTAATTCAATAAGGTCTCCCAAGGATATGCAGAAAATTACCCTATCTGTTACAGGGTCCATAAATAAAATAAGTATAGCACTTTTGCCTGTCTCAGCTTCTCTTTTGGGGAGAGATTATTGAGGAGGATGTTGTGAATTAACTAGTATGTTCCTTGACCTCTTTCAATCTGGCTTTACATTTGGGCTTAGTACAGATGTGCTGCTTCTGGTTTTAGTCATGGCTGAATGACTATTAATTAATCATTGGAACAGTTTGCCAAAGATTGTAGTAGATGTTCCATCACTAGCAATTTTTAAAATCAAGATTGGACATTTTTCTAAAAGATATGCTCTAGTTCAAACAGGAATTAATTTGGCGAAGTTCTATGGCCTGTGTTATGCAGGAAGTCGGACTAGATGATCAAAATGGTCCCTTTTGGCCTTAGAATCTATGAGTCATGCTTATAAGCCATTCAGCAGTCTTGGATATTGTTGTCTGTAAGATACTATTGATATGCAAGGGTGAATGGTGTTGTTTGTATTGCTCAGCTCTTAGAGAGCTCTAAGAAAAGTTTTTGGCAGTTTCTCATTTGTCTAGAGGGCTGTCCTATTTGGGGTTCTACAGTTTTATGCAGTCATCTCTCATTTAAAGTATATCTGAGGCTGCCATTGGTGAAAAAGGTAAAACACTTTGAACTGTAGTGGCTCACAGATGTAAGCTTCTTTTTCATTAAACACAGATGGGCTGGGTAACTCTACTTTCCTCCCTTGGCCAAGGTAGAACTCTCTTGGCTAAGAGTTCACTGAAGCTCAGTCCAAACAAGAAAGAGGTGGTGCTTGCAGGTTGGAGAAGATATCTATTAACTCTTTTGAAGGGGCTATGTCTTTCTTTTGTTCTGAGGTCCTTCTGGATCCTTGCACTATGGCCAGGTTCCAAGGTGGCAGTAGTAGTTGAATGCTTTTTTTCAACATCTGTCTGAAAGGCCTTCCTCACGAGTCAAGCATAGCCATTTTTACTTCCAAATCCACCACTGTGTGCTATGCTTTGTGCTGTTCTTTAATACCACTTTGAAAACCTTAGTTAATCTGTAATGTACCTGCTTCCTTTACTATACAGTGTCTGTTCTACTTGGGTGGTGCCCGTTATACCTGTGTTCCATAGACAATGCCAGTTTGTTTCCAGGTGCAATTTCAGATGTTGACCTTAATGTATAAAATTCTACATGGTTTGGGTCGCTATACTAGCCTGATATTTGTGACCTACTGGAGGACACTTGCTAACAGTCCTCCGATTCAAGTTCTGGGGAGCTGGGGGCCAAGTAGTCTGTTAGTGGACACAGAGAGTACCTTGGCTCTGGAATTTGCTTCTCCCCTTGATCTTGCTCTTTACTACGAATTGAAAAGACTTCAGTTTTAACTCAGGCTGTTGATTTGAGGAAGATGGCCTGAGCCAATTTGAGTTTCATTGCTATTTGGGAGGTTGTTTCTCTGAGTTTGTGTCTTTTTGTGCTGCTTAGTATTTGTATTGATGTGTCCATGTGCCCAGAGCATGTGATGAGCACATTGTTACAAACTGAAAAAAAGTAATACAAACTTGTAGGTGCTTAGAAGTAATAATAAGGCAGTGATACCAATACAGATTTTTTGGGACTATGTTGTTAAGTATTTTGTCAGGTTTAAAAGTACACATGTAAAAATAGCTTTAAAACAAAATGTTCTGCTAATTTCACAATGCATGATTTTTATTTTGCAAATCTGTGTTATACATAGACATGCCCACTTTCCTGCAGGATATTAAATGTAATGTAATTATTTGAAAAACATTAAGTACTGGAAAACCAGTCAGTTTTGATAGTAACTTACTGTACAACAAACTGTTATTCAGTCTAGTTCATTACAGTGTAATTTCTTGTACTGTAACCGATTTTTTTTCCCTCCTAAAATGCATTTACCTTTTGTGACCGAAGTCTAGGAGAGTAAGTGTTTGTGTTTTTTATAAATAGTACGTTGCATGATTTCCATGTGGATTTCAAGAAACTGGATTTTTCCTTGAAAAGTATTTGTTTTGTCTGTATGCAAAAGTTGTCCCATTTCCTTTGTGTTCTTTGGATTGCACAAAAAGATATTAGGTTTTTAACGGGGAAAGAAAATGTATTAGTGCAAATCAGATTTTAAAACTGACTATTCTTTCTTTTTGTTGGAAATCAAATCCGGTTGCTTGATTTGGTCTACATAAGCGCTTTTTTGTGTGTGTGTGTGTGTTTGTTTTTTTAATACATTTCAGAATTAACTAATGGAAATGTTGTATATTGGCCCTATTATGTTTTTACGTACATTTACCGTGAACATCTGTTGTTGTGGCTATAAGCATCGTTTTCCCTTACATGCAACTTCCCAAAACTTGATTTGCAGCACGACTTCCTTTCAATTAGTCACTGAAAATGAATTTAGCTTGTGTGTGTTCACTTTGCTTGGTAGTTTTTTTTTTTTTTTTAAATGTTAAAAGTGTTTTCAAATTGTAGAATACGTATAAGTTCAGATATTAACCTTGAGGCGCAGTGACTTCTTGATTTCTCTTGACCTTGTTGACTCCTCTGCTTCTAAAGGGTTAACAATAAAACTAGCAAGCAATAAAACTACAGCATAGCTGAAGGATTCTAGTGAGTGGAAACCAGTAATTCGTTTACTAGACTGATATAAAATTAACATGGCACACATTAAATCAGTTAGGCTAACTGATAAGTCTCAAAATGTAGTTGTACATGGGAAATAATCATCAAGTGGGTGTGTTTCCAGTGAGGTCCCAAAGGTATCAGTGCTTGGCCCGCTCTACTTACCATCTTTATCAGTGACCTGGAAAGAAACATAAAATCATCACTGATAAATTTTGCCTAGGATACAAAAAGTGAGGGAATGGTAAATAATGAAGAGGACAGATTGATGATACAGAGCAATTTTGAATCGTTTGGTGAACTGGGTGCAAGCAAACAATATATAAGAACATACAGAAGAACGTAACAACGGCCATACTGGGTCAGACCAAAGGTCTATCTAGCCCAGTATCCTGTCTTCCAACAGTGGTCCATCCCAGGTGCTTCAGAGGGAATGAACAGAACAGGTAGTCATCAAGTGATCCATCCCGTCGCCCATTTCTCACTTCTGGCAAACAGAGGGTAGGGTCACCATTCCTGGCCATCCTGGCTAATAGCTATTGATGGACCTATCCTCCATGAATGTATCTAGTTCTTTTTTTGAACCCTGTTATAGTCTTGGCCTGCACAAGAGTTCCGCAGGTTGTCTGTGCGTTGTGTGAAGAAATCCTTCCTTTTGCTTGTTTTAAACCTGCTGCCTATTAATTTCATTTGATGACTTCTAGTTCTTGTGTTGTGTTTTAATATGGCTAATTGTATACATCTAGGAACAAATAATGTAGGCCATACTTACAGGATGGGAGACTCTATCCTGGGAAGCAGTGACTTTGGAAAAAAAATTGGAGGTCCTTGTGGTTAATCAGTTGAACATGAGCTCCCAGTGTGATGCTGTGGCCAAAAGAATTAATGCAGTCCTGGGAGGCATAAACAGGAATCTTGAGTAGGAGTAGAGAGGTTACTTTACCTCTACATTTGGCGCTGGTGTAACCACTGCTGAAATACTCTGTCCAGTTCTGGGGCACACAATTCAAGAAGGATGTTGATAAATGGGAGAGGGTTCAGAGAAGAGCCATGAGAATGATTCAAGGATTAGAAAACTTGCCTTATAGACTCAAGGAGCTCAATCTATTTATCATAACATAGAGAGGGTTAAGGGGGTGGCTTGATTACAGACCATAAAGTATCTGCAAAAGGAATAAATGTTTAATAGTGGGCTCTTCAGTATAGCAGAGAGAGATTTAGTATGATCCAGTGGCCACAAGTGGAATAGACAAATTCAGATGGGAAATAAGGTGTAAATTCTTAATGGTAAGAGTAACCATTGGAAAAATTTACTAAGGATTGTGGTGGATTCTCCATCATTGACAATATTAAAATCAAGATTGGGTGTTTTTCAAAAAGTTGTGTTCTAGGAATTATTTTGGGGAAGTTCTCTCTGTTACACAGGAGGTCAGACTAGATGGTCACAATGGTCCCTTCTGGCCTTGGAATCGATTAATTTATTACTTTATTTTCATTCACTTCTTAAAAAGTTAGGTTTGAAGGTAACTGTAATACAGTATTTATTGAGTTCAGTAAGCTAAAGACCCCTCTCTAATTCTATGTAGGCCAGTGCTAGGTAGGATACATTTTTAATCTCCATTGATTATGGTAGCCATGCCATATGTGAATTCAGAAGGGCTGGCTGTAAGAGGTTCCTGCAGGCAGGGAAGCTTGAGGGATTCCTTGGAGTATATAAGGAATTCTAGAAGAGAGGGTGTGGACTCTCAAAGGCTCCAGTGGGAGTGATGCTAGGAAACACAGAAAACATAGGGCTTTTGGAAAGCTGTGGGGAAGAGGAACAGAGCTTTGTGTTGTAGTCAGAAGTGAATGGAAGAGTCTAAATTCACTGACATTTGACTCACAGGCAATGTGTATATATTGACATAACTGGCTGAAACCCCACTCTCAGTCTCAGCTGTAGAAGGGTCAGTTGCTTGAGATAACAATGACCTTTCTTGGTTTTTTTTGGTGTATGGAGATGGAGTATAATATAAATGCAGTTAATCATCTTTTTCATGTTAACACAGCATTGCTTTGTGTTTATAAAAATAATCCCTTCTCAGGTCTCTTTAAATATAGATATAAGTTAAAAATAAAACTCTGCGCTAAAGATGTATAGCAGGCTAGTCGTAATTTGTGGTGTTCACCATTTTATTATACAAATTATTTTCTGGTGGTATTGCATTCAGACAGTAGAGGTGCTAGTTAGATTTCTTAAATTGAAGATGGGATTGTCCTAGCATGTTTCTGTCGTTGGCACAGAACACTCCTACAGGACAATGTTTTTACTGTTCCACTTACAAATAAAATGCCTGTCACTTGTTTGCTATGCTGTTCAGCTTGGTTTAGAAAAAAGTCTCTGTAACACTATAAATTACTTCCTCTAAAGTGTGGTTATGGTCAGAGAAGTGACTCACTGTAAATATGCGGTAATAAAATGACTCACTTATTTCTGCACATATCTGCTCTTCAGAGCTGAAGGGGACAAGGTACAATTTCAGTGTCGTGCATGCTTTAAAAGGTCCTGATCTTTTTTTGTGATAAAGACCATATGTTTAAAAAAGACAATATCCCCTTTTTAGATTTGGCTTGTATCCTCTAGTGAACTCCCCATTTCCTCCCAGTGGTGGTGTACGTTGTGCCCTTGCGATGAGGTCACTGGGTCTGGTCCTGGTCCTTCAGTGCCATCTGTGATCTGTACCCCGGTACATCTGAATATGCAAAGCAGAGCTAAAAGAGTAGATCCTGTTGGGGCTCTGCATGTGGAGAAAGCATGCTGAGACTGGCCAGAAAGATGGTAATTATATTGGTGATTTGTCATATGGAATCTAGTCCAGTAGGAACTAGATTGAGACCATGAACGAAGTTGTCACAGGCCTCTGAACAACCATTAGATGGTAACAGTTTTGGGCACTATTGACCTGGACCACATTTTAACAAGCTCTGTGTCCTATCCCCTAGTCTTATTTTCCTAATGTTTTTTAAATAGTCTATTAGTACTAATGCATGTGTAGAAATATACATGATCTAAAGTGGCTTCTTCTTTAGCTGAGGAAAGCAGTAAAGTTGTGTTATTGGGTTCCCAATTTGGCAAAACATAAAACTGGGTGTAAACAAATGAAAGGAATAGACAGTACTCCACAAAAAGAAGCAGCAAAATACTAAGTACGTGGAAACCCAGTTACCTGTTGGTCTTGGAGGTCATCTGAAACCTTAAGATAATCTGGGGAAGCGGGGGTTGGACAACTGAGAGCTTCAGCTTCTGGGAGAGCGAAAGCTCTACAAGTCTGAAACTAAACTCCTTCAGTGCCTCTAAACTTCTCAGGAGTAGCATTTCCGCACTCAGGACAGGACAGAGCGATGGGAGGGAAGTTGCAAGACAGATAGGAGGAACAATGAGTCCTGAGCAAGGGAGGGTGTAGAGCTGCCCACAGAGCTGGTTAAAATCAGTGCCTTTCTCTTTTTATATACAGTAGTTGAGTACAAAGATGACACTTAAATAATAGATTCTTAGCTTCAAGGGAAATATCATGGAATATATTAACGCCACCACTCAGAGCGCATTAAGGCACATTCAGTGTTAAAAACATCTAAAGATAAATACCAGTGTGCGGATTAACGCCACCACTCAGAGCGCATTAAGGCACATTCAGTGTTAAAAACATCTAAAGATAAATACCAGTGTGCGGATGACTTTGGATTATTATTTTTAAACTACACAAGAGATCTTTAAAAAAAATAGCCGATAAGTCTGACACTTGATGTATTTGTTCCTGGCCAAGTATCAAAAAAGCAGCTCCGGACTGAAGAGCCAATGTCTAAGGTACAGTTCAGATAACTCAGAGACACACAGGGACAGACACATGCTTGCCTCATTTGACAGCTGGGATACCTGGGTAGCTAGATACACATTTGTACACTAGTCTTTGATCACTGGTGGGGGGAAAAAATAGTGGGGGAGGGAAAACTCCATAACCCTGCTCCACTTTTATGCTTGACAGTTGGATATGCCAAGACAAATAGTTCTGCATAAAAGAGTCTGGCATAAACCCATCTATACAAAAATAATCCTAATTTAAAAAAATAAATCCGTGATCTCCTCCTAAATTCATAATCTTTGGAGCACTGTATTTAATGTATACACATTTAATACATTTGAGACATGCTATGTCACCTCTTTGGCAAATGAGGGGTTTATTAAATTAACAGGCTTATTTCTTAGATGTTCAATTTATTCTTTTTAACAGGTTTATGCTTAGGTATTCTCAGAGATTCATTTAGGTGAGCTTCACTTCTCCATTTTTCCTCCCATGCTTCAGTCCTCTACCATATATAACTGGGGGTGTATTGCTTACTGTAATGGTAGACAGGAGAGCTTTTTTTAATGGATAGACAAATCCATGCTGTAGGACTATTGTTGCTATGGCATGAGCCAACCTCATTGCTACATATTTTTTCCTAAGGGGATTAAAAAAAAAAAAGTATGATCCTTGCCATTTACAATGCCAGGATTCTACTTCGTTCAGGACCGAAGGTCCAGAATCAACTAAACATTTACTGTGGTTTGGTTGAAACCATTATTTTAAGAATCAGTTTTACATATTTCTACTAATTGGGATACATGCCCTGGTGCTACTGAAATTGAGGAACTTCTAGAAAGCAGTGCCCCTTTGGAATTATGCAGGTTGTCCTTTTTAAGTCCAGGTGTTCCTGATTTGTGAAAGGGCCACTCCCCCAGTGGAGTCCCTTCTGAGCTCTAGCAGTAGTAAGGGGAAGCCTCTTGAAGCATGTTTCCCATGGATCTGTGCTGCCTGAGCACCCAAGCTGGGCAATGTGGAACAGACTCCACGGGGGAACCTTTTTTCTCCTATGAGCTTTTCCATGAGAAGGTACAGTTGGGCCTACAGATAACAGCGTTCTTTGATGGTTTACACACAGGAATTTGTGCATAGGTTGGAAAGCCTGTTATTTGATTATGATTTAGAATAAAAGGAACCTAAGTGGTGGTGGTGAAGCCAAATAAAAAATAAGTAAGAGAGCAGAGAAGTTTCTAAGGAGTTGGGAATGTGCACATTGACAGCTTAGGGTTGTGCAACACGTGCTGTTCCCTTACCAGTCTGGTGGGGACTCCACTGAAAAGTTAATGCAGCTGAAGCCTGAGACTAAGGCTGCATTCATTTTTCAGTGGACTCTCTTCTGTGCTGTGGCAGAAATGGGTAGTGATACCTGCTGCTTTTTAAATTCCCTTTGTTCCATCTGGCAGGAAAAACAAACCCTCTCATACTATTCTCTAATTTGGGCAAAAATATTTACTTCCTTTGGACTGTCTTGGATTAGTAAACTTAAATGCTTTTCCCCCTATCCTTTAGGATTCTCAAATCCGTCAGAGTACAGCTTACAGTTTACATCAGCCTCAGGGAAACAAAGAGCATGGCACTGAAAGAAATGGTAGCCTATATAAGAAAAGTGATGGGTATGTACCATTTAGACAATTACTGGAAAAAAACTGCAGTCCTGTGAGCCTATGTAATTTTAATACTAATTATACATAAACTTGAGTCATTTTATCTTTTTTTTTTTTTTTAAAAACCAGAATCAGAAAAGTATGGCAGAAAAGGAAATGCTCAGTTAAAAATGGTTTCCTTACAATTTCCCATGGTACAGTAAGTATTTGTTTATAGTATTTTATGCATGTATTTGGTTGCTAATACAAAACAAACTATGTTGTATATTTATAGTTTGGAATTAGCTAGATTCCTCAAGCAGCATCTTGAATTAGATGGCCCTATCTTTTTATGGCAGCCTTGCAAAATTGCCATGAGAATTTAACAACCCAACCACAAAATCTTATCATTTTTCCTTTATTATGCTGATTGCTGATAATGAAACATGTATTTTACTTTCCTGGTTTTTTGTTCTTGGGTAAATGAGCAATTAGAATTTTGCAAGGCCACTGTAAATATAGAGTGAAAAGGTATATTGGGGGTCACTTTTTAGATTATCCAGTATATCTTTTACAATCAGTATTGTTGTTTTGAAAGGATAAATGCTTCTTGGGGTTGATGTAGCTTTGTTTAAAATTTGATTATGATGTTCTCAATTTCTAGCTATTCATAAAAATGAACCATCTCCCAGAAAATGTAGCTCTCAGATATGCTTGTCTTTATTAAATATGCAAGTTATAAGTACTTTTTCTCTAATAATAATAATCAATAATAGTTACAAACTCGTGGATGACAGGAGAGGTCTCGGAAGCCTGGAGAAGGAATAATGTAGTGCCCGTCTTTAAAAAGGGGAAAAAGGAGGAGCCAGAGAACAATACCAGTCAGCCTAATTTCAATACCTGGGAAGCTACTATTGCAATGTATAAAACATTGAATTTGTGAATACCTGGAGGCTGATGGGGTAATCACTAGCAGCCAGCATGGATTTACCAAGAACAAATAATGCCAAGCCAGCTTGATTTCCTTCTTTGACAGGGTAGCTGATTTGGTGGATAGGGGGAATGTGGTGGTGGACATAATATACCTGGACTTCAGCAAGGCTTCTGACATAGTCCCACATGACATTCTGCTAAGTAAGCTGGAGAAGTGCGGGCTCAACAGAACTATCGTTAAGTGCATAGGCGCCAACTTCCGGTGGGGGCTGACGCCCGACTCCGGGCCCCTCCCCCGACGCTGGGTGACGTTGCAGGGCCCCTCCCCCGACGCCGGGTGATGTTGCGGGGCCCCAACGCTGACGCAACGTCGCCCAGCGTTGGGGGCGGGGCCCCGCAACATCTCTCGGTGCTGAGGTGAGCTTGCTGCGGGTCCCGGGGCTGGCGGGGAGCTGGGCGCGGGCCCCGGGGGTGGCGGGGAGCTGCCAGTGGGTGCTCTGCGCCCACCAATTTTTCCCCATGGGTGCTCCAGCCCCGGAGCACCCACGGAGTCAGCGCCTATGGTTAAGTGGATACATAATTGATTGAACAACCACAAACAAAGAGTAACTGTTAATAGAATGATGTCGGATTGGAGGGAGGTCTCAAGTGGGATCTGTTCTGGGTCCGGTGTTATTTAACATCTTTATTAATTACTTGGATGTAGGTATAGAGAGTATACTGATCAAGTCTGCAGAATACACAAAGCTGGGGGAGTTGCCAATATTTTGGAGGATAGAGTTAAAATTCAGAGGGATCTTGATAAATTGGAGAACTGGGCTCTAGAAAACCAAGTGAAATTCAGCAAAGACAAATATAAGGTGTTACACTTAGCAAAGAAAAACCAAAACAAATACAGAATGGGGGAAAACTGGCTTGGCAGCAGCACTGCTGAGAGGGATCTGGGAGTTGTGATAGATCACAGCCTCAACATGAGCCAGCCATGCAATGCTGTTGCACAGAAAAAGAAAAGAAAAAGAAAAGGCAAATGCAGTTTTAGGTTGCATTAATAGAGGCACAGCATACAAGTCATGGGAGGTGATAGTACCACTCTTCTCGGCGTTGGTTAAGGCTCAGCTGGAGTACTGTGTCCAATTTTGGTCACCAATGTATAGAAAGGATGTAGAGAAACTGGAAAGGATCCAGAGGCGAGTGACAAAGATGATCAATGGGATGGAATGCAAGCCATCTGAGCAAAGGCTGAAGGAACTGGGTATGTTTAGTTTGGAAAAAAGGATATTGAAGGGGTATATGGTAGCAGTCTTCAGATAATGAAAGGTAACCATAAAAAAGCTGGAGAAAAGTTGTTCTCTTTTGTCACAGAGGACAGGATAACAGGCAATGGGTTCAAACTACAGAATAGCAGATTTAGATTAAATCTCAGGAAAAACTTCCTAACTGTAAGAACAGTAGGACAATGGAACAGACTGCCTCAGGAGGTTGTGGAAGCTTCTTCACTGGAGGTTTTCAAAAGGAGGCTGTAGAGCCGCTGTCTTGGATGGTTTAGACACGACAAATCCTGCATTTTGATAAGGGGTTAGACTAGATGACACTTGCAATCCCTTGTAACCCTATGATTCAGGGATCTCCATCCTTTTCAGTCATGTGGCCTTGTGTGGATTTAAGTGGGGAGTGCTTTCTAAGCTTTTCTCAGTTTCTGAAGCAACCATCTTGAGGCAGTAGCTGATGCCATGATATGACTCCATATACTTTATATGTTATTGCTTGTCAGGTGTTCTCTGACAATGATGGACCATCTTTTACTCTATCAATCATTTACGTGTAAGAGTAAATATTTTCTTGTGTGATGGGGTGTGTGTGTACGCGCACAGATACATATGCACAGACTTTCATTGTCCTAAATGCACTAGATTATTATCAATCTGAAGTCTCAAGAAATTAGCAATCATACAGGCAGGTTGCAAGATCTGCATAGAATCTATTCTATGATTCTATGAAGATAGCGATTTACTAATTCAGTGCTGAAGAAGAACAGAGACATCTCTCTTGTGTTATATCAGCAATTGGAGATTGTCTGTTGACACCTTCCTGATTGCAATGTAACATGCAGGAATGAAAAACACAATGACGGAAACAGATTGAGCCATGTAACTAGCAATTTATGAGTGATTCTTGGATCAAAGAGTTATGAATGAGACCTTTCTGTTTTCAAGGAACCTGAAGTTGATTTGTGTACAGAAAGCCTAAGCAGGAATCTGCCAGACTTTTGCAAAAGAAAACAAAGGGAGATGCTTTAGTAATGAATGCTTTCTTCCTTTATTCTTGGAAATTGTTAATGTAACCTTGCCTTCTCTAGCAATGCAATTAATAGCCAAAAGAGATAGTGGGTTCATGTTCCCCATGGCTGGCTCAGGATTAACAATTGGTTTGGTTTTATTCTGCTTGAGATGGCAATAAGTTCATCCCAGCAGACATCCAGATTTCATAGAATCATAGAATCTCAGGGTTGGAAGGGACCTCAGGAGGTCATCTAGTCCAACCCCCTGCTCAAAGCAGGACCAACCCCAACTAAATCATCCCAGCCAGGGCTTTGTCAAGCCTGACCTTAAAAACCTCTAAGGAAGGAGATTCCACCACCTCTCTAGGTAACCCATTCCAGTTCTTCACCACCCTACTAATGAAAAAGTTTTTCCTAATATCTAACCTAAACCTCCCACTCTGCAACTTGAGACCATTACTCCTTGTTCTGTCATCTTCTACCACTGAGAACAGTCTAGATCCATCCTCTTTGGAACCCCCTTTCAGGTAGTTGAAAGCAGCTATCAAATCCCCCCTCATTCTTCTCTTCTGCAGGCTAAACAATCCCAGTTCCCTCAGCCTCTCCTCGTAAGTCATGTGCTCCAGCCCCCTAATCATTTTTGTTGCCCTCCGCTGGATTTGCCAGTTCTACCCTTAGAACCTAGAAATCCCTTAAGTCCCTAACAGCATGCCTCTTAAAGTGGAAGAGAAGATTTAATAGTTTGGCTCTCGGGCCCTTCTTATTGCTATAGCAGTGTACTAAATGATAAAATCAGCTGATTGATAGCTTAGTTAATGGCCTTCTGCTCTTGCCCTATTTAAAAATTATTGACATAGTTTCTACATGAACCAACCTAGAATTCTTCAGGGTTATGTGAGAGACCTGGATCACCCTTTTTGCTGCCTGAGGCTGCCAAGGCGTAAAGTGTCGTGGTTACAATTTATTTCTTTACGGCAGGGGTAGGCAACCTATGGCACGCGTGCCGAAGGCGGCACGCGAGCTGATTTTCAGTGGCACTCTCACTGCCCGGGTCCTGGCCACTGGTCCGGGGGGGCTCTGCATTTTAATTTAATTTTAAATGAAGCTTCTTAAACATTTTAAAAACCTTGTTTAATATATAACTATACTATTGTTGTATGTAAAGTAAAGACTTATAAAAAGAGACCTTCTAAAAACTTTAAAATGTATTACCGGCACGCAAAACATTAAATTAGAGTGAATAAATGAAGACTCAGCACACCACTTCTGAAAGGTTGCTGACCCCTGCTTTAAGGGGTAGGGAGAGAAGTTGACTAAGTGGCAGCATTAATTAATGCTGAAGGAGTGGGAGTTTCCATCTTTCACCTTATTGGATGATGAATTGGATTGGATTAATTGGCTGTCGGGAGGGTACAATGGTAATCTTAAAATATCTGCGGAGTGAAGCAGGTACTGTGAAGAGGTTTAGAAATCCCAAACTAGTGCTATAATTGTACAGTTACACATGAAATCCAGGCAACTACCTGTGTTCTAACCAGAATATCTTCCAACTCTCCTCAGAGTAGATTTAGATTATATGATTGAAACACCAACAGGTGGTTGAACCTTGTCTAAACCAAAGTTACCATTATTGTTGCAGTGGTGGAGGTGAGCTGGTGGTAGTAACTGTAAAAAAACTTAGACAAACCATTTTGTGGTGTGAAAGTTCTGTGATATGAGGCATCTGATTGGTGAGAAATCACTTTTAGGCATTGAAATGGTGGGTGTGCACTTAAATGCTAATATGGTTTTGGTATCAATACTGATGTTGACTTAAAGATGTTTTGAGATGTCAGTATTTCCAGAATTAGGATGCTCGCATCTTGAAGTGTTTAAAAAGTGGTTGCAGCTACTTTTCTAGATACCCAAATGCTGATAGAAAGGATTGGGAGAGGACTCCCAAACCGGGTATAAAGACCAGAAGAGGCCAGGCCCAGATGTCTTCAAACTAAATTGGAAAATCTGTGCAGAAGACATCTGGGTTTGGTACTTCTAGGACTTCAGGTTTCGAATCCCACTGGAAATTAGATTAATCCTGAATATGCTTTAGACTCTGAGTCCAATACATATCTTGTGATTCCAGCACATTTTGGAATTTTTTAAAGTACTTTTAAATTTTAAATTTTTGGTAAATATGGCAAGCTATGCCAGCATGGTATAAAATAGTTCTGGCTGGTGACTTAGCATTTAAATGCATACCCACCATTTAGCAAACTAGTTTCTCTATTTCAAGCCTCTATTCCAGTCAGTCATCTTGTTGGGAGACAGTTTGTTACATCAAAATGTTTAACAAGCCAAAATCAAGAAATGTTAATGTTATGAACATTATAGAGAGAGCGCCAAGAAAATAGACCCAAGTTCATGTTGGCAAGAAGTTATTCGCTTTCTTAATTCTAGCTTGAAACAATGTTTGTCTCTAGTAAACTAAAATAATGAAAATTGAAATCTCTGTGTAATATATAACTTTTCATTGCCTTCCAAACAAAAATCCCTTCAGAAATTAAGGGAATTCAGCCTGCTTATCTGTTTGCATCCAAGACTTCTCTGGGTACAGTTTGCTTTACTTTGTCCTGTAAGCATTCTGTAGCTTCATTGTCCCAAGACACACATGACTTTCAATTGTGCGAGGCTCTCAGGTTTGTTGAATAGAAGAGTGCAGATTCTTCGCCTTCTTTTTAATATATAATATTCTTTACGTATACCAGATTTATGTAGAGGAACTTAAATCTGGAAAGAAAATAATTATCTGATAACTCTTATTTACTCTGTTCTTGTGCTCCTTTCACTATTTTATCTTTATCCTTCCTCAGCTCCAATTATGTCAATATCACTTTTCTGCCAGCTCCACTGTTTTATTTATTTTATTGCAAGAGAATGTATATGCTGTTTCTCTATTGGTTTGTTCTTCCTCCTTGTTTAAGTGTGTTATTGTCACGTCAAGTCAGGTCTACTTTTTTAGGGATTCTCTTGTAATCCAGTAACATAACACTATTTCTTCTTTGCGTGATAGTCCCTGATTTATTCCACTGGGGGTTATGCATATGCTCCATGCATCTGAAGCCAAAGCATTTGAAAGTAGTGTCCGTTGGTCCACGCATGTGCCCTGGCTCACTTTGTGACTCTGCCCGAGGGAATGAAGAGTGGGTGTACTGACCGCCTCTCCAGTTCCTTCTCACTGCCACGTGGTCCAGTTTGGAACCTTCATTGTCCACAGCTTCGGCTTCATTCTATAAAATAAGAATTGTCTAATTTACAAATAGTTATAATCATTTTTACAGTTTAGTATTTTATAGACCTATGAGTATTAGATTAGACTCCCACAGGGAACCTCCCTCTCCCCCATACCCTGTTTGGGTATTGGGCTATGCTTAGGACTCTGAGCTTCAAACTCTGTGCTTCCTGTCCGTGATCCTTCTCAGTGAGCGACAACCACCAGCTGTCTGCACTGCTTTGGGGAAGCCCATATCATAGCAAGGTGCGGTATCTGCCAATCATTTCCCAGCCGTACCCAAGAAGGGCGTGAACTTCATCTCCGCAAATACATCATGGGGAAGGCCATGAGACCTCAATTGGACCCAGCCTGGGGACCCCCCGCTTTCTCCCCCCGAGCACATCAGCCTGATTCAGCAAGGAGTGCACCTCCTGTTGTGACGTCGACTCTGGTGTGGGAGAATCTACCCCCATAGACCCCACAGTGGGGTCTTTTCAGGAAACATTCTCATAAGCATGAGATTAAGTCTTCCTGGAAATCAACTTCAAAGAAGTTGGATTCAGCTGTAAGCAAGCCCATCAGCTTGGCCCATGTGGATTTAGGACATCCTAAATCCCAGAGGCATGAAAAAAAAACTGCTGGTACCCCATGCCATGGGGCCCCCTCTGACCACTTATTAACCCTCCTAATGGCCATACTGGGGGGGCCTTGGGACCAGTTTTCCCCTGAAGAGTCTATCTGATCTTCCAGGGAGTTAGATCTGCCCCTGGATCCAACAGAGGAGGAGGAATATTACGCTCTGGATGAAGCATTGATTCCTATGTTCCTTCCTGCTTCAGCTCCCTGATGACTTAAGGCAGTTCGAGGACTTTCTCCTCAGAATTGCTGAAGAGCTTCATTCCTTTTGAGGAGATCCAGGACCCCCAGCACAAACTCTTAGACATCCTCCACACATATGGATTAAACAGAATAGCTCATGGATCACCTCAGCAGGTCCTTCTCCACTCAACATGGGTGGTCCCTTAGTCTGAACATCACAAGGGACATCTTCCAGAGGTGGGGGACTCCCCTTATAGACCTGTTTGCTACCTGTGACTACAGGAAATGCCATCAGTTTTTCTCCCTGAGGGGCCACAGCCCCGGCTCTCTTACGGACACCTTCCTGTTGACATGGACAACTTATGTATACTATATCTTTTCCCCCCATTCCACTAATTCACAAGGTTCTGTTGAAGATCAAGCAGGATCGAGCATGGGTCATCCTTATAGCCCCAGCGTGGCCCAGACAGCACTGGTTCACCACTTTCTTAAGCCTTTCATTGAAGCCCCACATCCGATTCCCACTGGACCTAATCACCCAGGATCATGGTCAGCTTCAGCACCTGAACCTCCGCTCTCTTCATCTGACAGCTTGGAACCTTAATGGCTGAATCCTGAAGAACAAGCTTGTGCAGTGTAGAGTCCTACTGGGCAATAGAAAACTCTTCACCAGGGCAATTTACCTGGCAAATTGGAAATGATTCTCCATCTGGTCTTCCAAATGTGGGGTTCTGCCTACGTAGTCCTTATTGCAGCTTGTTTTGGAGTACCTTTTACTCTTGAAACAAGATCTGGCCCTTTTGAATTCGTTTCCTCAAAGACCTGAAGAAGGGTGTTCCCTCAGATAAAGAAACCAATCCCTTCTTGGGACTTAAATCTTGTCCCATCAGAGCTGACAGCCCTGCCCTTCAAGCTGCTAATAACATGCTCGCTGTTGCACTTCTTTGGAATGTGGCCTCTTTAGTGGCCATCACTTTGGCCAGAAGAGTTTTGGAGATCTGAGCCCTCACTTTGGAACCCCTATATACAATCATCTTCAAAGATAAAGTCAGCTACGCTCGCATCCAAAGTTCCTCCCAAAAGTGGTTTCACAGTTCCACTGCAGCCAATTAATGTTTCTATCAGTATTCTATTGTAAGCCGCATGCAGATAGGGAAGAACAATGTCTGCACTCTTTGGATGTTAGAAGGGCCCTGAAGTCACCAAACCATTCGGCAGATCGACTCTGCTGTTCATAGCAATAGCTGAGAGAGTGGAGAGGCTCCCCATCTCTCCTCAGAGGATTTTGTCTCGGATCACTTTGTGTATCCAGGCATGTTACAACCTTGCGGGGGTCCCTCTTCCATCTAACCTATTGCTCACTCCACAAGATCTCAGGCCTCTTAGGCCGCTTTCCTTGCTCAAGTTCCTATTTAGAATATCTGTAGGGTAGAAACCTGGTCCTCCGTGCACACGTTCTCGGCGCACTATGCCATTACCCAACATGCCTACTTCGGCCGCACAGTGTTGCCATCAGCTTGTCATTGAACTGCAAGCCCACCTCCTGTGCAACTGCTTGAGTCACCTACATTGGAATGGACATGTGCAAGCACTTGAAGAAAAAATGGTTATTAACCTTTCTGCAACTGTTCTTCGAGATGTGTTGCACATATCCATTCCAAGACCCACCCAGCGTCCCTTCTCTCAGAGTGGTTGGTAAGAAGAAACTGAAGGGGTGTGGTCTCAGCAAGGCCCCTTGTACCGGCGCTATGAGCAGGAGGCATCTGGGAATACTAGAGCTGATCTGACGGATACCACTAAGGGAAAAATGCTGGCAACTGTGCCCGGGGCTTGCACACATCTGCTTTTTTTTTTCTCACCCCATTCCCAACTCACTGGTGGTCCTGTCCGCTTCTGAAAGAGCTAGACAGTAACATCTTTGGTCTACTTCTGCTGATAAAGAGGGCAAACGCCTGGATCTGCTGGAAAGAAGTCTTCTCATTATCCAGCCTCCAGTTTAGGATAGCCAATTACCAAGTGCTAATAGCTAAATGCAATTTCCTGATCTATGCCAAATTTGAGGAGTTTGACAGCCTTCCACAGCAGGACAGAGCCCGTTTTCTGATAGACCAAGGCAAACTCATAGCCAGGACCACTCTCTAATCTGTAATTGATGCCGCTGATATTTCCTCTAGAGCTGTAGCTACTGCCATTATCTGCAGGGAATCATGGCTCCATGCATCAGGGTTGCCTAAGGAGATCCAGAATACCATCGAGGACCTCCCCTTTGAAGAATCGCACCTCTTCAACCAGAAGACAGATGAGTCCCTCCATACCATGAAGGATTCTAGGGCTACCCTCTGCTTGCTTGGTATATACACGCTTGCCCCTAAGAGGAAGTTTCACTGCCCATCAGTCTAGATCTAGACATAATGGCTCAGCAGTTTTTTCCATTAGAGACCCCATGAGCCACTACATAAGAGACAGAGGAGTCAAACGTCCTGCTTCCCTACACCCTCTGCAACAGGCTCTGCATATCATTCTCAGCCTCCAGTTCCACATTATTTTTTATGGGAACTCAGGAGCCACGAAACACTAAGCCCAACACCTCATGACGCCCACGCACCATCTATGGGTTGGCTAGCATTCTTATTGCACTCCAGGTGTTGAAAAACAACGGACAAGTGGGTGCTGAATGTCATCCATTCTGGCTATATGATAGTTAGCATCCCTACCTCCTCAAAAAAAAAACAACCTCTGCCCACTTCGGGGACCACTGTCACCAGAGTATTCTCAAACAAGAGGTGAACTCCTTACTGCAGCGAGGAGCAATAGAACATATCCCTCCTCAGTACCAAGGGAGAAGGTTGTACTTGACTTACTTCCTGGTACCCAAAAAGAAGGGTGGTTGGAAACCAGTTCTTGACCTCTGCCATCTCAACAGTGTCATTCACAAACTCAAATTTTGCATCGTCACATTGGCAGCTATAATCCCATCTTTAGGAAAGAGCATGTGATTTACAGTCCTTTATATGAAGAACGCTTACTTTCACGTAGACATTCATCCCGTCTACAGACGCTTCCTCAGGTTCATGGTGGGTTCCAACTATTTTTAGTATAGAGTACTCCTTTTTCAGAATAGACTCTCCCCAGAGTCTTTACCAAGATATTCTCGGTAGTAGCAGCCCATGTGAGACGTCATGGTCTCATTGTCTTCCCCTGCCTCGACAACTTACACCAAGTCCCGCCAGGAAGTCTATGCATCAACTCACTGGGAGTCAGCATAAACACGGAAAAATGTGCCTCCTCCCCGCCCCCCCAAATCTTTGGACTTCATCAGGGCAAACTTGAATTCTGTCACTACAAGAGAGTATCTGCCCAGGACAGGTTCCAGGCCATGAACAGATGATAGCTCACATCACAAACAACGCTGAAATACAGGTCAAGTCATGTCTGTCTCTTCTAGGTCATATGGCCCCATTTCCAAGACTCCACCTTTGTTGCCTTCAGACATGGCTGTAGTCAATGTCGTGTCTCCTTTGTGTGGTTGACAAATTCTCATCAGGTATGCATGGGCGTCACCTTTCACCCTTCCTCTCCAGACAGGACCATTATTACAGATGCATCCCTATGAGATTGGGGAGCCCACATGAACAGCCACACCGCACAAGATACTTCAGAGAGTTCAGGATGCACATCAGTATTCTGGAGTTGTGTGCAGTCCAGAAGGCATGTGAGTCCTTTCTTCCATTCATCTACACTCACCATGTCCCTATAAATGTCAGACAACATTATGACTGTCTTCTACATCAGCAAGCTGGGTGGAGTGAGATCCACCTCCCTGTGTGCAAAAGCAGTCAGCCTCTGGAATTGGTGCATCAGCAATCAAATTACCCTGTTGGCAGCTGTCAAGGTTACACCACCGCTGCCACCATGTCAAGGTTCCCTCCCCGCTCTGAACTCTAGGGTACAGACGTGGGGACCCACATGAAAGACCCCCTAAGCTTATTTCTACCAGCTTAGGTTAAAAACTCCCCAAGGTACAAAATCTCCCCTGCACTCTGAGAAAAGGTATCACTGCCACCATCAAGTGATTTAACAGGAATCCATAGAATCATAGAATCATAGAATCTCAAGGTTGGAAGGGACCTCAGGAGGTCATCTAGTCCAACCCCCTGCTCAAAGCAGGACCAACCCCAACTAAATCATCCCAGCCAGGGCTTTGTCAAGCCTGACCTTATAAACCTCTAAGGAAGGAGATTCCACCACCTCTCTAGGTAACCCATTCCAGTTCTTCACCACCCTACTAGTGAAAAAGTTTTTCCTAATATCCAACCTAAACCTCCCCCTCTGCAACTTGAAACCATTATTCCTTGTTCTGTCATCTTCTACCACTGAGAACAGTCTAGACCCATCCTGTTTGGAACCCCCTTTCAGGTAGTTGAAAGCAGCTATCAAATCCCCCCTCATTCTTCTCTTCTGCAGGCTAAACAATCCCAGTTCCCTCAGCCTCTCCTCATAAGTCATGTGCTCCAGCCCCCTAATCATTTCTGTTGCCCTCCGTTGGACTCTTTCCAATTTATCCACATCCTTCTTGTAGTGTGGGGCCCAAAACTGGACACAGTACTCCAAATGAGGCCTCACCAGTGCCGAATAGAGGGGAATGATCACATCCCTCGATCTGCTGGAAATGCCCCTACTTATACAACCCAAAATGCCATTAGCCTTCTTGGCAACAAGGACACACTGTTGACTCATATTCAGCTTTTCGTCCACCGTAACCCCTAGGTCCTTTTCTGCAGAACTGCTGCCCAGCCATTCAGTCCCTAGTCTGTAGCAGTGCATGGGATTCTTCCGTCCTAAATGCAGGACTCTGCACTTGTCCTTGTTGAACCTCATCAGATTTCTTTTGGCCCAATCCTCTAATTTGTCTAGGTCCCTCTGTATCCTATCCCTACCCTCCAGCGTATCAACCACTCCTCCCAGTTTAGTGTCATCTGCAAACTTGCTAAGGGTGCAGTCCACACCATCCTCCAGATCGTTAATGAAGATATTGAACAAAACCGGCCCCAGCACCGTCCTTTGGGGCACTCCACTTGATACCGGCTGCCAACTAGACATGGAACCATTGATCACTACCCGTTGAGCCCGACCATCTAGCCAGTTTTCTATCCACCTTACCGTCCATTCATCCAGCCCATACTACTTTAACTTGCTGGCAAGAATACTGTGGGAGACTGTATCAAAAGCTTTGCTAAAGTCAAGAAATAGCACATCCACTGCTTTCCCCTCATCCACAGAGCCAGTTATCTCATCATAGAAGGCAATTAGGTTAGTCATGCATGACTTCCCCTTGGTGAATCCATATTGAATCTTCCTGATCACTTTCCTCTCCTTTAAGTGGTTCAGAATTGATTCCTTGAGGACCTGTTCCATGATTTTTCCAGGGACTGAGGTGAGACTGACTGGCCTGTAGTTCCCCGGGTCTTCCTTCTTCCCTTTTTTAAAGATTGGCACTACATTAGCTTTTTTCTAGTCATCATTGCCATGATTTTTCAAAGATAATGGCCAATGGCTCTGCAATCACATCGGCCAACTCCTTTAGCGCCCTCGGATGCAGTGCATCCGGCCCCATGGACTTGTGCTCGTCCAGCTTTTCTAAATAGTCCCGAATTACTTCTTTCTCCACAGAGGGCTGGTCACCTCCTCCCCATACCGTGCTGCGGAGTGCAGCCGTCTGGGAGCTGACCTTGTCTGTGAAGACAGAGGCAAAAAAAGCATTGAGTACACTAGCTTCCTCCACATCCTCTGTCACTAGGTTCCCTCCCTCATTCAGCAACCGGCCCACACTTTCCTTGACTTTCTTCTTGTTGCTAACATACCTGAAGAAACCCTTCTTGTTACTCCTAACATCTCTGGCTAGCTGCAACTCCAAGCGTGATTTGGCCTTCCTAATTTCACTCCTGCATGCCTGAACAATACTTTTATACTCCTCCCTGGTCATTTGTCCAATCTTCCACTTCTTGTAAGCTGCTTTTTTGTGTTTAAGACGAGCAAGGATTTCACTGTTAAGCCAAGCTGGTCGCCTGCCATATTTACTTTTCTTTCTACACATCGGGATGGTTTGTTCCTGCAACTTCAATAAGGATTCTTTAAAATACAGCCAGCTTTCCTTGAATCCCTTCCCCCTCCACCACCTTCCTCCTCCTCTTGGGAGTGGTGGTCGTGGAACCCCCATCCCTAGGACGGTGCATCTCATGCCTTCCAATCGGTGGAGTCTCCTTCTGCTCTGTTCCCTCAGATGTATCATCCACTCCACTCTCTGCACTAGTACCTGTGGAGAGAACATGAAAACGGTTGCTCATCTGAATCTGCGTTTCCGGTACATGGACTTTTCTGGTACTCTTTCCTCTTCTGGAGATCACATGCCGCCAATTATCCTTGCTGGCCTTCTGTCCCCGCTGCGTAGCCTGCTCTGAATCTTCAGAACATTGTGTCTGCTGAAGCCTAGCCTGACGTCTATCCAGGAAATCCTCATTTTCTTTTATGGAACGCAGGGTTGATACTCGTTTCTGCAGACCTTGAATCTTCTCTTCCAATGTGGAGATCAACCTGCACTTTGTACAGACAAAGTCGCTTCTATGCTGTGGAGGAAAGACAAACATGGAACCAGGGAAGAGGACCACTTGAAGTTCCTCTTCCCCCCAAATATCCCCTCAAGCCCGTACACCCCCTTTCCTGGGAGGCTTGAGAATAATCTCCTAACCAACTGGTTACAAAGTGATCAAAAACCCAACCCTTGGGTCTTAGAACAATGGAAAGCAGTCAGGTTCTTAAAAGAAGGATATTATTAAAGCAAAAAAGGTAAAAATCATGTCTGTAAAATCAGGATGGTATATAGTTTACAGGGTACTCAATTTCCCAACTCAGAGGGATCCCCCCACTGGGCAAAACCTTCAAGTTACAGAAAAATGCAACAAAAACAGGAATACACATTCCCTCCAGCAGAGCGAATTTCCCAAGCTAAAAACAACAGAAAAACCTAACACTTTTTTTTATCTAAAATCACTTACTAACTCCATGGAAGATGGATGGGTTGCTTGCTTGATCTGTCTCCTACCGAGAGATCCCACAGACAGACAAAAGCCTTTCTCTTCCCCCCCCTCCCCCTGATTTGAAAGTATCTTGTCCCCTCATTGGTCCTGATGGTCAGGTGTCAGTCTGGCTACCTGTGTTTCTTAACCCTTTACCAGTTAAAGGATTTTATTGTATTGTATCAGAGCCTCTTAACCCCTTCCCTTTATATTTATGACAGCAGCCTACGTTCCGGGAAAGCAAAATCTGCTTCCCATAGCAGACATTTTATAGTCAACTATGAGAGGGAGGTCTACGACTTGGTACTGTACAATATTTTCACTCTATGGAGAATCCCAACCAGGGGTCTGTTCACCTCTCAAGAAAACAGAAAATGCACCACATACTGCTCCAGAGGATCCTGTGGTCACCACTCCCAGGGTGATGCTGTTTCTTCCTTGGTCAAACCACCTCAATTATGCCTTCTCTCCGCTACCGCTCCTGCCATGAGTTCTACGCAAAATTTGTCAGGACAGAGAAGGGGTTATCCTGATCCTGGGACCTTCTGGCTCAGTTCTGGTTTCCCAACCTCCTACACATGTCATCTCAACCACCAATCATTCTCCCAACATTTCCCGAGCCCCAGACCCAGTGGAACGGCAAGATGAGGCAATCCGATCCACATCAACTCCACCTCGGGTCTTGATATTTGGACGGGCATCATCCTTAGAACATTCATGCTCCACAGCTATACGAGAGATCCTCTTTAATAGTAAAAGGGACTCTACTAGAAAATGTAACCTAATTAAATGGAAGTGCTTTTCTTCTTGGGCCCATCAAAGTGGCATTCTCTCAGAAACTGCAAGTATTCCTCTCACCTTGTAATATATCTTGTCTTTGAGGACATCGGGTTTGTCCATCAGCTCCTTCTGAGTCCACGTGGCTGTGATCAGTGCATATCATTCACTTTCTCGGGACTACTTGATCTTCGCACATCCACAGACAAATAGATTCCGGAAAGGTTAATAAGAACTTTCCCACCTATTCAGAAGCCTACTCCCCAGTGGGAACTAAATGCTGTTCTTTCAGTACTCACATGTCCCCACTTTGAACCTTTAGTTTCTTGCTTCATGTGTCTCCTTTTCATGCAGGTTGCTTTTCTTGTAGGCATCATCTCAGCTAGAAGGGTTGGCGAATTTGGAACAATGATGGCAGATCCTCTGTACGCTTATATTTCATAAGAATATGGTTTCTTTGCATCTACCCCCCAAATTCACCTCAGAGTAGTTTTGGAATTTCACCTTAACCAGTCGATTCACTTTTCTGTGTTTTTCCCAAAACCACATGCTTTTTACCTGCAGAGAACAAAATCAATTGGGAAGTCCCCGAGACTATTCATTGTTATAGCAGAGTCAGAGGGCATGTCATCTCCACCCAGAGAATCTCCAAATGGATCTCTGGCAGCATTCTATTCTATCAGCTATCGAACCTCCCTCACCCCCACTACCCCCCATGGGGTAAGAGCTTATTCCACAAGAGTGTAAGCAACAACTGTGTTATCTCTTCAGGAGTTACTGCTTCTGGACATCTGTAAAGCGGCCACATGAGGCTCTGTTCACATATTTCTCTGATGCTGTATGCATGCATAATCCACAGTGGAATGCAGATAGGGACCACACATCTCGAAGAACCTCCAGTTACAAGCTTGGTTTTACAAAAGCCGACTCATACCAGCTTGGTTTTACAAAAATTTCAGTTTATATATTGTAAAGACTTTGTTTCTTTTATCATATTGGTAGGTTAAACTTATAACCATGCTTATTGTTGTGACCTGTTAAGTTCTTTTCAATCTATGTTGTGCATTATTCTGTTCTTGCAATTTATTTACTAGATCAGTGGTCCTCAACGTGGTGCCCGCAGGCGCCATGGCGCCTGCCGGGGCATTTATGTGCACCCGCCTGCTGACAAGGGAGCGCTTTCCCCGGACAACCCGCCACTGAGGAGCTCAACCGCCGGACAACCAGCCGCCGAAATGCCTCCGAGAAGCCGCTTGTCGGCGGCGACATTTCTCGATGACGCCGCTTGTCGGTGGCATTTCGACGGCGGCGCTTCTCGATGACACCGCTTGTCGGCGGCTGGTCGTCTGGCACCCACCACACTCTTCTGGGAACATGAATATGCTACTGCAACAGAAAGGTTGGGGACCACTGTACTAGTTTATTTAAACAGGTGACTAATTTTTGTCCACAGAAGCAATAACTGCCCTCATTTAATTTGGTTTCTGATTTAACTGCTCTAGGAAAGTGCATAGCTAGCTTTTGTTTGTAGTGATGTATGTGATTCCTGGATTTCAGCCACCAAGATGGTGTCCTCATACACTGGAGGGAGGGGCAGCTATTTTAGGGAGAAAGTTGAGATATTTATTTTTTGACATCTCCATTGCACTTGAACGTTGTTGTTTTTTAGGAAGACTGATTGTTGGATTTTACTTTTAATGAAACATGCCACTTCTATTCAAAGAGAAATTGATGTAGGAAAGAGGATCCCTGTCTGAAAGTGCTGAACCTTGGGAGCACATAGTATTTTGGTTGCCTTGCATTTTTACAACCCTCTCCTTCCCCCCCTTAAAGTATATGCTTATTTTTAGAGAGTTCCGTAGTGAACTGTTTATTCTCCAGCAGTGTGGCTCTATAATATATGGGAGAGGAGACAATTACTTGTTTTTCTAAAGGAACTGTAGTAATAATAATGATAGAGCCACACTTTCCCTCCCTCCTGCCCTATTAGAAGTAGTAATGGAAATATGACTAGAATAGAAATGATTTCATTTGATTAGAAATATTCTAATGATCAAGGCAGTTAATGCCTTCGTTATATCTGTTTCCTTCAGACAATTATTACGGTAAGTTAACCAAAGAGGTGATTTATAAAATGGTACTAGACCCATCCTTTACAACTAGACTCCCCTCACTTTCACCCTACACCTAATTACACCCATTCTGTCAATAGGTAAGGGAGTCTAGGTTACATTCTCGGGAACCAGAAAAAATATAAATTAAAGTATTCCTTGCCCTACATTTGTCTCATACCCAAAAAATATTGGGTGCTTGCAAGTTTTGGAAACTTTGTGGTCATATTCAGATGTCTTGTAATAGAATATTATGCTGAGCTGCAGGCAGATTCTACCTAGAGACGAGGAAATTCTTAATCAGTATGCATCTTACTAAGGGATATTACTTTGTGTGTTTTTTATCTTTAAATAGGCTAACCGACCTCCTGCAAAACTCAATCTGTTAACTTGCCAAGTGAAAACAAACCCAGAGGAGAAAAAATGTTTTGACCTCATATCACGTAGGTTTGTTGTTTAGTTCCTTAGGTCTTTACCTCTAGTAAACGTCCAAGGTTCAAGCTTGTTTCAGAAAATGTATTAATAATCAGATTTAAAATATTAGTTTAATATATGTGCAATATGTTACCATTATGACATTCCCTCTTTAAAACTCTTTGCCTTTCATCTGTTTCTCATAATGTTTCTTACCAAACTTGTTCATTCACAAAACTATTCATGTTTAAACATGGGCTTATTCCTTCAGTTCACATTATCTTACATCATCCTTCAGTGGGGTCACAGTGCTGAAGCAGTAACAACTACAGTGTTTCCAAGATCAGTTATGATGTCCTAATTGCAGAGTAATTTTTTCCATACAGACTCAAACAAAAGACTTAGAGGTGTGACAGAAAATTTCTTTATTAAATTATAAGTGTATTAGTGTCTTTAATAATCACAGAGGAAGCAATGTAAAATACTTTTTCTGAACATTGATTTGATTTTGATTGATTGATTTTCTTAATTGTAAAATGCCCAAATTAAAGATATAAAATATGAACATTAAAGATTTGTATTATAAAACTTATATTAGGCTGAAATGTAATTGAATAGTGGAGCTTTTTCTTTTGTTTGAGTATCCTGAACATTTTTATATTGTTTTTATTACGTTAATAAATGCATGCAGTACATATTACAAGAATATGTACATGTATACTATAAAATAAACGTGAAAAACTTAATTTTTTCCCCTTTGTTACCTATCATTAATGTCTTAAATGTACATAGTGGACCAAATTTTCTACATGTTTAAGTGGATGAAATGCAATTGAAGTCAATGGACCTCTGTCTATTTACACCAGCAAAAATATGGCTTTCATATTCAGCTTTATCCCACTGAAATGTTCATTTTCTGTTTTTATATAAACATAACAAAGAACGAACCATAACATAGTAAAACCTTTTTCCAGGACTGGGGGGAGAGGGGAAAACCAAAAATAGATGCACATGTTCCAAATGGAGTGGCTGACATAATGGAATGATCCACTGTAGAGTTTCAACTTTTATACCTAGAATGGATGTATCTTTTCAGATATATTAAGACTAAATCTTGTAGGCCAGTATCTCTGTTGCCTTCCTCAGAATAAAAATATATTGTAATCTGTACAGTGTTACACTTGAATAATTCAAGGCCAGGGTCTCATTTTTTTTAAAATAACTATCCTGTCTACCAGTAACCAAAGCTGTTAACCCCTTCACAAGTAGATGCACCTTAATAACTTCTGGTGTTTTTATTTTGTTTTTAACCCCAGTTGTTACCTGCTAAAAACCCTAATCGTGCAATTACATTTTTTGCTTTTGGAAACCTCTGGATTATTTTATACCAATGTGTGTCCTCTACTCCTATTTTTAAGATTTTGAATAAAAGAGTCATGTTTAACTACTTTACAGATAATCAGTCTAGACCTAGCTAAATACGTGGACTAGACCCTGATTCTGCAATTTAGTCATGTGAGTAGATTCCTGTTTCCCTGCAGAGCTCCATTGATTTCAAGTCACTGGGGCTTTGCAGGGACTCAGAGTTCTGCTTACACAGAATTAATTGCAAGGTAAGGGACTTTGTTTGCTAACATTACAAATTTTATAAAAAAAGACACATACTTTTTTTACCTTAATATTTAACTAAATTGTGGCATCAGAGGGTAAAATTTCCAAAAGTGCCTTTGTGACTTTGGAGCCTAGTCCCATTTTCAAAAGTGACTTTAGCATTTAGGAGCCTAAGTCCCATTGACTTTCAGTAAAGCTTAATTTCCTAAATCATGCAAGGACTTCAGAAAACTTTACTTTGTATTGTTATTTGTTTTGATGTACAATTTATGAATTATAATGATGATTTGCTTCACTCTTCAATAAACACTGCACCCTTCCACACCTTTGCTCCTATGTCTTTTTCTTTTCTTTCCTTTCCTTCTACTCTGCCTCTTAGAGTCTCTTTATTTTCCACTCTCTTTACAAAGCTGTATTTGCTGGTTGGCAGTGGGTTTCAACAGCACTTATTGAACATAGTACCGGCTTGTTTTGTTTTTCTTTCAATTTTTTAAAAAGAAAAACAAAAGATTTGGAATTTTTAATTCAGTCTACCTTATTTTGTCTTTTTAAGTAAAAACCAAATATGCCGAAGTGCTTATCTTGGGGAAGAGGCATAGCCTCAGACGTGATTGCATCTCCTCTTTCCCTCCTTCGCTTGGTATCCACTCTCCATAACTTTGGCAACATCCTTGACCCTGAACTTTGTCTCCATATCATTGGCTTGCAAAACTGCCTATCACCACTCTTCACCACAGCCCAATCATGCCACTGCCTTGACTCAACTATTGATGTAATCATTTATACTTTAATCTCCTCTCACCATATCTGTTGCAACTCCCTTCTCTGTGGATTCCCAAGTCTCACTTCGTCTCCTGTCAGCATATGCAGAATATTGCTGTGAACCGTATCACTTGTACAGAGAAGAGTAATCACCTCACAATTTCCTCTAATCATTCCATTGTTTCTTTTTATATTAGGATCCAGTTACAAAAAATGCCCTCTTTGTTGTTAAAACCCTCTGCAGACTTGCTCCAGCCTACTTTTCAAATCTAGCACCTCTCTTTCTACCCTGTTTCTCACTAGGTACTGGCTTCCTTTCTGTCCCTTCGCACAATCTCATTATTCTTGGCATGAGAGCCTTCTCTACAGTTTCTGTCATCTGGAATAGCTTTTTCCTTATCTCTCTGCCTTGATGACTTTGCAACTCATGTAGATGACAGATGGAACCCTCTTTTTTTCTGTTTCTTGCTTTACTATACATAATTCATTTTCTCCTTTAGCTGTTTTTTTGTTTGCAGTAATTCTATATTCTATATTACTTAACTCTGTAAATTCTATATTATTTGTATTTCTTTTTCAGAGACTTAGTCTATTGTAAATTTGTTATTATAGAATTACGGTAACGATGTTATAATTATCGAAGCAGAGGGAAGTCCTTTATGTCTGATTTTTAAAAATATTTGCTATTAGGTTTAAATTCCTAATATTTGCTCTTATCGCAGAGGTGAACTTTTGTGTGTGTGCCTGAAAACGTTAATAAAAGTCCATTAGGCCATTTTTGAGTTACCAAGGCATGCGAACTCGCTTACAAAATTTGCAGATCCTTTTTATGTGCTCAGATGACTCAAAAACATGAATTTGTTTGTTTTTTTAATTTGTTCCCCATGTAAAATTTGCTATGGACTTGTCTTCACTGAGGACGCGTACTGTATATATCTTTGAAAAAGTTGTTATTTTATCCTGTGGCCTGTATGGTTAAAGGCACAACCTCTAAATAATGAAGTCAGCTTCTAAAGGAAGACAGCTGCTATTTTAAAAACTGCAATATGAAGGTGCAGTGAGGATGGCTTCTAAACAAAGATGTAAATGTGTAATGTACATAATATGGGTGAAATTCACCCCATCCAGAAGGTCTGTTGAACCACTTAAGACCTCCACACAGTGGTGAATGTCACCTAAATGTGATCCCCCCTCCCCCCACCCAATTACTGCCTTTCCAATGGTGAGAAAAGAGAGGTCAATAGTCAATTATAAGCAAATTATACAATTTCTGAGGCCATGTCTATATATTCAGTATTCAATATTGGGTCAATATATATTGTTATGCAGATGACAGAACCTATCACTTTCAAGCAGAAGATGAGCAAGAGTGTCAAATGTGAGTTACTTCACTACTTTTGTTTCTGGTGTTGCTATTCTACTGTTACTTTTCATTAAACTTTAGATGCTTATAACATTTTAAACTGCAAAATATTGCTATTGTTTTTAGATGGACATCTGTGCTACAGAACAGCAAAGAAGAAGCTTTAAATAATGCATTCAAAGGTGATGATAACACAGGAGAAAATAATATTGTCCAAGAGCTGACAAAAGAAATTATATCGGAGGTTCAGAGGATGACAGGAAATGATGTGTGTTGTGACTGTGGAGCACAAGGTGACTAAATTAAAGTATTCCTTCAGTGCATTTCTAATTGATAAAATTATATTTCTATTAAGAGTGTTTAAGCTGTTGATTTATATTGTTCCTTTTTCTCTTAAATTCAATTACCCATCTAGCAGAATATGCTAACAGCATGATTGCAGAAGTTCATTAAGATGAATTTGCTATATCCTATTGTCAATTAAAAAAAAGTATCAGTAATCTTTTTGCCTTTCTCCTGCAGATTTTGGTAATTAGCCAGGATTATGTTACTTTTGGTGCAGTAATTACAATATCATATATTATCATTGAGCCCTCCATTATATAATTTAAATTTTACTGTAAATTCTGTAAAACTGGAAGTCCTACTAGGATATTACAAACATTCTGTTAATAATTTTTGTTACTATTTATTTTTTAATTGTTCTGCTTGACTTTGAGAACTGGCCAGAGGATGATTCTGAGACTGTACACTCATCTGAAAACAGTGCACCTGCTTGACTGTGCTTTGCAGTGTGTAATTTTCACTCTTGGTTGGTATTGTTGATCAGTGAAATTTTGTTCTAATACTTTTAAAATTAGTTTTTAATTCCTGCTGTTGCCCACTTTCTCGTATATGACATAGTCACTAAAGGAAGTAGTGCTTCTGAGCTGTCACTTTAGCTGAAAACACTAGACCTTGTTTTTCTCTTCGTTTCACTGCTCTGAATCGGTAGTAACTCTGTTAAGTAATTAGTTAGTTTGGTGTATAACTGGTATGAGAAGGTCAGTCCTACTACGTCTGAAAGGAGTAGTTCAGTGGAGCTGGGGTCAAACATTGTTAAAAACGAGTTACAGAACTGTTTAGATCTTAAAAATGGATGATTTTCATTTGAAGGTTGGGGAATAGAAGAAAGGGAGAATGTTGTGGAGAGATGATGGATGAGTAGTAGGTAGAGAGAGAGAGAGAGACTCCTTAATGTCTCTGAAATGTTTTCTTGAGGATCCGTTGTGTCATGGTGGAGTATATACTTTTGATGTTACTGCTGTTGCCCTTAGACTAAAATATATACTCAGAAAACAAAAATAGGCAACTAGGTACTATTATTATTATTTATATTACAGTAGCAACCACAGGCCCTAGTCTGGAGTTTTGTCCCATAATGTTAGCTACTGTACAAATACAGCCCCCAATCCTGCGAAGACTGAGGCACATGAGTAACTGTATACATAAGAGCCATCCCATTAAGGGGCCATAGAGATAGACACAGTCCCCTTCCTAAGGCATTTAACATCTAAAGCTCACATTTTGACTTCTTTCACCGTAAAAGATCTGGTTCAGATTTGCCATCAGATTAAATTTAAAGGCATAAATGTTGAAATCCTTAAATGTACACACATGATCTTATGTTCGTAGAACTTCATTTCCATATTATTAATCTTTACAGTGCAATCATTACCTAACCAAACTTTAGTTCTATGCTTTTTTCTTTGTTTCAGATCCTACCTGGCTTTCAACAAATCTGGGAATTCTGACTTGTATTGAATGTTCAGGAATCCATAGAGAACTTGGTGTTCACTACTCCAGAATGCAGTCACTCACGTTAGATGTGCTGGGAACATCTGAACTTTTGGTAAATGTTTTTATTAATTTATAAAATCTGAGGAAAATAGTGAGCGAGTTCCACTCCATGTTATTTTTGTCATTTGGATTATATTCTTTCAGGCTTTGAAGTTACCTCTGGATAAATACAAGCAAGAAATCTTCCTTTCTCAAATTAAAGTTCACTGGAAAACATTGTATTACTGAAGAAACTGTTTGGTATTAGAATTTGTATTAATAAGGGTGATTGTTTTTGGTGTTTAACCGGGCTGTCTTTACAGTAAGTTCCTTTTAAAAGAATACAACTATATGGCACTTAAATAGTGCCTTTCATGTGAAGAATTCAAGTACTTCTTCACTGTTCACCTCTTACCTTATGTTGCATTTTTCAGCAGAGAATTTCAAAGTGTTTTTCAAACTTCAAGAAAACCCATTGAATTTGACTTCAGTGGGCTTTGGATCAGGTACTTAATCATGAAGACAGCTCTTGAGGGAAGGGACAGTATTGTCTCAGTTTTAGAGATGGGTAAACTGAGACCCAAAGATGTTGTGTAACTTGTTCAAGGTCACACAGTCAGTCGCAGAACTAGGACTAAAACCCCAAAATCCTGATTTCCATTTTCTCTGACTACACAGTGCTTATGGCTAGCTACTGAACATATCTGTTTGAAACATAGGTATTTATTTTTAACAGCTTGCCAAGAATATTGGGAATGCTGGTTTTAATGAAATTATGGAATTTTGTCTGCCAGCTGATGAGACAGTCAAACCTAATCCAAGCAGCGATATGTAAGTATAGATCCATTACTTGCTGAAAACAGAAGGTATTTAAATTGGCATCAGGAATGTCTTTTGTGCTGCTTAATGTGTTTTTCCACTCCATGTTGGGTGACTATACGTTCCATTTCCCCCACAAATGTAAACCCTTTTTCTGGTGCCTTAATGATCAGTAAAGTATATGTTCACCTCATTTCCCCCTACCTCTGATTCTCCAATAGTGATGGTTATGTGTTACTAAGTCCCTCCATTATACCTATAGTTATGGGACAAACTCATACTGACTGATGGGGATGTTGAAGTCCCCAGGGCACGGCTATAGTAGGAGACCAAGGATTGAAGTCCATGTCCTCTCCTACACTGTTAAATACAAAAAGAAACTAAAATGAAGAACAGCCTGCTGAGAGTCATTGAGCACCCTCAGTACCCAATGACTTTAACTGAAGGGTTCAGTACCTCGCAGAATCAGGCTCTTAAAGTCCCAGCTGCACCCCCATCCCCTTCCCTACTGCATGAACTGAGAGAGAGAAAAATTGTCCCAAGGTGAAGTGAACTCCCTGAGAGTCAGAAACTGCCCTGGCTCAGCAGTACGATATAAGGGAGCGTTACCTACCTGGCTCTTCTCTGTTGTCCGCCATTTCTTTAGTTTGGTGCTGTAAGGAAGGTTCAACTTAACAGAAAACAGATCCAAAAACAAAGCTGTTTTTTCATATTAATGACTCATATATATGAAAAGCATTTGTACTGTCAACTGCTTAAAAGATGGGAAATGAATCTGTGTGATACAGCTCATCTGCCCAACTAAATCTCCTGGGATATGTACAAAATAATAATCTGCAAAAATACCAGATAGTCTTTTTAGGTGGGTGGCCCAAATAAAATGATGTGTTGAATTAAAAGCAACTTCTAACAAAACACTTCATATGAATCTGACTTTACATCTGAATTCTAATTGAAATTGTTACCCACCAACAGTTAAGAATGTGCATTCAACAGCTGTACTATAAATAACATTGCGAGGAACTCTAAAATGAATCTGAGAGGCTAAGCACTGTGAAAGAAAGGGGAAGGGTTAAACAAAATGAAATTCTGTCTAAGAAGGACAAGAGAAGATTTTGAAGCATACAAGCTTCCTGCTCCTTTGCCAGCCTGATAGACAACGAAAAAATTAAAACCAGGAGAATATGCTTTGAACAAAGCAGACTTGCTCTGATTGCCGTAGCTCTTTCAGTAATCTGTAACAGATCATATATTAAATCGTTCATGACAGCAGATTTTAAAAACAATTAACTTCAAATTTAATAATGTAAAACAATAGAGTAGAAGCATAGAAGTGTTTCAATTTGGTGCAGTTTTCAATTGTATTTGACTAAGTATTTGAATATCACATTCCCGGTTTTTTTAGATGTCTTCTCAGGAGCTGGTAATGTTGTAATACTGACCTCTTCATTTAGATTTTAATGTATACAATATGTTCATAGACTAACTTAAAGTGGAAGAAAAAGAAAGAGTAGACAGTTTCCAAACACTGAAAGAATAATTACCTTCATTTTCGGTGACTCCATCCTGTATATCTACTCTGATTTGTCTAATCTATCAATTTTTGATACACCCATTAGTATACTATCTAAGGCCTAAATTGTGGCTTTGCCACAAGCTCCCTGTGTATAGGGTAGTATATATCTGCACCACCTCAAGACCACAACAGGTAAGGAATTATACCTCTGAGAGATACAGTTCACTCAATGTGCCCAGGGTCCCAGGTGGGCCACGCTGAGATTGCCCAGTTAGGGCCAACTGCAAAGAATGGGGCAGACAATCACCAAAACTGGAGGTTATTTCTAATACTTAGATTCACCAAGCCAGCCACAAATCAGCTTCCACAATACCTTAATGGTTACCCAGAAGCCAAAAACATAGTTCCCTTAAAGCAACCCAGCCTATGGACTTCCTCCCAGACAGCCAAGTCAAATATGAGGAGGATTACTGAAATCTTGTTCATTATATAAATAGTTCTATCAGTCCCAAAGGATCAGACACATTACCCTCCAGGTTAAAGAATATTTCAGATCTTACCCAATTCTTATCAACTAAACTAAAAAATTTTAAAAAATAAAAGATAGAGAGCATTGGTTAAAAGATTATTATACATACAGACATGAATGGAGTTCTTAGGTCAGTTTCATAGTAGCGATGGTGAGCTTTAGAATTGCAAAGAGTTTTTTCAGAATTAGTCCATAGGTTCAGTCCAATGTCCAATATCAGGGTGATCCAGAATGGAACTGGAGACCTCAGTCTTTTGGCTCAAACTTCCCCTGATAAAGCTTAAGCAGATCTGAGAAGAAAGGATCAGGTCCCAAGAGCATTTTATAGTTTTCTGGCAAGCTATGATAGTCTCTTGAGAGCAAGTGTTCCTTGGGTGAAGAATAATGTCTTTGAAGTAGAATTACCTATTTCCTATTGTGGCAAATTGCCGGCACTACTATGATGGGTCCCGCACTTTCTCTTCTTGTGGGGGGGTTTCAGGGTGCCATTTCTTGCCCCTGAACTGGGGTAACAGCTATCCTACTAGTATCCCAGGGAAGGGGAGTGGAGAGGGAGGGACCCAGGCCTGCCCTCTACTCTGGGTCCCAGCCCAGGGGCCCTATGATAGTAGGTGAACCACTTGTACCAGTGATTCTTTCCCCTGGGCTACTTCCCTCTCCTGACCTTCAGCTTGTGGGGCTTCCTGCCTTCCCTCTGCACAAGCCAGGTGTCCCTTTACCTAGGATCTTGGTCTTCTTAGCCCGCTGCAGCACTTCTCAAAACTCTCCTCCACTTTCCTTCGAACTGCTCTTTGTTCCACCACCAAACCACTCTGCTCCAGCTCCTCCTCTGGCTGATTGAAGCAGGGGGATTTTATCAGGTGACTGGTTTCAGGTGCTCTAATTGGTTTCAGGTGTTTTTAATTAATCTACAGGGAATAAGGCTTCTCCTCACCCTAGATCACTCTCCTGCTGCCTTCTGGCCATGCTGTATCACACTATGTATACACAGGTAACTAGTTGCATTCATCAGCATAAGGTAATTATCCGTTAAGCAGTTTATAGACAGGTTACTACAAACTTGAGAGAAAAATATAGACAATGACATTATTACACCCGAGTTTCAACTACATGTTAATATTCCCTTTTGATCTCTGATTTAATAGATATAGAAACAACAAGGAACCATCTGTTTACATAGTTAATATCTAACAGTATATATATGTAAACACATACAATTAGTATAACCTCTAATTCTCTAACAATACAGGTTTGCATTTCAATGTTTTAGTCTCTCTAACATGAAATGGCCCTAATTACCATTTACATATCCTTTAATATGTCTCTAAACGTTAATCTGGGTTAGTAAGCCAGCTAGCTGTGTAACACTTTCTGGCCCTGTGTCACAGATACAATTCACTCCCTTCTCCTGCCTTTCTCTGGTGGGGAAAGGGGGTAGTAATTTGGGCATATAGCAGCAACAACATGCTCTAACTCATGTGTTCTATTCATTATTATGATTATTTGTATTACTGTAACACCTAGGAGCCCTAAGTATGACCCGACTGTTGTGCTAAGCTCCGTACAAACAGAACAAAAAGATGGGCCCTGCCCCAAAGAGTTTACCATCTAAGTATAAGGCAAGAAGTGACAGATAGGGAAGTACAAGTAACCAGTGTGACAATATTGGTCAGGATGCATACCAACAGCTCCAAGGCTCCACCCATTCCCTGGCTATATGTTCTGGATATGGGAAGTAGTGGGCATACAGAACCTGTTTACTGTTATGAATCTGGATCCAAGGTCTGGGTCGTATGTGCAGGGGTGTAAGGAAGGTTTCTTGTACCCCTGCACGAGCAACTAGTATAAACAGCAAGCTAGCTCAGTGCATGTTACATAGGGTTAGTGTCAGCAAACCAAAATATGAAGCTTTGAGGTGACTCAAGCATAAATCTGGTATAATCATGAACGCAATTTCACATCAGGGTTTTAGAAGAGACAAAATTGTTGCCAAATGTCTCTGTGTTTTTCTGTATCACTGAGGATACTGGATGTTCAGTTCATCATAACGTTAATACAGTAGAACCTCAGAGTTAACGGACTCCTCGGGAATGGAGGTTGTCCGTCACTCTGAAATATTCATAACTGTGAACAAAGTTCAGTTCAGGCTCCAGCAGCTGACACTCCAGGCTAGACTTCAGCAGTAGCTGAGCGCCCTACTCAGTGCTGGCATGAGTTTGCAAGCTTGTCCCCCTCCAAGTGGGGGGGGGGGGGGGGGGAGAGTGTGTGTGTGAGAGAGAGAGAGAGAACCTCCCGGGGGTTAAATCACATCCCCCCTGGTTTCCTGCTCTGCACCCCCTAGCTAGCTTAAGGGGCTGCCCTGCACATGGGAGTGGGGTGGGGACAGGCAGCCCAGATGTGCCTACCTTTAAGATGCAATACAGGCACACTATAATATTTGCTTTTTTTGTGTGTGTTTGTGAGGGGAGGGGTCTTTGCTGCTACCTGATTGGTTACTTCCGGTGTCACATGGTGTCCAGTTGACTGGTCAGTCTGGTTGTCATATCTTTGAGGTTCTACTGTATTTGTATTTTACACTGGATGTATAAAACAAACTGCATGTCATACATATGTCTTTGAGAGTAGGGAAGTATCACAATGGATGTGAAACCACCCTTCTCCAGAACAGAGATTGTTTAAAATATATTTGCCTGCTTATGTATGTGTGTCTGTAGAGATCCTGTTAAAAGTTTTAAAAGTAAATTATATTCAATTTCAGGAATGCAAGAAAAGATTATATTACTGCCAAGTATATTGAGAGAAAATATGCAAGGAAGAAACATGTTGACAATGCAGCTAAACTGCATAGCCTCTGTGAAGCAGTCAAAGCAAGAGACATTTTTGGATTGGTTCAAGTATATGCTGATGGTGTGGATTTGACTGAAAAAATTCCACTAGCCAATGGACATGTAAGAGTGGCAAATTTTCCTATGCAGCATTTTAATAAGAGATGCAGCATGGTTTTATTAACGAAAGTGACAACTAATAATTTGAGTAACTCACGAGTCCTCGTTATTGTAAGATGTTTTATAATAGCAAAAGAAGAGAGTAAATGAATTTAACCAAAATTAAAATCACTCTTAATTTATTTTCATGATTTAAAATGCACTACTTAAAAACAACCCAAGTCTGTTTTCTATTTTGTTTTAACGAGTTTTATTTGTCTTTTGCGGGGAGGGAGGAGTTTCTACACAAGAATATCTTTCAATATAGCATGTATAAGGATATTGAAAATTTAACATTTGGATTCATCTGATTGACGTGCTGCTAGAGTTTCATTATTAGAATTGAAAATCAATTTTTCTGGAATTGTTTGGTCTTCCACATTTGTTGTTCTTGTAATCTGTTTAGGAAGAGATCTGATAATGGGACAGTTCAGAAAGTAGCCTATAGTGCTAATGTTACTGAAAGCAACATTAATTGACTGAAAAGCCACATAGAAGAACTGGAACATCAAAAACAAAACAAAACCTCACTTTTTGTGCTTGATAACTTCAAGCTTTCTCAAAACACATTTGTAATTCTGTTTATATGTGTGGGGTGTGTGTTTAAATCAGAGCTTTCTAGTTTGATAAGAAGAAAGAGATAACTAGATTTCAGGCTCAAAAATAGATTCCTTTATTGTTACTAGAAAGAATTCTCCCAAGTTTTTTATACAGCTGTGAGGGACTTTTGTTTGTTTGTGTTTTTAGTTTTAAGTCTGAACAGTCAGCTGGACAGCCTTTCTGGATATTGAACGTAACAAGCATTCCCCTTTGTAAAAGCCCATATCCAGAATTAATTCACCCTTTAGGACTCAATTCAGCAGAGCATTTATGCACATGCTTAAGTCCCAGTAACTTCAATGAGACTTTTAAGCGTCTTGCTGAAGAGAGGGTGGATGAACTGGAGCCATAGCTTTTAAAACTACACCTGAATTTTCCCACAGCAAGTCTGCACTCCTGTATATACATTAACTCTTTTAGGTTTTATGGAGTTGGCAGCTTGGTGTAGTGTAACTAAGCCTGGTTATAGAGTTAAAGGAAACGCATACACAGTGGTATGAAAGCCAGAAGTGGTAAATGCTGTCTTTTGCCATTTTCACTTGATTTGAGATTCTTTTAATAGATTTAATTTGAATGCCAGAATGTACCACTAGATCATCTAGTTTGACCCTCTGTATATCACAGGGCATTAAATTTCACTCAGATAACTCTTTTTATTAAGCTCAGTAAGTTTAGTTCGACTAAAGCATTTCAGTCTTCAGGAGACTAAACTGTTATGTGCCATGGCCAGAGAACAGGAGAGACCAAGATGCCACTAATGCCCGAAGTTCCTGCAATGGCAGAGAATTGATTAGATGGGTTATGCCCAGATGATCCTAACAAGTGATCCAGGCTGCCTAGGAGGGCAAAAAACCTCCCAAGGTCCCTGTCAATGTGACCTTTGGGAAAATTCCTTCTGGCCCCAAATTTGGCAGTCAGTTTAACACGGAGCAAGTGAGCAAGACGCATCAGCCAGACATGTAAGAAAAAGGTTTCTCTGTACTACTTTGGACTGCTTGTAAAGTTTGCTGGAGAAAAGAGCAATCTTAAGCAAGACCAGGAACTGGAGTCAGTGGTCCAGATTTCCAACTCACTGATCCAGGCATAAACCAAGACTAATTCTGTTGATGCTTATGGAATTACATCAGTGTAAAACTGGTGTGAAAGGAGAATCAAGCCCACTATTTTCTGACATATTCTAAACTGTAAATGTCTGGAGAAGAGTATTACATTCAGATTCGTAGGGAAAATGTAATTTTTAAATTTTTTTTACTTTAAGAGGCAGGCAGAAATCAGTATTCAGGAGTTGCACTGTTACAGTGTAGAATGTGTACAATGTAAAATGTGAGACATTTTCCCTAAATATTCTTAGCTGATAGTCAAAAGAAACACATTTGTTTTTTTAATTTAGGAGCAAGACGAAACAGCACTTCACCTTGCAGTTCGATCAGTTGATCGAACTTCACTTCACATAGTTGACTTTTTAGTGCAGAATAGGTAAGTGTATAATTAATTATTAAAATGCAACTGTTTGAGCTATGTGAAATAGTACTCCACATAGAGTTACAGTGGGGGGTGAATTTGATTCAAAAACTTTAATTCTGTCTTTTGAAAATCTAGTTGCCCAAGTGTTTGTGGGAAGATAACTATATTAGCATGTGGCCAGGAAATTAATTTGAACCAACTTTTTCCCCCAACAGCGGCAACCTTGACAAGCAAACATATAAGGGTAGCACAGCTTTGCATTACTGCTGTTTGACTGACAATGTTGAGTGCCTCAAACTGCTTCTGAGAGGGAAGGCTTCTATTGAAATAGGTAAAAAGATAATGTGTACTTCGTTTTAATATTTGCTACTGTTGCAAATGGTCTCTGAGAAGAGTGTAGCAATGATAATTGAAGATTAGTAATGCGTCTGCATTTCCCCCTTCTATTGTGTAACATGTTCCACTGTATAATATCTAAATTTTTTTAGAAATGATTAAAATACTGATTTTTTTAAAAAAAATCAAGTTTAAACAAAGCAGGATTGATTGATTAAAATCTGCGATTTAAATCATCATTAGATCATCGATTTTAATCAATTTTCCCATTTCTATTTCCATTATTATCTGAAGAAAGATGCATTCTCACTGGTTGATATAACTGATAAAACATGTTGTTTTGCAACTAAATAGAGCCTTTACTCTAATTTTGGTACACCTTTTTGCCACCTAGGATGGTACACTATAACTATATATATTTATTTAAGCAATTCTATAGCTATAACATTTTGAGGTTCAGCCCAGACCAGTGAGAGGTTGTGTTGTCACCTGCCCTGTAACCGTGGGTGCCTGAAATGCTCACAGCCCAGACACCAGCATCCAGTTGACAAGCATGTCGTTCCCTGAGTGTCTGTGTCCTGAATAGCCTTGATTCAGTGGTCTAAAACACAGCAGCTCCACTCTGGTCTCCACCAGCCTTGGTAGTAATACTTGCAGGGTGACCACAACTCACTGCCAATCCCAGATTTCCCCAAAACCGTCTGCCATGAAGTGTCCAACTCTCTCCTGGAACACTGAGGGAAGTAATAAGGTTTGTTGCTCCTTTAAAGAGACAAAAGTACAGCGTATTACTTCAACAATCCTTTCAATTCAAACACAGCACTGAATTGGATTATAGTAAAAATAAAACAAGTGTATTAATAAAAGGACAATAGGTTAAGTGATTGGAATGTAGAAAGTGATTGGAAGTAGAAAGGATTGAACAGATTACAAACAAAAATAAAAATACATGTTCTAATGGCTAAAACCTAACTTAACACGATACGGACTTTGCCCAATGTAGTTTTCTCACCATTCTTTGTCTGGCATAGCTGACCAGACCCAGTGGCCAGGCCTCAACACTGAGCACAAAATGCTTGGTTCCTTTGTCGTCTTAGGTGTAGGATAAAGATGGAGTCTCTCTCTCTGTCCCTTATATTCCCAAAGGAATTTTCTTTGTCGTACAAGTCAGGAAGGCCTCTTGGAAATTTGGTCTCCTGTGTCTTTCTGAGATGCAGGAGCCATGTTAATTCTCTGTCTCTTGAGTTCAGTCTTAGGATAACCCTCGCTGGTTTAGCTTGATAGTTTCGTTTATCTTTCATGTAAACGCACCTTCCTTGTCTCTGCCTGATGACCAGGTTGGCCAGCCAAGCAAATACACGTTCCATTGTCTAGGGGCAGACTGGGCTTATGCACTGATTGTCAGACACATTTTAAGTACATAATTCTAGCACATACCCATAACTCTTTGAACATACCCCATACATACAATATGCAGGAATATTAATGACCAGTGAGTTATTAGTTTTCCACTGATGTCTTACATGCCGCCTTTTAGATACAGATTATAACAACAGTGTGTTAAGTGTAGTGAGTATGTCAGGCCTGACAAGAGCTGCTGACACAGAGTAGTGAACCATCACTGGGCCTCTGTGTCATTAATAGCTTAATATTTCAGTTTCTTATTAATTGTACATTTTAATATGTTAGAAAATGGTGAATGAAATAACTCTTATTTACTAGATGATTAACTTTCAGAGATGAAGAAACTTGCAGCCCTGCTGCCCGGCAGGAGTGGTGGACCAGAGCGCTGGTGGTGCGGCACGCTGAGGCTGCAGGGGAGGGGCTGGGGGATAGCCTCCTCGGCCGGGAGCTCAGAGGCCAGGAAAGACGGTCCCGCAGACCATAGTTTGCCCACCTCTGAGCTAGATGTTGCTTTGGGGAACTTAACATGAGGGAAGATCAGATTTAGAATAACTTAGTTTGGTTCATTTCTTGTGATCATTCTGGGATCAGTTAACAGGAGCATCATACGTAAGATATAGGAGCTTATTTTCCTATTCTTCTTGGCACTGGTGAGGCCTTAGCTGGAGTACTGTGTCCAGTTCTGGTTGCCACACTTTAAGAAAGATGTGGACAAACTGGAGCGAGTTCAGAAGAGAGCAATAAAAGGTTTAGAAAACCTGACCTATGAGGAAAGGTTAAAAACACTGGGAAATGGTTAGCCTTGAGGAAAGAAGACTGAGGGGGAAACCAGATGATACTCTTCAGATATGTTAAGGGCAATTATAGAGAGGACAGAGATCAACTGCTGTCCATTTAATTGAAGGTAGGACAAGCCGTAATGGTCTTAATCTGCATCAAGGAAGATTTAGGTTAGATACTACGAAAAGCTTCCTAATTATAAATATGGTTAAATACAGTACTGGAATAGGGTTCCAGGGAGGTTGTGGAGTCCACATCATTGGAGGTTTTTAAGACTAGGTTAGACAAACATCTTCCAGAGATATTCTAGGTCCTGTCTTGAGGTCCCTTCCAGCCCTACATTTCTGTGATTCTGTGATTACATAACTATAGGTTTACCTCATGTTTAATAATGTGCTCGTGTCACCTATTACACATAGCAGTGTGACTTTCTCTTCTCACTGAATTTTAGCCAATGAAGCTGGAGAGACGCCGCTTGATATAGCTAAACGTTTAAAACATACACACTGTGAAGAGTTGGTAAGTTTTGCATCTTCCATTATGATTTTGTTGTTATAAATAGAATTATTTCTGAACATTTAGTAGTTCATAGTGGGTATTCAGTGAGTATTTGCATCACAGAAATACCATCAGCATCTGTTCAGTGTCCTGTAAGAAACGAATTGATGAAATCAGTCCCGTACCTCCTTGATTGGTGTCCACATATCAAAAACATATCAAAAACTGCCATAATAGTTAACTTCTTTGTTTAGCAGTCTCAACAGAGAAGCCAATAATTGAAGCAAATAAGGCCTGAGTTACCTTTTTGCTCCATGACATAACTAAGGAGCATTGTTGGGTAGTGCAAGGCCAAGCTGCATCTGATTTATTTGCTCTGTGAATAAACAGAAGATTTCAGTCTTCAAGTTATTGCCTGTCCAATAACTTTCTGAAGCACTAAACTCTGTTTTAAAAGACATAAATATACTGATTTTTACATCTGTTCAAGGAAGTTATATTTTAACTGTGCATAACTACTGCAACATGGCATTGTCACTAACAGACTTCTTTGTTTCCTTAGCTTACTCAAGCATTATCTGGAAGATTTAATTCTCATGTTCATGTAGAATATGAATGGCGGTTACTCCATGAAGATCTGGATGAAAGTGATGATGATGTGGATGAAAAGCTGCAGGTTTGTGCCTGCCACTGTACATTTAACTTTACAAATGTATCTTTTAAAAATATTTGTATGCTTTAGATAAAATGTTACATTGTTTCTATAGATAACGGTGCAAAATAATGTAAATGAAATTTCATAATGAAAATCTGTGGTTTTGTTTCTAGATAATTTCCTGAATTATAGTTTGTCTGCCTTTTCCTGTTGGTTTTAATTACAAAACAATTTAGTCTGTCATGGTCAGATGGTGCCTTTGAGATGTAAAGGAGGGAAATTGAGGCATGTCGTGACTCCTCCTCTTCCCAAAGCTGGCATTTTTGTGATAGTCAGCTAGTGCAGAACACAATACAGTTTGTTTCAGTAAATCAAGAGTTTTTATATTTATGGGACTCATAGCAGAAGCCAACATCAAAGATAGGAAAGGTGCCTTCAAAAGATAGTGATTCATTATAGAATCTTCACATACATGTAACATGGCTGAGATCAATGGCTCTGGTCTTGCAGATAGTTATGCATGGGCTTCATTTCAGTGTGATTAATCCTGTGCATTAAGTTAAGCATGTCCATTAGTTTTTGCAGGATTGGGGCCTTAGCTCTGAATCCTCTCCGTAAAATGCATATTTTCCTTTCCATATTCTGAGCTGGTGGTATTGATGGTTTTAGGGTAAAATTTTCACAAGTATTTGAGTGACTAAGTCTCATTTCAAAATGGAACTTAGGGCCAAAATGTTAAGGGTATTTAGATGCCTAAAAATGCAGATTGTTGCCTGATGAGATTCAGTTTCTCCTTGACTGTCTTCAGTGATGGAGTCCTTTGCAAAAGATTGGGGTTCATAGGCCATTTGCTGCAACTCTTCATTGGATCCTGATAAGGTTTTGTCCTTATTATGTGGCATTAGGTATAATAGCCATATTGCTGTGTAGAATATCCTTTTCCTGCTATAAACCTTTCTTCCAGCCAGCTCTATTATGGTTGTTAAACACTTTAGATCTTCTTGTCTGTTGTATCCATCCATTGATTGCTTAATTATTTTGAAGGCTAGGAGTTTGTTATAACATGTGATTCTAAAGTAACAGAAGGGGAGAGGCTTTCATATTCTAAATGAAGATGTGAATTAGTATAATTGGCTGTCATTCATGTCATTTTGATAACTTTTTTTTTAACCAGTTGGGATGCTGTGCCTTGAATCATGGATATATTCTGAGGACAATAGCATATGTGTTCACTAGACTGTGGATATAAATACCTACTTGGCCTGAATGCAGTTGCTAAATGGCTCATTTTATTTATACCAATAGTCTACACAGCTGTGTGTTTATCTAACCTTATTTTTAAAGGCACATTTATACTCTTGTTGATATCTGGAATGTTACAACTCAGTCCTATGCTAAACATATGAACCCATGACTCTGTCCATTACAGTTATCGTTAGAGAACAATAATTACAAATGACTACTGTTACAATAGGAAAAAGAAGTCTGAAATACATGTAGCAAACAGATGACTTGCCGTAAAATTTGAAGTGAATTAATTAGGGCGCATATTGATAGTGTGCAGAGGCTGATCAACACTCTCTCCCTCCTGTCAAACTCACCCATCTCCCTTTAATCCTTCTATGAACTGGACCCGCTTCCTCTTTAGTAAGCTGAAGAGAGCTGGCGAGAGGCTTGGACTACTGTGCCGTTCTTGCTTATGGGTAACATTTTCAAAAGTGTGTTTTGTTTAGTCTTCTAAGAAACAGGATCAGACTTTAACAACAGTGACAACAGCTCCAGTCCATCTCTACTAACTTCTTCTCTTTTTCCCAAAAGGACAGTTAAGACCATCTTTAATGCTATCCTAATGAGGGTTTTTTTCCTTCTAAAGACTCTTACCCGCTAAAGGAAAAGGGAACAAGGGATTTTGTTAAAATGAAAGCCTTATTTAATACATTATGTTTCAAAATGTTTAACTGTTTTTCTTTTCCTTCTGTATCTTTAATAAAAGGTTAAAAGGATTTTAATGGTGTGTTTACCATGGGACTAAGTAGGCTAATGTCTCTGTATACCAAACCCTGGACTGTGTTTAAAACTGGTTAATGTTGGATAGTAGCTGGGTTATGGTAACACCATTAGCCCATATATTCTCTCTAAATTAATACAACGGGCCTGATATAAAAGATAGGGCAGAGGGAGAACACACTGATAGGAATCTCAGCACTCTCCCATATCCCAGCAGCGTATGGAGTTAGGAGATAGCTTTTCATCTAGGTGTTGCCCCTGGTCAGTGGGGCCCCTCAGCTAACATAACAGTCTCTGGCAAATAGCTATTAGATGTTGGGTAAAATTTCTAAACCACATGTGAGAGTTGATGGATCTGGGCAAGAGAGATTGATGAAATACGTTAGAAAAGAGAAGAATGGCATTGAGGGAAGGGGGAGAGAGGGAGGAGAAGGATTTTGGTGGGAGAAGTGGGGGGAAGAAAGGAAAGAGGTTACAGAGAACAATGTAGGGAAAGAGAGAGATATGATAAGGTACTGAAAGGTGAAAGAATGAAAAAAAGGAAAGAAACGTTAGACATGGCATGGTCAGGACATTGGACTGGAACTTAGGAGACCTTTGTTCTTTTACTGGCTCTACAATAACCTGCTGTATGATCTTGGGGAAGTCTTTTCATCCCTCAGTGTGTGGGTTTCCCCTCCTACCCTTTCTTTGGGCTAGCCTACACTTACCCGCAGCGTCGGAGGCGTCGGATCAATCTTCTGGGTTCAATTTATCGCGTCTTGTCTAGACGCGATAAATCAAACCAGGAAGTGCTCCCCCATCGACGCTTGTAATCCTGCTCGCTGCGAGGAGTAAGTGCTGTCGACGGGGGAGCCTGCCCGCTGCGTGTGGACCCGCAGTAAGTGCTTTGAAGATCGAACTAAGATACTTCGACTTCAGCTACATTATTAACGTAGCCGAAGTTGCGTATCTTAGTTCGACAGGGAGGGTTAGTGTAGACCAGGCCTTTGTCTTGTCTGTTTAGATTGTAAGTGCTTTGGGACAGGAACTGTCTTTTATTATGTATTTGTGCAGTGCCTAGCACGATGGGGCCTGAGTCTCATTTGGGACCTCTCAGTGCTGCCATAATACATCATAGGTGGTGGTGGTGATTATGATGATAATAAATAGACACTAGGGAAAATGCAATGAAAGATGCACCACGATCTATTATAGAAATGAGGGGGGAAAGTTACTGAAGCCAAGAAAGGAAAGAAGGCTCAAGAGAGAAGTAGTAAGCGACATTTTAAAATATAATTACATAGCAAATTGATTGAGACCATTTGTTACAATTAAAAACATATCCAATAAATGGTGCACAACCATTTTTTTTCCTTTTAAATTATATGAGGGAAATGTGGCTTTAAGGGGAGGTGTGGTCAGGAGTTGTAGTGACAGCAACACAAGTATGATACATTTCAAGAGTTAGTGGGCATAGTCCTCTGGCTAGCAAGTGTTGGGTATATATTTCAAGCCTTGCTGAATATGCTAACCTAACTAATGTGCATTTTTTTGTTTGTTTTGGTTTTAGCAACCCAGTCCTAATCGGAGAGAGGACAGGCCTGTCAGTTTCTATCAGCTGGGATCAAACCAACTTCAGCCTAATGTAGCATCTTTGGCAAGAGATGCAGCAAATATTGCTAAGGATAAACAAAGAAGTTTTATGCCTAGTATATTACAGAATGAAACCTATGGAGCAATACTTAGTGGCAGTCCACCTCCCATTCAACCTGCAGTACCTGTTACTACAAGTGCACCTCCTCTACCTCCAAGGAATATTGGCAAAGGTACTAACGCTGGAAAATATAGTGTTTTAGAAGAAATGGAATCATAACATTTTTTTTCTTACATTTTGAAGATTTGTTTTACAGTTACTTTGCACAGGTAGGTATTGGAACTATTTACTGATTTTTTTATTTTATTTTTTAACTTGAAGTGAATCTGCACAACATATTCTGAATTTGATTTACATTGTATGGGTTAGTGAAGGAAAATATATCTGAATTTTTCTTCAGGTATACAGAATGTGTGTGAAAATAATAGATGTATAAAGAAAAATCAATAAAGCTCAAGCTCATTACAAGAAATGAGTAACAGCCCAGATGATCAACTTCATCAACTGCTTTTTGCTTGTGTTCCAAATTTTAAAACTTTTATTTCCTAAAGGTGTCTCAGTCTGATTTGTACTGAACATCCATAACCATCTAGCTGTTGTGGAAATGCTTCTCTTTAAAAGAGAGTATGAAGAAAGATAGGCAATGATAACATTACAGACACTCTTCTTAAATCTGTGCTAGAAAGTGTGGAAATAAAGAGTGAAATATAAGATACATATACAGTTTGGAGAACTAGGAGTTTTACGGGATTGGTAACTGACCAAAACATAACTCCCATTACTCATTATCAGGGATCCTAGGAATCCGTTTGCCATGGAAAAACACGGAATTTGTGTTTTTACATTTTGTGAAAAAATAAAAACCTATATTAACTATTGTTCTTCTTCGAGTGCTTGCTCATATGTATTCCAATTAGGTGTGCGTGTGCGGCGTGCACGATCGTCGGAAGATTTTTACCCTACCAACACTCGGTAGGCCAGCTGGCCCCCTCTGGAGTGGCGCCGTTGCGGCGCTGAATAAATACCCCAGCCGGCCCAGCGCCCTCTCAGTTCCTTCTTACCGCCCGTGACCGTTGTTGGAACTGTGGAGCGCAGCACAGCTGATCTCCACCTCCCTAGCTTAGTTAGCACTCGTTTACCATTGTGAATAGTTTTAAGTACTTTTAAGTAGTTGTTAATAGTTTCTGATAGTTTGTTTGAAGTTAGTGTAAATAGTTGTGGGAGATAAGGGGTTTCTCCCCTGTCTCCTTCCCGGTACCGGGCCGATGCCTGGCTCTCCGGGATTCAAGCCATGCTCGGCCTGCTTGAAGCCGATGCCCACGGGGGACCCCCATGATTCCTGCCTGAAGTGCCTCAGGGAGTCCCATCTTCCAGATAAGTGCCGTATCTGCAAGGCTTTCAAGCCTCTAACCAAGAAGGAGCGGGACTTTAGGTTGAAGCAGCTCCTATTGGAAGCGGCACTTAGCCCGATGTCGGCCCTGCACCGCAACCCGGTACCAACTTCGGTGGCAAGTACGGCGTCAGCGGCCCTGGAGCGCCCGAGTTCGAGCAAGGAGCCCCGGCACCGGACAACTCAGGCCGTGATCCCTCAGAGGTGCAGTTCGATGTCCCCGACATTGAGGAAGCAGGGCCCAGGACTGGCACCACCCCTGGCGCCGCTGCAACCGCAGCCGATTCAGGACCACCCGGCCAAGCCTTCCAGCCTGGCGCCAGCACAGATGACTCCGGTACCGCAAGGTCCGTTGAGCTCAGTGCCCTTGTCTAAGACTCCCGCACCGTCGACTCCGGCTCCGCAGAGTCCGTTGAGTTCGGTGCCACCAATGATGCTGGCACCAGCCCCGTTGACTCTGGTACTGCAGAGACCGTTGAGTTCGGGGCCGCCAGCTAAGACTCCGGTACCGATGACTCCGGTACCGCAAGGTCCGTCGAGCTGGGTGACCGCCAGCTTCCCGGTGTGTACCGAGGTAGAGCTCATGCTGCTGTCCACTCCGGACACCTTCTCGGCAGGAAGGGACCTTATCGCGATGACTGATCCGGCACCGCATCAATCTCCGGTACCGCCATTAAGAGTCATCCCGTCCCGAGGCAAGCCAGCCATGCTACGCCCGGGGCCGCATGCCGAGATCAGCCAACGTCGGTCCAGATCTCACTCTCGGTGCCGCTCGCAGTCCCGGCACCGATCCTCTTCTCGGCGCCGGTCGTACTCGCAGCGCCGCTCAAGGTCGACCTCCAGGCATGGTCGGCATTACTATGATTCCCGGTACCGCTCCCGGTCCCATGGCCGATCTCAGCGCAGATCCCCGGACGACCGACCTCGCTACCAGTTGCCGAGATGTACGCGATCCAGGTCGGGCTCCCGGTACCGAGATAGCCATCGGTACTGATCCAGGTCCTGGCACCGATCCCCGTCGCCACTGCACAGCACGGCTCCGCGGTCTGGATTACAAGGCCACTCCGCTCCACCTTGGCCCTCTCGCTCGGCCTCTCGGTCCTCCAGGGCTGGCAGTGGCTACTATATGGACCAGAGCCACGTGGTAGAGGGCCCTAACCGTTGGCAAGACGATATGCAGAACCTGGCCAAGGGTCCACAACAGTGGCCTTTCTGGACACCGATGGCGTTCCATCAGTCCAGAGCCTCCCAATCAGCTCATTCGGAGGCCCGGGCACCGGGGGCAACGGTGTCCCGCCCTCCCCCGGAGGCCCCAGAACCACCGGCCCAATCATCGGCTGAGGTTCCAGACCCTGAGGCCACGGGTTTGGAGGCAGCAGAGTTTCCACAACAAGACCTGCCCCAGGACCCTCTAGTCCCGGGATTATTGTCCTCCGCCTCCCTGGACGAGGCAGTGGCAGGGGCATCATCCTCGGGCCCGCCCCCTATTGATCTCTGGGACCACCAAGACCTGCTTCGCAGATTGGCTCTCAATATGAACCTGCAGGTGGAGGAGGTGGTGGAGCTCGAGGAAGTGGTGGTGGACATCCTGACAGCTGGTTCCCCCACTCGGGTAGCCGTACTGTTTGTATGGACCATACACACCAACGCCACTTCAATTTGGCAATCTCCGGCTTCGATACCCCCCAGTGCCAGGGGGGTGGAGAGAAAATACATGGTGCCGCCAAAGGACTTTGAGTATCTGTACACTCACCCCCCAACCGTGCTCCTTGGTCGTTCAATCTGTGAACGAGAGGGAGAGACATGGTCAACAGGCCCCTGCGCCTAAGTCCAAAGACGCCAAATGCTTGGATCTGTTTGGCAGGAAAATCTACTTCCGGGGTGGCCTTCAGCTCAGAGCGGCTAACCAGCAAGCCCTCCAGAGTTGTTATAATTACAACACCTGGAACTCAATGCAAAAATTCAAAGAATTTGTGCCCCAGGAGTCCAGGCAGGAATACTCGGCCTTGATAGAGGAGGGCAAAAAGGTGGCCAGAACATCATTGCAGGCCTCCTTGGACATAGCTGACTCAGCGGCCAGAACAATAGCTTCAGGAGTTGCCATGCGCCATATCTCCTGGCTTCAGTCCTCCACCCTCCCTCCAGAGGTGCAGTATACGATTCAGGACCTGCCCTTCGATGGGCAGGGCCTGTTTTATGAGAAAACAGACTCAAGGTTGCAGACCCTGAAAGATGGTCGCACCATCATTCGCACGCTGGGGATGCATACCCCAGCCACGCAGCGCAGGCCCTTCCGGCCCTTTGCGCAGCGCCCCTACACCGTGCCCAGGCCTAGACAGGACTTCTCAAGAAGACGCGGCCGGGGCGGTAGAAGGAGGCAACCGGGTCACCAGACTGGCCAGAGCCAGGGCCCCCCTAAACCATCGGCGGGGCCCAAGCAAAACTTTTGAAGTGACGTCCGAGGGCGGAGCACCAGTCTCAATACAGGACCCGTCCCCTCCTTTCAGAGACCGCCTTTCCCATTTCTTCCGTGCATGATCGAATATCACCACAGACCGTTGGGTTTTACGCATGGTGGAAAGAGGATACCATCTGCAATTTCTTTCCCCCCCCCCCACCCACCCCCCCCACTCTCCCTCTTTGTCCCTCTTCAGGGACCCTTCTCACGAGCAACTCCTAATTCAGGAGGTGCAAACGCTCCTCACTATAGGGGCAATAGAAGAGGTTCCAAGGGAGTTCAGGGGCAAGGGGTTCTACTCCCGATATTTCCTGATCCCCAAATCAAAACGGGGGCTATGTCCTATCTTGGACTTGCGCGGACTCAACAAATTTATGGTAAAGTTGAAGTTCTGCATGGTTTCCCTGGGTACTGTTAACCCTTCTCTGGATCCTGGAGACTGGTACGCTGCCCTCGACATGAAGGATGTGTATTTCCATATCGCAATCTACCCACCACACAGACGCTTCCTCTGCTTTGTGGTAGACCAAAGACACTTTCAGTTCGCTGTCCTTCCCTTCGGCCTATCCACGGCACCAAGGGTGTTCACGAAGTGCATGGCCATTGTGGAGGCCGCTGTTCGTCGACGGCAGATTCAAGTGTTCCCCTACCTCGACGACTGGCTTATCGGCGGCAACTCCAGCAGCCAAGTCCAGTCACAGGTTCAGACGGCCATGAGCATGTTCAATCGGCTCGGCTTGCACCTGAATGTAGAGAAGTCCACTTTGGAGCCAACCCAAAGGTTAGATTTCATAGGAGCAGTACTGGACTCGACTCTCGCCCGAGCGTTTTTGCCAGAGGCATGCTTCCAGGCTCTCGTAGCCATCATACGTGGCCTTCAGTGCTTCCCAACCTCGACAGCTCGAAGCTGCCTCAGCCTGCTCGGTCACGGCATCCTGCACATTCGTGATCAGACACGCCAGATTACGCCTCTGTCCGTTCCAGGCATGGCTCTCGTCAGCATATCGTCCACGCAGAGACAGCATGGACGTGGTATTGAAGGTGCCATCGCAGGTCCTAGCCTCCCTAGACTGGTGGCTGGATCCCAAGAAGGGGCTGGAAGGGATGCCATTCCATGCGCCACAGCCCTCCCTAGCCCTGACCACAGATGCGTCATCCCTCGGTTGGGGGGCCCACCTGAAAGATCTTCAGACACAGGGCCTGTGGTCAGCTCAGGAATTAGACCTCCACATCAACGTCAGGGAGCTACGGGCAGTGCGCCTTGCCTGCCAAGCCTTTTCCAAGCACCTTCAGGGTCGTTGTGTTGCAGTCCTCATGGACAACACAATGGCCATGTATTATATCAACAGGCAAGGAGGGACACGTTCATCCCCGCTCTGCCAAGAAGCCATACGGTTGTGGGAGTTCTGCATAGCCCACTCCATCCACCTGGTGGCCTCCTTTCTCCCAGGGGTTCAGAACACCGTGGCGGACCACCTCAGCAGATCCTTCCAGGCGCACGAGTGGTCCATTCGCCCGGATGTTATCCATTCTGTCTTCTGGAGTTGGGGATTTCCCCACATAGACCTGTTCGCGACTCGCGAGAACCGGAAGTGCCACGTGTTCTGCTCGCTCCAGGGACGCTCCCCAGGCTCCGACAGACACTTTTCTTCTGCCTTGGACAGACCACCTGTCCTATGCCTTTCCATCTTTGCCGCTGGTCCACAGGGTCCTGCTCAAGTTACGCAGGGACAGGGCCCGCCTAATCCTGATCGCCCTGGCGTGGCCCAGGCAGCATTGGTACACCACTCTCCTAGAGCTCTCGGTGTCCGCCCCAATCACTCCTCCATTGTGGCCGGACTTGATTACTCAGGAGCACAGCAGGCTTCGTCATCCCAACCTGCAGTCTCTCCACCTCACAGCGTGGCTGCTGCATGGCTGTACCAGTCAGAGTTGTGTTGTTCCAGCCCGGTTCAACAAGTTTTGCTAAGTAGCAGGAAGCCCTCTACCAGGTCCACCTACTCGGCCAAGTGGAAACATTTTTCCTGCTGGTGCGGCCCCCGGGGTATCAACCCTTCGCAGGTGCTGGTGCATACCATTCTGGACTACCTCCTGTCTCTGAAGGAGCAGGGTCTAGCGCTTTCCTCGTTGAAGGTCCACCTGGCGGCAATCTCGGCCTTTCATCCTGGCGAGAGTGGACGCTCGATCTTTTCCAACCCCATGGTCAGCAAGTTCCTCAAGGGGTTAGAGCGATTGTATCCATTAGTTCGCCATCTTGGGACCTCAACCTTGTGATAATCAGGCTCATGGGGGCCCCATTCGAGCCTATGGCCACCTGCTCGCTCCTGTACCTCTCCTGGAAGACTGCCTTCCTTGTAGCCATCACCTCGGCGAGGTGCGTATCTGAACTCAGAGCGCTCACTTCGGAACCCCCTTACACGGTGTTCCACAAGTTGCGACCACACCCGGCCTTCCTTCCCAAGGTAGTGTCAGCCTTTCATATTAACCAAGACATTTTTCTGCCGGTCTTCTACCCGAAGCCGCATGCCTCTCCAAGGGAGCAACAACTCCACTCCCTTGATGTCCGTAGGGCCCTCGCTTTCTACATCGAGCGGACGAAGCCCTTCTGGAAAACGACTCAACTCTTCGTTGCTGTGGCAGACTGGATGAAGGGCCTCCCGGTCTCCTCCCAACGCATCTCGTCCTGGATCACGTCGTGCATCCGGGCGTGTTATGACTTGGCTGGTGTTCCGACCACGCACCTTACTGCCCACTCCACCCGAGCTCAAGCCTCGTCCTCCGCCTTCCTGGCGCATATACCTATACAGGAGATATGTAGGGCAGCAACCTGGTCATCGGTGCGCACCTTTGCCACTCATTATGCCATAGTCCAGCATTCCAGGGAGGACGCTGTGTTTGGTTTAGCAGTCCTACACTCTGCAGTATCTCACTCCGACCCCACCTCCTAGTCAAGGCTTGGGAGTCACCTAATTGGAATACATATGAGCAAGCACTCGAAGAAGAAAAGATGGTTACTCACCGTTGTAACTGTTGTTCTTCGAGATGTGTTGCTCATATCTATTCCAAACCCGCCTTCCATCCCCACTGTCGGACTAGCCGGCAAGAAGGAACTGAGAGGGCTCTGGGCCGGCTGGGGTATTTATTCAGCGCCGCTACGGCTCCACTCCAGAGGGTGCCAGCCAGCCCACCGAGTGTTGCTAGGGTAAAAATCCTCCGACGATCGTGCATGCCGCGCACGCACACCTAATTGGAATAGATATGAGCAACACATCTCGAAGAACAACAGTGGTGAGTAACCGTCTTTTACTGATCGTACTAGTGTCACTTATTCAATATGCACAACCTCCCATTCTTGTGATCGATTTTTGAATGTGCTTTAAATTTACATAGCTAAACATATTCCAAGAAACTGCTTCCAGCGTATAGAGTTTACACAATGGCATATAGGGGTTCGTGTTTTAATGCATCTCAAATTTCACTTCAGCCTCCAGATGTGAATAATTAACGTTACGAAAAATGCCGAAAACTTTAAAAATCACCCCTAAAGACCGTGTCACTGAGTTTCGCAAGGACAAATTTCACGTTGATGGTAATGTGCTATTCTGTACTGTATGAGCAAGGCTATAGATTACATTTGGAGTCAAACAATTAAAGAACACATGGAAAGCGCTAAACATAAACTGAATGAAAACAAAGGAAAACATGAGACTGAAACAGCAGGGCCATCGATAACTGTTAAGAAACAATGCAATGTGCCTGGATCATTGCAATATTCTTGTGCATTAAAAAACACACACTTTTCTGAAAATCTAGAATACAGACATAAAAGTATTTAGTATATGTAAGCGATACAAATTGCAATTCTGTTTGTTTATTTTAGTATAATGATTGATGGCGCTGGAGGCTTCGAACTTGCTTAAAAGTTGTAAATATATCAATAAAACATTGTGTTCAACTGATACCTATATGTATTGTGGCTAGGGAAACTAAAGTTCAGCATTTCATTTTAATTGTGAAAAAAGGTGGATTTTTATGGGGTTTTTTTATTGGAGAATTTATTTTTTTTTAAATCACGGAAAACTAGGATCTCTGCCCATTATCCTCTGTTCAAAGGCATTGATTAAATCAGGAGGTCTCACTTCTGTTCATAAGGGTCAAATGCTCACATAACAAAAACTTCCATTACAGTCAAGACTCTTACTTTTAGATATAATCCCTCCAGATTAAGCAGATGGGAAAGCATGGAGAAACTTGCACAGCCAGTCCTTATACTGTGATAGTTCCCTGGATAAGGATTTCAGTCTCTAATGCCTTCAGCAATCTGGCATCTTTCCTGAATGCCAAAAGTATTTAAAACTATAGTAATGCAAGAAAGTATTATACATATACATACAGCCTTTTATACTAAAATATCTCAGACTTTGTGTATACATGACTTTCTTACCTGCCCTGTAACATAGTCCATGCACCTTGTGTAGAGTGAATACTCGTCTTCAGGTATGACTTTATTGACAACAAAATGAACAATAAGACAGCATAAAGTACAGCATTGCACAACTGATCAGATATGTGAATGGTTTTTTCATCCTCCTTGGTAGCATCACGTCATGGCTGAAGTTAAGATATAGGACTTGATGCACCATTGGTGTTTTCTGGTATGGCAAATCACAAGTCTACAATATGATGAGCTGGCTCACTTGATAAGGGTGCAAGCATAAAAATGTGCATAAAGTATTATTTTTGGGTGGAAATTAAATGAATACAAAATGGTTAGCATGATTTCATGTTTTTTTGTTTTTTTTAAAGGCTGTTAAGACTTTTTGGGAAGGGGGAATCTAGCTGAGGATATTATTCTACTCCTTGACTGAATAACTAAAATGACTGTTTTGCCCTTTGATTACATTTTACCCCTGAGCAAATGTACTATTTCACCTATTGCCCTCTGATTAAATGGCAGACTTCCAAAATACTCATTTATCGTTTTTCTCCCACCCACCCCTTACAACTTGGCGCTCATGCCAGAAAAATATGCCCCCTGGCTTAAAAAGATGTATTTGTTGATATATTTTACTCTAGCAGTTCGTTTCATTAGCCTCTTACATTTTCCTAATTGAACATTATGATGACATCACTGATCTTAGCCTCTTGTTAGCTGCCTTTATTATTATTATCCTCTTAATTTTAGAATGCTCTTTAAATCTTCTGATCCCTTTGTATCTTCTCTCCATGCAAATTAATGCTTATTTCTACTTCACATTAACTGTGTTTTTCATCTTTCCTTAATATGGTGATCATGCTCTCTGCGTAGGCATAAAATTATATGGTACTAGCAAAATGTTTGCTATAAAGGATCACTTACAGTGTGCTCTAGTGAAACAGGGAGACAGCACTTTAGCCTTAGAATGTAGTAAATTAGGAATCACTTAAATACAAAAGCAATGCCATGTAAGTGCTACAGCTGTTGGTCCGAGTTTGGATGAAGCCCTGAAATGCAGTTTTGTGGAAGTTCCAGGTTCAGAACTGACATTACCTGTTGAGTCAACATGTTCACAGACCCTTACATGTTCGTTATGTCCCTTTCTTGTAGTGTCTGGAGGCAGCAGTCGGGTTAGTGATTTTTCATAGGACTCACCTTTTGATTTCTTGTTGAGAAGTTTTTGCCTTTGCCAAGACTTAACCATTCTCAAATTCATAAGCTGTGAAATGGATTATAAACCTGACACATTTTGAAATGTTGACCTGAGACAAGTACTTACGTAGCTGAAATGTTAAGAATACTTTCATCTGAAACTTGTTTTATTGTTTTCAGTCAGCTATGATTTATTCTCTTGTACTCTTACAAGATGATGGTGGTTTCTTTCCATTTATACAGTATACAGGCACACCATTTAAATTAAAACACAGGTGTGACTATTAGCACTTTTTCCACACATATAGTCAGCAAATAATTTTTATACAGTATTTTCCTGTTTTTTTTAGTTCAGCCTTCAGTTCTTGGGAGTGGTGTTCAGACAACTTCTTCATTTAATACAATGTGGAAGACAAATTCATTAGGAGTGGAAAATATAAGCAGACAGAGATCTTCATCAGATCCACCAGCTATTCATCCCCCTGTGCCGCCATTGCGTGTAACATCTACAAGTATGTTTTCACTTTCCCCTGTTCTTCTCTTCTGCTGCATCTAATCATGGTTGGTCTTATTTTTCCATTTTCACAACTCATGCTTCCTCTTTTGGCAATTGTAGTTTTGGCCTGTTGTCCTCCCTCCAGCAATTCGTATGAATAGTCTCCTCCAATAGATCAGTGGGGATTGGTTGCTATAGTGTGGTTTAGCAGGGAATTCCTTCTATTACCAGTGTCTAAGGGATTTCTCAATTTGTTTATGTAGGGTTTTAATTATATTTCTCTTTAATGTTAATGAGTTGTATAACAGAAGTGTTACACAAAGGCAGTATCTATAATGTGTTACCTGCATGATGTTCTTAATTTTTGCTAGCTTTAGGAATACAAATGACAACTGGAAAACTTAGGTTTGAGGGGGTGGAATATTCTGCCATGCTGTGATTGAATTAACCTGAAGAGAAAAATGCAGTGTTGTAGCCGCATCAGCCCCTGTATATTAGAGAGACAAGGTGGGTGAAATAATATATTTTATTGGATCAGCTTCTGTTGGTGAGAGAGACACACTTTCAAGCTTAGCCATAGTTGAAGAAGAGCTTGTCTCTCTCTCCAATAGAAGCAGGGCCAAAGATATTACCTCACCCATCTTGTCTCTCTGATGAGGAAGATTTTTAATTACCTACCTTAATTCTAAACATTTCTTCTAAAGTCATGTTATGATTAATGTCCAGTCAAGGAGAAATTCCTCTTTATAGAACTTCTCACAAAATATTACTCAACAAAATTTCCATAAAACATATACTCTAAGGCTCTGATTCAGCAAAGCATTTAAGCATATGTTTAAATCCATCACTAGCTAGCAAAGCACATTTAAGACTCAGTGACTTCAGTGAGGCTTAAGCACATCCCTTTGCATGTGCTTAATTGCTTTGCTGAATTGGGGCGTAAGTGGGGCTTGACCAAGAAAAATCCAGAACGAAAACATTTATTGGGATCACCAAAGACCAAAAGTTTTGAGAAAAGACTGGGGCACTGACAATGTTTGCCTTCTGTTCTCTTTAAACCAGCGTTTTTCAAACTTTTTGAGGTTAGACCCCGCCCCCCTTTGAGTTACCTTTTTTGGTTGTGCCCCCCCATCCCACCCCACCCCACCCCAGATATAAAAATACACATGCAAGGCTGGGTAGCCCACTGAGGTGAGTCAGGGGGTGGAGGTGGTGCTCCCTTCCTCCCCCCAGTGTTTTCATTTTGGTGCAAAGGGAGGATTTCTACCATTAGTAAACTATAATTATAATTAGTAAAACATTTTTCTTCCCCTTGAAAACAAATCATGTAACATAGAAATTGGTGGATGAGATTCGAAGAATAATGCATTCAATAAAAGTTTAATTTCATTGCATTCTCTCTTTGCCTTTTTTATAGATATACTCTTTCCAGCACCACCACCTCCAGTTGCAAAGACAGCCAGTGTTATAGAAGCTTTAAACCAGCAGTCAAAACAACCACCAGCTGTTCCACAATCTAAACCTATACCACCTCCTCTGCCTCCACAACCTCCTAGTAGAATCTCTCAAAAGAAGCCTGCTACTGGGTAATTGATGCTATTTTTAGTATTGAATTCATAAAACACTTCAGTCTATTTAATGATCTTAGATTTTAAAGGAATTGCACTTGTATGTACCATGAAAGCTATAAAACAGGCAGACCCATCTTCAGCCAATGACAGCAGGCACTTAATGCCGTTCACTCTCTTATAGGATACATAAAATGAGAAGAAATATTTATGGAGCAGATAGCAAGAATGTCAGCATTAAGACTGAAACAATGTAGGAATTCTAATTACCAAGACTTATTCAACTCATATGACAGACTTGATATTTACATAATGTTTAGTCTTGGTGGTAGCTGGAAGCAACAAGGGCCCAGTTGATTCTAATTCTGATATAATAGTAATAATAAAAAGAGATAACATTAGGGGAGCTATTGCAATTTGTTGCCCAAGAACTTTAAAAGTAACATTAGAGGAAACCTCAGAACTTATCAAAGGACAATAACCTCATTTACAAAAAATTACAGCTGAATATGTATTGCTCTTTTGCACTACATTTATTTATCAAATGGGATCTATGAATGGGCTAGCCGCCTATTTGCAAATAAGTAGGTAAAGTAGCTTTTACAACAACATAAGTAGTTGCATTTCTATGAACACATTAAAGTCCTGGTAAGAGTTACATGTTTACCTGCCCTTTGAAAATAGTTTAAATTTATTGTATTAGATATCTACACACTTGAAAGTTCTGGTTTATTTTCTAAATAGATTAATCTTAATTTTCTTCTGAACAGGATTGACAAGTCATCTGGTATAACTAACAAAGGGCAGCCTAGAGGACCAGGATCTCTGCAACAGTCTGGTAATTATAGTATAAGGAGGCCTCATGATTTAAAAATTACATATATTTTTGAATTATTTTTAAACCTCCTGTTAAAACTTCTAAGATCACTGTAACTGAAATAGGTTAGAGTGGGGAGAAAGTGTTTTATTTAGTTCGGTGCTGTTCTTTGTATTTGTACTTTCTTAGTATTTGACAACACTAGCCAGTCTATATGATTTAACTCAGGAAAGTTAAATCAACTGAAGTTATGACTTCAACATGCATAGGCTAAAGCATGTTACCCCCTGTGTGGATGCTCTCACATAAGAGTAAAGTAGCCTTAGTTTGCAGTAACTTAATTCTCCTCCAAGGAAGAGGATTTTTACTGTTTCCCTTTTAAAGTCATTTAGCCTCTGATCCTGGGAACTGCCATGGGTCCTATTGATGTCAGTTGGGCCCTGCCAGGGTGGGTCCCTCCATGATACCTTGCAGAATCAAGGCTTTTGTCAGTTTCCCTGGTTGTATGTTAATAATATGCACCAAAGTTTGCATGATTTTCTTTGTGTGGTAATCATGGAATTTCTCACTTCTCAATTTCTCTTTCCACCATTTTTATAAATCTATATGTCTATGCACTGGTTTTCACTGTGACTACTCTGTACTTGTCCTTGGCCTCTCTGCAGAGAGGCCAAGGACAAGTTCTCTGGTGGCCTTCTACTCTCTATTCATGTGTCTCACAGAAGGCCATAGGAGTTCTTGGCCCTGTGTGGCGATCTGGAGTCCGGTCCCTGGGCACATAAAGGGATGCAGCATCTGATTAAAGCTTGCAACCAGTGAAGTGAACACTTTTTAATGTGTTGGTTTTTTTTAGTGTAGAAGACTTATAACAAGATGGCAATCTGAAATGAATGTTTAGTCTGGAGAAGAGAAGGCTGAAGGGGGGACATGATAACAATTTTCAAGTATATAAAGGTTGTTACAAGGAGGAGGGTGAAAAATTGTTCTTGTTAACCTCTGATGATAGGACAAGAAGCAATGGGCTTACATGGCAGCAAGGGAGGTTTAGGTTGGACATTAGGAAAAACTTTCTAACTTCCAGGGTAGTTAAACACTGGAACAAATTGCCTCAGGAGGCTGTGAAATCTGCGTCATTGGAGGTTTTTAAGAACAGGTTAGAGAAACACCTGTCAGGAATGGTTTAGTTGTTACGTAGTCCTGTCTTGAGTGCAGGGAACTGGATTAGCTGACCTATTGAAGTCCCTTCCAGTCCTATGACTCAGAGCTTGGCTACACTTGAATTTTTAAAGCGCTGCCGCGGGAACACTCCCGCAGCAGCACTTTGAAGTGCGAGTGTGGTCGCGCACGAGCGACCACACTCCAGGTACCCCACCTCCACAAGGGGATTAGTTTACAGTGCTGGGAGCGCGGCTCCCAGCACTGGGGCACTGTTTACACTGGCGCTTTACAGCGCTGTAACTTGCTGTGCTCGGGGGTGTTTTTTCACACCCCTGAGTGAGACAATTGCAGTGCTGTAAAGTGTCAGTGTAGCCATAGCCTCAATGTAAGGAAATGGAGAAGCATCTAGCTCAGCCTGATTATCTCTCTCTCCTATCTTAGGGTTTTCTCTAGTTTCCATCACGGGAGTATTGAAGCTCTTAAATAACTGTCTTCAACACCAGGGAGCTGTTTGTGGTTGGGAAGGGTAGAAAGACAATCAGTTTAGGAATTTAGGGAGAACCACCAGGAGTAGAAAACCTGAAGGAAAAAGTATAATTTGCATACTCCAATAACAAGAATGAACTGGTTTTAAGTGTATAGTTATCATCATATATTTATAACTTACTTTTTTAAAATATATCCCCACTTTATATTGTTTTACTCACTTTTAACAAAAGGAGAATCCTCCTCTGTATCTGAGGCTTCTGTAACACAAACTGGTCCTACAGCGAGCACATCAACACAGATCCAACCACCAGCACCAATGCCAAGGAAGTCACAAATCGTAAGTAGGAAAAAGATCTAGGTGATAGTAGAGAGTTTGGTGTAACAGTGCCTTCCCTTCCCCTCCCAAGTATTTTGTCAAAAAACAAGGTGTAAAACTGAACCATGAATAAGACTAAGCCATTGTATTTTATTAAACACTCATACATTTTGTAATAGATACTTTAAAAATACCCTGCATTTCCTGAAATTTTACAGGAATGAGTGCATAACCATAGACACAGAAGTAGAAATTATTTGCTAGTATCGGACACACGACGCATGCAAAATCTATAAAGTACAGTGAACTGATGACTTAAATGTTGGTGAGCCTGAGAGTTGAACAGCAGTATCACGGTTATCACACACGATTTAGTTCTTAAACCTCAGTGAAGTAGGTAGTGAAGTAAGCAACATCAAAAAATGGGTGATGCATTTATTTTTACATCGGCAAGCAGATGTATTAATAACATCTGACATAGGTACGTCAAATGGTACCATTTTGCAGCCCTGGAACATTTGATATTAACGTATGTATTAGATTTGATGTATTTTATTCATGTATTAGGATGGGTAATGAAAAGGGTGGTACTTCCCTCTGCAGATCAGCTGAGCTACTGTCATAACTGTAGATCTATTGATCCTTACTTGCAAAGTGTTACATCACCTTATTTAACCCACACATTCCACAGTTACAGTAATATCTCTTCAAAGGTAAGTAAATTACTATACAAAAGTTCCCCACTCTTGAGTCCTTATTCCTCTGTGTGACTGGATCTGGAATTCTCCATCGTTGAAATTCTGACCTATTAACCTTTTTCATCAGTACGTACTGTATAATTGTCACCAACAGTTTCCACTGTCGGTATATTCTCTAAATAGATGGACTGCATTGCTAGAGATATTATCATCAGCAAAGTTTTTTTTTTTCTTCATTCTTTCTGTTTCTCAGGTTTGCCTAATACTAATGCTGTAGTAAGGTGCAGGGTATAAGAATAGAATAAGTTGAAGGTTTCTTTTTTGCTGAGTAAGAAAATCATGAAGAAGCCATAATGATTTGGTGGTTTTGTTTCATCGGTATCCTCATTTGAATAATTTATAATCATTTAGTAAAAGATGTTTGGTTATACCTTCCATTATCTCAGCAACACATACTACCCTGACAGTACCTTTCACAAAGCAATACTTCTAGCTGAGCTAAAAAATATTGGGGCTCCAAGGAGGAAGTAAATGGAAACATTTACATTTAGATCTGTCTCTCACTTAATTCTGTTGAAACGTAGGCCATACTTACACTAGCACTTACATCGACAAAACTTTTGTCGCTTGGGGAAAAACACACCTTGACCGACATACGTTTTGCTGGCATAAGCGCTCACGTGCACAGCGCTGTCAGCGGGAGACGCTTTCCCGCTGACATAGTTACTGCCACTCATTGAGCTGTTTTTATTATGTCGATAGGAGAGCTCTCTCCCCCATCGGCATAATGTGGCTACACAAGTGCTCTTACAGTGGCACTGTATCTGTACAGCAGTGCTGCTGTAAGCTTGTAAGTGTAGACATGGCCTTAGTTGTGGAGACAGCATGGTCCATTGGATAGGACACTGGGATGGGAGTCAGGAGATCTTGGCTGTTCCTAATTTGGCTACTGTCCTACTGTGTGACCTTGGCAAGCTGCATCCTCTCTCTCTGCCTGTCTTTCCCCTGCCACCCTTTGTCAGTCTTGTCTGTTTAGACTGTGAGCTCTCCAGGCAAGGGGTGTTTCTTACTCTGTGGGCTTGTCTTCACTACCCGCCGGATCGGCAGGGAGCAATCGATCTATCGGGGATCGATTTATCGCGTCTCGTTTAGACACGCTTAATCGATCCCCGAACGCGCTCCTCGTCGACTCCGGAAATCCACCTCGGTGAAAGGCGGAAGCGGAGTCGACGGGAGCGGCAGCGATCGACTTGTCGCCGTTCTCACGGCCAGGTAAGTCGATTACGATATGCCCAGAGAAAGGAGTGATTTTGCTAACATGCTTTAGCTAAATTGATTGAGCTAAAAGTACCTTAATTGAGGCTTTAGCGAGATCAGTTTAGCTAAAGCACTTTTGCTAAATCGCTCTATCCACCTTTGTTCCCCAGCCTTCTCTGCTGTGTGTCCCCTCTGCCAAAAGATCATGGAGACCAGCCAGCAGGTTGGGCACATGCTTGGGGCACCTCTCCTGTTTAGATAATCAAGCTTCTAGGGTACACGCGAATAACCAAAGATTTCTCTATGAAGTGCATCTATCGTATAGCTTTCTGGTTTTGGGTGGAAAACCTTTTTTTTTTTTTTTTAATTGTTTTTTCTACATGTGTTTTATACATTTAAAAGTATACTTTAGGTATATTTCACTTTTTCCTGAAGTTTCTTAGTTTGCCAGGAATGTGGGAATCTGTTATATTCTACTTACCTTCTAGAGAAAAGAAAATACCTGTAATTGCTGTTCTCTGAAGGTAGTAATTATATTGCTGGTAGTGAATATATGCAGCCAATCGCCCTCTCTACTGAGATAGAGGATAATTGTATTTATGACTAATTTGGCTGGGAAAGAACAGACAGTGACATGGCTAGATTCATTGTAGCAATGCTGCTCATTGAGTGAGGGGTGACCGTGAAATTTTACACCTGACAGAATTCTGTGGGATGCAGAATTCATATGGCCTGCATATTTCTGTGCCCCTGCGCAGAAAAACGCAAAAGAAATCTGCGGGAGGAGAACCGCGTCTCTTCCCCGGCAGCCCAAGCAACATGTCTGTTCCAGCATGACTGGAGCAGCCTCAGAGATGCAAATCACCGCGGGAGGAGAGAGGCTGGGTGTGTGTGCCTGCAGGGGGAGATGTTGATTACCTTTAGGGGGTGGGGCTGGCCAGCAAGTGAGAGAGACTCTGTCCCTCTCGCTTGATACTGCGGCTGGAGGGGCCAGGAGGAGGGTAGATCATAATTGATCTCATTCTCTGAGGCAGAAATGTAGCAGCCTGTCTGCCTAGTAACGTTGTTAATGATCCTATTGTTAGTTAACTATTCCCATTCTCAGTCAATTCCCCGAGGAACATAAAACCTGTAAAAGTTCTAAGGCCCCTACATTGCCAGAGTGATGTAAAGCCTTATAAATGACAGTAAGGGAATCCGCTAGGAATATCTATGTGCTTTCTCACTTTTTTTCTGTGCCAGAGTGGCACAATGGGGTTAGATTTTTACTTACCCATTTAAAAAAAGAATACTTTGAGGGCAAATAAAATGTTTACCCAAGCAGTCAATAAAATGTCAGGACAATCAGAACCAAGCACTTCCCAAAATACCCAGCCAGGTCCACAATGATTAGCAAAACTGTATGACTTTTATGTTTGCAATTTAAATGACATTCTACTAGGGCTATCGATTAATCAGTTAACCCACGCGATTAACTAAAAAAAAATTAATCGCGATTAATCACAGTTTTAATTGCACTGTTAAACAATAGAATGCCAATTGAAATTTATTAAATATTTTTGGATGTTTTTCTACATTTCCAAATATATTGATTTCAATTATAACACAGAATATAAAGTATACAGTGTTCACTTTATATTAACGTTTTTATTACAAATATTTCCACTGTAAAAATGATAATAGTATTTTTCAAGTCACCTCATACAAGTACTGTAGTGTAATCTCCTTATTGTGAAAGTGCAACTTATAAATGTAGATTTTTATTTTTATTTTTACATAACTGCACTCAAAAACAAAACAATGCAAAACTTTAGAGCCTACAAGTCCACTCAGTCCTACTTCTTGTTTGTCTTAGCAATTGGCTGCACAAGTTTGTTTACATTTATGGAAGATAATGCTGCTCACTTTTTATTTACAATGTCACCAGAAAGTGAGAAAAGGCATTTGCATGGGACTTTTGTAGCCAGCATTGCAAGGTATTTACGTGTCAGATATGCTTAACATTAATGCTTTTTGAATGCATTTTTTGTAAATAATTCTACATTGTAAGTTCAACTTTCACGATAGAGAGATTTCACTACAGTACTTGTATTAGGTGAACTGAAAAATACTATTTCTATTTTTTACAGTGCAAATATTGGTAATGAAAAATAAATATAAGGTGAGCACTGTACACTGTATTCTGTGTTGTAATTGAAAACAATATATTTAAAAATGTAGAAAACATCCAAAAATATTTAAATAAATGGTATTCTATTATTGTTTAACAGTGCGATTAATCACGATTAATTTTTTTAATTGCTTGACAGCCGTACATTCTTCCTTTTTTTTTTTGCGCTGTTTGGTGTTCTGTAATGTAATTTACATGAAAATCCAAGATTATAACTGGAATGCAGGATATTAATTATCAAGTATTTGCAACTTAACCTTCATGTGTTTAGGAAATGCTGAGTAGTTATTGTGACTTTTTTTTCTTTATTGTAGTTTAAATAACTTACCAAAACAATTGAAACTGGTGTGTGTTATTGCATTATTTTGACAATAAAATTTGCAGAATTTTGCAGAATTTTTCATTTTTTGGCGCAGAATCCCTCCAGGAGTATGAAATGGATCACAGGCGGGTACCCATTGGGTTGCACCCTGTCAGCTAGGAGTGCAGCAAAATACTTATGTCATTGAAATGTAAGGAGAGCTTGGGAGGTGCAGCTTGCTTCCTCCCTTTCCTCCTCATATTACTATCTCCCTGCTTCTTCCCCTCCCACCAAGCACTCAATCCCAGAGCTCTCCACCACCTGCTAGGAGCTCAGTTCCAGGCCAGGAAAGTGGTGCTTTGGTGGTGGGGAGAAGCACTTTCCACAGAAAAACTCGACTGCAAAGCAACACTGGTGCTCCCTTCCCAGCTCCCAAGCCCTGATAAACCATCCCATGAGCCATATCCCACAGTCCTCAGAGCTTTGTGATTATGGTTGTTTACAGTGTTGTTGTTGACCACTTAGTTTTAAGTGGCATCCTGTGCCAACCCCATATGCGTAACAGTCTGTCCCAACTTGTATTTAGGTCAGACACTTTGGTTACCTTCCCCAGACCAGAATAAAAGCTCTGTGAAGTTCAAAAGCTTGTTCCTTCCACGAGCAGAAGTTGTACCAGTGAGAGTTATTACCTCACCCACCTTGTCTCCCTGTGGTTATGGTGGCATGCAGGGGGACTTCTCAGACATTTTGTGGGTCCTGATCAAAGAAGAGTGAGAACTGGTCTAGTGGGAAGTGGAGTCAGGCTGTCCCCAGCCTTTTCTTTCTGGCACTGCCAGAGTCACTGTAAAGGGCAGGACTTTAACCTTGGGTTTGATTGCCCCATGTGACGCATGGCTAGAAAGGGTTAAACATCCTGCAAAATAAATAACCCTCAAAAGACATGTGGGGAGATAATGTTTGTGTTTTTGTGTATTTATATGAGATGGGGAATGTAATCAACAGTCCCTGTCTATGCTGTATTCTGATAATTCAGAGATCAAAAGAACAGCCTAGCATTTCAATGAATTGTAAACACGGAATATCTCGGTATTCATCTCTCTTTGAAATGTACTGTGAATAGTGGAGGAACAAGCAAATGGCCTTATGTTAATTCATATAGTTTAAGTACTGGTGATGGACCTCCTTCAAAGTCATCCTAATTACCTTTTATCAGAGGGGTAGCCATGTCAGTCTGGATCTGCAAGAGCGACAAAGAGTCCTGTAGCACCTTATAGACTAACAGATATATTGGAGCATAAGCTTTTGTGGGCAAAGACCCACTTCGTCAGACACATGTGCTCCAATATATCTGTTACTCTAATTACCTTTCGTTCCACGAGGAAATCCCAACTTGTCAAAGAGGACATGAAATTGTATAAAAGATCCTTGGGTCCTGATTCTGTCATCTCAGATCTGCTTTAGCTTCATCAGGGGAAGTTTGAGTTGCAAGACTGAGGTCCCAGTTATGCTGGTACGCCCTGAATATGATATTTGGACTATGACCAATGAACTGAATTCTAAAGGAACTCTTTGCAACTACAAAGCTCACCATCTCTGCTATGAATCTTAACCTCAATGGATTGAATTCCTGTCTGTATGTATATTGAGCTTTTAATGATACACTCTTTTGTTATTTAATAAATTTTAGTTTAGTTAATAAGAATTGGCTGTAACATGTACTTGGGTAAGATCCGAAACATTCATTAACCTGGGAGGTAATGTGTCCGATCCTTTGGGATTGGTAGAACCTTTTCTTTTATATGATGAAATGAGATTTTCAGAAATCATCATATTTGACGTGGGTACCTGGATGGAGGCCTGAGGATGGATCACTTTAAGGGAACTGTGTTGTTTGAACTTCTGAGTAACCAGTGAGGTAATAAAGAAGCTGTTCTATGCTGGCTTGGTAAATCTTAGTATTGGAATATCCACCAGCTTTTTGAGGTTTGGCTTCCCCATTCTTTGCAGTTCACCCTAATTGAGTGACCACAGCTGGCTCCCCACAAGGACCCCAGTCACACCCCATCTGCAGAATACAAATGTCCTTGCCTCTTGGGAGGTTGGAGGGTTAGTTTTCATGTTTATACAATGCTTTGAAGATATAAAGAATTAGTTAAGCGCTACTGCTAAGCATCAGTAATGTGTAGGTGTGTGCCACCTGCTGGTGAGATTGCATAATGGCTCTGAACTGCATTGTGGAGTATTAATCCAGGCCTAGGAAAGAGTATATATAATAATGCAAGGGGTCATCTGAGCTGCTGTTTGCAAAGGGTAACAATTAAAGGTAACTTAGTTTTTCTCTCTGAATGAGTTCTGTTCCCAGTCGTCAGTGTTGCTTATCTTTTAGAGAGACAAGATTGGTGAGGTAATATCTTCTATTGAACCAGCTTCTGTTGGTGAGAGAGACAAGCTTTTGAGCCACACAGAGATCTTCTTCATGTCTGGGAGACCTGACCCTAGACCTGGAGAAGATCTCTCTGTGGCTTGAAAGCTGTGTATGTCACCAACAGAAGCTGGTCCAATAAAATATACTACCTCACACACTTTGTCTCTCTAATATCCTGGGACCAACATGGCTACAACTGCATTGCTTATCTTTTGTCATGTTTCATTACTTGTGCGTATATATTTTTGTATTGCAGTCAAAAACTAAACCCAAGAGAGTAAAAGCCATTTACAACTGTGTAGCAGATAATCCAGATGAACTAACCTTTTCAGAGGGAGATATCATTGTAGTAGATGGGGAGGAAGATCAGGAGTGGTGGGTGAGTATTTTCACTTATGCATCCTTAATTCAAAGTATGCCTACACTTTCAAAGTACATTGGTGACAGAAAATGCAAGTATACCATAGAGTTGGTAGAAACTGAAATACCCAAAACTCTACCCTGACTGAGTGAAGAATCCCCTAGAGAAGTTGCTGTATAGTTTTCCATCTTTTGGCTGGCCAACTGCTTGTTGCCTATCTTGTGAGACTCCTCGCTTGGATGAATTACTCTGCTCTCTCCCCACATGACCCGCACATACACACACACCACTTCTTTTGTCATCCCCTCCCTCTGCCTCCAGATCTACTGATTTGATTGAGAGGAAAAGGGCTCAGACAACAGCTCCTAAAAGGTTCTCTGCATTTTTAAAGAATGGAAGGTGTCTTCTTTCATAGCGATCTGTTTGCATTTTTCAGACATGGATTGCCAATGCTTTAGACAACATGGCACATGGCCAATTTGATCCTACAGGGGTTTTTGATCCTCCCTGTCACTTTGACCTAAGAGGACAGTGTTATGGAGTATTTTATAAGGTGCCATGAAAGGTGGTCTCTGGACAGTACCTTCAGTTGATGCAATATCTTTCATGTGTATAAAATCTCTACTTGACACACACACATAAGAAAGATTATATAACCTACCCACCTGTCCTTTTTAGAATGAATGTAACCTGGAGGACTCCCTCTGTCCTTTACAGGCATTCAAATATGGGTTTTCTTTACCTATATTATCTAACGGATTTTTCTGAATATCGCACTGTTCTCCATTATCCCCTTTTTATTCTGGGGATACTGTTTCCGTATAGTCTTCAACTAATTTCCTTCTCATAAAGAGTCACTATTAGTCCACTAATCCTCTGGCTGGGCACATGACCTCTTCACAGGCTACAAGTGGTATGTCACTGTAAATTGTTGAAAGACCTATTTGTTCTTCCATATCTCTCACTAAACACAAGTGCACTACATCACCTACAAGGCTCTGGAGGCTGTTCAAACACATCTCCAGTGTGGCATCATTCTCCCCTATAACCAGGTTTGTTACTCACTATTCTTTGTTAGGTCCTATTAATCACAAAAGTATGTTTAACAACGATTATGAAAAACAATTCTTCCATTAGTTAGTGAGATGAAAGAACAGGTGTAAACAAATGTTTATGTACTTCTCATTTCTCCTCATGTCCAGTGAGGAACAACCTCTTTTCTGGTGGCAAGTAAATGCATGCTAGGCCTGACCCTGGAGGATCCTGTGTCTTAAAATAAATAAATAAATCTAGGGCAAATGCCACCCCAACTTAGTTTTTAGTCTCCCTCACAGACCAAAAACTCTGGATGGCTCTGCTTCAGCTTGAGACTGTGTGAAAAGAGGCGGAGCGGCTGTTCAGGATCTGGGTAATCCTAGGGAGTGTTGGAGCTATTTGGAAATCTGCTAATTCATTATTTTCTGAAAGATGTGAAGGAGTGGTACTCTGCTACATATTGTGTTTTGGATCCCAAGGGTATGTCTACACTGCAATTAAAGAACCATGGCTGGCCTTTGTCAGCTGACTTGGTCTTGCAGGGCTCGGGTTAAGGGACTGTTTAATTGCAGTGTAGACATTTGGGTTCAGGCTGGAGCCATCTGCGACCTCTTTCCCCAAAAGTCTGTACCGAAATTAAACAGCCCCTTAATGTGAGCCCTGCAAGCCCAAGTGAGACGGAGCTGGGGTGTGTCTACACTGCAATTAAACACCCATAAAAGCTCTCTCTGGATTGCTTTTATTCCTCTGAGTGACTAACATCAGTAAAGTTAGGAGAACTTGCGCTGTTCACTTCCACCACTGAGAGCTGCAGTTAAAGTAACTCCATCCATTTGTGGATTTCCTCTCAAAACTAGTGCTTAGTTTTCTAGCTGATAGGAAATATATCTTAGCCATGTCCTTTCCAGAATCCGCTGAGCTAAATCAGGTTTTTTTTTAAAATAGGGCAGTTACCCATGAAAGCATTCACCTTACTTCTCTTTATATTGTTAGATGTCAAAATCACCATAGCAGAACTGATAGTAATGCTTTGTACTCTCAAAAAGTCTCATGTAAGACCAAAATGCAGTTTTTTCGAAAGCTCAAGCTTTCCTTACACCTTTCTGATTGTCTGGGGAAGAGCTTGTCTACTGAATATATGGAGAGCAGAATCATAGAATCATAGAATCTCAGGGGTGGAAGAGACTTCAGGAGGTCATCTAGTTCAACCCCCTGCTCAAAGCAGGACCAACCCCAACTAAATCAACCCAGCCAGGGCTTTGTCAAGCCTGACTGTAAAAACCTCTAAGGAAGGAGATTCCACCGCCTCCCTAGGTAACCCATTCCAGTTCTTCACCACCCTACTAGTGAAAAAGTTTTTCCTAATATCCAACCTAAACCTCCCCCTCTGCAACTTGAAACCATTATTCTTTGTTCTGTCATCTTCTATCTACCACTGAGAACAGTCTAGACCCATCCTCTTTGGAACCCCCTTTCAGGTAGTTGAAAGCAGCTATCATATCCCCCCTCATTCTTCTCTTCTGCAGGCTAAACAATTCCAGTTCCCTCAGCCTCTCATAAGTCATGTGCTCCAGCCCCCTAATCATTTTTGTTGCCCTCCGCTGGACTCTTTCCAATTTATCCACATCCTTCTTGTAGTGTGGGGCCCAAAACTGGACACACTACTCCAAATGAGGCCTCACCAGTGCCGAATAGCGGGGAATGATCACGTCCCTCGATCTGCTGGAAATGCCCCTACTTATACAACCCAAATGTATAAGAGGCCTCACACATTCCCAAAACCACTCCCTGCAGCATGGTAGCACCATATTCAGTAGAAGGGTGCTAATTTACAAGAACAGGCTATTTCTTTTCAATTCTTCATCTGTTTATTTCTCACAGGTTCTCCCAGTGAGGCACTTCACGTGCATAGGAGAGTGAGTGACTCTATAGTCTGGTAATTAAGGCACTCACCTAGTTGGTGGGAGACCCTCATTGAAGTCCTTGCTCCAATTACTATCTATTTATACACAGTGGAATAGTTTCAACAGGACAGACTGAAAAACACTCACATCAGAATATCCTATAGACTAGCCCTGTGGCTAGGGCTAGGATCTCCAGCAATTTGGGACATCCCCGTTCAGATAACTGCCCCACATCATGCAGAGGAATAATTGAACCTGGATCTCCCACATTCTGGGTGGGTACCCTAACTGCTAGGCTCAGGGTTATAATGGAGAGCAGGGGTCAGCAACCTTTTGCACCCGGCCCCTCAGGGTAAAGCTGCTGGCGGGCTGGGCCAGTTTATCTATCTGGAGCATCCGCAGGCACGGAGCCCCGCAGCTCCACCAACCGCGGTTCACTGTTCCCGGCCAATGGGAGCTGCGGGAAGCAGTGGCTAGCACGTCCCTCAGCCCAATCTGCTTCCCGCAGCTCCCATTGGCCAGGAACGGCGAACCGTGGCCAGTGGAATTTGCGGGGCTCCGTGCCTGCGGACGCTCCAGATAAACAAACCGGCCCGGCCCGCCAGCGGCTTTCCCCTGATGGGCCAAGTGCCAAAGATTGCCCACCCCCGATGGAGAGTGTGCTGTCCCACTCCACTCAGTGTCTTGTGAATCTAGTCCTTTGCTCTTGTAAAAATGCCTGAAATCAAAATGAAATAATTTGAGTGAGGTTGAAACTAAACGTTTTGTTTGGACTCAGCTAGAAAGTTTTCTAACTTTTTGATTTGCTGAAAAATTGCATTTTCAGTTCAACCTGAAATGATTTTTGATTTTTTCAGAATTGCCAGCAATTTAAAAAATCCATTATTCACCCATCTCTAATTGTATGTTTGTATACTGCCTAGTACAGTGGTGAGACCAGCCAGATTTGGGAACCTTACACACGTACCTGAAATATTATCATTAAAATTTTCCTCTGACTCAGGATAGCAAACCCTTTTGTACTATTTCTTTTCTTTCCTTTATTCAAAATAAAATACAAGGCTCAAGAACTGAGGGATATAGTGGTTTGTCCTGACCTATAGGCATAGGGTCCTCCAGAGCACGGCAGTCATCATCACTCACCTACCACCAGAAAATAGGTTCTTCCTGCTAGTGTAAATACTTAAACTGGGGAAGAGAGGAACATGACTATTACTAGTAAGTAACTTTGATGTGAATACTGTAATGCTCTTTTGAGACTCGTTATTTTTATTAACTTGAGAAAACTCTTTTCCAGATTGGCCACATTGATGAGGAACCTAATCGTAAAGGAGCTTTCCCGGTATCATTTGTGCACTTTATTGTCGACTAAATTGCTACTGACAAGTGGAGAAATGTATAATTTCCAGCTGTTGTAGAAATCTGTTTTGCTTTGTTCCAGCCAGAACACTTCCTGAGTCCTCTGTACTTTAGCTGACCTATTACCACAGTTCTCACTTTGGAATTTAAACAGATTTTTTTCTGTGCAACTCTTCATTAATTTAAAAAATATCATTCCAATTATATTATCTTTTTCAAGGTGAAGTGAAAAGCATTTAAAAAAACCTGTTCAGGAGTCAAACTATGTGAATGTGCCCATTAAAATATTACAAATAACTTACAATAAATTAGTTGAAAATTCAGTTCCCTTCTTTCGACTGGGCATATTTCAGGATTCTGTGTCCCCAGAGTCAAGGAAATCTCTAACACTTCGAAAAAGGCTGCGAAATCTGCTAGCTCCCTCTATTGTTTTAAGTTTTAGAGCCCAATCCTACAAGCTGAGTACTTCTGAATTGCAAGTATTCGGCTCTTTGCAACATCAGGTTCTAACCAAGGACATTAACACTTGCAGCAGAAGAAATCTTGACCTCTGAACTTGGGTGCCTTGACAGGTAAAGCTAAAATGCTTTTCAGTTCACCACTGAAGGAGACTTTTCTTTCAAATTGAATGTAGATATTTGCTTAAAGCTGTCTGAAATCTGTTAGCTAATTTTCTGAGTTTGAGACTTTCTTTTATGGTGCATGTATATGTAACCTGTTTTAAAATGTCATTTCTATATGTTACATCCATTTTCAGTCATATTTAATGTGACTACTGCTAGTTAATTAAACCTCCTAGCAATATTGCTGAGTTACTAAATTAACTCAAGGATATGAAAACTGCACGTCCTGAAATTTACTTAAAACTCTGTAAGGATGATGGATTGCAGAGCATTTCTTAAAACTGTTTCCTTATGGTGTTTAGACTTTTTGTATTCTTGAATTTTCTTGATCACAGTGACATGTTCATACACAAAGAATATCTTTAGTGGAACATTTAAATTACTGGATAAGGATAAATATCTGAAAACTCACAAGTATGCATCAGTTATGTCCTATTTCATACAATTTTTTTTTAAAGTGTGCCACTACCTTGCAAATAATTAAATACTAGTTTGCTAACTCACTCTGTATTTATATAATATACCCACATCTATGGTAGCTACACTGTTAAACTTGTTTACTATTTTGTGAACAAAAGACTAGGCCATTCATAATTCCCAGTTGATTGATGTAATACTACAAAACATCAATAGAGATCTAATGTTATTTTGATGTTTGTATATTGTGATATTGTACTGGTTCTTTTGTTTATGCTACAGGAAAAAACTGATAGCATAGGATTAGAAATCAATGTCTAGGTCACATTGGCTTTGATCACATGTTTTGTGACTATTGTATCTCTAGATTTATCAAGAGAACTTTGAATTTCTGACAAATGGTGTCTGTTGGCCTCAGTGTTTTAACAGGAATGAAAAAGGCCAATGCAATGTTTATATTGAGAAATTATGTGGCATTAATGCTGGAACAGTAAAGCTGTTGATCTCACCTTTACATCACATTTCTTAAAATGGTACAATTGTTAGAAAACCCTGTCATTTCTTCAGAAGCTGTTGCTGCATTATAAATGGAACAAACTGGAATGTTTCAGGATACTTTGTTGCAAGTTTTGAAGCTAATTAGTCTGCATTTTCAAAGTTCCCAGTAAAATATATGTGATATTAGTAATAGTTTAGCACTACAGTTTTATTCACTTACTGATACGTTCAGTTTGTTTTTTGAGACACTATTTTGTATGTTTCTATTCCTGGTAGAGTCTAGAAAGTAAATGGGCATATTATTTTGCACAGTTCACTTCTATGTACAGTATTTTTAAACACAGAATCTTGTAGCATCTATAACAGCCTGCAATCAGTCTTGATTATCTGGCATCAATTACATCATATATAAACATTGATGCAAATTTAACTTCATCTACACTAGAAGGTGTGCAAACTCTCAAAACGTAATCATGTTAATTGGTACATTTGGTGGGAAACAAGTAATTTTTCAGAATACAATTTAATGGCACTGTGGTGTTGGTAACTAAGATCTTACTGTCCAATGAAGAAATTCTGTGACTAAAATTTGCCCCAGGTTTCAACAGTATGCTCTCTCAGTGTTTGCTCCTGGGAGAAGAAAATTGCAGAAGAGATTCTGAACAGACTGTAGATATATATTTATAATTAAAAAGTTACTTAATTTTAGCTCCAAGATTTTGGCATGTTTCATGCCATTTTTCATCAAAGCTGACTTCAAGAGATCATGATTCAAAAATCTGTTACTAGGCAGATTAGTAGGTTGCTGTTAATTGTTTTTAAAAGGAGCAGTTGATATTTAACATGCAGCTTAGAATGGTATTTGAGATGTATAATATTCAATTCAGTTGTTTGATTTTGTTTGGTTGCAGAGCAACTGTATATATTGTATAACCTAAATCAACTCTTATTTTCGATGTCCTGGATGCAGTGATTTATAATTAGAGCATGATTAATAAATTTACTCTTGTTAACCAGTCAAATGACTGGAAAAATAAAACTACTTTTAAAATCAATTGACTATTTTCCTTATTTGATTTTGTGCAGCTTAATCAATGTGTGTTTCAAAAATGTAAAGATTGCAGCTCCAGAATTGTTTGCTCATTTAAGGTTTGTTTGTACTTGCACTTATAATCAGATATTTAGAGCTGGAAGGGACCATCAGAAGTCATCAGGTCCAGAGATCTCTGAGCTGAGGCAGGACCAAGTAAACGTAGACCATCCCTGCTGGTGTTTGTCCAACTCGTGCTTAAAAACTTCCTATGAGGTGGATTTGACAACCTGCCTTGGAAGCCTAGTCCAGTGTTTAAACTACCCATGCTGCAGATTAATCTTCAGTGGACCAAGACACTAATTGTTCACTGTCCTCTTTATAAACAGCCCTGAGCATATATGAAGACTTAACAAGCCCCCACCTCACTCTTAGTTTCTCATGAATAAACATACTCCATTTTTAAAAATCTTTCCACATAGATCAACATTTCTAAACCTATCATTTTTTGAAGCTCTCTATACCAGTGGTTTTCAACCTGTGGCCCATGGACCCCTGATGGTCTGCAGACTATGTCTAAGCAGTCCATGACAGGTGACTGAAAATAGTTTCAGATCCCAGAAAAGGCATTCCATTTTGATCAACCAAAGTTTGTGAATACCTCCACCTACAGGTCAAAACCCCACAGTTTAGCACCTTTTCTCAGGCTGTTAAATGCAGGTCTGAGCACGTGCAACATTTATAGTTGAATTCTGTTCAGTCAGTTTTCAGTCTAAGACTTCTGTGGTAGGGGTCCATGGACTAAAGGTTGAATTTCCAAAGGGGTCCACATCTCCATTTGAATTTTTTTTTTTGAGGTCTGCAAATGAAAAGAGGTTGAAAACCACTGACCTAGACTCTCCAAATTGTTCAGATCTTTCCTAACATGTGGCACCCAGAACTGGACACAGTACTTCAGCTGAGGCCAGCATGACAATTGTCTCCTTTTTCTTAGTAGACCATGGGCTCCTTGACTTCTGCAGCAGCCCTTGTGGCTGTCCCCAGGGCCAGCTGCTCAGGTAGCCCTGGGGACAGCCACACCGGCTACTTCTGGAGCAGCTCTGGCAACCAGCTGCTCGGGCAGCCCTGCAGTCACCTGCACCAGCCACTGCTGGAGTGGCCCAGGCTCCGGCGACCATGGGCAGCTAGCCCCAGGGACTGTGTGAGCAGCTGTCCCCAGGGGTGGTGGGAGCTGCCACAGCACAGCAGCGCCTGGCAGTGGTCCCAAGGTGGCCAGAGCAGATGCTGGCACTCCAGGGCTCCCCCGCAGCAGCAGATCCCCCAGGGCTTCTCCCTGGCTGCTGGTCCCCCTGGCAGCACCCCACTCGCCGCAAGCTTCAATCAGGTATTTATGGTATGTCATGGACAGGTCATGGGGCTGTGATTTTTTGTTTCTTGCCTGTGACCTGTCCATGACTTTTACTAAATGTTTACTATAAATATGTGTGATTAAATTGTAGCCTTACATATTACACTCCTATTAATGACAAAGAGTCCTGTGGCACCTTATAGACTAACAGACGTATTGGAGCATAAGCTTTCGTGGGTGAATACCCACTTCTTCAGATGCATCCGATGAAGTGGGCATTCACCCACGAAAGCTTATCCTCCAATACGTCTGTTAGTCTATAAGGTGCCATAGGACACACTGTCGCTTCTACAGATCCAGACTAACATGGCTGCCCCTCTGATACTTGACTCCTATTAATATGCCTGTCATAAGGTGTACCCCCCATACAGGATTGGAAGGAGTGAAGTTGGGCCAATTAACTCCCCAGGCTACACCTGGAGGAAGAGCTAGGGTGCAGGAGTTTATTGAATGAGGCCCAGCTGGGCAGGAAAAGGAGGGGCCTGTATAAAGCCCAGCAGCTGAGAGCAGAGGGGGGCTGCAGGAAGGCAGGCTGCAGTCACTAGTTGGGAGATGTGTTGGGCCTATTGAGGATAGTTCGCAGTTGCTCTATAGGAGGAGATATTTGGGAGACTGGCAAACCGGGGCGGGGGGGGAGTTAGGATAAGGAACAGGGGAATTGTAGCAAGAAATAGCAGTGCAGGCCCCTTGAGTACAGGCCCAGGTTCCCCTACCAGCCACTGGGGAGAGTGGACTGCCTGGGATGATTTTCTCTGGGAAAGACTTTTTACACTCCTCCCTGGACAGGGGAACCCTGTAGTGACCTGGCCAGAAGGCCAAGTCACAAAGAGGAGGCTAAAGAGAGTTCTGCAGGACAAGAGGGGGATAGGAGAGACACCATCAGAGGAGGGTGCAATGCCTGGCTGGAGCTAATCCCCAGGATGGCCGGGAGAAGGCACCACCAGCGGTGAGTGAACCCCATGACAATGCACCAGAGAGATAATAGCCTTTTTTGCAACTGCATCAGCTTATTCACTCATTCAATTAGTGATTCTTTATAACCCCCAAATTCTTTTCAGCTGTACTATTACCTACCCCCAATTTCTAGTTGCGCATTTGATTTTGTCCTTCCTAATGAGAAGTACTTTGCACTGTTTTTTATTGAATTTCATCTTTTTGATGTTTGTTAGACCAATTCTCCAGGTCATTTTGAATTCTAATCCTGTCCTTCAAAGTGCTTTCAACCCCTCCTAGTTTGGGTGTCATCTGCAAATTTTCTAAGCACTCTCCACTCCTTTATCAAAGTCATTAATGGAAATGTTGAAAAATACCAGACCCAGAACAGATCCCCACTACATCCATCTGCTACTCCAAGAACAGACCCAGGGAGCCCAGAACAGCCCTCCTATTGCTAACTTCCAGGTTCCTCAGATGTTAACCTATTAATCTGTTCCTGCAAGGTGAAAGGAAGGGGCTTGCCCTAGTAGAATTGCCAGGGTTTACCAAGGATTTCCCTATGCCCTTCAGGAAATTCCCCAGAACAGACTACATCTGTTTACCCTTGGAAGGAAACCCAGGGAATATGCTTTCAAAACAAAGTATTTTCTTACAATTAGTTACACTAAATAATCAGGGAAGCTTGATCTAAACATAAATCAAAACAAACTTAAATCCCTTAGCACAGGTTAAAAGTACCCAAAACCTAAACATATAGTGGGAACAATACTAAGCAGCTGCGTTCTGCATGCAGTGATTGTCGCCTGCAGTTACTGACAGCAATCTTAAACCTTATACATACAGAACAATGTAACATTCACAACAGACTCCCACATTTATTATCATGGACATATAGAAATAGGATTAATGAGTGTATCTATCTTACCCTAGAGCTAGCATGCTTACTCTCTGTAGTCTTCTCTCCCTCTGCTCTGTCCCAGCTGCCGCTAATGTTACTTCTGCTTCCGTCTTCTCCTGCTCCTAGTGTTCTTAACAGACTGACCAACTGACTGCCTTTTATTCATTTTTACCAGCCACTAGACCCTTTCAGATTGCTTGTTTCCGAATCCTGTTGTTAGCATACTCTAGCTGCCAATCACCTTTAAAACTGTTCTGATTGGTTCATACTTAGACCAATCACAACTGCTAAATCTGTCATTCAAAACTTACACAACTAGTTTTAGTATTATAGTCTGGTGACCCACACTTCGTTTTGGATTGAGCATGCCTGACTGACCCCTCTGTGCCCTATCGGAGTGACCTTTTCTTAACCTCAGTCCATATCTTCCTACCAACATACTAGTGATGGACCAGACTGCTTAAACTGCCACCTCCCGCTCGTTGGCTGTGTGCTAACATTCTACACACACCAAATTACCAAGCTCTGAAACTGTAAACAATTAGCTCATCTATTCAATATGTATGCAACTGTTAACTTACGCATCTTAATGTTAAGATCTCCTGTTGCCACCCTATTTTTTTTTTTTTTTTACCAATCTAGTTAATTTTATTAGTTTTCCCCCTATTTTCAGTTAATGGTGGCAAAGCAATGTTTTCAGTGCTGTGCTTAAAAAACAGACTAGAGCAGCTCCAAATCTTTTGCATCAGATCCTCCAAGTTTGACAGATAACTTATTTGAATATGGTTTTGCACCAACTTTATAGGAATTTCACCTAGACTACATTTTCCTAATTTGCTTATGAGAAAGTTATGCTTTTGACCCAGTCCCACATGACAAAAATCAAGATGTCAAGTCACGTTATAATAAGTCTGCATAAGCCCAGAGTGTAATCCAGAGCAACGTACAACCTCTGATATGTCAAGTCCCATAAGCATTTGTCCATTCCCATTTGACTACTGCTGTTGTGTGTTCTAAACAATGCTATGTAAACAAAGATGCCCTCAATACTTTGATGGTTTCATAGACTGTATTTGAGGCAAGTGTCCAACTTTTATTGTGCAGTCCTGCAATATTTACATTCATGTACAAAACACTATTTGGTACAAAGTTCATGTGCAGTATAAAATTAACTGTTCATGGTTTTATATGAATTGAAATGTAAGATCAGGGATACCTTGCAATGACTTCTTCAGGTAAGTCTTGGTTGGACTGTGGGTTTCTAATTGTCACTCACCAGGGTAAATACCAAAATAACTTCTGTCCTATTTACAAAGTTCTATTGTTCTCCTTGGCACAGTGTTAATGATCCTTCTTCAAGCAGTTAAAGGCTCACCTCTATTCCATTCTGAAATGCTTGGTCAGTGCCTATAGTCACAAAAGGGAGCAATACTTCCTCCCAGCATGAAGGCTTCTTGTACTGTACCATGACATAGCTGCAGAAATTCAAGACTTCTCTGATGTTAAAACTGAGTCAAAGGCTGTTGATAACACTTTGCAAATAGCTTGTGCTTGTTCCTGCATTGCATAACACAATAAAAATCAGTTAATTGTGCTCAAAAGCATGAAGTATTGACAGTTACATTTTCACTAGCATTTACCTAAGTGCTCTGCCTATTACATGATGATGTACTTCAGCAAAAACTCCCATCTGTTAAACTTCAAGCAGAATATGATCTACATAATTTTTTCAGCACTTATACAGAAAGAGACAGGAGAGCTGTGTGTGAAATGCTATTGTTTAAAACTGAGATGTCTGCAGGCATAATTGCAAATTAACTATGGTGTGAAAAAAAGACAGAATTTTTAGTCTTTTATATATGTTTATAGAGTGTAACCAGCATCCAAAAGCTACTCCACTTGCTTCCTTATGCCTTTGCCAAACCATCTGAAGAGTTGGTAGCATGGAGACTAGAAAGCATATACTACCCATGATACTCTGGCACTCTCTCATCTCCTGCTTTCCTTAATATACCACAGGGGGAGATCAGACTCCTTCTGTGGTAATATAATGCCTGACTGTAGAGTAAATGTATAATGCCACTGAAATGGTTGCTCTGTTCCTCCAGTAGAGCTAACATGGAGAGGGAAAGAGGCTGTTGTATTTGCATGTACCCATATCGGAGCGCTCTCTAACCACTATCTTTACCAGTGCTCAGGCATAGCACAGCAGTTTGGGTGTCATCTGCTACAATATAATTGCTTCACTGATTTAAATAGGCTTTTGCCTAGAAGTTTCTCATGTTATAGTCAACATCTTACCAGTTGAAGACAACTGGGCACAACTCCCTTTGTGGCCAGTACATCCCTTTTTTACTTCTTTTTAGGGAGTTCAACTATTAGCCATAAGGATGGGAGAATAGCATACTCCAAGGGATACTACCTGAAGAACGAAGGAAAAGGCTGGTCATCTGATTCCTTTGTAATTTTAGAGCAGAAAAGGTAGTGATTCTCAAACAAAGTTAATCCAGTGGATTCTGTGTTTTTTCCTTAAATGTGGAGCCATTTACTCTCTGTGAAACCAGTTAACCCTGCAACTGCCAGAAGTCTGTGATTGTGCGAGAGGAGCTACACATGGGCTGTCCCATACAACAGTGCAGAATGTTACCACTGGGTTTCTGTGCAGTTAGAACATGGCATTTTTAAGTATGAAGCTCGAAGGTAATGAAGTTAGACATCAAAATGTACTGGTACCTAAATTAAGAACCATAAACATGAATTCTTACCAAACTATTACACTGATACACCCAGAGACTGTATTCTTCATTCAGATTTGCATCCGTCGTCTTCAAAGCCAATAAACTCTTTCCTGCTCCCAGTCCATCATCGTAGCAGACCATCCGCACAATTAAATACAGAGCATGTCTATGTAAAACATCCTACAACCATATGGCAAATTAAAGTTATTCTAAAACTGTGCATAGACATTGAAATTTCCTGCATGCTTTCACTACTGCGTAAATTGCCTTTTACAAAATCCTTAGTATTCTTTAGAAAGGAATGCTCAGTCTCTCACTTTGTGCACTTGTTTACAGAAGACAAACACTCCCATTTTCCCTGGTAACATTTCCTTAGATTACCCCCATAGCATTTTGAATCTTCAAATGAGGGCAATAGGTAAAGATTAAAAACAACAAATAAGCAAACTAGTCGCAGTTTAGCACAGGATCAATATACAACGCACAAATTTGGCAGGGCAAAATACATTAGGGAAAAATATCTTGTATCCCTCTGCTGTTTGTCAGTACACATCCTTTTAGTTAGATTTGAAGCTGTTCAGGACAGGGAACATGTCCCTATCTATCCCATTCTTACATATCTAAGAATTGCTATAAATGATGATGAAGCTTTAGACTCAGACTATTAAGATAGAATAGTTTGTAGACTAAATTAAGAATCTATCTCTGCATTAATACAGTCTACATTGTAGCTGGATCTTTATGAAGGAGATATAGCTGCTAAGTGGTCTAAATAAAATACAAATTGATGTCAATGGGTGACGTTCAGAGGCCAGAATTTGTCTAAAGAGTATGTAATGCAATATCACAGACGGAGCCAGTACAAGCTGGCTTAATCATGGATGTCTGTCAGCTTGTCTCATGCTTTCAGGCTGAAGCCAGCAGAGGGCTGGATAAAGGACTTTAAAATTAGACAGAGATAAGGATCTCTATGTACTTTCAACAAAGGTGACAAAAAAGCATCTTCCTGAATGTGAAATACCTACTGACTTCCATGAGAGCTATGAATGTAGAATGACTGCAGTGTGATTAGATGTTTAGGTTACAAATACTGCATTTCCTCCTAGACAACAGAAACAAATGATTCTTTGAAAAGAGTGAAGGAAGCTTTCTGGTTTTCTTTAAATGTAGCTAAATGTATCAGTAATACTTATTGTCCTTGTAACAGAGGTTGTTGGCTCTTTTAAGAACAGGATCTGCCAATGTGATTGTTATTAGGGCTTGACCTTCTAAGACCAGGCATTTAGAAAGGCTGTGGTTCCCAGAGGGACCTAAAGGGAACCATGTGACTAGAATTTAGGACTATGCATGCAGCAAGGTATGCTCGGTTAGGAGACCAGGCTGAGAAAAGACCTGGAGTAGGAACTTTCATGAAGGGATCTGGGGAGATACTGTGAGGAAGCCGGGGAAACCTAGAGGCGGGCAGCAGCAGAATCTTAGAAAAGGGTCTGGGTTGTTTTGGTTTTTTTGGCAGAAATGGTGAGTACTAAAGGGTACTCTCTGTAGGGGAACAAGCAAATGCTCAATGCACTTACAATAACCATCCAGAGAGTGACGCCCTAGTGCATGCGTTTTGCAGATGATGTGCTTATGGGGGAGAGCAAAGAGGAAGTGGAAGAAGATTTAGAGAGATGGAGATACATACTTGAAACAAATGGCATGAAAATCAGCAGAAATCAAACAACATATGGTCTGCAGATTTGAAGGTATCTTGGAGGAAGACAACAGACTATGTCTGCGGGGTCAGAACTACCAAAGGTACAGAGTACCTAGGTTTAATACTACAGGATATTGATGAACTCAACAATGAACTTATAAACAGAGCAGGAAAGGCATGGACTAAACAGAGAGAAGTGAGCAGAGTGATCTGCAATAGGAGAATGCCTGTCAAATTGAAAAGTAAAAGCTACAAGATGATAATTAGGCCTGTGCTTTTGTATGGCTCTGAAATCTGGGCACGGAGGAAGAAATGGGAGCAGATCTTAAATACAGTGGAAATGTAAATGTGAAGATGGAGGCTTGGAGTTACAAGGGTGGACCATGTTTGGACAGAAGAAATTAGGGGAAGTATGAAGGTGGTACCAATGATAGAAAAGCTGAGGGAATCCAGGCTTACATGGCTTGGGCATGTGAAAAGAAGATGGGAAGAATATATAGGAAACAGGCTGTTAAGACTCAGAAGGGGAGGGTAAGAGAAGGATTGGAAGACCCAAAAGTAGATGGATGGAGGTCATACAAAAGGATGGGGGGTTAGCTGTAGCGTTTCTGAGGAACTGCTTCAAGACAGACTAGAACGGAACAGAAGGACTCAAAGAGCTGACTTTGTACAGATGGGACTATGGCTAGAACAAGAAGAGGGGAGACAGCAAGCATAAGGAACATCGGGACAATGAAGAGGCAGTGTGAGGCTTGAGGCCTGGAGTGGACATGTGCTCTTGTTTAGGGGCTGAAAGATGGGATTTATGAGGGTGGAGGACCATCCCTGCCCCCGCCCCCCTTCCATAACCACCTCATCCAGTGAAGACCAAGACAGACCCTAGGGGGGGAAAAGGAATCAAACTTATAACCCAGAAAATATTGAATGTGCTGGATCAGCCTTGGTCATCATGGTTAGAGAGTTTTACCAGAGGAGGGCAAGAGAACCACCAGCAGGATAACAATTACTAAACCCAGGGAGGGTGAAAGACTGTTTTGTTTTTTGTTTGGGATTCTCACTTGCCCCTGAAGGAGAAGACTCTTGCTTTGGCTGGAGGGCCAAGAACCCCAAGTCACTCATGCACGAGGAGCAGAGTACAGACTACGTTCTGAAGAGAAGATCTGAGGCAGTTTTGCTAGAAAGGCAAGAACCTCCTGTCCCTCTGTTTTAGCTTAAAAACAAAAATTGGAATCTTACTCTGAGATCAGAAAATCAGAAGTTTTTAAATGGAAAATAATTACTGGGTCATCCAGTGTCCTTTATCTGCAAACTCATCAGGGCACTGATAAATGCCTTTCCCAGAGTTGCCCACCATCCAACTTCCACCAAATAAAGCCCTTTAAGAAGAGACACACTTACATACTGGTCAGATGATGAGACTTTAATACCGTACTTGGAAACTCCCATAATGAACTCTTCTTCAGCTGGAACAAAAGGTAACTTTCCATCTTGCTTTGGAGGGAAACAAAAAAAATGTTAAGTGTACAGAGAAGGGTATAAATAATGAAGATATTCATTACAAAACCTGCATTTTCTCTGTTTTAATTTTATTTCAGACTACTGGAATATTACCATTAATGGGGTTGTTCCCCACAAAGTGGTTTTCCTCTTTAAACACTCCTTGATACGATGGAGAACACTGTGTTTCTTTTAGTTATTCAGGATTGGGAAGGGAACTTTTTATGGAGAATGAGGTTTCTTACAGTCCCTTCCTTTGTGTTTGTTCTATGACCCAGCTTCACTAGCAATGTACTGTTTCAGGGACAAACAGTGCAGGAAGAGGAATGTTGATAGTTGCTCCATCCTAGTGCACTGATGCTTATATTGGCAATGCTTGTGCAAGATTAGGAACACTTTTGTATATGGCTATGAGTGCTACCAGCACATATGCTATACTTGCAATATCTAATTTCTATCACATAAACTGGCATTTAGGAATTCAAGTATTGAGCTTGCAAAGGAACCCTGACCATTTTTTTTTTAAATAAAAGCTTTTTTTGTTTGTTTTTATTCCTTTTGACACTACAAAGCTCAGCACAGCTCTGAGAGTGAGCTAGATTCTAGCTTAACATAATGGAATTATAAATGGCCATGAGCGGTCAGGCTCTCGCTTTTATTCCTCAGCTGAAAATTTCCTCTCTGTTGTTGAGAAAGATTGGCATAAATAGTCTTCTTTCATGGATACTGCCACAAGGGCTGGAGACCGATTCTTTGGAACTGTACTTTTTTGCAATCAGCAAACCCCTGTCGATATTTGTTCAATCATGCCTCAGGCTTGTGCGTCAACAACACTGCTTTCTGCAGTAGCCATTTGTTTTTCTGAGGTATACCCTTCAACTACTAACCAGGAGGTAGCTTGGCAGTTGTTGAACTCTCAGAATGAAGGGTGCACGCACTAATACAGTAAATTATTTGTACAGTTTAAGGCACTTCAGAAATAAGACATTTGATCATATGATAAATACACAGTAGGATGAAATGTATTGGTTTAAAATGTTTTGACCTATTTGTATATGTTTTTTCTCTCATTATAAAGACTTACCTGTGCCACATCTATGTAATTTATCAAGTCCAATGGCCCCTCCAGACTCTTGCTCTCATCAAGTTTCAGTTTTTCAATGGCACCAACATATTTAACTCTAAATTCTGCACAGGTATCTGAATTACTGTTGCTCTGTCCTATAACAAAAGAATTGTAAATTCAAAGAACTGTTCTATTTAAGCAGTAACGTCTATTGTTCTTTTGGTGATGGAAGGCCTCTTTGGTCTTTTTTAATCTATTAATTTTGAATAATCTTTTGCTCCCTTGGCTTAAACACAGGATCTCCCCACTGAAACAATAAGGGTAGCAAAGACTCTTGTGTTATTTGGTTCATAGTATACTAACCTCATCTTTCCTTAACTTCTGATGGGCTGATTCTTTAGTGTGCTATCACAGAATGGTCTTTGGTACAGAGCAAAAAGTGATGACATGAGAGTCTACTGTAAAGTATGGTCTATTCAAACAGAAAAGTTGGGCAACTTAAACCCAATATATATAGATACAGATATATATATATATATATATATATATATATATATTTTAAATGTACAGCTTACAAAACAAGATTTTTTGTTTGGATTTATACATCTCCCAGCCATGTTGAGACCCAAGAGTGGAGCATTTAGCTGGTACACAAGAATTGTAAAGTGAAACCAATTGCAGTGAAAATCTCTGGCAGCAAGGAGCTGCAGAAGCCTTTCCCTGCTGCCTCCCCTCTGCCAGAGCCTTTCAAAGACAGATGTTGCTACACACACTGCAGTGTGGACTCAGCCTGCTTTTTACTGCAGAATATGTAGACACAGACTCTGGGGAACACATTTGACACAGAACTACTATTTCGCCTTCAGAGAGGTGAATGTTCTTTTTGGTATTGTAGTATCATGTTAAACATTTTGTGAATACGAGCACTAAGTATTTCCTTTCTTCATTAGATGCATAATCACTGAAACACAACGAGAAGCCAGTTCCCTGGGCTGAGGGCTTTATCCAAAGCCCAGTAAGTCTATGGAAATATTCCTAGACCTCATAGGGCTTTGGATCTAAGCCTGAAACCTCTTTCCTCTCGGCAACACATCCCTGTAGCATACATACCTGTGACCAAGTGCTAGGCCAGAAAGGCTGTGTCAGCACTTTGTTCACAGCAGCTCCAATCAAGCAAGGCAGAATGGAGCTGACTAAACAGAGAGTGGGGCAGGGCAGAAAGGCTAATTAAGCCATTAGCCAGAGCCCACAAATAAGCACAGCACAGAAATGGAAAGGGGGGAACAGGCAGTAAGGGGAGAGAGAGATTGGTCTCCCCTGCTTGTTATAGGACTTGTATAAGAAGGTGGTGGGACTCCATTTGTAAATAAACTGCACAAGGTGTTGGACCAGCATAAGGTCTCTGAGTAGTTTGTAGACTGGAACAGAGACAGGAACGACGAGGCCGTTACAATACCTTGTTGTTTCAAACCAATCCCTTCCTTCCCTCCTTTGCCTTCCACAGTCCTGCTACACCTCCCTCTGAACTTCTGTATACCTTCTCGCCATTTCTAGTCCCAAAGATAACTTTCTAATTTAGACTGCAGCCACTCATGTGCTAGTAAGTGGGCCATCTAATAGGTTTGCCCTCAACTGACTACACGTAAATGTGTAAAGCACCATTCACACAATGTGAACTTACATTTTCTCACCTCTTTCCTTCTCCCAACTCTTACACACAGTCACACATTTTATAAAATTAATCCATCTTCAAGCAAGTCTATCTCAGCACTGGTTACATACCTGAACTTTTAGTGGAGTCTGTATCTAGACTAGCCACAGTACTAGATCTGGAAAGTCCACCAAGACTGGAGTCAACAGACTAGTTAATGGGGAAAAAAATAAAAATGCCAATTAACTATTGAAAATGTTAACAATTTATCTTCAGATTTTCTGCCCCTACATACTTCATTATAATCTTCTAACTTTTATGGTCTCGAGCTATTTAAAAGAAATTAAATCAACACAGTGAAACATGACCAAAAAAGTCCTACTTCTCCAAAGGATTATCACTCTGACTTATTTACACCAATGTAAACTACAAAGCTTTCAAACGTTTTTGAAATAGGGAAAGGAGAGATGGAAGAAAGAGCAGAGAAAATGAACTTTAAAAGGTTATGTTCACGGTCTCTTTCCTTACATTGAATACCTTAACCTTTAGGACACTGACAAGTGCATGTTTGTCACTAACATTTGATATAACACGACCTTTAGCAATGAGATGTATATTAAAAAATGCCAACCATGTCAGAAACCCTACAAGATTTAAGTCGTCATTCACTGGCTATCGGACAGAATGTACTTATTAGCTGTCAGAAGACTTACGCTTTAAGACAGGAAAGAAATATTTTAGAAATATTGTATAAAATAAAGAGAAGTATAAAATAAAGAGAAGTTTTTTTATTTGGCTAGCTTGTTCTGAAGAATCAAGCTCATTCTCACTTTTAGTGGCTAGTTTAGAGGTTCTTGAAAGATTCATAGATTATAAGGCCAGAAGGAACCACTGTGATCATCTAAAATGACCACCTATGTAACACAGGCTATGGAAATTCTCCCAAATAATTCCTGTTTGAACTAGAGTGTTTCTTTTACAAAAACATCCAATCTTGATTTAAAAACTGCCAGTGCCTGAAAATCTACAACAACCCTGGTAAATTGTTCCAATAGCTAATTACCCTCACTAGTAAGAATTTGCACATTTTTCCCAGTCTGACTTTGTCTAGCTTCAACTGTATCTTGTTATATCTTGGTTGTCTAGATTGAAGAGCCCATTATCAAATTTCTGTTCACAAAAACAAAAGATACAAACAGTGATCAGATCAACCCTTAACTTTCTCTCTTTGTTAAACTAAATAGACTGAGCTCCTTGAGTCTTCACTATATGTTTTCCAATCTTTAGTCATTCTCATGACTCTCCTCTGAACCTAAGTAACTAATACTTCAATATTACAAAAAGCAGTAAGTTATATTTTTTTGTACAAATCCTTTCTCATGTTCTGTTGGTGTCGAAGTAGTCTCCAAGTAGACTCCTAACAACATCAATGGGATTTATGCTTGTAGGATGGAAGGACAGCATGCTACTTACAACCGAAAACTAATTCTGACATTGTTTGATTTCACAGACAAAAAAAACTAAATGAGATGTTTATTTCAGCAAACATCATCATCATATTAAAGACTCCAATAAACCAGCCATAGCAAGGCAGTCAACTATCAACATTTACTATTTATTAAGCATCAGTGTGCTTGATGCTACATGACAAATAAAGATGCAGTCCAAACTCTGAGGGACTTGCAATCTAAAATCCCCTTAATTAGTCATTTGACTTGGAATGTTACTATATTGGTCAAAAAAGGTTAAATATTTCATAAAAGAAATTCAGATTAACTCTGACAATCGAAGTGACTTTTCTTCTTTAGAATGCAAATCTCCTTAAGACTCTGATAATTTAATCTATCGCCCACATTTACAACTATTATTAAAAGGGCAAAATAAGTTCAACATGTATAAATATTGTATCAGTCAGCTGACTGACCTGTCATCTCTAATTAAAACAATGACTTGTCTTTGTGCAGATCCATTCTAGTTCTGAAACAGTAATATCGCTCTCCTTTTAAAGAATAGTAAAATTTAGTTTGTTAGGAAGTATAAAGGTCCCTCTTGAAAGCCAGAGAAAAAAAGGGGGATGGGGGACGGATTGAGTTCTTAAGGAATAACATACCTTAACCGGTACCTGATAACGCTTTAATTCCAGTAAGGGTTTCTGATTAGAGCTGGTCACAAAAATGTAAATTTTTGTCAATTCGCCAATTTATTGAAATTAAAACATTTCACGGAGATGGTTTGATTTTGACTACATTCCACCAGAAACAATCCTGTACACCTGGCTAGCTGCCAAGGAGACTGGAAGCGCTAGGAGTCCAGTTCCCAAGCTCTCTGCAAACTGTTAGTTCACAGCAAATGAAACTCTCCCACAAACTTACTATACCCCCAGTTCAGCTTACCTTGCTTTTAGTACTGATTTCACTGCTTTGGGAACTGCTGCTGCTGTGTCGTTTTTTCCCTTTTCTGAACATTTTTTCACCATAATTGGATCAAAGAAAATGCTAAAGGAAGGAGAATTAAAAATAAAACCTGTCATATTACATCATTAAGAGGAGGAGTCCCTGCCAAAAACCATGGTGGGCTTTGTGTCCAAAGTGGAAAATGGTTGGGGACCAGTAGACTAATGATTCTGATGGGACTGGGAGTATGAATCTATTTCTTATGACAGTGCCACTTGTGTATGGCTTCGGGCAAATCACTTAACCTCTCTTCCTGACTTTCCCTATCTATAAGAATAGGAAGGATTTTAACTTTGCTGCTTTACACACATTAGAAAATTGATTCTTACAACAGCCTTCTGAGGTAACTAATTAACAGAACATGTAAAGCAGGCCTGCACAACATGCGGCCCGCGAGGGCTCACTGTGCGGCCCGCGGGGGGGTGAGTAGGTGGGCTCACTGTGAGGCCCAAAATCTGGGACTGTGTCCGTTGGTCCTTTTTGCTGCTTGTCCCTGGGCTGGGGGTTGTCCCAATGCTGCAAAGAGGGTGTTCCCAAAGGACGGTGCTTGCTTCTAACCCCCGAGGCTGTCAGTATGTCTGCTCTTCTCTAGTCAGCCCACTTGACAAGTTTGATTGTCCTTGGTCTGGTTCCCATCCCCTCTACAAGGGTTGCAGCTGTCTGGAGGTGCCCGCCTTCCACATTCACAACTCATTCATTCAACAGGGCAATTGAATACAAAGTGGGGGGAAGATCTTATTCTACTTCTAGCAAAAAGACATTTTTCTTTTACCTTAATTATACTACCTTAGGGGCCCGCTATAACATATTACCAAGGTTCAATACAAAGTCATATCACATTTATACAATAATGCATAATGCAGAGATTTATCGACAACTGCATTGACTGACTGTTGTGTGCAGTAATATAGTGACCCCTCGGGGGGTGAAGAGGGGTGTGATGGTAGGTCCGAGCGGGGAGGGGGCAGGTCCTATTTTACTGCTGTGATCTGGTCACTCTATGCGCGCTGTTTCTTTCCCCCTCTACAGGCTTCCATACCCCAGCGCTGGGGAAGAAGGGGTTGTTTCCGCGGGGCCAGGGGGTTTCGGCCCTCAGCAGTTTTCTTTGGAGTAATATGGCCCTCGCCGCTTTACTTTACATGAGGCCTGCACAACTCGTAAAGTAGCACAGTTAAAATCCTTCCTATTCTTATAGATTGGGAAATTCAGGAAGAGAGGTTAAGTGATTTGCCTGAAGCCATTCAGCAGCATAAAATCAGAGGCAGTCTTCACTATTATATTTTCATATTCAACCACTTAAGCTTCTCCTGAGCCTTGAGAACCAAAGGACTTACTTTATAAAGAGACAAGAGGCTGACTGAGAATTTATGAAGCAGAACTGTTGTCTATCTCTGACCTAACACCAACTACATCTCTTCTTCTGGGAGGCAGGGGAAGTTACTCTGTACTGTACAGGGTTGTTAAACCTTGTTTCTTTGGACAGAATTAGGGAAACACACTCTCTGAACCTATTATAGGCCCCAAAGAAAGAGCATCATGTTACATGAACCAGAAAAATGGCCTACTTCCCATGCTATATGATTAGGCTTTATTGTGGTAAATTAAAGGAACTTGCAAGCAGTAACAGGCAGATGAGGAGGACTAGACATCTCCAAAGTCATCAAGAGTAGAGAGAGAGAGAGAAATCAAAATCAGCATCAGGGAAGATAAAGTTTAGGTTTCATTAAGTAAGCTTAAGCAACCCCATTTGATTTCCCAATGGGCCTCTAAACAAACAGCCCGGTATATTTGATCTTCAGCCTGTACTGCACTTTGTTTGTGAACAACAAAATTTAAAAAGGTGAAAACTTGGATGCAGTCCTACTAATGTAAGCACACGAGTGTCATCATTTATATAGCACGAGAACGGCACTGGGCACTTTACCACAACTAAAAAGGACAGGTCCATGCCCTTTAGTGATTGTAACTAACTGAATCACTAGGCTAAAATTGTAAGTTTAGAATGATGGTCTGTGACCTAGGAACCTCTTAGTGACAACTGGGAAAGCACAAACAAGGAGTGCAGAGGGGTTACAGAGATCTCCTGGGTCTGGCTTACACATTCTAGTTCACCAAGGAGCATCATGTGAGGTCTCAAATACAAGGCGGTGTCACAATAGTCATCTATACTGCAAAAATCATGTGTGGATGTTACGTAAGGAGTTTTGTATTCACACTGAAAATTACACGATGGCTAGGGACAGACCACCAGCAAAGGTGAAAAACAGGTTTTCTGTCAGGCTACATCTACCCTCAAACCGTATAGTGCAGGGGTGGCCAAACTGTGGCTTGCTGAACCGCATGCAGCTCTTTTACATTTAAAGTGTGGCTCGTGGAGACCCCCATACCGCACCTACCAGACTGGGGGATGAGGGGGAGTTTGGGAACTCTGCCTTGCAGAGAGTTGGTGCAATAGGGGCTTCTGCCCAGCGGGGAGGGGGGTCTTGGGGCTTCAGCAGGAGTGGGGATGAAGCCCTCAGCCCCAGCAGATGCCTCCTATGGGGCTAAAGCCCCAAATCTCAAACTTCTGAAGATTGTCATATGCGGCTTGGAGGATCTGTAAGTTTGGCCACCCCTGCTATAGTTGCAACAGCTGTAGCACTTCATGGCCTATCTACAGTTGAAAGGCCACATCTGTGCTGCTTAGCGCTTCAGTTTAAACACTGCCAATGCTGACTGGAGGGATTCTCCCATGGGTGTAGGTGATCCCCCTCCCCAAGAGGCAGTAGGTAGACTGGAAGAGTTCATCCATCATCGACCTAGTGCTGTCTACATGGGGACTTAATGACAGCTTAACTATGCCACTCAGGGGTGTGGAATTTTCACACTCCTGAGAGCCATAGTTATGTCAATGTAATTTTCCAGTGTAGACCAGGCCTCAGTGTAGCCACTTGCTCCAGACCAGTGGCAGTAGCTACATCAACAGATGAATTTTTTCGTAAATCTAGTGCTTGGCTTAATGACATCGCTAAAGGATGTGCATTTTTCACACCCCTGAGCAAGGTAGGTGGATCTATTTAACTTTCTAGTGTAAACCTGGCCTTAGACATAAAATGTTTATCTAGCTGGCTGCTTATATATAAATTTACTATTGTATAACTGACAACAGATCTCTTCTCACCAGTTTGAACTGAATGCTAATGAGGACTGTAAAACTTCAAAGATAGACAAGTAATAGGTAGAAGCAAAGAGGAGGTAAGAACCCTATCTTGAGGTGCAGATTAAAGGTTTGCTCTAATATATTTGGGGGACAAAGAAGACACCTTGTCATTCTTCACTTAGGAAGTAAATGGACAGTGAATTTTACTTCATGAAAGAGGGGTCTCAATGAGGCTTGACTGAAAACAATGGAAATAACTTTGTGTGAGAAAACTAACAAGTTACATTTCTTTAGACAGGAGGTTAAGTTTAATCTCCAGAAAACCTATGATTTTCTTTTACATGTAACCATTTGTTTCCAATATTCTTATTCACTGTCATTGAATCTCTGATCTGTAATAATAGATATATTTATAGTGAAACAAGAATAAGTTTAAGTGGCCTTACTTAGTGAACAACCACAGTGTTCAGGAAAGAGAAAGCTCTGCACCTCATGCACCATTTCAGTTCTTGGCACATCCAACCCAATTTGATAATATTTTATTAACCACAGTGAAGGATATGAGAAGGCATGGAAAGATTAAATGTTTATTGGTAAATGTTGATAAATGTCAATTTCACCACACACAGACACACAAATGGACAAAAAATATTTCCATCAATAATTGAAATTTACAATGTAAGACAAATGCTACTTGAGAACTTATTTGAGTTTGATTTAAGGATATCTAGTTTGTATAATTTTGACATGTGATGCTGACAATTTGTATTAATGGTTGTAAAGCTTTAACTTTCTGAATCTCAATGTCTACTGTCATTAATTACTGACTGATGACTCAATTGTCTGACCCCTCCCCCCATGGCTTCCCCTCCAAATGTAAATATTTACATAAAAATGGGGGGGGGGGGGAGTTTAAAACACAATTTTGTGCCAAATTTTAATTGACAACAATCTCAAAAATGCTTAAAATAACCATCAACACTACCCATCTAATTTATAAACAAACAAACAGCAAATTTTACAACACCTAGATGAGAGTGGCTGGAATTTGGCACAAAGAGACAAATCCTCAGGCCCTGCTCATTAACAGCACAAAAAGCAGTTCCCAGGTGCACCTGAGAGCCTGTCAGTCACTTCTAGCTGTCTGGGTATTTACATGGTGCTCACCGCCAAGGTATCTGACTCCAGCCTGGCTCCCTAAGAAACAGGGAAGATGGGGAACTCCCTCCGCCGGGCTGGGGTCCCCACACCCCCATCCTGCCAGCGAGCCCTCCAGCCCAGGCAAGTCCCCGCCCCGGGATTCCCCTCATCCCCATCCCGCCTCGGGACCCCGGCACCACCCGGACCGAGGGTGGGGCCGCGCCGGCAGGCAGGGCACGCGCTCCTCACCGCAGCGGCTGGGCTCGGTACCCGCCGGGGACTCGCCTTCCGCCCAGGCCCCAGCGCGGCTCCCGCACGCTCGCGGCCCCTGGAACGCGCGTCGGTCTGTCTGTCTGTCCGCCCGCGCCCGCGCGCAGGCGCCGTGACAGGCAGTCAGCGCGGCCCGGTTCCCCGGAAGCGGGGGGCGGAAGGTGTTCGCGGGAGGACCGGAAGTCGAGGTTGGGTGCTGGGCGGGGGACGCAGCGGGTCGCCGGTTGTTCGGCAGGGCTGCGCTCGCGCCTCCCTTTCCGGGATGTCGGCGAAGAGAAAAGCCGAGGCCATGATCCCGGCCGAGGAGAGCGACCAGCTGCTCATCCGGCCCCTGTGAGTGACGGCGGAGCTGGGGGCGCAGCAGCGGGCTGGGGCGCTGGCGGGGGAGGGGCAGCGGCAGGGGGGAGCTGGGCGCTTGCGGGACAGCGGGAGGCTGGGGCGCTGAAGTCCCTTCAGACGTAACCTGCACCAACCTGGTGTCGCAGACCGTACGTTTGTGGCACAGCATTAATGTCGTGTTAATGTGTCTGTCACTCTGTCTGGAGTCAGAAAATGGGCCAGGAATCCCCCACCCCTCACCCCAACTGGTGGTGTGTCCTATCATTAGTTTTCACCAAGCCAGTGACAAATGTGAACTCCTGGATCACTCTGCCAGTCTTACTATAGCATCACAGACAGTCCCCTTAAACTCTCCAGTCTATCTTGCCACCCAGACAAGCTGGACTTCGTGATAAAATAGTTACTTACACCAAACATCACATTACATTGAGGTTGCTTCCAGTCCCAAGAGACCAGTTAGTATCCTAGACCTTATACAGAGGACTAGGTTGGTAGCCTGTTCTATAGTAAACTAACCAAAGGCTTATTAGTTAAGAAAAGGAAGTGAGAGTTATTGAGAGGTTAAAATAGGTAAAATATATTAACAAGTGCATCACCGTTTGCAATTTCAAATGGTGGTAGTGATGTAATAAACTGCCAGTTTACCAAAAGTCTTTTCAGGGTTCCCATATTGTCTCTGGGGATCTCTGCTTTGTGTCTGGTAAACTTCCCTGTAAGAATCCAAACAGTCCAGAGACAGAGGATCTTTCCTTGAATACATATTTAAAGCTTCTTTTCACAGAAAACAAGCTGACAAGGTCACTACCCCGTGGGCTTTTCCTTTGGTGACAGAGAGTAAGGAATGCATTTTGAGTCTTTGACCTCCAGTCATCACACACAATGACCACTTGCTTTGAAATTAACACTTTTCTGATAAAATTTTCTTCATTTGCATTCCAAAAGGCTTCTTTCTCATTTGATGGGTTAGTTAGTTTAAACACCAAATACATTCTTTAACAAAATCACTCCGATCTATATTAATACACAAGTGAATTGGCTTGGGCTCTGGCATGAGCTGGAACCTGGTTTTTTCAGTCTCCTTCATAATCTAGACTCCCGGGTGCTTCAGTCCATAGATCCACTGAAATGTAACTATCACTGAGGTCCCGTGTTTGTCACGGAAGTCACAGATTCCATGATCTCCGTGACTTCTGCAGTAGCCCGGTGCGGCTGGCCTGGGAGCTGCCTGAGCAGCTCGGGCAGCCCCTGGGCCTGTCACTCTAGCTGCTGCTGGGGTAGTCTTGGGTTCCCTCGCCCCCCAGCAGCAGGCGTTTGGGTGGGGGGATGTCTGGGGGTTGGGGTGTGGGGCAGTGCGTACCTGGGGGGAGCTCCCTGGAAGGGGGATAGGAACCCCTCCCTAGCGCCGTGTGCTGCCTCCGCCTGCAGGCACCACCCCGGCAACTGCCATTGACTGCAGATCCCAGCCAATGGGAGCTGAAGAACCGGGGCTTGGGGCGGAGCGGAGACAACACCTGCAGCTAGGAGCTGGGTAGGGAGCTGTCCCTGACTTTTACTAAAAAAAAACATGACTACAACATAGCCTTAACCATCACTGGTGTGTGAGGGCAGCAGCTAAACAAACAGCATGCCGTCCAGCAGTTGGGGGGTGGGGAAAAGAGAGATTGAGGTAAGACTGTTGTATCAGACACAAGTTTAAAGAATCCATGACTCTTTTTAAAGTCCATGTAGAGTAGACAGCATCACTGTTTTTAAGGTCACCTGTAAAATGCCCACGCACTAATTTCTGATCATGATGGTCCCTTAGTCTATGAACTTGTATGGGATTCACTTTGGGGCTGATCCTGTCTCAGATAAAAGACTTGTGTGCATAGTGTCAGTATTAAACTGGTGGCAAGGAGTCCTAAGTGTTTTGCACTGGTTGCTAAGACTTAGAAGACATCCCCTGCATATGATTTAGTCTGTATAATATATTTTATGATGCCCCGTAACATGTTTTCAATATGTTATAAAATTAAATATGAGAATAAAAATAGAAATCATATAACTAAAGGAAAAGGCTGCAATATCAGCTTGGTGAGATTCTTGTCTACTTAAGTTTAATAGGTCTGTTCAATGGATTTGTAATAAGATTCAAGTATGGATTAGATTTGAAATAGACCTTTGTGGGGTATATTTTAAATATAAAGCACAGCTTTCTTTCTTTATAACATTTTGCTTTGAGTAATGCCAGAACATTTGAAGATCGGCAGTTGAACACCAACTGTGTATACTCTAAGGCAGAGGTCTCAAACACGCGGCCTGTGGGGTTATTTCCTGTGGCCCACCAAGCTCCCCCTGGAGTTATTTTCTGCAGCCCGCCAAGTTCCCCTCCCCCCGCTCCTCCTTCCCCCAGCGTGCCATGTCCCCGCTCCTCTGCTTACCTCCAGGTGCTTCCCGCCGCGCTTAGCGCTTTCCAGGAGGGAGGGGGGAGGAGCGGGAAGCCACGCACTCGGGGGAGGAGGCAGAGAAGAGGTGGGGCAGGGATTTTGGGGCAGGGAAGGGGTGGGAAGGGGCAGGGCCTCATGGAAGGGGTGGAGTGGGGGGTGGGACCGGGAGCAGCGTGGGGGGGTGTCAATGATGCGGCCCTCGGGCCAATGTACTAGTCCTCATGTGGCTCTTCTGGTGATTCGAGTTTGAGATCCCTGTTCTAAGGCCTTGTTTACACTACAAAGTTTTGCTGGCAAAAGGCAGTTTTTGTTGACAAAACAGTAGAGGTGTATACACTATAATGCTCCTCTTGCTGACAAAACTCTCCTGCTTTTTCAACAAAATAAAACCACCTCGACGAAAGGTGTAGTGCTTTTTGCGGCAAAGTTAGAGTGACAGAGCATCAGTGTAGACACTGCATTTGTTATGTTGCCGTAACTGGCCTCCAGGAGATATCCCACAACACTCACCGTGACCGCTCTGCTCACCGTTTTGAACTCGCTGCCCTGCATCCAGCTGCACACGCATGCGCTCCATCCCTTTCAAAGCCCTAGGAAGTTTTGAAATTCCTCAGCATGGAGAGCTCACATAGCTACTGCCCAGCTGAGCATGCTGGCTTCCGGCAGCAAACACACACTTGCCTGGACGGTGGGGGTGGATCTCCTTGGTCTGTGGGGACAGGAGGCTGTGGGAGAACTCTGAGGGAGTCACAAAACCAAAACATTAATGTAGAATCCTGCTCTCCCCGGGACTAGAACCAGGAGGGCTGCTGCAGGGGGCAGCAGGGGAAAGACTGCTGTGCTGTGCAGAGTCAGGGAGGCAAGCGCGGGCTGATGTTGGGGTGTCCCCCTCCTTCCACCGGTGTACTGTTCTCCTCTGGAGTGGGGAGACGAGGACACCAGCTGTCTGTGCACCAGCTTCTGCCTCAGGATTGGTTGCTTCTGGCTGCTGCCTGAACTTGGGCTTTGTCTACCCTGGAACCCGTGACAAAACTTTTGTCATTCAGAGGTGTAAAAAAACCCCACCCCTGAATGACAAAAGTTTTGCCAACGAAAAGCACCGGTGTGAACAGCACTTTGTCGCAGAAGAGCTTTACTGCCAACAAAGCTATTGCCGCTTGTTGGCGGTGGAACTTTTTTGTCAGTGGGAGAGCTCTCTCCTACCAACAAACAGCAGCTACCCTGCACGCCATTTAGTGGCACGGCTGTAGCAGCACAGCTGTGTCGCTAAAAGGTGCGTAATGTAGACATAGCGTTAGAGTCAACGTGCAGACACACTCACTCTCCCCCAACACATAGTCTGTCTCTCTCACACATACACACTTCTCCCCACGCACTCTCTGACACACTCCCCTAACACACACACTGTCTGTCTCACACTCTTCCCCTCTCCCACCCCACCTTCCCCACTCCTGTGGGCTTGTGTTAGTGTTCAGTAATGACATTTTGGTCATATTACCAAGTGCTACTTTTAAAAGTGATTTAAAACGTGTTACTTTTCAGGCACACACAGCAATCATTACAAGGTTCATAGTATGGTGCAAACAAACAATGCCAGGTTCAACACACTACAGCAACACACATTACTGTAGCTCAGTGTTAATATGCTCCTTCAAAGCATCCCTCAGCCGAATAGCTCCCCGCGCTCTCCCCCCCACGTTGGGTTCCTCTTATAGGCTTGTGTTCATAACGCACAGCACAATACTGAACAGTGGTGAAGGATCCGTGCTTTCTGACAGAGATGGCTGGGTTGCAGGTTACCAGCGCAGTTGAAAAGCAGCTGGTAATCTAGTAGGATACCCATGGAATGATTGGATTAAGAAACCCCTTATCATGTGATGCTGTACCTGCCCCCATGAGGCATTGCAAACCCTTCCCAAAGCACCCGGCGACGGTTGCACAGTGGGATAGCTACCCACAGTGCTCTGTTTTCTGTTGATGCAAGAGCTGCTATTGTGGATGCACTCCACCAACACAATGAGCATAGTGTGGACATGCAACAGTGGTTTAATTACAGCGGTGACTGTACGTCAGCATAACTTGCATTGACAAAACTCTGTAGTGTAAACCAGTGGTTCTCAACCCAGGGTCAGAGGTCTTCGAAGGTACATCAACTCATCTACATATTTGCCTAGTTTTACAACAGGCTACATAAAAAGCAGCAGTGAAGTCAGTACAAACTAAAATTTCATACAGACAGACAATGACTTGTTTATAACTGCTCTATATACTATACACTGAAATGTAAGTACAATAATTATATTCCAATTGATTTATTTTATAATTATATGGAAAAAGTGGGAACGTAAGCAATTTTTCAGTAATAATGTGCTGTGACACTATTGTATTTTTATGTGTGATTTTGTAAGCAAATAGTTTTTAAGTGAGGTGAGACATGGCGGTATGCAAGACAAATCAGATTCCTGAATGGGGTACAGTAGTCTGGAAAGGTTGAGAGCCACTGGTGTAAACAAGACCTAAATGGAAGTGAACTGGTTGAAAGGACTGTTCATGTGTCCTGTTTAAATTTGTTTGCAAACTTTTTGTCTTTAACAAAAGCTTTTACCATCTGATGGCTGTTTCTTGGCCTGTGTGAAATAGGTTTGGTGATTTCAGTCCAGTTGCCAGTGAATCGGTATCCACATCACACAAAACACAATCACGGCTGGCACCCTTGGAGTTTCAACAAAGAGCCAAGGATTCACACTGAGCTCCCATTACAACCCACCTGTGCTAAGAGACATTTCATGACTTCACTTTCCCTCTCCCTTTTGTTCAGTTGCACTCATTAAAAGGTACTTTGTTTATTTCAGAGGACAGAAGATACAGGTAGCTGCTAATTATTGGTAAAAGAAAGAAGTAAAACTCAGACTTTCAGCAAACGTTATGCTAAGGCATGTGAGGCTAGAAAAGAAAAGGTAGTTTCTTTAGAAGAATCCAAAACAAGTCATGTGGGAATAGAGTTCTAGGGGTAATGAGTTTATTTAACAAAAAAAATTATTTTGACTGGTAATTCCTGAAACTACCAAAGGATCTGAAGCAGCTGGTGAGACTACTGAGCAGTTAAAAGCAAATCTCCCTCAATCATGCACGAAATATTCTGTACAAAATGCATTCTACAAATACGTTAACCTACCCTAATCTGAAAAAACGAAAAGCAGTGACACCGCTCTCATAGAATCATAAGAATTACTGTCCTGGAACAGACTCAAGGTTCATAGAGTCCAGTGTCCTGTCTCTGACAGTGGCCAGCACCAGACCAGTCAGAGGAAGGCATAAGAACTGTATAGCAGATAGAGCTGGGATAATTGGCTCCCCACGTTAGGTCTTTCCCTGATCACTTCGAGAGAGGCTTAAACCCTGAAGTCTGAGGTTTGAGCCCCCTTCCAAAATTGCGTATTTCTGTTATCCGTATAAACATCTGATCCCTTTTTTAATCTTGCCTTTGGATAAATGATTTCTACAGTGGTGTAACTGGATGACTTTAGATCCATCAGGAAACCAGTGTATACTTTGTTTAGGCTCCCCCTTTTTAATAACTATATTAATAGCTCAGTGGTTTAAGCATTGGCCTGCTAAACCCAGGGTTGTGAGTTCAATCCTTGAGGGGGCCATTTAGGGATCTGGGGCAAAAAAAATCTGTCAGGGGACAGTACTTGGTCCTGCTAGTGAAGGCAGGGGACTGGACTCGATGACCTTTCAAGGTCCTTCCAGTTCTAGGAGATTGGCATATCTCCATTTATATATATAATATTGACACTCTAGTTTCTTTAGTAATAAAAGAAGAAACAAAAAATGTTAGATAAATAATTCAAAACTTTTATACTGCCTCTTAGCATTGAGTGCTGAAAGCTGCAAAATACCGTAACTTAAATGGCTTTTTGTACGTAGCAAAGGAGTTGGGGCTGAGGTAACAGTAGAGAAGGAGCAAAGGGATAGGTTCCCCACCCCTACATGGTACTGTTGTCACATGATTGTGCTGAATTTAGTGGAGCATAAGGAGCTGCACTTTCTGTTGCATCACCCTCTGAGACGCCTGATGTTAACATCTTTCTTTATAAGTTTCTCTCTTCTTACTTGGCATCTATCAATTTTTATGCTCTGGAGGCTTGACCTATGCCACCAAATTCCAAAGGTGAACTTGAGAGTAGATAAGTTAGGTCACTGCTAAATGACCCAAACTATATGTACTCATTTATCAGAACAAAGCATATGAATTATTAAAGCATGTGTGTTTGCCAGTGTGGTGAAAAAAATATTTTGGAAATGAGTTTGCTTTCAAAACAAATGTTCTCAGCCCAGTCCTTTTTTGTCACAGATGAAAGCATTGCACATCTTCAGGGAAGTATAATCATAGCTGTGCAGGAAAAGGGGAAGTATTACTAACACACAGAGCCCTTTATCTTGGAATTTTCAAAGGCACCTATCACCACAATATCAAGCGTTTCAAAATTTTAAATTGCTCTTTACTAGAGTAAGCCTCTGTCAAGGGCTGATGTATTAGTACACATTATACTGAAATAGAAATGTCTCAGATCATCCGAATGCAGGGAGGCTGCATAGCTGTGGATACTTAATGTTTAATTCCCCCCAAATTATGCAGTTCCCTGCTCTATGTTGTTTCTTAGAGTTTAAGGCCAGAGGAGATCATCTAGTATGGCCTGGATATCACAGACCACTAATTTTTAGCCAGATACCTCTATATTAAGCCCAAGATTTTGTTTTGGGTATGAGATTTGTACAATGACTAAATGGATATTTCTCCCCCATACAGTACAAAAATCTTTGACTGACAACCATTAGCCAATCAGAGTGCTGGTATTTGAATAATTGCACAAGTTCTTTCTTATTTTCCTTGCTGTGAATATGCAAAACGTGAATCTACTTGGGCTATTGTAATCCCTGTCTTTGGGTTGGCTTCCTATTCAGAATTTTCAAGTTGCTTGTCATCAACAAATATACCTCCTCTGTTCTTCACTTTTCTGACAGAAACAGAAAATCTCCTTGTACATGTGAATCTGAAGGGAGTGTGTAGGGAAGAACAGCACACCAAAAGCAAGGAGATGAGGGCTGACACGCCACTGAAAGGGAAAGTGGCTTTAAAACAGTTAAAATCCCTGCATTCATTTTCCTCCTTCTTCTGATTTTTACCCCCTTTCTTTTGTACTGATCACTGAGACTCGTGTTTCTATAATAATGGCCATGTATATGAGTGTTCATTGGCTTTTTTATGTTAGGGGAATCGTGTCTTTCCTTCCCTAACATAAAAACTTATTGCAGTTACTGAGGACAAGCACCTTACTTATCTGTAGGGAAGAAACTGAATGGCAGTGGGGAAAAGAGATGGTGAAAGGAAAAGCAAAAAGAGCGTAATTATTTGAAAACAATGTACCTTTCAGTAGTTTGACAACTGGTTTTGCTTTTTGTGTTTTTTCTCCTTTCACTGAAAATTTTGTGTCTAATTAAAAAAAATCAGTATAATAACTTGCGGGCATTTCCTGTTAACTCTGAAAAATTCTGTGCTGGGCTAATAGTCTCTGATACCTTAAATTCATTCAGCCTAGGATACAGTTGTTGTATTGTAAATAGAAAGCACCCTCAAGTTATCAAAATATTTCGGGGGTCAGTTTGCTTTAAGCATTTAGATTGCTTTAGCCCATGTCTGCAACAAGCATTCGGTTGCCATCCTAGAGAAAAGATACCAGTCCTTTCCCAAATTTAGGTCTTCTGTGCTTTAGTGATGGACGGGATCTCAGTTTCATTGAGTGAAATGTCACTGTTCAGTTTAAATCATGATTGGCCTATCATTGTACAGTTGGATTGTTAAACAGTAGAATGTTGAGTTCTGCAAATAGGCATCTAAATGCACTTAAAACAGAGTTGTAGTTAACTGGATTTAGATAGGGTGAGTGGTTTTTTGTTTTTGCTAACTTTGTCTCGGATTTCCTTTCACAGAGGTGCTGGGCAAGAAGTAGGAAGATCATGCATTATTCTGGAGTTTAAAGGAAGAAAAATAATGGTAATTATTTGTAAACGCCTGAATTCCAGGGTCTGTTGTAAAAAGCTATTGTGTGTTAAATCCAAGTTCCTCACAAAAGTCTGGTATCGATGTCTGTCTTTCCCTAAACAGGCAAAGTCTCTGGTTCCCAAGAGCAATGTTACCTAGAGGATGTGATATTATATGAGATTTTAATTTAGTAATAAAAGATGTGTATAAATCCTAGGAGACAATTCAGGTATCTATTTATGTATAAGTGTAGGTGATATGCTCACAATCTAGTTTTCAGTGGTGTCTGAGCCTAACCTTTACTTTGTTCACACAGTTGTGTGTGCATGCATAGATGCTGTTTGCTTTTCCAGCATTAATGCCTGTGTACTCCGGTGATAGAATCCACACGTGAAAGGATGTTCACCTATGCTCTCAACTGTTACTATTGGAAAAGTGTGGCTGGGGGCTCGTGTAGGTACAAAATGGCACATGCAAAGACTCAGGTCTGAAAAATAGGCTCTCAAAAGGCATTCAGTTTTCCACTGAAGATAAGTTGCCTACACAGATACCCTAGAGTCTAGCTTGGAGTCTAATATATCACAGTGTGTCAAAAACTGTGAATAAGCAAAATGAATTTTCCCCACATGACATTCACTTGTAACTGCCATAAATTTGTGTATATTTATTAATTTGTATAGGTTTTTAGTAGGAGTTTTAATTGTTTTTCATCACTTTTCAGCTTGATTGTGGAATTCACCCTGGCCTAGAAGGAATGGATGCCCTCCCTTACATTGACTTGATAGATCCTGCTGAGATTGATCTCCTCTTAATCAGTCAGTAAGTTGCATTTAGAACAAGAATTAATGCTTCCTTTGAGTTCTTGCTCTAAGCAGTGTTGACTTCCAACTTTTAAGAAAGGTTGGGGGGCAGATATCATCCAGACGCTATTGGTGTGATGAAAGGACAGTAGTTCCCAATATTTTTGTAGTGTGAACTGTTGCTTAATCTGTTGATTACATATTGATTATATTACTGATTTAGTTTACCCAATTAGCAGTCTGAAATTTGGCTGGTTCTTGTCCCAGGATCAGGTTAGTATTCAGTTGGGAGCCTTGGCGTGCACAGTTGCAACACTCTCACTTAGGAAATCGCACTACATTTATAATAGTTTTATTAATACAGTTAGCAACTTCACAAACACTCCAACCCAGTAGAGATAATATAGAATGAGCTGAGCATCCATAGGCTTACACCATCTTGTGCAAAACAACCTGAAGTGTTAGTTATCTTCCTCATCTTTCCCCTCACCATCATCAGTGGTTGTCCCCCTGGCATCTCCCCAGGTACACAGGCCAGGATACAGCTTTTGTAATGTGTTCTATTGAGACCACTATGCTTAATGCATGTTCAGTAGGGGTTTCAGTCCCTTTTCCTTATTTGTAGTTGCTTTCCCTACTAATATTGGGGTGCCCTTCTCTCATAGGTTATTAATCCTTTTACATCAAGGTTGTTAGCATATATGTCAATTAGTTACCATGGCATTCTTGTGGTCAGACATCTGCTGATGTCCCCAACTAAAAATATTCCAAGATGGTATAAACTAGAATCTTGTGATTACCTATCAGCAGTTTAGTCATTATAGCATTCCATCTTATATGATATTTTATGGTCTAGGGTTGTTCTTGGTTAGCTATTTATGCTAAGGCTTTTTGGGCCTTTATTTTAGCTAAATGGTTGTCTTACGGCTTGCAGGCTTATTGATTTATTGCCTTAACTTATACCTATGGCTCACCTAGCAAATACCTATAGGCTACAAAACTACTTCTTAATGTCATAGCCCTCCTCCATGCCCATTGTGACCTCGTGGCCACCCTCCCCTTCCTTTCATGATCACATAAATCACTGTGTCAACTTCAGCAATTGTTTATGTGGAAAAGAAATATTAGGAAAGTATTTATTGTATTTTTAGCTGTCGTTAATGGGCCTTGAATCAGGAGTTGAGAAGACACCCATTGGCTTAAATGGGTCTTGGATTGGGCTGATAATATGACTTATTGTGTCGTCGGTGTGTGTGTGTGTGAGAGTGAGAGTGAGGTTCATTCTCTTCCCTCCGGTTATCAGTCCTTTTTCATTAAATGCAAAAAAAAAAAAGAAAAAAAAATTGTAAGGTTCTATAGGTAACATTTCATCAAGAAATGCAGACGTTAAAATGTAAAAGTTAACTTTTCTCTATTGCATTTTAATATATCAATCTTAATATCTTGGCATATACAGAATGTATAATGCAGCCCAGTTAACATTGATGATAGAACCCTAATTCCTGTGTGTCCTGATTTTTGTAACATTGCATTAATGTGGTAAATTAGTGAATGGTTTGGCATTTAAAAATGATGGTTGAAATCCTACTCAGAGTAGGTATCAGTGGTTCACTGTCAAACTGAGATGTTGCATCTAATGGGGTCCTGCAGGGGTCAGTCCTGGGTCTGGTACTAGTCAATATCTCATGACTTGGATAATGAAGTGGAGAGTATGCTTATAAAATTTGCAGATAACATCAAGCTGGGAGGGGTCACAAGCACTCTGGAGGGCAGGATTAGAATTGAAAATGACCTTGACAAAATGGAGGATTGGTCTGAAATCAACAAGATGAAATTCAATAAAGACAAATGCAAAATACTACACTTAGGAAGGAAAAATCAAATGCAAAACTCAAATTGGGAATAACCGGCTAGGCAGTAGTACTGCTGAAAAGGATCTTGAGGATTACAGGGGATCAGAAATTTAACAGGAGTGATGTAATTGTGAAAAAGACTAGCGTTATTTGGGGGGGTATATTTAACAGGAGTGTTGCATGTTAGAGAGGGAAGGTAATTGTCCCGCTGTACTAGGCACTGGTGAGGCCTTAGCTGGAGCACTGTGTCCAATTCAGGGCATCATACTTTAGGAAAGATGTAGACAAACTGGAAAGAGTCCAGAGGAGAGCAACAAAAATGATAAAAGATTTAGCAAACCTGAGCTATGAGGAAAGATTTTAAAAAACTGACATCTTTAGTCTTGAGAAAAGAAGATGGGGGGTGGGGGAAATCTGGTAATAGTCTTCGAATATATTAAGTGCTGTTATAGAAAGAAGTGTGATCAATTGTTCTCCATGCCTGTGAAGGTAGGACAAAAAGTAACCGGTTTAATATGTATCAAGGGAGAGTTAGGTTAGATATTAGGGAAAAAATTCTAACTGTATCGGTAATTAAGTTCTGGAATAGGCTTTCAAGGAAGGTTGTGGAATCCCCATTATTGGAGGCTTTTAAGAACAGGTTAGACAAACACTTCTCAGGGATGGTCTAGCTTTACTTGGTCCTGCCTCAATGTAGGGGGCTGGACTTGATGACCTCCCAAGGTCCCTCTCAAATCTACATTTCTATGGTTCTGTGATTTGTATTATTAATGTATTAACTATATTCATTTGTCTGTTTTAAGTTTCCATTTGGATCACTGTGGGGCTTTACCATGGTTTCTGCAGAAGACCAGTTTTAAAGGAAGAACATTTATGACTCATGCTACAAAAGCTATTTACAGGTGGCTTCTTTCAGATTACGTCAAGGTTAGGTAAGTTGACACACTAGTTGTTTTTATAACTCCCTCCTGAATTATTGCTCCTGTCTGTGCAGTGGGGGAAGTATGTGGGAAATGGTGCAATGATTTGGGGGACTTTGAATGCAGTTTGTTATAGCTTATATTTTTAGAAAACCACTGTCAGTTTAACAATTGTATGTAAATTTTTTTTAAAAGTTCACTTACTTAGGTTACTAATAACATTTAATTTAGAGCATTAAAAATGAAGGAAAATACATCTAATTTACTTTTAATTATTTGTCATGTTTACTTTCTGCATTTCCTGAAGCTCTGATAATGGAAGTAGACAAGTCAATTTCTAGTCAATTTCACTTTTAGGTGCTAATGTTTGGGCTGCAAACATGAAAGGGGAATTTTGTTTGTTTTAAAAACCCACAAAAATCAGATTGTGTAAAAATCCGTGGAAACACAAGTTTATGGAAACATTTCCTTTGGTTTTATAAGATGGTTTTTATAAAACCTCGACTTTTTTTGGTCCAAATTTGAACCTTTTGGCTGCTTTCATAGTTTGAAATTAACAGTGAGCATGGCATTATATTTATTATATTAAATTATACATTTCAAATGTTAACTATATTGGTGTTGTGTTCAAGTATATATGATGGTTCCTTTTGGTCTAACTCCGATTCCCCAAACATATATTGCCTGAACTGTGTGTTGGGTGAGTTTATTAGTAGGTAAGTCTATAGTTTATTTTTGCTCTCTTCCAGAGGCATCAGTAGCGTAGCCAGGGGGGGAACAGGGGGAGCGGCCGCTCCCCCACGGAGCAGAAGCGACACCTTTTTCGTGCTCCGACGCCTTTTGTCCCTACGCTGCAGCCAGAACGGAGCTTTTTTTTTTTGCTCCCGGCGCCTTTTTTTGCTCCCGACGCCTTTTGCTCCTACGCTGCAGCCAGAACGGAGCTTTGTTTTTTTGCTCCCGGTGCCTTTTTTTGCTCCCGACACTTTTTGCTCCTGGCGCCTTTTTTTAGCTCCGCTCCCCCTGTGCTCTAAACCCGGCTATGCCACTGAGAGGCATCCATTCCCTGAAAGGTCAAACAGTAATTGTCCCTTGCATTACTGTAATAGTTATTATATAATGTCAAAAGTAAACATTAATAGAGATGAGGTGGTGTCCCCGACCAGTATGCAAAATTTTAGGGTGCTTTGCATACATAAGCATGTTAAGTGGATGTAATAGGGGAGTCTGTGAAATCAAAGTATTTGTTTGCAGAAAACCTTAAGCAGCTTCTTGCCTGAAGGAGGTAATATAGCTGCTTTAAAAATTTTGGGTTTATCTCATGGTGACAGGAATTATGGGAAAAAGATACAGACTTTGGGAAAGTGGTCCTGCAATCCTTGTCTAATAGACTCTGAGCCCCACCTCCTCTGGGTACAGCTTGTGAGTCACCTAAGTGGAATACATGTCTGCATCTACTCGAAGAAGAAGAAGAAACTCTTACTTACTGTAACTGCAGTACTTTGAGATGTGATGCTGACATGTATTCCACAAAACCACCCGCTGTCCCTTCTGCATTGGAGTCTAGTCTCTGGATATTCAGTGCAAAGGAACTCGTGGGGGGAGGGAGGTGAGGCGGTGTCAGGACAGGCACTGCCTCATGTAGCCAGGGGATGGGCTATGGCCACGAGGCACAAATGCCACCCCTGCAGGTACTGCTAGGTAAAATTCTCTGGCTCCAGTACTCTGGGTGTGTGCACAGTGAAGTGGAATACACGTCTGCATGACATCTCAAAGAACTACAGTTACTGTAAGTAACAGTTTCTTCTGCCTAAGAGGCCACTAAGGGTTTTGTAGCTTACTCCTTGATCTGTTCCAGGATGGGAACCTCTGATGATTTGTAGGCTTCCACAATACATAGTCTAATCAACCTAATGATGGAGGATTTGGAAGCTCTGAGTCCCTAGCACTTCGGGTGGAAGGACATGAAAAGAGAGCCTGATCTTCTTGTAAATTCTGTACGCTTGAGAGAGATTTTTTCCAATGGTCTTCTAACATATAAGGAGTGCCAGGCCTTTTCAGTTGGGTGTTGTGGTTTTGGACAAAATGAAGGAAGTATGATCTCTTAAAATGTGGAAGGAGGAATTTACCTTAGAAAGGATTCTGGTTCCCCCTTTAGATATGTGTCTGTTGTCATGGTATCTGACTGAACCAGGACCTGGGTCCCCTGTAGGGTGAGCTGAAACCTTTGCAGAACTAGCTTGACCACTCTCAGTTCTAGGAGATTTAACCTGTGAGCCTTTTCTTCCTGGTTTCTGAGGCCCTGGGATGTTGGGTCTCTAGGTGAGCTCCCAAATCCTCCAGGCTGGCATCTGTTGTGAGGACTGAAGGATCTGGAAAGCAGATGGACTTATTGTTATGGACTGACCACCAGTGTAAGGAGTTGAACACTTGTGTTGGTACCTGTACTTGATCTTTCATTTGTTCCAGACCCTCAGTATAAAGGCTTGAAAAGATGTCTGATCTGTGACTGTGCCCAGGAAGTGATCCCTATGCATAAGACCTGGAGTCCTAGCAGTTGGCAGTATAATTCTATGGTGGGTCTCCTGTGGCTCTGGAGCAAGATGATAATTCCTGGATTTTCTGAAACCTTTCTAATGATGGGTAGATCCTCGCTATCGAGATGGCTATTTCTGCCACTAGGTGGTTTATTCTGGTGGATGGAACCAGGGAACTTTTCTTGGCATTGATGAGGAAGCCATGCACCTGGAGGAGACCTGATTCGCTGAATACCAGGGCTTTGGAGCTGTGCTCCGGCTCTGCTCCAGCTCCAGGCAAAAACCTGCAGCTCCACTGCTCCGGAGCTGCTCCGCGGGCTCTGCTCCAAAGCCCTGCTGAAAACACAGTCTTTATTCACAGACAGGGAGATTCCCCTGACTGTTTATAATGTTCCTTTTTACTTCCAAGTGGTTTTGATTGTTTTAAGTTGTCTTTGATAGTTTTCCATTGACTATTCTGAAATGCAGTAAGGGTAGATAATTAAACCTTGTATTTCATCACTGGCTGATCAGGGAGAGGTGAAAACTCCCTCATACTTGAATGGGCCAGCACCGAGATATATGATTCCTGGTGACTAACTTTTATTCCAAGACCGTAAGGTATAATTTTCAATATAGTTACATTATTCCTTAAATATTACACTTGCACAAATCTTGCAATGATTATAAGTATTGATAAATTACAAGCTTTCAGGAGAGATCTCACATGCTATTTTTCATAGATAAATACCGTGGAAATGATATATTAGGTGTAGTGAGTTTTTCAGGTCTGAGATGGGAGTTGCTTATAAAGAATGGTGCATGTTGGCACCGGTGGGCCTCTTATGTCCCAAGTAGAACCTGAAGAACATTTATTTTGGGAAACCCCCTTTAACACTGCCATATCCAGAAGATGAGACATTTCATTCTTGATCAGATTGTGTTTTACTGCATTGTTGGAGTTGGGTGATTGGATGAAGAACCATTGGACTGAAGCCCACAGCTTGAGGGAATATCCCTAGCTCACTATCTTCCTCACTCATTTTTCTGTAGTCGATGAGCCATTCCTCCAAGAAATGTGAAATTCTGTCCCCTAGCTTCAGTTCTGGACAGAGGCCTACACAATCTCGGTCATAAAGTAGATTGGATGGGTGAGGGGCCAAGGTCCCCCTGGGCTTCCCTCTGGATCTCGATTCTACTTTTTTTCCCTTTGAGAATCTGTTGTCTCCTGGCTGGTACCAGTGTGGTTGTCCCTTCACTGTTGCAAAGAGCGAAAAGAGTGCATGTGTCTGAAAGCCGATTAATGTACTCTCTCCTTAGGGCACTTAGTGAGGCAGGGTGAGATTTTGCCGCACCTTCTCCAGCCTTTCTCCAAAAATGAGGGAGCCTGTCAACTTGGCCAAGCATAGAACCTGCCTAGAGTGAGTGTCCACCTTCCAGGGACAGAGCCCTAGGTGGCATCTAGATACACTGAAAGCCGTGGCTTGGGCTGAGAACCTCATTGCATCTATTGAGCCATCAGCTACAAAAGCTGTTGCTAGGGAGACATTCTTTAAAATTGAACCAAAGTTAGGGTGATCTCTTCCTTTAAGGGTTTTGAGATCTTCCAGGTAGGAAAGAGATGCTCCTGCAAAACAGGGAACTGCCAGAGACACTCGGACGGTGGTGGAGGAGTCTTCAAAGTCATTTTGAGAGTAGCCTCCATCTTTCTGTCTGTGGTGTCCTTAGTATAGAACTCCTCCCCTAAGGGAATAACCATGTCCCTGGCGAGGGACTCTGTGGTGGGTCAGCCTTCGGTATCAGGAATAGATCCTTTTTGGTTCTTGAATGTTATGGAGCCTGAAGTTGCTCTTGTTAATGCGCTTGCCTTTATAAGGCTTGTTTCACTCATCCCTAATCACTTCCTTGAAGGAGGAGTTAAGGGGTATCACCACCTCAAGGGTGGATTTTGAGGGAACCTATTTACTCTGAGGTTTACTCTCAAGAGCCTGCTCAGGTTGGATTTGAACCGTGGAAACAACCTTGTTGCACGTAGCTTGAAATTTCTCAGGGGAGAAAAAACTTTGTTGCATTTTCCACTCATCCTGTTCACATTCAGAGCCAGACAGTTCACCTGCCTTTGTGCTCTATGTCAAGTTGTCTGGGTCCTCGTCGCTTTTTGAAACCTCTCCCTGATCTGCACTGGGGTTCCTGGTCCATTCTTCCACCATTGGAGTTGTGACTGCCTAGATGGGTAGGGGACCCCACCTGCTTGTTTGATTTGCAGCCCCAGGACCAGTTGGCTGGGTGCAAGCTGTGCACAACTCACTATCTGCCAAAACTAGGAGATTCACAAATAGAACACTGCTTGGATCTAATATTGTGTTTTCTTGGCTGCTCTGCCATCCCTTCAAGGGGCAGAGGAGTTGGGCAGGGCAATACTACAGTTGAGGCTTAGAGGGAATTAAATCCCTGAGGGAGAAGGACGAATGTCGGAGAGGGAGAACATTGCTCTCCACTACTCAAAAACTGAGCAGAAACAGCTCAAATTGAAAAAGAGCGGGAGGAATAGCGACCACTCCTGTCTGCTGCCGTAGAGGCAGAGAAACTGGTGGCAAGTGGGAAAAAAGAGGGTGTGGCCAGAGCGTGGTGCCAAAATGCTGATCTGCCTCCATGAAGTTGCAGACAGAGGAGAGCAGCCCTATGTCCAGGATTGTGGGAAATACTGGGCTGCTTGGTTACATGCATATATTTGTGCCTCCTTTCTTCATTATTCTTGTGTATCTTGGGGACCATCTTTTTTGTATGACGTTAACAGCCCTGAGCATAATTTGGGAGTTCAACAAATATTAATTGTACATTTTACAATTTCACCAGATAGTTTCATTTTAAAACACAGTCAGTTAGGGAAAAAAGGTTAATGGACCAGTGTATTATGAGAGAGAAGTTGGCTGAGGTAATATCTTTTATCTTCTGTTGGTGAGAGGTCAGATATAGTGTCTCTATCACTCCTAATCCTCAAAGGAAGCCTGCACAACACTTTCAGAAGACTAGGCTGGGAGCTTAAATTCATAACTCTGCTAGACACTAGAAATCATGGACTGAATAGAGACACTGGATTTATGGCTTATTGCAACAACCTGTAACCCACTAGCCCCTTCCTCTTTATCTTATGACTTCAGAAGTGCTAACGAGCCATGCTACTTTAGGACATGTCTACACTCCACCGGGATCGACACTGAGATCAATCCACCAGCGGTCAATTTAGCAGGTCTAGTAAAGACCCGCCAAATCGACTGCAGATCGCTCTCCAGTCGACCCCAGTACTCTACCCCCGACAAGAAGAGTAAGGTAAGTCGACGGGAGATTTTCTGCCATCGACCCTCCGCGGTGTAGACCCCACGGTAACTCGACCTAAGGTACGTTGACTCCAGCTACATTATTCACGTAGCTGGAATTGCGTAGTATAGGTCGACTTACCGCGGTAGTGTAGACATAGCCTTAGAATGGTGCCTTGGAATGTGAGCTAACTGTAGTAGGAAGAGAGCCTAAAACACTAACCATCTATGCTAGACAATCTGTTCCACGTTGCATTTAGCTGTGAAGCTTGGAGAACCTTTTCCAGCCCTGTAGAAGAGCTCTGTGTGGCTCAAAAGCTTGTCTTTCTCGCCAACAGAGGTTGGTCCAATAAAAGATATTTCCTCACCCATGGTCTCTAATATCCTGGGACCGACACGGCTACAGCTATGTTGCATACAATGTATTATGAATCATAAGAGTAATAATATACAATGGTATTTACATAAATGACAAAATCTGAATCTGGGAAATACGTATAATTAACGTATGCTAACTATCCTCCACATAGATTTAGCTAAGCAGTATGTGGTATTCCTCTCTACACTGGGATCAGATGTATGATAGATATAGCTATCCTTAAGTGTAGTTTTTGCTAACAGGCATAGACAGGCTTTTTTGTGTGAGAACTGTGTTATGATCTGGTTAGTAACGCAGACTATAAACTATATTTTTATTATTTGTATTAAAGTAGTGCCCATTGGGAACCCATTATGCTGATAGTACAAGACACTGCCTTGCATGAAAAAGGTAGTCTAATGTGGCCTTTCTGAAAATATTACCTGTTCATACTGGTTAGGGAAATTGTGTTAGAAACCATGGCTCTAGTTGGTTCAATATTTAATTTGGAAGGAATCTGCAGTTTTGAATGGGGATTTTAAGTGGAGTTACAAAATCTATCAAAGGAGCACATCTGTAATTATTCTGTAAAATAAACCAGTGAAACTAGCTGATACTTAGCCATTTCATTTTTATACAGCAATATTTCAGCAGATGACATGCTGTACACGGAGACAGATCTGGAAGAAAGCATGGACAAAATTGAAACCATCAACTTTCATGAAGTAAAAGAGGTGGCAGGAATCAAGTTCTGGTGTTACCACGCAGGCCATGTCCTCGGAGCAGCCATGTTTATGATTGAAATAGCTGGTGTGAAGGTATTTTTTTAGTATAGAGCAGTAACCCCTTGTCAAAAAAATTTATTATTAGTTTTTAAGCATTGGCAATGAGTTTAGAGCTCAAAATACGAAAACAGGCAAGCAACCCCAATCCAAACATGCTGGAAGACCCAGAAGGAGGCTTTGTCTTGAAGTATTATTTTTAATCAGTTATAGCGGGTGAGTGACAGCAGTTTTATTTAAGTGAGATAGTATGTGTGGGCTTCGTGGAAGAGGTGAGTTTTAAGTATATGATTTAAGATTGGAATGATTTAGCACAGAGATTACCAAACTGTGGTCTGCTGAGAGCTGGCTGGTCACCTGTTGCTAGCTGTCCTTTCATCCAGTAGTTAAATTGCATTAAAAGGCAACTTAATCCATAAATACTTTACTTTCTCATGTCTGTCTGTCTATCTGGGAACTTAACTAGTCTCCATCACCATAGTACTGTAGTGTCTCACATTAATTAATTAATCTTCACAACATCCTTGTGAGGTAGGGAAATATTCTTTTTCCCATTTTTATGTACAGGGAGCTGAAGCACAGAAAAATTAAATAATTTGTCCAAGGTTATACAACAAGTCTGTGGCAGAATCAGATGTCAAACACAGATTTGAGAGTCCCAGTTCAGTATCTGGACAGGAAAACCAGTCTTCCTCCCTATAAGCAATTTCTAAAAGGTCCACAGGCACACTAAGAAGTGATCACAAATGGGAGAGGAAATGTTTTGTGTAGTTGCAAATGGGAAGGTGGTGATACACAAGGTAATTTCCCTATTAAGATGTAGTTTACATTATGAACGTTTGAGAACCTCTGGCTTAGCAAGATTCAAAAAGGGTTAAGAACATATATTGAGAAAACTCTAGTTAAATAGCTAGAATAAAAATGGGAAGAGGTATTGGTCTTCTTGCTGATCATCACTTGGTGGTGGGAAGAAACAGCCTTTCTTCTCTGTTGTGTGTATTGCTCAAATTATTATTTTTTATGTGCATTATGTTCTGTGCTTTCTCTTGAAGCATGTGGTATAGGCTACAGGATAGCAAGCTACACAGACCATTTATCTTTTCCACTGGTGGTCATCTGTGTTCTTATTCAAGCTTTTGAACATGATTTGTATTTAAACTCTCTTCAAATGAGTGATTGTAGGATACAGCATGATGAAGTTATGAAGTGAAAATCCTGTAATTTACTCTGTTTGGGGCTCAATTTGCCCTTCACTATGCACTTAGGAATTGATCTGAGCGGGACCAATGTATTGGAAAGCAGGATAAAGACCTTACAGAAAGCATTTTAAATTATGGGTTTTCCTTTAAAAATAAGAGTGCAGTTTTCTCAGTTTAAAGTGATAATGTGGAAATATCAGAGTCTTTAGGACAATTAAATTACAATTAAAATTGTTTTTAGCACAATTAAATTACAATTAAATTAAAATAGTTCCTTTTGAGAGTTGTTCATTATGCTGATATTCTCAGATGGCAGCTCTTGAGTTTACTTTCTTGCATCCCTCAAATAGTGTATTTTTTTAAAGTTCTTAATGGCTTGTGTACTGGTGCAAAACTCTAAAAATGTCACTTTTGTAACAAAGGAGGAACTACAAAAATGTTGATACTTATGTTTATAGCTGCTTATATATACTGCTTGAAATCTTTCAGTCATTGCAATTAGGATTTGTTTATTGTATTCATAATAAAACCTATAAGCACAATGTATTTATCAAAGCAGTCTTCAATACAGGTACATTTGAACCTTTTATTATAAATCCATGAACATTAGCTTTGCTAAAATATTAAACTTTTTCTCTACAAAACATGTTGTTAATATCTTTTTGCTGACTTAGTCATTCTGTCTAATTACAGGTCTGTTATTTTTCTTTCTCTGTCACAGCTTTTATATACAGGTGATTTCTCAAGACAGGAAGACAGACACTTGATGGCAGCTGAGATTCCTAATATTAAACCTGATATTCTTATCATTGTAAGTTTCACACTGATTTCTTTAAATTAGGTAGTTGGGAGTGTCTAGAAGGAATTACTAAGATCTGAAGTGAGTGTCAAAATAAAGGTAGAAGCTTCATGGTGACATGTAACTTTAGCAATGTGCATTATGTGTCCCTTACCACCAGGCTGCAGGGGAAATCAATACAGTATTTAGCATATAACAACTTCTGGACAGTGTGTTTCAGGCCAGTCTCAAAGCACTGTCCAAAGTTCTGTGTCACTTCTCTAACCTGCGTAAGCCCCAGCTTTGTCACAGATGTGTGTCCAGAAACCTGCTAGAACAGGAGTAGCAAAGAAGGAAGTAATTCCAACCACAACAGTTGAAGCTACAGCAGGGAATATGGACAGGACACAGATTAATGCCCCTTTTCTTGCAAGAAGTGTTGAGGGACTTTTAACAAATACACATAGTCAAGACCTTGTTTTTACATCTCTGCAAGAGAGCATCTCCAACATCATAGTGCCTCCTACCAGCGTAATGTAGCATTGGTTCAGTATTGACTCAAAGAAAAGAGTAGAATCTGGTACTTTACCTTTGGGATTACATTTAGATTCTGTGGACAGTTTATAGTTAGGGCTCTACCAATTTCACAGCTGTGAAAAATGTGTCAGGGACTGTGAAATAAGCCCTTCCCCATGAAATCTGATCTCCCCCTTGCTGCTGGGAGTGCCTCAGCCAGAGGGCTCCTAGCTGCAAGTCCCGGCTGGGCTGGGGAGGGAGAGGACTTGTCCTTCCCCTGCTCTCGGGGAGATCAGACCCACCTCGGAGTGCCTCCCCCTGTTGCAGGAAGCTCCAGCCCCAGAGGCTCCTGCAGCTGGAGGAGGCTTGTAGAAGTGGGTATGGGGAAGTGCCCCAGCCAGAGGGCTCCTCGCTGTGAGTACCTGCTGGGCTGGGGAGGGACAGGACTTGTCCTTCAATTGCATGGCAGCTCTGCGGGGGAAGAGAAAAGGGGAGATCAGACCCACTTCCAGGTACCTTTTGGGTTGGGACCCCCACAATTATAACACTGAAATTTCAGATGTAAACAGCTAAAAAAGTGAAATTGACCAATTTTAAAACCCTCTGGCTGTGAAATTGATCAAAATGGACCACAAATTTGTTAGGGACTCTATTTATAGTTATCATGTTTCTCTGACTGTATAAATATCTGTCTACTGTATGTTTCATTCCATGCATCCGATGAAGTGGGTACTAACCCACGAAAGCTTATGCTGAAATAAATTTGTTAGTCTCTAAGGTGCTACAAGTTTTTCTTTCTTATTTTCATTTTGCTGACACAGACTAACACGGCTACTACACTGAAATCTATTTATAGTGTTATGAGCAGCTTTTCTCAGAAAGAAATTCCTTAAGGCTCCAGACTGAGACCTTGTCTAGACTGTGGATTTGCCCTGATTTCAGCCACTGGCGTAGCTGCACTCTTACAACCCCTAGTTTGTGCTGGTGGAGCTTATCTTAGTTTCAGGCAGGGTAAAGAGCAGCTTTGCCCATCTACACTAGGGATTTGCACTGGTGAAGCTGCATTGGTGGCTGGCCACCAATGGCTGAAATAAGGGCAAATCTCTAATGCAGACAAGGCTTTAAAGAAAGGTAGCGAGGGTGGGACACCTTAGTGCACCTAAGTACAGCTCTGGCTACCAAGTCAGGTTCTTCTGCTGTTGTAGTTTTGACTCGCAGGGACATGCTGGCTGCCGCTTCCCACAGCTCCCATTGGCCAGGAACGGCGAACTGCGGCCACTGGGAGCTGCGGGGGCCGTGCCTGCGGACGGTCAACATCAGCAAAATGTCTCGCAGCCCGCAATCAGATTACCCTGATGGGCCGCAGGTTGCCCACAACTGGTATAACAGAATTGGGATTAAGGTCTATACCATTGTTTTAATAATAGCTCGTTATGTACTTTACTACTTAGGAATCCACCTATGGTACCCATATTCATGAAAAAAGGGAAGAGCGAGAAGCAAGATTCTGTAACACTGTTCATGATATTGTAAACAGAGGAGGTAGAGGTCTTATTCCCGTCTTTGCCTTGGGTCGAGCTCAAGAGCTGCTTTTGATATTAGGTATGTATCTTCACATCATTTAACACTGAACGAGCAAAACACAGTGGACATTTTTTAATGGCTGTCCTTTTATGTACAATAAGTTTTTATTTATTTATTTATTTAAACAAATCTTTCACCACCTTTGCAGTGAGCTAATGACTTAAAAACTCCAGGGTGACTTGATTTAAATCAAGATGACTTAAATCAGTGACTTAAATAACCAACTGGAAAGCCTGGATTTAAATAATTGATTTATATCATCGTTCCCATTTGTACTTCAGTTAGTGTCTAAAGAAAGGTGCATTCTCATTCGTTGATGTAACCATTAAAGCATGTTGATTTACAACTAAATAGATCCTTTACACAAGATCTGGGACATCTTTTTACTACAAAAGACTGTATACTATATCTTTACTTAAGCAAATATATAGTTTAATATTTTCTGATTCTTATTAATTGTATATTTTTAGTATGTTAGAAAATTGCGAATGATATACAGTATTGCTTATTTACTAGATAACTAGCCTTTTGGTCATGATTTGTGTCAAACTGCTTTAGGGTTGTAATTAGAATTTAATTAAACACACAAAACAGCATATAAAGTGTATTTGTATTAAATAAAACAACCTTTAATGTTTTGGATACATAAACTTCTCTTATCAAAACATATTTCACATTTACAACTAATGATTTATTAAAGAAACAGAGGGATTCTGTAGCCAATGAACTAAACTGATTATTTCTGAACAGCCTGGGAAATTTTTCAAATATGCCTAAATAAAAGTGACTGGAGCTTAACTTCCTATTCATCTAAGTCCCTTAAAAATGAGACAAGTCTCCTAAGTTACTTAGGCTTTCCTTCAGACTTTTAAAATTGGTAGATCTCATCCTGTCCCTTCTTGGTTTTATTCATAGACTAGAAGAGAGAGACAATTTTTCCTGCTTTTTTTAACTCTCAATCAGTTTATCAACTTTGAATTAATTAATTCAAATTAAGAAAATATTCTTTCTGTGCCTGCAGAAGTGACTACTGCTATCAAAAACTGGTTTAGCACTTCAACAAATTCTGGTTCCAGGAGCTTAGCTAGAGACTTCCACTAATTCAGTGCTGTGACTTTCTTACAAACATCATCAGCAGACATGTTCTGCTTGAATGATTTACCTCCAGTTCTGAAATTTATTATGGGTGGCATGATTGATAGGTGATTATTAGATGCGCATCTTATAGCAGCAGCATCTTCTACCTTGGTACGTTGGGTTGAGAACATTGGCAAGAAAATGAGGAGGAGTAAATGCTTGATCCATCTGCTTCTTTACTGCCTGCAATTTGTGGTTGGTATTTCTTTCTTCAATGTCTCTTGAAGTTCTTTCCAAATTTCAACAGCATCAGCAATATTTTAGCAATCATTCTGCAATTTGTCCAAGGCTATGGAAATAGGTTTCAATATGTTCAGCATATCTACTACATTTCTCTGTAGTCCAATGGTAACTACTTGGCTGTTTCGTCGATTCTGTCACTATTTTCTTCACAAATTATCATCAGAATAGGCCAGTTCATGATAAATAGCTCAAAACAGTCAACCACTGAATTCCATCATATATCTTGGGGGACGATTAATTTGCATCCTCCGGTTCTCTTCAGTGAAGCTGAAGCAAAGTGGTTGTTACGGAAGTATTTTGCAATTTCAATAGCATTTGCCTTTATTCCTGGAGTTGGTCTTAAGCCTTTAGCTAAAAGATTCATCAAATGAACACTGCACCATATGTTATAAATTTCAGATTCTCTTCATTATCTTCTAGGTTTCTTCTCATCTTTGCTACACTTGAAGTGATAAAGCTACACATCTGCCACTTGAATTTTTGTTCAGTTGGTTATAGCTTTTACTGCTGCTACTTTGTACGTATTCTGCTGCATGGGCATTTCCTTTTGTATCAGTTGTTTCTGTAAGACAGACTTCTTTTATTCCTCTCCACCTTCTGTTGTCACACAAGCACATACTACTGGATCATTGTATACATTGCTCCACCTATCAAGACTAAAAATAATGAATTTCCCACCAATGTTTTTTGCACATTGTTCAATTTCCCTCACACACTGTATCCAGCAACCTTCCAGCGATGTCTGCTCTGCTAGATAAAGTGTAGCCTGGTCACTACAACGGGTAGTGATCAATGGCTCTATGTCTAGTTGACAGCCGGTATCAAGAGGCGTTCCCCAAGGGTTGGTGCTGGGGCCGATTTTGTTCAATATCTTCATTAATGATGGAGGATGGTGTGGATTGCACCATCAGTAAGTTTGCAGATGACACTAAACTGGGAGGATTGGTAGATACGCTGGAGGGTAGGGATAGGGTCCAGAGTGACCTAGACAAATTGGAGGATTGGGCCAAAAGAAATCTGATGAGGTTCAACAAGGACAAGTGCAGAGTCCTGCACTTAGGACAGAAGAATCTCATTCACTAGGGATCGAGTGGCGAGGCAGCAGTTCTGCAGAAAAGGACGTAGGATTACAGTGGACGAGAAGCTGTATATGAGTCAACAGTGTGCCCTTGTTGCCAAGAAGGCTAATGGCATTTTGGGCTGTATAAGTAGGAGCATTGCCAGCAGATCGAGGGACGTGATCATTCCCCTCTTTCGGCATTGGTGAAGCCTCATCTGGAGTACTGTGTCCAGTTTTGGGCCCCACACTACAAGAAAGATGTGGAAAAATTGGAAAGAGGCCAGCAGAGGGCAACAAAAATGATTAGGGTGCTGGAGCACATAATTTATGAGGCGAGGCTGAGGGAACGGATTGTTTAGCCTGCAGAAGAGAAGAATGAGGGGGGATTTGATAGCTGCTTTTAACTACCTGAAAGGGGGTTCCAAAGAGGATGGATCTAGGTAGGCTGTTCTCAGTGGTAGCAGACGACAACAAGAAGCAATGGTCTCAAGTTGCAGAGGGGAGGTTTAGATTGGATATTAGGAAAAACTTTTTCACTAGGAGGGTGGTGAAGCACTGGAATGGGTTACCTAGGGAGGTGGTGGAATCTCCTTCCTTAAAAGTTTTTAAGGTCAGGCTTGACCAAGCCCTGGCTGGGATGATTTAGTTGAGGATTGGTCCTGCTTTGAGCAGGGGGTTGGATTAGATGACCTCCTGAGGTCCCTTCCAACCATGATATTCTATGATTCTATGATAATCATTGAACCATGCAAATGAAATGTGTTCTGAACAAGATGAAAGGTTGAATTTGTTGAGTAAATTAGCCGAGCAGTGTTTTCATCGATGGAGTCTTGCTGGAATCTACTGGTCCTGATTACAAACTCATCCATGATTTTACTGGGTGATGAGGAAAGTCTTTCTTTGATACAGGTAATACTGTCTGAAGTATGTTCAGTTGCGGCACTGCTGGTGGTTGCAGCATGAGACTCTGAAGTTGTAGACGTTGCAGATGATGGATGTTCATAACCCCTTATGTCTAAGCTGCAGCCTGAAACAAAATGGTAAAAAAAGTCTCACTGAGCATTACTCAGGATAGTGCTTTAAAGCAAATGAGATTAAGTGAAAGAATCCTCCTAATGCAGCTATTTGCACGCTATTTAAATGATATGATTTATTCTAAACCCCGTTTTATAGGAAATATAATTAATAAATGACAAGGATTATCTAAATCTGTTTAAACGCTTATATCTAGCGATATATCAAACAGCTTGAAAAAAACTTTTTAAATGTTAACATTCATTAAATGTGTAATGAAACTTCACTTTTAATCAGGAAATCTTCACCTAGGATATTTGATTATATTAAGCAATAAAAAATCATTTCAGAAAACTGGCAGTAACTGTAAAAATGTAACTGATAAATGCACCCACAACAAAATAACATACCAATTAATATTTTGAACACAAATATTTTGAAATTCATCAGTTATTCAACCAAAACACAAATGTATGATCATAATCTGTTATCAGTTGCTGGCATAGTAAGACATGATATACAATCCATAAGAATGGTGCAAAAATAAGTTTAATAACCAAGAAAGAAATACTTGTGGCACCTTAGAGACTAACAAATTTATTTCAGCATAAGCTTTCGTGGGTTAGAACCCACTTCATCGGATTTAATAACCAGTTGATCCAAATTGTTCAGACATGTCCATATCATCTTCAAAGTCATGGCCTTCTGAGGAGCATTTTTCATAATGTTTCATTCTGACAGCCAGGCCTTTCTTCTCCTTGTTGCACTATTTCCATTTGGCACATGTTCCTTTTTTACCTAGAAGTACGGGAATTTCTTGAAACTATCCCCAAATAGTCTTCTATAACCTGCAGCCATGGCAGGGTTTTTTTCTTCAGTACTCAGATGTTGAAACACTAGAGGCTACAGTCTGAAGAATGCTGCCTCTTCTTCTCAGAGACCTGCTTTGAAACCAGTGTTGCTCCTTTCTGGTTGCACTTTCTGCTCCTTCTCCCTTGTTATGTAATTCTCCCGCCCATGCCCAGAAAAACAAAAGAACTAACAACAATCCAAGACTTCTGCTCAGGTTACCCACATGTCTTTTGCACTGCAGTATTTTAGTTGTTCAGAGAGTGAGGGGGAGGCAGTTCAGACATTAATTGATTTCTGTTTGTATCTCTGTCTGTGTATTCATGCAAGGACACAGCAAGGCGATTTACTTAAAGTGCCAAGAATCATCCTGAAGTAAGGGCTGGTAGTTACTTGGCAGATCAGTGATTTTGCATGAGTAGGAGAGTAAATTTCCATGGACCCAACTACTGGACCAAATTCAGTGATGAATCCTGGTCATGTGCCACCTGAGGCACGTTCTGCATATGCTAAAACGAGTGGATAATCCTGCTGACATACGTGATGGTGTCTCTTGGACTCAGAGGCTGGGTCCCAACACCTGTGATGGCTGCCAGTCTCTTGTGTCCAGTAGCACAGCCCAAGTCCCCCACAGAATCAAGCCCTTAATACGGTACATCACCTATTGTGCCACTTTTATAAAGCTTGACCTCAGAAGTTAGATTTCCCCCCTGATTCTTTCTTTACATAGATAAGCAGCTTTTAATTGAAAAGATTTTGATAAAGCCTCATGGATTAAGCATGTTTATTTTTTTATTTAAATGTTTAAAGAGAATATTATAAGTTTAGACCTTAATATATTTTGTATTAAATTCAGATTTAATTTTAAACAGGTTTATTTTTTAAAAGAAAAATATTATTTAAATAACAAAATGAAAAATCTGATTTAAATTTAAAACACCTGTTTTTTATTTTTTTAAAAAATGATTTTTATCCAAGTTCACATAAAATGAGTTTGTTCAACCCAATGTTCCTTTACCTTCAGAAAAAAAATAAAAAAAAATGAGCTTGTGCCCTTTTTTTGCTGCTTTGTGATGTAAATAGAATACCTGGAAGATTTTTGTCCCTCTCTGCAAAAACAAAACAAACCCCCCCCCCAAAAGTGTTTTTGGGAGGGAGTGGGATTTTGAAGAGCAGATGGTTTAAATTTGATATTGGGGTCTTCTCTACTTGATAAGACTGGCATACAGAGAACAGTAAAATTATGAAATTACAAGTGACTTAAAACTAAGCAACTAAAAGGAAGTTGTTCATGTTGAAAAGATTCAATGCCTCTGCCCTTCAATTAAGGCTCAAAAATACATCTGAGAAAACTGGAAAGACCAGACTGGACATCTGATATCACTAAGATTTTTTTCTGCCTTTTTTAAACCTTTCAGGCCTGTTTTACATATCATAAAGAAGCTTAAATAATTGTCAAAAACACGATTGTTATAAATCCTTTTACAGTTCACCTTTAAAATGAAAATTAAAAGCAGTGGTAAAAGTAAACACTTATTTAATTAAACTGTAATAATTAATTTAAGTATAAAGGAAAATACTACAGGACTCTTACACTTCCTTTTGTGCTCTTACTTGCACTATGTGAATGATTTTTGGCAACTTTTTTTTTCCCCCTCTCATTCAAACCTTTCTATGGGTCCCCCCACAAAACCCTTCAAAGGCAAATGCTTGTATTTAAACATGCTGATTCTAAAACAAGAATGATCTTGAAATACTAACAGTTCTCTCCAGTTTCCATTGTAACTCAGCTCAGCATTTAAATCTGGTGCTTATTCTCAGAATAAGTTATTGATCTGCCTAAGTGTAGACTGGAAGTTCAGGCCTATGGGTGTACATTAGGTATGAGTTATATTTTTCTATACTCTACAATTCCATTATTTAAATATTTTGTTACAGTTGGTCATATTGGGGGGGGGGGGGGGGAGGAGGGCGAATTGTAACAAAGGATATTTAAAATATAAATTTTAAAAATCTAATATAACCATTAATTTGTAGTTCTTTGTTCTCTATTTCCTATACATGACATTAGTATGCCTCTTAAAAAAGAGAGAGAGAAAAAAAGAACATATATGAACTAAAACTAGACACACAAGGGGGTGCCTAATTATGCAGAAAATGTTCTACAGTACAACCAATGCTTTTCTTGGAATCCTAACATTTAAAGTAGGGTTCCACTCTTAAAAGTGATTGACATCTGTTGCTCAACAGACCAGCTTCTTGTACGTCTTTGTGGGGGTTGTGGCTGCTGCTATCAAGTAACCAAAGGAGTGGGGGTTTTATTTGGGGGGGGCGATTCTTTTTGGTTTTTGGTAGGTTGGGTTTTTACTACTTCTGTTAGTCTTCCAAAAGAAACAGCTAAGAGAGAGTGAGCTGCAATCTGTTGTACATCTTGAATAGAACTGTTCAATAAGTTCCAATATTTATGCCTGTTCAAACCTATTGGAAGACAATAGTTGTGTAACCTTTGGGTGGGCTAGAGCTCACTTCATTGCCCTTCTTCAGTGCCTAACAAAATTCAACTCCCATAGAAAAGCAGCTGGAGACCCAGAATTCAATCTGTAAGGAGTTTCAGCAAGGATTGCACAGGGTCAACCTCCCCACATTCAAGTCCCAAAAAGAACAAAGGGGATTAACTTAATTAAGTACCAACTTTATAAATCTTATGATAAAGAAACATAATAAAAAATAACATAATGTTTACAACATAACATGGCTATTTTATAATTCACATACATTATCTTCACAGTTATACATAAACATAAATAAAGAAAACAAATTAAATCTAAACAGGTCAATTCCCACAGAAACACAGTGAGAAGGAACTCAGAGTTCCCAAAAGCTTAGGTTGAGTCTCAAAGGCTTTGATCACCAAATCTATAGTCTGCTGGGTCAAAAGCAACATCTTCCCTCCACTTGCTTGTAGGAATTTCAGTTGGAATCCAGCAGGCAGACTCTTCCTCTTCTGAAATCACTGCTAGCCAGTCAGCTAACTGATTAACCAGTCACTCAGTTAAGTATGTAGATTAAAAAAAAACCTGTTACAAGAAAATACAAAACTAAGAATAGCAAAATATAAATTACTCTTTCCCCACATTTAAAGAAAAGTTGGTGAATAGTACTAGTTGAGACAATTTAACTAAAACAGTTTGGCTAAAATCAAACAACATTCAAAGTATACAATTAAAATAAATAATTTTTTTCTCCTAATTTTCCTTTTCTATAATTAACCCTGCCCATGGTTCCCTGTGGGAGGGTTAACAATATCACTCACTAACCTGCTGCAAAATGCTTCAGAGTTAGGGGAAACAGCCTGCTTTCTGCTCCTGGGCTCAGCTTCTCCCAACCCACACAGTTCACATGGCCTTTTGCAAAGCAGCAGCCCTGACGGCTTGCCCTCATTGAGTCTGACCACAGCAACAGGGAACGTATTGGCGCATACCCAAAAACTACCACACCCAGTTCTAGAAACTTCTGGGTGTGGAGTGCAACCTGCCTAGCAACAATGACCCAGACACAGCTCACTCCTATCCACTACTCCCCCTCTTCTCCCCCCATATATCTCTTAAAGAGATATCTCCCTCTTAGGCTCGTGGGTTAGAGTTGCACCGGTGAAACTGAGGGCAGAATTGGGGCTCAGGGAAAGTGGGTGAAATTTTAATGGCCTGTGGTATACAGGAGGTCAAACTAGATGATCTAATGTCCCTTCTGGCCTTAAACTCTATGCATCTGTGAATTAGGCTTGCGGAACTTTTAATGGTGATATCGTGAAGTCTCACTAACAAGACTCTACAGATTTTGTTGCTAGCTGTAAGTTTTTTATAATTAACATTTAACATAGATATGTCAGCCTGTTGATTAGCAGTAATGCACTAAAACTCATTTCTCTTTAAACCGTGTTGTTATAAAAGTGAATTGAATGCTCTGTAAGAGCATGCATATTTACAGGCGGTGGTTGAAAATTGATAGTTATATGGAGTCTGACTGGTCTTCAACTGAGAAAAACTGAGATTTGATTTTTTTGTCTAGTGATTTGTTTAATCTTTACTCTTTTTCTGGTTTGTCCCGTTCTTTCCTCCTCCTCCTCCCCTCCCCAAATATCCAAGGTCAAAAGAGGCATGTCGACATTTTTTATTACTTTGATTTCCTGTCTCTAACAGCAGTGAAAATGTTTTTAAACCTGGCTTTATAAAACAATGTTGATTCTGAAAAATGCATGTTTGGAAGCTGCTAATATATTTATGCCTTGTAAAATGTTCCTCTAGATGAATACTGGCAGAATCATCCTGAACTCCATGACATCCCAATATACTATGCCTCCTCTTTGGCAAAGAAATGCATGGCAGTGTATCAGACGTATGTAAATGCTATGAATGACAAAATTCGCAAGCAAATCAACATCAACAATCCATTTGTTTTCAAACACATTAGTAATCTGAAGGTGAGTCTAAATAAAGGATGTTTCATGACAGAAGTAAGATGTATCAAATACTTTGCATTTACATGATGTTTAACTAGTCTGTAAGTGTACTTTCCTAGAAATGTAAGCCATTGATTGATTTAGAGGTTTATAACTGAATCTTTCAGTATAAATCTGCTCTCCTAGTAATGATATCTTTGTTATTTTAAACTCCATTCTATAATGCTGAATGGGTTATGCACATCCAATCTATACTGCTTAATTTCCACAGAAATCCCAAGTATGGCTTCTCTATAGAGTTTTCTGGCTAACCTCTTGAGTGCTTGCCCACTGCCTAACATTACATTTCACCGGGATCTCTTTCATTTTATAGTTTGGACAGAAGGATATTTGTGTGTTTCTGGCTCCTATTTTACTCCTGCGGGCATTCTGCACCAAAAAAATTAAAATTCTGCTCACAATATTTTAAAATTCTGCAAAATTGTGCAAATTTTATTTGTCAAATAAATGTGGAGGCTCCAGCATGGCATTGGAGAGCACAGGCCACCGGCTGCACAGAAGTGGGAGATCACTGTGCAGCTTCCCCCCAGAACACGGACTCAGTGGTGAGGCTGCACCCAACCCTGACACAGTGCAAGGACCGGGCCTGCCCCAGAAACACCCCAGGGCCCTGCCCCTCTGTGCCAGGTGCACCAGGTGTGGGCAGGCAGGTTCAGCAAGGCAGGATCCAAGTGTGGAGGGGCTTAGTGTGGGGGGTCCAGGTGTGGGTTGAGAGAGTTTTGTGTGGGGCAATCTGGGTGCGGTCGGCTCAGTGAGGGATCCAGGTGTGTGTGGGGATCTGGATGCACAGGGGCTTGTTGGGGGGTTCTGGGTGCAATGGTAATGGGACTCTGCAGGAGGGGTCCAAGTGAAGATAGTTGGGGCTCAGCAGGAGGGGTGTCTGGGTATGGGGGGGGGGGAATAGAGCTCAGTGGGGGGGGTCTGTGTGTGCGGGGCTCGGTGGTGGGGTCCAGATGCTGGGGCAGCGGAGCTCAGTGGGGTGGGGATTCAGGTGCAGCTGGTTGGGGCTCAGTATGATGGGGATCTAGGTGCGTGTGGCCAGTCGGGGTGGTCCAGGTGAAAGGGAAGTGTGACTTGTCGGGAGGATCTGGGTATTAAGGGGTGTGACCAGGGTCCCAGTGAGGGCCAGCTGAGGTCACTCAATTAGGGTGATCTGCAAAGAATGGGGCAGACAATCCCCCCAAAACTGGTGGATATTCCAAGACTTAAATTTACCAAGCCAGCATAAAACAGCTTCTTCATTACCTCATTGGTTGCCCAGAAGTCAACAACACAGTTCCCTTGAAGTAACCCAGCCTCAGGCCTCCATCCAGGCACCCAAGTCAAATATGATGAAGATTTCTAAAATCTTATTTCATCATATAAAAGAAAAGGTTCTACCAATCCCAAAGGATCAGATACATTACCTTCCAGGTTAATGAATGTTCCAGGTCTTACCCAAATACACACTACAGCCAATTCTTATTAACTAAACTAAAATTTATTTAAAAAGGAGAGAGAGAGAGAGAGAATGGTTAAAAGATGAATATACATACAGACATGAGTTCAATTCTTGAGGGTCAGATTCATAGCAGAGATGGTGAGCTTTGTAGTTGCAAAGAGTTCTTTTAGAATTTAGTTCATAGATTTATAGTCCAATGTCCAATATCATATCCAGGGTGTACTAGCTTAACTGGGATCTCATCTTGCAACTCAAACTTCCCCTGATGAAGCTTAAGCAGATCTGAGAGAAAAAAGATCAGGACCCAAGGATCTTTTATACTATTTCAGGTCTTCGACAAGTTGGAGTCCCTCAGGGAACAATAGGTCCTTATTTCCTAAGCATCGTTGTTAATTATTCACACAGATTAACATAAGACAATTTATCCATTAGGCAGTCTATCACAGGTACTTAGCGATACGAATTAACATAAGACAATTTCCTGTTCCTCCACCATTCACCATGATTTGCTGTACATTTCAAAGAGAGATGAATACAGAGATATTTGGTTACAATTACTTTAAATGCTAGGATATTCTTCTGATCTCTGAATTACCAGAATACAGCATAGACAAGGACTGTTGATTACATTGTTGACCATTACCCATAAATATGTAAATACACAAAAAGAAACATTATTTCCCCACGTGTCTTTAAACATTGAGTTTGAGTCATTTATTTTGCACAATGTTTAATCCTTTCTGGCCATGCGTCACAGGGGGTCTGGATCCATGGGGGTTGGGTGGATGGGGGAGCAGCTCCCTGTACAGTGATCCTTCCCCTGACAGCTGAGGAGCAATGGGTTCAGGAAGCACAGGGGTGGGGAGGTGGAAGGGGGAGTTTGCAGAGTTTCCTACAACCGGGAGAGAAGTCTGGGGGTGGGTCTGACACAGCCCTGGATGTTGTGCAGCGGAAGAGGAAGTCCCGCCCTCCCCAGCCCAGCCAGGACTAGCAGCTGAGCCCAACGCAGGATAGGAGCCACCAGCCGGGTCTTCCCTAGTCCTGTCCTTTGCCCCATAGTAATTTGCCTCTCTGACGGCTGCCCTGGGCACCTGAAACATACTGCTGGGGAGGGTTGCATGAGTGCTCTTGTGGCTTCCTTTTGCTTCCCCATCAGAAAGTCATTTTTCTGCGGGGAAGCAAAGAAATCTGCAAGGGCCATGAATTCTGCGCAGTGGTGCAGAATTCCCCAGGAGTACTATTTGGGTGGTGGGGCCGCTGCTATACTTATCTGACCTTAGAACAGGTACTTTGAAAGTTTATGAAGGATTTAAGTTTAGTTTCTGGAACAAACACAAAATCAGACTCTTGCCTAATATAAGGTTTTCTTTGGAGTGTATCTGAAATAAATAAATAAATAAATAAGGCAGTGCTGACCATACTTCTGTAATTTAAAATATTCAAATATTTAAATTAGTTATTTCATACAGTAATAGCAGTAGTTATACTGAGGCTATCTTATCTGTCCACCTGATATGCTTAGGTTTGGTGGGGTGGGGAGCATTCCCTTACTCTTTCTTCTTGCAGAGATCCACAAAATATCCTTCATGGGCAAAGGTTGGAGGAACGCTGCCAAGGAGGTGACTTCCATGAGGATGAAGTGTGATCTTCCCGCATAGGTCCACTTTTGCGGACCAGGGGATGCAGTCAGGCTCTACTTATTTTAACCAACTATATGAACTGATATTCTTGCTTTTTGTTTTGTAGAGTATGGATCACTTTGATGACATTGGCCCCAGTGTTGTTATGGCTTCCCCAGGTATGATGCAGAGTGGGTTATCCAGAGAATTGTTTGAGAGCTGGTGTACTGATAAGAGAAATGGAGTAATAATAGCAGGGTACTGTGTTGAAGGAACACTTGCCAAGGTGAGTTATTACCATTTGACTGCCATGATAGTTAGTTTACATGTTACGTTAAAAGGAGAGAGTTCTGGTTGGATTATTTATTTGAACTTGTTAAACAATAAGGTGGTTGTTGTGTATGGATGACTGAATACAACCAAAGCCAATTGTACCCTGCAAAAACAAATGAAATGTCCGGTAAAATTTCAGATGACAATTTCCAGTAAAAGTCTATTCTTAAATGAAAAAATCTATATACTATTAAAAAATTAGCAGGTAGTTTGTCCCAAGAAAGTGTGATTAACGTACTTCTCTTCTGCCCCTTCACTCCTCCCATGTGGTCTTTCAGTTTTTTGCCCTTATCCTGATCCCACTGGAGTCAATGACTGAACTCCCATTTACATCAGAGATCAGATTAGGATACCTAGCACTTTCACTTGCTTTGAAGTTGGGAAGTTGCAGAGAGTAGAACACTACTATCTAAATTTCTGCAATCAAGAAAGGACCGCAGAATCCAATTCTGCAATCAGAGATAGATATACACACACCTTGTATTGATTTCAGTGAGAGTTATAGTCATATGTATTAAGGCCGAGTTAAGTCCTAAGTGTTCTGTGCAAGGGACAGGATGCAAGTATGTATTTAATTTTTTTATGACTGATCCCAGGTGTTTGTAATTTGCATAATGTATATTTGTTCAAATATTTACCACTTAAACCAACTGCAGATAGTTATTTTTCTGTTTCTGACAAGTGAAAAACTGGATATATTGTAGAAGATTTTTCAAATACCTTGTTTATTGAAAGATGTACTTTTCTTGTGTGACAGCACATAATGTCTGAACCTGAAGAGATCACAACTATGTCAGGACAGAAGCTCCCACTGAAGATGTCTGTAGACTACATTTCTTTCTCTGCTCACACGGATTACCAACAAACCAGCGAGTTTATCAGGGCACTGAAACCTCCGCATGTGGTTAGTATGCATGTTCATTATTTCTTAGAAATGTAGGTTGTGTCATTGGTTCATCAAATCCAGTAAAGTGCCTCTGGCAGTGCCCAGTCCTTGCTGCTTCAAAGGTAGGCAGAATACTCCTCACCATGCTACACCAGCAAAATTTAAATACCTGGTTGATTTGCAGCACTGCTGTTGATGTGTTGTGGTGACTTCCCTGAGATGAGGTTACTCTATACCCTATTGCGGCAGTTAAGTTCTATGTATGTGGGTACTTATAAGATACACTACAGAACAAATACAATGTGGCATATGGTCACTGTTTCCAAAGTGAATCATGGAATAGGTGGGTTTCCAGGTATTTTGGAAGAATAAGGAGGCAGTTATGTAGTAACAATTATTTGCAGTGGAATTTAAGAACATAAGAATGGCCATACTGAGTCAAACCAAAGGTCCATCCAGCCCAGTATCCTGTCTGCCGACAGTGGCCAATACCAGGTGCCCCAGACGGAGTGAACCTAACTGGTAATGATCAAGTGATCTCTCTCCTGCCATCCATCTCCACCCTCTGACAAACAGAGGCTAGGGACACCATTCCTTACCCATCCTGGCTAATAGCCATTAATGGACTTAACCTCCATGAATTTATCTATTTCTCTTTTAAAGCTTGTTTTAGTCCTAGCCTTCACAACCTCCTCAGGCAAGGAGTTCCACAGGTTGACTGTGCGCTGTGTGAAGAAGAACTTCCTTTTATTTGTTTTAAACCTGCTGCCCATTAATTTCATTTGGTGGCCCCTAGTTCTTATATTATGGGAACAAGTAAATAACTTTTCCTTATTCAATTTCTCTGCACCACTCATGATTTTATATACCTCTATCATATCCCCCCTTTGTCTCCTCTTTTCCAAGATGAAAAATCCAAGTCTCTTTAATCTCTCCTCATATGGGACCCGTTCCAAACCCCTAATCATTTTAGTTGCCCTTCTCTGAACCTTTTCTAATGCCAGTATATCTTTTTGAGATGAGGAGACCACATCTTTATGCAGTATTCAAGATGTGGGTGTACCATGGATTTATATAAGGGCGATAAAATATTCTCCATCTTATTCTCTATTCCTTTTTTAATGATTCCTAACATCCCTTTGCTTTTGTGACTGCCGCTGCACACTGCGTGGATGTCTTCAGAGAACTATCCATGATGACTCCAAGATCTTTCTTGATTAGTTGTAGCCTAATTAGCCCCCAACATATTGTATGTGTAGTTGGGGTTATTTTTTCCAACATTTATCCACATTAAATTTCATTTGCCATTTTGTTGCCCAATCACTTAGTTTTGTGAGATCTTTTTCAAGTTTGTTCCAAGTCACCAGGGCAATGCGAAAGGAGGTGTAGAGATGCCAATGAAGACAAGGGGAACAGTCAGGGAGAAACTTGAGCAGGAGGAGATGAGAGTAGGGACAGAATTATAGGGTGCTTTGAAAGTGAGAAGTAGAATTTGGAACCTAAAATAGGGAGAAAAGGAATATCTGTGCCAGCAGCTCCTTTCAAGAAAGGGAGAAGCAGAGGAAAAGGAAGCTAAACTTGGCAGAGATATTTATAAACTTATTAATGTTCGTGAAGTTTTAAGTTTAAATACATGAGCAGTTCACGAATATATATGCATACATGTGCGTTGCATGCTAATGTATAAAAACATATGGCTAACTGTGACTTTTCTAGTTAAACTTAAGAACTTTATAAATTCCTTTTTCATAACAAAATACTAGCAGTTAGTCCATGTATTAAAATAAGTGAAATCTATGTAGATTTTTGTACCTGCACTCATCGTGGTATCTGAGCACTTTTGTAATGCAAACTATAATTGATAGAATACAAAGGCAAACGTGGAACTGACCACAGTGTAGTACAGTTGACGTAACCTATATTGGTGGCCCAAGACAATTATACATATTTTTAAACTTGATGCACAGGAAAGCAGCAACTTTCTTGGATGATTTATTTAATAAAGTGCACCTCTGTTTTGAGAGCATACCCCTTGTCTCTTTCTTGTAGATTTTAGTGCATGGTGAGCAGAATGAAATGGCCAGATTGAAAGCAGCATTGATACGAGAATATGAGGATAATGATGAAGTTCACATAGAAGTTCACAATCCTAGGAATACTGAGGCTGTGACATTAAACTTCAGAGGAGAAAAACTTGCCAAGGTATATGATTAATGTTTTCTTAACCATAGCACAGCATTTTCCTCTTTGATGAGGGTTAAGTTTTTCCTTCAATAATATGCCTGCTTTTAATCAATTTCAGATTGTGCTTCTGGATGACTTCAGTATACTATGAGAGGGACATAGTGTAAACACTATTTTTTTCAGTCTGCCAAGGTCTGTGCTGATACAGACAAATCTGCCTATGCTTTCAGTCTCTTGATCTCATTCCATATGGAACGTGTTCCAGGACAGCAGCCCTAGATAATCTCTTAACACTAATCTCTGTAGTGTTAGGTCACTGACATTTATGGAATGAATGATGTAACAGATTTCGTTTGCAATTTAGGAAACCATTAGTAAATCCCACACACCTCAAAAGGACTGTGTGTGTAATATAAAAATTACAGAAAAAGAGCGAGAGAAAAAATAAACCACTATATATTTTGGCTGGATTAAATAACACTTGGTGACTCCATTCAGACACTCTCTTAAAATTAACGTTGTTCTTGAGTGTCTCCCATTTTTGGATACTTTAGGGATGGGATGACACAGGTTAAAAATGGGATTATCCAGCAGAAAATATTATATGCACTGGTTACTTTTTCTGCTTTTTGGAACATGATAGTGAAACTACAAAGGGAATCCAAAGATAATATATTTTATGTAAAGATCTTTGTTAAAAAACAAAGATTTAAATTTGGACATAGTAGGTATTCTTGACAGTTAATAAATCTCCAGTGTTCTAGACTCTCTTGCAGAATGAAGGGAGTTATGACAACTTTATTTGATGCAATGTTAAATCTTGCAATAAAAGCTGTGAATATTGGACTACCTGAGAGCAACTGTGCACAAGTGACTTTACAGTGGTACATATAGAAAAATGTAATCATCAATCAGCATTTTTCATTTATTCCCCCACAAAAATCTATTCTAGACACTGTTTTGATAGTTTTTCTGAAATTGTTGTATAATAAACTTTCTCTCTGCTGAATATAGCCTTTAATTTTTTTTAAATGTTACATAAAGATTTAAAGAAGGAGTTTTTGAAAAATGAGTAAATAGTATTAATTAAGCATCTGATCCTACTCCCAACAAAATCAATGGCAAAAATCACATAGACTTCCATGGGGCAGGATCAGGCCCTAATTAACCTCTTCCAGCCTGGTTGACCAAGTATTTCTAGACTCAGAGGTCTGTGGAGTATATAGTGTATACTCAATATGCACACTTACATTATTTGTATGCATGCTCTTCTGGAAATAATCCTCATAGCATATGTCTACTTAAAGGTTATCTGTATGGTTCTAAGTATATGATAATTTTTTTGGTAGTAGATGTCTATGCAAAACCCCTGCACTCACACAGCACTTTAGAGATTTTTTTTGAAAGGCAAGATCCTTGTCTTTGAAGAGCTTACAATCTAAATTTAGGAAAATATAGAAAGAAAATGAAGGTAATGACATGTAATGTACATTAGTTTGTACAGAGAATCTGTATAGTGAAGGTAATCTCTGGACTTCTGTATCTATGAATTCCCAGCATCCCTTTCTAGCAGGTGCAGTCCTAAAACTTGCATCATAATAGACATTGTGCTGTTCTTGAAGGACATAATAGTTACCTGCGAGGGTTATGCTAAAAGTAAGAAGTTTGTTTGTAAGATTTCAGAAGTGGAAAAGCATATATGGCTGCTGTTTAAGATGTAATTGGTGTTGAATTGTAATAAAAATACCATAGTAAGATCCTGAGAAATCTGATCCACAGGCTTCCTTGTTATTCTGCCAGTTAGTGACACCAAACACCATAAACAGAGGAGATGAAAAATGTGTTGATAGCACTTATGATGTCGCTTGCTTTGGCTGAGAAACTAGAAAGTCTGCAGCTCTGATTCTTTATGGGAATCAATTGACCATATATATACTTCTCATCACTTGTGTGTTAAGTAGACCATGCATGTATGTTCTATATGACAGCTGTTGCAAATGAAATATGTCACAAGATTTGAATATCATTCTGTTATCATCCAAATCTCTCTGTTGTGTTGTGCCTTTGAAATGTGCTTGCTATCAAAGATTACTCTATATGTATCCTTTGGCCATGTTGTGAGCTTCCAGTGGTGACATCATCTTCAGTTGTTTAAAAAAGAGCTTGAATTTCATCTGCAGAGTTAACCTCCATCCACCACAGCTTCAGTTTTCCCTGTAATAATTTTGATTTTTCCCTTTTCAACAGGTGATGGGGTTTTTAGCAGATAAAAAGCCAGAGCAAGGACAGCGAGTTTCAGGGATCCTGGTTAAAAGAAACTTTAACTATCACATCCTTTCTCCATGTGACCTCTCAAGTGAGTGAAGATGACATACTGTCATGTCCTCAGTAACTAATCTGAGTTTCCTGTTTTAAAGGCAAAAGATATAGAGGACCTTGTATTTGATGCATTATGTTTCTACAATTTCTGTGTGATCAATACTTGGCTGGCACAGATTTTTTAACTTTTATTTAGGCTCAGTGTGGGGAAAAGTTGCTTGATATGGGTTAATTACAGCAGTACCGGAATGTTTGTAATATGAAATATCCGTCAGAGACCATTCAAACTGATAGAGAGGGCTTATGGGTAAAGAACACTGGCATTTGCAAGCTTTCTACCACTATTTTCCTTTCCCTCCTGCAATGGCAGATGGTAACCTTAAGTCTTGGACTGAATCTATGTATTGAAGACCAGCAGTTTTTTTTTGTATGCCCCACTTGCCCTGCAACACAACTGTGTTTTCATTGTGTATAACTGTACAATGTTGTGAAGTTTGGGTTTGGTATGATGCAAGGAATGGTGCATAAATAGAATCAACAACAAACAATTACAACTTTCAGAACAATTTGCAGAAAGTCTGAAAAGAGGTTGAGACCTACAAAGCTAACTGCTCTGTTCATCTCAGTGGGTGAAGTCTGTCACCTTAAACAATTTCACAGCTGATCGCGTTAGCAGAAATATCCAACTAATATGCTTACTTGTCATAGTTGGATTTGGAGGCAGATATTAAGGCGGGGCAGTAGGGCAACTAGTTGCTAACGTTGGTTGCTGGAGTGAGAAACAAGGAATTCAAACCCTTCCTCTGTCCCTGCCCAAAAATGGGGAGAGAAAAATATGCATTCCCTCCCTGGTACCAAAAACCAAAACCTCCTTCCATTCCTCTATGGGTGCCAAAAATACCATAGATGGTGTAGGTGGACCCTGGCCAGTTGTCAAAGCAAGCTTTCCCATGACAGCTTCTAAAATGCATTTATTAGTTTTCAGTACAAAAATCTGCAGCAAATTGAAAACTTAAAATGTGCAGGGGGCGTGATTTGAATTAAATTTACTCTCAAAATAAATAATACAAGGAACAATATGTTGATTGAATGGGACAGTGAGGACAAGGGGACTTGTGGGAGATAATGGGTCCCGGCTGCATAATTTACATCTAATGTGCCACATAAAATACAGGACCTTGCCCATGCTTTAATCACAGACCTAATCTTCTTCTTGTAAACTGCAACTGGGTTTTTGCTTTGTTTTTCTGTTTTCTGCCAACTGTATGTAAACTTTTGGAATCAACAATAGCCATCATTTCTCAGCACTGAAAAATCTATTTTTTAGAAAGTAACTTTTAAAGGACTAACTTTCTTTTCTTTTTTCAATTCCTTCAGATTACACTGATTTGGCTATGAGCACTGTAACACAGACACAAGCCATTCCGTATTCTGGCCCTTTCAATCTGCTTTATTACCAGCTACAGAAACTGACAGGTGTGTGTATTTAAAAAGAGATGTTCAAGATCTATTGTCATTTCTTTAAAGGTTTTTCTTTGGTTTTAATTCTATTTCTTGGGGAAATCTGAGTGGGGGGTCGATCTAAGATACGCAACTAAGTTGGCGTATCTTAGATCGATTTACCTGGCCATCCTCACGCCGGGGAGTCGACCGCTGCCACTCCCCCATCGACTCCGCTTGCGCTTCTCACAAGCTGGAGTACTGGAGTCGACGGGGAGCGCTTTCGGGGATCAATCTCTACCCTCCGATCTGGCGGGTAGTGAAGACCTAGCCTTTGAGAACTCATAGAGGATGGGTGAAGTCCCAGAGAAAACAATAGCTATATTGAAAAAGGAAGACCCAGAGAATCACAGACCAGTCAGCCTAGCTTTGATACGTGGAAAAATACTGGAAGAAATTATTAAACAATCAGTTATTTCAGACATAGAGGGTAAGACAGGTAATAGCGCTCCCAGCGCTGGTAGCTACGCCCCTCGTGGAGGTGGATTTTTAGAGTGCTGGGAGAACAAGCCATGTTAAAGCACTGCCAGTGTAGACTAGCCCTCAGGTAGCTCCACATCAGAATAACCTATAGCCCAGTGGTCAGAGCACACACCTGAGAGGTGGGAGATCAGAGTTCAAATCCTTTCTCCCCTTCAGGTGAAGGAGGGATTTTAAACCAGTTATGAGGGAGGTGGCATCACCACACCTACTTTCTTTGTGAATTTAGCCCTAAGCTGCTTTTTTCTACTGGTGTGCTTTAGGTAATGCACTGCACTATTAAAACATATCAACTAGAACAGCTAATATGGCCAGTGTTACACACTAAAAAACCAAAAAAGTGTCATTGTGCGGAGGAGTATATGTTTGAGGGGAAAGAAATGGATTGCGCATATATATGGCCCACACACTAAAACAGAGAACCCCACTGAAATAGAAGGGTTTTCAATCCTTCAGCATTTGTTTAAACCAGATATATTTTCCTGTGCAAATATAGGTACTCTGTTTTATAATAACTTTTTTTGCTATGTAATTTGCTCTCATTAACCAATTTTTGCCACATTGTAGGTGATGTAGAGGAAATCGAAATCCAGCAAAAGCCAGCCTTGAAGGTTTTCAAAAATATTACTGTGATCCAGGAACCTGGCATGGTGGTACTTGAGGTAAGTGTGAAAAGGAGGGGAGAGAAACATTCCCAGTTTTGTAGAAACCAATGTCATGGACAGTGGCTTTGGTGCTGAGTTAAATGAGGGATCATTAAGTTATTTGTGCTGGGTATCAAGTTAAAGGTGTAAGGTCACTGGTAAAGTTTCTTTGAGAGGTCATCTTACTCTCATATGTGTCATTTTATTTAAAAATGTTTATTTCACTTCACTGCAGTTAGATACCCCAGGAGGTTTGGTGTGTAAGCATGATTGTTCTTGCCACTAGTATTAGAGAGAAACTTTACTAACACCTTTCTGAGGAGGCACTTGCCTGTCAGTGCTAGTCATTAACTAGCACTGTAGAAATGCTTTAAAAGTAATAGAGCAATTCTATAGTGGTCCAAATTTCAGACCCTGTGCCATTTTCTTCTTGGCAAATAGTAGTTGAACATAATGCCAAGACTTATGTTCATTTCCTGAAGAAGCGTCTCAGATCGTTTGATAGTAATCCCTCTAGTGTGTCCAAAGAGAGTGAAAACAAAGGAGAAGGAGCCTCTGGAATCTGAGAATGTGTCATGGTGGGGAATGGAGAACTTCTAGGTGACTCTATTTTCAATTCACAAAGTTGTATTTATTTTAAAAGAAGTATAGTGCAAAATGTATCCAAGACTATTGAAGTTAGCATCTACAGCACAAATCAGAGTACAGAATCAAGAGAATTTCATGGCTGTTATGACATTTTTATGTTGTATTATTCATTCAGTCCAGATTATGCTATTGACAGAGTATTATTATTAATTTATTATTATTATTATTATTATTATTATTATTTTTCAGTGGGTGGCAAATCCTGCTAATGATATGTATGCAGACACTGTAACAACAGTTATCCTGGAAGTTCAGTCAAATCCCAAAATACAGAAAGGTATTAAATTTTATTTGTGTGTATTTAATTGTAGCATACAATTAATGAGCAAATAGACTTGCTGTTTAAAAAACAAAACTGATTTGATTTGTATTGTTGGTTAATTGGATTCTTTTATATTTAAATGGCAACTTGTGCGTTAATATATGAAAAAATTACAGCCATATTATTACAGAACAAATGAAGTGGTTTACACGTACAAAGCCGTATGGGACCCGCAACCCTGCCTGCACCATCGTAAGCCCAAGCCCAGCCGCAGAGAGAGCATGTCTCCACCTGCCCCTCTGACGTTTTCGGTGCCGCAGGAACAGGCTAAGGCTCCCCGAGAGGGCCAGCCCGCTGTTAAGGCCCCTCAGGGGGCCGGGGAGCACTGCCAGTTTCTGGACAAGAAACAATGGTCACCACTGCACCAGTGAATGCAGCTGGATTACATGCAGCTAATTCCCAGTGGTTAACTCTGTATTTCCTGGATTTCATAAGATTGAGTTTTGTTGCACTTAAGAAGATACTGGAAGGGCAATCTTAACTGCGTTAAAGAAGTTTTTAACATTTAAGAGAGTGAAGAATTGTCCTAATTTATGAAACCAGAAAGCAAAGCAAATTATAAACAGAAGTAAAACTATTGTCATTACCCAACTGAATGAAATGTAAAAAGTAAACAAACAGCATAAATAGTGAAAAGTAAATAGTAAATAGAAATAAATAAAAATTAGACTTGTAAAACTCTTACTGTTTGAATAGCCTGATGAATTTAGTAACAGAAGTAAAGGAACTTGTTTCAAATATGGTCTTTAAGCTGTTCCTTTAAAATGCAACTTTTTTCTTAGTATTTCATGAAACATTTTTGTTTTCAATTAGAAATTTCCATAAAGAAAACTATGCAGACTTTTAGGAACTACAACTTGTAAATTAACTATATTGTAATGGTAGACTTTTGCAAGAGGAAAATACAACACAAGCAAATGTCAGTGAAAACCTAATGCTGACTTCTTAATTTTTTTCAGCTGCAGTGCATAAGATTTCCAAAAAAGTAGATATGGATGTATTTAGCAAAAGGATTGAGATCATGCTTCAGTAAGTTGGCTTGTCATATTATTCATAACTGAAAACGGGCAGTTAGAAATTATTTGTTTGCCATGCAAATGTTGTGATTTTAGCATAATATATATGGCCACTAAATATATGGCCTATAAAGAAACACAGTTCTCTCCTACATTTTGCCCATTTCATTGTCTGCATGTACTGTAATTCAAAAAGGCTGCAGAGGTTTATATCAGTTTCATTTCTGCGAAGCTTAATAATTAAGTAAACCAAAGGATAAAAGGTAATAAATCCTGCAATATCCTGACAGACTGTTTCAGGATATTTTTTTCTGATCATTTAAATTTTTTGAACCAAGGGCATGATATATTTGTGTTCTAGAGATGCTGAGGCTGTGTACTTCCTGTTGACTTCAGTGAGAGCTGTAGGTACTCAGCACCCTTGAAAATCAAGCCATCGCTGTCACAGTTTTAGGGTAACTGCACCCGTATTCCCCCTTCGATGGTCCATTTCAGGGCTGCCCAAGCAGGTCTCAGGTCTCCTGCAGTTGCCTGTCTCCGGGCAGGGGGACACTTGTCCTACTCCCTTCTGACTGGGGTTTTAAGGCTGCGCAGTGCCCTTCTTGACGCTGATATCCCCAGCAAGCCAGTCTGCCTAAAGGCCGGCTCCTGGGCTCCCTCTCTGAGGGCTATGAACAGTGTATTGCCAGCAGGTACAAATTTACACACAGCTCTTTCTGAGGTAGCATGTTTATTCTTAAGCTAAAAACGTTACAGAGAAAACCTATAAAAACAATAAAAGTTCTTATACATATGCTAAAAACTGACCAGAAGTCACCCATCAGTCTTTCCAATCCTTTCGCAAAGGTTGGGGCACCTTTGGACAGAAGGTTCTATCTGTTTGCTGGATCAGAAAGAAGTCCTTGGTCAGTTTAATTGCAGCCTTTTTCTGTGAAAAGCTCTTTCTTTGCCTGTTGGTCTCTGGGAAACCCATTGTGAACCAGTATATGCAAGACACCCCAGGGCGGTGGGACCATTTGAGCAGTATTTACAACCTGAGTAATTCACCTTAACCCCCGCACTGGTTTTGGTTCCTGAAGGAGCTGTGATAACCCTCCCACTGGAGTTACATACAATACTTGGCCCACAGTGATACATCAACTTAATGCAATATGGTCCCAGAGATATTGCATGGAATTGCAATATCCATCACAATCACTTCTTACTAACATACTGTATTTTGAAATCCTGTAATATCTATATTTTTGGTAGACTTGTCTTGACATTTGTTCTCTCTGTTCCATAAAAGCTTGGGGCTGAGCGAAGGAAGCTGCACTTGCTGAAGTCAGTGGGACTTTTGGCCCTTACTGACAGATTTTTTTCAGTAAAATCCTTAATGTTGTTTAAAAATTCACTTTAATAATAACTGAGGTCAGTATTTGTCATCTATAATTTTAAAGTTAAGTTAACCCAGTCAGTGACTGAAACCAGATACTATGCTAACAGAATCTGTCTGGAATCCAAAGATAATTTTAAAAAAAGAAAGAAAAACTAGTTTGCCATTTGGCTGTGTTTTTACAATTATAGGCCTTTGTTTTAGGGACATGTTTGGAGAAGACTGTGTTAGTGCAAAAGATGGCTCTGTTCTAAGTATCACAGTGGATGGAAAGACTGCAAATATTTCATTGGACACACGGGTATGTATAGTTAAATTCATTTATATTATATGAATTTTGCTATAGGAGCGAACAGGCAAAAAAAAGACAAAATATCTGTCTCATGGGGCTCTAAAGTCTGATGTGTAATGGTAATGTTCCCTGGAATATTGTGTACCACTTGCTATGAGACATATTTTGGTACGCAGCATCACAACAGATTAATCCTATCCAGAAATCTTTCAGGAAAAAAACTAACATCTGATTCTTCTGCTTTTGAAAGAGAAACTTTCAATATTTTTCTTTGTAGCAACCGTACTTCCTATAAGTAAAATTGCAATTAAATAAAAATGTATAAAAACAGAGTAGGAATGGTAGAGATAGACTAACTGATATAACTTACTGATTTAGAACTTTTAGACTCTTAAAATATAGTCTTCAGTCTGAATAAAGGCAAACAATCATCCAGTAGGAAATGTGCCAAGCAAATCAGATTTGCCCATCTTGATCCTTGAGTAACTAAATCCAAAATCTGCAATGCCCACAGAGAAAGTGAAAAATCTTGTCTATTTATCAGTTAGATTAAGGAGTAAAGCTGAAATTTGAAATTTTAAACTTGGTTTTAGGAAGATGATGTACACCTGATGATTAGAACAATGTGGTGGAGAAATAAATGGTTAATATCCTCCAGTATTGTAATCTAGTAGTCCCCCGACATGGATTAGGACCCTGTTGTACTAGGTGCTGTACAAACACAGAATAAAAAGGTTGTCCCTGCCCCAGAGTGTTTAGACCAGGGGTTTCAAACACACGGGCCACATGCCCGCACCCTCCGCCCTCCCCTGAGTTACGTTCTGAAGTTCCGCCACCAGAACAGCTGTCTGGCAGCTTTGCGGTTTCTGGGAGGGAGGGGGGAGGAGCAGGAAGCGTGCACCCAGGGGAGGAGGGGGGGAGAAGAGGCGGGCCGCCGGGCTTCCCCCGCCCGCCCTTCCAGTTACGTCCTATGGCTGCCAACTCCCCTCACCACCACCACCCCCCAGTTACATTCTGTGGCCGCCAACTCCCCTCACCCCTGCCCCCAGTTACGTTCTGTGGCCGCTAAGATCCCCGTTCCCTCCGCGCTGCTCCAAGGTTCTATTTTTACCCCCCCAGGCAGTTCCTGCTGCCAGAACAGCTGTCTGGCGGCTTCGCGGTTTCTGGGAGGGATGGGGGAGGAGCGGGGAGCTGCGTGCTCAGGGGAGGAGGCGGAGAAGGGGCGGGGCCTAATGGAAGGGGTGGAGTGGGGGCGGGGCCGGGGGCAGCGAGGGTGCGGGGTCAGTGATGCGTTCCTCGGGCCAATGCACTAGTCCTCATGCGGCCCTCATGGTAATTTGAGTTTGAGACCCCTGGTTTAGACCATGTGGAAGAGGGAAGAGAGAAAAGTACCAGAAGCCTAGAGAGAAACTTGTACTTCTTAATCAAAATATATTTCAGTATTGTATTTTATATCATTTATACTGGTGTACACACCACTGACTTCAGTGGCATTGTATCAGGCCAGGTGTACTCTAGAAACTTTTGCCAATATATTAATGTTGGTGTGATTTCTGTCCTTCCCCCTCCCCCCCAACAGTTCTATACTGGCAAAAGCCCTAGTGTCCACACAGTTGTGTTGGCATAAAAGTGCTTTTGACAGTATATCCTATTTCACACACTGAACCAGTATAAGCTATGCCAGCCAAAGCACTCTTTTGACAGTATAAGTTACGTCTACACTAGGAGGATTTGCCAGTATAGTTATATACTCTACATAGTCTCTCCTTTCTGCCTGAACTAAAAGTGTCTGAGTGATTCACCTTAATCAACACTAAGGCACCAAGAAACCATAAAGAAATGGATAATTGCCAAAAGCTTCTATTTTAAAAAGCAGTGATTTTTAAAAAAATAATGTTAAGTAGGGTTGGGTTCAGATTTGTGCACAATGGATCATAGCATTTGGTTTTTGCATCTTGGCTTAGTGGAGCACAGGGATGTTGCTCAGCGATGGGTTTTTGCTCAAGGTTACACTTTGTTGCAGAAGAGGGATCATCCAAGCATTATTTTTAAGGTGGAGCCTGTTTGCCCTCCTGGCTGGGGTGCCTGTCCAGAAAGGAGACAAGTTAAGAGTGGAATGGAGTAAATAGTGTCTTCCAGACTAAAAGAGCCACAAGATCCACCAGAAATATAAATCCTTGTTTGCTGCCATTTGTTTGTTAGTTACATGAGTCAAAGAGCTACTACTGTCAATGGGCTTCTCTATGTGGATGAATTGGCAAGTTTCAGGTATACATAGATATTTTGCCTCTCAATAAAAAAATGAATTGCTCTAATGAGTAAAAGAGGCACTGGATTTTATTTTGAAATAAACTTTATTTTCTGAGTGTCCAGGTGACCATGAGTGGGTTAAAATTGAATTATTTGCAGCAGAAGTGTTGATTGGCACTCTATATTGGTTCCAAGCTTCTACCTAAAATAACGTAGTACAGTGCAGATGAGGTCACAGATTAAGTTAAAAACTTTGGGGTGTCACTTGATGGACTAGGACTTGATTTTGAACCAAATCTAGTTCACAAAACTAGACTTACTATTCAATAATTCCAAAATTAATGACTAATCAAGCACAAACTTTTATCTAGTTTTGTTGTTTCTCAGCAAGACCGATGTAAATCTTTTGCTGAACTATCTGATGTGCAGGCAAACAGCTTAAAAGACTGCAATGCAGCTGAAATCTCTTGATAATTTTCCTTACAATTTGCTTCACCACTGTAGGAAATGTTTTATTGCTGCTTAGACTGTTATCTACTATTCCTTCTCCGAATTGGCTTTACTTACAACTTTTCTTAAAAAAAGGTAAATTTACAGGGCAGTTTGATTCTGACTCCTTGATTACACACATCTCTTCTTCCAGACTGCTGAATGTGAGCCAGGAAATGAAGATGATGAATCCCTTCGGGAAATGGTGGAGTTGGCTGCACAGAGACTCTATGATGCCCTCAGCCCAGTACATTGACCTGACTGACCAATATATATCTAGGAAGCACAAGAACAATCTTTTTAATATTTGATTCATTTTCACCATTTTCATAAAAAAATAAAATAAAACTTGCCTTTAGCAAGCCATATGTACTTATTTCCTCACCACTTAGTTCTCATTACAAATAACAGATGGGCAATATGTTATAGCAATTCCATTTATGTGTAATGTACATAATGAGTGAATATATATACATATGAACCCATTAATGGGACATATGCACATAAGAGGAGAAATTTCTTACCCTGATATGATGTAGTAGACAACCTAAAATGATAGTGATTGATAAACACACCTCTTGTGGTCATCTGTACTAAATTATCACTTACCCTTAAAATGAGAAAGTAAGGTGAAGATCTGAATAGTAAATGCTTTCTCAACTAATATGAGAAATCACAATAGATTCCACACAAACCAAGGGCTTGATTTTCAGAAGTGTTGAGCATCCATAGCTCCTGTTGATTTCAGCTGGAGTTGTGTGGTTACCTGGAACTTCTACAAGTCAGGCCTTTAGGCCCCAGTTCAGTAAAGCACTTATGTATGTACTTGAGTCTGATAGAAGATAAGTGGCTTACATTTTAGCGTATCACTATCCATTACAGTAGTCTCAGGTGTTAATATTGGTCCAGTTCTGCAGTTCGCTGAATGTGGGCACACCAGTGTGCCGGCACAGAACCCCACTCAAGTCAATATAACTGTAGTTGCAGAGTTGCGGGACCGGAGACCTAAAGTGGGGGAACAAAATTCCTATAGAAATGTGATTTTTAAGTCTGTATTTTTAAATTACACTGAAAAATGTTCAGGGAAAGTGTGAGATATATAAGAATATAAAGGTATCTTTGCATCATTCACAAGAAACTTGCCTTTTTTTTTTTTTTTTTTTGGAGTTGGTTAAAGTGGCATCAGATAATTCACAGTAGTAATATCAATGAAGAACATTTATGTGTTAGCGTGTGTCTCTCAAAATAATTGGTTGTCACTAACTAATTATATAAGGATAAAAAATTATTAATAAAGAAATACTGATAAATGCGGTTAAAAAGAAAGCCTCGGGGGGGGGATAGCACAGTGGTTTGAGCATTAGCCTGCTAAACCCAAGGTTGTGAGTTCAATCCTTGAGGGGGCCATTTAGGGATCTGGGGCAAAAATTGGGGATTGGTCCTGCTTTGAGCAGGCAGTTGGATTAGATGGCATAAGGTTCCTTCCAACCTTGATATTCTATGATTCTAAATGTTCTTGTTTTTAAAATGATACTGTCAAGGAGTTCAGATACAGCATTTTTTTTTTTTAATTTTATCTGTTTTGCGCTAAAATGTTTATAATCTGGTGGGAAATATCCTCTAATCTATTTTTACACTCTCTTTTACTATCTATAATTTTTCTATAGTGCCCATCACTGTGGTATTAGAGTTTTGGATAATTTTTTTAATATAGCCTCTGTGACAGTGTTAATATTGTTTGGCTACTGCAAAGTGAGCAAAAAGTTAATTATTCCCAAGAGCTATGTTGACTGCATGAATAAGGCTTCTATCTTAAGCAGCAAATACAAGAGTTTGAGTCATGCCGGTTTGTTTCATAAAAACTTCAAGGAGAAATTAGTTTATTCAGTGGAAAAGAGGAGAATCATCTCTGGGTAGAATGCTGTTTTCATGAACAAAAGAAATTAAAAATGGTCTAAATTATCTGAAATTGTCCTTTTGTATTTAATCGTTTGTTTAAGTATTTCAGTATATTGGTTTTCAAACTGGTTCATGGAATGCTTCCTGGTGCTTAGCACAGCTGCTTCTGCCGCATTGGAAAAACAGTTCTCAATCTTCAAGCAGTAAAATTTCCTGCAAATTGTGGTCATGTCTAAGATTCCCTTGGGATTTCCTGAGAAGAAATATTATTTCCTCTCCCATAGGAAAGGACTTTTAATAAAAATAAACAGCTGAGATCCAAAATGGTCTGGGGATGTAACTAAGCAACTTCCTACCAACTCATTGCATTAAACAGGTTATTTTTAGTGGTAGGCACGGAAAGATTAAGTGATACTTTGCCTGAGTTTAAGTCACTGTTTGAATCTGGCAAATTCTGGGGTCATTCTATAACCTGTATAATACAGGACATCAAAGTAGATGATCACAACAGTCCCTTCAGGCCTTGGAATCTGAATATCAAGAACCTCTTCTGTGTAGGTGAGTACATGTCGTTTCAGCTGTACATCCCTACATTTGTGAGCCCTCAAGAAAAATTTGCACAAGCACTCATTAGGGATGTGGCTCTCCCCCAGCAGGAAAAGGTATCTGCTATGGCTATCAGCTGGAGGATGAGTCCATCACAGCTTGCTCAGGGCTTAAACCCTTAAGATATAGAGTCTGCCATGGTGGCAGGTGCCTCACTCTGATGTGCAGGGTGGAGAATCTCCTGCTTTTTTTTTCTTTCTGAAACAGCCAAATTACAGAATTAATCAAAGATAAAAGGGTAAAGGCAAAGAAGTATATCTTAAACTATTTAGAAAAATTGAGTTTGCAGCCAAGAGAACGATAGCTGGTTCGACGTGTACCAGATTCAATCTTGTTGTCATGGGCACTACTAAAAAGAAACTGAAGAAGGGTCATGGCTGAGCCTTTACACAGAAGCATAAGGAGGCACAGGGTGGATGCATGGCCTCAATGTACACTGCTATTCAAAAAAATGTGTCCGTGTGTGTATTTTTGCTATCAGAATTGGGCTGCATGCCCAAAGTACTGTTCAATATTTTCACTAACGATTTGGATAATGGAGTGGAGAATATGCTTATAAAAGTGGCAGAGGCCACCAAGCTGGGAAGAGTTGAAAGCATGTTGCAGGACAGGATTAGAATTCAAAAGAGGGACAAATTAGAGAACCGCTCTGAATTCAGCAAGATGAAAGTCAATAAAGACAAGTGCAAAGTACTACATTTAGGAAGAAAAAATCAAATGCACACTGAAAAATGGGGACTAACTGGCTAGGCAGCAGGATTGTTGAAAAGGACGTGGGGTTATAGTGGATCACAAATTGAACATGAGTTAACAATGTGATGAAGTTACAAAAAAGGCTAATATTATGTGCGGTGAGTGCATTAACAGGATTGTTGTATGCAAGACTGCAGGTAACTGTCCTGCCTGTAGGTACCACTACTTGGCACTGGTGAGGTCTCAGTTGGACCACTGTCTTTTCAAGTATATTAAAGGCTGTTATAAAGAGGACAGTGATCAATTGTTCTCCATGCCTATTGAAGGTAGGACAAGAAGCAATGGGCTTAACCTACAGGAACAGAGATTTAGGTTGGCTATTGGGAAGAACTTTCTAACCATAAGGGTAGTTAAGCTCTGCAACAGGTTTCCAAGGGAGGTTGTGGAATCTCCCTTATTAGAGGATTTTTAAGAGCAAGTTAGACAAACACCTGTCAGGGCCAGCTGGTCACCCTAGTTAGGGTTGCATGGACTGCCTCAGTGGAGGGGCCTAGACTTGATGACTTTGCAAGGTCCCTCCCAACCCTACATTTCAGTAGTTCTGGGTTATGCAAACTCTTCCCTGGAGGGTTTGTAATCTAAGACCCCGCCACCCTGGCACAGGTAGACGGAGCATCATTGACGGGGTAGCCACCGGCAGCGCAAAGGGCTCGTGAGCATTGCTTCCCGCGTTGTTGCCAACCCAAACACCCCCAGGCGAGCCCGGAGCACTGGCCAGCACCAGGGGCCGCTGCGCTGAACAGCTGGCGGGAGTCTCTCCAGCAACGTGCCCGGGGTTTTGCCAGCGGGACCGGAGCGCAGCAGCTGCTGCGAGCAGGAATCCCCGGCGATGGGCAACGCGCCCAGCCCCGGGCGGGGCAGGCGGGGGCTCTGGGCCCCGGTGACTGGGCTCACCTGAGGCGCAGTGGGGGGCTGGTGCCCGGGCCTAGCTGCGCCCCACACAGCGGCTGCCCCTTGGCGGGAGTCTGACCCCTGTGGCTCCAGGCTAGGCCCGGCGCCGGCTCGCGGGGTGCCGCTGGACGGGGAGCGGGCGCCGCCAGGGAGGGCGGTTGGGTGGGACGGGCGCGGGAGGGCGGTGAGGGGCGGGGCCGGGGGCGGAAGTCCGGCTGGCTCCCGCCTGTGGCCGTGGCAGGCAGGAGCCGGCGGGATGGCGCTGTCGGAGGCGGCGCTGCGCAGCCCGCGGGTGTCCTGGCCCCGCATCGTGCTGTTCGGGGACTCCATCACCGAGGTACCGGGGCTGGCGGCCTCCCCCGCCCCTTCCCGCCGCGACGGGGCCGGGCCTGGCGCAGAGCAGAGCTCGGGGGCTGCGTGCCGGGCCCGCTCCGCTGTGGGGCTCCCCGTGGCACTGACCAGCCGCAGCCCCAAGGGAGCCAGAGCCTATCGGCGTGTCCTGTAATCCGTACGCGTCCTTATACAGCTGTGTCCACCCAACCGCCTCCAATGGGCCAAAACACCCCCCCACCACACACACACACTGACCCTCCGCCCCCCCTCCAATGGCCCAAAACACCCCCCCCCCACCACACACACACACTGACCCACCGCCCCCGTCCGCACCCCCCTCCAATGGGCCAAAACACACCCCCCCCCACCACACACACACACTGACCCACCGCCCCCGTCCGCCCCCCCCCTCCAATGGGCCAAAACACCCCCCCCCACCACACACACACACTGACCCACCACCCCCGTCCGCCCCCCCCCTCCAATGGGCCAAAACACCCCCCCCACCACACACACACTGACCCACCGCCCCCGTCCGCCCCCCCCTCCAATGGCCCAAAACACCCCCCCACACACACACACACTGACCCACCGCCCCCGTCCGCACCCCCCCTCCAGTGGCCCAAAACACCCCCCCCACCACACACACACACTGACCCACCGCCCCCGTCCGCACCCCCCCCTCCAGTGGCCCAAAACACCCCCCCGTCACACACACACACAATGACCCCCCTACAGCTGGTGTCCCATACATCCCCCCCACACACACACTGACCCACAGCCCCCGTCCACACACATCCCCTCCAATGGCCCAAAACACCCCCCCCCCATACACACACACAATGACCCACACAGCTGGTGTCCCATACATTCCCCCACACACACCTCCAATCGCCCAATACACACACACCACACCCAATGGCCCCCTGTGTCGTGTACACACACCCAGTGACCCCCTGCACCCCGTCCGTGTCCAAACACACAATGGCCCCATACAGCTGGTGCCCCCCTGTCCCATACAACCCCTCCCACCCAGTGGCCCTGGGCCCCTAAACCTCTTGTCCATGTGGCATACCACCCCCACACACCTCATGTCCATGGCCCATACACGCACCCCTACATCTAATGACCCATAGACATCATATTCATTTCCCATAGATGTTCCTTCCCCCCCCACCCCCCCCACAATGGCCCATATATGGCCCATACACCGACTGGCTCCATGGGTGCCAGGTTTGTATAATTTTTGTTGGACTGAGCCAGCCCATCCAGTAGACCAGGGGTAGGCAACCTATGGCACGGCGAGCTGATTTTTCAGTGGTACTCACACTACCTGGGTCCTGGCCACCGGTCTGTGGGGTTTTCCATTTTAATTTATTTTTAAGTGAAGCTTCTTAAACATTTTTAAAACCTTATTTACTTTACATAAAACAATAGTTTAGTTATATATTAAAGACTTATAGGGAGAGACCTTCTAAAAACGTTAAAATGTATTACTGGCATGTGAAACCTTAAATTAGAGTGAATAGATAAAGACTCAGCACACCACTTCTGAAAGGTTGCCGACCCCTGTATTAGACAGACCAGGCAACCGCCCCATGATTTGGGGGTGGCCCTGCGCTTCAGGGGGATGTGGGGTCCAGGGTGGCTTGGGGGATTAGCGGGGAAAGAGGGGAGCCTGGCACCAGCGAGCGACCCAGCCGACTCCCAGCATTCAGGGGAGTGGGGGGCGGAAGCTGGAAAGAGGCGGGGCAGGAGCTTGGGGGAAGGGGTGGAGTGGGTGAGGGGCAGGAAGTGGCGGGGCAGGCTGGGGCTATGTCGCTCGCTGCTGCTGGTGCCAGACCCCCTGCTAGCCCCCCAGGCTGCCTTGGCCCCTGTATCCCCCAAAGTGCGGGGGCACAGGGCGGTTGCCCCGGTCCGCCCTATGGACAGGATGGCTCTCAAAATATAAACCCAAACGTTGGAGCACGGGCCCATATAACTCACCACTTATGAGTGTCTCTGTATAGGCCCCGACTCCGGGTCTGGAGCTACAGGCACCAACTTTCCAATGGGCTAGGGGGTGCTCATTGCTCAACCCCTGGCTCTGCCACAAGCCCTGCCCCCACTCCACCCCTTCCCAACCCCTCCCCTGCCATGCCCTCGCTCTTTCCCCTTCCCCCCCTTCAGAGTCTCCTGCATACCATGAAACAGCTGATCTGGAGGTGCAGGGAGGATGGAGAAGGGGAAGGCACTGATCAGCGGGACTCCCGGTGGGTGGGAGGCACTGGGAAAGGCTGATGGGGGGACTGCTGATGTATTACTGTGGCTCTTCGACAATGTACACTGGTAAATTCTGGCTCCTTCTCAGGCTCAGGTTGGTCACCCCTGGTCTAGAGTATGTAGTCTATAACCAGTGTGCTCGTGCTCATGTCCGTTGTGCCTGGTAGCATTTTCAGAGGCTACAAGCTCTGTGTATCACTGTTGGCCTTAACTAGCAAATCCAGCCTTACTGAATATCACTAGAGACTAGACCAAGCAAATTATTTGCCTTTTGTGTTCTGTCTATATTAACCACAAGATTAGGTGCTTGTAGCGCCAATGTAAAACTGTGATTTTATCCACAGAATCACTGGTAGCTACTGTAAGTGGTTTGTCAGATTAGAATTGCTTCTCACGCAGGTGCTTGGCCAATATGTTTTCATTCTGGTCTGAATTTTAAGTTAAGCATTGGCCTGGGCTGTTTGTAACACTGAACAACTGCCATTAATTATGGTTATTTTTTACCTTAAAAGAAAAAAACTGATACATATATAATTGAGAGGGAGTTGTGTTCTGATCACAAATCCACCTGGCTACTGAACAGCTGTAGTTATGGCTCCTGGAACATGGCCCTCTGGGTGGCCTTGGCAAAGTATTTTAACTGCTGGAAGAATTTGCAGGGAGAATTCTGTTTTACCGTAAGAATCACTGTAGTTCACATGTTGGGGCTTCAGTAGATGTGGCCATTGATGGTGTAGGTCCTCAGTGTTTATTTCTGGTTCAGTTTTCAATTATATAATTTTCCATCCAGGATTCTGTTCTGAGCACTGCTTCATCATTAAAACCAATAGAGAGAGCTAGGTTCTAACAGAAAACAGGAAATCAGAGCTGCTTTCTACCCTCAGACAGGGTGAAGGTACATTTATCTGAGGTCTAAATTCAGTTCCTGATGCTTACCTACCCATTAGAGAAAGCATTTTAGAATCTGCATGCATGGTGGTACATTGAGAGTGAATTCAGTCCCGCTTTGCAGCAATTCTGTAAGTTCACATGTAGTTAACTGACAATGTCTCAGTCAGGAAAAATAGGATTGTGACCAGAGAGTCCCAAAACAATACATTCTAATTGACCTAACTGCCTGATCAATAAAGGCATAAGTGGCAACCTGGCTCTTTACATATAAGCTGAACCCAACATACACCTACTGTGTACTCAAACTGATAATGAATGAATCAGTATCCTAATTAGTAATGACTGTCTACTTGTGTCCAATTTGCCTTTGTTATCAGATGGTAATTACTGTTTGGCTGTAAATTAAAGCTAATTAAAATTAGCTTAATATATAAAAAGATTTTACAGCCTAATGCAAAGAGAGATGTTTTCGGTTTTTTAAATTTAAAGTGTGTTGTTTATAAACATTTCCATGCAAATTTTGAAAGGCAAACTGTGATGTGAGAATCAAAGTGAAAAGCCATAAACGGAAATGCACGTGACCACTTGTCATTATCCAAACTGAGCAGTAAAAAGTAAACAAATGACATAAATAATAAAAAGTAAATGTGATTCTTTTGGTTTTAATCATCTAAGAAGTCATTAATAAAAGGTACAGAGGTTTGGAATCTTTTAAAAATACAGTTAACAGTTGTGAGTGTCCCTTTAAGTATGAGCAGGGGTGGCCAACCTGTGGCTCCGGAACCACATGCGGATCTTCAGAAGATAATATGCGGCTCCTGCTAGGAGTCAACTCTGGGGGAAAATGGTGGGTGCTCAGCACCCACCGGCAGTCCTATCAGCCCCCCCCTGCTCCCTCCAGTGCCTCCTGCCCGCCGGCGACCCCCTCAATCAGCATCAGCACCTCTTCCTCTCTCCCCTGTGCCTCCCATCCGCCACGATCAGCTGTTTCGTGGCATTTGAGGAGGCTCTGGGGGGAGGAGAGAGGACGCAGTTTGCAGCCTCCCTCCTCCCTCCCCCAGCGCCTTCTCTCTCCTTGTGGCTCCCGCCTGCCGCGATCAGCTGTTTTGTGACTCACAGGAGGCTCGGGGGGGGGGGCAGGAGTGAGGATACGGCTCACTCGGGGGAGGGGGCGGGAAGAGGTGGGGTGGAAGTGGGGACTGGGGAAACGGGTGGAGTGGGGGGTCAGGGTCTGGGACAGAGCCAGGGGTCCAGCACTCCCTGGCCGGCACCGGTGTCTCATTGAATAAAGCACACAGTGACTAGCTGGTGTGGAAATTTTTAATCAAAATTTTTCTTACACCATCTAACAATGGAAGGCAAGTGCAAACAGAAAAGAAAATACACAGATGAAAATAGATGCTTCCAACAGGAGTGGGAGAATAAATACTTTTTCGTTGACTGTAATGGTAAGGCCATGTGTCGTCTTTGCCAGATAATGTTTCTCTCAGTTCAAATCTTCAAACTTGCAGCATCATTTCGCTTCGAGCCATGCACACACAGATCAAGAATTCCCACAAGGTTCTGAACACCACACTTTAAAACTGAAAACTTTGAAAAAACAAACACATGTAGAAGCTCAGTTCTTCACCAGTTTTGCCAACCAATCACAGACGGTAATGTTAGCCTCCTATTATGTGGCCTGGCACATAGCCCATGCGAAAAAGCCCTACTGTGAAGGCAAGGTTATAAAAAACATGCCTCACTGATGTGATTTCAATCCTGTCACCAGAGAACGAGAATCTACAGAAGAAAATTTCTGGCCTGCAGCTTTCACGCTACACAATAGAATGCAGAATCTCCGACCTGAACAGTGACATCAAATTGCAACTGCACTTGCAACTTCAGCAGTGTGAGTATTTGAGCTTCACTTTGAATGAGTAGTGCCATACACAGGATAAACCTCAGTTATCGGTATTTGTCCGAACTGTGTCCAACAACTGTATTGTAAGGGAAGAACTCCTCGATATCATGTCGCTAAAGGACAGAACTCGTGGACGAGATCTAAAGGAGGTGTTGATGTTGGTAGTTGCGAAAAGCCACTTGCCTTTACAGAAGCTCACTGTCATTGCAACGGACAGGGCTCCGTCCATGTGGAGATCTGCGAATGGATTAGTAGGGCTTTGTAAGTCTGACGAGAGCTTTCCCGAATTTTGGACATTTCACTGTATTATTCATCAGGAGCAACTGGTATCTGAAAATCTCAAATTTGGTCACATCATGAAACCTGTCTTGCACATTGTGAATTTCATTCTCTTAAATGCACTCAATCACAGACAGTTTCAAAATCTAATTGAAGAACTGGATGAAGACAGCTCCCCTGCCGATTTGCCATTTCACTGCGCAGTTCGATGGCTCTTGAGAGGTAAAGTTATTTCCCATTTTTTTGAGCTCCTGGAACCAATACAATTGTTTATGGAGGAAAAGCACAGAATACACACCGAGCTTACAGATCCTGGGTGGGTTCTAGATTTGGCATTTCTTGCAGACATGCTGCTGCATTTAGATAAACTAAATTTTGACTTACAAAGAAAATTCCAGTTGCTGTCTGATCTAGTGCAAGGTGTATTTGCGTTCATGAACAAACAGCAGTTGTTTCACAGACAAATGCCTGAGGGAGAACTGACACACTTTCCCTCAATGTCACAACGTCAAGCCAGATCAAAAGATAATGCAGCAGAACCCCTAAAACGGAGCACAACTAGATATATGAGTGTGATTAAAGATCTTAAGGACAATTTTGAGGAAAGAGTCCAAGATTTGCAGCGGAAAAGATCTCAAATCAGATTTCTGATTGACCCTTTTAGTGCTGAAGCCCGATTGTCTGAAACCCCTTTTAGTTACTGACAAAGCAACATCCCAGATGGAAATAATAGAACTTTTGGAAAATGACAGATTGAAATCTGTTCAGAAGACAGAGGGGACCCTTACTTTCTGGAAATCTGTACCAAAGGATAAATACCTCAACATCAGAGGTGCAGCCCTAAAATTAATCTCGATGTTTGCCTTGACCTATGTTTGTGAGCCTGTTTTCTCGACACTCAAACATGTGAAATCCAAGCACCGATCTGTTTTGACAGACAGCCACTTAAGAGAACTGCTGTGTGTGAGCACAACTGAACACACACACACACACACGTATATAATCATTACATATTGCTGTGGCTCTTTGGCAATGTACATTGGTAAATTTTGGCTCCTGCTCAGGCTGGCCTCCCCTGAAGTATGAGGTAACAGATGCATAGCTCATTTATAGGAGCTGCTCTGCAATCTGAAATTAAAGCTACAGGTCCACATTTAGAAATGATCAGAAAAAATCCTTGGCATCAATCAGTCACTTGTTACACATCTAGTTGATTTACTTATGTATGGCTTGATCCTACACAGTTCTTTGGCCCACAAATTGAAATTAGTGATAGTTTTGACTGTGGAAGGACAGCGGGATGTGCACTTCTCCTGTACTGTTCCCCAATGCAGTAACAAAATGTGTGGGGATTGGGCAGGGCCAACAGCAGCCTCAGGGACACACTATTGGCCCACCTTTCAGAAGATAAGAGAGGCCACATAAAAATAAAGGGCAGTTAAATTTGGTGGGTGAGGAGAAAGGACAATAAAAAAATGCAGCGAGGAAGTAGAGTGACATGTTAAATTGTTATCCTAGATATGTTTTAGTTAATATCTAAACTGTGTCCCTTTCATTTAGTTTTCCTTCCAGGACAATGGTTGGGGAGTGTTACTTGCTCAGAAATTGGTCAGGTGAGACTTGTCAAAGTTTGTATTTTAAATGTAATGTTTAGGATAAAAGAAGGCCAAGCAGCTTTCCTGTAGTAAATTATTTTAGTTTTTTTTTAAAATCAGCATTTATTTACGTATATTTGGAATAGTAAAAGGATGATATGGAAGCCTCAGTACTTTCTCTTTCAATATCTGTAAATCCTTATTAAAGGCTATTGCAAAGGTTGAGTAAATACTCCCTGATTCTGCAGTCAGAGCATGTATGTGGATCTTTATGGCTATGTGAATCAGATTGCAGGATTGGCACCTATATATTTAGACAAACTCTACACATATACTTTATACAAACACTACATATATATTAAATTATCCGACTTTTCTACTGTGTAATCTAGTTGATTTTAGAGGGGTAGAGCGCCTTAAGGCAGGTATCCAGATTGAATGTTTTGAAATTTCTAACGTTTTGCTCTATGAGGGGGATTTTCTTCTTGTTGTATTTGTTTGTTTCAGAAAATGTGATGTTTTAAATCGAGGACTGTCAGGCTACAATACCAGGTGGGCTAACATAGTTCTTCCCAGATTGATCAGCAAAAATTCTAATGTTGAAAATACTATTGCAATTACCATCTTCTTTGGCGCTAATGACAGTACTTTAAAAGGTAGATTAATTTTCATTTTTTCTCTCTCACTTGTTTTCTTAAAACAAGTTTTAAAAAGTGTAATATGTCAGATAGAGATTACCAGAGTGGGACACAAAAGGTTTAACATTTCTCCTGGTCCTGCTCCATCAGTTCTTTTTTTAAATGAGTTTACTACATTAGTGTACCCTTAATCATTTAAATCTTATGTGTACCTTTGGTTTTTGTTGCTCTTTCTCTGGCCAAATATGCATGTGTGAGACTATGGAGGAAATTTTCAAAAAGGCACCAATGGCTCTAAGTATCTAAGTCCCTTGGGACTTTCAGTTGGAGTTAGGTGCCTAACTGCCATTTGTGCCTTTGGAAGTAGCCTTGTAATCACTGGCTGATGGAAACTAGTCAGAATGTGAGAAAAGACACAATGGAATGCCTTTCAGCCTCTGTTAAAGGTATGTATACTAACAAATATAAATATTCTGATTATAATTATAAAGTGGGACCAGCCCTCTGTAGGGTCCATGAACTTTTTGCAGCAATAAATTATTGTGGGCTATTATATTATATTCTATCTGCACGTAGCATTCTTGTGTTTTCTCTCTAATTTTAGTGTTTGCGCTTACTTTATTTTGTAACCCATCGTTCCACGATGACACCTATAGGGAGTGGTTAATCTCCATCCTAAGTTTCTCAACATTTCTTGTCTACTTGTACTGAATTGGCACTGGGTGTATGACTTTACATTTTTGTTTTAAATGTTTTTGGACATATTTTGTGATGTCTTTTTCTGTTAATATTGAAAAATCCATTGTTTTTTCAGGCTACATTCAGGGCTTGTCTATATGGAGTAGAAATGCACGCTATGGGGGTGTGATTTCTAAAGCACACTAATGTGTTGTGCACTAATTGGTCTATACAGTACTATGTTAAAACACACTAGGGAACTTTTAGTGCACACCAACAGGATCTGCGGGGACAAACTGGTGTGTAACACATTTGTCCACTTTTACAAATCACAACTTCTTGTGTGCATTGCTGTTCCATATAGACAAGCCCTAAGAAGATAAATCTGCTAAGTCTTTGTAATAATTTGATTTTCTATTAGGGAAGTGTGCAAAAAAGACAATGAATTAATCTGTTAAGACCACCTCCTTTTCAGTTATTTAAAGTGTTTAGGAAATTATTTATAGTACTTGCAGTTTTTCCTCTGTCTGGCTCTTATACCTTGGATTTTGCTGTGTATCATTTTCCCACCACATCTGATGAACTCATGAATCATGTAGAACTTTATATTGGAAAGAAGCAAAGAATCCACATTCGTATGCTGTGGTTTTGGACATATTTTGTGATGGCTTTTTCTGTTAATATTGAAAAATCCATTGTTTTTCAAGGCTACACTCAGGCTTGTCTATATATTGTGTATAATTTACAATGCGCATCTTGGTTTTATATGAACAATTGTTTCTTCCCTAAACAGATATGAATTCCAACCAACACATTCCACTGAAGGAATATGCTGATAATTTAAAAAGCATGATACAATATCTGAAGTCCATAGACATTACTGAGGACAAAATTATTTTGGTAACACCACCCCCTCTCTATGAACCAGCTTGGGAAAAAGAGTGTATTGCCAAAGGTAAAAATAATTCTCCCAGTATTGGGATTAAAAACAAGTAGAAAGGTTGTCAGTGTGGGTGTCCATGTTGCTGACCTCCAGATTGACAAAGGATTTGCTCGGTATTTGTGCCAAACAGCACATGTATTTCTGAGCCAATGGAAAGAGGCTGCTGCTAGGTCTGCTAAACATCTCTGGAATATCCATGTGGACAAGTTGATAGCTAATTAATATTCTTTTAAAACTGCAGTTTTCATTGGGCTATTCATTAATGTAACTGGTAGAAAAAGCTGCACTTTAAAAACTTAGGGTTTATCTCAGAACATTTTTTATTTATATAAAAGATGGTGACTTGATAATATTTAAGCTCTGGGCTCCCGTATTATTACATTATAGATGGTGTAGTCTGACCATGGTGTGCTGTAACACCCTTTGCAAAGGAGCCTGCGAAGTGGGTAGCAATGCGGCATGGTACACCTTAGATTATTTTCTTGCTGTTGCAACATATTCCTCATTTATCAGGTTAAGCAGAAATGTCCCACCTCATGCTTTATTTCTGAAAAGTACAGTTCTGCGACCAAGAAAATGTGTCTGTCTGAGGAAAAAGCGAAAAAAAGTTTAATGCCTTATCAGCTTCTCCCTGTACTGTTCACATCACTCTTACAACGGAGACATAACACTGCCTAGTTCCTGGTGGGGAGCCTTCCTGACATCAGCTGGTGTCAATTGTCATAGCTTCACTGACATCAGCTACTGTAGTTTGCACCAGCTGAACGGCTGCCCCCAGGTCCTCGTGTGTGTTTGGACAGCCTGTGCAGTGGCACAGTATTTGTACTTTTAAAAGAATCCTGACAATGTTATTAGTCCATTCCTTGATGGAAATGGTAGACTTATCCATAATAATGCAAAAAAGGCAGAAGTGTTCAATAAATATTTCTGTTCTGTATTTGGGAAAAAACATAACAGTGTCTCATATAGGGTGATAACACTCTTTCCATTCCACTAGTGTCTCTGGAAGATGTTAGAATCCACTAACATCTTTTTAAATTAGACATTTTTAAATTAGCAGGGCCAGATAACTTGCATCCAAGAATTTTAAAAGAGCCAGCTAAGGAGCAGTAATGTTGTGTACCAGTAATATTGATTTTCAATACGTCTTAGAGCAATGGGGAAGTTTCAGAAGACTGGAAGAAAGCCACTTTTTAAAAAGAATAAATAGAATGACCCAAGTAATTTTAGGCCTGTCAGCATGACATTGATATCAGGCAAAATAGTGGGAGCAACAGATATAGGACTCAAAAAATTAAAGGAGGGTAATGTAATTAATTCAAATGGGTTTATGGAGAATAGATCCTGTCAGACTAACTTGGTATTAGATTATAGTTTGGTTGATAAAGGTAATAGTGATGACATAATATACTTAGGTTTCAGTGTAGTAGCCGTGTTAGTCTGTGTCAGCAAAACGAAAATAAGAAAGAAAAACTTGTAGCACCTTAGAGACTAACAAATTAATTTCAGCATAAGCTTTCGTGGGTTAATACCCACTTCATCGGTATGAAGTGGGTATTAACCCACGAAAGCTTATGCTGAAATAAATTTGTTATTCTCTAAGGTGCTATAATATACTTAGAAATCTGTAAGGCATTTGACGTAGTACTGCACAACATTTTGTTTAAAAAACTAGAATGATTAAAAAATTGACATGGCATACATTAAACTGATAGATTTCACTGATTGAGTGATGTGGATCACTTGGTAAACTGGAGTCAAACAATATGTGTTTTAATAAATGTATACGTGTAGGAACAAATAATGTAGGCAATACTTACAGGATGGGTGATTCTATCCTGGGAAGCAGTGACTGTGAAAAATGTGTGTGGGGGGAGCTTGGAGAATAATCAGCTGAACATGAGCTCCCAGTGCAGTGCTGTGGCCAAAAGAGCTAATGCAATCCTTGGATGCATCAACAGGAGAATCTTGAGTAGGAATAGAGAGGTTATTTTACCTCTATATTTGACAATGGTGTGACCGCTGCTGGAATAGTGTGTTCAGTTCTGATGGCCACAATTCAAGAAAGATGTTGATAAATGGGAGAGGATTCAGAGAAGAGCCACGAGAATAATTAAAGGATTAGAAAAAATGTGCCTTCTAGTGATAGACTGACAGAGCTCAATTTATTTAGCTTTACAAAGAGAAGGTTAAGGGGTAACTTGATTACAGTCTGTAACTATCTACAGGGGAAAAATTTAATAATGGGCTCTTCAGTCTAGCAGAAAAAGGTATAATACAGTCCAATAACTGGAAGTTGGGAAGCTAGACAAATTCAGAGAGCAAATAAGGGATAAATTCTTAAGGGTGAGAGTAATTAACCATTGGAACAATTTACCAAGGCTTGTGGTAGATTCCCCTGACAATTATTAAATCAAGATTGGATGTTTTTCTAAAAGATCTGCTCTAGGAATTATTTTGGGGAAGTTCTATGGCCTGAGTTACACAGAAGGTCAGACTAGATGATCACAATGGTCTAGGGGGGAGGGATATCTCAGTGGTTTGAGCATTGGCCTGCTAAACCCAGGGTTGTGAGTTCAATCCTTGAGGGGGCCATTTAGGGATCTGGGGCAAAAATTGGGGATTGGTCCTGCTTTGAGCAGGGGGTTGGACTAGATGACCTCCTAAGGTCCCTTCCAACCCTGATATTCTATGATTCTTTTGGGCTTAGAATGTATGAATAAATTAGCCTGATCATGGGATTTCTGCCAGACACACTCTGTGGCGCTAGAGTAGGAGCAGAGGAAGTGGATGTTGGAGATGAATCAGGACAGCAAGGGGTTGAAAGGGCGAAACTTCCTAAGATGGGGCGGGGCAGAAGAGTCAAGGATGGAGAGAATCATCAGCCATAGCAGTGGAAGAAAGAGCAGGAAGAAGACTGACAGCAGATGAAGTCATGATTGCTGATGGAGAAGCAGTCATGTAAAGACTGAGTGACAAGGTGTAAGAGGAAGCCCTGTTTTCTGAAAATGCTTTTCAGTTTAATGAGACACACAAGGTGGGTGAGGTAATACCTTTTATTGGACCAACTTCTGTTGGTGGAAGGTACAAGCTTTTGAGCTACACAGAGCTCTTCAGGTCTGGGGAAGAAAGGAGAGTGTGAGAGCGAAATACATGTTGGGACAGATTGTTAAGCGGAAGGGGTAACATCTTGGAGGCAGTCACTTGAAATGCAGTGGGCTAGATTGTTAGAGGGAAGTTTCACTACATTGAAACAGAGGAGCTGGACTATAGGTTAGTTGGTGCTCAAGGCACATGGAGCATCAATTGCTGTACAATTGAGTATTGCATCTGACATGGGGCAACTGATTTCTAATAAATTTGCACTTTATATATACTCTTATCCCAGGATCTCAAAACATTTTACCTAGACAGATAAGTAGTTAGCCTTATTTTACAGAGGGGAAACTAGAGCAAAGAGAAGTCCCATGTCACCCAGAACACGGATGGACAGGCTTGTGATTAGCCCTCACCTCTCAACTCTCTTCTATCTGTTGGGGGCATAGGAGCGTTGGCTTGGCGGTTGTAAATAAGTTATGCAGCTGTGATGTACATAGGTGTTGGACAAAAAGCACTGGCTAAAGGCAAGCCTAACACAGAAAAGAGGTGCTATGCTATGTTCTTACACAGCTCTGCCGCTGCCTCTTAATTCTCACCAGCCAAGCTTCTTCTGAACCAGTTTGTTTTCAAATTAATCTCTCAAAAACAGCAGGCTACAACAGAAGGCTTTTAAAGAGACGGATTTAGCTCCCACTTGCTTTAAAATTTACAAGATTCACATTTTAGTTTGAAATGGTTTAACATTCAATAAAAATCACATACAGTAGATAGTGACAGAGTCTGCCTTAATTCCTGTGTTCTAGTTCAGTTAATATTTTCTTAACTTCCAATAGGGGACAAATTAAACCGCTACAATTCTACCACCGGAGAATATGCCAAGGCATGTGTTCAAGTAGCTAGAGATTGTGGGACTGAGGTTCTTGATCTGTGGACACTTATGCAAAAGAATAATCAGGTATGACGTTCAGAAAATAAGTTTGTGAAAATGCTGAAGTGTCTTGTGTAAAGCAATAGTACAGAGCTTGGGGAGGAATTGAATTGTCAAATAAAACAAGAAATCATGTGTTATAGTTTACACTATTTGGGCAGAAACATGACTCCAGAATACTTCATGCTGGGCTAGGAAAACACTTAAGATGATTTGTTTAAAATACAACTGAATATTGTGTTTGGTTATCATACAATAATATATGGCTGCTCTAAATATAAATGGCATCCCACTTTGCTGGAACTTCTTTTATAAAGGCAGTCAGCAGTTGCATCCCATACTGTACTTTGCATAAGTAGCCTTCCTGGGGTGCAACTGGCTGACCATTACCAGAAGCTGAATTTAGGCCAGATTTTCAGAAGTGCAGTGCACCCAGCAGCTCTTATTCCGACACTTAGAGGTAGATTTTCAAGAGCTCAGCTTTCCATCTGCTGAGCTTTTTTGAAAATCTGATCATTTACTTTGATCACATTTGAGCTCTTTTGAAAAACTTGGCCCTAGCAGGTAATTCAAGTTTGGCAAAGTTGATCTTTTGAGACAAATAGAGTAGATTCAGTATTTTGGTTGCCCCAGTTCATCAATTGTTAGTTTTCTTATGGGTATCAGTGACATAAGAAACACAGTACATTTACCGGTCTTTCTATCCTTTCATAATCTTGGAAAAGTTTCTTAGAACTGAGATTGATTAAAAACTACATTTGGTGACTAGAGTTTATTGCATAGCATGATGAAATTAGCTATTATGATCTTATATTGTTTGTTTCTTAAAGATGTATTTAAATTAACTCCCCCTCCCCCCTTATAGGACTTTTCTTCCTATCTATCGGATGGACTTCATTTATCAGTAGTGGGAAATAATTTTTTAGCAGCTCAGCTTTGGTCTCTGCTGGAAAAGAAGATTTCCACATTACCTATGCTGCTTCCTTCCTGGCGTGATGTAGATCATCAGAATCCTGAAGTTAGCCTTCATGGGAAATCCTGATCAGTAACATATTGACCAAGTCTGTTGATGGACAGGAGAAAATGTGCATTCGGCAAAATACTCCGTGTTTTTCTTAGAGAAAAGATAATATTGATGCAAGTCCTTTCTCAAGTGTTACGGTTTATGGAAAAATAAAAAGTTACCTTTAGATGTTCCATGCTGTGTTTTAAATAGGTTAATACCATTTTCTCAATGACTGAACGTATTAAAGCTCTGTTGGACAGTTGATTTCAAGTGTAAATTTCTAACCTTTGCCAACCCCAAACCAACACTCGGCTTCAATATTGTCATTATTACTGACAAAGGTTTTTGAAACTTTCACTACTGTGGAGTGCAAGACATGTGCTCAAGGACTGTCAAAAACCTCACTCAGCTTTGAATGGGCAACACTGAATTCTGTGTTCCTTTGGCTAGGAACCTCCCAGTCACGAGAGATTCTAAACATTTCAAATCATAGAGCACCAGCATCTATTGCCGGCCAGAGTCTTCCACAAGCTCTGTCACTTCTTAATTGAGGTTGTGAAGTTAAGAAGCGTTCAGCATGGCTAAATGTGTCATTAATACTAAATAATCCCAGCTCCTAGTGTCAAAGAATTTTAACATGTGGTGCTGCAAGCCAGGATTTAAGAAGCTGAAAATAATACATCTGCAATGGGAGCTTAAGGACTTCAAGATTTGGCTCATAGCAAAGACACACTTTCAGTAGTTTAAACATAAAAAGTACTTTACCCAGCTACTTCTTTAGCAGTATTGTTTTAGACCTCCACTGTAATTGAAGGGATTTAGGTCAGAAATTACTTCCTGTGCTCTATGCATCCTTTTTTATACCTTGGGTGTTCTATCAATTAGTACACTGCTGGCTGCCACTCTGCCAACATATAGTTTGGGGTAGCCAACTCCACCCCCATACTCTCTCCTCAGCTCTGCCCACGGCAGACCACCTAGGACTGTGTCCCACCCCATTTTTGGGCCACAGCCCAGGAACTCCTGGCTTAAGGCAATTCCACATCCCTAATGAAGGGATTCCAAAACCACCAGTAATCACTGAGTGAATGGTCAGCTCTGCATCCTCCAGAAGTAGCCCAGCCTGTCCTAGTCAGAATGTAATTCCTTCAGTCATGCACCCTCAGGTATGGAAGAGACACAAGAGGGGTGAAAGACTTGCTCTTGGAAGTGCATAGAGCAGTGGTTCTCAAACTTTTTTTTCTGCACACCACTTGAAAATTGCTGAGGGTCTCAGCGGACCACTTAATTATCTTTCCAAATGTTGTTTGTACTGTTAGCTAACTACTATAAAGCGTTTTGGATAAAAGCGCTATATTAAAAAAACAAGAATTAACTTTTTGTCCTACAAATAAAAGCACACAACTCATATTTTAATATTAATAGTTTACTTTCTAATGTGATGGATGTGCCCTCTCTCACCCGCCGCAGCAGCCCCCAAGCTGAGGCTGGGAGGGAGGGCCGTCTCTCCCTGGCAGCCGCAGCCCTGGATTTGGGGAAAGTCACCTTTTTCTCTGGCCGCCCCAGCCCTGCACATCCCAATTCCCCCCACCCACTCTTCTCACCCCACTGCCCCGCCCCCACCTATCCCCTAGTCTCCCCCAAGGCCACCACCTCACTTTACATATGCATCTTCTCCAGGGTCCAGACACTTAATTAGTGGAGCTATGCCTGCATGGCTCCACTAATTAGGTGGGTGGCCCTTCATTCTCTCATGTGGCTGACCAGGCACACACCTTACAGGGAACTATCTGGACCACCTGAATGGAGCTCGTGGACCTCTGGTGGTCCACAGATCAGTTTGAGAACCTCTAGCATAGAGGGTTTAGATAAACAGGACCAAACATCAACTCAAGAACCTTTACTGAAACTGGCTAGTTCCTTACTGGAAATGAGCTGTTTTGTGTAGTCTAGGGTGAAAATATTCTATTTGCTTATGTGTCTAGAATTCAAGCAACAACCCCAAAATCATAGCATAATTGAGAGATCCATTCCATTATCAACTCAGATCAGATACCTCAATTATTGTTCCCTTTGGGTCATAAGGGGCTTGTTGGCAATGCAACCGATTGCTATCTGGAAGACACCTGAGGCCTAAACAAACCTTGGGTTTATCATCATTGCTATTCGTATTTTTAAAAAAACAAAAAAGTCTTCATTTTCCACATGCACAGGGATTGGGTCCTGCTGCTGTTATTTATAAGCACAAATGCAATAGTCGCAGAAGTTATGGAACTTTTCACACACAAGTGAAGGTAGTAAGAAACATATCCAAAAATAAGAACCACTGGTTTTGTGCTGAAGGAATGGAGCAATGCGTATCAAGTTCGGAGCATGACATTTTGCTGCTAACTAAGGATTTTGACCAAGGAGCACTAGTGTCTTAGGTAAAAATCCTATCTGTGAGAACTGGCAAGTCTTCGTTTCAACGAAACAGTCATCCTATAAAAAGCTTTTATTATTACATTGTACTGAAAGTTAAATTTAACTCAAACAAATTTTATGGCTACATATCAAATCCAAAAACCAGTGCAACTAAAATAATGATTAGTTAGATATGAATACCATAAGGCACAAGTTCAAGTATTAGTGTAACAAGTATCCTTGGAAACACACAATTCTTTTGTCACAGGTTTGGTTAACTGCCATCAAATTTTAAAAATACAAGTTTTCCATAGTTAAGCTTTCCTGGCTGATGAACACAGATCTGCTTTCCAGTGGACATTTAAAACAGCTGCAGAACCATTTTAAACAAAATTTATATAAATCAAAGTTACATTATGACATAATTATGGGGTAAGATAGATGAAGAACTAAGACCTTTCTGTAGGACCCAAGCAGTAAATAGTTGCCCTATGATTCTACTGTGACAGTCCATCTGTTAATACAGGCAAAAATAACTTTCATGCAACGTTCATAGCAAACATTACACTATTCACATCTCTGCCTTTGGAAATAAGCTTATCAACTTAAAGGGGCACCACTCCATTAAGTTATAGGCTTTTTATATTACACTACTATAATACCCTCTTGGAAACTGTACAATTAAAAAGGTTTCCTTATTAATTTTGTCCTTTCAGATTTGGCAAACCTTGATTTTTATCGGTATTTAGAAATGAGCTGAAATTAATCATTGTTATTCATCAGTATCTGTGCAACTCAGAGTAGTATTTTTCAAACACACTGCTACTACAGCAAGAGCTCATAACAAATTATATGTGGGTCCTACAAGTGACTTTTCTTTTTAAATTTCTTGGCAACAGTGTTAGGTATATAAAAAGGTTGAATCAAAGAAACCACTTCAGACTGAAACAACCATTGTAAAGGTCTAAACCTAAACTAATTAGGTCTAAACCTAAACTGAGTGTCCTTTCAACATAAGCAGCTGTTCTTTTCTTCCCACTCCACCAGGCAGAGGTCTGTAATTATAAGGTGTTCTTTTAAGAAATGCTTCATTCAGAATGGGAAGACTTATACGAAAGCTATTTTTCAGCAATGTAGGTTATAAAATATAGAAAAAAACTTGTGTGATTAAATTCAGATCTCAGAGTCTGGGAACATTTTCAATGAATTATACTGTGTGGCTTCCAATGATTTTAAAGGAAGTTTTAGAACTGAAACCCAGAGTAACTCTGAACGCGTATCACTTCATTGCATTTATCAGACTTGGTTTAAAATACAATTTGTACCTATCTCACTGCTCTGATCTTTGTTTGCAAACAAAATAATTTTATACTGTTTAGGATACCTAAACTGCTACATGCTCTAGTCTATGCAGAAAACTCACTACAGTTTGTTTTTTTAAAAACCCAAAAACATGATTTTGTCTATTTGTGTTGTTCCAACTACAAAAAGTTGAATTATAAAAATGCTAATATACACAACCTAATACCCAGCAGGATGTTCCACTTTACACCACAGGTTGAAGGAAATAGTAAAGGTTAAGAAACAAATCCAAAAGCTTCAAAACAAGCTAGTTTTAGTCTGGATGTTTTTCTTTGTTTTAAAAAGATGCAATTGTCTAATAAACTAAGGAAGGTCATACACATGACCAGCATCTGCAGTAGGTCACTTCCTTATTTCCCCAGTCTCCCATCCCCTCACAAAATATCTCTCTATCTATCTGTATTTATATAAACAAAATGGTTTTAGATGAAATTGATGAACATTTATTTTGCACACAGTCATGAGGTTGGAAGGCAGCAAGATGCTAGCATTCGGTTTCTTTGCTGTCCACTCGATTTTGGCGCTGTAGTTTAAAAGATGATGCTTTCTCGCTCCTAGTGATAGGATGGTCTGTAAGATCCTCAAAAGATTTAGCAGCTGAGCTGCTATTTGGGAAAGGGTCCTTCTCAAAGCAATCTTCATCAACGTGAGAGTCAGTACTTGGGTCCTCCTGAATAGTGTCCATTCTTTGGTGGTCCAGTTTTGGTGCTGCAGCTACTACGGGCATTGCTGTGATGGGCTGCAGTGGCTGGTGTCGGCTTGTCGACTGTGCGGTAGGAAATGGCTTGACAATTCGAACAGACGCTGAGTCCATACTACTGAGCATCTCAACATTCTGCAAGACACAATAGCTCAGTCAGGTCGGGGGAGAAGCGGGAGGAGATTTTTTTCTAATTTGGAATTCAACTTTTGTTCACTGTCCCTTCACAAGGAGAGCAGACAAAAAACACATTCCTTTTGGAGTTTGGATACTTGGGGAGGAGAAAGTTACAGTAATTCATAAATAAAAGTTGTCACCTGATGGCTTTAGGCAGCCTTCCAGAAAGAAGAGAAGCTTTAAAGTTCAAGGCAAGACATTCTGATGTTATCTTACACTTGTCAAGTCTAAACCCAAATAGTTGGCCTCTTGTCTAGTTCAGCTGATCATTCTTGTATGTTATGAATTATTAGGTGCTGGCATTGACTTTTAGAAGACTGGCTAAGTTAAACATTAAACATCCTTTCAGCTAGGGTGTCATGGTTCGTGCGGGTTCTAGTCTGCTGCCACTCATGTTCAATGTGAAGCAATTCAGGGAGGCAGTGTGAGCTGGTGTGTCTCCATTATGCAGTTTATGCCTCTATTTCACTGGAGCCAATTGATGCAACTACAAAGACTTGCAGAAGTGATGCCAAATGCCCTCAGTTGATAGAACAGGGGTCGGCAATCTGTCAGAAGTGGTGTGCTGAGTCTTCATTTATTCACTCTAATTTAAGGTTTCACGTGCCAGTAATACATTTTAAAGTTTTTAGAAGGTCTCTTTCTATAAGTCTTTAATATAGAACTAAACTATTTATTTTATGTAAAGTAAATAAGATTTTAAAAATGTTTAAGAAGCTTCACTTAAAATTAAATTAAAATAGAAAGCCCCCCAGACCTGTGGCCAGGACCCAGGTAGTGTGAGTGCCACTGAAAATCAGCTCGCATGCCGCCTTTGGCACCCGTGCCATAGGTTGCCTACCCCTCTGATAGAATATGCCCCACCTTTTGTTAGTCAAGTTTACAATGTAGGGGGTTATCTTTGTATCTTAACTGTTCTGGTGTGTCCAGGGGCAGATGTGGCTGTAGATTTATAGATTTTGAAGGCCAGAAGGAACCATTATGATTATCTAGATCAGGGGTAGGTAACCTATGGCACGCATGCCAAAGGCGGCATGCGAGCTGATTTTCAGTGGCACTCAGACTGCCCGGGTCCTGGCCACCAGTCCGGGGGCCTCTGCATTTTAATTTAATTTTAAATGAAGCTTCTTAAACATTTTGAAAACCTTGTTTACTTTAAGTCTATATTGTATAACTAAACTATTGTTATATGTATAGAGAGAGACCTTCTAAAAACGTTAAAATGTATTACTGGCCCGTGAAACTTTTAATTAGAAGGAATAAATGAAGACTCAGCACACCACTTCTGAATGGTTGCCGACCCCTGACCTAGATTGACCCCCTGTGCAACACAGGCCACAGGACCTCCTGAATTCAATCCTGCTTCAAGTCCAATAGCTGTAGCAGGAACAGCAGCAGATCTTTTAGAAAAATATGCAATCCTAATGTAAAGATTTCCAGGTACAGAGACTCCACCACAACCCCTGGTAAACTGTTCCAATGGTTAATAAAGGGGGAAGGGGCACAGAGAGGTGAAGAGATTTGCCCCTGGTCACACTGCAGATCAGCGGTAGAGTCAGGAAGAGAACCCAGATATCTGAGTCCCAGTCCAGTACCCTATGCACCGGCCATGAGTGCTTTTGATTTACTTTGGTTTAGACAAAAGATCGTGCCCTTGCCATCTTGAGAGTGCAAGGTCACAATGTGTGCTACTGGGGCTGCAATTTAAGACCACTCCAATGGCAGCTGGTGCAGAATGTATCGATTGTTAAGCAGTGTTTCTTGCAGAGGGCACATTACACCTCTACTGTGCCATTGTACCAGCTTCTAAAGTGTTTCCAGAAAGAGGTTAAGGTATCGAGAAGAGATGATTTTGGCCATGTTGTTTGAGACGGCTGCTTTCACTATATGGTACTTTGGCAGTTGAGATGCTCAAGCTAACAGCACCTTGGTTTACTTAGGGGGGCTGGAGGCAGGGATTTCTCAGTAAGGAGTCCTTGATTCTGGCATATGCTTCCCCCACTGGTTTACAAGATCTCACATTTATTGACCCTCGGGACCATTTTTCAAGGCCTGTTCTGCAGGTTAAATGAGTGGTGGAGAGGGTTTTTGTTGCATCTGGGAGGATTCTAATGTTGACCGATCAGGTCGTCTGTTCATTTTATTAATGAAGATTGTACATGCGCCCAATGCACTGGACAGGTACATTTAATTACACTGAAATAAAGATGAGAGGGTCTTGGAATGGGCTACAACTATATAGGTACTTATATGGCCTGCGTCACCACAGTATGAACTAGCAGGAAGTGTCACTGCCTGAAACGTGACAGATCCTTCAGCCCTGTGACAAAAATTCCAGTGACCAACTAGAAACAGCCCAAGGATCACAGTGTGAGAATCTACATTTTCAGCTGGAACATTCAGCTGCTAAAAGGATATTCTGTTACTAAAAGGCCACTTTGCAAGGAACAACTAATTCACTAGGTAGAGACTTTTCTACTACTGCTGAAGTCATCAGATTAATACTTCTGCCTCTGGAAATTCAGTTTTATTTGCATGACTTGGCCTAGGGACAAGTGGTCAGTGGTTGAAACTTGCTGAGCACACACCCAGACAGGAACTTGAACGCAGACACTTGTCACAGGACACAGCTTTGCAGAACAAAGCAGCTTCCTGCATAAGATGCCATGGCTAGTGCTCAGGAGTGAGTGCACCTTCAGCGAGGTAAAGACGTCACCGCTCACAGACGTGAAAAGCAAACGCCACAATATTTCATTTAAGCAAAACTAACATTCCCTCTAGAAGAAAAAAAATCAACCACAGAACACCCAACTTCTGTTTCATCTGGCAGAGTTTGTGTGCAGAAGACACCATGGCTGGCTTTCATTTCTTTGAGGATTACTCCACAAATGTCTATCAAGATCATTTCTACTAATAAACATTACACTTCAAAGCTAGCTCTCTGCTAACATACAGTTAAAACAATTACTGCTCCTTGAAAGCGGCAAACTTACACTGGGACAAAATAGAGATTTTGTGTTCTCTTCATACTGTTTATCCAATTTCTTGTCCTATAAAGAAAACAAACCAGTCAGTCCTATATTGTTTGCTGACCAGATGAAGGCACATTCTTTTCCCCTCACAGCCCATTACACTTCCAGCCTCGAACTGCAGCCAGCTGATTCCCCTTCCATAGCCTCGAACTGCAGCCAGCTGATTCCCCTTCCATAGATAGCCAATATTACCTCAGCAGGGAAGAGAAAAAGTAGGAGAGCGAGAGGCGCCTTTGCAATTAACACATGCAGTGACTCCTGTACAAGAAACCACCCTTATTAGAGAACCTCCCATCTGGAGAGACTGTGCCAAAGTATCCATGAGTAGGGCTCCTAGGCACCACAGTAATACAAATAATAATAATATCCCCAAAATGACCGAGTAGAGCTCCCAGTACTGTTTAAGCAACTGATTTTTGTTGGCTCCTAGATTGGTCAATTAAAACCTGTAAATGTATCTGAAATACTAGAAAGGTTTGCAGCAAAATGTAGAATTCTACAGTATTCATTGCCGCTTCCTCACAAGTGCAAATGCCCATTTCTGGGGGTTCCTTAATTAATTCCTTGCTGACAGGGACAAGTTATTTATCCCAGAGTGGGCTGACTTTCAGCGGTTCTGCTCTCTAATGTAAGCTAAAGGGTTCTTAGGAAACAGTTGTTTTGGTGACTGAGGTCAGACTTTGCCATACCTGATGTGATCTAACAGACTCAGGGTTAAATTATTCTGTTTGCTACAACAGGCAACTTCAGCTTCTCTACTGAGGATAGAGCCTATGACTCCAAGTACAGTGCCAGCACTCAAAGTGAAGACGATAATAATCTATTATGTAATTCTAAGTAACACTGGCTAGCCAAAATAAACAACCCCAAATGAACGTTTATCCACTGATGCAATCTTCTAATGTTAATAGGAAGTAGTTCAGTGTTTTGGTAACATTAGGGTTCATTACAAAGGGCCCTACAGAAGTTAGTGGGATTTTAACCTGCTTAAGGAATGATGATAGGTCCGAATAATAACAGTTTTACCTTCATGGGCTGTCATCTGCTAAAAACGTACCCCCTGGATCTTTGGTATTACATGTACGAATAAGTTCCGTCTACAATATGATCAAACTGGTCAGTCACCTTAAAGTAGGTTTACTCACCACAAAATGGACAAGAATACTGAGAGGAATCCAAAATAGCAAGGAAAACACAAGTACGGAGCCCACTATATTGTCTGCAAGGAATTTCCCTGTAAACAATCAAGTCCAAACCAATTAGTTATATGCCAAAGACAACATACAAACCCTGTTTATGTACATAAATATAGGTCCTGATTCTGCCATCTTTACTCCTGTGAGTAACCCTACTAAAGTCACAGGATTGGGCCCATATAAAGTATCCGTTCAGAAAGTTAAACCTCAAAGATGCTTAAAGTCACAAATCCTTGTCTCTGCCTCCTTTAACTCTTTAGTACTAGATGTTTCCCAATATTTCACATTAGCAGGCTGGGATCCAGGTGCACATAGCTCTCCAAGGCATGTCTTTCATTACTGTGAGCCCCCTCATATGCCTACTCTAATACTATGCTTACTTCCAAATATCAAGAGAGACAATACTTCTGTTTGAAGTTACCAAGTAATTTTAATATTAATCATCTGGAAAACTGCAGTGCTTAGATCATAGAAGACTTTAGTCCAGAAGACTGAAAGCCATATAATTACCCTGCAGATAATATGGCATTTACCTTGAACTTACACTGTCTGTTACCCTATCATTACAGAATCATGTAACTGATATCTTTTGATATGGTTACAACATAGTGAGGAGAGCTGTTATACCAGGACATACCTCCATACTTTGTGTTGTAAGGTGCAAGATTAGCAGCAACATACATCCAACCACCTGAGGAGTGTGTAGATTCAGTATAGCCACCCACCTTGCAGTGCATTACTTTATACTGTGATATTTATTAACTGAAAATTCCCCATGTCTGCCTTGAAATCTCTCTTTAAAGATCCATTTAACTGTGCTGCCTATAAGCAAGTCTAGGTGACTGGTATATAAATCACCTATTGTTACTCTTTTTCCTCTGACCAATGTCCACTGATTTGTCTTTACATTGAAGGCTTCTTGGAGCAGAATCATCCTTCTTAAATGCTTGGAAAGTGCCTAGCTAATAATAATAATAGAACAGGATATGCAAGAAAACTAACTATAGCTTTAAAGATTTAGAAGGTGACATCAATATTTTCAGTTCTAACATGATCCACTAAATTACATTAGAAAGACAACTCCTACCCAGTCCCACCTTCCAAGATATGAACAGTGATTTGTGGGAGGTCAAGCCATCCATGAGTCCCCACCTGGCCCACACACAGTAAGACCAGTCAGCCGCCAATCTGATTCTTTTCACAGTGCCTTCAAGGTAGAAGTAATTGGGAATGTAGGTATGTCAGCAAATTAAAAAAAAACAGTTGGATTACTTAACTTACCAAAAGTATTGATGCTAAGCTGATCGATGAAATCCCAAAATCGTTCAATCACATCCTGCACTTGCTTCTCACATTTGCCCTATAAAAGTAAACATTTATTTCAAAGAATGATCTTATATTACTTAAGCCTTAACCATCCTAGTCATCGGGCATGGAAAGGATGTAATATGAAACAACTACACAGTCAAAATATATTTTGCATAGTTTATGGACATGTATTTACATCATTTTTCAATGGCCATGGTCCATTTCTGACTAGCTACAGTGACGGCTCTGAGGAAAGTCTCCGTTTTGATTTGCTTGTCTAAAAAGAGCTCTTAGAATCTAATTGTAACTTAAACCCATTAAAGCAGAGCAGTGTTTGACTGTGCCTGTACAAAGCTTAGGAGGCCTAGGGTTAAATTTTCAAAAATGACTTTGGCACTAGACAGCCTAATACTCATTGAAAGTCAATGGGACTAAGGCGCTTAGGCACTTAAGTCTCCTTGGAAAACGTTACCCCTTGAATTCTATATAAATACTACATATTGTTCTACTCAGATCTTTGCATCATATGCATCTCCACCCATTTCCTCTCCCAAAACAGCTACTACATATGTATAGGGAGATTTCACTGTTCAACAGCAGGTTAGGTCTTGGGCTATTCTGTTGTTGCAACTGACTTGGGAGAGGAAATGGCTAGTGACAAATGGAGAGATTTTCATCATTTGCTCGTCTGTTTATCAATCCCCTCCACTGAAGCATCAAGCCACTGCCATCCTCACAGGGGAATGAAATACTCATGTTGTTGGTCTTTTGAGGAAAAGCCAGGCATGTTTGTGAAACAATTAAAAGACAGAAAGAAAGCTAGGACCTGATGCTGAACACCCTGCATTCCTAATGCCCTCGGGAAATGAGGGCACTCAGCATCTTTTCAGATCAGGAGCGTAAACAAAAAAATATTGTTTCAAAATCTTGAAAAAACCAACCAAACAAGAGCACTCCAGAAGTCCAGTGACTAACTTTTTCAACCACTGCTTCACAACTTTAAATGGGATAACCTTAACCCCTTCAGTATATTACTCCCGAGTGTCTGTGTTGGTTTCTTCACTTTCCATAGCTTTTCTGTGTTACCAACCCTGATCCCCTCTACAAAAAACAGAGCTCACTCACTAAGTCATTTATTTTCTTTCTATTCAAACCACACGCATGGTGAATCTTATCCCATCAGCTCCATTGATAAAGAAGCTCTGCTCTTGAAATACAAGGGTCATTAAAATGGGCTTGGAATTAAAAATAAATAAAAATCAAAACTCCAGTGTTACCTGTCTATATGGCAGGGTCCAAGAACGCAGAAACCCCTTGCACAGGGATTGCTTTCACTGATGTCACTGGGGAGTTTGTGCAACAACTGCAGAATCAATCCCACAACATGCAATGCTTAGGGAAAAACCAGGGCTGGCTTTTGTTAGTGTTACACTGTCAGCGGCACCGTTACATCAGAGCAGTGCACAAGAGAAAGTCAATCAGGTATGAGTAAGAAGGGCATTTATGGAGATGCACAGTGCCCTGTACAAGGGATTTCCCCCTTCACTGCCCCTGAAAAATGAGATTTCATTTCAGTGGCAGAAGGGCTGTTCAGCAGAACGAGTCTAGGGCTACTCTAATGTATGAACAAGCAAGAGGAAACCGGTTATATGAAGGGGAAAGGCTTCCAGTGTTTTAGCTAGAAAGCCTATTCTTCCGTAAATAGAATGCTTGGGGCATCTGGCCCTCAGGAACACTCACATTCATGTCACAGAATCCCACAGTGCAGGGCTTTCCTTTCCGTAAGTACAGGAACTGCTGGTTAGCATCGACGTACGGACTGCACTTGCCATGCTCGTCCCGGCAGCAAACCTTGCAGGAATTGTCCGTTTCTAAAATAAAAGCAGCAAACTGTTTCCCCCTGACTCTTGTGGTTATTTTCAATCCATAACCAAGAGTTTCTGAGCACAGAGGGGATTGCTTCCTGGTCCCCTTGCTGACCATGCCCCTTCCAAGCAGATGGTGTGTGGAATGGAGGATTGTGTAGTCTCTAGCCGCACAAAGAAGCTTCTTGAGCTGCTCAGAATACACAGAGCCTGAAGCTTGGCAAGACGCTCCATGCAGCAGAGTGGGAGAGACTCAGGAAGCTCTAGCCTTTTTCTGTTCAGCTCTGGAAGTTAAATTACTGCAGCCTTCAGCTGTCAAGGGCAGGTGAAGGGTTTCAAAGGCATCTGAGCCCTGGTTCACATCTATGTGCAAATGACATTTTAAAAGCTTCCTACTGGCCTTGTCAAACTTCTGAGCAGGCATCTGGAGATAGGAAGAGCAGCCACAGCCTGAACAATGAGGGAAGAGGTGCAGGGGTCTGAGCTATAGTGATTCTTTGATCTTTGCCTGGAAAGAGGGAGAGGAAAGTGGGTGTGGGGGGAATGTATTTCTAAGAGTCTATAACAGACACATGCATGAGGGAATTCTTTCCATTAGCCCAAACTTGCCCTTCACATCCTCCAGACACTCCTTTCTCCTGTCACTAGCCCCTCTGTCTAGAACAGTGGCACATGTGGCAGTTGCTGATGGACTGGGAAGAGCTGGCTGGTCACATGGTGCTATCTTTCCTTCTGGTTTCCAACTGCTACATCACATTAAAGACCTTTAATGGATCATTGGGCATGTCTACACTGCAAAAAAACCCAACCAAACAAAAAAAACCCACCCCTCTGCACCGATTCTCAGGGCCCAGGTCAGCTGACGGGCTCGCGAGATTCAGGTCGCAGTGTTAAAAATAGCAGTGTAGACATCCAGTCTTGGGCTGGAGCCCAGGATCTGAGACCCCCATCCCCGTCACAGGAGCTCAGAACCCAGACTCCAGCCCTAGCCTGAATGTCTATACTGTAATTTTATAGCCCCGCACCCGAGCCCGTGTCAGCTGACCTGGGCCACGGGGTCATTTACTGCAGTGTAGACATACCCATAGTTACTCTCCTCAAGTGCTCTCTCTGTGTAGGCAACTGGTGTAGCTGCCACAAGATATGGCTTCTGCTACAGCCCTCAGCTGGATCTGCGCTGGCAATTCTGTCTTCAGTGTAGTTGGAGAAGCAGCCTCCCAGCTGCCTGTCAGACTCTCCTTCCCCAGCCTGCCCTGCTGGGACCGAGGGGAAGTGTAGACATCTCTACCGCCCAGAGAGCCCCAGCGTATCAGCTTCATATATAACTCTGTCTGTCTGCTGCTCTGATGGCTCCAGCCCAGATGTCAGAGCAGCTTCCTCAGCCCCTCCCCAAACAGGAAACAAAAGCAAGGGCTGAAAGACAAAAACTTCAGCCTGGGACTTTTTGAGGCGTTTGTTTGTTTGTTTGAAACCCTGATCTGGGGTCCAAGGACCCATCCACTGATATCCTGTAACCTAGATGACAGCTGTGCTAGCGGTGATCAGCAGGGCCTTAACAAGACACGTTGCTCGGGAAAGCTGGCGATCCTGTTTTGCTCACCATTACAGGCACACGATTGCAGGCTCTTCTCCCTCATGCAGAATGGAACACAGTCTCCATCTTTGCACTTGCCCAAATCCACGCAGACCGTGTCATCCGGCGCATTTCCAGGGGGCGGGCAATCACTGCTGTTCCCTACAGACAGGCATTTAGAAGGGATGGCTGTATTAGTACACACAGGGTTGGTAAAGGCGCACATTCTCCCTGTGCTGGAGAGGAAACTGAGCCACGGATGCTCATTATATAGCGACTTCCGATAGTCCATTTTTGGAGCAAGACTCTGGTCACCCTTAGTGGGCTGCTGCCAAGCACCCTGAGGAGCAACAGTCCATCTGGCACATGTCTTAGAAGGAAGGGGACCACAGGGGAGAGGGGAATGAAAAAACTGGCTCTCAGCATTCAGATATTGCGATAATTCCTAATTAGACAAAATGCACAAATGGTGGGCAGCCCTCTCAGGATTAGCCAGCCTTCAGCCAGGAAAGGCAACTGTCTGGGCTGATTCCTTATCTTCAAGCAGAGTTGCTATCAGATGCTGGATGAGGCAGAAAAGGGAAGTGAGCAGCTAGTGGGGAAGCAGAGGTTAAAGCAAAGTCATCCCGCCATAGCAAGATTCAGGAGCACACTTTATGCCTCACCATGGTGCTTTTTTCTTTTCTTTCTTTTTTTTAATTTAAAAGGCAAGAACGCCATTTCCCAGGTCCCCCGCAGCTGCAGAGAGCAGAACAATTCTTGGACAACTAAACAACTCGTTTGTAGGACAGAGTTTCTTGGTGCTTAACTGAACTCTAAAAGTAAACATACATGTTGCATAAAAGGCAGCAAAAGCTAGTAAAACAGGGGCCCTGAGCCTGCAGCATTCAGTTGCACATGTAAGGGAAACGTAACAATGGCATACCAGTGCAATAGGACTCTCCTTTGCAAGTAGCATTTATGGCTTCCTGGCATTTCTTCTGAGCACTTTCAAACTGGCAACCTTTACAACAGGGGCTGTTCCGATCACTGAGAGAAGAGTAGAGGGAGAGGAGGAATATTAAGCTACTCAAGAAATAAATTACTGCAAAGAGTGTGACAAACCCATGGAAGCACATATACTTCTCCTCTTAGAGCTCTGCCTATCAGATACACTTGTCCCCCATTTTCTGAAGTGTGCTGAAGAATGGGTTACGTAAGCACATGTACAATATTACATACAGAGAGGGAGAGTGGGCCCCTTGACAAAGCACTGGACAGACTCAGGACATGGATTCTTTTCCTGCCTCTGACACTGACCTGATGGGTGACCCTGGTCACGTCCCTTCACATCTCTCTGTGCCTGTTTCCATTCCTACCCTTTGCCAGTCTTGTCTAGTTGGACTTTGCTTTTCAGGGCAAGGACCGTTTCTTATGGTGTGTGTACAGCATGTAATACAAGGCCCCCTAGGCACTACTGCAATGCAAATATTTAAAAATCCACAGGTAAGTAAAGTTACAAATGAACTCCATGCTAGGAAAGGTCTAAACATTCATGTATCATCCAAAACCAAAATGACTAAAGCACAATTCCTCCAGTGTAACTGGAGCAGATCTGGACTCTGTGTGCAGATTGGACAGTAAAGAGCTCAGTTACCATAGTCACTGTCCAGCTTGCACACTAGGTGTTGCTAGGGTTCTGGGTAACATATGACCATGGATTTAGACTGCCTGGCAATGCACATGTAGAAGAGGCAGTGTTAAGGTTGCACACGGAACCTTAATATTGGCACTTCCTGACTTTTGAGTGCTGCAATTGACATTTTTGGGGGGTACAGAATTTACCATTACACTGCATTGATGTGCAGTTTCTAGCAAAGCAATGGAACAAAGTAGTCTCAAAACTAGTGCATGAATTAACACCATGGCTACCAAGTAATGGCATGCACCAAAGCTCTCTCCAGGAGTCCTTAACTCTCCCAAGGTTCATTTGCCCAGTAGAGAAAGTCTCAAAGTAGACTCATAGACTTTATGGTCAAAAAGGACCACTATGATCGTCTCTTCTGACCTCCTGCACAATGCAGGCCACAGAATCTCACCCACCCACTCCTGTAATAAACCCCTAACCTATGTCTGAGCTACTGAAGTCCTCAAATCATAGTTTAAAGACTTCAAGATACAGAGAATCCTCCGGCAATGAACCATGCTGCAGAGGAAGGCGAAAAAAAACCCAGGGCCTCTGCCAATCTGCCCTGGAGGAAAATTCCTTCCCAACCCCAAATATGGTGATCAGCTAAACCCTGAGCATGTGGGCAAGACTCACCAGCCAGACACCCAGGAAAGAATTCTCTGTAGTAACTCATATCCCACCTCATCCAACATTGCATTACAGGCTATTGGGCATATTTACTGCTAATAGTCAAAGATGAATTAATTGCCAAAATTAGCCTATCCCATCATACTATCCCCTCCATAAACTTATCAAGCTTAATCTTGAAGCTAGATATGTCTTCCTGATGGCCAGTTTATATCCATTTGTTCGTGTGTCCACATTGGTACTGAGCTTAAATAATTCCTCTCCCTCCCTGGTATTTATCCCTCTATTTATAGAGAGCAATCATATCTCCCCTCAATCTTCTTTTGGTTAGGCTAAACAAGCCAAGCTCTTTGAGTCTCCTTTCATAAGACAGGTTTTCCATTCCGCAGATCATCCTAGTGGCCCTTCTCTGTACCTGTTCCAGTTTGAATCCATCCTTCTTAAACATGGGAGACTAGAACCGCACACAGTATTCCAGATGAGGGTCCAGAAGACTGCATTTTGCAGTACTGCAAAGAAGTTTTTGATCCAGCCCCATATTCCCTTCCCCTCCCAATCAAGGCTGTGACTTTAACATCTCTTACCTGCACTTGGCATTTTGTTTCAGTTTACAGTCAGCAGAGCAGCAGGAATCAGCATGCCTGTGCAAAAGGCCAGGATCGCATTCTTCACCTTCATCCACTCTCGAGTTCCCACATACTTGGTTGTTGCGCTCTTTGAAACATTCCTGGGCCTTACTCTGAATGGTCTTACAGATGGATTGTTTACTGCAGCTTGAGAACATCTAAAGAATCATGAGCGGAAAGAGCAGCGCTGAGAAGGAGTGCATCATTCCCTTTCACCAGAATACACCCAAGACTGACACCATCACCCACCTGCCCCCCAATTTTGATGTTTTAAGAAATTTATTCCATTTACAATGCCACTGTGATACCTTGGGAAAACGTAACACAGAAAATAGTAGCTTGTGTTGAAAAACTGCTTTGTTGCATTATGATTAACACGTATCCGAACACATGCACAGTGCTGCATGACCAACTCTTGGGAGGGGTTCCAAGGCCAAACTCAACCCTTCTGCCAGCACTGGGGGGTTCAGGTGGAGCAATACATCCCAAGAAATAGTCACAAATTTGCCAAAATGGGGATAGACTTTTCTGACCCTAATTGTAACTTCTGCAGAGCTGCTAGTAACCTTAGGCTAGTCAGTCACTTGATATCTCAGTTTCTCCATCTGTAAAATAGTGATAATACCAAGTCCTCAAGGGTATTATGACGTTTATAAGATGAACGGAGATGAGTATGTATTAACTTAGTGATTGGGCTAACCACTAGAGAGAGACATGACGGCAGTGACCAACAGCTTACTATTTAGAAGCCTGTGTTCTGGTGCTGAAGATCCAAGCTGGATTCCTGCTGACAACAGCGATATCAGTAAGTGTAGGCAGCCAGTTTGTTACAAAATATCACCCTAGTAGGGCTTGAATGCCTGTAGATCCTCAGGCATTTGTGAGGAACTTGTCTAACACTGGGACTAATAATAATAGTTGAGTATGTCTCCCTCTAATGGCTGTTCCAGCAATTAACCGCCTATTAAATACAGGCTAAAGGAGTGCACCTTAGCTAAGCAGACGGACTTGTTCTTTTGGGATGGAAAGTTCTGGGTCAGTCCTTGCTGATTGTAGTGGTGTCTGTAGTGAGATAGTGGAAGTTAAAGTAAATTTACCTTATTGTTTTCATGATCGCCACTCACAGCAATTGGATACATAACATATTTCCCTCCCTGGTCTTCAGTGGGGGCACATTCCGGCAGACTGTCAGGATCATGCTCTGCTCCAAAGTTGTGTCCCAGTTCATGGGTAGTAACCAAGTCTGCTTCCTTGTTCAATACCAAGAAAACACATCTAAAGTCAATATCAACATGCAGTGGAGGTCCAAGTAATTCCAGATCATTAGAGATACACTTAATTAGGAAACAGTTCTTTGGTTAAACATATAAGTGCTAAACTGAAGTCAGGGCCTGTAAAATTACCAAACTCTTGAGAGCCAACTGCTAGAGCAGGGTTCAGATGCTGCATGGGCATATAAAAGCTCAACATTTGACACTGTGATGTCATTTAAGTCTCAGATTAACAAAATATTTTCTAAAGAAATTTCATGCCACAAAAATTACGCATGTGTCACATTTTCATTTAATTCCCCTGGCAATTTGCCTTATTTTTATTGAATAGACAGCAGCCATTAAGAGCCTTAACTAATTAAACTCACATTCTACTGTTTGGTGCTGGAAAAAGGCCTAGAAATAATAGAGTAGGGCTGTCAAGTGATTAAAATAATTAATCCCAATTAATCACGCTGATAAACAATAATAGAATACCATTTAAATATTTTTGGATGTTTTCTACATTTTCAAATATACTGATTTCAGTTACAACACAGAATACAAAGTGTACAGTGCTCACTTTATATTTATTTTTTTTACAAATATTTGCATTGTAAAAAACAAGAAATAATATTTTTCAATTCCCCCATTACAAGTACTATAGTGCAATCTCTTTATCATGAAAGTTTAAATACAAATGTAGAATTATGTATATAAAAAACTGCATCCAAAAATAAAACAATGTAAAACTTTAGAGTCTGCAAGTCCACTCAGTCCTACTTCTGAGCCAATCGCTCAGATTGACTGAACAAATTTGTTTACATTTACAGGAGATAATGCTGCCTGCTTCTTGTTTACAATGTCACCTGAAAGTGAAAACAGGCATTCACATGGCACTGTTGTAGCTAGCGTCACAAGATGTGCTAAAGATTCATATGTCCCTTCATGCTTCAACCACCATTCCAGAGGACATGCTGATGACGGGTTCTGCTCAATAATGATCCAAAGCAGTGCAGACTGACACACATTCATTTTTATCATCTGAGTCAAATGCCACCAGCAGAAGGTCAATTTTCTTTTTTGATGGTTCCGGTTCTGTAGTTTCCGTATCAGAGTGTTGCTCTTTTAAGACTTCTGAAAGCATGGTCCACACCTCGTCCCTCTCAGATTTTGGAAGGCACTTCAGACTCTTAAACCTTGGGTCGAGTGCTGTAGCTTTCTTTAGAAATCTCACATTGGTACCTTCTTTGCATTTTGTCAAATCTGCAGTGAAAGTGTTCTTGAAATGAACAACATGTGCTGGGTCATCATCTGAGACTGCTATAACAGGAAATATATGACACAATGCGGGTAAAACAGAGCAGAAGACGTACAATTCTCCCCCAAGGAGTTCGGTCACAAATTTAATTAATGCATTTTTTTTTTTTTAAGGAGTGTCAGCTGGATTGGTGGCCGAAGCATGAAAGGGCATACGAATATTTAGCATATCTGGCACGTAAAAACCTTGCAATGCTGCTACAAAAGTGCCATGCGAACGCCTGTTCTCACTTTCAAGTGATGATGTAAATAAGAAGCGGTGCAGCATTATCTCCCATAAAATGTAAACAAACTTGTTTGTCTGAGCGATTGGCTGAACAAGAAGCAGGACGGAGTGGACTTGTAGGCTTAAGTTTTACATTAGGTGAGTCGGGTTTTTTTAGTGCAGTTATAACACACAAAAAAATCTACATTTGTGAGTTGCACTTTCATGACAGAGATTGAAGTACAGTACTTGTATGACATTAATTGAAAATGCTATTTCTTTTATCATTTTTACAGTGCAAATATTTGTAATAAAAATAATATATAGTGAGCACCATACACTTTATATTCTGTGTTGTAATTGAAATCCATGTATTTGAAAATGAAGAAAAACATCCAAAAATATTTAATAAATTTCAATTGGTATTCTATTGTTTAACAGTGCGATTAAAACTGCAATTAATTTTTTCTAATTGCAGTTAATTTTTTTGAGTTAATCGCGTGAGTTAACTGCGATTAATCCACAGTCCTAATATAGGGTGGATTTCCAAAAGCCGAGAAGCAAGGCAGGACTCACTCAATATAAGACTCCAAACCTGCTACTGGAAACCCTCCCTTTCCACCCTCTTTCCCCCCAGCCTGTGCTTCTGATGTGACCTCTCCTCACTTGACCAGCAGGGGAAGTCAGAAACTCAGACTGACAAGGATACCAACAAAGAAACAATAGCTAAGTGCAGGGAAGATGGGCTGGACACAGCACACCAGGGAAGGGGAAGCTAGGAAGGGGTCAGGAGAGAGAAGATTGGCAGAATAGTCTTAACTTGTGCTACTCCACAGACATGGGAAGTTTTGAACAGTGCAATGACAAGCCAAACTGGAGCTGGAACATTGACACACATGCCTATGCATTACAGCACATATGGAGTGAACGACTGGAGCACTCCTTAGAGATCATTTGTGTGCTTGGTGGTATTTACTTTGTGAGTTTTAGTGCTCTTGGAAGCAAGGGATAGCCTGAGCAGACACAGACTTATGCTGCACATAAAGCTGATCTGTAATGTCCTGCTGTGCCAAGCCCTGGACTGATCTGCATGAACAATTGTGCCAACCAGTCTGGTGGTTTGGTGACTGAGATAGGAAGAGGTGAAACTCAATTTCACTTGTAACAAAGACAGAACTCTAACTCAGAGGTGAAAGGCTAATGCAGCTAGAGCCCTATTACAGCACTCCGTACCTCCTCCTACACCCCAACACTGCCCCAGCCTGGAGCCCCCTGCTGCACCCAAGCTCCCTCCCAGAGCTTGCACCCCTCACCCACTCCTGCACTCCAACCCCCTGCCCCAGGCTCAGCCCGGAGCCCTCTCCCACACTCCAAACCTCTCGGCCCCAGCCCAGAGCCCACACCCCCTTCTGAACCCCAACCCCCTGCCTCAGCCCGGTGAAAGTGAGTGAGGGTGGAGGAGACAGTAGTGACAGCTAGAGCCCTATTACAGCACTCCTCTAAGTTAGAGGTTCGATGACTACTTTTCTTTTTAAACTCTGAGAAGTTTCATTCTTTTTGAGAGCTTCCATGCCAAGTTTCAGCCCAGAGTAATTCTGATACCAATTATAAACTTCCTTTAAAATCAGGGTTTAACTAAGCAGTGTTAAAGTCAGCATAAGAAAATATTTTACCCAAATGCAAAAGTTTAGCAATTACTATGCAAATTATAATACTGAGACTGGTGGTGCTGGAACTAGGGATGTTGGGGGAACTGCCACACTCCCTGGCTTGAAGCAGTACTGTAATAACAAACACCAACCACATGGTTTCCATCACCAGCACCCCTACTATAAAAATTGTTCCAGCACTCCTGACAAATTCCTAATGCTTTCAACATTTGACAAATTCTGCATCCAAGCCTCTCAATATTTACCATCAAACAGATGAACAAAAGATGTAAGACTGAAAAAAGCCCAGACAGTTTACATTAGGGGTAAGGCTAACAACTAAACAGCCCAGTACTACAAATAGTTACTCCTGCATGTAATGCCACCAAACTCAGTTGTTTGCATGATTGGTCCATATGCCAGTGCAGTTTGAAGCTATTCTGTACCTATTCATTTTCTGAAGAGCAAAAACAAGACAGAGGACTTGGATTAAGGATCCAACTCAAGTCTGCTGATATGCCTGCACTATGTAGCCCTGCAGGTAAAAATAGATTTGGCATGCTCAAGCCACAAAACGAAGCATGTTGTAGAACAGTGGTCAATCCTGGAGACTCTCCCAGTCGATCGCAATCTCTGCTGTGTAGCAGGGCTGCCGCTAAAGCAGGCTCCCTGCCTGCCCCAGCCCCACGCCGCTCCCAGAAGAGGCCAGTAGGCACCTGCGGCCCCCCCCGGGGGGGGGGGGGGGGGAAGAGGAGGGAGGCACTAGGGGTCTCCGTGCATGGCTCCCTGCCTGCAAGAACTGCCCCCGCAGCTCCCATTGGCCAGGAACAGGGAAATGTGGCCAATGGGAGCTGCGGGAGCTGTGCCTGCAGAGAGGGGTAGTGCACAGAGCCATGTGCCCCCCACAGGAACCGCAGGGGCACGTTGGCCCCTTCTGGGAGCGGTGTGGGACCGGGGCGGGACCGGGGCAGGCAGGGAGTCCTGTTGTGCCGCCAACCGGGAGCCGCTCAAGGTAAGTGCCACCCAGCAGGAGCCTGCACCCCAACCCCCCTCCCAGAGCCAGCATCCCATACCCCCTCCTGCACCTCCCCTAACACTCCCCCCCCACAGCCAGCATCCTGTAACCCCCTCCTGCACCCCAAGCCCCTGCCCTGACCCCCCTCCCAGAGCCAGCACTCCATACCTCCTCCTACACCCCAACACTGCCCCAGCCTGGAGCCCCCTGCTGCACCCAAGCTCCCTCCCAGAGCTTGCACCCCTCACCCCCTTCTGCACTCCAACCCCCTGCCCCAGGCTCAGCCCGGAGCCCTCTCCCACACTCCAAACCTCTCGGCCCCAGCCCAGAGCCCACACCCCCTCCTGAACCCCAACCCCCTACCTCAGCCCGGTGAAAGTGAGTGAGGGTGGAGGAGAGTGAGCAACGGGGGGGAGGGGGGGGGAGGGAGGAAGGACTTCGAGGAAGGGGCGGGGCCTCAGGGAAGGGGCAGGGTAGATCCTGGGTTGCCCTTAAATTCAAAAAGTGATCTTGGGTGTAAAAAGGTTGGAGATCACTGTTGCACAAGTACAAAAGATCAGAGATGCATGGTTTTTCTTACAACAATCAGCAGTTCAACTTTATTCCACTGCCAATCTATTCGTTTAGTCTTCAGGGTTACTTTGATTTTGGGGGGTGGTTCTAAACACACGTTTGGTATGAATTTAGTGCTCTCATCTTTGGGGACATATAGTCTTATTTATCAATGGAAAAGGTCAGCACAATCAGAGGTAGAATGTTTCCTTCTCACTGCTCCACTAGTGTGTTTGACTAGTACCATCTCCAGAGCCATTCAGTCCTGGCTCTCTCTATCAACAAGGATGACAATTATGATGGCATTTTTTGCACCACAGATACCTGTCCGCAGGGACCTGGACGAACAGCAAATGGTTCTTTTCAGACAGGCATCCAAGAGCCTTCATCTCACGGTAGTTATAGCACTGAAGACTAACAGCAAAGCACATGTTTAACAAATACATTCCATATACCCACATTCACTTTACAGTACCTTTGTGAGGATAGTTTTGCCATAGTTCTTTGTGCTGGTTAAGCCGCTGTTCAAATAGATGTTTTTTTTGGCAGCTTGACTATAATAAGCTATAGAAAGGAAGTTGGAAGAAAGTGAAATTCCTCATATAGCACAAGAAAAGTAACAGGGCTTTCTACAGACTTTTTGTTTGTTTTTTAAAGAGAAAACCATGTTTAAGAAAACTGAAGATTCTCCCCAGTCTTTTTCTTTGACCTTGTAAATAAATGACTATAACATTACAGCACTCTCAGGCTTATAAATGAGTCCCCTTCCCCCAATTTTTGCAGTGGGGAATCTGCAGTCAGAACATAAATAAATGCATGCATTAAAGACTGCAAGGCATTCAGATACTCCAGTAATGAGGGCCATATTAGTACTTAGAGAGATGTTGGATTCCCTCCCGTTGCCAAATTTGGCAGGCCACACCTGTTAAGAGCTGCATCTTTCCAGAGCAGCACATGAAGATTTTAGTTGCTCCAAATGGGGCCATGATGGCTTTCACTCAACCTATTAATTCAAGAAACGTAATTGTTTTACCCTATCCTATTCCTCTTTTTGTATGCAGCCTAGGACGCAGCCTTCAGTTCCATTCCTAACTTAGTCACTAGGGAATATTTAAGTGACACACACTGTGCCCCCTTCAATCCTTCTACAATTTTCATAACAAAGAACAGATATTCAACCCACAACTAGAGGTTGGGGGATGGTGGGAGAATCTTACCCTTTGGGCAAATGCCACCATGGGTGTTAGGCCTGGGAGATCCAACATAAGCTAATCCAAGTGTTCCCATATCGAAATCTTGGTACGTAAAGAGATGAGCAAGGCACACATGAGCTGCTTTCTCAGCTATATCAAAGCTAAATTGCTAAAAGAAAAAAAAGCAAGTGTTAGAAAAATCCGTAATATATACAGTGAAGAAATTCAAAGATGAAAAAATCATTTAACAAGCCAGGTATTTTCCATCTACAGTTTCTATTACACTAAATGAAGAAATCTGCTCCATCCCCCGATCAGAGCAGGATAGTCCCTTCATATATTCTAGTACTTAGTCTGGCCTAGTTTTAAATATCACCTCCTGCCAGATATAATCTACAGTGTTAAGATTCTCATTCATCAGCAACATCTCAAGGAAAGGAAAAACTATTATAAGGCCCATCTTTCAAAACAGCAAATGTTTGGGAACAGCCAGCATTACAAGATTTCACTACAGAATGCCTTTAATGACAGTAGGAATTTGCTGCTCCAATTCGTTCTCCTTAGCTTCTCTGTTCAACGTAGGTGGTGACCCAGAGCACACTTTCACTTGTGTTTCAGCAATTTATTGAATCGTTTTTCTGGTGTCCCAAAACATGCCAGTCACTTCAGAAAAACAAGTATGGGGAGGAGAGCACAATCTTGTGTTGAAATGGCATTACTAACGAGGGCAACAGATAGGTGAGTGTGAAGAGAAAAGATAAAGGTGAGGATAAGATCACATGGATCCTCAGTAAGGCATATCCACTTCTGGATGGTTCGTGTTTTCTGTTGATTCTTCCCCTAGAAGAACCTTGTAAGCTTCATTGCAGAAGCTTTAAAAGGGATCTGAATGAGTCAACAACACACATGCCTAACAAGTAGCTTCATGATCTTACTGCTAGCCCTGCTCTGCCTCCCCTCTTTCCCATTTATAACCCCCTTCTGGTGGAGTCATGTCAATAAAGTTGTGTGATCTTCTGGGAAGGGGACATGTCTTTATATTTTTGCAAGATGACTAGTGCATTCTGGGGGAACTCCAAATATAACACATTTTAACTTTACTAAAACAAATAAAACCTGTACGCTATCCAGAAAGACCAAGACATTTGGTAAATCTGGGCAACTGGATGGCAACTTAGAAGATGAAATAGCATGGAGAATTTCAACATGTATGAAAGAAACAAGTTCAACTATACAGCCACACATTAAATTAGTATCTGAGCACCTTGCAAATATTAGTTTTCCCTCGTTGTGAGGTAGGAAAGTATTGTTAGCCCAATTTTACAGATAAGAAAATGAGACACAAAGATCAAGCGAAGTCATGCAGGGAGTCTGTGGCAGAGCCAGGAATGAACCCAGGCCTCCTGGGTCTCACGCCAGTGCTTTAACCACAGGGCTGCCTTCCTGTCTCAATAAACATACAGTCATTTCTATTTGTTTTGCACTTAAATTGTATTCTGGAAGTAGATACTTTTTATAATGAAGCCTCTTGCCATAAGCCTGGGTAGAAATATTCAAATTTGTATTCTTGTGATAACTACACATTGTGAAGAGGAAGAAAAGCAGTTTCATTTTCAATCAGAGACTGATCTCGGATGGCAAATAAGTAATTCCCGTATTTTCTTTTTAGGTGGGACATTTTGTTTGAGAAACACACAGCTTTACCTCCAGCAGTGTCTTCACCTCCCAAGCATCCTTCTCTTCATTTGGCTGATTTTTTCCCATGTTATAATGTTTTTCCCCAGGCTTCACAAGACTTGATTCATTGTGGACAATAATCTATATTCAAGGGTATAATATAATTAGAATAAGGAACTGTAAACAATTCAACAAGCTGAAGAAATAGGCAGTGAAGCAATTTTAAAGTAAAAATGTTCTAGTCAAGGGAAATTTTTCACCCTCCTAAACGATGGCCAAAGCGTCTAATTAAAATGCCATCTTATGCTTAGATTTAAACTTACATATTCCTAATGGTGAACTCTTGACCTCTTAATTAAGATAATGTCATACACTTTGACCCAGACAAATATAATTACAGCTAAACATATTAGCATCCTTACACTAAGTTAAGTTGCACATCGCAAGTTTCCATTCCCACTAAGATATTCATTACTCAGTCATAAAAATTCAGGGTTCAAAACTGGTAGAAAAGGTCCCCAGTGCACCTCTGATTTTACTTAACTAAAGCAGATTTACAAGGATACCTATCTTTTAGAAATCTAGATGTGCAAACAGAAAACTGAAAAGTTTTATGACTAAGCACATTTGTCATGTTTAGGCTTTTCTGACTAAAGAGGTAGTTAGCGTGCAGTGTGGCATATGTTTAGTTATGTTACAATAAACGGGAGTAACACTGGGCTTTTAGAGTTTATACTGTAAATAATGGGGATCAGAACCTTTATTACTCAGGATAACGACAAGAAAAGAACATAGCTTGACTCTCAGCTCCCAAAATGAACTTTAAGAGCTTATTGATAGAAATAGTTTTTCTATCATTTCAAGTAAACTACATTTGATATGGAAATCAACAACACACAAAGCCGGGCCCCAGAGAGCCATTATTACAATCACTTTTCAGAATAAAAATGCATTTTACATTGGAGATAAGTCCCAAAAAGATTCCATGAACTCCGAATTAAGGTTCCAGCAACAACACAAAACCTACTTTATAGCATTTTTGCCTCATCTTTTGTCACGATTACTAAGGCTGCTGAACTCACAAGTAACTTCCTACAAAGTCATGGAAGGGGAAAACCATGGGGGACCTCCCCAAACTCTGTTTCCACCATTAGAGGCAACTGCAGTCACCTAACACAGCGTTGCCTGGTTGGCTGAAGGAAACAACGTGCTGACTACCTGATTGCACTGACCTTCCCAATTGTGGCCCGTTTCCACACCTGACATTTTCAGGCTTCGGGCACAGTACTTTGAGAGTAGCAAACAGAGAACTGTGTCAAAACATCCCTTCCCCCCAGGTTTGAACATCTAGTTGGGTTATGCTTAAAGCGGCACTCTAAGATCAGATTTGTCTAAGTTAGGAAAGACCACAAGTAACCAGGTCAAAAAAGTGAGCCAGATGTCATGACTTCTTATGAAAAATCATCTGCTTCAGTGTACACAACACAGCATTCCCTCTGTAAAACCCACTTTCATGATGCCTACAAGAAATTAGCCCACTAAGATTTCCATTTATTTTAAATACATTATTCCACCACTAGGAGCTCTAATTTTCAAGAGTTACTACATAAATTTATTGATGTCGCCCATCTCCTCCAACCCCCACAGTGGCTTGTTACCCCCAGCACCATTCATTGCATCATGTCTGAAATTAATTACTACTCTTCAGAGGAGGGAGGAATTGTGGCTTTTTATCTGTATTGTGGGTCACTCTGAACACTCTTGGGCTCTGTCAGATAAACACCAACACCACTGGGGTATGTGACAATATTTGCACAATAATGTTTATGAAAGAACCATAAATTTTTCAAATTTAGCAAAATCAAAAAAATAAGTTCTCCAACAGAGATCAAATGTGCCGAGTCTCAGCCTGAAATCTTCTCCAACAGCTGTAAGTGTCTGATAAAAGATGGGCCAAGACAAACTTACCTATGAAAATCCCTAGGATGATGCTTTTATGGGGTTACTTATATGATGGAAGTAAACAATTTAATAAAGTTTTGATTATTGGTATTCTGATTATTTGTATTCTGATTGCAGACCCCACCCTCCAAATGTATTCTCTCTCTCTCTCTCTCTCTCTAGAGAGAGAGAGAGAGAGAGGGGTTTTTAAAAATCAGAACTTATAACATCCAGAACATGCTCTAATGCCAAAGATTCACAACCCTTTGCATTGGCTCTGTGAATACCTGCTCTATTTGTATGCCATATCCTTTCAAGTTTCCACTGTCCCAAGAGGTATTTCGATAGATGTCATCCACTCTGTCTATTAATTCAATCTATGCATGGAAGGGGAAAATAAACCATTATTTAGATCCGAAGTCTTATCATGTAACATAGTCCAAAATATCCAAAAAAAGTTATGGCATATGTACCTATGAACACCCATTTCAAGTCAAAACTGCACCTCATAAAACACAATGGACAAATGTACTGTTCCAAAAACATCAGAGCAGTGTGGTCAAGGTGTTTTACAATGTTTTCCTGAAAGTTTTCCATAGTCAAACTATAGCAGACTCTGCCATTTACCATTATTTTGTATAGTGCAGTGGAAAAGCAACATAAGGTTAAGAATACATCATCTTGGTCAATACTTTACGAGTATGCTAGCATTCCAATATCGCTTTTTTAAAAAAAAAGTAAGTACAGTACGGAGCGATCCCGGTGTTCAGTACTGTACTTCAGTACTGACCCTGTTCAGTACTGAAGTACAGTTCAGTACAGATCCTGGCCTCTCTTTGCTGTCCAATAAGCTACTGCTGTCGTCCTCACTACATTTGGTGCTGGGGCTCCAGAGCATCTGCTCCTCTCTCCTGGCTCTTTTGTTCTTTATAGCCCAGGCCTCCCCTTCCAAGCAACATCCTCCATCCAGAAATTTGCATGTCTGTTTCTACTGAACAGCACCTCCAAATTCACTCAGGATGAATAGTAGGGTTGTTGGTTGGTTTTGGGATTAGGAGGGTAGGGGAAGAATAGAATCAAGGGGGTTTCAAATTCTTCTAACAGTAAAACTGATAAAAGAAACACCTAGCGATAGTGGAACTTGAAACGTCCCTCCCTTCCTCCTAGACGAGTTTAGATTTTAAGGCATTTTGTTTGTAAACATTTATAATGTCATTCTTTAAGATCCATTTCATCAAATTTTGCTGGCATATTAGAAGCAGATGTTTCCCTATTCACAGAGACTGTTCCAAGCGGGTTTCTTCTAGTGAAATGGACTCCTTCCCCACACATAAGGCCAGCTCATTTGTAATCACATTTGTCATTTATTTTGGCCACAGAAGGAGTCAAAGAAGCTAACAAAGAAGCAGGTCCTTCCTCCCACACACATTATCTAAGCATTTCTACAGCACCTATCTTTAAAAAGGAGAACAAAGAGGACCTGGGAATTATAGAACAGTCAGCCTAACTGGAAAAGATATAACTATTATTTGTAGATATCATAACTAATATTTGTAAGTACTTAGAGGGGAGCAGAGTTATAAGGAATGGCCAGCATGAATTTATCAAGAGGAAATCATGTCAAACCAACCTCATTTCCTTCTCTGACAGCGTTACTAGCCTAGCAGATGGGGGGAAGCCATAGATGTGATTTATCTTCATTTCAGTAAAGCTTTTGATATTCTCAGAAGCAAACTAGGGAAATATGGTCTGGATGGAATTATTACAAAGTGGGTGCACAACTGGTTGAAAAACTTTACTGAGAGTGTAATTATCAATGGTTCACGGTCATACTGGGATTACATATCAAGTGGAGTTCTGCAGCGGTCTGTACTGGGTTTTATACTATTGAATATTTTCATTAGTGACTTGGGTAATGGAGTGGAGAGTTTGCTTATAAAATTTGCAAGAGCGACAAAGAGTCTTGTGGCACCTAATAGACTTCGTCAGACGCAGTGGATCTTTGCCCACGAAAGCTTATGCTCCAGTATATCTGTTAGTCTATAAGGTGCCACAAGACTCTTTGTCGCTCTTGCAGATCCAGACTGACACGGCTACCCCTCTGATACTTATAAAATTTGCGGATGATACCAAGCTGGATGGGGTGCCAAGAACTTTGGAGGATAGCATTAGAATTCAAAGTGACCTTGACAAACTGGAGAATTGGTCTGAAATCAACAGGATGAAATTCAATAAAGCTTAACAAAATGGGGAGTAGTACTGCAGATCTGTATGCTACAGTAGATCAGAAAATTAAATATGAGACAACAATGTGATGCAATTGTGAAAAAGGCTAATATAATTCTGGAGTGTATTAATAGGAGTTTTGCATGGTAATCAATTTCTCTTCATGTCCACTGACGGTAGGACCAGTAGTAATAGGCTTAATCTGCAGCATGGAAGATTTAGGTTAGATTATAGTCGGCAAGCTTTTCCTAATAAGGATAGTTAAGCACTAGAATAGGCTTCCAAGGGGCACTGGGGAATTCCCGTCATTGGAAGTCTTTAAGAACAGGTTAGACAAGCAATGGGTGATCTAAGTATACTTGGTGCTGCCTCAGCACAGGAGAATGGATTAGATGATCTCTCGAGGTCCCTAAGGGCCCTCCATTTCTATTATTCTATCTTGTCACGGAAGAATATCATGTGGGGGGGATGTGCCATCAGAGCCGCTAATTCTCCTAGCCGAGGTGATTGCTATCAGGAAGGCTGTTTTCACTGAGAGCTATGTAAGCAAACAGGTGGCTAAGGGTTCAAAGGGAGGCCTAGAAGTCAGTCCTTTCAAATACCAGGTTGAGGTCCCATGTGGGAGTAGGAAAATCGAGGTTAGGGGAAGAGGTTAACTATACCTTTGAGGAACCTTTTGATGGTTGGGTGTGACCGCACTGAATATCCCTCTACAGGTTGATGGAAGGCTGTTATAGCCGCTAGGTGCACTCAAGAGAACCCTGATCTTTTTAGGGTAAGTGCATAGTCTAAGATATAAGGAAGAGTCATGGAGTTGGAGGCAGTGCTTGCCTGATATTTGTAGGCTGTTTGGAATGGTCTCTATGAGTGTGGCCAGGGAGAGAAATCTGTGTTGAGGTAGGAGAACTCTGGCCTGTAGCGAGTTGAGGTCAGCCCCTATGAATTCCAGGTGTTGCACTGGAGTTTTGGGCATTGATCTGTAAACCTAGTTCTGTAAACAAATGCATTGTAGATTTGGTGACTCGGTGAACCCTTTGGAGAGACCAGGCTCTGAGGAGGCAGTTGCCCAGATAAAGGTAAATTATGATCCATTGGGAGTGTAAGTGTGCAGCCACTACTGAGAAAACCTTGGAAAATATTCTCAGGGCCGATAATAGACCGAGGGGGAGTACCCTGTACTGGTAATGGTCTTGTCCTAGAATGAATCTGAGAGTCGGTAGGATTGAAATAGGAAAGTAGGGTTCCTGAAGGTTGAGGGCCGAAAACCAGTCTCCCTGTTCCAACACTGGAATGATCATTGCTAGAGTGACCATCTTGAATTTTTGAGCTTTGACAAACTTATTGAGAGCTCTGAGGTCTAGTATTGGTCTCCAACCTCCTTTCCTCTTGGGTATTGGGAAATAGCAAGAATAGAATTCTTTGCCCCATAAATGTTGAGGTACTAGCTCTATGGCTCCTATCTGAAGGGTACTATCTACCTCTTGTTGTAGTAAACTCTCATGAGAAGGGTCCCTGAAGCGGGATAGGGAAGGTTGTTGTGAAGGGGGCAAGGAGGTAAAACGGAGAGAGTACCCATTGCGAATGATCTCAAGGACCCACTAGTCCGACGCTGTGCATTTCCAGGTGCTTTTGAATGGAGAGTGGCTAGAGAATCTTTCAGGATGTGAAGAGAGGCAGTAGTCTTTTTCGCGAAGAGTTTAAGACCTTCCCTTTGAAGGCACTAGACGGTTGACTGTACCTCCTTCAGGAAGCCCAAGAGATAGAGCCATGACGCATGTCGCATCACTACTGCTGTGGAGATGGACCTCACCACTGTGTTGGCTGCGTCGAGGGCAGATAGTAGCAAAAACAATGCTACAAACTGTCCCTCCTGAATAATGGATTTGAATTGGTCGCGGCTACTCAATAAAATTGTTCAATTTCAAAATAATTTATGTAGTCTTATTTCGCTGTCAGGACTTGGTAGTTGGTGATTTGAAACTGAAGTGTTGCAGAGGAGTACACCTTCATCCCAAAGAAGTCCAAAACGCTTCCAGTCCCTATCACAGAGAGTGGACCTCATCAGTGGGAATTAACAATGGAGTTGGGTAGACGGTGGGAGAAGAGGAACTCAGTCTCCCATGCTGGGACATAATATTTTTTGTCCACCTGCCTGCAAGTCAGTGCCACTGATGCTGGGGTCTCCCAGATGGTTCTTGCTGGGTCCAGAATGGATTTGTTAATGGGCAGGGTGATCTTTGAGGAAAAGGACGAGTGGAGTATGTCAAGGAGACAATGGTGGGTGTCCTTGACTTTCTCTAGTGATATTTGGAGAGTGTCTGCCACTCTTTGGCCAGGTCCTGGAAGAGGCAAAACTCATTTGCCAGAGATAGCGGGGAATGCCTGATGGCCTCATCTGGGGAGGAGGAGGATGATATGGTCCTTGGGGTCACTTCTTGCTCAACAGCACCCTTGTGTTCCTCCATGATTTCTTCTGGAGGTTCCAAAGCTCTGGAAGCTGCGGCTGAAGGGATGTGCCTCAAGGGTTCTTGGATGGGGCTGGAAGCTCGAGAGGCATGGTGGCAATATACAGCCCAAGGGTCCCAGTATGGCCACTGGGGTGATGGGGGCATAGAGGTCAGTGATGGTGCCCAAGGGTATGCTCGAGGACCCTGTTGTTACTGGCTACTGTAAAGGAGCCTGGGAGTACTGTGATGCCAGCTCATCAGGTTTGCTATGCAAGCCCTGACTGAAGAGTGGGAGAGCATGTCAGGGCAGCAGGGAAGACTCCCATGCCGGTTGAAGACTCGCTGCGGAGGTTCCAGCACTGAGGAGAGGAGACTCCAGTATGTCCGATACATGGAGGTCCCTAGAGTCTCAGAATTCTGGCGGTACCGACTGACTTGATGCTGTTGGCAGTGCCCGGGAGGAATGGAGACCTTGTCCACATCGGTCGCTCTCGTGCTGAATGAGGCATCGATGGTGGTACCAATGTAGTATTGCATACCGGCATACTATATCTTTTTAGAGGAGTGCTTACTCCTATCCTTATCCCTTGGTGCCGCTGACTCGATGCCCGTGCCCATCAGGTCCATGGACTTGTCAACAGTACTTGCCACAGAGGACTTTCGTGAGTCATGGGTACTGGTTTGAGAAGGTCTTGGTGCCGACAGTACCGAGGATACAGAGCACGCTGAAAAGCGTTTGTGGCTATCTCGGGGCTCACCGAAGGGACTTCCTGCTCTCTTTTTCAAGGATTAGTAAGAGGGCTCAGAGGGGCTTATTTCTTCAACCCATAGCCTTTAGACATTGAGGGCTATGTGGAAGACTCCCGTCTGCCAGGTGACTCGTGGGTGGGTCTGGAGAGCCGCCTCCATGAAAATAATCTTCTTTCTGAGCTCTCTGTCTTTATGAGACCGGGACCTACATGCAGGCAGAGATCACACTTTTGTTGAATGTGGCCTTCCCCGAGGCAGCAAATGCACAGGCAAATGCTTGTCTGTGACAGGGATGGCCTCTTTGCAAGAGAGGCACTTCTTGAAGCCCGATGAACTAGACATACCCCATTGGGGGAAGGGTCCCCAACGAGGGGGAAAAAAGTGTGTGTGTGTGTGGGGGGGGGAAATAGTCTTTTTTATTTTATTTTTTAAATGTTCAGGGGGAAAGATAAGAAAAAGGCTAATGCTACAACTACAACTAAGAACTAGGAGACTAACTACCGAGATGCAAATCGAAAGTAATAGTCCCAATAGACTGCGAATAGCTCCATCTCTAGTCAGGGGCGGTTGAGAAGGAACTGAGGGGGGTTAGGCAGCACACACTCACTAGCCTTGTGATGGGGCATGAAGGGAGACAGTGCATGTGTGGGCCTAACAGACACTGCTACTGAAGTTCTCCGGTCAGCAGCACAGAGACGCAAGCTCGACACTACTCGAAGAAGGATCATCTGTTGCATTCATGTTTATTCATACAATGAACGTGGGTGGTCTTATTTTGATATTTCTTTAAGAACTGCACATTTTTCTTATCACAGAAGTTTATCAGGTTCTTCCTGATATTTCTGGCTGGTTAGAAGGGAGAGATGTTCTAGATTTTCTATAAATAACTATGCAGTAGGCTGGCTGTGAACTACTTATCCTTTTGGACAGAAGTGTTACACAATTGGAAAAATATCCTGTACTCAAATAGTCACTGTTGGTAGATTTTAAATGAAGAGCTTCACACTAAACAAGCCAAACAACAACATAAATTAGTGCATCTGTATGATTCTACAAACTTGGAGTTAAAAGACAATTCTTAGAGACAATCTTAATATGCCCAATTGGAGGGATGGGGATGAAAGAAGTTAGAAGAGCTGCTTAAAAATATTCTGCTCAAAGTTTTATTTAATTGCAGCATTAGCCACCAGTGCAAAATAATTTCTTTTAAAAAACTTAATTTAACACCCCTTCAGGTAAACAGCACTCAGAGTTCGCCATTAAATACAGCATTGAACAACATATAGGTCATGCTAGCTTTCTAACTACTATAGCACCAGCTTCCAGCTGCAGTGCATCCGCTTGCGTGACTTCTTCTAGCAAACAACACCACACAGTCACGTACTTACTAAGTAATTAATAGTTGTGCTTTCCTCCCCGCGGCCCATATACTTGAAGAAGCGATGATCTGCCACCACTAATATCTTGCATGTGTTCTTGGAATGGTCTGAAATGGCTCTTTTCTCCCGAAGGATGTTCACTGATTTGAATGTTTAAGTGAAATCAAATATATTAGAGACACATGTTCCTTGACAATTTATAACATCTTTAGTTTCCATTTGATAACATGAATAGTTTTGGGGTTTTTTTAGTAACCCCTCTGAAAGAATAAAAAAAGTCTTCCTAATACTCCTCCAACCTATTTGTTCTAGGAAAGTAGCGGAGAACAGTAAAACTGTACAGGGAAAGAGTAAAACTAGATTTATTTCTCCAGCCAGTCAACTAAGCCTTTCACATCATTTTCCCCTTAACCAAACCTCCCATCTACATCCCCTGTGTTCTACCAATTCTGCTTCTGGCAGAGAAGGGCTAGATCCAACTCTACACAGAGTCAATCATGTCTCAAAAGACTCTCTAGAGAAGAGCACTAGATGCCATACAGCCTCTCTTTGTACATCATAAAGAGACAAAAGCAAGACAATCCCATAAAGCCATTTTCAGGTCACCTTTAAAGCAAAACGGCTAACTATTAAGTCACTGTAAAGGTGAGGGACTTGTTCTGGTCAGTTCTGTGCTTTGGAGGAGCCAAATGTCCTTTCTGAGCATCCTCCTTCCCCCAAATTGGCGATGGCCTTTGGTGGTGTGTTTGCCTTCCCCTGCCAGGATGAGTTTTAAAAGTTATAAAGTGATATAAGGGAAGAGATAGCAAAGTAGACATTTTTCCATACATGAAAGCCCCATGGCCAGATACTAGTCTTGCATTACTACGTAGCTATATGAATAGGTTTCAAACATTTCACTCTAAATAGCAGGATGCTCACCTTCATTTAAATGGCTGCCCTCTAGTCCTTCGGGCAGTAATTCTTCCTCCTTACGTTTTAAATAGCCACATACTTTGGGGGACTGTAACCGTGAGAAATCCTTAATATCTTCAGATTTGTAGACCAAGAGTCTTTCATCTTGAGTATTATCTATATACCTCCAAAGTGGCTAAAAGTAATACAAGAAATGAAAGTGATATAGTGTGCATGCAAGGGCTTCTAGGATTATACATATTTAATAAATATGACCAAAAAGTCCCACTAAAAATAGCCACAGCTGTGTACACAGACCTTAGGGCCATGTCCCACTTACTTTGCCATCACAAATAGTTCTACTGATTTCAGGAGGACTATTTGCATGAATAGCACAAGCGGGATTCAACCCCTTACACTGAGAAATGATCAACAGATTAAAAAAAAGACAGACATCAAGAATTCTTAGACCTACTTAACTTCCCCATGGACAAAGCAACAGCAGCCACCTACATCTTCATCAAAAGGAGGGGGACTATGCAGCCACTTTTGAAGCTTTAAAACAGCAGTTTCAAAAAAGTTTATGTGGAAGAAAAGAAAGCTGATAGGTCTCTCCCCCACGATGGTCCTAAGAACTGCAGGGTTGGGCACAGGTAGGAAATTTACTACTTAGAACCCTTCCTCATTCAGTACAAGCCATAATAGATAATATGGAATACATTAGTGCACACTTGCATATTTCATGAGTCCGCAGGTACTTCATGTGCAAGTTCAGCCCCCATTCCCAATAGCACATGGGGAGATAGTTATTAAAACCCCCTTTTAGTAACAATAAATTAATGTGCCTGCATGAAGTATAGTTTTTTAAACCCTCATAACTCATCCAAATTAATCCCAAATTTTCACAGGACATATTGAGGAAAAAAGAAAAATGTGTTGTTAAAAATCAAACACTACAATGTCTTAATCATAATCACATGGTGTCACTGCAGGGCAATGTTAAGGCTGTTTGGGTGCCTACCTGTGCACTTCCCTACCTTAGCATGATAGGATTTCTTTCAAGTTTAACTTTAACAGTGAATTCATGGGTTTATAAATTCTTGGTTTTGAGATAACTGCACATAGAATGTGTTTTACCCCAACTAACTAATATGTATGGTCAACCTCCACACTCTTAACATAGGTTTTGTCTGGAAATATACTGCACAGAAACAACTCTTTATGGTAGTATTTAATAGTCTATTTGTGAGATATTTATAGATATTCCCAGCTTTATGTCAGAAGCTCAAAACAGTACAAGAATGATAAACAACAAGAATTAAATACTAGGTTTTCAAACTAACCCTGGAGGGGAAAAAATAGTTTAAGAAGTGCCAAATCCAAAATGTAAAAAGCTCCCCAAGTCCCTTCTTATGTAGAAGACAGGCACAACATGTTACTCTAGAAGACATTGGTATGTCACTAATGTTACAAATGTTACCCAACTTACTTTTAAAAGCTTTTTCTTGTTTGTCAGATATAAATTTTTACCATGGAGGTGAAAAGCCTCAGAACTTTCGCATATGTTCTTTTACATTTAGATGCAGAAATAACTTATCAAGGGCTCATCTCTAAGAATCTGACAAAAACTTTTATTGTAAGATGTAACTGGGATGACACCGGACATATATATAGATGCAGAGAAGTCTATATAAGGAATAAGTTTATATTAAAAGAATAAAATTAAAATTTAGTATTCTAAAGTAAATTTAGTCAGTCCATATTACATAGATGACAGGTTACATTGCTGTTCTTCAGCTACTTTTCCTTGGTTGATACAAATGTCATTTTAACTGATATATCTTAAGAGGGCACTAGGAGCATAAAGAGTATAAAAAGAATGTACTTAATTTTGACACCTCCTACTGCTGCATAAGTGAACAAAGCAAACACCATATTAGAAAACATGCATTGTTCAAAAATGCTTCCTCAATACGAAAACAAAACTTTAAAGTGGGTACTCACTCTTCTGCATAAATGAATCTAAGACAGCAATTCCTAAGGTGGTTTTACCAGATGCCCTGGACCTGGTAGTTACCCCACACTTTTAAAGTGCTGGCACTACACACACTGAGCAAACAGTGAGCTAGAAGGAATTCATGCACATCAAAGGATTCCACTGAGGATATGGTTTATTGATCATGTTCCAGTGACGTACAGTAGAACCTCAGAGTTATGAACTGACCAGTCAACCACACCCCTCTTTTGGAACCGGAAGTATACAATCAGGCAGCAGCAGAGACCACAATAAAATAAATATTTTTATATATATATATATATATATAAAGCAAACACAGTACAGTACTGTGAAATGTAAACTACTAAAAAAAGGGAAAGCAGCATTTTTCTTCATCATAGTTAAGTTTCAACGCTGTACTAAGTCAGTGTTCAGTTGTAAACTTTTGAAAGAACAACCATAACGTTTTGTTCAGAGTTACGAACAACCTCCATTCCCAAGGTGTTCATAACTCTGAGGTTCTACTGTAATGACAAGTTGTTTGTTACACCATCAGACTGCCAATATGCCTGTATTGCCTTATTTTCAGTATTCTTTTGTTTTAGTCTACACATTTAATGGCTCACAAATTTTAATAAGGAACATTCTGCTCTCCTAGAAACAATTTTTCTCACTGTATGTTTATTTACATTCAATATGGAACAACAATCTGTTGCTTTTGCCAGTGCTTAGAACCACGCATGTTTTCAATACAACTGTGTGGAAAATAACACTTACAAAAATCAGTCAGACCCCATCCCTCCAAAAAATGTTTTTTCAGTTACAAAAAAGTGTTGGGGACTGGGGTGGCAATAGGGAAATAGTATTGTTTTTCATTAAAGATGTTCCTATTGTCTGAATCATGTTTTCAACAGCAAACAGTACCTCTACATTGTATTCTTCGCCATCAGTGTTGATTCTTACAGTAAAGTCTTCATCACCTATGTGCGCTATAACCTTAGAATTATGTTCACCTTTAAATGTAGAAGAGAAAAATTAAGTTAACTGGTGTGACAACTGACTGATCTATTTAGCAAATGGCATTCCCTCTTCTTAAATCAATACTGCTTTCTCTGTAAAGACCAGAGAGTAGTTTTCACTCTAAAGCCAGACTATTTCCCTGTGCTATGCTATCAGGAATTCCAGGGTGGGCAACAGTCTCATCCAGAAGAGTTGTCTATCCAGACCTGATTTGAGGCATTTTATCATGATAGCGAGGATGCACTGCCACAAGTCAGGCTGTTCCTGTTTTGTGACGAGGACTTCAGTTCCTAGTACTGTAAAATCCAGGATCTCAATGGGAATTAAAGTCAACACTCATTTTTAAAAGAGCAGAAGCTACAGTGGCCATAGTGTGTATTTTTGTAAAATACATCTTAATAATTTTCAAAGCAAGATTGTAAACCCTTATCTCAGTACATGCAGCACCAGCCTCACAAAATTGTCAAGAAAATTGACCAGCGCAGGAACAAAATCTACCACTCTGACCATGCTTGAGGAAAATGAAAAAGCAATGATACACGATTCACAATGGGCCAGCAGATTTTGACAAAGCTGTGCTGTTCCCCCAACAATGATGTTTAGTCTAGCTCATACTAACCAACTACATGTCCAGTGAAGAATTCTTGCCATTGTACATGATACTCCTTTTCCTTGCCTTTACCGTCCACTATTAGTGCTTGAAAGTTTTCAGAAAAGTGTTCAGCTGTTGATGTTAGGTATAATTTGAAGTGTCTGTAAAATAATTTACTTCCATTTAGTTTTAAGTGAACCACACAAAGAAACAGACATCAGCTTCTTGTTCTACTGAAACCTCCTTGGATGTTAGAAGACAATGACTCTTCAATTAATAAGATACAAAAATATATGCTATTTCTCAGAATTACTATATGACAGTACTTTTCTGAGAGCCATTTATAACATTTGTAAAGTAGTCAGAATGTTTATTAACATGAAAAAACGTTTTCTTTTTTTAAAGTTAATATATACAGCCACCCTTGCCAAAAGGTATTCAAACAAGGCTGATTTCTTCTGCATTGCTGGTCTTCGGCAAAAGCCAGACCAGAAGATTTAACAAAACAGGTCAATGGTAAGTAATAAGATATACCCCAATGATCCCATTTCCTGAAATATATCCAGAAAACCTTGACAAAACTTGGCATCTGTAGCCCTTAATGGAAAATCTTGGAGTTTTATCTTGTCTGCCACCAGTGTAACAGATTTTGGGGCACATATCAGCAATTATCCTTGGGATAGAACTGGCAGTATTTTGAAGTGTTTGTTACAATGGAAGTGAAAAAGGGACAAGGTATCAAGCAATATAAAATACGAACATGGGAGATTTTTATCCATTTACTCTATTATTTTGCTCTCATTCATGTTCTGCACCTCATGCCTCAGATGGAGGTACAAAATATGCATACCAACTTATGTGATGCTGTATATCATGGGAAGTAGTAGTTGTGGATTTCTGGAGGGGTCAGGGGAGGGGAAGGTGCATGGAAAGAGGTGAGATGAGGAGACTGCCTGACTGAATATGATCAGTCTACACCAGGCCTGCACAACATGTGGCCCGGGGGCCGCATGCGGCCTGCATGGGCTCACTGTGCGGCCCGCGGGGGGGGGGGGGGGGGGGGGGGGGGGGTGAGTAGGCAAGTGGTGGGGTGGGGCAAGCCAACGGCCGGCTGGCCGGCCGGCGGGTGGGCGGGCTAGTGAAGAGGCTAGTGGCAGGCTGGGGAGTGAGGGTGAGCCAGCGGAAGGGGGCAGCGGCAAAAGGTAAGAGGCCAGCAGCGGGCAGGCAGGTGAGCTGGCGGCAGGGGGAGCCGGCAAGCTGGCGGTGGGGGGGCTGAGGAGGCGAGCGGGCGGCGAGTAGGCGAGCCGGGTGGGGGATGACAAGCCGAGTGGGCGGGTAGTGGCAGGGCGGCAGGTGAGCCAGGCTTCCACACCGCAGCGCTGGGGAAGAAGGGGTTGTTTCCGCGGGGCAGGCGGCGCTGGGGGGGGGGTGGGGTTGTGCTTCCGCGGGGCCAGGGGGTTTTGACCCTCGTCTGTTTTCTTTGGATTAATATGGCCCTCGCCGCTTTACGAGTTGTGCAGGCCTGGACTACACCTTTTAGCAGGAGATGATTCTCGCTGCATTTCAAGTTCAGAATTTCAGTGTTTAGAAAGCTATAAGGGGTTTTTCTCGGATGGTCAAATTACTGTCCAACGCCCTTGTTCCTGGCCTCATTCCATCTCTCTTTCCCCCCCGCCCCCTCCATCTTTTGATCAAACTCCGGTCCCCACCACAGTCCAGAATGTCTTCCCAACATTTCTGTAACAAACTGAGAAATGCTTTGTGGAATGGGGACATCTACACATAATGTGAGCAAGTGGACTAAGTCCCCATAAACACCAACTCTCAGGCAGCACAATATGAGCCACAGACCAAAATACACAAGGAGACTTTCAAGAAATGTAAGGCAGGCAAAAGTAATGGAGGAAAGCCAGGATCTGAAGAAAAAGCAGGATCCGACCCAATTAATGAAAAACTAAGGTAAACAATAAAATGAAGGAAATCTCAATCATTGCTTCTTTAATAGCAGAGGAATACAATATAGTTAGACCATCTTCCATTCTCTTGGTCTCTGTGAAGCAAATCACATAACCATGCATATCATTGACCCATAAAAATTAGCCAATCATGAGAGCAAATGCAACAGGCATTTCTATTTTGGCACTTGTAAAGTATTCATTTCAAAAGATAAAAAAAAATCACATAGAATAGAAAAATAATATTAAATCAGTATTTGCCAGTGATGATTTCATTACCTACGCAAGGCTGAAAAACTTAAGAGTCTCTCTATATGCGATTCTGGCTGGAGGTCCCTTTTCCTTAACGAGTGTTGCTGGATATTCGACAGAGAGAGGATGTCATAATCTGAGAGCACGGATTCAAGCCTCTCTGAAATAGATATGGAGACAGTTGATAAGAGTTTCAAGAGGAAAATACATACTAAAATTAAACAAATATTATAGCATCCAGCTGTAACATACATTACAGATGTTCCAAACTCTGCAATCCACTTTAATTTTAGAATAATTATAATACATTCCTGTAAAGGTGCTTTTTATACAGTCAGTGAGATGTTTCAGTATGTGACAGGCACGGATAAATTCTGTTAATGAAATGTGCTCTAGTGGGAAACTTTTTAGCCCACAGCTAGCGTCACAGTTTTACCGTGACCCAAGCAATAATTTCTTAAATTGCAGTTGTGTTACGTATGCACCCTCCCATCCACTGGATCAGTTCAATGGCTTCTACTCTCCTCTGGAGTGGGCCTGAATAATTCATCAGCTCCCTGTGTCATCTAATACAGTGGTTATCAACCAGGGGTACATGTACCCCTGGCGGTACTCAAAAGTCTTCCAGGGGTACTCATCTAGATCAGTGTTTCTCAACATGGGAACTGCAGCCCCCGGGGAGTCACAGGATGGGTTGGGGGGGGGGGGGAGAGGGGGGTTTGCAAGTGCAGGGCAGGCATTAGGGGATGGCAAGGCTTCAGTGTCAGACAAGCCTCACAAGTGAAAAAGAGGCTCAAGTATCACACTGAAATGTAAGTAAAATATTTATATTCCAATTGATTTAATTTATACTTATATGGTAAAAATGAAAAAAAGTCAGCAATTTTTCAGTAATAGTGGGCTGTGACACTTTTGTATTTGTATATCTGATTTTGTAAACAAATAGTTTTTAAGTGAGGTGAAACTTGGGGTGTGGAAGACCAATCAGACTCCTAAAAGGGGTACAGTAGTCTGGAAAGGTTGAGAACCACTGATCTAACACACGCCAAACCGCCTTCTGTTCTCCTCCTCTTTTCGGTGGAGGGGAGAAAATTTTCCCAAATGAATGTTTTCTCTTCAGGCATTCCCCTTCACCCACCCTGCCCCCCATAACTTCCTGAAATAGTTAGATAATGGATGGCCCTGCACTGGGACTCAAGAAATTTGAGGGGAAATCCAAGCTCTGCTACAGAATTCCAGTGTGACCCTGGGCAAATCATTTAGGGCCCATTTGGAGTTAGGTGCTTTTGAAAAACCCATTAGGTTCTATCTGCATTTTCAGATGTCTAGGTACCTTTAGAAATGTGGCTTTAGTCTCTCTGTACCTCAGCTCCCCATATGCAAAATGTAAAAAATACTTCCTTGATTTCTCTATTTATACGGTAAGCTCTTCAAGGGGACAAATGAGAAGGGACACAATAAAAGTATATAAAATAATGAATGATCTAGAGAAGGGAGAACAGAAACTTCTGTTCTTCCTGTCTCATAACACAGAACAAGGGGATGTTCAATGAAATTAAAAGATGGGAAATTCAAAACTGATAAAAGGAAATACTTTTTCACAGAACATGTGATTAAGTTGTAGAACTTACTGCCAAAGAATGTTGCTGAGATCAAGAAGTTAAGATTTCAAAAGTGACTAGATATTTATATGGATATCAATAATAACCAGAGCTATAATTAATGAGAATTTTGAAGGGATATTAAACCCCATGCTTCAGGGCTTATCCTAACCTCTAACAGAGATCAGGAGGAGACCCATCAGGGGGCAGATTATCCGACATCTACTACCCTGGTGTTCTTACACCTTCCTCTGACAAGTACCAACATCAGGTGTTTCAGAGACAGGCTAGATGGACCTTGGGTCTGACCCAGTGTGGCAGTTCCTACATAACCTCAATATGGATACGTTCAATGCCTAGGCACAGTGCGACTCCTTCTCTTCCCCCCCACCCTAGCTCAGCTGGGGCCTCGAAAGTGCTACTGTAATTTTATATTTATATATATATATATATAACAGTAGAACTGTGACAGCCACACTAATGGCCCAACCACCAAACCATGGTCTTAAGAAATTGCTTATCTAAAGATCCTAAGATTTCTAACTTTACAGGCCTGTTAGTTAAACAGGCAACACTGCTAGCCAACTGATTTTACCTGAGCTCTTGGGTAGTCGGTTAAGACTGTCAGCTTGAAAAAAAAAATGAATTAGGAGCAGCTTCAGGAACCATACCTGACCCTCAGTGTCTTCTCCCCCTGCCCTTCATCAAGGAATGTCCCTGAGCCCTAGATGCAGAGCAACAACTACAGTGTAGCATTGTAACTGGAAAGAAGGCGGGGGGGGGAGAGACACTCAGATTTAATTGTCAAGGAGGGTGAATCAAACTTGTGTGGGTATTGGGTTGGGGGGAGCTTCAGGAATCTAATATGGGGGAAACTAGGACAGGGACCACTCCCCCCTTCTGGCACTGCACGAGAAGCCCTGGCAGGGGCACGGATACCCCCACGCTCAAACCCAACTGAAATATGGAATGCCTGTGTTTTGTTGCATCATGAACAGATCAGTGATTCTTAAGCAATTCCATACTTAGACCCCCGACACCCTCCCACGTTCCCATTTAGCAGTATGAGAAAGGCTGTGTGGTTGCATCCTCCTAACAACTGTTTGCCATTCCCAGATTTAAAGAACCCACAACAGATTATAATGGTTTTCGTAAAAAAACCTGTTCTTAAGGATGTTTTCTCACCTGTGCAAAACTGGTTTAGGTGATTCACATGGCCATAGTTAAGTTGTTTCCAAATGCAAAACTGGTTTGATTCACACAATGAGGAAAAAAATCCTTAAAGTAAAATTTCATACTTCAAAACCATTGTAATCGGTTGCTTAGGGTGCAGTAAGAAATAATACATAGGTGTTCCACAATTCAGTCATTTGTCACACATTTAGATGGCTCCTGTCACACACTGAAATCACTGAAGGCTGAGAGGTATGGGATTCTGCTTTCCTTTTGACAATCATTGCCCTATGTCAGCTTCTCTCATGCAGCAGTGTTTGGGGAAAATTAAAAACTAGCAGAGGGAGCAATTAGATCACGCAGTGAGTCTTTTCCATCTCTAAATTTTGTGCAATAAATCTCAGCCTCTTTCAATTATCTCAGCTAGGGAGAATAGTCTCTTTTGTTAGGCAAATGGCTTCAGGAGGCCAGCCCCCATGTTCTCTGGTAGCATCTCCGGAGTTACCTTAATGACACACAAGGAAATATTAAAAGGAACTAGGACTGTAGAATTGATATAGTAGTTGAATAATAAGACTTAGAGATATGTAAAGGAACAAAAGACACAACCTGCTACTCTGACACTCCTACTTATTGTACTACATGAACAAGAAGGCACTTGTTAGATTAAATGCAAACACATTTAGGATGGATAAAATAATATTTCTTGCAACATACAAGACATGCTGCTGCCAGGCATTATTCAGTCAATTAGCTCAGATATCAAAAGGGAAAAAAAAGAATCTAATAGTATCTGCTAAACACTGGTGCCAGAATCTTTATCTGTAAAATATGTTTTAAAACCTACCGACACGAGAAACTCAAGTTACTTGTTTATCCAACCTTTGTTAAAGATGAACTGTAAGTAGTTAAACAAAATAAGCTCCAATCCTACACCAGGGCCCAACTGTGCAGAGCTCAATAAAAGGATTGAGGCCACAGTAAACAAATGTATTTTGGTCAAGTTTAACCGCCTCTTCCGCCTTCATTCTTCACTAGCCTTTGACATGGTCAAAGGTTCCCACTCCTCCACCCCAGCCTCTCTCCTCTGGGCTTCCGTGAACTGTGCTGGCATCTTCCCTTTCTGCTCTCTTATAGTTACTTTTCAATCCAAGACCCTACCTTCTCTTTCTGACAGAGTCCAGCTTGGCTCCATCCATGGCCCTCTTCTATTCTTCCTCTGTAACCTCTCCTTGGGAAGTGCCATACTCTCCCCTGGTTTTAGCTATGATCACATTTATACTGATGACTCCCAAACTATATCCCAACCCCCTGCCTCTCTCCCTCTACATAGTTCCATATCTCACTCTCTCTTTCCTTTGATATTTTGCTGCCACAAAGATGACTACAGTCCCCAAGGCCCTCTCTCTAAAACCGAAACCACCACCACACTTGTCTCCCATGTTCATAAAACTTTGAGGTCACCTTTGATTCCTCCCTCTCTCTCTTCTTTAATATCCAAGCCATGTGGGACATTAGGCAGGTTAAAATATTTTTATTTCAATGAGGTTAAGACTTTGCAGGTCCCACTTCAGTGCAGGCAAACATTTTCTTTTTTTTAAAAAGTTACATGTTAACAAGCATTGCATCAGATCTAATACATAATCATAGAACTAAGGCCTTTATTATTGCAGGTGCCACACACGCTTAATCAGAAGTGGAGGTAATTATATATGTTTAGGAAAGAGAAGAATGTCCAATGTTCAGATACCAATTAAAGTGCTACTCAACTTTCAACAGCCTTAATTTTTATGAACAAAATAAGTTCCCATGATCTCATATCCAATTTATTGCCCTGAAAGCAATAAATAAAATATAGCCCAAAAAAAAAAAAAAAAAAAAATCAAGTCAGCCATTTTAGAAACATGCTTTTGAATTCCACCACTTATACATAAAAGGTCGAACTTGTCTAAACACAGAATTTTAACCTAGAAGATGTAATTGACATTTTTAAAATCCCACCTAGGGTTATCTAATGGTACATAAACTCTAGCCAAACCACAAGGTCTGTCAGTATTAAAATATGTACTTTCAATTAATTTTTGAAAAATTCTAAACACATAAGAGTATCAGATGAGAGCCTATAGGGCTAAATTACTATAATTTCTAAGAAGCTACAAAAAGAGTCCTGTGGCACCTTATAGACTAACAGACGTATTGGAGCATAAGCTTTCGTGGGGGAATACCCACTTCGTCGGATGCATGCAGTGGAAAAAGTGCTTTTTCCACTGCATGCATCCGACGAAGTGGGTATTCCCCCACGAAAGCTTATGCTCCAATACGTCTGTTAGTCTATAAGGTGCCACAGGACTCTTTTTGTAGCTTCTACAGATCCAGACTAACACGGTTACCCCTCTGATACTAGAATTTCTAATTTTTTCAGTGCCTCGATTTAATTTATTATTCTACCTGAATTCTTAGTATATTCTCCTAGGATAAAAACCCCAAGATACTCTTTAGTTCCACCTTTATACAGTAGCAACGTTTTGATAAAAGACCTAATTTCATTCCAAATATAATTCACGATCTGAAATCCGAATCCAATCCAGGAAACACAAATGAAAGTCTTTGATACAAGTTAAATGACTGTATAGGTGACACAGAACAGCATTACATCACAGAACACCACTGCACCCAGTCTTATATTGAGAATGGTAACAACCCATTAATAAGTCACCCAGTTAGCTATACAAATGGATTTCACAGCTAACATAGCCAGGCCTATGAGCAACATACTCATGAACATTCATAACAGCATATACTGTTATTAGAAAGCCATTAACTAGGGATAAGTCATACAACGCACCTGAGAGGTGTGATTACCAGCATGGGTTGACAGACTCACACTAGCTATCATGCTAAAAATAGCAATATGGACACTATGGCATGGGCGGCAGCACAGGCTCGCTGCCTGAGTTCAGATGGACTTGGACTCAGGTGGCTAGCCCAAACCACCTCCAGGGTCACAATGTCCACACCACTATTTTTAGTGTGCTAGCTCAAGCTGAAATAGTGCACTGGGAACCACACTTCCAAGCTGCAGCATAGACATACCCTAAACAGGTTCAGAAAGAAAGCTCCCCTGAGGGTTGTTTCATAATTGTTCATTCCAGCTGCTCTCGCACCTTCCTCTGGTAGATCTGGTGCTGACCTCTGTTAGAAAGAGGACACCAGGCTAGATGGACCAATAGTCTTCTTATCTAGGGTTCCCAGTTTTGGTTGGATGTATTCCTGGAGGTTTTATCACATGACATAATCTTTAATTCCTGGAGACTCCAGGACAACCCAAGCCTCTAGTTCAGTGGTTCTCAATCAGGGGTACGTATACTCCTGGGGATACACAGAAGTCCTCCACGAAGTACATCAATTCATCCAAATATTTGCCTAGTTTTAACAACAGGCTACATAAAAAGCACTAGCAAAGTCAGTACAAACTAAAATTTCATACAGACAATGACTTGTTTATACTGCTCTATAAACTATACACTGAAATGTAAGTACAATATATATATTTCAATTGATTTATTTTATAATTATATAGTAAAAATTAGAAAAAGCAATTTTTCAGTAATAGTGTGCTACGACATTTTTGTATTTTATGTCTGATTTTGTAAGCAAGTACGTTTTAAGTGAGGTGTAACTTGGGGGTATGCAAGACAAATCGGACTCCTGAAAGGGGTACAGTAGTCTGGAAAGGTTGAGAGCCACTGCTTTAGTCTTATCTGTCCCATAAGTAGGTAGGCAATTTCTGTGTTTCTATCAATCTAAATAAGTATTTTTTGCCTGTTATGTTTGCCTGTTATGAGCACATGTACACAGGAATACTTATGTGTGAAAATGGCTCAAAGCAAGAATTGGTTGTGTAAATTAGGCTGTTCATCAAACTTGTTTTAAGCCCATTTCCAGCTAAACTGGTTCATAATATTTCTAACAGAGCTTGTTCACAATCACCCTGGCTTGCCAAGACCAGTTAGAAAAAACGGTTACTAACTTTCCGTTAACTGTTGTTCTTTGAGATGTGTTGCACATGTCCATTCCACTCCAGGTGCGTGTGCACACCGAGTAGAGTCACCAGAAATTTTTCCCTCGGTGGTATTTGTCGGGGTGGCTCGAGTGCCCTCTGCTACCACATGCTGATAGTGCCAATATAAAGCGCCCAGCCAACCCCACAACCCCCTCAGTTACTTCTTTCCAGAAAACTCCGATGTAGAGGGGCAGGAGGGCAAGTTATGGAATGGACATTTGCAACACATCTCGAAGAACAACAGTTACAGAGGGTTAGTAAGTGTTTACTCTTCTTGGAGTGACTGCGCATGCGCATTCCACTCCAGGTGACTTCCAAGCAGTTAAATAGGTGGAGGGATCAGAGTTCATGGCCACACAGACTGTAGAACAGCTTGACCAAATTTGCATCATCTGTGGCATGCTGAGCGATGGCATAATGGGAGGAGAACGTGTGTGCACTGATGACCAGATCACTGCTTTACAAATGTTCTGAATAGGAATCTGCACCAATGGTACGGAGGATGCTTGCAACCTTGTGGAATGAGCAGTCAAGTTAGCTAGTGGCAAAACACCTGCCTGATTATAACAAGGCCGTATACATGAAAATACATGAAGTGATCCACGATGAAATTGTCTGTGAAGAGATTGGGAGACCCTTAATCCTGTGAACTACAGCTAACAGTTGGGTGGACATTCAGAATTATTTAGTTCTATGTAGAAAGCTAGGGCTTGCCTAACATTCAGTGAGTGAAGACATTCATTCCTATTTGCATGTGGCTTTGGGTAGAAGACAGGTAGGTACATTGCCTGATTGCTATGAAATTACAAAACCACTTTTGGGAGGAAACTGGGGTGAGGATGTAAATACACCTTATCGTTAAAAAAGACTGTATGGAGGCTCTGATGTGAGGGCACAGAGCTTGAAGACCCTTCTGGCCAAAGTGATGGCCACTAAGAAAACCACTTTCTGGAAGAGGTATAATAAGGAGCAAATTGCCAAAGGTTCAAATGTTGGTCCCATAAATTTCAAAAAGACCAACTTCAGTTCCCAGGTGGAACAGACTCTATCACTTGAGGGTATAACCTTTCTAGGCCTTTCAGGAATTGGACAGACATGTCATTTGAAAAAATGGACCAGTTATCCACCCGAGAGTGGAAAGCTGATATTGCTGCAAGGTGAACCTTGACAGAGGAGATTGCTAAGCCTTGTTGTTTTAGTGCAATAGATAAGAATCTAAGAACGGCCATACTGGATCAGACCAAAGGTCCATCAAGGCCAGTATCCTATCCTCTGGCAGTGGCCAATGGCAGGTGTCCCAAAAGGAATGAACAGACAGGTTATCATCAAGTGATCCATGCCCTGTCACCCAATCCCAGCTTCTGGCAAACAGAGACTAGGGACACCATTCCTGCCCATCCTGGCTAATAGCCATTGAGGGACCTATCTTCCATACATCCATCTAGCTCCCTTTTGAACCTCATTATAGTATTGGCCTTCACAACACCCTCTGGCAAGGAGTTCCAGAGGTTCACAGTGCGTTGCGTGAAAAAATACTTTCTTGTGTTTGTTTTAAACCGGCTACCTATTAATTTCATTTGGTGGCCCCTTGTTCTTTGTATTTGAGAAGGAATAAATAACACTTCCTTATTTACTTTCTCTATACCACTCATGATTTTATAGACCTCTATCATATCCCCCTCTTTTCCAAGATGAAAAGTCCCAGTCTTATTAATCTCTCCTCATACGGAAGCCGTTCTATACTCCTAATAATTTTTGTTGCCCTTTTCTGAATCTTTTCCAATTCCAATATATCTTTTTTGAGATGGGGCGACCACATCTGAATGCGGTATTCAAGGTGTGGGCGTACCATGGATTTATAGAGGCAATATGATATTTTCTGTCTTACTATCTATCCCTTTCTTGATGATTCTCAATGTTCTGTTTGCTTTTTTGACTGCCGCTGCACATTGAGTGGATGATTTCAGAAAACTATCCACAATAACTCCAAGATCTCTTTCTTGTATATGTATAGTTAGGATTATGTTTTCCAATGTGCATTACTTTGCATTTATCAATATTAAATTTCATCTGCCATTTTGTTGCCCAGTCACCCAGTTTTGGGAGATCCTTTTGTAGCTCTTCACAGTCTGCCTGGGACTTAACTATCTTGAGTAATTTTGTATCATCCGCAAATTTTTTACCTATTTACCCCTTTTTCCAGATCATTTATGAATATGTTAAATAGGACTGGGCCCAGTACAGATCCCAAGAGAACCCCACTATTTACCTCTCTCCATTCTGAAAACTGACCATTTATTCCTACCCTTTGTTTCCTATCTTTTAACCAGTTACCAATCCATGAGAAAACCTTCCCTCTTATCCCATGACTGCTTATTTTGCTTAAGAGCAATTGGTGAGGGACCCTGTCAAAGGCTTTCTGAAAATCTAAATACACTATATCCACTGGATCTCCTTTGTCCACAGGCTTGTTGACCCCCTCAAAAGAATTCTAATGGATTGGCGAGGCATGATTTCCCTTTACAAAAACCACGTTGACTATTTCCCAACAAATTATGTTCATCTGTGCGTCTGACAATTTTGTTCTTTATGATAGTTTTAACCAATCTGCCCGGTACTGAAGTCAGGCTTACTGGCCTGTAGTTGCCAGGGTCACCTCTGGAGCCCTTTTTAAAAATTGGCATCACATTAGCTATCCTCCAGTCATTTGGTACAGAAGATTTAAATGATAGGTTGCAGATGACAGTTGGTAGTCCTGCAATTTCACATTTGAGTTCCTTCAGAATTTCAGATATTCAAGTATATCTTGTATGGATGAATGCGTGGGCGAAACTTCCATTCTGAAAAGTAAGTAGCCCTAGTGGAGGACTTTCTACTACCTAGGAGGATCTGATGAACTTGCTCTGAGCAAGTCTGCTCCCTGGCAGTTAGCCATGGAGCTTCCAGGCCGTTAGATGAAGGGAGCTCAGGTTCAGGTGGAGCAGCCAACCATGGTCCTGGGAAATCAGCTCTGGGTGCAACCGTAGCAGGATTGGAGTCACCACTGAGAGATCTAATAGAGTGGAGAACCAGTTTGGTGAGCCCATGCTAGGGCTATCAGAATAACCCGGTCCCTCTTGATCTTTAGCACTACTCTGTGCACGAACAGAAAAGGGGGAAAAGCATAGTAAAGATGTCCCATCAAAGGTAGTAGGAAGGCATTCACGATACCTGGACTGTGGCCTCGAAGGAATAAAACTGATGACACTTTCTCTTCTACCTGTTTGCAAATAGGTCTATCCAGGGAGTTCCCCACTGCTGGAAAACGTCTCTCACCACATCTGGGTGAAGGTGGTGACTGGAATGGTGACTGGAGAAAGACCTGCTGAAGCAATCTACCAGCTCATTTTGCATTCCTGGAAGGTAAGAGGCCTCATGGTTGATTGAGTGGACTATGCAAAACTCCCATAGCTGTATTGCTTCTTGATAAAAGAGGGAAGTGAGCTCCTCCTTGTCTGTGGAGATAAAACATGGCTGCAGTATTGTCTGTGAGAACAAATTTCTGCTTCTAATGTGGGGCAGGAAGACCTGAAAGGCCAGGCGAACCGCTCTGAGTTCCCTGACGTTGATGTGGAGTGAAAGCTCTGCCAAAGACGAAAGGCCTTGAGTCTGGAGGGGCCCCAGCCTAGCACTGATATGTCTGAGACCAGGGTCATTGATGGCTGAGGGCGTATAAAGGGAAAGCCCACACCAACAGTGAGCAGATCCAACCACCAATTTAGGGTGACAAGAACTTGTGGAGCCCAGATGGTGGCAGCTTGGCAAGTACAGTGAGGCTAACCACATCTGGAGGGGTCTGATGTGTAGCCTTATATGTTGTACCATGTATGTGCATGAGGTCATGTGACCTAAAAGCCTCATACAATTTCAGGCTGTTGTAATTGGATGATCTCTGAGGTATGTTAATCAAGCATAGTGGAATCGTATCTCTGGGAGATAGGCCCTAGCCTTAGTAGAGTCAAACATAACTCCAATTAACTCTATCCTCTGCACTGGAGCAAGAGTAGACTTTTCTACATTTATCAGAAAGCCTAGGGCCTTGAACATCGACTGGATAAGTCGAATGTTGGACACTACCTGAGCCCTGGACCATCCGATGACTAGCCATCCACCTTATCGCATCAGATAAGGGTAAACCTGCACCCCTAACCTCCTCAAAAAAGCTATCACTACCTGCCATACATTTTGTGAACACCCAGGGAGCTGCAGACAGACCAAATGAGAGGACCATGAATTGGTAGTGTAAGTGGTTCACCATGAATCTGAAGAACCTTCTGTGTTCTTGTTATAGTGATATATGAAAATAACATCTCTTAAATCAAGCACATTGTACCAATCCATGGGATCCTGGGAGGGGATAATAGATGCCAGGGTGACCATGCTGAATTTTATTTTCTTGAGGTAGTTATTGAGTTGACGAAGGTCTAAAATTGTTCTGAGACCTCCCTTGGCTTTTGGGATTAGGAAATAACGGGAGTAGAACCCCTTCCCTCTTAAATTCTGCAGAACCTCTTCCATGGCTCCCACCCAAAGGAGAGATTGAACCTCCTGGGGAAGAAGTTCTTCATGAGAGGGGTCCCTGAAGAGGGATGGGGAGGGAGAATGGGAAGAAATAACTGCAGGATGTATCCTACTTCCATTATGCTCAATATTCAACTGTCCACAGCGATATGGTCCAAGCACTGAGGAAGTGGGAAAGGCAGTTTGCAAATAAAGGAAAAACAGGGTCTGGCATCACAGGAACTGGTACAGCTTCCTCGAGTGTCCCATCAAAACACCTGATTAGAACCCCCTGGATGTCCTGGAGGGGCAGGCATTGATGTCGAGATGGAAGGGGGGGGGTGGCCTATGCCTAAAACCCCTGCTTCTCTTTCTCTGCAGATCCTGATGGGGAGTCGGGGCAGAGTATTGGATGGGTTGTTGAGGTCTGTAGTGCTTCTTTGAAGGAGCTGGTGTGTACAATCCAATGGACTTAAGGGTCGTCCTGGAGTATTTTAGACCACAAAGCTTCGCATCAGTCTGTCCTAAAAAGAGCAAAGCTCCTTCGAAAGGTAGGTTCTGAAGGGTTTGCTAGACCTCCTGCAGGAGTTCCAAGCACTATAGCCATGAACTGCTGCACCTGTAATGAGGCTCTTGCCACTGATTTTCCCTCTTCCACAAGAGAAGAGAATTCTTTGTCTAGACTCTTGTGGGAGCAAGTCCTTGAATTTCCACATGGAGTCCCACATGTTAAAATCATACCTGTCCAGCAGCACCTGGTTTGCAATCCTGAGTTGTAACCGTCCGGTAGAATAAACTTTCCTACCGAACAAGTCTAATTTCTTTGAGTCTTTTGTGTTTGGGGTTGCAACCTGATGACCCTGTCTCTCTCATTGGCAGCAAATACCAGCAGGGATCCTGGGGGGTAATGGGTATACAGGAACTCATAACCTTAGGCAGGAACAAGGTCTTAGCCAGGCCCATAATGGCCTCATTGAGAGGCAAAGTTACTTTTGAAGGGCCTGCAGAGGCTAAAATGTCAACTAGGCTATGGGAGGACTCTCACTATTTTCACCTGTATGCCCAGATTCAAGGCCACCCTCTTCAACAACTCTTGGTGAGCCTTACAGTCATTCAGGGAGGCAACGTGCCCCATCTGAGACTGCCTCATCCAGGGAGGAGGCAGCCAACACTGGCCACAGAAGCTCTGCCTCTCTATCTGCCTCAGCAGGATCCCATTGAGCTGGCTCTTGTAGTTTGGTACTGGGCTCAGTACCGGAGTCCATGGTAATGCCATTCCCACCGGTGCTGGAGATCAGTGCCACGGTGGAGATGCTCACACCGAGGCAAGCATAGCCAGTTTCCCTTTTGACGGTACTGAAGGGCATGGTACCGAACGATGATAGGATCCAGCGGGTTCCCTCCTGTTTGCCGGCACCGATAACTCCAACTCTTGTACTGTCGGTCATACCAGTACCAACAGTGTGAGGTCTCTGACAGTAGCAAACGCCTCCAGTATGGTCAGTACTGAAACAATATCGATACCGCACTGTGCTGCAGATGTAGACGGCTCTTCCAGTACCAGACTCGACGGTGCTTGCGTAAACAGTGCCGACTTCTGCAGTACCAAGGCAGAGGAGTGCTTTGGTTTAGATAGCACTCTACTCTGATCCCCATGCCTGGCTGTCTTTGGGGCCAAGGCTTGCCCCCCTCTTGGCCCCCCATTTCTTATGCCTTTTCCTAGGTACTGTAGATGGTGATTGGTGCCAGGATTCTGGTATGGTAGGAGGAGCACTCTTTACTGATGCCAAGGCACTCCATGCCGAGTCTGACTGGCCTAGCTCAAATGGAGGTCTCAGACACCTCCATGAGCAAAAACTTCAGCCTGGCCTCCCAGTCCTTCTCCATGCAAGGCTTAAAGCCCCTGCAGATCTGGCAACGGTCCCCAGTGTGACCTTTTCCTAGGCACTTCAGGCAGCTTGAGTGTGGGTCGCTCAGAGGCATAGCTTTGTTGCAGGAGGCGCAGGGCTTAAAGCCTGGTGACCAAGGCATGCCTTGGCATGGGGAAATGGACAAAAACTCTGCTAAAACACAAAGTGACAGAACTTCACTACAATTAACTAAAACTGACTACAACTAACTAACTATGTACAGAAAGAAGAAGATGATAACCACTGAGAGAGTTTGCAAGAGTAAGGATAGCAGTTCCAGTGACCATCACCGGTGGTAAGAAGGAACTGAGCGGTTGTGGGGTCCACTGGGCACTTCATACCGGCATTGTTGGCTCGCGGCAGTGGGGGGCTCTTAAGCCGCCTGACAGGTAACACTGAGGGGGGAAATCTCCAGCAACTATGCTCAGGGCATGCACACACCTGGAGTTGAATGCACAAGTGTAATCACTCAAAGAAGCAAACAAAAGTTCCTAAACTCAGTTAGATCCCAGACCAGTGTAAACAGGGCTTCACATTACTATAAAATTCCACCTCAGGAGGTTATTTTTATGGATTTTGCTAACAGGAAATACAATAGGGATCTCTTTTCTTGATGAGGTTCCTGCTGAAGACTGCAGAAAACACTGGTCTGCTCTCTGGACAGTGTGAATGTTTCTCTGAAAGCATAGACTTCCCCAGTAGCAGTTTAATTAAAAATAGGCAGAAATCAGAGATTTTGTAAGAAGTGTAAGTATTACCTCACACCCAACACCAATAATGCCCCAGTCAGCACTGATGAGCAACATTTATTCAGTTTAATACAGAAAGTGTCAGAAATCAGTCTGCCTGTTATCAGTAGAGTATGAGCTATACTCCCTCTTAAAGGAGATACTGCCCATTTTGGGTAAAACATATTGCATTCCCTTTTAAAAGCAATACATTGAAAAAAGTAAGAAACCTCACATCAGTCCTCAACATCACACCTGAAATGAGACTAATGCAATACAGCTCCAGCTTCCTAAACAAGAGAATCATCATTTGATTCGGCTCTCATGAATCATGAGCTTTCATATATCTTGAAGTTGAGAACAGTCAAGTCATATGATGTAATTTTTCCTCAGGAAGATGCCATTTTTGTACTTTGTTCAACATTCCAGAAATGAATGGATCAGTACTGGGCTTTTACAGAGCAGAATACAAAGTGCTACACTGTGATTTAACATATCACAAAGAAATTTTGGATGGGTCGGAACCCAGCTAGATACCAACCAGTAACTGGCCAAACCTATAAGACTTTACATTCAGCTTGCTGTCATTTCTCTGTTTGGATATAATATGGTAATTTCTGAACACTGCATCCAGTCAATTCCAAAATTTCAGGGAATGTTCTAGGCGTTAATGGGCAGAACCCTACTGATATTTGGTGAAAAAGGTGAAAGTTAGAAATGGTGGATACACAGAAACCCTTGAATCTGCTGAGCAGAGCTATCAGCTTCAGCTTAGTAATTGTCTACAGATCAAAGAAATTATTGATAGCATCCATTAACATATTTCAGCATAATACCCCTCATTTTAGCTCTATCCATCTTTCCAATACAGTTTAAAAACACTGACAACCTGAAAGAGAATGAGACAAAGGTCATGTTTACATGAGGAGTAACTACACCAGCAAAGCACTCCTCATGTGGATGCAACCAATACCAGCAAAACTGGGCTTTTGACAGTATAGTTTATTCCAGCCCCTTTTCCCCCACCCCTGTAGTTTTGGTATAACTACATTCACCACAACTACATTAGGGGTATCTACTAGCACAGTTTTGTGGGTTAGGGATCACATCTCTTCACATCCCTGACCAACACTGCCATCAGAAGCCTGTAGTGTAAACGGGGGGAGGGGGGAGATAGAGAATAAGAATGGTGGGGATGCAATGCAATGGAATCCCTGAAACAAAAGGGAATAGGAAAGAAACACAAAGGGACATCGGGGGGAGAATGAAGAGATGGACACAATGAACCCCTGATGTGTGCAGTGAGTGTGTTTTACAGAAGCAATAAGGCGTGGGACCCCAAAGTCAAAAGTTACAGAGCTTGGTTCTTGACTATCACAGAGGAGTTCCTTGAGATTTCATTGGCTGATGTTTCAAGGACTTTCTTGAAAAAGGAAGTTGTGATAAACTTAGATACACGATCTGTAAATCAACAAAGACTTTTCCAGACAACCAAGGGTATACAACCAAGGGATAGCTCAGTGGTTTGAGCACTGGCCTGCTAAACCCAGGGTTGTGAGTTCAATCCTTGAGGGGGCCATTTAGGGATCTGGGGGGAAAAAAAATCTGTCGGGGGACAGTACTTGGTCCTGCTAGTGTAGGCAGGGGACTGGACTCGATGAGCTTTCAAGGTCTTTCCAGTTCTAGGAGATTGGCATATCTCCATTCATTAGATTTACGTCAATATCCTACTGAAATTAAATGTCTGATGTTAAGTTCTTTGGGCCACAGTCATCCCTGACAAACTGCATTAAAGTTACACCAGGAATGAATCTGGATCTTAATGTTTAATAGAGATTCACATTTGGGCCAGAAGTTTACATTTGTCTAACCTCTACCCCACAACCTTCCCCCCAAAGGTGGGTCATATTTGTTGGGCTTCCTGCATACACAAGATAAATTCCACAGCAGCAGCAGCAAAGTAAAACTGAGGAGTCACTGTTTCTGTGAGCTATTAAACGGCAGCAACAGCAAACTCAGTCCTCTGCTGCTACTAGTGTATGAGGAGTGGAGCAGGAAAGAGAAGAGAAACAAATAATCATGGAGAATAAAATCTCAAATTTGTTTTGGATTGCTCACAACTCAGGCTGGAGTTGTAACAGAGGAAAGAAAGTCTTGCCATAGTTAGGGAAACACACTAAAAAAAAGTTGATTAGGTTTCAAGTTAAGTGTCAGAAGTAATTTCAAGTACTCTGACTCAAAGTCCCCATCAACTATTGTGATTTTACAAATATTTACTTACTTTTGAAAATCCCCTCCACCCAACATTGTGTGAGACACACACGCAAACAAAAGGGAAAGCTGTCCAAACAGTAACACACACAAAGTAAACACACCAAACAACCAACAACAACAAAACCCACAAAGTTATTGAATTACTAAGATCCTACCTACATGGGAAAGTTTTTCAGTATGTTTTTCTGCTAGACCTATACCAAAAGAGTGCATCCACACCACCTGGCTTATGTCAAATAAACCTACTTCCTATTCAAACCATAGCACAGAGCTGTGTGGATACATTTTTGAAATAGCAGAATTCTGGGACTTTGGGTCATATTAACAAACTCCCATGACGGCTGATAATTCATCTGGTTTTAATGATTCAGTGACATTTTCAAACTGCTGTCAGGCAGCATGGTTAGTACCACAATCCTGAGAACAGGGTGCCACAGATGTATTCGCAGTCATGCGGATGGATGGCTTTGTTTGAGTTCGGAGAGAGCCATCAGCACAGCTGCCATGATGCCGTGCAGATACTGCTAGAGGAGGAGGAGGTCAAACAGTTACTTCTGCATAACATCCTGAAGCAGCTGCACTCAGTGAAGTTCAGCCAGCACCGACTGATGGAACAGGTGCTGCAGAAATGGGCTGACCAGCAGTAGTGGCAGAACTTCAGAATGTAGAAGGCTGCTTTCCTCAAGACCAACGCAAAGCTCACCCTAGAGCTGCAGTGGCAGAACACCTGAGTGTTCCCTTCAGCATGGAGAAGCGTGTGGAACCATCTGAAAGCTCACCATCCCCGACTGCCAACAGTCAGTACCTCACCAGTTTAATGGTGGTAGATCAGCTGTCAGGGCTGTTGTCACAGAGGTTTGCGCTGCTATTGAGAGGATGCTACTGCGTCGGGTCATAAAACTGGGCAACACACAGAGGGTTATTGATGGATTTGCATGTTGAGGGTTTCTGAATTATATAAAGGGGCACTGATGGGACCCACATGCCTATTATTTACCCCCTCTGCACCAGGCCTCAGAATTCATCAACCAGAATGCTGTTCCATATTGCTAGGATGTCTGGCTGATCACTGTGGTAGGGTCACCAACATTAATTTGGGGTGATCTGGAAAGCTTGATGATACCAGGATCTTTAGAAACTCACCCATTTTATGTAATGAGAAAATGGAACTTTTGCTCCCAAGACCACTGTGGACTTTAATGGTGTTGCAATTCGTCCTGTCATTCTGGAAGTTTCAGCTTACTTTCTGCTTCCCTGGTTTATGAAGCCCTTTATTGGGCACTTGGATAGGAGAAAGAAGCAGTTTACCTATATCCTGAATAGCTGCAGAACACTGGATTTTGCACATTTGGAAGACTAAAGGGAAGGGGGAGGAGATTCATGACAAGGCCAGATGATTCTGAGAAGCACCTGCCTCATGTTATAGCTACCTGCTGTTGTGCAAAACATCTGTGGGAGCAAGGGAGTGTGTGTCTCACCAAGGTCTGAGAGGCGGAGGTGAAAAGACTTGCTGAACTTTATAAACAGCCAAAAAGGATGCATCTGCAAAATGACCTAACTGGTCAGGGAAACACTGTGCTCATACTTTGATGTCAGGATGCAGTGGAGGAAAAGGAATGTAATGTAACCAAGGAAACGAATAAAGTGAATACACTTTGTGTGGGAATTTTATGGAACAGTATCTCAGCAAAATCTTTCAGCAAAACTATAATTAATAAAAAAAATCTTTGATTTAATAACACAGCGCAAAGTTAAAGCCAATGGAAATGAGGCACTCAGGCCCAAAGTGCTGATGCACACATCATTGTGCAGATGAGGTAAAAAAAATATGTAGGTGAATGTGTAGCTGATCATCTTGTTTTGTTTGGGAGGTGTTTGTTTTTTCAGTTACATACGGAATGGAACTGTGAGAAGAGCCTCTCTCTTGTATTTGGTGGAGTAAAAGGCTGTCCTAGTCTCCTATGTTTTTGACAGGCTGCAGGACATGGTTAGGTTGGTGTCCTGGGCATGGGGAAAGAGCAACACTATTCTCCAGAAAGTTGGTCTGCTTCTGCATCACATCCAGTATCTTTTCCCGAAGGTCCCTTTTTCTATCAATGCATTCCCTTGGCTGCTTGCTGATGTTCTCTCTCTCTCTCATTCTGATACTAGAGCATGAAATCTTCTCTCCATTTTCCTGTGTTTATGCCCTTCTGTTTGGATGCTGTCATAAGGTCAGCAAACATATCCTCCATCATCCTCTCTCCCTTCTCTTAGAGTCTGCCAAGCCTTCAGTCATTGATAATGCCCCTCTCCATGAAGGCTCTGACACGTACAGTGTCTAGCACCTGACGAGTGCCTCACATTATAATACCATGCAAGTATTTATTGTCCTATTACTAGTTTCATGTCAATGGTGATAAATTGTGGCTTTTCTTCCTTCCTCAATTTTAGCATACTCTTCTACTTTTACCAGTCTGGGGTACTTTTGGGGATGGCAAGATGTTTTCCACCTTTTCCCACGGGCCAAATCTGGACCACCAGACGCTTTTGAACGCACCCCAAAAATCTTTTTATATACTTATTATCATTCTTGTTTTCTATTGAGTCTGGATCTTAACTATACCTTGACCAAGAAATTTGGACCTTGACAAAAACTAATTGACTACCCCTGCCCTAAGGTGTGTTCTCAAGAGGAGGGTCCTAGTCAAAAAAGCAATGGGCAAACTTGAAAGATGTGTAGCACTTCTATTTACAAGGATGGTGCCCCACAGCTGGAACAGGGGTAGAAGAAACACACTATCTATAGGGGATGCCCCAAGAAAACTTCACTGCCTTGCAACGTGTATTCCAACACAGAGCAAGATCTTTCTCTTTAATTCTATTTTATAATGCTTGACAATCAGTACAAAGTACACTGTAAGATTGTTTTTCAGTCAAGGGTATGAACCCTTTTTGCTGGAAAGGGGTTAACAACGCTGAGGGGCTGACTGAAAATAACTATGATCTTCTGTAACTTGTGTATCCACAAAAGCCTTATCTCTGTGCATTATGAAATGTCTCTGTAGCCTCATTTGGACAATTCACATCATATTCTAATGCGTGTTTGATAATGTAAAGGTGACTAGCAGCTCAGGGCAGTGATCAAACTGTGACCCAAAGTACTTTGGTTTTTTTAATTGTTTTTTCTCTTTCTGTATCTGCCGCTACAGTTCCTCCCATGAAATGTGTATGGTTTTTTAACCGCTGTGGTGCCACTATCTCAAGCAGGGAGGGAGCCCCATGGTAGACTGGGAGGGAGAAGCAGCACATTGGTCTATGGTTGTGGGATTTGGTATATCAGAAAAATAAATACTTTTGCACTTCTGGTGCTATTGCTATTTTGAACACCTGTGAGGTGGGGGGGAAGATGGGACAATAAAAGCTAAGTAGGCAGAAAGGCACATCTGTCCATTCATATACATAGCTCACAACTGCCCAACATTGCAGTGCCCAGCTAGTATCCAGAACAAAGTTGTTCAAATTTCCATATTCAGCTAGCACCAGGACAGTTTATTGCAATACAACACATAATACTACCTGGTTGAGATCCCCTCTGCAACACTATCAGGCGGGCTCCCTGCCTGGGTCTCGCGGCCTACCTCCAATGCAGTCTCTACTTGGGGGTCAATCTCTAGCTCAGGGTTAGGTATGCCAAAGAGACCTTGGTTGTGTGGGGGAAACCTCTTCCTTGCTGGGTTCTGTAGTTGGCTGGGTGCCTTCTAAACTGCCACAATTTAGAAGGGTTCCACGGTGGCCTACTGGCAAAAATCCAATTCGGCTCCTCATTGTATTCACATGTACTGGGAACATTAACTGAGATCTTGTTTTTGTGTCTGCTGAAAAATGGGTTCTTCTAAGAAACCAAAATTGATAAGTGAAGGACTCTGACTGGGCAAACATTGTGGTGCTTCTGAAGTGGTACGAAAATAGTCAAGAGCATATGAAAGTACATGCAATGTTGGAAAGAGCTTGAAATTCATTTAATGAAAGGGAAAACAATTGGTCCTTCAGAAATCACTAAGGGGAACATTTAAATAAGGGGGGAAGGGATAGCTCAGTGGTTTGAGCATTGGCCTGCTAAACCCAGGGTTGTGAGTTCAATACTTGAGGGGGCCATTTAGGGATCTGGGGCAAAAATCTGTCAGGGGACAGTACTTGGTCCTACTAGTGAAGGCAGGGGACTGGACTCGATGACCTTTCAAGGTTCTTCCAGTTCTTATATATGGAGATATGCCTATATATATATAAAAATGTATCTTACTGAACATAAAAAAAAGTACTGGTGACATGTTTTGAGCACCTGATTTCAATCGTGTTTTGTGCTATCAAGTTAATGTGAAGTTGAAATCTTGAAGTGAAACAAAATGGGAAAGCAGAGTTAAAAACGCAGTAAGATTTCAAACTGCTGAAGTCACAAGGAGGCTCTGTTGGAGGTAAGAGAAAGGTACTGAGGTCATGACAAAAATAGAGCCTTGGCTGAAAAAATTGGATCATATCATTTACTGATAAGCTCAATTGCGTGGAAAGACATTTTGATTAACATCAATCACATGAGCAAGCTTTGACAATCCTCTTCTATGCAAACTGATCTGGCTACAAATTTGCTAGAAAGCACTTCTGATGTATTATAGGGGAAATAGATTTTCTGGTGCTCAAATAAAAGCCAAGAAGATTTGTGAGGAAATGAATACACATGCTCATCTCAAAGAGAAACATCTTACAAGTGCAAAACCTCCCCACTTTACCTATGAAACACTTGACAAACTATTTGAAGATGTACTTAATCAGTGAGAGGTCAATTTTTTTTTTAAATAGAGCAGTGGATTCAGCCATCACATCAGCTGAAAACATATTTCAAACTATGAGACGTATGAAAGACAAGTTTGGACTTTTGGGGGATTTGAAACAGACAACTGAAAAGCCTAAGGAATTGTTCTGGAAATGCTGCAATAGCTTATGAAACAATTTGAGCTCCAAACATGAATTAGAATGCAACAAAAAGGATCTTTTTCAAGAAATTTTAAGATGCAGTTTGCTTCCAAAGAAAATGACACTTTTTGAAGTTCTCTCCTTTATACATGAAAACCAGATTAAAAAGAGATATATCCTAAGCTTTGGATCACACTGAGAGTTGCTGTAAGATTCACAGTAATGGCAGCATCTCCTGAGAGGAGTTTTTCAAAGTTAAAGCTGACAAAAACATTCTTGCAATCATCAATGGCTCAGGGTTGTCTGTCTGGATTGGCAATTATAAAGATGAATAATGATTTACGAAGAGACCAGTCATACGATGATATGACTAATGACTTTGCCTCAAAAAAGTGTCGGAGAAAAAGCTTTCAATGAAGGCAAGGTGCCGTTTATGTATTTTAGTATTACCCCCAAAATACCATTCATCTTATTGAATACTGACTTTTACCAAGTGTATTAGTATGTGTTGGGTTGGGGATTTTTGGTTTGTAGAAATAATACAATCAGTATTTCAGTGAGGAGCAAGGGCGGGGGGGCCCAAAATATTCCTGTTTAGGGCCCGCACTGGGCTAGCACCAGCTCTGAGAACATAGCTGCTATATGGACTCGTGGTATGTGAACTTGTCATGAGTTGGAATCACTAAGGGGAACATTTAAATAAGGAGGCATCATTCCAGTCCAGATGACCTGGGAGCATTGAGGGCACAGAATTAACAGACAAGTTGTTCTAGGTGTGAAGCAACATAATGTGAGAGCACTGCCTGAAATAATATAGTACATCCAAAATACATCCACATAATCCTTATACTGGTGTAACTCGTTTCAGAACAGAGTTATATCACTTTCAAAGCAAATTAAAATGGGATAAGATGCCAGATAAACTGAAAAAATAACTTGTGTCCACACAAGAGAGTTTGTCAGAAAACTCAAGTTATACCAAAAAAACAAAACAAAGCTCTCCCGTGTAAAAAAGGCTTAAGTCAATCTCATACTTATTATCTGTAATAACAATAGGTACAAAAATTCAGACAGAAATGCGAAACCATCTTCTCCTCGGGCCATAACTATTTTTATAAGTGTGGTGACAGACAGGTCTTAAGGAAAGCAAAAGCTGCATGTGAAAATAATTTGAATTAGTACCTTGCTCTTATTCTTTTGCTAACCTGCATGATGTTTGCAATTTGTAATGACTGACAAAGCATATATAATTTTACTGATAATTTAAGAAAAATATTAAGCCTACTTGTGACTACTTCCTATTGTATGCATTATTCAAAATCAGTGAGCCTGTTCAAAGCAATAAAAACAATGATGGGTAACTAAGAAGGCAATGTAATGTTTGAAAAGTTTCAGTTCTCTGTAAGGACAGTCACTGACAAACTATGGCTCAGCCCCATAAACAATTATTCACACAAGTAGTCCCATTGAAGTCAGTGGGATTACTTCCGTGAGGAAGGGTTCCAGGGATGAGCCCTATACTCTCAGCATCCCACAAGGAAGATGGAATTTGGCTGCTTCATGACACTTTTATGAAGCCAGTTTTTAGATAACAGTTTACTGGTTTTTGACTACTGATTTGTTAAAGGACTCTTAAATGTTCTCCTTCCAGGAAGTTTTTTCACAGGAACATAGGAATTGCCACCTTGGATCAGACCCAAAGCCCATCTAGTCTAATAACCTGTCTCTCATAGTGGTCAGTACTAGATGCATTAGAGGTAGGTTAAGAACCCTCTAGGACAGGAGTCTCAAACTCAAATTACCATGAGGGCCGCATGAGGACTAGTGCATTGGCCCGAGAGCCGCATCACTGACCCCGCACCCTCGCTGCCCCCAGCCCCACCCCCACTCCACCCCTTCCATTAGGCCCTGTCCCTTCTCTGCCCCTTCTCCGCCTTCTCCCCTGAGCGCGTGGCTCCCCACTCCCTCCCAGAAACCGCGAAGCCGCCAGACAGCTGTTCTGGCGGCGGAACTTCAAAACGTAACTCGGGGGGGGGGGAGCGCACACGGGGAGCCCTGCGGGCCGCAGGGAAGCACGCCAGCGTGTTTGAGAACCCTGCTCTAGGAATAGTAGCTGTGGGATAATCTCTCCCCCACGGCCCCCCACACGCACCCCGCCCCAGGTCTCATCCTGGTGAGTTAGGCAATGTCTTCTGCTCGATAGGTATACCTGTACTGGCTTTATTCTAACTAGCACAGTTAAAAATAGTAACAAACATGTGGAGACACTGGACAGGTAACCAACATGAGTATGTACATACCCAGGGTTCCAGGTGATCTTCTACAATCCACACTACTGCCAGTGCCGCCCTGTCTTCACTGCTATTTTTAGCCATGCTATCTAAATTAAAGCGCAGTAATGTCTACCTGAGCTGCAACCACAGCTTCAATTGCACATCTACTGCAGCGTAAACACAGCCTTTGAAATTGGCCTATGCCCTGAAGCACAATATTCTTCACGAACATTATGTTGCCATTAATTAAGACAACTCTTAATATTTTTGAATTCATACAAATATCCAAAAATGTTTTACAACCTGAAGTGAAGAATTTAACAATGATTTCCTGCAGTAACAGGTTCCACAGTCTAATCACGTGTGCAAAAATATTTCCTATCAGTTTTGAATTTTCCACCTTTTTATTTCATTGAATGTCCACTTGTTATTCTGTCATGAGACAGGAAATTTCTAATCTACTTTTCCTGTACCAATCATTATTTTAAATTTTATCTTGTCTCCTTTCTACAGTAAACAATCCCCAGCTTTTCAATCTCTCTTCACAGGAGTGCGTGGCCTTGCTCAGATAACTTAATTTATCCTGCACTTCTGTTCCCTGGCTGTAAAATGATGATAGTAGCTCTTCCCTGCCTCACAATGGGGTAGTGAGGAAGAACTCACTATTGCTTGTGAGGTGCTGAAAGGCTACAAAGCAAAACAGAATGTTGAGAATCATCAAGAAAGGGATAGATAATAAGACAGAAAATATCATATTGTCTCTATATAAATCCATGATACACCCACATCTTCAATACTGCATGCAGATGTGGTCGCCCCATCTCAAAAAAGATATATTGGAATTGGAAAAGGTTCAGAAAAGGGCAACAAAAATTATTAGGGGCATGGAGCGTCTGCCACATGAGGAGAGATTAAGAAGACTGGGACTTTTCAGCTTGGAAAAAAAGACTACTAAGGGGGGATATGATAGACGTCTATAAAATCATGACTGGTGTGGAGAAAGTAAATAAAGTGTTATTTACTCCTTCTCATAACACAAGAACTAGGGGTCACCAAATGAAATTAATAGGCAGCAGGTTTAAAACACAAAAAGTAATTTTTCACACAATGCACAGTCAACCTGTGGAACTTCTTGCCAGAAGATGTTGTTAAGGCCAAGACTATAACAGGGTTCAAAAAACAACTAGATAAATTCATGGAAGACAGGTCCATCAATGGCTACTAGCTAGGATGGGCACAGATGGTGTCCCTAGCCTCTGTTTGCCAGAAGCTGGGAATGGACAACAGGGGATGGATCACGTAATGATTACCTGTTCTGTTCATTCCCTCTGGGACACCTGGCATTGGCCACTGTCAGAAGACAGGATACTGGGCTAGATGGATCTTTGATCTTGACCCAGTATGGCCGTTCTTATGTACAGCAATTAGAGCCATGTAAGCATCCTCTGTATGGCATCCCCACCCATTAAAGTAGGCATTAGTAACAGATATGAAGCGTGCCCAGTGGCTATTGTGATAACAAGAGGTGTGCATGAATTGATTTCTCTGAATGCAGAGAAGACCTTCACTTTCATGGAGGCTTCATTAATGATGAAGTTTCCCACCTGGCAGTTTAAGTTGTTAGCTATGAATGGCTAGTCCTACAAACACTGACTATTTAACAGTGCTGGTTAAGAATCACGGTCATAGAGATAGATCCCAAAGTTAAGTTTTGTTTAAACACAATGTCTAATATGGTGGAAAATTGATGTTTTATTTAAACACAGTAAACATAGTTTTGAATTTAAACATTTGATTTGGCATAGAGACACCACCAAAACAACAAGCAGGAATTTGCTCTGTTTGTACAGTGTTCGCCACTAGTCCGCAGAAGCTACCATAATAAACATGATTAATAACAACACAAAATCTGTGGCAGAGCCAGGAACTGACCCCAAACAGCCTGAGAACCAGTCCAGTTCTTCCTTGCCCAGTCCCTGGGTCACTGCTTTCCCCAGCAGAGTGAGTTTATGTACATATGTACACAATCACACCCACCCCAGCCCAAAATACATTGATCACTCCTCCCCTTCCCCCACAGCAGTGCTCTCTGGCGCAATTCTTCCCTCCCTCCCAATGATCTCTCCTATCCCCTGCCCCATACAGTGATCACTCCTCTCCTACCCCATACAGTGATCACTTCTCCCCTTATGCCCCCCACTACAGTCACTCCTCCCCTTACCTGCCCCCATACTATGGTCATTCCTCCCCCTGCCCAAACTATGGTCACTCCTCCCCTCCCACACAGCAGTGCTCTCTGGCGCAATTCTTCCCGCCCTCCCAATGATCTCTCCTATCCTCTGCCCCATACAGTGATCACTCCTCTCCTCCCCTACCCCATACAGTGATCACTCCTCTCCTCCCCTACCCCATACAGTGATCACTTCTCCCCTTATGCCCGGCCACTACAGTCACTCCTCCCCTTACCTGCCCCCATACTATGGTCATTCCTCCCCCTGCCCAAACTATGGTCACTCCTCTCTCCCCCCCCCCCCCCCCGCAGTGGTCTCTTCCGCCCCCCCATATACTGATCACTCCTCTCCTTACCCACCCCTCATGCAAGGTCATTCCTTCCCTCTCCATACACTGACCATGCCTCCCTTTCTCCCCGCCCCCCCAGCAGTGGTCACTCCTCCCCTCCCCTTCAGCAGGGATAATTTCTCCCCCCTCCCCCAACAGAAGTCTCCCCTCCTCAATGTCCCCTCCCCCCAGCCAGCGGTCACTCCCCTCCCCCCCAAGCCTTGCCCGTCCCTTACCGAGGCGCTGCTCCGCTGGGCGCGGCGGGTGTTTGAGCGCCCCGAGTGCGGGCGCCCGCAGCAGGAGGAGGAGGAGGAGGAGGAGGGCAGGGACCAGCGCACAGAGCCGGAGCCTCATGGTCCGAGCGTGGCTCCCGCTCACATCGGTCCGGGAAGCCTCCTCTGCACCCGGGGACAGGCTCCGCCGCAAGGCGCCTCCCTCCGCTCTCCGCCGGCTCCCACTGTCAGCGTCCGACCCGCCACCCCCAGGGCCCACACCCGGAAACCCGGCTGTCCGCGGAGCATTGTGGGTGCAGCGGGGCCGCCGCCATCTTGTCCCCGGGCCGGGTCGCGCCCGGCGTGGGCGGGGAGCGGGTCGCAGCCCCCGCAAGGGACGTGCCGTGGCGGGAGGGGTGCGTGTGACGCCGACGTGAAGGACACACACGGCGAGCGAGTGAGGGCGCTGCCGGCCCCCGCCCGGAGAGAGGGGCAGACGCAGGGGGATCCGGCCCCTCCCATGGGGAGCCTCGCCCCAGAGTGCCACGGCGTCCCCGACGCGCCCCTTTCGGGGGGAAGCTCCGCCCGGACAAAAATGAGCTGCCGGGGGACCCCAACCGCGTGGCTGTGCTTCAGAGGGTTAGCACACTGTGCCCTCGGCGTAACCGTGTATGATGTGTTAACTCGTCCCAAATCATGGCCCAGTATTGGGGTGAAAACACAGGTTGGTGTCATCCCACTGCACTGCAAGCCGCAACCAGGATTTGGGGACATAGGACCTGCTCTACTAGATGGGAACCACAGGCCATTTAGTCTGGTACCACCTCTCCAGCAGTGATGAGTACTGTGGTGTGTGGGGTAAAAAATGAAAGCCAAGGGACAGGTGGGCAACATGACAGTGTGCGGCCTTCCAGGAGCCAAGACATGATGTCATTCTAACATTGGATACACTTCTGAAGTCAATGAGGAAGGATCCCTTGGTGATAGTTAAGGATACGAGTCTATCACAGATTCACTCAGCTCCAGCCAGTGGCCTGGACCTCTGGCCCAGCAGCAGCCCGGGGTGGCGCTCAGGCCACCCTGCAGTGGGAGGGTCTGGGGCTTGCTGGGGCAAGGGGTCGGGCAAGCGGCCCGGGGCGGAGCAGGGGAAGGCTCAGCTCTGGAGGGGCCAGCAGCTTGTCCCGGCGCAATCATAGGACATTGATTTGGTCTAAGTTTGGACAATAAAACTGAATAAAAGAGACTGGGCTCACCATGTGTGTCCTTCATGTCAATGTCAGACCTCCCTCCCCCCACGGCACGTCCCTTGCGGGCTTTTCCATTCAAACTTCTGTGATATTCTACAAAGTATTCTACCCCTACATTGATTTAGGAGTTTCTCAAAACAAAATCATTCATATAGGGAAGGCTTCAAGTTTGCACAACATAAGGGAAGATTGGACACAGTACTGAGAACAGTTTTAGAGAATTAAAAGATATGAGATTATCAGATCTGTATAGTCTCATCTCTTGATTGCATTAGACAAGGTCAATCCTTCTCTTTATTGATACGGACTTGGCCTACTATGGACTAATGAGATCTGGAGTCTCTGTAAACTAGCAATCCCTAATTGCTAAAGGATATACAAGGAAGTTTCCCAGAACTTCTCTGTTTCTTTCCTGCTTCCTCTTTTGCTCTCCTCATGCCTGAAAGTAAAGACTCTAAAGCTCATGGCATTATAAAGGTATAGTAAAACCTGAAAACTTGAGTTACCTTCTTGTTAATAAATACTTCCCTCAATACTGTTTTCCTGAACTTTATAAGTGATCGAACATTTTACAATGTTAATTTTGCACTATTTTGGGCAATTATTGTAGTATTGTTTCTATAAGGATATATACTCCTTTCCCCTCAGTTCCCCCACCCCCACCCCGCTCAGCAAGACAGAAATTTGGTCATAACCCATTAAATCTATTATTCCTTATTTTCTAACCCCCAAGGACTTTCATGATCTTCGAGGACCAAGTTGATGCATTGAAACTGCCTTACCAAGCCTTCCAAATCAAGCCTGAAACACCAATACTACTATAATACATGCAGGAGCACAGAGAAGTGGGCTGATGTGACAGAGCTACTAAAAATAACAGCCTGACATTGTGACTTCAAGAAAATATAGTGATGCTCTGGGAAGTTTGACTGAAACTATAGCCACATGCTCTACAGCATCTTCAAAGCTCTTCCAAATTAATCTGCCTGGAGCGTGAGTACATTACTGTGAAGTAGTTGTCCTGTTAGGATCTTTTCAAGGGACAAAGTAATTCTTACTGTCCATACTTTCTGTCCTAAATTCCCTATTTTTCACATCAACCAGAAGACAACGCTGCATCCTTCTGTCTGTTCCTTTCCTACGCCAAAGAAAGATGACTGCACCTTTGTTTAGAAGACCATACATATATAATTAGCAAGGACCAATGCCTCTATCTGTCTGATAGACTTTTGTGCTGCTGGGAATTGATTAAAAAAGCCTGACTTCCCAAAGCTTTCTACCCTGTTAGAGCCAATCAAGTATTAAAGAAGTCTACCATTTAGGGGTTAAAGGCATGTCCAGTCCAAGAGTGCGGGAGCAATTTTTATAGTGTAGGTGCTGCTGATGGAAACCATATATTTGGTGTTTGTTCTTATTACTTCAAATCAAGGGGTGCAGCAGCACCCTTACTTCCAGCACCACTGGTCCAGGCTTGAGTTTTCCAGGCTTGTTCTCCTGTTTGGCCGAGATGTAAATATAAAAGGCTTGAGATTTGTTGGGCAGTTCCCAAAGCTCCCTTTCACACCTTTGCAGGCATCCCTGCTAACATGGTTCATGTTTTGACTGTCTTACTTCCAGCCTCGTTTAGATCTTGATCCTGATGTCACAAACACTACAGAGTATTTTGCCATTGATTTCAATGGGAGCAGGATTGGGCCCTTAATAAACATTACCTTAGAAGGCTCTGTGGTCAGAGATAGTATGCAAGGATGAAATATACATATTTTACCTGATAATTATAATTGTATTATTCCCACTATCCTATGGACAAATGTTATATATATTGAAATATAGTAAACCAACACATTTCCTCCTCTATTAGAGGGATCCATCTGGTTTATTTGCTAGCACGCATCTGTGGTAATTCTTTTTGTGGCTGAAAATGCTTTAAAACAGACAAGGACTGAAAATTATTTTAAATTTTTTTAAATATATTCCAATGGTTTCTTTTACCCCTGGGATAGATATCAGTGCCACCGGAAAATGTTTACACTCTTGGCACCAATGCCCTTGCCTTCGAGGTGACATCACCAGAGTTTTGATTGGTTCTATTTTCTCTGCAAGAAAGAATATTCCTATCACCTGAGATAATGTAGAAAAAAACAGAATCTAATTATCAGGTAAGAAATATGTACCTCTTCCAGATGAAAGCCTTTGAGCAGGTTAATGTATCTTCAGAAGATATTGTTGATGATATGAAGACCAACAAGGAGCTATAGAAAGAGGTATGTGGGCTAGGCTCCAGCTGTATGTTTTGAGGTATGAGGAGAGGAGGGAATTAACTAATAGCCACTACACTCCACCTGGCAAAGAACTTAATTGGACGGATTTGCCCATATGAAGATACCAAAAGAACCCAGGAATCAACCCTACTCAGCATGTTTTTGCCATTTATTATGTTTCCTACCCATGACTGAAAGTATAATGGAAGCATTATAACAGCAAATGCAGCCTTATAGGCCAAATCCTAAAATCGTTACTGACTTCCCAGAGACTTCAGAAGTGAGGTTTATTTGCGTGAGTAAGGTTTCAGGGTTGAACTCTTGAATTTTTCCCAACAGGATGCACTGACAAGATGGGATGTAAGTGTAAATAGAGACTTTAAAATGCCATGAAAAATCAATTTATTGAATAGGAGGCAACCTCGATTGCTAAGAAAAAGAAAAGTGTGTGAGCTAAAAAAGGGCTGTCAGAATGGAGTCATGTTAAAGTTTCATAACTAATGAAAATATACCAAAATTGTTGAGGCTGTGAATTAAAAACCTCCGAAGGCAGGAGAGATTTCCAATATGGAATATAGATTGTCAGTCTTAGACTTCTATGTTTTGTGTTATTCGTTGTTAGAGTTGTAGTAGATTTTGTAAACTCAAATACAATATTACAAAGTCTTTAATGGTAACTTTAAAACAATTGTTTTAGGATGCTAGTCAGCATGCTACCTTTTCCACATAACTGAGATTCTATTCTAATGGCTGTAGATTTCTTTTTAAGTAAAATAAATTCTTAATGATTTTAAGAACACACAAAAAGGAATACTGAAGAGAATGTAAGTACAACATATTACAACAAATCTGGGAAAAAAGGGGAAAAGTAAGCTTAAAATATGGAAGGAAATACATAAATTAATATGAAAAAGAAATATCAGATGCAACTAACTGACTGAGGTAGGGCAAGAAGCAAGAGCCAAAACCCTATGCTCCTTACTAAGCGCCCAATTCTGCATGCTCTGCTCTGACCCGAGTCCTTATGCAATTAGTAGGACTAAAGCAAAAAACTACTACTGAGCATAAGGACTTCAGAATGGTGTCCTCAGTTTTTACACTGTTATCTCTGGGAGTTTGCCTAAATAAGGACTTATGGCCCAGTCGTGCAAGCAGCTCCATTCGGATGGACTGTGGTCCCTTCATAAATGTATGCTGTGTGCTTGAAGTGGCTGAAGAGATCCACCTGTGCTGAGTTCTGTGCAGGATCACAGCCTTCGTGTGGGCTTAAAAAGTATTCTGCTATGCTGGTGTGAACAGGCTGCAGGAGAATACACCTGCATAAGAGGCCAGCTGCACAGCAGGATCTATGCCTCTCAATCCAATCTGGGTAACAAGTATAATAATCCAGGGGAGGCAGCCTCCCCTAACCCAGGCCAAGGCCCTGCCCTCGCTCCCCCTCTCCCCTGAAGCTGGCGGGAGCTCAGCTCCAGCAGGCAGCCTGGAAGCTCTGGCCGGCAGGCGGCTTAGGACATTGCTTAGGCTGGCCGACACAGCTGGGACGGCTTAGCCAGCATCCCAGGGCAGCTGAGGCAGGCGGGCTGGTGCTTGGGCTGGCTGACATGGCTGGGGCAGGCTTGCACTACTTGCAGGAGTGACCCCAACACACTCCCATTTCTGAATTTCCTCAACATGGTCTGCCCTGAAATGTCCAGCCCTCTCCTGGAACACTCAGAGGAGTAATAAGACCCATTACTCTTTTAAAGAGACAAAAGCACAGCACCTTGTTGCTTTACCTGGAGTTAGCAATCACTTCAATTCAAACACAGCACTGGGCTGGTTTAAATTAAAATAAAACAAGTTTACTAACAAAAAAAAGAGATTGTGACTGAGTTCAAGCGCAAGGGATAAAGACAAAAATGATCACAAGCAAATAAAAGTAAAATACACTTTCTAATGGCTAAGACCTAACTTTACAAGCAACAACCTTAGTTCAAGCTAGGTTTTTTTACCAATCTTTTTCTTTTCCAGCCATGGCTGACTTTCAGTCAGGACCTTCCACAGAAGTACAAGTGTCAGGATTCCCTTGTCTTCCTAGGTGAAAAATCTTTGTCTAAGCAGGTTTCTCATATATATCCAGTTCTCAGAGACGTCAAACCCTGTAGCTGAAGGACCCATCTTTTTCCACTTGCAAGAGCTCTGGCCTCTTGTGTCTGTCCAGTGATGGATGTCAAGATGTAGTCTTCTTTCTCCTTATATCTTCCCAAACTCATTGTTTTGTCCCCAGATTCAGGGTTATCGTGTGTTGTTCTTCCCTTTTTTGGGGCTTCCCGTGCCCTGCTGATTTGTATGTCAGTTAAGCTTCCATTGTTTTTGGTCATACCCTGCTTAATTTCATTGGAGATAACTGCCTTCCCTCCTGTCTGGGTGAAAACCTGTGTTTGGTCACCAACTTTAAAGCATAATATCAGTGAGTATTCATAATGCCTCAGTTTTAATACATACATTTTACAATTATATTAATCACCAGTGCATCATTAGCTTTCATAAAAGACCTTAACTGACACTTTTATAATACTGTATACAATCAGTTGATTCGATTACTTATTTCAGGGCCAGACCCCTTCTCTTTATAGTTAAGAGGCTCTCTCCCCCACTTACTAGATAGATGGCTTTGTTTACCCTTTTATGGAAACGTGCCTTCATTGTCTCTGCCTGATGACCAGGCTGGCCAGCCAAGCAAATACATATTCCATTGTCCAGTGCAGACTGGGCTTATGCACTGAGTGCCAAACACGTTAAGAACATAATTCTAGCACATATCCATAACTCTTTGCACAAACCCCATATATAGATCATGCAAGAATATTAATGATCAGTGAGCTATTCGTTTTCCAAAGATGTCTTATATGCTGCTTTTTAGTTACAGATTATGACAACAGGGCGTTAGATGTAATGAGTATGTCAGGCCTGACAAGATAATTGAACCACCAATGGGCCTCACCTCTCTTATTACTCATACATTGTCCCACTAGAGCCTCTCTTTGGTTAGTCCAAACTTCTTTTTTTTTTTTTTTTTTTTTAATTCCACTGGCAGATCTAAGAACCTTGCTAAGTCGTCAGGTTCTAGGATCCTACCAGAAATGCAGAGCTATCCAGGCACCAGTCTAGGTGTGTTCTAAGATACAAAAGCATTTGAGGTGTCCGAGGCACTGAAAATTAGGGACAGGGAGGCCTTACAGGGGAACGCCCTAAAACAGCTAAGTGCAGGGGAAAGCTTAGGCTGAGGATTATGTTTCTCATTGTTTAAGTTAACAATAAAAGCCAACTCCAGAAAATAGGTAAATTTGGATCACATGCAGTATATGGAGCAGGGTGGAAATACCACCTGAGTACAGTATCTTTGGGTTTCAAGATCACATTAAGAGTCAACAGTGATGGTTCTGCTAAGGCTATAAGTGCTGTTTTCTTATCCAATAAAGAAGATCACTTTGATCTTTTGGATCCAATTTCTTTTTATATATCTTATTTTGTATATTTTAGGAAGAAATGGTTACTCATCCTGTGCCATAACAATGTTTTTTTGAGATGTGTCCCCCTATGGGTGCTCTGCTCTAGGAACGCTTGCACCCCCTGTGCCTTTGATCGGAGATTTCTCATAGCGGTGTCCGTTCAACCTGTGCATGCATGTTACTCAGTCTTGTGCACCGTGCTGTTGTATATAGCGCTGTGCAGGAAAACTGCTCTCAGTTCCTTCTCTACCACAGAGCTCCATACCAGAGAACGCCAAAGCCAAGGGGAAGGACAGTGAGTAGTGGACCACGCAAAGGGGGACACAACTCGAAGAACCACAGTTACTGCACAGTGTGAGTAATCATTTCAAGTAGTATCCCTGTGTGTGCTCCACTCTAGCTGACTATCAAGCAGTTCCCTCAAAAGAAGAAGGGGCGGGGCTTCAAAGTTGAGTCCAGTTTCGAAGAAAATGTAGCCATGCCAAATGCAGCACTGGAAGCAGAGTCGTGAATTATTGCATAATGCTTAGCAAATGTGTGTATAGAGGCCCAAGTTGCAGCTCTACGTGATGGGGACTGTGGCAAAGCAGAGGAACCACCCACCTGCACAGAAGGGGCTCAGGAGATGATTTTCTGCTGTATAAGAACACTTCTTTTACTTCCTCTGAAAGGTCATTTCTAATCCTGTGAACCATCAATCAGCTATGCTTTAAGGCAAAGAACTCTAAGATTGGGCTGAATAATCTTCCTGGGAGAGGAGACTAGTGGGGCGTGGAGAGTGATTGGTGAGTAAAACAGCCAGTTGAATCAGGTAAAGAAACCATGTTTATCTGGTCCAGATGGGGGAATAGCTCTGGCTTTGTCCTGTTTTATTTTGAGTAGAACTTTAGATATGAGAGGAATCAGGGGAACACATACAGTAGACCCGGCGACCACTGAAGGTGAAAGGCATCTCCCAAAGATCCAGTGACCCAGATCGCCTCTGGAGCAGTGTTGGGTGCATTTCTTATGTCACCAAGGTGAACAGGTCTATTTGAGGCTCTGCCCTATTGCCAAACTGTGTGGTGTAGTATGAGGGAATCTATTTCCCCACTCGTGGTCTTGAGAGAAGGGTCTGCTGAGTGTGTCCACAGTCACATTCTGTACTCCTGGAACATCAGCTGCTGTGATGACGATCTGATTGCATATACACCAATTCCAAAGCATGATAGCCTTGGCACAGAGGGAGCAGGATTTGCCCCTCCTTGTTGGTTGATATAAAACATGCGTGACATATCTGTCATGACCTTTATGTGTTTGCCCCTAATAAGTGGTAGAAATTGGAGACAGAAGTATCTGATGCCCTGAGTTCCAGAAGGTTGATGTGCAGAGTGGTTTCTTGAGGTGTCCACCTGCCCTGGGCCATGTGGTTGTCTAGATGTGCTCCCCACCCCAAACAGGGATGCATCCATCCTTATAACCATCTCTGTGGAAGGGCAGGTGAAAGGGACTCCTGCACAAACCTTGTGAGGATATTTCCATCAGTTGACAGATTCCTTTATGAAGGTGGATATGGAAAGTAGCATAGTTAAACTGTATTGATTCAGTGAATAAATAGTCCTGAGTCACCCTCAAAGGCATCACATTTGCAGTCTTGCATGGTCTGTAATGAAAATACCAGTTGCCATATGCCCCAAGAGCTGAAGATAGTTCTTGACTGGGGTTTGAGGGCTGATCTGGATCATGTTGACTGTTTTGGACAAGGGCACGAATCTGCATTGGGAGGTAGGCTCTTACCACTGTTAAACTGAGATGAGCTCCTATGAATTCTAACTTTTGCACAGGGGGCAAGGTGGATTTTTGAATGTTCAATTCTAGGCCTGCAGGTCTATGGATTCGCAAGTTGGCTGTGAAGTTACATCCAGAGAGCCACCTTTCAGAAGCCAATCATCTAGGTAAAGGAACAGCCACTACTACTGATATGTCCTTTGAAAAGACCCTTGGGCCCTGAAGTTCTTGAACATGCGCAGAGATTCATCCATGTTGTCAAACAATTTAGTACCATCAAAGGGGAGGGTCCTGGATGGTATTTTGGAGTTCCTTTGGAAATCCTGACAGTGGGAGCCAGGAGGCCCTCCTCATAAACTACTGCTGTAGAAATAAAATGTGTAGCAGTGTCAGCAATGTTGAGGGAGGCTTACAGAGATCTTCTGGTGAGCAACTGACCTTACACAATAAATTGCCTGGACTTGCTCTTTATGTTTTGCTGGTAGATGCTCAATAAATTAGTTCAGCTTGATATAATTTGTATGATTGTATTTTGCCATTAAAGTCTGGTAGTTGGTGATTCTGAATTGCTAAGTAGATGTCAAATACAATTTTTTACCAAACAGGTAAAGGAGCTTATGATCCTTGTCCTAGAGCGTGGATTTAGTGTGGTGTTGCCTCCCACATTTGTTAACCACGTTGACAACCAAAGAGCTAGGAGAGGGATGAGAGAATAAAAATTCTGAGTCCTTAGATGGAACATAAATATTTCTTAATCTGCTCTCTTGCATGTAGGTGGAAATGTGGATGGGGTGTGCCAGATAACGAGGCCCTACTGGACCTTGCAAAAGTTAACAGGCAAGGCAATGCAGGCAGATGAAGTCATATGAAGGATGTCAAGCAGTTTATGATGTGATTCTTTGACCTCCTCAAAAGGGATCTGCAAAGAATCTGCATTTCTCTTGACAAGGTCCTGAAACTGCTTGAAATCATCTGCCAGGGGTGAAGGAGGTGGCATAACCACTTGATCTGGGGATGAAGAACAGATATTGGGTGATGGAAAGACATCTTCATCAGCCTCAGCTCCTATTCCTCAAAGGTTTTTTCCTGAAGTTCCTGTGTCCTAGAGAGGGAGGGGGAAGAAGGTTGTCTCTCTCTGTGGTGGGTGAGACCCTAGAGAGAATTGATGGGGATAGGCCGCCCAAAGGTCCCAGTATTGCCAAGGAGGTGGTGCATATGGCATGGGTGGAGGCATACCAGCAAGATGGTGGTTGTGGCTGTCTCTTATGAGTGACACTAATCTCCTCAGGAGACCTCTGGAAAAGAGCCTATATAGGAATGAAGAGGAGAGCCTTGCGCCTCTATTTGGGAGACCAAGGCAAGATCTTCACCAAAATCCTCTTCCAAATCACTCTGTAGCTGGAGCATGGGAAGAAACATAGGGTGAACCATCCGGGAAATATGAGATTCCCTGAGGCAATGGATGCACCTGGAGTGTCTGTCACTCACTGAAATTGCCTCCTGGCACAACAGGCAAAGTTTGAAACTAGGAGAACTGGGCATGCCCTTTCAGTAAAGAAAAACCTCCCAGGAGCAGAGAAATGATCTAAAAACTACTACTACTAAGTACTAAATACTAACTACCACTAAGAACAACTATAATAAACTAACTACTAAAAGAGCTAATGGGACACACTTGACGTAAAACTTAACGTTGATAAGTGCTAAGGCTCCTTCTCAGGCCCAGGAGGTTGAGAAGGAACAGATGGTGCATCACCCACGCCGTGCAGTATGTCCCATTAAAGAGTCATCCCCCTGTACACAGAGGGACATTCCAGTAATTTAGAGCTCGTGTAGTAGCTTCCATGTCATAATTCTACCAGGCTACTAGTGCAGGAGGTAGGGGTGGGGCGGGTGGAGCAAAGAGTCAGGGGAAAAGGGTTATGACTGCAGATACAGTAAATGGGGATGGCTAGGACATAGGGTAACATCCCTCAGAGGCTGTTGGAAGCCAGCACAGCTGTGAGCGACACCACTGAAATGCAGCCACCTCTGGCAGAGACAGCGCTTCAGTGAAGACCTCTAACAGATTTAAAAATATTAAAGTTAATGTTTAAAATCAAATTTACACAAGTTAAGAAGGAAGGCACTGTACATCTGGGTACTACAGTAGTGACATCACTAAAGATAATATCAGGGCAGGCTCCCATAGTTGTTAAAAATGAATCTTTTTACGGCAAGCTTGTCAAGCAGAATACAGCTGTTTTGTGCTGCTGTGCACAAAAGCCAGCTCAACCAGCTACCTAGTGAGTCTCCTGGGGTAGAACAGAGCTGGGACACCCCGCCCCGCATGCTGCCACCAACCTACTCTTGGCCTGCAGGGCATGGTGGTGGTGGTGGTAGGGGATATGGCCACAGTGCTGCTGCACTCCAAGAATCCCTGACTTCAGAACAGTTGTTTTGGGGGCATATGGGCATAATTTAGAGCATCCCTGAGCCTGCTACTGAAAGTTATGAAGAGCTCTGGTGCAGCTGAGGACCTATTCCTTAGTATCTATGTGACGCCGATGGGAACATGGTTTTTAAGGTGTCAGCTTAAAGACTGACCCATGCACAGAAAATTGTATAGTATTCCATTAATCGGTCTGAAAAGGTGGCTGAGTCAAGCATAGCTGTTGCTGGTTTCTTATGCAATGAGCTTTCCATAACATTTTGAATGTTCAGTCATGTGCCTGCATGACTAGACATAGAATCATCAACTTTAATGGAAAAAGACAAATTAGGTCATCTAGACCATCATCACTGCCAGGGCAGGATTGCTCCCTAAAGTCGATCGCTTCCCCCACCCAGTTATCTTTCCAGCAGTCTTTTACAAGATGGAAAGCAAATTCAGATTTCCATTTGAATTTCATAACTGGAAGTTTTGAGAACATCTACTTTTTTCAAAGTTACTCTGATAAAAGTGCTAATATGGTTTAAAGAGAGCTAAACCCTCAAAACTAACTGAAATTTTAAATACATGAAGGAAAAACATCCTAACCCTCCCTGTGTCAGAGGAATATTGCAACAGGACTCTGTGTTAGTAAGAGATGTGTGGGTTTTTTGGTGCAGTGTTTAGGAAAATCGGGGACACAGCCTCTTTCTGAGCCAGGAAATTGTTTCTGTGACTCAATGTTACCAGTCAAACAATAGGTTTCCTGCTACAGCATCCAGCAAGTAAAGTATGCTGTTCAGCAAGACACCAGCTTTTGTGAGGCTATTAGCGGGTCCCCATCAGAAGACTCAGTGCTTGTGTAACCCTTCTGCCAGAGTGGTTAACAGCAGCAAAAAAGGGCTGCGGTCAATATAGCTTATGTTCCTCTTGACAGATAACTAAACTGTCTTGAACCCCACCCAGAAACTGGTAAAAACAATTCTCTCTCTCCCTGGGTGCCTCTAACAGGCAGAGCTTCCCCTCTCACAACCACTCCAGAGTATGTACAAACAAGGAAAACTTTATTAGTGGAAAGAACAGTCAAACTTGGGAAAACACAGAAATAGCATAGCTATGCAAATAAAAAATAAAATACACCCTCCTACTAAAGCTAACAGTAGCTCATTTAACATACTTCTCACCCACCAGTGAGAATGTCCTTAACCACACCATTGCCCGTGGGACAATCTCACCAGTGCACCAAACCACACTCATGGGTTGCGTCAGTGAGTAGCAGCAGCCTCAGGGGCCCTTTAGAGCTCAGTCACCAGTCCCAAGGGAGGCACTTGCTTGGTCTCACCTGGAGGTACAACCTGACCCAACTTAGTGATTCAGTCTTGTTAAGTTTCTGGGTAGGCAGGGCTTCACTGGAGTCCACTCAGCTCTCCCGTTGCCCTCTGCATCATCTTTCAGCATGAAGTCCTCACTCTCCATCATTTCTCACTGCAAAATGCTTAGTTTGTGTTAAGTATCAGAGGGGTAGCCGTGTTAGTCTGGATCTGTAGAAGCGACAGAGTCCTGTAGCACCTCATAGACTAACAGACATATTGGAGCATAAGCTTTCGTGGGTGAATACCCACTTCTTCTTAGTTTGTGTTATCCTTTGTTGTATTCTCTCTTGCCTCAAAATCCTCATAGGAAATAAACTAAAAGCACTTAGAACCCTTGAGCAGAGTCCTAGCTGCCTAGAAATGAGAGCTTTCTGCCCCAAGATCAGAAATCTTTCCCTGCTTTCAGCCTTTAAGTAGCCCACTGCCCCCTCCCTACAAAATACAAGTTCGTGTCTGCTTATGGTGACTTCCCAAGGGATCACTAGAAGAATTGTGTGCAAATGAAGCTAAGGTAGCACCTTTCCCTTTTCACCAATAGAGGGAGAGAGAGCTCTTTCCCCTATAGAAATTCCTCTGCATATAACTGGACAGGATACCCTCCCCAGTCACCTTAATGACTAAGCAAATTCATCCACAGATCCTTTTCTGAAGGGAGCAAATAGAACAAAGGAGGAACTGAAATAGATACAATGAATTAGTTCTCTTAAGAAAGCTCTAGAAACAACTCAGAACCAACTCATATGTTCCATTTTCTACTGTGCATCAGATTTTGCTCTCAGGGTACGTCTTCACTACTCCCCGGATCGGCGGGTAGCAATCGATCTATCGGGGACTGATTTATCGCATCTCATCTAGAGCTTATTGGTCCCCAGGAAACCACTTCCATGACTTTTGTTTAAATAATTTTAAAAGGTGTGTTATTTACCAGAGCTGCTTCCTGTACTGTATTTTTGGACCACAATCAGCTATGCTGTCAGTGGTAGTGATACACTCTTGATAAACCACAGAGTGCAAAGTATTTTATTTTTAAGGTTTGAAGAATGGATTGCTATACATTAAGATAGTTACTCTTGTTTGAGGTTTTTACATTCTGATTGTGGAGGAAGAGGTGTACCGTGACACCTCTACATGCCACATTTAGGGTGATAAAAGTGAGCCCATACCAGTAAAATGTGAGAGAGGAATCCCCAATATCCTGGATGTTAACACTGAAATCAGGAATTTTAGCAACTGCACGAAATTTCCCATCATCTCACAAAGCCACCATTCAGTGGCTTCTCCAGCTTCCTGTACACCATCCACCTCTCATCTGGAAATGCAAAAGATTACAGTTGCAATAGCCCATGAGCACTCTCTCCCCACCCACAGCCCAGCAGGACAATCTTTAACCGTAAGTCCAGGCCTTGGAAGGTTGGTCTACGCTGCATTTAGGAATGAGCCTCCCAGCCTGAGTACAGACTTGTGGTAATAGGGCTCAAGCTAGCATGTTAACAAATCACAGTGTGTGTCTTGTGGCTGTGAGACACCCTAGGTTTAACACCGAGCTCCAGCCCAAGCCACAATATCCACACCGCTATTTTCAGTGTACTAGCTTAAGCCTTATTAGCGTGAGTTTGTCTACATGGGCTATGAAGCGCCATCCCAGCTCCCTGGCAGGAGGATAGAGTACAGCTGGAGAGGAAAAAGAAGCAAGGTTAAAGGACAGCTGGAAATGTACAGAAACCTCAACTTTAAATACTTAATCATGACTATTGCCTGTAACTGGCAAAGATTAGACTTGAGGCACACTGGTAGTTACCAATTTAAAGATTCTGCCACTGAAAGCCTGGGAGGACGATCTTTGCCAAGCTAGAGTCTCCACAGAAGAACATAATTTGGCAAAAGTACAAAACTGGTACTTGTGCCTCACCCTTCCCCACACTGACATCTTATTCATCTGAACATGAGCCCCAATTGTTATTGTGGCAGCCTTCAATCGATCATGACATCTTATATTCACACACAAAGGGGGGAGAGGGGAGAAGTAACTTCTGAAGTTGCAAGTCTAGGACTTCATTTGCAGACTGATGAACTTGAAGTTCCAATTCCACCAACACCAAATATTAGCAAACTTGCCAGTAGAAAAGCATTGGCTGCCAATCAATATATAGTTGGTCATGTTCCATCTCACAAGAAATAGGCTGTTAAAATTGGTTTGGTTTAGTAATGGGGTCTGTTAGATGGAGAGGAATTTCATGGGGCCTGGGACCCTGCAAGTAACATTTTTAGATCCTTCTACGGCTATTATTTTCCCATTTCAGATAATGGTATTACTAGTGTTATGTTGCAGTCAGCAGATTCATTCAGTGTGCTCCTGGAACTCTTGGCTATTTCAATCGGCCATTTCTTTGTTAATTTATGTTTAGTTTCTTTCTACAAGTCAATATAAACACTTAATTCAAAGCTTGCTCTAGACACCATATGCTGATTTCAACTGTACACTGATGAAGGAAAGGATGGTTCTGAGATGGCAAACTTCCTGCTTGTTTTATCTACAGCTGGTTGTGTAATGAATAGCCAGCCACTGTGCCAGCAAAATGAATGCAATGAAATATTAAACTGAGTTAAAAAGAATAGCAAACATTTTGCTTGAAGTTAATGATTCTGAAAAAAATTAGTACATGGCTGTTGAAAAGTTACTGAATTTTAACAAAGTTACCTCACCAAGATCCTAAGAAATAAATTGAAAGCTTCCTCGTTTCTCTGCTGAAGTGAGTTACAGCATAGATACCCAAATAGATCCAGGAGGAAAACGGGGGCTTAGAATAGAATAACTCTTCTAACCTTTCGTTTATAGTACTCATTTCACTACTTTGGCAGAAAAACCAGGAAAATAAGAGCTCAAGTTTCTTAGACTCCCAAGGAAAAGCTAATTATTTAAATTACTTAAATTATTAGTGCACCAGTGTTGTATAATAAACAGCATTCAGATGAATGAGGAAGGATGGTCTACAAATGAGTGTGTGGTGAAATGGAGCATGTTTGTTGGCTCTGCAGCTTTTAATGAAGTATATTTCCAACTTCTAATCTGTTTACACTTATTCCTTATCTGTTTACACTTATAGAATATGAACTTAATAGTAGCTATACTCCCTTCTGGAATCTTGAATTGTTTGTTGGTAGTTAATGTCTAACCGCTGTAACTTGCAGAACTGTCACCTCTTCATATGCAACCCATTAGAAGATAATTTGCAAAGCTTTGGAAGTCTACTGTTCACTCCTGATCTCACTGAAGTGACTGTCAACTGGAGCATCATAGATCAGTTGCCATTGCTTGCATTTTTATACCTCCAAGACTACACCATTAGTCCAAGATAACATTTTCTAGTAATAACTAGTATTCTGCTACATCAAAATGCGACATCAGTAAAAACTTTTGCCCTGTCGCATAAACATTATACTCAACAGCAGCAGAAACTAAGCAACAAGTGAAAACAGAACCACTGCATTTCATGCTGAAGCTATGACAAAACCTGTTCAGGACGACATACAAGATCCATCTTAACTATGCAGAAATTGCCATATAAAAACACACTATTTTTTATGGTTGATAGATCAAAATCTTCCTTCTATAATTATTTTGAATGATATACGTGACTTGGGCAGAACAAGCCTCAAAAGTTAGTCTACTCCATTTCCCACCCCTGGGCTGGGCTACCTATATAATGAAGTTTCAAGAATACTCCCTCACTTATATGGGAACTCGCTGAGAAATGAGGTTTTTGAACAGTATTACTGACCACAGGAAAAACTGTTACTAACCTTTCTTCTTCAAGATGTGTTGCTCATGTCCATACCACATGCACACCGAATGTGGAATGTGCACCGTTGCCAGAGATTTTTTCCCCTCAGTAGTATCCATCGAGCTGGCTCTAGTGCCCTCTGGTACAGCACGCTTATAAGGAGCACTGCTGGCCCTGTATTCTCAAAGTTCCTTCTTGACGGCTAACTCCGATAGAGAGTCAGGAGAGTGGGTCACGGAATGGACATGAGCAAATTTGGAATAGAAAAGGACCAGTCTATAAAAGTGGGGAAATGAGGACAACCCAGGGAATTACAGACCGGTCAGCTTGTACCCAGAAAGATAACAGAGCAAATAATTAAGCAATCAAGATAGTTTTGCATGGGTTTGTCAAAAACAAATAATTTCAAACCAACCTGATAGATGTATTTGACAGGGTAACAAGCCTTATGGATTGGGGGTGGGGTGGGGGTCAGAGGAAAGCGGTAGATGTGGTATACCTGTACTTCAGTAAAGCTTTTGAAACTGTCTCGCATGACCGTCTCAAACAAACTAGGGAAATAGATAGAGCTACTATAAGGTGAATGCAAAACTGGTTGGAAAACCGTGGTTCATAGTAATGCTGGAAGGGCATAACGAGTGGGGTCCCGCAGGGATCAGTTCTGGGCCAGTTCTGTTCAATATCTTCATCAGTGATTTAGATAATGGCATAGAGAGCACACTTAAAGTTTGCAGACGATACCAAGCTGGGAGGGATTGCAAGTGCTTTGGAGGATAGGATTAAAATTCAAAATAATCTGGACAAACTGGAGAAATGGTCTGAAGTAAATAGGAAATTCAATAAGGACAAATGCAAAGTACACCACTTAGGAAGGAACAATCAGTTGCGCACACACAAAATGGTAAATGACTGCCTAGGAAGGAGTACTGCGGAAAGGGATCGGGGGGGAGGGGGGGTCATAATGGACCACAAGCTAAATAGGAGTCAACCGTGTGACACCGTTGCAAAAAAAGCAAACATAATTCTGGGATGTATTAGCAGGAGCGTTTTAAGCAAGACACGAGAAGTAATTCTTCCGCTCTACTCTACGCTAATTAGGCCTCAACTGGAGTATTGTGTCCAGTTCTGGGCGCCACATTTCAGTAAAGATGTGGACAAATTGGAGAAAGTCCAGAGGAGAGCAACAAAAATGATTAAAGGAATAGAAAACATTACCTATGAGGGAAGATTGAAAAAATTGGGTTTGTTTAGTCTGAAAAAGAGAAGACTGAGAAGGGACATAACAGTTTTCAAGTACATAAAACGTTGTTACAAGGAGGAGGAGGAGGAGGAATTGTTCTTCTAAACCTCTGAGGATAGGACAAGAAACAATGGGTCTAAATTGCAGTAAGGGAGGTTTAGGTTGAGTATTAGGAAAAAAAACTTCCTGTCAGGGTAGTTAAGCACTGGAATAAATTGCCTTGTTGTGAAATCTCCATCATTGGAGATTGTCTAACCTGCTCTTAAAAAACACCTGTCAGGAATCGTCTAGTTAATACTTAGTCCTTCCATGAGTACGGGGGACTGGACTAGATGACCTCTCAAGGTTCCTTCCAGTCCTATGATTCTATGACTACATCTTGAAGAATAACAGTTATGGAAAGGCTAGTAACTTTTTTCTTTGAGTGCTTGCTCATGTCCATTCCACGTTAGGTGACTCTCAAACAGTACCCAAGGAGGTGGGCTCGGAGTTCATGGACATGCAAATTGCAACACTGCTCTCCTGAACCTGGCGTCATCTTGAGCCTACTGAGTAATGGCGTAGTGGGACCAGAAGGTATGCACTGATGACCAGGGTGCTGCCCTGCAGATGTCTTGGATCGGGACCTGGCCAGAAATGCTGCTGAAGAGGCCTGGGCTCTCATGGAGTGAGCAATCAAGATGGCTGGAGATGGAACGTTCACCTGCTCATAGCATGCCCGAATACAAGAGGTTATCCAGGATAAGATTCTCTGGCTGACACCAGCAGGCCTTTCATCCTCTGTGGCAGAAGCAAAGAGTTGCATAGATCTGCAGAACAGTTTAGTCCTCTCAATGTAGAGGGTAAGGCATGCCTAACATCCAATGAGTGAAGCCGTTGCTCTTCTGAATTCTTATGTGGCTTCCAGAAGAAAATGGTCAGGAAGGCCAGATGCAGGCACAGTTGAAACTTGTTCCTTGAAGAACACCGTGTACAGTGGTTCTGACATAAGGGCCTGGATAATACAGACCCTTCTGGCTGAGGTAATAGTTTTCAGGAAGGAGACATCCCAGGAGAGAAACAGCAGATGGCACAATGCTAGTGGCTCAAAGGGAGGGCCTCTGAGTTTTGATAGGATTAGCTTTAAATCCCACTGGGGAATCGGTTCGTGAACCTGAGGGTAAAGCGTCTCTAACCCTTTAAGAAAGCAGATGGACATCTTGTGAGAGAAAACTTACCTACTGACCACTGGCGGGTGGAAAGCCGGAATTGCTGCTAGGTGTACCTTGATAGATGTGAGGGCCAGACCTTGCTGTTTTGGGCGGAACAGGTAATCCAGTATAAACTGAAGACCAAGTGCAGGTCTACATTACGCGCACGGGGAGGGGGGGGCACGATGTAAGGTACGCAACTTCAGCTACGTGAATAACATAGCTGAAGTCGACGTACCTCACTCGACTTACCTCGCCATGAGGACGCTGCAATGTCGAAGGCTGCCGCTCCCCCGTTGACTCCGCTTCCGCCTCACGTCGGGGTGGATTACCAGAGTCAACAGGGAGCGTGTTCTGGGATCGATTTATCGCGTCTACATTAGACGCGAAAAATCGATCCCCAAAAGATCGATAGCTACCTGCCGAATCGGCGGGTAGTGTAGACTAGCCCCAAGTCTGGAAGAGACCTTGTTGGGAAGACCGTATCAAGAAATGCTTCCACTTGGCAAGATAGGTAGTCCTAATAGACTGCATCCTACTACCCAGCAAGACCTGGTGAACTTGCTCCCAACAGGCTTGCTCCTCCGGGTTCAGCCATGGAGCTTTCATGCAGTCAGGGGAAGGGCCCCAAGATTCAGATGGAGTAAACGGCCGCGATATTGTGAAATCAGGTCCGGGTAGAGTGGGAGTGATAGCGGGGGTGCTACTGATAAGTCTAGCAGTGTGCCAAACCAGTGTTGGCACGCCATACCAAAGCTATAAAAATAACTCTTGCCTTATCCTGTTTGATTTTCAGAAGTATCTCTGAAAGGAAGGCATGTGAAAGCGAGACCGGGCTGTGTCTGTGCAGCAAGCAAATCTGATGGCATTTCCAGTTTTGCCTGGTTGTCAACAGGTCTACCTGGGGAGATCCCCACCTTTGGAAGATGAACCTGGTGACCTCTGGGTGAAGGGACCACTCAGGATGAAAGGAGAAAGATCTGCAGAGGTGATCTGCCAGGCTGTTCTGGGCTCCCGAAAGATGGAAAGTTTCAAGTTGGATTCACTGTGTCACGCAGAAGTCCCATGGTACCGGAGTCAGGGTCTGGTGCTGCACCGAGTGGTGTGGGAGCCTGCCTATCAGAAGCAACCCAGTATGACCAGTGGGACGACAGACCCAGTATTGGGGAAAACCCCGTGTTCCAGAATGGCCATTGCATAAGCCACTGTCCACCTAGCCAGGTACCGGTGGGTACGTGAGATGGATACCGGTGGCGGTTCTTGGGATGGGTGTAGGGCTCCACCTCAGACTCTGAAGAAGAGTCCTCCTGAGGTGACAATGGGGGAGCAGCACCCCTCACTTCTGCTGTTGGGTGCCAAAGGTCCTGGGACCAGTGTTGGACTGGGGACGACCTTGCAGAAGAAAGCAGGGTCAGCTTACCCCTGTAAGGTACCAAAGGTCCCAGTGCCAGGAAGGAGTTTGGGGCACCATGCTCTCTCCTGCTTGTGCTCATCAGAGTGGGTGGTTGTCCCATTGGGGTCAGCGGTACCGGGCCGGATCAGCCCCTGGCAACCGCAAAGGCCTCCGGGGGAGACGGCACTGTCATTCCTCTGATGTCACAATGACTTCCTGGCATCAGTGGCGGGCTCTGAACCGACTCAACATCCCTCTGTGCAGAGTCAAGGGTGCCACTAGGAGACTGGCGGTGGAGTGGCCCAATGCAGGTCACACTCCACTACCCTTCCCCTTCTTTGCCTTTCTTCTACACCTGAGAGCACCCGCTCAGGCAGCTGTTTTTTATATTTCTTCCTCAGCACTGGAGATGGAGAACGGTGCTGGGAAATGTGTGGTGCTGGAGGGGCACTTTGCACCAAGGCCGAAGTGCTTGGTGCTGAATCCAAGCAACTTGGCTCCAACGCTGGTCCACACTAGGGGGGCGGGAAATCGATCTAAGACGAGACGCAATAAATCGATCCCAGAACATCGATAGCTACCCGCCAAATAAGGCGGGTAGTGTAGATGTAGCCTAAGAGTGGCTACCATTAGGATAACCCTCAGTCTAGCCTCTCCATCTTTCTTTGTACAAGGCTTAAAGTCCTGACAAATCTGACAGCGCTCTTACGTGAGCCTCTCCCAGACGCTTCAGACAACTGGAGTGTGGGTCGCTCACTGGCATAGGCTTGCCACAAGGTTTGAAGCTTGAGGACAGGGACATAAGAATAAGATAAGTTAAAAATTAGATCCAGCTACATTGCGCAGGGCTGTGAAAAACTGCGCGCCGAGTACAGTAGTTATGTTGACCTAACCCCTGGTGTAGATGCGGCTAGCTCAATAGACGAATTACTCCGTCAACCTAGCTGCTGCCACCTCTCAGATAAGGGGATTAACTACATTGACAAAAAACCCTTCAGTTGATGCAGGAAGTCTCTATAGTACGGTGCTACAGTGGCACAGCTGCAGCGTTGTAGCTGTGTTGCTGTAGCATAAACATGGCCTCAGCTACCATCTTGCAAGTTTAATTTCTACCTCTCGTACAGAGTTCTCAGCTGGGGGGCAGGGCCCCCCAAGGGGGGCACAGAATTTACTCTGTGGGGGCGTGAGAAGCTTTAGGAAAAAAGGTTCCTGCACATGTTACCCACAGGAAGTAAAATAACTCGCAAAGCTGATTCCTCCAGACGTATCAGGTCCTCATATGATGCTTTGCATTTTGAGATTTCTGTTCAGCTTGCATAGCATTATACAAAGTGGTTGCCATCTGCATGTTAATCCATTTGCTCTGATGTGGTGTGCACATTTAATTACAAGCATTGACCACAATAGCAGTTTTGCTTTTGCTCTTATTACAATGGATCGTTGGTTCTGTTTGAAGCAATGCCTTACTGTTTTTAATATTTAGTGAGTTACAGGTTTGTTTTTTAAAAAATTTGGTAGATATACTTGTGTGGGCATACACACGAAGGAGGAGGGCGCAATCAAATGTTTGAGAACCACTGGTCTAGTAAAATAATGGAGCAAGTGTTAAATCACCAAAGGTCTAAATGGTAGTGAGAAACCATGAGCAAAAAGCAGCATGAGTTTATGTAGGATAATTCTGCCAGACTGCTTTTTCTTTTTTTTGGACAGCAAGACAGTGTTATTGGATTAAGGAAATGAAGTGGATGTAGTTAGCTTTGATTTTAGTAAAGCACTTAATATGGTTAATTAATTCTTGCTTGTTAAGACTGTTCAGATAAGGTAGAAACAGTTGCAAATACACCTGTTGAAAGCTCAGACAAAACAGTAATGATTTGCAGCAATGTAATTAGGTGGGTGCGGAAGGACATGACAATGGGATAACCACATGGATTGGTGTTAGGTCCAGTTTGCAATCAGTGATCTAGTAGAGGGAGTTGAAGAATTTCAAACGTAAACCTACATGGGGAAGTGGAGAAACTGAGGAGAGAAATAGAGACAGTTCAGAAACATGGACAGAAAAAACTTTGACTGTATTTGGAAAATATGCAAGCTAATGCATTAGGAGAAAAAACTAGACAGATTGGATGGAGAAATCTGCAAAGCAGCCATGCTAAAAGTCAAATAGCACAGAGCTAATTAGATGAGTTTAGCATGAGATATAGTAGCAAAAAGACAAATACAATTTTAGGCTGCAGTCTGTCCCCCCCAGAGCAGGAAAATTGTTATTCCTCCGCTGCTGATCAGAGAACTTCAGTAGCAGTGTCCTTTAGACCCGTACATGTGCTGGCCCGCCTCATGCCCCGCCACGAAACTAGTAAGTGTGTGCGGGCTAATCCCCCTCAGTTCCTTCTCTACTGCAGTCATTGACAAGAACTCCGAAGTAGAGGGAAGGAGGATGGGTTGTAGAGCACCCAAAGGGGCACACATGCTGAAGAACCATCATTATTGCACAAGACGAGTAACTTCGAGTAGTATCCCTATGGGTGCCTCACTGTAGGTGACTCCCAAGCAGTACCCCTTCTGGAGGGCTGGGACTTCTCAGTTGGGCCAGTTACAGATGACAGCACTTTGGAGCTGAAGATGACATTGGAGGCGAAGTCCCCACTGATCAGTGTTCTGCAAAAAAAGTGTGGACTGATGCCCATGTTGCCGCTCTACAGATCTGAGATAGGGACATTCTTGAAAAAGGTGACCTTGGGGAGTGTACACAAATAGAGTCTGGAGGGGTCATGTTGCAAAACTGGTAACTGATGCAAGTTGAGACCCACTTGGAGAGCCTTTGGGCTGATATTGCTGAGCTCTGATCTGTCTGCAACAGAAAGGAAAAAGTCTGGGGCACTTCCTGAAGGCCTTTGTCCTGAGCAGATAAAAGGCCAGGGCTCTCCTAGAGTATTCAATAGAGCCTCCCTGTTATCCTGGTGAGGCTAAAAGATACAGGTGGGGTAAAAGATAGGGAGGTTAATCAATTAATTCATGTGAAACAGAGAGGTTACCTTAGGGATGAATTTTGGATGCAACCTGAGCATAACCTTGTCCAGCAAAAATACTGTGGAGCGGGGTGGGGGGAGGATGAGCCATCAGAGCTGCTATCTCCCCTATTCTCCTGGCCAAGGTAATCTCTACCAGAAAGGCTGTTTTCACTGATTGACATACCTAACAGGTGGCCATAAGTTTGAAAGGAGGCTGTGTCAGTCATTTCAGTACCAGATTTAGGTCCCATGTGGGGGTAGGAAGTTGAGGGTGTGGGAAGAGGTTTACTATACCTTTGATGAACCAGTTAGTAGTTGGGTGCAGGTCAACAGGTTGGTGTAAAGCTGTTATAGCATTAGGTGGACCCTGAGAGAGCTTAGAGATTAACCCCTAAAGAGATCTGGACTATGCATAGTCTACAATATGTGAAGAATCACGGCTGTTGGGGAGAGTTGTTGGGATGTGCACCAAATATGGAATCTGGACCATTTTTACACCCCAGTACATCTTGTAAAGGATTTTCTACTGTGTAATAGAACCTCTTGTACCTCCCTTGAACAGGTGCTTTCTTAGAAGGTGGAACCATGCCTTGAGGTAGAGAATCCCCAAGTTGGGATGCAGGAGAGGCTTTCCATTCTGTAAGAGGTGGTGTGGAATGGGCCGGAAAGGGTTCGATGGGCATGTCACAAGCTGTGACAAGTAAGGCTACCAGGTCTGTCTCAGCCAAGTAGGAGCAATCAGAATGACATGAGACCGTCCCTTTTTATTTTCAGTAGGACCTTTGACAGTAGGGGAAATGGAGGAAAGGCATAGAGAAAGTCTCTGTCCCAGAGGAGGAGGAGGAGCAGCATTTCCCAATGAGTGTTGTCCCATCTCTGCTCTGGAGCAGTAGTGTGGACATTTCTTGGTCAGGCGAGTGGCGAACAGGTCTGTGGACGGTGTACCCCAACATCTGGGTAGGTCATGGAGTACTGTCAGGTCTATCTCCCACTCGTGGTCATGCAGGAATTTGTGATTGAGACTGTCCGCTATCAACATTGTGCGCCAATTGCATAGCTCCATCACCTCCACACAGAGGGAGAGAGACCTGTCTCCCGCATGATGATTGATATAGTACATACTGGCTATGTTGTCTGTTAGGCTCTTTGATCAGCAGGAGGAAATGAGCACAGGTGTTCATGACCGCTCTTAGCTCAAGGAGATTAATGTGAAGGGATCGCTCTATGGATGACCACTTGCCTTGTATTGTGAGGCCATGTAGATGCGTGCCCCACCCCGTAAACATGACGGTGGTGAGGAGCGACAATGGTGTGTTTTGTGAGAAGGGAATTCCTTTCCAAATGTTGGCTGGGTCCCTCCATCAACCTAAGGAATTTTTGATCCTGGTGGTTGGTGACAGAAGTTTGTCCAGTCTGTCACTGCTTGGTCTGTAAAACTGAGCTAAACCACTTCTGAAAAGATCACATGTGACGCCTGGCATGTGAGCTTACTGCTGTGCCTATTGCCATATGCCTCAAGAGTTGGAGGCCAAGTCTGGCTGATATTTGTGGGCTGCTCTAAACAGACTATGAGCATGACCAAGGAGAGGAACCTGTGTTGAGATAAGAGAGCTCTGGACTGTAATAAGGCAAGATCAGCTCCTATGAATTCCAGGTGTTGCACAGGGACAAGGGTTGACTTCTAGGTATTGATCTGTAGGCCCAGTTCTGTAAACAAGTGCATTGCAGCTTTGGTGACTTGCTGAGCCTCCTGGAGAGATCAGGCTCCGAGGAACCAATTGTCATAATAAACTCTCGCGAGAAGGATCCCTGAAGGAAGACAGGGAAGGGTGTTTTGGAGGGGGTAAGAAGGTGGTAAGAAGTACAGTGTTTGAACAAGGACCCATTGGTCTGATGTTATGCATTCACAAGCGCTGTGGAACACTGCTAATCGGTGCTCAAATGGGTGTAAAGCAATGGTCAGCTATATCAGTTGGGGGGTGGGGGGGAGGGGAGAAGTGGTCTAACATGCCTCACCCACCCGTCAAAACTGGTATTTGGACGTAGAGGACTGGGATAAAGAAGACTGTAGGCCAAATGATTTGCTCTTGGGAAACTGTCCTTTTTCTGCAGCTCAGTGGTGTTGAGCCATATATTGAGACGTGTGAGATCTATGCTGGGATTGGGAACTGAACAGTCTTTGTCCTGGCGTGTCGATGCCCAGCAACTGGAGAGTGGCCCTAGAGTCCCTCAGGGTATGAAAGGAGGCATCCGTCTTCCCCGCAAAGAGCTTCGTACCCTCAAAAGGGAGGTCTTCCACTATAGACCATACCTCCTTTGGGAAGCTTGACAGATGGATTCAAGATGCCTGTCACATCACCACCACTGTGGAGATGGACCTAGTCACTGTGTTGGCTGCATCGAGGGAAGATTGCAGCAATGTCTTCACCACTAACAGGCCCTCCTGGACAATGGCCTTAAATTGGTCATGATGCGACTCCGGCATCCATTCAATAAAAAGTCATTCAGTTTTGAATAGTTTACATACAAGAAAAAACTAACTATAACTGGGAACTAAGAGAACTGCTCAAAGCGGGACCAATCCCCAATTTTTGCCCCAGATCCCCAAATGGCCCCAAGGATTGAACTCACAACCCTGGGTTTAGCAGGCCAATGCTCAAACCACTGAGCTATCCCTCCCCCTAATTATCTGTGCCTATGAACTATTCATATGAATAACTAACTTTCAGGTATTTTCATACAATTCATTAATATGTAAATACAAAGTGAATTCACCTGAACAATTGACTAGGTATGAGTTACAGGTCTGAGGAGGACATTTCTCCAAGCAAGATTTGCTATATTGTTCAGCCCTTAAATTAATTGCATGGAATTGTTACAAAAACAGTAAGTGGTTTATAAAATGTAATTTTATTTAATGTTACTTTGCTGTTACATAGGACATAACATTTTCACAAGGCTTTTTTGGGACTACAATCAATGATTAGCAACACACAATAGTGGTCCAACTCTCTAAATAACAATCACTGGACAAACTTGACACCTTCTCACATGTGCACAAATCTGCATGGAAAAGTACTAAATGTTATACTTGAACATGTGAACTTGAATTGGTTTTCCCATTCCAGTGTATTAAGAAATGACATGTACTTTAATCTGCCAAAAAGCACTGTCTGTGTTCCAGCAGTTCCATGCTGCTTCTAGTACATAGTAAAGTGAATACCAGAACTACAAAGGCAGGAGTGTAAGTGACTTTTATTGGGAAGGGATATCAACTTATAAACAGCAGCAACTGAAGACTGAGTAAGAAGAGACCCTCATTTTCACACAGACATACAGTAGCCCCTGCAGTATATTACACAGAAGGCAACTCAATTTGTAATTCTCAATCTAAAAATGCCAAACTTTCCATCTGGCCCAATACTTCCATAACCCTCATGAAAAGAATACACAGTAGCATGTGAAAGTCAGTTACTGAAAGGAAACCCTGCAGAATAAGAGGGAATGTGGAGAATTAGAAAGCTATGTTGAACACTCTTTAGTTGCAATTAACTACATTTTAATCTTTACTGTAATACAAAACACAGTCAACTTGCAGGAACTGGTTCAGATTTTTGTTTTTAAATACCAGGTACACTTTAGTCCGCTACATAAGTGTTTGGAAATTACTTATGTTTATATGAAATGAAGCTATTAATACTTTTCTACAGCAGTAACCGCACACAGGGAAGGCCAGGACAAACACAAATCAAGGAATGGAGTTTTCCCAAAGCTGCAGTGTGAAAAGACTATAAACTGATTTCCATACACATGGATGGGTTCTCTTTGCTATAGGAAATCCAAGTGGAGCTATAAGGAATGGAGACGTGTAAAAAGGTTTCTTGAGAAGGGAAGAGAGAGAATGACACACCCCACGTGCAGTTTAGTTTTCTGCACCTTCTGCAGCATCACATTCTTCTCCTGCATTGTCTGATGTCCATAACTAGAAATAAGAAAAAGCCACATCAGCATGAAAACTTACTCATCTACCCTCCATGTTAGCACCAACTGTCCTATTCCTAAAGTCAAGGACTAGATGGAAGGAGTTCTACATTTGGTAAATGCTATGGTTTGGAGGTGTAAAGCTCTGTTGCTTTAATTTGCAGAGCTTCCACTTACTGTGGTTACTGTGAGCACCTTCTCATCCATAGGCAGAGTCATATACATAACTGTTTAAGATTTAACTAGCCAAAATGGACATAATGCTAAACAAATACAGACCTGTTTGTTTAGTATATGGTACCCAATTATACTATTGGCACTTAAGAAATAAATAACTTTTTTTATTCTTGTCTTAATGACTGTGGATTATCATTTTTTCCACTAGATTTATAGTCCTATCTGCTAAGTCAAGTCAGCCTGCTGGTCTTACGATGAAAGTGAAGTTGTATTTAGCTATATGCTATTTTAGTCCAAACCAAGTTTGAATCTGCCACAGATAAGTTTAATGCAATTAAACTTTCACACTAAAGTTTAAATTAGACATCAACCTACTTATGAGAGTAACTCTTCAATACAGCACACAATAGGCCTAAATATCAAGATGCTCAGTGCTAGATAAAGACCATGTTTTGGTTTTATCACACAAATGAAGTCTAAGTACAGCCATTACACAATTACAGCTATTGGACCAATTAGCAGAAAAGGGCAACTTACTGTTAGGTTGTCTCTAAGCAACTGCATGATGAGAGTACTGTCTTTGTATGAGTCTTCGTTCAGCGTATCAAGTTCTGCGATAGCCTCATCAAAAGCCTAGAATAATTAAGTTGTTTTTCATATTTACATTGAGGTACTGATTATGAATATTCTTATTAGTGTTTCTAGGGGTGGATATTAAAGGGACAATTCAAAATTAAGTTTAACCTTTTTCCATGAAGACAGCTTTAATAAACAAGCATGCAGCATTGAAGAAAGTGAAAAGAATTTCATTGATTTGCATTGCCCAAGTTGGAAAAAAGTTTAAAAGCACAAATCTTGTATGTTTAGTTTACAGTATTTGTTACTGAAAGAATTTTAAAGTTGACAGTGTCCCTTTAAGTCAGCTGACAATCGGCACCTGAAAATCAAATGCATTAAATGAAATAGGATTTTATTGTACAAGACAGACTGATCAATTCACATTATTCAGATTAGTTTCCATGAATTAGAATTACCCTCCTTCCAAAAAAAAGATACAGCAACTTACTGTTTTAGCCAGCGTGCAGGCAAGCTCAGGGTTGTTGAGGATCTCATAGTAAAATACAGAAAAGTTAAGAGCTAGGCCCAAACGAATTGGATGTGTAGGTTGCATCTCTTTCTTGCTGATGTCAAATGCCTCCTGATAAGCTGCTTGTGAATTTTCTATTGTTTCTGTTGAGAAACAGGAACATTTCAACATAAAAAGGGGGATGATATAGAGAAAAGTGCAAGCCAAGTCCCTCACCCTAGCTTCAAATACCTCCTTAGAGAAATGCTTAGCCTCTCATTATTTAGGCTGAAAGAAAGAGTTGCATTGGCTTAACTAAGGGTGTGACTTTTAAATTGGTGCAACTGTGTACTGACATTTATAGGCTCAAACTAAACAGATATTACACACACAAAAACATATTAAGATTGCAAAGTGAAGGACTCAAGAAATCCCAGAACTAAGGTTGCCCATATAACCTTTATTTAGCCCTCTTAGGTGTATGAATCTTTAATTACATGATCACATACAATTTTATACCACAGGACCCCAGTGGACAGGATGGAGCTGCTCTGGGGATGCATCAGGGTTATGTAGTAAAGGAGGCTGGTGTCTATAGCACTCCTGCTTTGTTGCAGAAGCTGAAAGATGTATGTAGTAAATGAGGCGAAGAAGAAGGGTAAAAAAAGGATGTTTTCATGGTCAAGGCTTTTTAATACTGCCCCGGAACGTGGATACATAACTGGTTGAACGGCCATACTCAAAGAGTACACTTTCCCTTGGAGCATGGGGCACGGGTCACTTACGGATCTGAATTCAAGTAAATGGTGAATTCTCTGACTTGAAAGTCTTTGAATCAAGATGTGAGGACTTCAGTAACTTAGCAAGAGGTTATGGGCCTACTGCAGGAGTGGGCGGATGAGGTTCTGTGGCCTGCGATGCGCAGGAGGTCAGACTAGATGATCATGATGATCCCTCTCTGGCCTTAAAGTCTGAGTAGTTGTCAAACTGAGAGGGGCATATCTATTGAGATTCTGCACACGGTCTGGTACTATTCAATATTTTCATCAACAAATTAGATAATGAAGTAGAGTATGCCAATAAAAATCTGTGGATGAACTACGATGGGAGGGGTTACAAGAACTTTACCGGACAGGATTAGCATTCAAAATGACCTTGAATATTGGAACAACTGGAAAATTGTTCTAAAAACCCCCAACAAGATGAAAATCAATAAAGACCAGCGCAAGGTACTTCACTTAGAAAGGAAAGAAATCAAACAACTACAAATTGGGGAATAACTGGCTATGCAGCTGTACTGCTGAAGGATCTGGGGACTATAGTGGATCACAAATTGAATACGAGTCAACAAAGATGCAGCTGCAAAAAAGGCTAATATTCCGATATGTATTAAGAGGAATGTTGTATGTATGACATGGAAGGTAGTCGTCTTGCTGTACTGGGCATTGGTGAGGCCTCAGCTGGAGTACTTTCTCCAATTCTGGGCACCACACTTTAGGAAAGAAGTGGACAAATTGGAGAGAGTTGAGGAGAGCAACAACAAGTGATAAAAGGTTTAGAAAACCTGAGCTATAAAGAAAGATTAAAAACTGGGCATGTTTAGTCTTGAGAAAAGAAGACACAGGGGACCTGATAAGTCTTCAAATGTTTGTTAAGGGCTCTTATAAAGAGGAGAGTGATCAATTGTTCTCCATGTCCACTGAAGGTAGGACAAGTAGTAGTATGCTTAACCTGCAGCATAGAAAATGTAGGCGGGGGAAAACTAAGTCTAAGGATAGTTAAGTTCTGTAATAGGCTTCCATTGGAGCTTTTTAAGAACAAGTTGGACAAACCCCTGTGTTAGGGATGGTCTAGGTTTATTTGGTCCTACCTCAGTGAAGGGGGATGGATTTGATGACCACTTGAGGTCCCTTCCAACATGCTATGATTCTATAGTGCACATGTACAGGCAACCTGAATCCTGACATTTAACTTTCAAGTTCCTGACTTTGCAACTTTGAAAATTGTATTTTAAACAATTCGTGTTTAATTTCCTAAGTTTTTTAAAAAAACAAACTAAAGACAAATTCCACCCTATGTCATCATACTGACACCCACATAGATCAGCAGGAACCATTAGATACACCACGCACCTCTGCCACTTGAGCTAATGGAATAGCTCATATTGTGTGTCCCCTCAAGAACTGGAGGACTGTGCGCCTTAATGGGCATTCCCCCCCGCCCCCCCTTCTCCCTCCCACCAAGCTTAACTCCTTTTTCCACATACCCTCCTCCACCCTGTCCCATCTCTTTCCCACACCCGGCTCCTTGTTCTAGTCCCAATCTTTTCACTTAGCCAGTCCTAGTCTCCATTCTTCAGGCTTCTCATCTCTCTCCCACTCCAGGTTTCCCACTCTGGCTCTCAGTCTGTATTCTTGTTCTGTGTCCCAATCTCCCTCCCCAATTCCTGCCAGTCTCTAGCCCCCGTTTCCTTGTCCCAAACTACCTCCTCTCAAAGGTCTGGTTTTTGTCTCATCTGCATTATAGTCAGGGAGATTCCTCCTCCATGCTGCCTGGGCCCATCAGGGGGGACAAGAGACACAGTCTCAATGCTCTCATTTGAGGTGCGTGAATCCAGGCTGGCTTGCAGCAGCCCAGAGCTGCGGTAACAGGTACAGGTAAAGTCCTGCTCAGCCCTGGGCTGGAGCATACTCAGTGCAGATGGAACCTTCAGGGACGTTAACTGTTAAAAATTAAGCAGTCCCTATTGGACATGTGGGAAGTACAATTCTTCAAAGGCTTATAACATAGCCAAATTCGGGTAGATATTCACAGGGATGGAAAAGGCACATCCCTGACACAAAGGCCACCTCCTGCCAAATTTCAAATCTGTACTCCAAAGCTTTTCTAAGAAAAGTCATCAGAATTTTGTTGCATGGGCAAAGCATTTTTCTCTGTTGTTGTTTTTGGAAACTACTGAACCATTCTGGTTGACAGTTTCTGAACAAATTTAGCCTGAGGCAGACACCTGACAGAAAATTTTAACCCAAATGATTTGACAAAGTTATAAGTCACTGAAAACAGGGTCTTATTATGGAAAATGTCAGGGAATGTTAATACCACAGGCGGGGCTGGTGGCCCTGCCTATAGAAGTATCCACGCACAGATTTGCATCAGTTTACAAAAATGGGTTTTAAAACCCAACTTTAAATTAGTGCAACTTCTGTGTTTAAACAAGCCCTTAAAGTTATATTGGGTATTGGAGATTAAAATGGAGGTAATACTATCATCATGGAACCTGAACAAAGACAGCGTTGACAGCCTGATTACATTCAATGATAGCATCAAGGGAAAAACTTTGTATAAGGCTATCTATGGTACTGGCTTTGACTTCTGCTACAGTCCAGGCTTTAAAAGTTTTAGACTCAGTTCTCATTTACATCAAGGCCTCTTTACACCATTTTACATTTGCACCCATTTTGAGGTCCCTTTTACACTGCCAGAAAAAATGTAATGAGGCCTTTGCGTAAGTGAAAATCAGCTCCAGGCCCCTCCCTCACATCTGGTTTAAATGGATTCATAGGCAACTGGTTGACACCCTATCAGGCCATTCTGTTCAATGGCCAGCCAGACATACTGACAGCTCAGCTTCTCAGGGACTGGCAAACTCCCTTCTCTATCATGGTAGAACTCCAGGACTACCTTTTGGTTTGAGCTGTGTGAAGTTACCACTAATTCTTAATACCTGCCCAAGTTTTTATATTTCTCTTGCTGTGACATCTGGGTACCTTACAAGATAGTTCTCTTACTCGTTCCAATGTGTCTTCTGAACATCTAGTTTAACTGTTATGGTGAACAATTTTCTATGGTCCACAGAACAGGTGTTGACTGCTAGCAGTGTCAGAATGCCCCGTATCAAGTGACAGGCTGTTTCTTTCCACCCCTGCAGTAAGTCCTAATGGCTGCTGAGGTTTCTGAGGGACTACAGTCCTTCAGGATCAGCAGAAGTCAACAGACTAGAATCACAAAAGGAGTGTACTATCTCTACCAGCATCAGACAGCTTAAGACTGGAGCACACCATAAATGTTCTTTCTTGATAGGGTAATGAATTATTACTACTTTATCATCACTTTGTCCATCTAGGTAGTAATTTAATTTACATTTGTCATCTTATTCGGGGTATGTGGACACTTAAAGCACTACAGCAGCACAGCTGCGCCGCAGTAGCACTTCAGTGTAGACACTAGCTACGCTGAAGGAGGGATTCTCCTGTTGGCATAGGTAATCCACCACCCCAAGAGGGAGTAGCTACGTTGACATAAGGATTTTTACACCCCTGGGATACATAGCTATACTGAAGTAAATTCCTAGTGTACACCATGCCTCATCTGACTCAAGGAGTCATGGCTTGACAGTTAAGTTTTTCCCAATTAAAATTATGGGTTGATAGGGTCAATGCAGACAGAAAATTGTAGACAACTTCCTCCAATACCTCTAGCCTACTTACCGGGGGGGGGGGGGGGGGGGGGGAATTACAGGTATAGTATTAAGTATCTCTTAAGCCATTAGGAGACCTCTCACCTAAACAGTATTTTGAAAGTTTCAAATAAGCGCTTCTTCATTCACATGGGAGGAGATGGTGGAAGGCACTACTACACTAAATTCCATTCCATCATAATAAAAAGTCTTTCAGTGCAGAACACTTCAGGTCCAGTAAAAGTCAACCTAAACTTTGAAAATTGGCACAGAGATCAGATCTAAACGCAGTCCCTCTCCATTTTATTGGGTGGCATACGAGTTATGAAAGTTAGTGACACATGCAGTGCATTCTAGCTCCTCTTTCCTCTCCCCACCACCTCAAAATAGAAGTAAGCGTTAACTATTTGAGCATGATTGAACACAGTATGCTTACGTTTTCTGTCATCTCCGCATGCAACTTCAGCAAGGTATCGGAAGTAGTCTCCCTTCATCTTCAGGTAGAATACCTTGCTCTCTGGATTAGTTGCATTAGCTATTAAAAATTTGTCCAGCAGCTCCTAAAGCAGGAATAGGAGACATTAGCATGTTGCATGCACTGCAATGGAAGAGCCTCCAAATACTGGCCTAGATAAAGTAATCCTGGTCATGTGCCACCTCAAGCACGTTGCATATATGCTAAGAAGCAGCTCAAAAGTAAGAATATAATCTGCAAAGTATTTAGAAATTCTTTAACAATGTCTTTTAGACAAATGTATATTCACTTAATGAATCAGACTACTTGCACAGTAACACACACTAAAAAGCCTAGAGCATTGTAAAGTCTCCAGTTCGGTGAGCTGTCTAAAACGTTGTGGAAAGAAAGTGATATTTAGAAGAGGGAAAAATCTAATAGCAAATGGCAAGCCTGAACATATGCTTATGCACTAAGGAAGAAACCATGTATTCCAATAGAAAATAATTTCAATTTAAGATTAGTCTGAGACCAGTCCATTTCACTGGAAAAAACCCAACATAATGCATCAGAAATTCAAGCCTCTTTAAAAAGAGGGAATTTTTATTTTCCACTTTATGGCCAAGACCTGTGAGAGCAGGATTTTATTTACTGTTTTCTTAAGTGATATTCATTAGTCAATTATGACTGAACATTTAGGTGTGGAATATAAACTGGTCTGCAAATCTGTTGTAACTATCCAGCAAGCATGACATCCAGATTCAAATGAAAGCTTGCATCCCACAGAAAACGGTTTATAGGCCTCATTGGTATAAATATAACCTTAAAATATGAACATATGTCTGAGCCTGGGGAATGCTGTATAAACCTGAAGCAGCTCAGACACATGAACCACCCAAGCAATCTCAACAGGGGATTAACTGAAACAGTGGGGCAATTTACAGGCCAAACGTTCAAATGTATGTGTGCATGATGCACACTTCATTTGTAGATTACATTATTTATTGATTCATATAATTTAAGGCCAAAAGGGACCATAAGGTTGTCTGACCTCTTGTACGCAAGAGGCCACTAAATTTCATCCAGCTATCCCATACTGAACACAACAACATGTGATTGGCTAAAACAACTTCCAGAAAGGCATTCAGTCTTGATCTGAAGACTAAGGCCTGGTCCACACTAGGGGGGGCGATCGATCTAAGATATGCAACTTCAGCTACGAGACTAGCGTAGCTGAAGTCGACGTATCTTAGATCGAATTAAAATTACTTCGAGTCCACGCAGAGCAGGCTCGCTCCCCCGTCGACTCCACTTACTCCTCACGCTGGAGTTCCGGAGTCGACGGGGAGCGCTTCTGGGATCGATTTATCACGTCTACATGGGACGCAATAAATCGATCCCAGAAGATCAATCTCTACCCACCGAATTGGGCGGATAGTGTAGACGTACCCTAAGAGATGGAGAACCCACCACTATCCCAATGGCTAATCACCCTCATTGTTAAATTCAAAATTAAAAGCAATGCTCACATTAGGTCTAGCTTCAACTTCCAGCCACTAGTTCTTCATATACCTTTCCCTGGTAGACTAAAGATCCCTTTAGTACCCATATCCCATCTCCTTCCCACTCCCCAGGTATACTATAATCAAGCCACTTCAATCTTTTTGATAACTGAAGAGACTGAATTTTTTAAGTCGCACTGCAAGGCATTTTCCCCAGCCCTCAAAAACCCTTTTTCTGGCTTTCTGCTGCCAAAATCCGTTTTTTTAAAAGTGGACACTAGAACTGTACATAGTATTCCAATATCTGCCTATCTAGTGCCATAGACAGAAGTAAAAATCATCTCCCTAGTTCTATTTACTACTCCCGTCTACTCCGAGGGCCATATTAGCCCTTTTTTCCACAGCATTGTATTGGGAGTTCATGTTGAGTTGCTTGTCCAATACATTTGGCTGTATTAAAACATTTAGTTTGTATGAGCCCAGTTTACCACGTGATCCAGATCTCTGTATTTGCCCTGTCACTTACTACTCAAATCTGCATGTCATCCTCAAATTTGATCAGCAGTGATTTTATATTTACTTCCCGATCACTAATGAAAATTTTGAATAGCACTGTCGAACCTCACTGGAAACAGACCTGATTTGATGATTTCCCTATTGACTATTTTTTGAAATCTGTCAGTTACCAGCTCTTAATTCATTTAGGATGTGCTCTGTTGACATTGTATAGTGCTAATTTTTAAATCAATGTTATGATTTACCAAGTCAAACACCTAACAAAAACTAAGTTTATTACATTTACACAATTGCCTAATCAACCAAACTTGTAATTCCAAAGAATTAAATCAGGTTTGACAAAAATCAATTTTCCATAAAACTCTGTTGACTGGAATTATATTCCTATTCTCTATCAACTGAACTCTTGATTAGCTTTCCCATTATTTTGCCCAGGACTGATGTCATGTTAACCAGTTTATACTTCCTAAGTAATCTGGTTTGACCTCTTAATATTAGTACAACGTTAGAACTCTTACAGTCTTCTAGAACTTCGCTGGTATTCCAAGATTTATTAAAAAGTAAGAGCTGTTAATTCCCCTCAGCCAACTCCTTTAGGTCTTGTGGGTGCATGTTATTTAAGCCTGCTGATTTTTAAATGTTTATCCCTAGTAAATGTCTAAACATCTTCCTTTGTTACTAATAGACTAACTACTTCATCCTCTTGATATGAATACATCATCCTGATTCTTTCCAAATATAGAAGAAAATTATTTATTGAACTCTTGTTTTTCTGCATCACTATTAACAATTTTACTAACACCATTTAGTACAGAGGTAGGCAAACTACAGCCCGTGGGTGCCAGCTGGGGAGTGGGGTCAGGGACCACTCCCTGTGGCTCCCAGAAGCAGCAGCATGTCCCCCTTCCAGCTCATACGTGTAGGGGCAGCCAGAGGCCTCCGCTCCTCATGCTGCCCCCGCAGCTCTCATTGGTCGGGATGGGGCAGTGCACAGCAGAGCCACCTAGCAATGCAGGAGCCAGAGGGGGGACATGGCGCTGCTTCCAGGAGCTGCTTGAGTTAAGCGCTGCCCGGAGCCTGCATCCCTGAGGGCCCCCCCACACTCCAACACTGATACCCCTCTGAACTGCTCAGTCCCAGCCCACAGAACCCTCCTGCACCCCAAATCCCTCATCTCCAGCCCAGACCCGCATCCCTGGCCGGAGCCCTCACCCTCCTGTGCCCCAACCCCCTGTCCCAGCCCTGATCCCCCTCCTGCCCACCGAACCCCTCAGTCTGAGCCTGGAGCATTCTCCTACACCCCGGACCACCCACCGCACCCTAATCCCAATTTAGTGAGCATTCATGGCCCGCCAATTTCCATACCCAGATGTGGCCCTCGGGCCAAAAAGTTTGCCCACCCCGATCTAGTAACTGGCCAATACCATTGTCTTTTGTCCTATACATAAACTCTTTTTATTGTCCTGAGGGCTGCCAGCCATGGATTTTCCTTGATTGCTTTAGCTTCCCTTATCAATTTTCTACACTTCACAGTAACAGATATAAATCAGTAGTTACCTATTCTGTTTCCATTTGTTATGTATTGCTTTTTTATTTCTAATTGCGTCCTTCATTTGGACTTCAGATGGACTTTTAAGCCAAGTTGTCCTCTCTCTTGATTGTGGCATTTTGGACATATACTAAACTTTAAGACCTCCCAATTTTCATTCAGTTTTCTGTCCAAATTTCTGCTTCCAGTACATTTTGCTCATAATTTTACTGTCACAATCACTAGTCCCTAGACAACCACAAACTTCCAGTCCAGTGATTAATCAATCTTTAAAATGTCCAAAATTATTACCTGCTATATATGTGAAAGAGTCAAATATAGTAAAAATCTCAAGTGAATCAAATCTCAATGGACAGAAATTTCATGCTTGAATAATAAGAGCATAACTGTAGGATTATGTTACCAACCACCTGACTAGGATGGTGATGGTGATTTGAAATACACCCACACCTAGAATACTGCATGTAGTTCTGGTCACCTCATCTCAAAAAGATACATTAGAATGGGAAAAGATACATAGAAGGGCAACAAAAATTATTAAATGTTTGGTACAGCTTACATATGAGGAGAGATTAAAAAGATTGGGGTTTAGGAAAGGACTTCATTTCATCAGTTAAATTGGCTTATGCTTTCTGTAAACTGAAGATTTATTGGAAACTGTTATACCACACAATGTTACAGAAATACTTGAACAGCTATCTACAAAGAGAAAGACAAACCACATAACACTGACAGAAGTTTACCTATTATTCTACTTGCAAACTGAAGAGTGTCAAGAAAGCAGCAACACTGAAGCTACTGAAGCTATATGAAGTAAATGAAGCCTCAAGGGAATTTAGCTAGTCTAAAAATACTACACAAACAACTAAAAACAAGAGATTCCCCCCCGCCCCACACACACACAATTCTTGGCACATTCCAAAACTAAATACATGTGGCAAAGGTATTAAGTTATTGCATGTTTCTAAAGCATGCTCAGAAGATGGACTGATGCTAATAATTTAGATATGTCTGTTGAACAAACGTTGGGTCTTAGCTAGTATTAATATACTATACACAATATAGAAAAACTTGCAGATTTGAAATAAACTAAGATATATGATGTGTTATAGTTACTTTTCATCCATAGAGCTCACAGAAAATGTCATCCCTCCCCTCCCCACCCACCCACCCTTAGATGGTGATACAGAAGTGGACAGTTCAGTGACTTGCTTCAAAAACCAAAGTCAGTAAGAGAGACAAGAGCAGAAAAAGTCTGACACCTATTCTTCTCTTCCATCCACTTGGACATATTAAATGTTTTATGGAAAGGTAAGTGTCTTACGAATAACTCATTTTATGTACATTGTCACTTGAAGTGGGCAGTAATCTAGAGTACAGGTGGCATGAATTATTCCTTCTCTTCCCATCACAAAGTTAATTATAAATGTCACAAGTTATGTAATGAAGACAAAAGGGTCAGGAAACTTATTTGCAGTGTGTACAATATATTCTATATTAAAATTTTCTGTAAACACACATTTGATGCCATTCATATCTACACAGTGGCCAAGGAGAAATAGTTTACACACCAAGTTAAGGAGTAGGAAAGCACCTTTACCATCACCAATATGTAATCATAAAACAAATGCTCTATCAAGGACCTCCACACTTTACAAGTTTTAATCAAAACTTGAAATACCCCTCCATGATACACATCTCTCATTTTTATAAAGTGAGAAGTTTGCCAAGATCACCAAGGAAGTCTGCCAGAAGCCAAAACAGAATTTAGATTCTCCAACTTCTAAACCTATAACTCAAACATAGGAGCAAGTGTGCTAGAACAAAGAAAGCGCCAAAAAGAGTCAACTTCAAGCGCAAAAATATTCCATTTCAAACCAAGAACTTCCTACTTCCCGTTTAGATAGGTTCTTACTGTACTGAATCATGGTCATGACTACAAATTCCAAAGGGATGTGGCCTCCTTGCAGGTCAAGTGCCACCTGGATCAAATTTCTGACTAGGTCCTTAAGGTAGTCTGACTGGATATTCACATTAAGTCCATCACTGACAATCGTATTGTGTCTCTGAAGCTTTTAGCACCCATGTAATTGCTGACTGTGTAGCGGCATTCCTTGGTAAACACGCTTCAGAATTTGCTGGTCTTCAATATGTCCACGCCAAGAAAGCCAACAAAACTGAACCAGTGCTGATGGAGACATTTGCTGGGTTCGGCTTTAAATATCCTCATTTCTGATCTCATCCTGCCACTTCATAAGGAGCAGCTGATGAAGACGAGAATTGAAAACATTAATCCTGGTGTGTTTCAGCCTCTCTCAGCACCCACATTTCACTTCCATACAATAGGGTTGGTACAACTCTGGTTCTACAGAGCCACAGTTTTGTGGTGAGCTTCATGTCACAACATCCTCATAGAGGCCACCAAAGGGCCCCAAAAAAGTGTAGCAGCACATCTTTTGAGTATCCTCCAGAACCATTTACAGTGCTTCCCAAATATTTGACAGTTGACATCTGTTCAATGTCCCATCCCGACACGGTAATACTGGGACAGTTGTAATCTGGAGCTGCAAGCAGACTGATGGCAATGATGAAGGAGTTTGGTTTGATTAGTCCAGATAAAACGATGTGCACTGCTTTTTGCTCAAACACATCAGCCATCAGTGCGTGCAATTCACCAAGCTGAGCCAACAAGACAATGTCAATGTATTCAAGATCTCGAAGCAGAATGTTGTTCAGCTCAAGGCCACTGACAACTGCCTCCTCAAGCTTATCCATTAACTAATCAATGTAAATACTGAATTGAATAGATGGTCATGACAGTCCCTTTTGACCTTAAAGCCTATGAATGATGGTGATATAATGCAACCCTGCCAAACTCCCATGGAGATAGGAAAGCATTCCATGTATCTGTCATTATTCAAGCACAGCTTTGTTCTACTCTGCAGAATGTTGATTTATTAGGACAAATGTACCGCCTAGGCGCCCTAATTATGGACCAGGACCACACTGTGCTGCCTACCTTCCTGAACATAGGTGATTTCCAGGGATTTTCAAGGGAAGGGTGAGCTAGTGAGGGGCACTGCAGTTAGGATGTTGTGTTCTAGAGCAGGGGTCATCAACTTTTCAGAAGCGGTGTGCCAAGTCTTCATTTATTTATTCCAATTTAAGGTTCCGCGTGCCAGTAATACATTTCAATGTTTTTAAAAGGTCTCTTTCTATAAGCCTATAATATATAACTAAACTATTGTTGTGTGTAATGTAAATAAGGTTTTTAAAATGTTTAAGAAGTTTCATTTAAAATTAAATTAAAATGCAGGTCCTGTTGACCTAGCTATTGCCTTTCGGGAAGGTGGATTACCTACGCTGACAGGTGAACCCCTCCAGTCAGAATAGGTAGCATCTTCACTGAAGCACTATAGCAGTGCCACATAAGTAGTGTAGATATGCCCTCAGGCTCCAGAAGCTTTAAAATACCAGGGACCCAGTCATTAGGTTCCCTCATAGCAGTCTAGTGAGTGGTCACAAAGGGGCAATCAGCTGGAAGCTGTGACAAGCAGCATACAAGGAAACAAAGAGAATGCTGGTTTGCGTAATTGGCAGTGGTCTCAGCACACGAGCTGCCTAACAGTTGTCAAATTTTTCGAAGGAATCACAGAAAAAGGAGAGTATTAAGAAGGGTTTTGAAGGAGGATAATCATGTTTGTGGATGTTTACAAGGAACTCCTCCCAGGCATGACGGGCAGCATGGGAGAAAACATGAAGGCTCTTGTTTCAAAATTTAACAAGTGAGGGATGGAGGCTGCCATCATAGGCCAACTGAATGTGAGAATCAGCATGCCGATAGAAAGTAGGGTAGGCTCTGAAGGGCCTTCAAAGTGAAGACAAGTAGTTTATGTTTGACGTGACAGAAGGGGAAGACAGAAGGGTGACATGGTCAAAGTAATGGGCTAGGAAAATGACTAAGCAGTAGCATTTTGAATGGATCTGAGTAGAGCAAGATTGCATTTGTCAAGGTCACAGCGAAGGATGTTGCAGTACACTGAGATGCAATATGAGAGACTGGGCAAGAGTTTCAGCTGTGTGGATAGATGGGATGGGTTGCATTTTAGAAATGTTATGCAGAAAGCATCACCGAGCCTAGATGAGAGGACCTACGCTATGTTTATATTGCACGACCATGAATTAGCACATCCCCACTGCAAATTCTACTTGTCCTCATTGTTTCTGCACATGCCCAACTCAATTGGGCATGTGCAGTCAATTACATATCCTCTAGGATTCTTTCCCAGTCAATTGAAGGAGAACTTATCTGTCCTTTGAGGGACCTGTGGGAAGAGCAATTGTGATCAGATCGGCCCTCTCTTCTAAAGTTTTCTGTACAAAACAATTTCAGTACTCAAACCCATTTTAAGGCTACACAGCTGCATGCTTGAATTTTACTCCTTTGTCAGACCATACACTAACTCAGTAGTTTTCGACCTTTGCAGACTACTGTACTCCTTTCAGGAACCTTACTTAAAAACTACTTGCTTACAAAATCAGACATAAAAATACAAAAGTGTGACATCACACTATTACTGAAAAATTGCTTACTTTCTCATTTTGTCTGTATGAAATTTTAGTTTGTACTGACTTTGCTAGTGCATTTTATGTAGCCTGTTGTAAAACTAGGCAAATATCTAGATGAGTTGATGTATCCCCTGGAAGACCTCTGTGTATTCCAGGGGTACACATACTCCTGGTTGAGAACCACTGCACTAACAAACTGCACATTTACATTCCACATTGAGTTTAGGTGAACAGAATGCAAGCAAAAGGGAGAAATATGATCGTGAAACTCTGGCCATTTATTTTCCCTCCCTCAAACTGTTTAGTAAAGCTTTCTGCTACCAAGATTCTTGTACCTGAAAGCGCAATTCTCCAACTATAATAGTATTTCAATGTATACCTATGTCATCTTCTATGTTTACTCTTTTCACCTTGGCCACTAATTCTGAGTGAGAACAAAGCTATTTTAATTCAAGGAGTCCCACAAGAGGAATAATATGAACTAAGTCAACTTTAATGACTATTTGCTGACCACATTCATCCAAGAACATTAAGGCTGCAATTTTCAAGTCAGCCTAAGGGAATTAGGTGCCTAACTCCCTTAGGCCCCTTTGAAGATGTGTTTCACATAGTGTACTTTCATTTTGAAAAGTTCAGGATGCTACAGCAACATTCAGAAGATTGCACATAGTAGAACCAAACATGGATTCTATTACCAACACTTGAGTTATTTGGTTTTAAGGTAGTTAAAAGCAACGTGATACACACCAACATTTTGCATTTACTTCCTCAATTCAGAATGGCTGAAAGTTCTTATTTTTGCACCACCCGAAATATGTTGAGTAATCCTGCTTTTATAACTAGGCACAGAATGGTTAAGCAACATCATGCAAACAAAAAAAGCTACTTGGAAAAATGAGCTGGTTGAGTCAGTATTTAGTTTCAAGCAATAGTGTGTTAATGTTCAGAATTCCTGCTCTAATAAAAGTTACCCTCTGAATGAAGTTCAGGTTATAGTAAAGCTCGATTTTTAGGTCAAACTGCTTAAACACTTGAGTTGAAGTGCCATTTAAGTTACTTGCACTGACTCAGATATTACCACCAACACCTCAAAGTTTGACTGACTTGTAAGGAACAGCATCTTAACAGCAGCATCTTAACAGTATTAATTTAATTTTGTAGAAAGCACTTAAAGGCTTGAAATCCAGCAAGTATGATATGGGTAAATCCCAAACACTACTTTTTATACCAAGGCAGAGAAGATAGGTCTTTTATCATTTGAGCTTCAGAAAAAGCGTTCAATAGAATCAGCCTAGTCAGCGAGAGATTATTAGGACAGTGATCACAGGTGTCAATGCTGATACTGCTCAAAGGCAAGAGCTCAATTTCCGCAATCTTTTCCAGCCTGAATAGAAGTAACAGATTTTAGTGATGTTATGTTAAAACCAAGACAAATTTAGTTGCAAATCCCAGCTAGGATTCACTTAACCAAGTTCTTAGATGTTTGAACAGGAGCCAACATTCAACTCTTGAAAGAAAGCTAATCCTTCTGCAGTATGTGGGAGAAATGAACTTAATTTCTACAAACAGCTTTACCCACAGATCTTAAAATAGTAGCTTCAGTTTTAATACTATTTTCTTCAGTATGTTCTCCTAACTACTTAAAAATACAGAACATTTGAATACTTCTAGGTTCCTAAGAACATTGCCATTCAGTCATCAAAAGATGCTACTTATGACAGAACAAACAGTGCTGAGAAAGTATTTAAGAACAGTTAGCAACAATATATACAAATATACACCAGAGAACGGTTTTCCACATCTTGCAGTACAAAGTGAAGCTACAGGGGCTGCTAAAGTAGTTTATTTAGGGTATGTCTACACTGGCAAGTTTCTGCACCACAAGTTATACCATTTTTATTAAAACGCTGGAATTAAACCACTGTTGCATCCACATTGTGCTCATTGTGATGCTGGAGTGCATCCACCTTAGCAGCTCTTGCAACGGCAAAGACAGCAGTGCATTGTGGTAGCTATCCCACTGTACAACTGGCCACAGAGTGCTTTGGGAAGGGTTTGCATGGGGCAGGCACAGCGTCACATGATACAGGTTTCCCAATCCCCGCTCTGGCACTCCAGCTGAGGCGCCAGGTCAGAGGCCCCACCACGTGGCTCAGCCCCGCTGCAGAGGGCGAAGGGTCAGGAGCCGCACCACACAGCTCCTAGAAGCAGCTGCATGGCCCCGCTCCAAGGGTTGGGGGCCGCTCCACACGTAGAAGCCGGAGAAAGGACATGCCACTGCTTCCGGGAGTCACTTGAATAAATCTGTTAGTCTTTAAGGTGCCACCGGACTCCTTGCTGTTTTTGTGGATACAGACTAACACGGCTACTCCCTGATACTTGAGATAAGCGCCGCTCGGAACCTGAACCCCAGTGCCTCCTCCCACGCCCTAACCCCTGATCCCCCTCCTGCCCTCTGAACGCCTCGGTCCCAGCCCAGAGCACCCTCCTACACCTCCCCAAACTCCTCATCCTTAGCCCCACTCCAAAGCCCGCACCCTCAACCAGAGCCCTCACCCCCTCCCACACCTCAACCCCAATTTTGTGAGCATTCATAGCCCACCATACAATTTCCCCGATGTGGCCCTCAGGCCAAAAGGTTTGCCCACCCCTGCCTTAGACCAACTCACCCACTCAAAATTAGCTTCAATGACAGTATCAACAGTAGTTTAAAAGGTGCTAAGTTGCTTTAGTTTCATCGCACACTGATCAGTGTGGATTTAGAACACTTGTAGTTATGCTTGTATTCATGGATAACTGCATTTTCCTGACTCCCTGCCAAACGTCTGAACACCAATTGCCTATTTCAGGCTGATACATTTTAGTAGTCACTTTGACTTTTCCAGTAAAGCAGAAAGAATTCCCCGGCCCTAGTCAGTAAGGGTATTTTACCTTTCATAACAGAATTCCAGAAGAGGCAAGACCATCCTTCCAGATCCAATTTTTGTGCATCAGTTTACTGTTTGAAGACATTAAGAGGGGGCTGGATGACAAGCTATTTAAGACACTAGGCTTTTATCACCAGATGCCATAAGCAATTTAGGGATCAAGTGAAGTGATTTTCTATTTAATTCCTTTCCAATAATAGTGGAATGGCCTTTATTAGAATAGTTTAAAATGACCTGACAAAGTTCTGCAGAAAACACAGGAACACTACTATATGGCATGGAAATGAATAAGATGACCTAATCTGCCTTTTCCATTTTGATTCTGAATGCTTGCCTACATAGTTTTAAGAACTGGCAGTCAATGCTTAGCCAATCCTAAGGACTAAATATATGGAACTGCACTTAAGCAAATGCACTAGAAGCTTTGGTTGCACTGTGTTTGCCCACACTATTCCTACTAGCCAAGATGATTCTGAATGAGGCTAAATATTTACTGGTTACATTTCTTTTACAAGTACAAGAAAAATTAGAATTTCTATGGTTCCAGAACATCCATGTAAACCAGAAACTAGTGTTGCTTGGTTATATGGTAGTACCTCAGAGTTATGACTACCTCGGGAATGAAGGTTGTTTGTACCTCTGAAATGTTCATAACTCTGAACAAAAATGTTATGGTTGTTCTTTCAAAAGTTCACAGACTGAATATTGACTTAATGTAGCTTTGAAACTTTACTATACAGAAGAAAAATGCTTCTTTTAAACATCTTAATTTCAATGAAACAAGCACAGAAAAACAGTTTCCTTACCTTTTCAAATATTTTTTTAAACCAGTGCTTTGGAGCGGAGCCCGGAGCTGGAGCACAGAGCAGTAGAGTAGGTGTGTGCCCAGAGCTGGAGTGGAGCCGGAGCAGAGTAATTCAAAAATTTGATTGTTCCAAATCCCTGTTTTAAACTTTCCCTTTTTTTAGTAGATTACATTTAACACAATACTATATTATTTATTTTTTGTCTCTGCGGCTGCCTGATTGCATACTTCTGGTTCCAAATGAGGCGTGTGGTTGACAGATCAGTTTGTAACTGAGGTTCTACTGTATGAGCTCTCCCTAACAAAATTTATCACAGAAAAAAATTGACCATGCACTGGCAGGCACCAAACCTGCCAGTGCATGGCAGAAATTATATGGAAAAAGGCCTTGAGTTAAACAGTAAAATACAGAAATGATTCCTCAAAACATATTCATACTAGTTTTAGATAACTTAAGTGATTGGGCTTCCACCACTTCAACTGAAAGGCTATGACATGAAGTTAAGATCTTTCAGGTAAGTTTTCCTGATGTTGACCATAGCTTGCTCTTCATTCCAGCACTCCTACCTATATCACCATTTGCCACACCCTTCATGGTATTTCTATTCTTCAAATACTTGAAGTGTCATGTTCCTTTTCCGTAATCAAAGTCAATTTACATATTACGGTCTTCTTGTAAATAACCCCCTTCAGATATTGTCCATTTAAAAATTTTCAACTCCTTCCATTTAATATCTTTTGTGATGTGATCCCGAGGCATGTTTAAACCATGGACATATATGTCTGGGGCCTAAACTCCTGGGGTCTTGCAAGCACATGAGCTATTAACTAAGACAGGGGTCTCAAACACGTGGCCTGGGGCTATTTCCTGCAGCCTACCAAGTGGCCTGCACACACCCCCTGCCCGGCCTACCTCCAGGCCAAGGGTAGGCAAACTACAGTCCGCTCCCCCGTGGTCCCACAAGCCCCACGCCGCTTCCTTGCATCACATCTCTATGGCCCCGGGGGGGGGGGGGGGGGGGGGGGGGGGGGGGGGGGGGGGGAAGCAGAGGGTTCCACATTGCCTTTGTTTCCCCGCAGCTCCCATTGGTCAGGAACAGGGAACCGAGGCCAATGGGAGCTTCAGGGGGAGGTACCTGAAGGAGAGGCAAGCAGCACATGGAGCCTGCCCTGGCCCCGGTGCACGCCGCTGCCAGCCCAGAGCCGCTTTAGATAAGTGGCGCTGGGCCAGAGCCCGGACCCCTCCTTCACCCCTCCCCCCTGCCCCGAGCCCCCTGCCGTACCCTGCACTCCTCCTGCACCCTCTGGAGGCAGGGAGGGGGCGAAGTTGGGGTGGGGACTTTGGGGAAGGGGTTGGAAAGAGGTGGGGCAAGGGTGGGGCCTCATGGAAGGGGTGGAGTGGGGGCGGGGCCGGGGGAAGCGTCAGTGATGCAGCCCTCAGGCCAATGAACTAGTCCTCATGTGGCTCTTGTCGTCATTTGAGTTTGAGACCCCTAAACTAAGCCATTAGTCTACATGAAAGTTGCACCAGTTTAACTAAAGGTGTTGCTTAAAGCCAATTTAGTTAAACTAGTGCAAAAGATTATGTGAAGACTTCCACTGAAGCCAATTCCCAATCAATTAAATTAAACCAAATTCAGCCACTCAAGCAAAAAATAAGTGTCTACAAAAAGGTTTGCAGCAGTTTAAAAGCTAATTTAAACTGAACTGGTCTACACAAGGCCTTAGCAACCTTTCCGACTCTGCCTCCCATTTTCATTATTTTTTTGAGTGCAGCATTTCTGATGCAGCAGTTTTATTTGTTGTATGATGATTTCCACACCACTCCTGCATCAGTTGCACTAGAATAATGGCTGATCCAGCAGAGTGAGCAATCTACTGTTAGATACAGGAACAAATACACAGAAAAGCCAGCTAGTAACTAACCAGAATAAGGACAAAAGGAAATTGTAGAAAGCCTTCTGACATTACGATGAAAGTTTATAGCTCAAAAGACTACTGTCCCACAATTTTTCACAAGCATCTTACATAATAGCAAGCACTAGGAGCCCCCTGGTTTAAATCAAAAGAAAGTTATGGCAGGAAACTTGCTATTATCACTATGGTGCAGAGTCTGGACAGTCAAAGGCCTGTTTCCTTTGTCTTACAGCAGTGGGTCAAGCAGAGCATAGTTTTGAAGGAGTCATTTTGGTATTATGCTAATATAGTGTTGAACTGTCTTTCAAACTCTGGCACATTACTGAGCCAGTATTTTATAAAAAATAATGTGTCAGGAACTCTTGGTTTTGGTAGATAGACTTTTGGTGTTATCTACAAAATTAAAAATTTTGTCATGACTTCAGTCTGCAAACTACCTGAAACAATGATTTGTATTTACATAATTACTAGGAGTTTCCATGCGTTCACTTAAGTGGACTCCCCTTCACACATTTCAATATTAACTTCTCTAGTACTAAGTAAATTTCTTTATGTATACAAGAATCCTACAATAGGATCTCACCGACATTTGCAGAAGTGGTGATTCAAGTGAAACTCCTGAGGAAAGAGTGTTTTTCTCCTTAATAGGAAAAGTCCACAGGAAGACACCATCTTAGTTTATGAAAATTAATCGCAGTGGAGACACGCTGACACCAGGCAGGGTGTTAGATTTTTTAATAAGTAGATTAAAATAGTGTTAATAGCTAATGGCATAGTTCTAAGTCACAGAATCATAGAAATGTAGAGCTCGAAGGGACCTCAAGGAAGTCATCTAGTACAGCCCATGCACTGAGGATCAAGCAGGGTAGATTACTTTAAATAATTTGTTGATTAAAATTTATTTAAATCTGGGCTTTCCACTTGGTAATGTAAATAAACTGTTTTGCATACATAAACTTCTCTTATCAAGACATGTTTCACATTTATAACTAAACGATTTATTAAACAGAGGGATGAACTGTAGAGTTAGTGAATTAAACTAATTATTTCAGGTCAGCCTGGGAAAAGTTTCAAATATGCCTACGGGAAAGTGATCTTAAATTCCTACTTGCCTACATCTCTTGAAAATAAGAGTCTCCTGAGTTACTTACTCAGACCTATTGTGCCATATTTATAAAACATGAGCTCAAAAGTTAGATGTCCTCACCCCCCCACCCTTCTCTATTTCTCTCTCTCTCATATAAATTTAGGTCTTAACACATTTTGTATTACATTCAGATTTCATTTTAAACAGATTTTTTAAAAGAAAAATAATTTAAATAAAAAAAATCTGATTTAGATTTTAAAAAGGTACTTTTAGATAGTCAAAAAAAATATCCCTGATTTTTATCCTCCCTGGAACCAAGTGCAGTAACTCCTCACTTAACGTTGTAGTTATGTTCTTGAAAAATGCGACGTTAAGCGAAATGATGCTAAGCGAATCCAATTTTCCCATAAGAATTAATGTAAATGGGGGGGGAGGGTTAGTTTCCAGGGAAATTTTTTTCGCCAGACAAAAGACATTATATACATATACAGTATAAGTTTTAAACAATATAATACTGTACTCAGCAAGAAGCTTGGTTGAGTGGTGGAGTGAGAGGGTGAAAGAGGATGGAGTGCCTGGCTGCTCCTCTTGCTGTTCTTTCCAAAGTCCTGCGGGGCAGCTGCGTCCAGGCTCCTCCTCCGTCCCCCCCCTCCCGAACACCGCAAAACAGCTGATTGCTGTGGACAGGAGGAGAGCAGCCTCCCGGCTCCTTCCCTGCACCTCCCCCCCCACAGCAATCAGCAGTTTGGCAGCATTCAGGAGGCAAGCAACCTTCCCCCTTCTCCCATCCGCAGCAATCAGCTGTTTCGAGGTGTTCAGGAGGCTCTGGGAGGAGAAGGGACAGGCTGCATGCTGTGTTCTCGCTCCTTCCCCCACCGCCTACTGAACCCCACGAAATAGCTGACTGCTGCAGGTGGGACGTGCAGGGAGGAGGGGGAAGGGGGGAGTTGCTGATCCACAGGGCTGCCGACAAGCAAGAAGTGCTGGGGGTGGTGAAGGGGAGCTAATGGGGAGCTGACGGCCCACCCTGGTTCCAAGCCCCCACAGCCAAACAACATTATAAGCAAGCATTACGCAACTTTAAATGAGTATGTTCTCTAATAGAACAGCGATGTAACAATGAAACAATGTTAACGGGGACGATGTTAAGTGAGTTACTGTATAGCAAGATTTGATAGGTGTTTGTCTAAACTGTTCTTAAAGACCCCCAATGACTAGGGCCCTACCAAATTCAGGATCCATTCTGGTCAATTTCAGGGTCATAGGATTTTAAAAACCATAAATTTCATGATGTCAGCTATTTAAATCTGAAATTTCACAATGTTGTAATTGCGACCAAAAAAGGAGGTTTTTTGTGGGGCGTGGGGGTTCCCGCAAGGTTATTGTAGAAGGGGTTGCGGTACTGCTATCCTAACCTCTAAGCTGCTGCTGCTGCCGGTGGTGCCGTCTTCAGAGCTGGGCAGCTGGAGAACAGCAGCTGTTGGCTGGGATCCCAGCTCTGAAGGCAGAGCCACCTCTAGCAGCAGCACAGAGGTAAGGATGGCATGGTATGGTATTACTACCCTTATTTCTGCACTGCTGCTTCCAGGGTGCTGCCTTCAGAGCTGGGCACCTGGCCAACAGCCACCCCTCTCCAGCCGCCCAGCTCTGACGGTAGCGCAGAAGTAAGGGTGGCAATATCATGACCGCCCCGAAAATAACCTTGTGACCCCACCCCTGCAACTCCCTTTTGGGTCAGGATCCCCAATTTGAAACGCTGGTCTTCCCAGTGAAATCTGTATAGGTTAAAAACACACAAAAGACCAGATTTCAGGGTCTGTGACGCGTTTTTCCATGGCCGTGAATTTGGTAGGGCCCTACCAATGACAGGGATTCCACAACCTTCTTTGGAAGCCTATCCCAGGCTCCTTAACTACCCTTATAGTTAAAAAGTTTTTCCTAAATCCATGGAACTTAAGTTGCCTCAAAATGGCAGCTCTTCACTTCACCAAGTGGATAGCCTGCCCCTTAGCAGGGAAAAAAGCTTGCGCCAGTCACTATGTTTAAGTATAGGCATCTGAATTAAATAACAAAGTTACAGAAGTTAATGGTTGCAGAGACACAATATTCTTGAAATGGAGATTTAATATTATAGGCAATTCATAAATGGACAGAATTGTTTGTAAGGCACATTAGAACCCTAAAGGCCATCACAAAAGTCTTAAGGAAACCACATAATCACTAGATCAAAGGTAAACTTCTGTCATTGATCAGAAACTGGCAAAGAAACAAAATAAGAATAAATGGTAAGTTTGACATGATACTGCACATGTTGTCCCTTATTATCAGGGTTGAAAATATTCACTAGGTGACCTAGAAAGGACAAATAGGGGAATGAGATGGCAAAATTTACGTCAGAACTAAAGACTGAGGCCTGGTTTACACTTGAAGTTAACCCAGCTACATCGTCAGGGGTGTGAAAACTCCACACTTCTGAGTGGCAAGGTTAAGCTGACCTAACCCCCAGTGTACACAGCGCTATGTCGACGAAAGAATTCTTCCACTGACCTAGCTAACGCCTCCGAAATAGGTGAAGCACTACAGCAGCACAGCTGCACCTCTGTAGCATTTCAAATGTAGTCAAGCCCAGAGGCACTCAAGAGCCCTAACAGGCAGGCAAATGGAGGGCACCATGGTATATGAAATTCAGTATTGAAAAAGGAAAGTAATGCACACTAGAAGAAATAATTTTTACAACTCAGATATTGTTAGTAAATATGTAACAATTCAGGTAGACCATTTGATGTCATTGTTGACAGCTTAATGAAAGCCCCTGCTCAATGAATATGGCAGTCAGAAAAGCAAACATTAAAATGTCTAAAGAATGGATTAGGATTCACTGAAATTATAATTTAATTATGTTATTAGTATACTCCAAAATGGAACACTTTACTCTGGTCATGCCTTCTCAAGGTGAAAAAAAAAAAAAAGAAGAACATGTTCAGAGACATGGAACTACTTCCATATTAGGAAAGACAAAAATATTGGATACAATTCATCAGACATTCAAAAAGGAGGAAACGCAAATGGATAACATGCAGTTACAATAGACAGGATAGAGTTTAAAATATATAAACCCTCATGTTTCAGGGCATGTGCTAAACACTCATGGGATCATGAAGGAATTGTTCCTATAGACTATTTATTTTCCATGGTAGATTTTATTACTTTTTAAAAAACTGGTATTGGAAAAAGGATACCTGACCAGGTGAGCTTTCAATCCAGTATGGAAAGTGGAATGTTTTGCTGTTTCACCAATGCTATTTTAAGATATATACTAATCCAAATGAGTTTCTTGGTGTAGAACCCTAAATTAATTATCTTCAGTTTTTATAGCTTCTAGAGCAGTGGTTAAGTTTCCGAACATTTTCATCCCAACATCCCCCCAATCCACATCCAGCCGTGCTAACCCCTTCTGCAGTAGGGAGTTGCCATTGCAACCCAGACTGGGCACCCCTACTTCAACAGTGTCAGCAGCACAGGTTCCCCCTCCCTGCCGGGGGGCGGGGGGGCGCGGCCTCAGCACCATCAGAGCCCTTGGAATCTGCTACCAGGGACCAGCCGCTTGAGAGCCAACTCTGTGCTTCATGATCTCATCCTAGGGAAGGCATCAGAACAGCCTCCCTCATAAATGGCATCCCTGGCCCATGCTGCACCCTCCCCCACAACTCCTTATGCCTCCCTGCTGGCTTAGGACTTCCTTTTGCACTAAGAGGAGCTGCTGTGTGTTCCAGCAGGACCACCAAGCAGGCAGAGTAGGATCCAGATGTGAGCTGTGCTCCCTCCAAGGCCCCTGCCTCCCCCACCCTACTCCTTTACCCTCCTCCCTCCTGGCTTGACATCTCAAACCCTCCCCTCCCAACTGCCATTTACCCTTTCACAATACCCATGGGAGGGTGGGCGGGGGGGTGTCGCAACCCAGTTTAGGAAACGCTGTTGTTCAGTGTTGCCTTTTTTCGTTTCCATTTCTTTGATAGAAGTGAGAGTTTGTATGTCCATTAGTAATGGGCATCTTTGTGTCACTGTCTGGAGTGTTTCTAAATCGTGAGGGCCAACCTCCGGGCAGACACCTAAACTGGTGGTATGTTCTATAATTACATTTCACCAAGCCAGTAACAAATGTCAACTCCTGGATCACTGTACAGTAACACTATTACTACGGACAGTCCCCTTAAGGTCTCCAGTTTATCTAGTCTACCAACAGCTCCTTTAAGAGGTTTATGCTTGTATAAATGATGGTCATGCAAGCAGAAGAAATGACCCACTGAAATCCTAATAAAATGTAAGTTTTCAATTATTGCAAAGTTCAGATTCTCCCTCTTTCTAGAAAATGCTTCCCTAAGGTTGCTCTAAGCAGCTTATATTTTTATGCATGCATGCATTATAAGAGGAAGTTCCCCCCAAAAGGGTGTCAGATGCAAGGATGTCTAACCTGGTAGGAGTCATAGCTAAGCAGCAAGACCCTTGTCTATCAACATGCTGATTTAAACCAGCATGATTTACTAATTACTTTTTTGAAACATTGACTTACTATGGTTGTACACAAGGCTTTGGTTGCTGGAACCTTGTTTTCCCCATCTAGTCTTCATAAAATTAGTTTTACCAGTTCATAATAGCCTTAAGACTACAGAAGCTATAAAGAGTCACCCAGACAATAAAAGTAGTCCTTTTAGTTACCATTACCTAAACACAAGGAGCTGATGAGATAATTGCCCTCTGTCAGTTAGTTTCCTTTCTTATTTTCCACAATGACCAAGTAACCCTTTGCTCTGTTCCCAACTTTATCCCCAAATTAATTCAAATTTCCACAGGAGTCAGGACATTAGTTTACCGTTCTCAAATAGCCTCTGAAAAAAGGTACAGTTGTTGTTGCATTCCTTAGCCATCACGAAGATCACAATGTTTTACCTACATACAGTCGATAAATGCAGGATCTCAATTTATATTTATCATGTTTCAGGATATGATTGAGATTTCAGATTAAGAACGCATATAGAGTGAGCGCCTACCACATTCCACAGGCACTTAAGCTTCATTCCTCTCATAACATAGCCACCTCCTGGGTGCAGAAAGAATCTGCCCCACTGTAGGACCTCTGCTGAATTGCCAGATGACAATGCATAACTTTGCAACCTCCTCCATAACAGCATTCAGTTCGAGGGGCCTGAACGTTGTAGTCCAAGATTTCTCTTGTTCAGTTTGGCCACCTAGTTTGAGGACTGCTAGACAGAACTGCTTCTACAATGTTGGAAGCCCCTACTAGGGGAGTTTCTTCTATCCGTAAATTACATTTCTGCTCTGGTGTTCAAAAATTTGGAATCTCACCCAGAATCCTAATTTGTATATAGTTTTAAATTATGGTTTCGGGATTATCAACCCTGCTAAATTTGACTGATTTCTGAAGAATGGTTGCCAACTGCAGAAAAAAAGCACCAAGTCTATCGGCCAATTTGTGAAGATACTCTGAAAATATTCAATTCAACGAAACAGCAACCCAGTATCCAGATTGTTTTAACACCTCTCCTACTTTCTTCTCTCCCCCAAGAAGAAATGCAATTTACATATGGGACCACAGTTCCTCCTTTTCCCCTGAATCCAGTATCTGACAGCCTGCTGAATCCATCATAATCCGGGCAAAATTATCTAGGGGCAAAATCTGAAATGGAAAAACCAACCACAGAGGATTCTAGAGTCAGGGACTACAAGCAGACTTCATAGTTGAGTTTGAGACTTCTTTGGAGTGGTAACATTCATAAATTTCACAGTTTTATATAGCTTGTAAGCTTGGATTACATTTTATCCTGTTAACTTTTTTAATGTACCCTTTCCAAAATCATGTACTTATACCAGAAATTTAACAAGAAATTTCCACAAGAATTGGAGAGGTTTTGTTTAGGGCTGTTGATTAATCACAGTTAACTCACACGATTAACTCAAAAAATTAATTGTGATAAAAAAAATCAGTTTTAATCGCACTGTTAAAAAAATACCAATTGAAATTTATTAAATATTTTTGATGTTTTCTACATTTTCAGATCTATTGATTTCAATTAGAATACAAAATACAAACTGTACAGTGCTCACATTTTTTATTACAAATATTTGCACCGTAAAAATAGTATTTCAATTCACCTCAGACAAGTACTGTAGCGCAATATGTACTGTGAAAATGCAACTTACAAATAATTTTTTTTTGTTACACAACTGCACTCAAAAACAAACTGTAAAACTTTAGAGCCGACAAATTCACTCAGTCCTACTAGTTGTTCAGCCAATTGCTAAGACAAACAAGTTTGTTTACATTTAAAGGAGATAATGCTGCCTGCTTCTTACTTACATTCCAGCCACCATTCCAGAGGACATGCCTTCACGGTGATGATGCTCGTTAAAAAATAATGCGTTAATTAACTTTGTAACTGAACTCCTTGGGGGGGGGGGGGGGGGGGGGGGGGGGGGAGAGAAACTGTACATCTTCCGCTGTTTTACCTGGATTCTGCCCTATATTTCATGTTATAGCAGTCTTGGATGATGATCCAGCACGTTGTTCATTTTAAGAACAATTTCACTGCAGATTTGACAAAATACAAAGAAGGTACCAATGTGAGACTGCTAAAGATAGCTACACCACTTGACCCAAGGTTTAAGAATTTGAAGTGCCTTCCAAAATCTGAGCGGGACGAGGTGGGGTGCATGCTTTCAGAAGTCTTAAAAGAGTAACGCGCTGGTGTGGAAGCTACAAAACCCGAACCACCAAAAATCAACCTTCTGCTGGTGGCATCTGACTCAGATGATGAAAATGAACATGTGTTGGTTTGCACTGCTTTAGATCATTATCGAGCAAAACCTGTCACCAGCATGGACACACATGCTCTGGAATGATGGCTGAAGCATGAAGGGACATATTAATCTTTAGTGCATCTGGCACGTAAATATCTTGCGACGCCGGATACAGCAGAGCCATGTGAACACGTGTTCACACTTTCAGGTGGCATTGTAAACAAGAAGCAGGAAACATCATCTCCTGCAAATGTAAACACACTTGTTTGTCTGAGCAATTGGCTGAACAAGAAGTAGGACTCAGTGGACTTGTAGGCTCTAAAGTATTACATTGTTTTATTTTTGAATGCAGGTTTTGTTTTGTTTAACATAATTCTACATTTTTAATTTCAACTTTCATGATAAAGAGATTGTACTACACGCACCTGTATTAGGTGAATTGAAATTTTTTTACAGTGCAAGTATTTGTAATAAAAAATATAAAGTGAGCACTGTACACTTTGTATTGTGTTGTAATTGAAGTTAATATATTTGAAAACAGAGAACATTCAAAATATTTACATAAATGGTGTTCTATTATTGTTTAATCGCTTGACAGCCCTAGTTTTGTTGTTAAGACAATAGTTATTTTGAGTTGGAAACCTGCAGAAAGCAAGTGTTGTTTCTCAGACTTCCTACTGATAAACAAATATCCACACACAGATCTTAAGTGCCCTGAAATCTAAGTGTTCATTCTCTAGATATTAATACAACATAGACATCATGGAACTCAAAGGCTACAAAATTAGATCACACCAATAAGGGTACGTCTATACTACCTACCTGATTCGGCGGGTAGCAATCGATCTTCTGGGATCGATTTATCGCGTCTCGTCTAGACGCAATAAATCGATCCCGGAAGTGCTCACCGGCGACACCGGTACTCCTGCTCCGTGCGAGGAGTAAGCGGAGTTGCCGGGGGAGCCTGCCTGCCGCGTCTGGACCCACGGTAAGTGCTTTTTAGTTTGAACTAAGATACTTCGACGTCAGCTACGTTATTCACGTAGCTGAAGTCGCGTATCTTAGTTCGACCCCGCACCCTAGTGTGGATCAGCCCTAAGAAGATGTCGCTTAGGTCAGATACAAAGAGAAAAAAAAAAAAAAAAAAAATCAATCTTGAGCAACACCAGAGTCAGTTCTTTCCGATTCAAATTTAAATGAATTCCATAAGAAATCAGGTGGCTAAAAATCAATGACTTGTTTTTTTTAAGTCCGATTTTTAAAAAATTGATATTTAAATTAATTTAAATACGGAATTTTTTAAAATAATTCTTAAGTTATTAAATTTTTTAATTACAATTAAATTTGAAATTTAAAACTTATGTTGAGGACTAAGCAGATCTATTAAAGTCATTTAAATTAAATACAAAAACAATTACTATTCAGAAGTACACGGTTATTGCCAAGTTTTTAAAAAGTCACTGGCTAATCAACTGGAATCTGAATTTGCTGAAGTGCTAAACCAGCTTTTGACAGCAGTAGCCTCCTTCTGCAGATGGAGACTCCTTAATTACAGTCTACTCATATAGATTAGTTCAATTACTAGCTCATACTAGTCAAGAAACCAATTGAGTTGAAAAAGTAGGAAAGCTTGTTTTTTTCTACCAATCAGAACAGAGAGGATGAGATCTATTCGTTCTAAAGTCTTGAAGGACACGGTGATCAGATACAATCAATTTAAATTAAATAACTACAGATAATACTACCTTTGTTTAATAAAAAAAGTTTTAAATGCAAAACATTTTTCAATTTTTGCATTCAGATTTTGTACCCAGGACATTAAAGGTAGTTTTATTTAATAAAAACACTGTTTCTGTGCATTTCTAACTGATTTTGAATTTCCATCCAAATAGAGATTGACACAAATTGCAAGCCAAAAATTAATCTAGTTAAAGTTATTCTATAGACTTTCTTAAATAAATGGGAATACATATAGTGTATATTCCTGGTTAGCAAAGAGAAGCACCCAATTTAGTTGCAAAGCGACATGTTTTAATGGTTACCAATGAGAATCAGCCTCTCTAATAAATAGTACAAGCGCAAAACACAATTAAATGGATTCAAACCAATCCACCCTGTAAGAAACCTATACCTAAAATTTGAAGTAGGAAAGATTTCTCACAAGATGAAGTTTCATGATTCCTACTGTACAAATGCATATGTATATTAAGGTGCATTGCCTATCGTTTCCACCCTATTCATACTACTTTCCAAAATAGTAACCTCTCACTGAAAGCGGAGGATAGGAATACTCGAAGAATCATGGCATGCACATAACTCCATCTACAGAATCACATTGTAGAATGTAAAATTTTGGATTATGATAATTGTTTCTACTCTTTATGGTTCATATCGTGAGGAAAGGGTAAACTCATACAGTGGTTGCCTCAGAAATGCCCCAGTAGTCTTTGGGGCAACATTAAAGGGGGAGGGATAGCTCAGTGGTTTGAGCATTGGGCTGCTAAACCCAGGGTTGTGAGTTCAATCCTTGAGGGGGCCATTTAGGGATCTGGGGCAAAAATTGGGGATTGGTCCTGCTTTGAGCAGGGGGTTGGACTAGATGACCTCCTAAGGTCCCTTCCAACCCTGATATTCTATGATTCTATGATTACCAAAATAAACAAACAATGAAATTAGTGGCAACAATCAGCTAACATGATTATTCTTTCCAACCACACTGATTTTGACATCATCCCAGCTGTCAATAGACCATACTGTCTACTATTCAGCTGCCAAACCCTATGGATTACATTTACAACTGTATGCATTTCAATACAAAATTTTACAGTTCACTGAAGATCCAGGGGCAACATAAGATAAGGTTAATTAATATCAAACATGGAACACTGATTGTTGAATTGAATGAGTAATATAAAAGCCTTAGTTTATTTCTGAAGCCACTGTAAAAGCCAGGGGTCTCTCCAGCAGAATTCAGATAAAAAAAATGCCAATTTGTAAACTGGGCCTTAGATTATGATGAAGTTAAAAAACAAAAACAAAAAAAAAACCAAGAGATTTAGATTGAAAGCCTATTCTGTGTCTGTGATAATCGTGTAACTGCTCCAGATGATGTCTCAGGATCTGAGCAAACAATCATCTCAAGTTTTATTAAACAGTGCTAATTACATTCTTTTGAAAATGTAAGTATATTCAAAAACCTCAGTGTTTTAATGTATAAGATTGAGTTTATGCAATAACCCTATGCTCATAGCTGACTTTTGAAGTCTACTATTACAAAAACCCATCCATGTAAAGAATGGAAAGTATAGAGAAACAGGATTTAAAGAGCAAATCAGCACTGCAATCACCAGTTCAGTTTTGTATCCAAAAGAAACGTTCACATTAAAAAAAAATATCAAGTTCCGATGCCTATGTAAACTACACTTGGAAGAGGCTGCAAACATGCTTCTTCACACTCCTGATTACATTAGCCAATGATGTTTTGAGCAGCTTGGGGAAACGTAAGATGTCCTAATGCACACAGTTTCTTTCAACTATTAAAGTTGTCATCTGATATTAGCGTTCCATTATGTCTAAGCATTCTCTCATCAGGTGAAAGTGTAGTTCTATAGACTCAAACTTAAAGTTGGTAGTGTATGCCATTTTATTCAATGTGAAATAAAACTGCCCTAAAATAGAGAGCCACAGAGCATTTACAGTTAGCAACTCAAGTGAGGTTACCAATAGCCTTTCTAGATTAATAGATTCCAAGGCCAAAAGGGACTACACTGTGATCATCTAGTCCAGTGGTGGACAACCTGTGGCCCGCCAGGGTAATCTGCTGGCAGGCCGCCAGACAGGTTGTTTACATTTGCACGGCCGCCCGCATCTCCCAGTGGCTGCGGTTTGCTGTTCCCAGCCAATGGGAGCCGCAGGAAGCGGCACGGACCACAGGGATGTGCTGGCTGCCGCTTCCTGCAGCTCCCATTCGCCGGGAACGGCGAACCATAGCCACTGGGAGCTGCAGGCGGCCTGTCTGGCGGCCCACCAGCAGATTATCTTCACGGGCCATGTGCAGCCCGTGGGTTGCCCACCACTGATCTAGTCTATCCTCCTGTTTAATACAGGCCATAGAATTTCCGCACAATAATTTCTTATGAACTAGAGTATCTTTTAGAAAATCATTCAACACTGATTTTAAAAACTGCCAGTGATGAAGAATCCACCATGAACCTTGGTAAATTGTTCCAATAGTTAAATCACACTCACTGTTAAAAATGTATGCCTCATTTCCAGTTCGAATTTGTCTAGCTTCATTTCCAAGCCATTGGATTGTGTTAAAACTTTGCATACTAGATTGAAGAGATTATCAAGTTTGTTCCCCATATATGTACTTACAGAAACTGATCAAGTCACCCTTTAACCTTCTCTTTAAGCTAAAAAGGAGCTCTTTCTATATCACATAAGGCAAGTTTTCCCTAATCCTTTCCTCACTCTGATGGCTCTCCTCAGAGCCCTCTCCAGTTTAACAACGTCCTTCTTGAATCATTTTACTAATCAAATGACTGTGCTTCCTGATGCATTTTTAAAAACTAGTAGCCACCATGTTAGTCTGGTAAGAAAGTCTTATCAGCCATCACACAAGCTTTGACAGTTTTTTATGCTGTTTCCTGATTAAGTACCTGACCTGCATGATTGACTCAAAGCAGCTACAATTTGAGGGGTTTTTTTTTTTTAAATACAAAAGCCATGAAGCAAGGAACATCAGCATCTCGAAATTTAGCCATTTTTAAATTTTAAGATTTAGTTTCAGTACTGTCCCCACATTACCAAACCAATTGATTTTCAATTTAAAAATCTCTTCCCTGTTGTTGTATGAAAAGCCCCAACAAACTAGGGATATAGATAACATGTTGTATATCCGTTTCTAATACAGAAAGTACACAAATTAAACATAAAATAGTGAACTTGTGAGAAATATTCTCAATCTGATATGTCCCTTGAAGGGTGAAGTACTAAGGACCTTGAAGCTGGTACAAGGTATCACAGAAGCCTCCCACCATATTGTGAAAAATCTCCATTCCCTTTTCCCCTCCACACAAAAGGCAATAAAGCTAGGAATCAATACTGATACTGATATCAGTAGCATACAAGTATCAAAAGGTTCTTAGCCACAGCTGTACTATTGTTTACACTCTGCTACACCACACTTTAATTGCTTCTCAAAGGAAGGGTGCACCACAGCTTTCCATAGTATGGTGCATTTGGAAGTATTCCATTTCTTAAAAACCTGAAAGCTGTAGCTATTAAGATGCACTGGATGATTGCAACTGCAGCAATGTTCATGTGCTAGTGCTTTGAGCATGCCAGGCAAGTTTAACACTACATTTAAGCACACTCATAAAAGTAGGAGTTGTGGATTGTTTACTTTATCTTTCTAAAATTCTTTACAATCAGTTATATAAAAATCAAATTCCATGGCCACCAAGTCTGAGGAATTGTGAGACCTTCAACGCACGGTGACTTGGGACTTTTGCTCCTAAATCACTTAAGCACTTTTGAAAATTCCACAGTTTTAGTCATTCAATAGTATCGAGTAGAACAGTCAAGCAATTCAACCAACTTTACTAAAAGTTTCTCAGAGTATAGGAAACAAATGACATTTAAACTGCAAGTTTTCTGCCAAAGCCGTATGGTAACTGCCATGCTTTTGTTTCAATGAACGTTCTCTTGCCTGAAAGATTAAATCCATCATCACCTGTGAAACTTCATCAAGATTATCTTGTTTTAAGTTCCATCTTCTGCTTTTGGGACACAATTAGCACCAATAACATCTTATCGCACAGTTGTGACCAGCTCTATGTCCACTGATGAGAGCTGTATATTCGGCTTGCAAGAGAGCAGGTAAAGTTAAAATGAAATTACAAATTTAAAAACGGCCTGCAGTAGAAGTATTTCAGTGGAGATAACACACACACACAAAAAACTTACTTTACTATTCTTATTAAACCAGGAGAGCTGGAGCACTCTTTAGGGGAAAAAGGAATGTCAGACTCAATGTTACAGCATTTTAGTTACTTAACCACAGTAGAACCTCACAGTTATGAACACCTCAGGAATGGAGGTTGTTTGTTACTCTGAACAAAATGTTATTGTTCTTTCAGATGTCTACAACTGAACAATGACTAAATACAGCTTTGAAACTTTACTATGCAGAAGAAAAATGCCGCTTTTAACCATCTTCATTTAAATGAAATAAGCACTTTTTTTTAATAAAGTAATTTGCTTTTTTTTTGGTCATGGCTTCTGTCTGATTGAATATTTCCAATTCCAAATGAGGTGTGTAGCTCACCAGTCAGTTCATAACTCTGGTGTTCGTAACTCTGAGGTTCTACTGCAGCATGCGAAATACTGCTAAGATTATTTATAAACGCAGATTTCTAGAACAGCATATATAAATTTCTGAAAGCTGAGCTGTATAGACAGTGACACAGCTTTTTTTGTTAGTAACGTAACTGAGTAATAGCAGCCACCTACTGCACCCAAAATATCCACCCTTTTTAGATCACAACAGTTTAGTGACTGACAAGAATCCCTTCCATATTGTTTGCAAGCACTTATTGCATTTTCCACAGACTAGACTACAGAGAAGTTTTGTACTAATGTGATAACCTTTGAGAGGTGGCATACCAGAGTAGGAACTTAATATTCCTGGAAACCAGGAATAACTTCAAGTTATTTTGAAATTTGATTAAAAGCTATGATGTGCTGAAGGGGGCTCACTAGAGAACTTTTTGTTCCTTCTCCAATTCATATGCAAGCACTGGGAAATTTGTTCTTTATAGTGGCAGTTTCAATCTTTCAGTTGCTGACTCATGAAACAGTAGTGGCAGAATGAAGAAGGTAACAGAAAGGAAAATGGGGTAAAAGTGCAGATGGTGCTGGGAGGGAAAGCAGCAGTAACACAGCTAGCAGTATGAAAATAAGAAAGAAAAACTTGTAGCACCTTAGAGACTAACAAATTTATTTCAGCATAAGCTTTCGTGGGTTAGTACCCACTTCATCGGATGCATGGAATGAAACATACAGTAGACAGATATTTATACAGTCAGAGAAACATGATAAGGTGGAGGTGCATAGACCAACCTTAAGAGGCTAATTAATTGAGAGGAACCATAACAGCAGGGGGAAAAAAACCTTTGAAGTGATAAACAAGATGGTCACACAGGTGTGAATGAGGATTGTTAACTTAAGGGAAATAGATTCAATTAACGTAATGGCCGAGCCATTCGAGGTCCTTATTTAATCCTGAGGTAATGCAATCTAGTTTGCATATCAATTCGAGTTCAACAGTTTCTCTTTGAAGTCTGCTTTTCGAGTTAATCTGTCGCAACACTGCTACCCTCAAGTCTGTCAGTGAGTGATTAGGGAGGTTGAAGTGTTCTCCTACTGGTTTTTGAATGTTATGATTCCTGATATCAGATTTATGTCCATTTATTCTTTTGCGTAGAGACTGTCCGGTTTGGCCAATGTACATGGCAGAGGGGCATTGCTGGCACATGATGGCATATATCACATTGGTAGATGTGCAGGTGAATGAGCCCCTGATGGTGTGGCGGATGTGATTAGGCCCTGTGATGGTATCACTTGAATCGATATGTGGACAGAGTTGGCATCGGGCTTTGTTGCAAGGATAGGTTCCTGGGTTAGTGTTTTTGTTGTATGGTGTGTGGTTGCTGGTGAGTATTTGCTTCAGGTTGGGGGGCTGTCTGTAAGCGAGGATTGGTCTGTCCTCCAAGATCTGTGAGAGTGAGGGATCATCTTTTAGGATAGGTTGTAGATCTTTGATGATGCGCTGGAGAGGTTTTAGTTGGGGGCTGTGAAAACTGATAATAAACCCCTTTCCCCCACTACAGGAAGATGTGCACCTTTGTTTTTGCTGATGCCAGGGAACAGGAAAAGCATGTGGCTTTGTAGGTTTCTGTCTTCACTACTTCCTGCAGACTTTAGGGGCAAATGAAAGCAGGCAGTTGCCAATGAGGCCCCAGATGAGAACAGAGGGAGCACATGCAGTGAAACTGGGATAAGTTTACTGGGATACACACAAACATCATCTTTGTGAACATTACACATTTGCACTAGCGCCGCAAAAGCTTATGCCCAAATAAATTTGCTAGTCTCTAAGGTGCCACAAGTACTCCTCGTTCTTTTTGCTGCTACATCAGTTACCGACCAATTGATTAAATTAAGGTAACTTCAGCATAGACAAGACCCAAAAGGGCTCAATGCTCACATCTCATTCAGTTCCAGAGACCACTTAGAGAAGCATCTATTAAGATGAAGTAACAAACAGGATGAGACGGTTTATCACAAAACCTCTTGAGAATTCAATTTGACAGGAAGTAAAGGGCATAAGGGGGTAAAAGTCTCAAAGTCTGGAGGATTGGTTGGGTGTATGCATCCCAACACTCTGGTGGCTAGACTGGATCACAGAAGAGGAGAGATGATTTGAGGGAGCCCCATTGTAAAATACTGGCAACACATCAGTAAGTCTAATCAGAATTCTGTCACAGGAAACAAGGATCAGTCTAAACCTGTGGTTTATGAGTCATATTTAAAAAAAAAATAAAAAATGAAGCTTTAGCAAGTTTTAACCATGCCTGAAACAGTAGAAGTTTTTTTAAGAACTGTAATACCCGGTAAGTGTATTAAGGAAAAAGCAGTAATTGTTTTGACTGATTTACCAAGTAGTTTAAAATAAATCTTTATAACAAAACTGCTTAGAATTGTTAGACTATATTTTTAATTCAGAAAAAAAATTCTAGGAGGCAGCAAACATTGGAATGTGTAAGCATTTCCACACAATCCAAGATGTTCCCCCTTGTCAAATGAGCTAGAATTCTTGGCTTGATTTTGCTTCTAAATTACTACTGAAAGAGACAGCAATAAATACAAGTCTCCTAATCCAAGTGAGTACAAGTTTACCTCCTGGTTAAACTAGAAATACTAGTTTATTTGGAAGAACTTGCTATCACCTCTTCCTGTCCTAAGATGCCTGAAATATTAGATACCACTTGAAATGTTATTTTATCATGACATTGGTAATAAAGTATTCAATATTTGCTACATGTTTCCAACTGCATTACACATCTGTCTAGCTTTCTACAGCCAGAACTTTCACTGATCATGTGGAATAGGGTGCTGCACCTTCTGCACTGCTGATACAGATTCAGCAACCACTGTAATGCAGTATATTTGCACCATTGCGAACAGCTAGAAGACTAGGGCATTGTCGTCCCCATCCCCTCCAAAAAAAAAAAAAAAAAAAATACAGGCATTTCTGTACTCTGGTATTAATATTCATCTGCAGTACCTCTTACAAGCTTAAATCTTTGTAGTTTTGCATTATTTCACAATGATTGCATCTCTACCATATAAGGCAGTCTGAAGAGTACATCTGCAAGTGCAGGAAGCCTAATTTTCTACAGATTTAATATTTACATCTTCACCGAAGAAGACTTTTTATATTTTATACAATATAAAATATACATTTTAATTCAAGACCCCCTCTAAAGCTATTCAACTTCTTACAAGTCTCCTCTTGATCTGAGGTAACAGAAGTTTGTGACCACCACCCAACTGAGCACACCAAAGCAGATAATTCAGCTATCATTGAGTTAATCTGGATGCTTACATCTGTTTTATTAATCAAGAACACAAAAGGAAGAAAGCAGCTTTCTTGTTTTTCCTTCCAAACCCATTACTGCAGACAGATGAGCATACTTACATAATGGTGCAGACAGACTTGAGCTCAAATCCTCCTATAGACCCCATAACTACAAGACAGTGCCGCATACTGATCTCGCCCCCATCCTTTTTTCCCCACACTTCACCATGACAACATCCCTGCATCCTTCAGTCGAGTGGTGCAATGGCTTACCCCACACCCAGCATAGTGTCACACATAGATCTCCCACACCCAAACCTACGATCTCACTCCCAAGCACAGAGGTATGTACAGATCTCTTGTGCGTCACTTCCAGAAGGGTTGTGAGATGTATCCCCAGTTCCCCAACTCACCAGCACAGTGGTGCAGATGGACCTGAGCTCAGACTCCACCTTCTCCCGATAGTCCTTGACAAGCTGCATCTTCTTGTCGTTGGTGTCTGTTTTCTGCTCAATGCTAGAGATGACCCTCCAGGCAGAGCGCCGCCCCCCCACTACGTTCTTGTAGGCCACAGAGAGCAGGTTGCGCTCCTCGTTGGATAACTCAGCACCCTGTTCGGTTACTGCTTTCATGCAGGTGGCCATATCATCATAGCGCTCAGCCTGCTCAGCCAGCTTGGCTTTCTGGATCATCTCGGTCTTCTCCATGGTGGCTGGCAGTGGGGAAAGTGCAGCAAGGCAGAAGGAGAGGCTGGGGCTGTCACACTGTCAAGAGGAAAAGGCACCTCAAATCCTGCCAGGGAAAAAACAGATTAGCCATGTCTCTGGGAGGTAAGAGCTGCAACACACCACACTTTGACTCTCCCCAAAACTCAGAAGACACCAAACCAACCATCTCCCCAGGAACCAAGAATCACAGGCCACAAGGGGTCCCCACCACTACACCACCCCAAAAGCTATCCTGGAATGAAGAACCTTAGGCCTATACAACCAGCCCATTTCACAGGGAATTGGTTACAGGGGCGGGGAAGTGCACCCATCTCCAGGGCCTCTAAGGAAGGTTAATAATCCAGACCACCAGGACAGGAGAGAAGATAACTCAATCTCTCCCCACAGGAGACCAATCTAGAGACCAGATGGTGGAAAGAAGCACTCCAGCCTCCTCAGAATGGCTTTTGTCTCCACCTCCACTTTCCTCCCTCTCACCCCTGTGTGCACTAGCAGGGCTTGCAGCCTGCGGTTAGTCATGAAATTAGCGGGCGGGGGGGGGAACAGACGGCTGGAAGCCATTAACCCAAAGGGGCCATCTCCAGGAGTCTTGCCCAAACCCTTCCCTCTCTGCGTGGGGGTCAGAGTGGTTAGCCTTGAAGGTGGGAGACACGGGGAGGAGCCGTAAAATAACCACCAGCCCCAGGGCAGACACAGGACGACGAACAGGCCCAGAGAACACAGGGAGGGGAAGGCGGTTACCTAGTGCGTGTCTGGGGACACAATGGCCCCGGAGAGAGAGAATCCGCGGCCAGGGGTAGCGATCCGTGCTCCCGCAGGGGCATTGGGAAGAGCGCCCTTTCCGGGCGGATCGGGCAGACACGGGGGCCTACACAGATACGGGAGCTGAGATGAGGGGACAGAATAAGGGAACCTTTGTCCCTTGGCGAAGGAGGGGGCGCGGGAGGAGGCCGGGAGACCACGGGGAGCCTTTCGCTAGAGCAAAGCCAGGGGATGCGGCGCCGGGACTGGTGCAAGCGGATCCGCACGTCCCCAGCGCGAGGCAAAGGAAGAAGGCGGCTTCACGTCCCGTGCGGGGAAGCCCCTACCCGGAGACTCTACCCCTCGGGAGAAGGCGGGGACGGGGGAGTCCCATCCCCCTGGGGGGCGCGGCGAGCAGGACTCGCTCAGGCAGGGTGGGTGGGGTCTGCAGGCTCAGGCCGGAGCGGGCGGGGCAGAGGCAACTCCGTTCACGCCTCGGGCCCGGCCCGGCGGTCTCCCGGGGAAGACGGGGCTCGGCAGCTCTCTCCGGGGAAGGGCGCGACCCCTGCCCGGGTAGGCGGGAGGAGTTGCCACCCAGGGGGACCCGGGCGGAGGGGAAAGCGAGGTGTCCCGGCGGCCCCGCCGGGCGTGAAATGGCGGCGGCGCTGGCGGCATCCCCCGCTCCCCGACGCGGCTGGGGAGTCCGCGCCGCTCTCACAAAATGGAGGACGCGGTGACCGCTCTCATCCCCATGGCCGACCTCGGCCCCGCTCACCTGGGTCCGCTCCGCTAGGCCGAGCCGTCTGGCGCCGCTGGATCGGGTGCGCTCCGCTCAGGGCTGGGGCGAGGAGAAAGAGCCGCTCCCGTCTCAAGCGAGAGCCAGCGCTAAAGGGCGTTGGCACAGGCAACCCTACTCGCTGCCAGACCCGCGCTCACACGGCCAATCCAAACGCCTGCTGCAAGCCGGGGCCCACCCCCCGTGTGCGAATAGCCAATCCAGACGTAGCGCGCCGCCGCGGGGGTGGGCACAGGCAGGGCGCAAGCTCGGTTGGCCCGTGGGCTGCGGCTGGGGCCACGGGGTTTCCTCCAATTAGATCCAGGGTGAGCTGACGTCACTGTCACCATGGTGATGCTGCTACAACCCCCCCCTCCCTTCCACGCCCTGCCCTGGCACTGAGAGCCAAATCTGGGCGCGGCACGAGACAGTGCGGAGGCGCGGCTGGGGCGGCTCGTGCTGGTGCGGCGGGGCGGGGAGGGGAGGGGAGACTCGGAGGCCGGAGAGCGGGTGGGAGCGTGGGGAGCTCGGGGATGGGTGTTGCACGGGGGAACGTGCCCCGATAGAAGGGAGCTGGGCGTGAGTGCTATGGCGGCAGCACGCGCTGATCGAAGAGAGCTGGGCGTGGATATTGCACAGGGAAGCATGCACAGATTAGAAGGGAGCTGGAAGGATAGATGCTGAGGGGGAAGCATGCATGGATAGAGGGGAACTGGGGTGGGTGCTGCGGCGTGGGGGGGGGTAGAAGTGAAGGAATGTGCTGAGCGTTATTATTGGAGGGTAGGGAGGTGAATGTGAAGGCTAGTTAAGTGTCAGTGCCATTGGAAGTTTAGGGTGCTGTGGAAGTAGGTACTGGAGTTCAGAATGCTACTGAGGCTATGGCAATGAGCATTGAAGGGCCAGTGAGCTGCTGGAGGTGGGTTCTGGGGTAAATGGGAGCTGTTGTAGCCGGCATTGGTGGCTTTTGGGATGCATGGGGTAGTGGATGGTATTGTTAGACAATAGGGCCTACTCTACAGGTAAGTGTGAGGGACATGGGTGGGTGATGCTGGACAGATTTGGTGGGGATGTTGTGTTTGGGGAAATGGATGTTGGAAGGTGTGCAGAATGAGTGTGCGTTGCTGGTTGGTAGATGGGTGTTGGAATGTATTGGGGGGGAATGGGTGGGAGATGTGAGGGAATGAAAGGAGCTTTCAAAATTCAAAAATTATTTTCTCCTCCACCCCACCTCAACAATAGTCTGTTTCTGTCCTGGGTTTTGATGATGATCAGCAGGAGAAGTGACTGAGCAAGGTTTTTAGGCTTTTTTTCTCTCTCATGGATTTGGTGGGGATAGTTGATGAGGGGGTATTTCAAGAGGGGTGTAGACTTGAGTGGATACGTTTATCTTTTTCCTTAGGTGAAGGTGAAAGATCCATAGGACAAATAAAAAATAGTGGATTGAGTTTTCCTTGATTCTAGGCCTTGTCACCAATCTTTGACTTATCAGGGGCAGGAGCATGGGGTTGATGATGCAGACAAGAACTCCTCTCTTGTCATGGCAGTAACATGAGCCAGACACTCATGATGGAGAGAGTAATGCCCTTTTGGAGGGGTTGGTCTGGGATAGGAGGAGTTTCCTGGGGTAAGAAGAGGGGCCAGGGAGAAAAAAGGTAGGAAAAGGGTTGGGATAAGTTCCTCACCATTTCTTAATGGAATTTTGAAGATGGTAATCTGTAGTGTAAAGGCAAGAGCCTCAGGAAAAGGGAAGAGGGAAGGATTTTTTTCTGTCTGCTGATTGGAAGATAGGGGATTAATAGAAATGGGTTTTGCAGCCAGCCCTGGAGATCCAAGTGCACTACAAAAGCTTTTTGAATTCTTATGTCATGACTCTGGAGGAGACAGACAAATGCCTACAACATGGTGTCTGCAAAGTGCTGATCAGTGGATTTTGAGTGATGACAGATGAGTTAATCCAAGCTATCTTTATTCAATGGCCCAACTCAAAAAGGTTAGGAAATGCCCGAATTAAGGTTGCCCATGCAAATTTTAATTTGGTCCTCTTCTGTGTATGCATTATGATACAGTTCTTAATTACATGATCACATACTGTTTTTCCTCAGTACCCTGACCTTATTCAGTGCACTTGGAGGACAGTGTTCAGAGAATGGGTAGCTATTCAGTATTTCTTTTTATCCTCATCATTCAGTGTGTGGTCCCTGCATTGTTTAGTGCATGCCACCCAAATTCTGCACTGAATACAGAATTGTTAATTTCCTCATGGGCTTTTTGTGACAGAGTAGGGAGCGAGATGGATTTGACCTGGGAGGCTTGCGGGGGAGGTTCCCTGGGACCTGCTGCATTGGGAATGCGAGACTTTACCTGAGGCAGTAACATGAGCTAGGATGGGGGTTGGGAGGTGACACCTTTGGCTGGGAGAATGGACAAAGCCTAGAGGAGGAGCCCCGGGGGGAGGGAAGAGCCTGCTGGAGGTTTTGGCTTTTTAGTTTCAGTTTGGAGCTGGGTGGTGAAATGCAGGGAGCCCCAAGGCTGGGGTCTAAGCTCCCTGGCCCCCAGAAGGGCCCGACAGAGGGGTCCTGTTTGTACTGACAAGCTCTGTTTGGACTGTGTTCCTGGCATCCCTAATAAACCTTCTGTTCTACTGGCTGGCTGAGCGTCACAGTGAATCCCAGGCAGAGGGGTGCAAGGCCTGACTCCCCCACACTCCGTGACACTTTTCTATGATGCTGTCATTGTCATAGCTTAGTTCTTAACAAACTTTAACTAATTTATCTTCACAATACTCTTGTGACGTGAGCTGTTACTGTTTGTTCCCATTTTACAGATGAGGAAATGAGACGTGGAGAAAAAAGTTAACAATTTTGGGTGCCCAATTTGGGACACGCAGGTCCTGATTTTTCAGAGTACTTAGCATTAAATATCACTTTGTGTTCAGAGCAGAGCTCCCATTGTTCTCAGTTGCAGTTGTGAATGGTCAACACTTCTGCAAATCTGACCTCAGCTATCTCAAAATTAACATCCAGAAAATGAAGAACACACAGTGGCCACCCATGAAAATTGGGGTTTATGTCATTTCTTAGTATCATATAAAAACTCTCTGGCAGAAGCTGAGATCTAGTTCTCAGGCTGGCATTCAACTGCCTTAACTATGAGACCCTCCTTTCTCTTCCTAAAGTTCTCCCCCTCATTCACTACACATCTTCCAAAGGAAGTTGGGTGGGGTGGGAGTGGGGGTGCTCTGCAACTGTAGGGCCTATTTCCGTTTCCTTGTACAGTCACTCCTCCCAAGCAAATTTCCCCCGGGTAGTGTTCACTGAATTCCTCGATACCTTTGAGCAGAGGGTGCTGTCGGGGGCTCTCTGCTCAGTGTCCCCTTCTGGTTATAGATTTTTATCTTATGACCTTCACTCCCGCCCCTGTTTTTTTTATTTGTTGTCACCAGTATTCATCTGTGGCCCAGGTCCACTGGTCCTTTCCCCTCAGATGAGGGGGACGGCCTTTAGCTATGTGCGGGCTTAGACCCGCCATCTCCCCCCAGTTCCACAATAGACACACTCGTTCCAATTTCTGCAACAAATGAAACAAGAATCCTATGTCAAGTCAGTAGCCTCATTCACTGCGCAACCATGATTAATTCCCAGAGCAGATCCAGCGTTTGCAGTGAATGAAAGAAGAGTCTTGTGGAAAAAATAGTATGTGATCCTATAATTAAGAACTGTCTCATAATGCATATGTACCAGGGGGCTAAATTAAAGTCACATGAGCAACGTTCATTCTGGCATTTCCTAACTTTTGAGTGCTTAACTTTGCAACCTCAATAATGCTCTTTTAAGAACCAATGGTCCATCTAGCCCAGAATCCTGTCTTCCAAGAGTGGCCAATGCTAGATGCTTCAGAGGGAATGAAGAGAACACGCAATCATCGAGTGATCCATCCCCTGTCGTCCTCTCTCAGCTTCTGGCAAACAGAGGCTAGTGACATTCAGAGCATGTGGTTGCATACATAGAATCTCAGGATTGGAAGGGACCTCAGGAGGTCATCTAGTCCAACCCCCTGCTCAAAGCAGGACCAACCCCAACTAGATCATCCCAGCCGGGGCTTTGTCAAGCCTGACCTTAAAAACATCTAAGGAAGGAGATTCCACCACCTCCCTAGGTAACCCATTCCAGTGCTTCACCACCCTACTAGTGAAAAAGTTTTTCCTAATATCCAACCTAAACCTCCCCCTCTGCAACTTGAGACCATTACTCCTTGTTCTGTCATCTTCTACCACTGAGAACAGTCTAGATCCATCCTCTTTGGAACCCCCTTTCAGGTAGTTGAAAGCAGCTATCAAATCCCCCCTCATTCTTCTCTTCTGCAGGCTAAACAATCCCAGTTCCCTCAGCCTCTCCTCATAAGTCATGTGCTCCAGCCCCCTAATCATTTTTGTTGCCCTCCGTTGGACTCTTTCCAATTTATCCACATCCTTCTTGTAGCGTGGGGCCCAAAACTGGACACAGTACTCCAAATGAGGCCTCACCAGTGCCGAATAGAGGGGAATAATCACGTCCCTCGATCTGCTGGAAATGCCCCTACTTATACAGCCCAAAATGCCGTTAGCCTTCTTGGCAACAAGGGCACACTGTTGACTCATATTCAGCTTTTCGTCCACCGTAACCCCTAGGTCCTTTTCTGCAGAACTGCTGCCCAGCCATTCGGTCCCTAGTCTGTAGCAGTGCATGGGATTCTTCCGTCCTAAGTGCCGGACTCTGCACTTGTCCTTGTTGAACCTCATCAGATTTCTTTTGGCCCAATCCTCTAATTTGTCTAGGTCCCTCTGTATCCTGTCCCTACCCTCCAGCGTATCAACCACTCCTCCCAGTTTAGTGTCATCTGCAAACTTGCTAAGGGTGCAGTCCACACCATCCTCCAGATCGTTGATGAAGATATTGAACAAAACCGGCCCCAGCACCGACCCTTGGGGCACTCCACTTGATACCGGCTGCCAACTAGACATGGAGCCATTGATCACTACCCGTTGGGCACGACCATCCAGCCAGTTTTCTATCTATACTTGACCATCTTAACTAATTGCTATTGATGGACCTGTCCTCCATGAATTTATCTAAGTTCTTTTGTGAACCCTTTATAGTTTTGGCCTTCACAACATCTCCTCGTAACGAATTTCACAGGTTGACTGTGCTTTGTCTGAAGAAATACTTCCTTTTGTTTGTTTAAACCTGCTGCCTATTAATTTCATTGGGTGACCCCGGGTTCTTGTATTATGTGAAGGAGTAAATAACATTTCCTTATTCACTTTCTCCACACCATTCATGATTTTTATAGACCTCTATCATATCCCCTCTTAGCTGTTTCTTTTCCAAACTGAAAAGTCCCAGTCTTTTTAATCTCTTCTCAGATGGAAGCTGCTTTGTAATCCTAATTATTTTTGTTGCCCTTCTCTGTACCTTTCCCAATTCTAATATCTTATTGGGGGTGACCAGAACTGCATGCAGTATTCAAACTGCAGGAGTTTTTTAAATGATCATTTCCTATGTTTTTTGAAAAATTAAAAATAATAAAAAAAACATTTCACCATGTGGAACTATGCTGATTCCCTCCCCCAGTGCACACTCAGCATAGTTGGGATATTTAGATCTGCAGCACAGTTCTCTGTGACTTAAGTTAATGGAATAATGGGTAGCAGTAAAAGGCTGTTATTTTCCTGTGTGCCTCTGCATCGAGAGGGGGATAGGGGGACACACATTGCCAATGGGTTTCCCAGCCTTCTGCTACACCATAAAGAAATGTTGAGATCCAGGAATCATGGGTTTAATTCCAAGTTCTGTAGGGGAATGTGCTGTAGTGATTACAGACCTTTCTAACCCTGCTTCCCCAGCCTTTCCTTATCCCTTTCTGCTCCTGTCTTCCCTTCCCTCTGCTCTGTCCATGTTCCCCTCCCCCTGCTCGTATCTTCTCTTTCCCAGTGCCTCTCTGCCTCCATTCCAGGTATTACACCTCTTCTCCTATCCTCTCCTACCCCACTCTGCTTATGCCTGTGACGTTGCACGCTATATGATTTTATGAAAATATGCCAGTGATGTCAGTATAATGTAACTAGAATATGCTTCATGCAAAATATCTCTTGTAAGGTATCATTACAAAGCTTATAATCTACTGTGTGGTCATCCTATTTGAATAAATGTATCACTCTTGTATCTGAAACTAGAAATATGAAATATAACTCTGAGGTCCTATTGTAATTATGCAAAGTGTGGGCCATTAATGGTGGTTTGGAATCTTGATGGCTCCCATCAACCAGGACAATTGACTGTGGATGGCTCTGTTTGCAGGCAGGCCTTCCTGGGGAGTCTCTCAGGAAATGTGACCATGTCACCTGGTACTGAAATCCATCTTAAACTTGGTGCTTTTCCATTTAGAAGGGGTGGTGGTGATGACCCAAAGAGACAAAAGATTCCCAACTTGTGCCAAAGCCATATAAGGGGGTGGAACAAAACAAAGGAGCGGCAATCATGAGAAATCCCCTAGCTACCACCTGAGCTGGAACAAGGGCTGAACCAGGGGAAAGGATTGTGCCCAGACTAGGAAGGCGTCTAGTCTATGAAAGAAACTTATTGAAACATCTCTGAGGGTGAGATTTTATCTGTATTCAGTTTTATTACTGTATTAGAGAGAGATCTGCGTGTTTTATTTTATTTTACTTGGTAATTCACTTTGTTCTGTCTGTTACTACTTGGAACCACTTAAATCCTACTTTCTGTATTTAATAAAATACAGGCTAGCGGGTCTGGCTCAAATCAGGCAAGTCTCTGGAGTCCCAAGCTGGTTGGGCAAAGAAGCAGGGGCAGAAGTAGCCTTGGCACATCAATTGGCAGCCCCAAGGGGGTTTCTGTGATACAGCCTGTCACAGTCATGCCCCATCCCCTCTCCTGATTCTTGCTCCTAATCCCCCCTCCCCCGCTGTCCATCTCCCTGTTCCTCACCCTGCTACAGCTGAATCTGGTTGCTCTCTTTTTTTTCCACACTGCATGGGTTCCAACAAAGGGAACACTCAGACTACAGGAAAGACTGACTCTATGACCTTAGTTCTGGCACCATAACAGCCCCTAGCAGCCAGGAACAATTGCAGGTAAAGTTCTGCTCAGTCCCTCTTGCTCCAGCATGGAGCATGTTCAGTCGCTGTGTGAGGAGGGTAAGTGTACAGTATGGTTGCCACTTAGAAGTTGTGAGGGGTGGCATATGCGCAGTGTAAACAGAATCTTCAGAGTATGTAGCTGGCAAGCTCTAACAAATCTCTACTGAGCATGTGTGAACTGAGATGTTTCAGAGGCTTATAACTTGGCCAAATTTAGGTGGATTTTCAGAAGAACAGCAAAAGATACATCCTCAAAATGAGGGTGACCCCTGTTCCAAATTCAAGGCCCTGCTCTGATGCCTGGAGGTGCTAGAGCTTCTCAATGAAATGATTGTAAGACTGTTGTTAACATGTGAAATGGCTGAACCAGTCTAACTGAAATTTGCCAAAAACATTCGGCCTGAGGCAGACACCTTGCATGGAAAATTTCAGCCTTAGTCAACATAAGTTTAGCAAAGTTATAAACAACTGAAAACAGAATCTTATACTGGAAAGTGTCAGGCAACCTTAAATATAAGTGCGTTTTCTGAACCACTTATTATATCTTTTCCAATTGAGCCACTGCTGCCGAACCCTACCCAGTGCCTACTTGAGACTGAGGCATGGATGAGAGCTGGTTGCATGAAGCCAACTGGATAAGACTGACATGATGCTGATAGGCTGAGAGAAAGAACTGGAAGATATGGCAAGGGTTATTTTGACCCTTCATTGGAGGGTTTGTGTTAGCCCTTCGTAATTAGAGTTTGCAATCTGGGGGTATTGTTGCATCCCCAGCTGCTGTTATATGATCAGATAGAGCAGTGATCAAGAAAACTCTCCCTAGTCTCCAAAAGGCCTGGGGGATATAATTGTTTCTTTCAGTTGCAAACCTTGCTCCTATAATCTATGCTTTTGTCTTCTCAAGACTAAATTTCACCTTAAATCAACCTGGAAACTGAATGCAGCAGCTCACTTATAAAGCAGTACATCTTGTTGAGAGCACCAGTGCATCAGAATCTGCACTGGCTGCCTATCAGTTTCCTGTTGAATTTAAGGTGTTAGTATCGTCCTATAAAGCTTGAAATGACTTGTGACCTAGCTACTTGAGTGACCTTTCCCCCCTCCCCCCGTCAGATACTGCAATGGCTTAGAGTATAAAAGAGAGGGAGTTGCTAGCAGAGCATTATCTGTTTGAAGCCCTCAACTTTGTAACCCACACAGGTACCACAAATCTGTTGAAGTTCATGGCATGTGCAAGATCCACTCTGTTTATGCAGGCTTTTGGAGAGGGTAGGATGTAATGCGGACGGGCATTTGTGGGTAAAGTGAAGTACTGTTTTAGTTTGTTATGGTTCTTTTTTTTGTTTGTTTAGGGTTAGGAGAAGCTTCTAGTCTTGTTTCATTATGCTGTATTTTTTAATTCATGGCACGGGTGCTGGGGTTTGAGATACATGCTTTTTTAGATATACATTAAAAGGGTTAAATAAAAAAAAACATTATACATGTGTAGAACCTTGAGGCAAAGGAAAGATATGGCTGAGAAGTCATCTGCTACCAAATCAGTCATGTGGTAGTGACAATTGATTACATCAAACCCACTGTGCAACTCCATCCTGTATTGTATCTACTGGTGAGGAAGACTACAGGGTGTTTTTTGCTTTGATAACACTTGCGTAGCTTCTTCATTATTGGAATAAAGTGGGTGCTTCTAGAGAAGGGGCTGCTGTAGGAAACTGGTGCCAGGAAGGTTAGATGCATACTGTTTCCTGTTGCTGAGAAGATGGGTCTCAGGAGCTTGAAAGAGCTGTGGGGGAGGTGGGCATAGGGGAGAGTGCTGGTACAGCTTCAATGTTGCTGGTGGGAGCTGTTTGTACAGTTCGCTTTGTGCTGCTGAGGGAAAGGTTTTGCTGCTGTTGAGTATTGATTGCTGCTGTTTGGGGTGGGTGGAGCTGTGGGGTGATATTGATGACTGTGTACAAAACCCCCAGCCAGCAGTGAGTCTAAAGCTCTTTTTTTCCTCTGTCATAAGAACAGCAATGTTAAATTCTACCCCTGGCTCGCAGGTGAAATGGTTATTTCTTGGTTACATGCATCCAGTTCTCCCCATCATGCTTTCATCTTCTGTATAGCGTGGAGCAAAACAGTGGATAAAAGCCATGGGGAGTAGGAGGCAGAGGGATAAAGTATCCATGTGAGATGTCCACTTCCTCATCTGAAGTAGCCATCTCTGTGCTCCACATGGCCTCTGTGAACTGTGAAGCACAGAGGACACTGGCTAGGCACAGACCTGTTTCCCTTTCCACACTGTTGGTGTAAAAAGCACAGGTAAATTAATGCTGCGTTTCAGTACTGTGCTTTGTGAGTCCCAGCAGAGGGGACCCCAAAGCACCAGTGCTGAGTGATGCTGCCACTGCTGGGAGGAGGGCCCTAAGAGAACAGCAGTAAGAGAATTCCTCCAGGAGGATCCATAGGGCTCAAAAAGAAGGTTTCTGCAGATCCTCACTCTCTCCCCCCCCCCCCCCCCCCCGACGTGGCACCAACAAGAGTGAGCTGAGAATGGGAGAGCATGGAGCCAAACAGCTATACAAAAAAACTTGTCTTTAAATGGAATGGAAACATATACCCTAGTAATGGCTTTTTCTAAACTATATGCAATTTCCTCTGCTCAAAAGATAATATAGATGCATGAAGAAGCTGAGATGGCAACAGTCAGTGAGATTTTCAAGTTATATCTTCCTGTAACTTTCCCAACTGGAGGCAACAATAGGGGCCATGATTTTTGTATAAATACAACTAATTTTCCCCTTATGGTGATTTGACTATTTGTTCATTACAAGTTACTAGGTCTCTTTTCTAATTATAGCACTAGCTTTTACCCATGAAAAATTGCCCGCCTTGTGGGGTTGCGCCATTAAGCTCAGTCATTTCTGAACCGTTCACTGTGGAGTGAGGAGATTATTAGAATCATACAATGCATGTATCACAACAGATATTTTCATTCATAAATTTCCAGCTCATTTGCTACATTGCCAATGGTAATAACAGGTTAGAAACCAGATAGCAGAAATGAAAGTGCATGAGACATAAATACAAAGTGCCCAGGACAAACAGCATAAAATCCGCACACAATTTGCATGTTTACAGGGGACACAGCGAAACAAGACTTATACATGTTGAGATGAGTTGGTACCTGTGAAGACTTCATGGGTTGGTGGATTAGTAATTTTAGAGGTAGCTCCTCCTCTTCCACCCTTTGCCTCGCCACTTCCTTCTCTTCATGTCTCCTTAACCTCTCTTTGCTGCTGCCTTATGAACAGTTTGTTGCCAAATGGTGAGATTGTGACATCAGAGATAACTGTTGCATCAACCACTTAAGGGGCTGTGAAGTTAGAAGTGAGTGGATGATGTGAGGGAGGGGGAAAGGACATGTACACAGACCAACATAGCTCATTGTATGTAAATTTGTGTACTTTTAAAAAACTATTTTAGAAGAACAAAGTGAGTCCAGGTGGTGGTTAAAAAACAAAACAAAAAAAAAGTTGATTGGAAACAAAATAATCACTTTAAGATGCTGGAAGGTTAACGGATATCATTAATGTAATTGACGAAGAGTCAAAGTTTGAAGTTGTTTTTCTTTAAAGACTGGCTAAGGACTTCGGATTTCATTCAATGTCATTGTGAATCCTATTTGTTTATTATTTTGACTTGGTAGGTACTTGTGGGTTAAATAAGGGCTTGTCTACCTGGGAAAACTGACGGGCAATACTTATTATGTGTAATACTTATATCACTATAGCTATGTTAGTACGTGGGCACTCTGTTCCAGAAAAATTACTGCCCTTCCAAATCAGAATAATTATTCCACAATACAGTCATTTTAATTTCAAAATAGGGAGTCCACACGAGAATTACACCAGTGTACCTATAGAGGTATAATTATTTTGCTATAGCTGGTCAATTTCCCTGTGTAGACAAACCCTAATAGGAGGAGGAAGTAAGGACAGAGGAGGGGTTTTGCTGGCTGGCATCGGGACTCCGGCAGCTATTTAAAGGGCCGGGGGGCCGTAGAGGCAGCGGGAGCCCTGGGCCCTTTAAATATCCCCTGGAGCCCTGCCGCTACTCCAGGGCTCAAGGGCTATTTAAAGGGCCAATGACTTACCTGCTTCTACTGCTCCGGGCCCTTTAAATAGCCCCCGGAGCCCCACTGCCGCTACCCTAGAGCTCCAGCAGCGGGGCTCTGGCGGCAATTTAAAGGGCCAGGGGCTCCAGCCACTGCTGGGAGCCCCAGGCCCTTTAAATTGCCACCTGGGGAAGCTGGGCTGCCCAAGTACAGCGCACCAGCTCTTGCATACCAGCTTACTTTCACCTCTGTCCTGCCATCATTGTAGTTAATTCCGCCCTTCAAGAGGTGGTAGCTAGGTCGACAGAAGAATTCTTCCATTGACCTAGTGGTGTCTATACCGGGGCTTAGGTCGGCTTAACTATGTCTCTCGGGACATGGCTACACTTGCAGATGTAGAGCGCTGTGAGTTAAACCAGCCCTTGGAGAGCGCAGTAGGGAAAGCGCTGCAGTGTGTTCACATTGTCAGCTGCTAGCGCACTAGCGTGGCCACATTTGCAGAACTTGCAGCGGCATTGGGAATGGTGCATTATGGGCAGCTATCCCACAGAGCACCTCTTCCCATTCTGGCACTGTGGCTTGTGGGTAGGGGGTGCGGGGCATTCTGGGTCCTGTCCCAATGCCCCGTGATTCATCATTTCGCATCCCAGCAATCCCTGTTCTTCCATCCATATTTGGTGCCATCTTTCGACGTTTTTTGTACTGCACACTCTGTCTTCCCTTTCAGTCTGCAGGAATGAAGCCCGAAGTGCTGAGGAATATGCTGATGAGTCTCGCCAGCACGTCACGTTTGGCAGTCGAGTTACTCCTTAAGATCCAAACTGACAGTGAGGAGTCCGAGGATGATGTCAACTCATGTAATGCATATGAGACGAGATTGCTTGTGGCATTCACGGATGTGCTCACCACCGTGAAACGCCGCTTTTGGTCTCGGGAAACAAGCACTGAGTGGTGGGATCACATCGTCATGCAAGTCTGGGATAACGAGCAGTGTCTGAAGAACTTTTGGATGAGAAAAGCTACTTTCATGGGACTGTGTGCTGAGCTCGCCCCCACCCTGCGGCGTAAGGACACGAGACTGAGAGCTGTCTTGACGGTGGAGTAGCAGGTAGCTATTGCAATCTGGAAGCTGGCAACTCCAGACAGCTACCGATCAGTCACTAACCAGTTTGGAGTGGGAAAGTTGACCATTGGAATAGTGTTGATGCAAGTTTGCAGGACATTAATCGTATCCTGCTCAGAAGAACTGTGATTCTGGGTAACATACATGACATTGTGGCTGGCTTTGCACAAATGGGTTTCCCTAACAGCGGAGGGGCGATAGATGGGACACACATTCCAGTTCTGGCACCAGCCCCCCTAGCCTCCAAGTATGTTAATCGGAAGGGATATTTCTCTATGGTTCTCCAGGCGCTTGTGGATCACCGTGGGCGTTTCATTGACATTAACGCAAGCTGGCCCGGAAAGGTGTATGATGCACGCATCTTTCGGAACACTGGGCTGTTCAGGAAGCTGCAAGCCAGGACTTTCTTCCCAGACCAGAAGATCACCGTAGAGGAAGTCGAAATGCCCATTGTGATCCTTGGAGACCTCGCTTACCCTTTAATGCCGTGGCTCATGAAACCCTACACAGGGAGCCTTGACAGCAGCAAGGAGTGGTTCAACAACAGGCTAAGTCGGTGCAGAATGACTCTGGAGAGTGCTTTCGGCCATTAAAGGGCCGCTAGTGCTGTCTGTATGGGAAGCTGGACCTGGTCGATAACAACATCCCCGATAATAACATCTGCATGCTGTACCCTCCATAACATTTGTGAAGGAAAGGGTGAAAGATTCACTCAGGAATGGAACTTGGAAGTTCAACACCTGGAGGCTGAATTTGAACAGCCAGAGAGCAGGGCTATTAGAAGGGTCCAGCGCGGAGCTGCAAGGATTAGGGATGAATCGAGGGAGCAATTTGAGGCTGAACGCCACCAGTAATGTTTGGTACCCTGCACAGGAGTGAAGAGCGGTGGTTCCAATGTTAGTAGGAATCTGTGTTTGCTACACTGATTTGCAGTGCCCATTTGTCATCAATGAAGGGAAGGGGGAGAGGGTCTGATGCAGTGCTATAAAATCCTCTTACCAGTAAAGGGTTAAGAAATACAGGTAGCCAGACTGACACCTGACCTGGCTGGCATCTGACCAATAAGGGGACAAGATACTTTCAAATCTGGGAGGGGGGAAGGCTGTGTGTGTGTGGCTTTGTCTGAGTCAGAGTGATCTTGGAAGACAGAAGGAACCTACAAAAAATCAAACCTCCCTTTTCTGAAGTAAGTTTAGATAGCATAGCGAATAGATTTCTGTTTAATTTTGCTTGGTATATTCCCTGTGTTAGAAGGGGCATGGGGGGGTGGTTATTCATGGGTTTCTGTAACTTTAAGGTTTTGTCCAGAGGGGGAAATCTCTCTGAGTTTGGAAATTAAGTGCCCTGTAAAATAGTTACCATCCTGATTTTACAGAGATGATTTTACCTTCTTTATTTTTAATAAAATCCTTCTTTTAAGAAGCTGACTGTTTTCTATGGTGTTAAAACCCAGGGGGTGGGTTTTTAGATCACTGTGTAACCAATTGGTTGGGAGATTGTTCTCAAGCTTCCCAGGAAAGGGGGTGTACGGCTTGAGGGGGTAGTTTGGGGGGGAGGGAAGTTCAAGTGATTCCTTTCCTGGATTCCTATTAGACATTTGATGGTGGCAGCGAAAGAAGCATTTCTCAGGGTGCAGGGAATTTTGTACCTTGGGGGTTTTAACCTAAGCTGGTAAAAATAAGCTTAGGGGCTCTTAATGCGGGTCCCCACGTCTTTACCTTAGAGTTTAGAGTGGGGAGGGAACCCTGACACCATTGCTTTCCTGGGCTAAGGTATCTTTTACGTAATGCAATAATAAAGAATGTGTTCAAAGCCAAAAATCCATTTATTTAAAAGAAAGTTCATTTATTGAAAAGAAACGCAACTGCTTAGGAAACAGAAGGGGCAAGGGGGTGAGGTGGGGAACAGTTCAATCACAGATTTGCGTATGTCCTGTTCTCATACTCTGCCTTCCTGTCTGGAGTGCTATGCAATGAGTGCTGCACTTCAGGCTGGCTAAAATGCATGGTGATGGGGGTTGAGTGCAGTGGGTAAGGGTCGTAGTTTTCAGGGCTGGGTGGTGAAGCTACAGGTGTTGGAGGCAGTTGGTGGCGATAAGAACCCGGATGTGGGGAAAAGTGGGTTGGAGGTGACATGGGGGCACAAGGGAAAGGGTTTTGGGATAAGGGCTGCGGGGGGGGGGGGGTGGGGGGTGGACAGGCGCAGTAGTGCTCCGCCTGCATGGCTACGAGCACCTGTATCGAGTCCACTTGGCACTCCATAATGCTTATCAGCCGCTCCGTGCTTTGGTGCCAGCATTCTGCTGGCGGATCCTCCTTTCACTCTCCCGCCACTTCTGATTTTCATTAAGGGACTGCTGCATTACTTCATGCAGCATGTCCTCTTTGCTTCTACGTGCCCTCTTCCTAATTCTTTGGAGTCTTTCAGCTGGTGATAACACAGACGGCTGAGATCTCAAGGTTGCATCAGTAAAGGCAAAATGCAACACTTAACAGAGGCAGCATTGTTCACACCAGAAAGAGCAATGATTCGCCTGTACTTAAAGATAAGCACAGTCTACACAATAGCAGAATTTGCCCGTCCCAAAGCGAGCACACACAACCCACAGGAGCCCCAAAATGGTGAGTAAGCACAGGGGTTAGGGGGACTGAATGTTTCATGGCTGTACTGTCCTCTGGGTTTCTGTGCCCTTGGGAGAGCCAACAGCTGCAGCTATACTGAACAGTGTCCCAACATTTTCCACAGGAGTTCATCCTGGAAGATATCTTGCTGCTGAAGGTGACCTGGGAAGCAAGGGAGGGTCTTCTACTACAATATGGCTTCTGCCCTGGCCCATATGTAGCTTGCCTGTGTGCAGCAATGGTCCCCCCACCCCTCATGGCACAGTGGCATGGACATATTAGCCTGACTGGGACAGGGAGCACAGTAGCTCTCTGATGGAACCTGCGCAAGCGCATTGCCCAACTTCTGCATGAGACCTTTGAAGAGATCACTGAGGCCGATTACCGCGATGTGAGAGCACATCAACGCCCTATTCCGCATCTAGGCATGCATGTAGCCCTAATCCTGCTTGCCCCAAGGGCCCACACCTTACAACTTCCTTCCCAAAATAAAAGCCGCTTACTAGGCACCTCCTCTGGTGTTTGTCCTTCCCCAGGCAATGTCTGCTGCGACTGGCTACCTTCCTCCTGGCTTGAGAACAGCTCCTGGCTGCATGCATCTAGGGATGTCGGGGTGTCTCCCTCCTCCTCAGCACCCTCGCTCCCGCTTTCCTCCTCCTCCTTCTCCTCCTGCATTGTTGAACTGGGCTCTGATGTGTTCATGGTGGGCCTCGGAGTGGAGGTGGGGTCGCCCCCTAAGCTTCCAGCTCTTTGTAGAAACGGCAGGTCGTGTGGACAGCACCGGAGCGGCGGTTTGCCTCGTGGGCTTTGTGGTAGGCATTCCGCAGCTCCTTCACTTTAACCCTGCACGTGCCGGTCATGGCCCCTTTCCATCATGTCTCTTGATATCTGCCTGAAGGTATCGTAATTCCTACAGCTGGAGTGCAGCTGGGACTGGACAGCTTCCTCCCCCCAAACACTGATGAGGTCCAGCACCTCACCATTGCTCCATACTGGGGATCACCTGGCGTGTGGAGGCATGGTCACCTGGACAGATTCGCTGAGAGCACCCCACACCTTGCTGATTAAACAGGAAGGGGATTTTCAAAATTCCCAGAGAATTTAAAGGTTGGTCACCTGAGGGCAGGGCAGTAGAGTTCAAAGTGATGACCAGAGTGGCTAGAACAGGCATTATGGGACACTTCTGGAGGCTGATCAGAGCGCATTAACAGACCAGGGCGTCTACACTGGTGCTGCGGCACTTCAAACGGGGCACAGCAAGCGTTATGCCTCTCGAGGTGGATTACCAGGAGCGCTCCAGTCACGGAGTCCGGGCCCTCTACGTGCCTTGCCAGAGTGGATGCGTCGTGAATTAGGGCACCCAGGTCTGCTTTAATGTGCTCTAACTCGCAAGTGTAGCCATGCCCTCAGGCGTGTGATTTTTTCAGACCCCTGAATCAACATGTCTTAGCCCTGGTCTACACTACGAGTTTAGGTCGAATTTATTAGCATTATTTCGATTGATCCGTGCACCCGTCCACACGACGAAGCCCTTAACATCGACTTCTAGGGCTCTTAAAATTGATCTCGCCACTCCACCCCCAACAAGGGGATTAGCGCTTAAAGCGATATTGCCGAATCGATGTAGGCTTAGTGAGGACGCAATTCGACGGTATTGGCCTCCTGGATCTATCCCACAGTGCAACATTTGACCGCTCTGGACAGCAGTCTGAGCTCCAATGCTCCGCCCAGGTAGACAGGAAAAGCCCCGCGAACTTTTGAATTTCATTTCCTGTTTGGCCAGCGTGGTGAGCTGCAGGTGAGCGCAGATCTCATCAGCAGAGGTGACCATGATGGAGTCCCAGAACCGAAGACGAGCTCCAGCATGGACCGATGGTGAAGTACGCGGTCTGATCGCTGTATGGGGAGACGAAACCGTGCTAGCAGAGCTACGGTCCAAAAGAAGAAACGCCAATACATATGCCAAAGTCTCCAAGGGCGTGCAGGACAGAGGCTACAACAGGGAGGCGCAACAGTGCCGCGTGAAAATTAAGGAGCTCAGGCAAGCCTACCAAAAAACCAGAGATGCAAACAAACGCTCTGGGTCAGAGCCCCAGACTTGCCGCTTCTATGATGAGCTGCATGCCATTCTAGGAGGTGCAGCCAGCACTGACCCACCCATATGGTATGACTCCGTATGTGGATCATCAGAAACCACAGAGGAGCATGATGATGATAATGATGCTGAAAATAGCGCCCAGACACAGCAAGGAAGTGGAGAAGCCCTTTTCCCCGACAGCCAGGAACTCTTTGTCACCCTGGAGCCAGTACCCTACGAACCCACCCAAGGCGTGCTCGATGCAGGAGAAGGGACCTCTGGTGCCTCTGGTGAGTGTACCTCTGTTAATTAATACATGTTTTATAAGCAAGCGTGTTTAATGATCAATTCGTGGCCAGTACAGCTACAGCTACTGGAAAAGTCTGTTAACATGTTCGGGGATGGAGCAGAAATCCTCCGGGGACATCTCCAGAAAGATCTCCTGGATGTACTCCCAAAGCCTGTGCAAAAGGTTTCTGGGGAGGGCAGCCTTATCCTGTGCTCCGTGGTAACACACTCTACCACGCCAGGCCAGTAGCACGTAGTCTGGAATCATTGCTTTGCAAAGCATGGCGGCGTATGGTCCCGGTGTTTGCTGGCATTCAAGCAACATCCGTTCTTTATCTGTCTGTGTTATCCTCAGAAGAGTGATATCATTCATGGTCACCTGGTTGAAATAGGGGAATTTTATTAAGGGGGTATTCAGAGGGGCTCCGTCCCTGCTGGGCTGTTTGCCTGTGGCTGAACGGAAATCTTCCCCGCTGTGACCCACGCGGTGGGGGGAGGGGGAACAGCGAACATCTTGGATGTGTGTCTGTGTGTGGGGGGGGTGTCGATTAGGTTCGCGCTGCACGTTAACCCAAAAACCGCCGCCCCTCCCTTTTCAATTGCCAACCAGTTTTAAATTGCCAGCCCAAAGGCTGTTTGTTATGGGAAATGAGGGGGTTGCTGTTTGAAAACATTCCCACGTTATGAAGGTTAAAGAAGCCTATAGACTGTGGCTTACCATGGCTGTGTGCAAGCCGAATTCTGTTGCCCGCCGGACCTGCTTGTGTGATCTCTCACACCAAACCGGCAGACCCTCAATATAACAGGCAAAGTGCAACCTTGGACCAAATGCACATGTGATATGTAATGTTTGGAGCATTGTTCTCTAATATGTGTCTTTTAAACTACTCCTCTCCCGTTTGTTTCCTCCCGCAGCTGCAAATGTTTCAACGCCACCCCCTTCATCACCGTCCCAGAGGCTAGCGAAGATTAGAAGTAAAAAAAAAAAGGAATCGAGATGAAATGTTCTCAGAACTCATGGAATCCTCCCACACTGAAGCTGCCCAGCAGAATGCGTGGAGGCAGACACTGTCGGAGTCCAGGAAGGCAGATTTTGATCGCGCGGACAGGTGGCGTGATGAAGAGAGTAGGTGGCGTCAGCGTGCAGAGAGAAGGCAGGATGCAATTCTGAGGCTACTGGAGGATCAAACGGAAATCCTCCGGCTTATGGCTGAGGAAAGGCGTAGGGTTCAGGAAAGGCCGCCTGAGCCCAGACCGCCGCTACAGCCCCTGTGTAACCAACAGCCCACCTTCCCGAGTCCCATAACCTCATCCCCGAGACGCCCAAGAACGCGTTTGGGCGGCCTCCGTGCACCCAACCACTCAAGCCAAGAAAACAGTCCAAGCAAGAAAGGGCTGGCATTCAATAAGTTTTAAAGTGCTGTGTGTCCTTGTCCTTCCCTCATCCCCTCCTCCACCACCCATCCTGGTGCTTCCCTTCCTCCACCAGCTATCCCGGGAGACTGTGGCAGTTACCCCCATAGTTCCCCCTCTTTGTTTTACGAATTAATAAAGAATGCATGATTTTTAAGCAACAATGACTTTATTTCCTCTGAGAGCGGTGATCACGGGGGGGAGGGCAGGGCGGTTTGGGTACAGGGAAGTAGAGTGAATGAAGGGGCGGGGCTTTTCATTACTGGGGAAAAACAGAACTTTCACACAGCATCCTGGCCATTCATGAAACTGGTTTTCAAAGCTTCCCTGATGCGCAACGCACCCTGCTGTACTCTTGTAATAGCCCTGGTGTCTGGCTGCGCATAACCAGTGGCCAGGCGATTTGCCTCAACCTCCCACCCCGCCATAAACGTCTCCCCCTTACTCTCACAGATATTGTGGAGCGCACAGCAAGCAGTAATAATAATGGGAATATTGTTTTCGCTGAGATCTAACCTAGTCAATAAACTTCGCCAGCGAGCTTTTAAACGCCCAAATGCACATTCCACCACCATTCTGCACTTGCTCAGCCTATAGTTGAAAAGGTCCTGACTACTGTCCAGGCTACCTGTGTATGGCTTCATGAGCCATGGCATTAAGGGGTAGGCTGGGTCCCCAAGGATAACTATAGGCATCTCAACATCCCCAACGGTTATTTTCTGGTCTGGGAAGAAAGTCCCTTGCTGCAGCAGCCGAAACAGACCAGAGTTCCTGAAGATGCGAGCGTCATGTACCTTTCCCGGCCATCCCACACTGATGTTGGTGAAACGTCCCTTATGATCCACCAGTGCTTGCAGCACTATTGAAAAGTAACCCTTTCGGTTTATGTACTCGCTGGCTTGGTGGTCCGGTGCCAAGATAGGGATATGGGTTCCGTCTATCGCCCCTCCACAGTTCGGGAACCCCATTGCTGCAAAGCCATCCAGTATGAGCTGCACATTTCCCAGACTCACAACCCTTGGTACCAGCAGCTTGGTGATCGCCCTGGCTACTTCCATCACAACAGCCCCCACTGTAGATTTTCCCACTCCGAATTGATTCGCGACTGACCGGTAGCTGTCTGGCGTTGCAAGCTTCCACAGGGCTATCGCCAGTCGCTTCTGTACTGTGAGGGCTGCTCTCATCTTGGTGTTCTTGCGCTTCAGGGCAGGGGAAAGCAACTCACAAAGTTCCATGAAAGTGCCCTTACGCATGCGAAAGTTTCGCAGCCACTGGGATTCATCCCAGACCTGCAGCACTATGTGGTCCCACCAGTCTGTGCTTGTTTCCCGGGCCCAGAATCGGCGTTCCACTGTATCAACAAGCCCCATTAACACCATGATGTCCACCTTGCGGGGGGGCCTTTTTTGAGAGAGGTCTGTGTCCATGTCCTCATCACTGTCCTCAGGGCGCTGCTGTCGCCTCCTCGCCTGCTGTAGCTGTAGCAGCTCCTGGTTCTCGTTCTCCATATACTCCTGGACAATGCGCGTGGTGTTCATAACGGCGAGAACAGCCGCGGTGATCTGATCGTGCTCCATGCTTTCCCTGGTATGCTGTTTGCAGGACAGCAGAGTGGCAGCAGAAGCGGGGGGTGGATAACAATGGAGTCAGCAATATGGCGCCCATATGAAAAAAGGCGCGAAAGGATTTTTTGCTCCCCCCTCAGTTGCTTTCACGGAGGGAGGGGGGAGCAAGGGTTAGGCTCATTTCCTTCTAGCTGCAGATGGTACAATATGCGGTGAGCAAGGGTTAGGCGCCTTCCCTTCTAGCAGCAGATGGTACAATATGCTTGATATCCATCATCATCTCCTGGCCCCCTCAAGGATTGAACTCGCAACCCCGTGTTTAGCGGGCCAACGCTCAGACCACTGAGCTATCCCTCCGCCCGTGTTCCAGGCAGTACTGAATCTCCCTTAAACAAAACGTAAAAAAGAGAATGACCAGAGTCACTCTCATTTATGTCCAAGTGCCCCCGGCCAGCCACACCATAGGCCGCCGGCCAGGAGCACACGAATTCCAATCATATTGTACAATTTGCTGCTAGAAGGCAAGGAGCTTCTGCTGTATGGTCCCGTGACCATGACCATTTATGGCATATTGCACCATCTGCAGTTAGAAGGCAAGGAGCTTCTGCTGTGTAGTCCCACGACTACCAGCCTCAGGCGGAATGGCCCCCTCAAGGATTGAACTCGCAACCCCGGGTTTAGCAGGCTAACGCTCAGAACGCTGAGCTATCCCTCTGCCCGTATTATAGTGTGACTGAATCCCCACTAGACCTAATGTCCAGGCGTACGCTGGAGATGTACGGTAATTGTGAGCTGAGCAGGCTTCCGTAGCAAACACGGAAACCCCGGAAAAAAGGCGCGAAAAATATTGCTTTCACGGAGGGAGGGAGGGATGACATGTACCCAGAACCACCAGCGACAATGTTTTCTGCCCCATCAGGCTTTGGGATCGCAACCCAGAATTCCAATGGGCGGCGGAGACTGCGGGAACTGTGGGATAGCTACCCGCAATGCAATGCTCCGAAAGTCGATGCTAGCCCCGCTACTGTGGACACAGTCAATCGACCTCATGGTCTTAACGCTCTTTAGTGGGGACACACACAATCGATTCCATAAATTCGGGTTTTAAAATATCAACTTCTATAAATTCGACCTAATTCTGTAGTGTAGACATACCCTCAGGTATAGACCAAGCCTGGAGCCTTGTATTTATCCCTTTTCCCCCTCTAACTTTTCACAAGTATAGTATTTGCTTGTGGAAAGGTTTGTGATTAATATTGGGAAAAGCAGGAATTCCAATTCTAATTTCAAATACGTGGAGTACCTTTTAGTTAGAAGTTAAAAATTACTCCTTTTAAAGTTGTTCTTTAGAAGTCTAATTGATGTTTTTGCCTCACATTTCTTCACAAAAGAACTTTTTTTTAAACTCGCAAATTCATACAACTCCATGTCCATATACATCCGTACAGTCCAATCTGAAAGTAGAACTGATTGGGAACAAAAACATTAAAAATCTTAAGGGTTTTATCCTGCCACCCATTACCATAGTATCTGAGCACCTTCCACATAAAATCAATTGGAATAGTGAAATCCCTAGTGAACTCTGTGGGTTCTTTACCAACTTAATTTCTACTAGCGAAGCAGCTGCGTCAGATGAACATGTCATCCAGTAGCAATGGACAGTACGAACTAAGGCAGGGGAATGCCAGGTAGCACATGGACTCAGCAGAGCTTCACAGCGTTGCAGGGCCCTTGGAGCTAGAGGACACCCCAGAGCCTATTGAACTGCTTACACTGGTACAAGTAAGCCATTTTAGAGCTCAGCCAATTTACTGCTTCAAATTTTATAAACTTAAAGCCAGGAATTTTGGAACAATTTGTACAGTGGAGGTGCTTATAGCCATTGGGCCAAACTGTAAACCCTGTATATGATGGAAACCACTTCAATCCAGTGGGTGTAGTAGCACCTATGCTTAAAGCTTGAAAGTACTCAGTTGGGTGAGCTGCAAGCTCATTTCCTTTTACAAGCAAAAAACTTTAAGGAGCTTTGTGGACCTGCTAAATCCCTCAGGGTCCCATGGTTACCTGGTTGCTCTATAGAGCTCTCACTCCCACTGCCAAGGAGTGAACAACTCCAGAGAGCACTAGGAGTTATGGATAGACTCTGACTCTGCTGAATCTCTTCAAGTTTTTTCCTTGTGGAAATAACGCTCACTTCAGTGCTTTAATTTGTATGGACATAAAACTAACCTGGTTGAGTTCTAAGCCTGTTTGCCTCTAAATGCTCCTATGACTCTTAGAAGGCTACTGTAGCAGGTAGCCCCTCTATGCAATTTAGGACTTTCCTTTCAAATATGGAATTCCCGTCCTTGCCGCTTCACCTCCACAAATTACATTGGTCTGAGATCCAGGATGGTCACTATTCATTCCAGCTCCAATGTCTCATGAACCACAACAATTGGATATGGGTGTTTTATAGCACTGGAGAAAAGGGCAATTCCCCCTTTCCAGTGGACACAGCGCTTGTTTCTAACCCAGCCAGATCACCAGCTATCAGACCTTAAAATCACAATGTTATTATGTATAGATACAAAATCCAATCTTTATAAAGTTAGTGAAATTTATTAGTTGTGATTTTTCTCTTCCTGCCAACACCCATATAGTTGGACTAAGGCAGAAGGGGAAAGTCACTCACTCACTCACAAGCCATTGTAGAGAATCCCTTTTGTTCTCATTTCCCCACATTCTTTGCATTCTTTTGCAATTAGGGTTGGTCCTAGAGCAGGCAGCCAGCTAGGGCACCAAATTATGAAATCACTTTATACAGCACCACAGGCCCTGAGGCAGAGAGATTAATCTTAGGGTATTCCTGCCCTGAGGATTATGGCAGAGGGCACGGGAAAGGAATGCCACCTCTGTAGCCTTATTCTCACTTGACTCCAGACCCTGCAGTAGCTCCTCCATAGGGTCAGAGATCTGTGAATACAGCATTGCAATACCTAATGTGGAAGGGGGCTGCCACCTAGTGAAATGGTCAGCTCTGAGTTAGGGGCCCAGGCTCCCCCTACAATGCACTGCCAGGCTAAATCCATAAATACTTGCAAGTGGCTCTGATACTGTAGCGATGGGCTATACAAGTACCTAGATAAGATTCATTTTGAATTACTGTGTAGTGCTCCTAGGAACCTGGCTTTAGAAAAAGTGCTATAGAGACAGCTCCTGTTATTCTAGCCAAGCAGAGATCCATCCGGTCAGTTTAGGAATCACACAAACCACACTGATGTTGCAAAGGGAACTTCTAATCACTTTTCCTCATCTGGATGGAGGAAGTTGGTCCCAGTATATGAAGACAGGTAAAGTAAAGCTAAGAAATATGAAGATAGAAAACCACCCTTCCCCGCTGAAGAAAAAACAAAATGAAATAGAAGCCAGGCACTATTTTGTATCTGGCCTGTTAATAGACATTAAGATATAAAGTAATCTCTCTGCACTTTATGGCTGAAACCGAATCTTGTCTATCAAAGCATTTATGCAGCATTCCTCATCTGAGTGCCTACTAAAATCACCACAACAATGAAGCTAACATATTTTCTCTGTCCTTGCCATGAAACAGCCTGGGGATTTTCCTTCTGTCCTTGTTTCTGGACAATGAATGGGCCCAATTCCATCTGAAGCTTCATTGTTTCAGAGGCTGGTCAGTGATGAGAAGGGCAATTGAAGGAGTTCTCTATAGACCAGATAACTTTTCACTGGACAGGGTGCAAGACTGCATGCAGCTTTGGAGCCAGATCCAGCTATTTGCTTAGATGTGTCAGGCCATGCCCTATTTTTCCATTTCTTACAGGTTTTGCACCACATTAGCGTGGCAGAAGGGATATTGCCCTTCACTTTCATGCCCCAAGCTGCAGGGAAGTTGGTATTCCTGCCCTGCCTGATGTGCTAGATTAGAATTCAGCAGTACACCGCCCTGCCTTAATGAAAACCATTAGGGTGGCAGTTTGTATGACAGCTAGTTGTTGAACGGTCTCCTTGGTGATACCTTAATACTGGTTTGTGGCTTCCAAGGAACTATATTTTGGTGGCAGCTCAAGTCTGAAGCCACTACAAAGCCAGTGAGTGGACTTGAATCATAGGAACTGTATCTGCGGACATCTCTTCCTTTTTTTTATGCTCTATGTATTCTACTGACTCTTCTTTCTTTGAGGCTCCATTTGTCTCCTTCCATGCATAGCTTCATGCCTTTTGTCATGTTACCCCTATATCTGGACCAGTTTGCTTCTTCCTGTGCATCAAGTGATCTTGCCCTCCTCTTTCAAATCCCTCCCCACAAGGCAATTCCTTCAGTAGTCCTTCCACCTGGCAACTGAGATGAGTGCTAGAGGAGTCCCAGGCAGGTCCCAGAGCAAGGAAGGAATCCTAACTCATTAGTCCCAGAGCCACTTCACGGTCGCTAAGGGTACGTCTCAATTGCAAAAAGAGACCTGCAGTATGACGATGGCTGGCCCAGGTCAGCTGACTCAGGCTCACAGGGCTTGTGTGGGGCTAAAAATTGCTGTGTAGACATTTGGGCCCGAACTCCAGCCCAACACCAATGGCTACACTACAATTTTTAGCCCGGCACCAGGAATGGCAGAAGAACCATGAAAGGGGGTCGGGGGCGCACACAGGCACCCAAACCATGGCCCTGCCCCTTCTCATTGAAACCCCGTCCCCATGATGCCCCTTCCCCCGAGGTCCTATCCCCATGCCACCCCTTCCTGAGGCCCCCCCCCACACACCACTCCTTCCTCCCTAGGCCCTGCTCCCGTGCCTTCCCTTTCCCCCAAGATCCCATCCCCCCACTCTTGTGCCTCTTTTTCCTTGCCCCCGTCGATAGCCCTTATGGACAGTAAAAAGTGGGAGGGGGGCATGGCCCCCTGGCTCCCTGTTCTGACGCCCCTGGCCTGCACCCCAAGCTCTCTGAGCCTGAGTCTTTGCTCCGGCCCCTAAACTGCACTGCTGGCTCTTTTACCAAACTGCTTCAGAGAACACAGATAACTAGCATAGGCGGCAATCTGAAAATGGAATTAGTCACCAAAGTCAGAAAGCAATGAATTTCTAGAGTCTTTGAACATCTCACGCTCCAATGATTACTTATCCCCACAGGTGGGATAGGCCATCTGGTATGACAGAGTGGCAATTACTACACAAATGGCCCTGGATTGTTGTGAAAGGAAATGTTAGGTCATATTGGTACTTGGTTGGTATCAACTTCTTTTGAAAGATGTCATAGTATCTTTAGGTTTTGTCTGGACAGACACCAGAGGCATGCAAAAGTAGCCTTGGTTTAACAACAAAGTCAAATGCAAAGACACTACTGAATAGGCAAGATGAGAATGGACATAGCCTTTGGCCTTGGCTACACTCACGAGTTACAGCGCAATAAAACCGCCCACAGCGCTGTACCTCACTGACTGTCTACACTTGCAA